>BSBM01000997.1:17546712-18906319 GCA_027924585.1 Larix kaempferi
GCTGCTGCTTGGCCCCACTCTGCTTGGGACCCTTCTTCTTATTTTTTCCCTTTGTTGTCAAAGCCACATTCTCCTCATCTTCCCTACCCTGTGTAGAATTGCCCTATACAAGACCTCTCCTGGTCTCCTCCTGCACAAAGTCATCCCACAGTCTCTCCCATGAAGGTAGGTTCTCTCTGCCCACTATAGCCTGCACAAATGCACCCCAGGGCTTGGAAGCCCCATTCACTGCTGTACGCACAAGCTCAGTAGCAGTGACCACCTCCACAACTGTTGCTAACTCATCTCTAACTCCAGATATCCTGGTAAGGTAAGATGTCACTCCCTCTCCACCATTCATCTTTATACTTTTCAATTTCTCCTTGAGAACCATCTTCCAGTTCTCATTGGTACTCTCGTATAAATTGGTTAAAGCACTCCACATCAAATGTGCCCTAGCTTTATCTGAAATGTGAGGGATGATATGGTCTTTAACTGCATCAAGGATTATTCTTCTAGCTTTACAGTCCTTCTTGTTGAAGGCTAATAATGTTGTTGCATTTGTAGCAGCAGGAATCTGAACAGGGTTTGTTGTAGTGTTTCTTACCACTTCCTCCCACAGTTCATTCTCCTCTAAAATCGGCAAAATCCTAGCCTTCCATGGCACAGAGTTTCCTGTCCCATGTAGCCTATCCTCCAACCTAAGTCCTGTAGCCATCTTACGGTCAACCTAACAAAATACTGAATTCTGGAAATTTCTGTGTCTGCAAATTTTACTGTTTTCTGCCCCCAAGCTCTGATACCATGTAAATTTTTTGTGTTATTTCAACTTGCTGGTTTATGTAAAGTTTTCATAGTTTTTCATCCCCAACTGAGTTTTTGCATTGGCTGGAAATTACTTATAAAAATAACAGACAATTAAACACGCTGTAAAAACACTTTTAACAGGCAGAAAATTAATTTAACCATGCACACCATAAAAAAATCAAACTCATAAATTTTTGGCCAATAGCCATGGAAAACCCCCCACGGGGAAAACCAGTCAAAGAGAGAGAGAGATTTTATTTCTTCAGTAAATATTTCAATACAAATATTACAGTCAAAATGTACTTATCTCAACCAACCAAGGTCACCCAGAATTCTGCCTCGATTTCTGTGCCAAACTGCTGCTCAATTTCTGAACCAAACTGCCTCAATTTCTGTGTCTCAGGACTGTCTCGAAAACTGTTCCAACACCTCGAAACGCGTGCAACAAGGACTGTCTCGAAAACTGTGCAGAAGGTACAGTCCGTACCGATTGTACATACCTCAAAATCTGTGCCTATAATTTATGGAAATGTGTGCCCAGATTTTTGTCTAGAAACTCGTGCCTTTCCTCGGGAAATGTGCCCAGCTGAACACCTCGAAAACCGTTTTGTACGGATATCAATAAATGTTGTTGTACGGTCCCTCGATTTTTGTGCTAGTGTGCCTGCCTCGGGATGCGTGTTGTGCTGAAATGTTGTTGCTGTCTCAATATGCGTGCAACTGGAAAACTTCCTTAAACCCTGCCTCGAAAATCGTGCCAATGCTCTCTTCTCCCTTCTCTTCAATCTTCTCCCAAGAATGAATGCTCAATATGCCTCCCATGCCTTTTTGGGTGAATCCCTAGGGTTAGTGAAGAGATTCAATCCAACAGTGAGAAATGAATAAGATGGATGGATGAGATTAATCTCTCATTAAATCTCATGAAAAATAATTTTAATTCACCTCACTTAAATTTTTACCCAAAAGTGACTTTAAGTTATAAAGTCACATTAAATGCTCATCTCAAGTCATTTAATGCAAAGGTCACTTTTTCCCCCACTTAAGTGACTTAGGCAAAAAGTCACCTAGGGGAACACTTCCTAGGTACAAAAACTAACAAGGTAGACACAGATTTATCTTGGGAAACCCTCTAGGGGAAGAAAACCCAGCAAAACTTCCTCAATATAGATGATCAAAAGTACAAAGACAAAACCCCAAACAAAAGCTCCTTCTCCTTGCAGATATCTCTCTCTCTCTCTCTCTCCTATGCAAATTACACAAGTGAGTGTGTGTGTCCAAATGAGGAGCACATCACTCCTATTTATACTTTATCTTCCACTTGACTTTTTCACTAACTAGGTCAGCCCCAACAAACTTAACTAGGCCAACTTACCTAGGAAGACTCGAAACAATATAATATTACTTTCTGGAGGGTTCTATCGACCCGCCTTACAAGGGAGGTTTTACCTCATGACTCTATGATGACCAAATACAATAATAACCAGTGTACTCGCGAGTATGGGCCGAGTGGTGCTTCACTGGTTATTATTGTATTTGGTCATCATAGAGTCATGAGGTAAAACCTCCCTTGTAAGGCAGGTCGATAGAACCCTCCAGAAAGTAATATTATATTGTTTCGAGTCTTCCTAGGTAAGTTGGCCTCGCAAGTATGGCCGAGTCGACCTCCAGGACGAGTAATCACTGTTGACTCAGCCAGAGACTCGTTGACTCATTGACTCGTCATTACTCAGCAAACCTGCAACTGACTCGCCGAGACTCGGGTAGACTCGGCACTGGAGCCGCTGCGTCCGGAGGGCTGCGACTGAAGGAAAAAAAAACGTGAAGGAGGGCTGCGATTGAAGGAAAAAAAAACCCGCGAAGGAGGTCTGCAACTGGATAACATATCCAAAGATCTAGTTGGAAAAGGCATGTTCGGCTACAAGTAGAATACTAATAACATATCCGAAGATCCAGTTGGAACGGGCATCAACCAATGAAACAAAAGCAAATCCAAATGCATATCATCCAATTTAATTGCCAGGCGTGAAACCAACCACCAATTGCAGCCTCAGCCCACGAGGCATAAAAGCTTTAAAGTTTAAATTTCAAATAAATTAAATATTGAAAGAAAAGAAAAAATGTAATGTTTATGTAATGTTATTTCATTTTTTTTATTTTGTTTTATTTTAATGTTTTTTAAATTTTTTAATAAATATGTAATTTTGTTATTTCTTTTTTTTATTTTGTTTTTTGTAATGTTTTCAAATTTTTTTATTAAATATGTAATTTTGTTATTTCATTTCTTATTTTGTTTTTTTAATGTTTTTTAATTTTTTATTAAATATTAAAATTTGTAATGTTTTTTAAATGCTTTATTAAATATTAAAATTTATTTTGTAATGTTTTTAAAAAAATTTATTAAATATTAAATTTTTTCAAGCAACATTTAAATTTCAAATCAATTAAAGATTTTAAAAAAAACTAAATGTAATGCTTTTGTAATCATGTTATTTTTTTTTTTTTTTCTTTTTTTTTGTTTTTTAATTTTTTTTTTTATTAAATATTAAAAATCTTATAATGTTTTTGTATTGTTTTTAATATTTTATTGTGTACAACTTAACATTAGAAGAAGTTAATAAAAAGTAGTTTTATATCTTATATGGATTGGAAATGCTTTTAACCTCTTTGTTGTGCCGAAAATGTACAATATTTTTTTTCCTATTTGCCGAGTCTATCCTGAGTCTTCCCTGAGTTTTTCCCGAGTCTACGAGTCATATGCCAATCGAGTCTTTGTCGAGTCTGAGTCGTGCAACATTGATAATAGCAACCCGACGGAGGAATAAAACATCTCCGAATAAATTACAATAATAAAATACAATAGAATATTCTTAGAAGTTACAATATTTCAACACGTATTACCCACCTAAGTTAACCTATTTATATTCTTATGTTATTTTTATTTTTTATTTTTGTGACTTAACCCTTATGTGTTGCCACCTACTTAAGACACATTAGTTATATTTTATAATTGGTGTGATGTCCTAACTTATTGGTACCTTTCTCATTTAGTGGAACCCTAACTAATTCAAAGAATAAATTAATGACTCTTCTAGAAGTCATTAAAGTCCTATTTATTGGAGCTTATGTTCACTCATTTCAAATCAACTTATGATTCCATCATTTCAACTTTGATCCCTCTGCTTGACGTCAAGGTTTTTACTGTTGTTTACTTGCCTATTTTTGGAGGTCGCCTACCTGTTGAACATTTTCAGATCGGCCTGATCATTGCTGCTACTCTTGACTGAGCCGTGATCTATCCAGCCTGCCTGCTATACGATTTGCCTGCTGAGACCTAGCTAAACTCAGTAGTTACCTTGGAGAGGCTCAATCTGTTGTTTTATGGTTTAAGCTGAGACCCAATCTGCTATTTTAGTTCTGTTGAGATCCAATCTGCCCTCCTTGTGACTAAGCTGAGACTCGATCTGTTGCTTTTAATTCTGTTTGAGATCCGATTTTATTGTTAAAGTACTGTTGAGGATCAATCAACTTTGTGTTTGACTGTTGAAAAAGGTCGTGACCTTGTGCTAACCTTAAAACTCAGCCATGACTCTGTTTAGACCTCGATCTGCATGCTAAGAGATTATTGGTGGAGGACGTGAACCTCTTTAGTCCAATTTCAGTATGCTAGGTGCAAATCTGTGGAGGCCGTGAGCCATGTATAGTTTGATTTGTCCTACTAAGTGCATATGTATGAGGGCCATGAAAATTGGTGGTTAGGTCTTTTGTGTAAAGACCTTATGCAGATCTGATATATTGAACTCAGACTTTGCTGAGTCTGTTCTATGTACTCAGACCTTGTTTACATGTGCTGAGACTTGCCTTTGATCAAACCCTTTGTACTGATACTTGGTTTGTGGTCAAACATAATTGCTGAGATTTAATTGTGCTTGGATTTATGGTGCTGAGACTTATTGAGGGTTGATCTTTTGTGCTGAGAATTTGTTGAGTCCATATCTATTGTGATTTTGTTTATGCCGAGTCTTTTGACGGTCATTGATCATCACTGTTGACTGCACTACAGCACTATCATCTATCTCTCTCTGGATTATACTTACCCTCTAGTAGGGTCAGCTAGTTCATAGTGATTGATTGGCCTCTGAGAGGCACAGTCTTTTCTGAAAGTAAATTTCTTCTGAGTATAAACAGAAAGGGTCTCACACTGCAGGTAAGTATTCTAACTTGATCTTTTATAATTTAGGTGTTATTGTTAACTACATGTTACTGAAGATTACATTAACATGAGGACCTCTTGGTAGTGTTAAAGGTGAAATAGATTAAAATTATGTTTTAAATTATACAGTCTGATTACTATGTTTAGCTATTGTTGTACTATTTTGCTTCAGTACAAATTTGTTATATTGAATTTTGCATTAAAGTATATAAGTTTTGATTTTCCTGCATCAAACCCTAACCCTAACCAAAAATTAACAGTGTCCTGGAGTCAAAATAACTGTTGCTGTAAAAGTAAAGGTTTTGCAATTGTATTCCTGGTTAGCTTGAGGAATTATTAAAGGATGAGTTAATTAAGGGGAAAATGGGAGCTCCAGATATACCGTGAGGTACGAGGAGTAATGTCCGAAAACCAGGCAAAGGTGGCTCCTCACAAAGACGTGTGGGCTGGAGCGGAGTCTCGAGGGCGTGTTCAACACTACACCAACAAGGGTGTAGTTAACGGTGTCCTGAGGTCACTCTTCAGTGGTTCCCGCTTCTTCTAAGAAATTTCCCCACGCAATACCCAGTGATCGAGTAGCAGATTTTCACTATCTTTGGGGGTGTTGATTTTATTTCTGTTAGTTTTTAATTAAATGTTTAAGAATGAATAAGCTGCTGCACTCTTTTCTGATTTCCCCAGGACCAAGCCAATGCCCACAAAGGGAAAGAGCATACTCTGAGAAACAACAAAATGTTCGTTCAAATTTTGGATGCTTCAAAATCAAATGCTAAAACATAAAAAAATAACCTAGAAAAGAAAGAGATATGCTCACCAAATCTATGTGTCACTTTCTTATCAACCACCACTAATCGGTAATGCCTTTGTGTGGTGGTGAAAGCTACACTGCGGGGAATCGCTCTAGGCCCCCACACTTCACTCCCAAATTGCGATCCCGGAGGAAGCGATGAGGAATCGATCCCCGGATCGCGATTCCTGTTCGCTTCCTCCCGGGACCATTTTTGTAATTCGCAATTCATTAAAAAAAACGATCCTTGGTCTGTCCGGAATCGCTGAGGGAGCGATGAGGGATCGACGCTCCCAGAGCGATCCCTCATTGCTCCCTCAGCGATCCTGGATCATAAAAATCGCTCCCGAAAACAATTATGTATCGATTCCGTGGGCTAGGCAGACTTGAGTCCGAATTTTCTCAAATTTGCACAAAAAAAATAGTTTTTTAGTGATTGGCCAGGGTTCATTTAGGCAAATAAACACTATTTGACTCCATTTGGACTCATTCTATTCCTCATTTCATTGATTTCACTTCGAAATGATTTCACTTCTCTTGCTAGGGCTTTGAGTGGGTTTGCTAGTTGTTTGAGATCAAATTTGTGGGAGCTTGGAGGGGAGATTGAAGGGGAGATTGAAGGCCTCTATTTGTGAGAGCTTGGAAGGGAGATTGAAGGCTTCCATAGAGACATTCAACCACCATTGAAGAGCTAAAGAGGTAGGCTCTAAAAACCCAATCTTTGTTTGTTTTTGAAAAAATATTTCACTATGTTAAAAAATTTAAACTTTGCAATGTTCTCTTCCCCTACTCTTTCCAATTTCTTCTTCTCCATCATTCTATTGCAGGCAACAAGTGACTCTCATCTTGAATCAAGAAACATGATGGGTATGTGGTTTTGGCTTTTGGTTCCACTTCTTCTCATTATGATGGTGTTGGAAAGCAAATATGGTGGTGGTAGTGATGAGGGGGAAGAGGTAGAGAATGGCACATACCGTGGAGAAGAGGAGGAAGGGGTAGAAGGTGATGATGATGAGATTGAGAGTGATCAACGGCAAAAACAAAAAGACACACCTTTGTGGAAGTATGTGACAAGGCTTGGGGGAGGGAGAGGGAGTGGAACCACAAAGTTTACATGCCCCCATTGTAATAAAACTTACACAGGTTCATATACCCGGGTGAGAAAGCATTTGTGTGGGATATGCCATGCGATCAAGGTAAGGCTACTGGAGTCAAAACCTGTGACAAAGTGTCATCTAAAGAGAGAAACAAATACAAGATGGAAGAAGAGGTCGCTCAAAACAATTCCAAGAGATCAAGGGTTGAATCTGAATCCTCTCAGAGAATGCTTGGTAGTGGATCTAGATCATCATCGACTCAATTGGGACCCTCATTCCCCCATGGTAATGGAATCTCACCTATGCAAAGAACATTATTGGATTTCCTTGACCAAGGTTGTAGAGATCATGTGGATTCAAAAGTTTATAGGTTTCTCTATGCATGTGGTGTGCCATTCAATGTTCTTCGTTCACCCTATTGGCATGAAATGGTACAAGCCATCAATGGTTCCCCTAAAGGATATAGAAGCCCTGGGTATGACAAAGCCAGAACCGTGGGACTTGACAGGGAAAGAGACAAAATCAATAGTGCTCTTGGAATGTATATAAATGATTGGTCCAACTATGGGGTATCCATTGTATATGATGGGTGGACAAATTTTAAAGGCAAGCCATTGATAAATATTCTTGGCATATTTGCTAGCGGTGCGATCTTCCTTTCAACCCATGACTACTCAGATCGCTACAAGACTGGCATTAATATTGCACAACCTTTACTTAAAACCATTCAAGAGATTGGGCCATACAATGTCATTCAAGTCATCACTGATAATGCTGCTAATTGTAAGGTAGCAGGAGCAATCATTGAGGATAAGTATCCCAACATATTTTGGTCAAGGTGTTTGGTGCACACATTAAACCTTTTGATGCATGATATTGTTAAGATGAAGGACCCTAATTATCGATGGATTGGTGCCTTGTACAAGAGAGATAAGAAAATGATCAAATTTATTACCAATCATAGCATGGCCCACCACATTTTCCGCAATCACTCTAGGTTGGAGCTATTGAAGATTGCAAAGACTAGATTTGCTAGCTACTACCTCACCTTCAAGAGGCTTTTGAAGGTAAGAGAGGCATTGACTAGTATGGTCTCAAGTGATCCATGGCAAGAATTAAAAGACAGAGCTACAAGCACAGCTGATAGACATGACTTTCAGGAGGTGGAGGACACCGTTCTTGATGGTCAATTCTAGTCACGAGTTAAGTATGTTTTGCAGTTCACCAAGCCATTTTATAACATGATTCGTTTTGCACATACAGATCAATCGGTGATTGGGGAGGTATATGAGCAGATGGATAGCATGCTTGGTCAAATCAAAGACATTGTTGGGCAAAGAGATGCAATCTTGTATGACCATATTCATAAACATGTGGTCAAAAGGTGGGATAATCTCAATGTTCCACTCCATGCCCTTGCATGTCCTTACCCCAAAATATTATTCTCCAATTTAGTCGACCCAACCTGCACCTGGGGTGGAGTTAGGAAAAAACCACACATAGATCCAGAGGTGCAAAATGGGTATATGCTTGCATTAGACAAGTTGATCCCTAATGAGGAGGAGTGTGCTCAAGTACGGAGTGAATTGAGCAAATACATCAGTGAGCATGGATTCTTTGGTACCCTGCATGCAACCAAAGATCGAGATAGATTGGATCCTATCCATTGGTGGAACATGTATGGCTCTGGAGCCTCATATTTGCATAAATTGGCGGTGAGGATGCTTTCACAGGTTGTTAATAGTTCTACTACAGAGAGGTGTTGGAGCACCTACAGCTTCATCCACAGTGTAAAGAGAAACAGTTTGAATGTAGAACGTGCAGAAAGCTTGGTTTATGTTCACTGCAACTTGAGGTTGTTGTCCCATTATTGTGAGGCAGCCAAGAATGATAGAACATTTTTGACTTGGGACAACAATCCAGAGGAGGCTAATGTGGAGGATGGAGCCATAGCATTAGAGCGCTTGGACGCTAAACTATTGGGTGATCATGGTGTTGATCCAATTCATACTACAGAGATGCCACCCCCATCCAGCAACAGGTTTCCAGATGTAGGAGTTTTACCTTTAGCTTCACAACGTCCAGCAATCTGTGGGGGGCATTCATCTTCTTCTCATGTTCCACGATCACTTCCAGCAGCTCCTATTCCACCTAGACCACGAGAAAAGAAATTGGAAGTTTCTCGTGGCAAGCGGAAAGCTTAGTAGATACTAGATAGTATCATAGTACTTTGTATTTCATGTTTATTACGGCCTATTTTGTAAACTTTATGGCCTAGTTTGAAGTTTGAACTTTAGTCTTTGAATCTTGAATGGTTCAATTTTGAACCTACCCTTGAAGTTTAAACTTTAAATTTTTTATTGCATCCTACTTTCTACAACTCTTTGGTATTGAATATGATATTATGATGCTTTCTTTCATTTCATGGTTGATGTTATCTATTAGAGTTTGTCAATGGCAAATATTATATGTTGAAATTGAAGGTTGATGTTGTTGATGATTGATCATTGATCATTTAATGACAATGTTATAAGTTATAGCTCCTAGATGATTGACGTTATATCAATATGTGTACTAAAGGTCTAAATGGTTATATAAATATCTATGTTTTCATGTTTTCTATAGCTAATTTGACATAATACATGTTTTCTATAGCTAATTTGGCATAATACATGTTTTTTTTAATATATATGCATCAAAATATATTAAAATATATATTATATAAAAAACGCTCCCAAAACGGAAGCTTTTGAAAATTTCGCTTTTCGCTCCTGCTCCGCACTCCCAACAGCCTTGGGTGAGAGCATACTTCGTGGCAACGAGACTGGATTTATTTAACTACTTGTGAAAATGAAAAAAAAATAAACTACTTAATCAAAGTATACAACATGCATGAAAAATGTTAGAAAAAAACACACCACGAAAAGGAAAAACGTGAATCCCCCCAGGGAGGATGGAATATGGGCGTTGTGTAGCCCACCTGCTTCTTATTACAATTTGTTACAAAATGCTTTTAGCTTTAAGAATGCCTTTGATTCTTATAAATCTGAATCAGGAAGGCTTACAAATAGTTAAGAAGAGAAATTGAGAAGGAGGAGGGGATCTCTACACTCTGGATGGCTAAAATCTTCAAAATTTGGCCAAAATTTCCTTCTCTTTTTTCTTCAATTCTGCAAAATCAGCAAGCTAAATGGCAAAAATATTAGTAGATTAGTTAAATAATACATAAAAAATACAACTACTTAATACTCCCTGATGACAAAAAATTATGAAGCACAAGTATTAAGTTTTAATGCTAGATTCAAGCTCAAAATATGAATTTAAATGCTTCTTTTGATCTAACAGAAATATGTAACAAGAGATTTATAATAAATTTTAAAACGATCTGCTTCTTGAAGAGTAAGGGAACCAGGAAAACTTTTTATTTTAATAGCGTAGAAGAAACAAGAACCCAGCTTCGATTTTGAAAGAATAGAGAACCAAAGATGCTTGCAACTCAACAACAATTAGACCAAGAAAACTAACACCGAAGGTGGATGAGGCGCAACTGAGCTCAACCTGCTCCCTCGGATTTCTATCCTACACTGTTACAAACACTTGCAAAAAGAGATTAAATCTAGAATACGTAATTAACAGAGATTAGAAGGGCATTAGTACAACTAAATACACCTACTGCTTCACTATCTCTAATTAATGAAGCATTTATAAGCAAATCAAATACAATGAATGTTGATTCTATGGGCACAAAGGCCGTCTAAGGTAGATAAATCTACAATTATTGCAAAACAAAAAGTGATTAGCTAGATATCACCTCAAAACATCAACCAAACGCACATCAAATAGGATAGTTGCATAGCATATGGCCTCCAAAGCCTTTCAATTTTATTCCGAAGAGAATCATAAACAAGTTACAAGAGCAGAGGTTCAATGCTTCCTCCTAGAGTGAAGCAACCTTGCTTAAATAGAAAAATGAAAGAGCCAGAGCGGGGGGCGCACTTGATGAGTTGTACACAACTCAGCATGAGTTGTAATGGATTGGAAAAGGCTGAAAAATAGCTTTCTTCCAATTCCTAACTCCACCACTTTGCTTTATCTTACAACTTGCTACTTTTTCTTGACAGTTGCATCCTCCCTACAAGGAAATGCGCCCCACTTGGAGAAGAAAAAACAACTTGCCTTTATTTGCTAAGAAAAACACTCTAGAGTGTTTTAGAAACCTTATGAATGTTTCCACTTTACTTTGCCAACTCATAAAACTCACTTTCGGCATGTTTCTGAGTTTTTAGAAATTGTCAATTTCTTTATTTTCTCCATTTTTTGGTCTTTTATACCATTTTCGAGTAATATTCAATTTTGGAGATAAATAATTACTCGAAAACTTAGGAAAGTGGGTTTGGCGGTTAAGTGGGTGCTCTGGGTTAGAAAACGAGCACCCCAATGTCTAATTCTTCCTCCAAACCACACTTTTATAACAATTTTAATTTTCCCAATTAAACTATTAAAAATATAGCCTAAGTTTACGGGAAAAAATATTTTTGTCGAAACTGACTCAAATTCCTAGGGGACATAGTGCATGTCCATACGACTCGTTATTGCTAGCATGTAAAAATACATAGACACTTAGACTTTAATGACCTCCTAAGGTTCAACCACCATGGAAAATACTCCAGCTTTGGAGGTGTGAGTGAAAAACTCAGGAATTATACGCCACTGAAGTGCAACGCATAATTCCTAAGGAAAAAACACTCTAGAGTATCCCCTTGATAGCTAAACGTAAGATAGGCCAAGCTTGTTAAAAAAAAAAACCATGCTTAGACCAACTTATTACAATTCCCCCAGGGGGGTTTGGACATGCAAATTTTACAAAGGGCCAAAACAAATGGCCTGATGGATCTCGGAACACTGATGATGAACAATTTGATTGTTTATGTCTTCGACAGTTCACTCGGAATCCACTAACTGCAATTTAGTGGATAATAGACACTAGTTTCTCGATTGGTTTCTCTATCTTCCCATCACCTTCGCCTTTATTCTTTTTTCTATGCTACAACCATTCTGCTAGAGTTACTCTTCATTTCACCTTGAATTCATTGTGTATTGCTCTGGTAATCCTAGACTCTAGTTTAGGGAAGGCCCCCTTGAGTTGGAGAAAATACAACCAAAAGTGTGAAAGGGGATAGGTGTGGTGAATTGGCATTTTCCTCTTGAGTTCCCCTTGGCTAGCTTGCTTCTTCGGGACTTTAATCATACATGCTAGTTTGGGAGGTAATAAGTTTATCACCTTGGACTCACTTCATCATGCATTGGAAGTACAACTCTGACTATGCATCTCACGAATGGGTCATATCCTTGGCTATGCCCAGTTTGACTACAATCATACAAGATTTGTTGTGACGTGGACCTACTTCATACCATCATTTATTGGTTGAACGAGTTTGGCATACCATCATTTAAGTGATGAGTTGCACATTATTTTATTCCATCGTTATTTGCAAGTGAGACTTAAATTGATGGACCACCATTAAAAAATATCTCTTCATACTTGGGTTGGCTATGGAAGCCCTTAGTGGATCATTAGAGTTGTTGCTATGGTCAAATCCTTGTAAGGGTGTACATGATTAACCATCTCCCTATTTTATTATTATCCGACTTGGTATGAGAGTTGGTTATGGATTATTATTATTTCCTTCGGGAGAGAAAAGTGGATCTCAACCACTTCATCCTATTGTTAAAAAGTTGGTTGAGAAAATAGTAGATCCAGGAGAAAAACAATTATTTTATTGTAAAGGAAGTTGAGCTACACTATATAAAGAGTATCCCTTCCTCATTCATTCTCATGGTCAGGTTTTTGGAGTTTCCCCTCCTTGGATCTTAATGGATATATTTCCTTGGGGCATATGTGAAGTGTAAGGGTTCTTATCCTATCAATGTGAGGCTTTCATAGATCAACTTTGTCGCTTTGCAAGTTTTTGATGCTTGTGATTGAAAAGTCATGGTATTCAAGACAAGGTGAAGAGAAAAACTTTGCTACCCTTTAAATAGATTAAGCGTGAAGATTCCTATCTCTCCTTAATTCCCTTTATTTTATTAAGGAAATAGATTTTGCATGAAATTGTTAAATTCTTATTTAGTAGATCTCCTAATGAAATATTATCTTCAGTAATAACATGAAAGTTGACTTCATTTGCTCTTTCCTTATCTTATCTTATCTTATGTGATAATTTTCAGCCATTTGATTTCAATTGATATGCTCTTTTTCCTTAATACATATGAAGAAATCAGCTCTCTTGGAAGCCTCTCGACTCCATTTCCCTTGTTGGTATAGGCACTAATCTCTTGATCCACCATCGCACTTTTACCTTTTTATGCTTCAACTATGTTTTGCTAAGCTATCTCTTTATATCACCTTGAACCTCCTTGTCATAGTCTTAGCAAACCTATCTTAGGGAAGCACCCTTTGTGTTGGAGAAGAGTCAACCTAAAGTGTAGACGACGGTTGGTGAAGTGACAGTAGGCTCCCTCTTTGTTGCTCATATGCTAGCCTTGTTTTTTGGGCTTTAATTTCACATGCTAGTTTGTGCACTAACACCACCTATGGTGAGACTTATTTTTTTCCAACAAACACTTCGCAGGTAAACTCTTGGGCACTTCGTTGCATTCATGGATGGTACCCAATGCAAACCTATCAATGCCGATTATGGTGCTTGAGCAAACAAGGACATCAAGTGATGCACAAAAAAGAAACAAGTAGCCCAAGGAATCAACCCCTAGACCTCCTACATAAATTTCAAAGCACTCAAGCCCACTGGATTCCTATGGTGGGACTTCTATTCAACAAGTAAATGTTGTATGCATCACTTCAACCCAGTGTATATTCGGAACCGATTTTACATGCAACATCTTCTTTGCCTTGATCATGACTCTTCCACTTTCCCTTTCACAATCACCTTTTTTTCCTTGAATCCCCTATTTCTTACGAAAGTCGAGAAACATGTTAAGCACCTCTCCTATATTTAGTCCAAGTGCTTAGCGTTCTACCACTTTCTTCTTCTACTACCACCTTAAGCTTCTTCAAAGCACCTAAGACATCTAACTTTTCTTGTAGAAAAAAGACCCAGATTTCTATGAAAAATCATCAACAAAAAGCAAAAATACATGAGATCTGAAAATGTTGGTGTGATCACTAACCCACAAGTCTCCACATATACAAGTTTCAACCCTCTCTTTGCTCTCCAAGATCTACTCATGTCATCAACCTCCTTGCTTTTCTCCATTACTAAACATACTCCACATCTGCCTTGCTTCTTTTGAATAGCAAATAACCTAACAACAATCTCTAACCTACTCAGAAGAGAAAGATGTGGAAAATACAAATGCCTCCACCTTTGACGTCAAAGTGACTCAGCATCGGTATCTCCATTGTTAGTTATTTCTTGTGAATATACAACATCATCAAAAAATTACAATCCACTCCATAAACTAAAATATTTCCGCTTTTTTCGTTTTTCACCATGCATCTACCTATTGTGAACAAAACTTCTTCACGCAAACTTTGTTCACCAATCTGGCTAATAGAAAGGAAATTTCTATTTAAGAGTCAAGACAGGGATGAACATGAACTTCTCATCGCTTGAAAGCTAAGTTACCGGAAACAGCCATCCAACCTTCCCGAAATGTCGTTTGCCGCTTCCAATACGGATTCGGATGGGATACGGCATAGATACGGCATGGATACGGATCCGTAAATGCCGGAAACGGATCGGACAAAGGGATACGGATCAGGGGTTTTCTGAAAAGGATCGGGGTTTTCTGGAAAGGATCGGGGTTTTCAGCAAAATTTCGGCGTTTGCAGTTCGGCGTTTGAACTGGAACTGGTACTGGTTGTGAGCGTGGTCGTGATTCCAGAACCATCCTGGTGTAGAGGCAAGTGTGTTCAGAGATCATCCAAATGCCAAGCACCCGAGTCAAAGCTGAGTTCAAATGTCAGACAATAACATGCAGGAGTCAATGGTTTAAGGAATGCGATTTCAAATGCCAGGTGTGCACTCTTAAATTCATCCAAGTTTAAACGTGAAGGGCGCACAAAGCTAAAATGGAGAGTGCCAATAAGCGAAGAGCATGTTTTGGAGGAAGCCATGAGAGTCCTCAGCTTAATATTCATAATATCAATGCTGAAAGGTTGTTGCCCGAGTCGTGAGCGTGGTCGTGATTCCAGAACCCTCGTGGTCGTGGTCGGAAGCCGGAGTTCAACGTCTGCAGTCCAGCATCCGCTAAGTTAATAATATTAAGTTAAGTGTTAATCAATAAGTTAATAATATATTAATATTAAGTACTATACTATATAATAATATATAAGTTAATAATAAATAAGTTAAAAATTAAATAACTTAATATATACTTAAGTCCTAAACTATATATAAGTTAAAAATTCATAACTTATATATTATTAACTGAACTTAACTTATAAATTTATTAACTTAACTTATTTATTTAATTTTTTATTTTTTTATTGTTACAAGTGTATACTATATAGTGTGTGCGGTATATTACTATATATATATATTATAAATTTATTACATTAAAAAACTTTAAAATTTATATATTAAGTCAAATTTTAGTTAGATTATATATATATATATATATATATATACACGCCATTTCCCTGCCGTATCGTATCAAGATTTTTTGAAAATTTGCCGTATCCGTGTCCCCCCCCCATTTCTGTATCCGTTTCAGTGCAACTTAGCTTGAAAGTTGTTGTTGTACATCCCCATGCCTTTCAACCATATGGGCCCCACTTTTTTGCAATGTAAAAGTTTCTGCCATGTACCTTAGATTCCACAAAGGAAACATACCAATCACTCCTATTTGTCATATGTTTTGAGATACTGAAATAAAATTGCCACATGTCCATTTCACACAGAAACATCTGCATGCCTCCATTGACCATACATCTGAGAAAATGAACTTTGCAGGCTTGCCATATTTTAACAAAACTCCAGTAAGGAAGAAACTGGATCCCGAAACTAGAAAAACTCACCACCTACAATTCTCTCCAGTCTCTTCTGGTGTGTAATAACCAACACTATGGCTGTCTCCTAGAGCTTTCTTTCACCTCCAGTTCTGATATCACCTAGCACTATCTTTCTGCCAACAAAAATCAGTATATTCTTCCAGCACTATGGCTGCCTTTGCAACTTTTCTTTGTCAGCATTCCAGCAAAAGACTTGCTTTTGTTTTACTTTTCCTCTTATCTTTTGATTTCTCAGCCTTATGCCTACCTCCAAGCACCAATGTGCTTCCCAAATCTGTCTTACGTGGTTCACAGCCATGTCTAGAACTCCTGATCTGAATTAAAAATGTGCACCAAAAGATAAAATCAGAACTAAATGCCTTCTCTCCAACCATCCAGCTTCTTCCTTCTGGGACAAACCGCTGCCTGTCAGATCTCACTGCACCCAGCACTCCTAGACTTCTCTGCCCCCAAGGAAATTTGTGTCCTTCCTCCAAGCTGTTTGTGGATACCTGCCTATAGCTTCTAGCTTTGGATTTATCTACCCACACTTCTCCCTCCAGATCTATCTTCCACCAGAAAATAGGTTTTCAACCTTCCAACAAAAATTTATGTTGCAATATTTTGCCTTCTGGATTTATTTGCCACATGGAATTTTACCTTCAAATTTTGCTACCACTCAGAATTACGTTACGCTGCTAGATAAATTTATATTTCCACAGAAAATTTATTTTCTTGTATACCAGAAAATAAAAATATATTACCTGTGTCTCGTGTCAAACCCATAGACTGTAAGTGACTGTCCGTTTTCTGTTGAAATTTCTGTCTCAGAGTCTGCTCCTAAATTTCTGTGAATTATTGGTCTCAGGGTCTGTGCCTTGATTTCTGTGCACAAAAAGAGCCTTGAATTCTATGCAAGAAGTTTCTCAAATTCTATGCAAAAGATTACCTTGAATATCTGCATTAAAATTTTCACATTCTGTGCAAGACAACCTGCCTTGGGATGTGTCTATCCCCGTGCTTATCCTAAATTTTATGCACATCATCTGCCTTAATTTCTGTGCAAACTTCCTCAATTTCTGGGCACAGTGTCCTTGTATTTTATACACAATTTCTGTCCAAAATTTATGTTTCCTGGCCTTTCCAGACCTGTTTCGCACACCTTGGACTCCATGCAAGTCCCATGCATCTGTCCCATGATGTTTTGGGACTGTTATGTATGGTTTCATACAGTCTGTTGTCCATGCCTTGTGCATGCCTTGGGATGTGCACCTGTCCAGGCTTGTTCTGCACACTATTCCATGGTGCTTGCAGCTCTAGACTATTTTCTGTGCCAAACGCTGACTGTTATAGCGCCAAATTCTGTCTCTTTGAGGCTGTTACTGCTCATGTTACAGCACTTTTTCTTTGCCTGTTCAGAGTTGTCCTTGCTTCTTTTACTGTGCAAGTTAATGCATCTGTTACAGCACCGTTCCTTCTTGTTACAGCACTGTTCCTTGTAGTTACAGTGCCTGTGACAGCACTGTTCCTTGTGCCTTTTTCTGCCTATGTCAACTATAGCTGTGTAGGGACCTTTAAGTGCCTGCTTGGTGTACCATTCTCTGCCCTTTAAATCTGCTCCAACATGTGCCAAAATGCCTTGGCCTCATTCTGTGTTGATGTGCTACCATAATTCTTGGGTCTCACTTCTCCAACCTTCCATGTCTCAGATGCCAGCAAATTACCATGGCTCTGATCAATGATGCAAATATCATTAGGGGAATTTATCGCCGAGGCTCCTGAAAGAAACTTATCGGCAATATTGAGGAAAATATCAGACCTGAAAACCCAAAAAAATTGACCACCTCAAACATTCGAAAAAAACGAAAATATCAGGAGAAATTGGAGATTTTTGCAACACCGGCTCTGATGCCATGTTAGATAATGGACATAATAATAGCAGAAAATAGCACAGTGTTACCGGATGAACTAGCAGGGCTAGTATCCAATGAACAAATTTACGGAGGAAGTGACCACTGTCACCTCAGTCACTCCTCCAAACTACTTTGGAGAGTCGGAACCTCCAAGGGGAGAGCCCTTCAGTGACCTGCAAACACTTACGACAAAAACAACTATGCCTCCTAGACAACCAAATTAGAGACCAGTGCCTTAAACCAACATGATCATATGAATGAAGAAGATGTACAAGTCAAGAGAAGTCTTTGTAGATCCAAGATATAGCAATGTAATATATCCAAATCAATGTATCAATGGAACAATAGCAAAGATTATCCAATACATAATTATAAGTTCCCAAGTACATGTAAATATCAATGACAAGAGTATGTGATCAACTTTAACATTTAGGGACAACCATTCCAGGATGATGATCAAATTAGCAAAATTCTTAAATGCCAAGAAGTATAATCAAGTGATCACAATAGGTCCACCATATGATATTGAAGATAAGAAGATATCAGCAGTATTAACAACAACTTGTAACAAACAGAGTATGAGTGATGTCACATTGAACCAATTCCACTTTCCAACTTTTACACGTCAAATTGTGAATAAAATCAGAATTGTGGCAGTCACAGTGTAAGATTCCTGTCACTGAAATCTATTCTTGCATGCTTTGGTATTTGCTAGTTTGAAGTAACTGACTGGTTTAGTGAGGTATTACTTTTTAACCCAGCTTATAGCAGCAATAATGGTCTCTTTGGATGTGCACGGAATATGGCTGAGATGTGCAATTCCGCGGAAGGATTCAGACTGCTAATGGATAGTTCATGTCCGCTTTTAGTGCATGCAGCCCACAGTACTGATATACTCCCCTTCTCTTGATCTAAATGCCTTCTAAGAATGATCTCGACCTTCCCAAGGCCACACTCTCAACTTAAACACGTCCAATTGAATGCACACATACCTTGTTCACCTCACGATTCCACACTGATCTTTACTTTGTCACATAATAATGCTGTAGCAGTGAAGCTACTAAATGGGATATGGCTGTAGCAGCTTGGATAATACCAGATCTGTGTATTATGAGTGATGGTAGATAGCTGTAATATCAAGAAGGCTGATTGGAGGATAACTGTAGCAGCTTTAATGCATTCTTTGAATATTGAGAATGGAAATAACGCCCAGATATTGGGTACACACCCAACTGTAAAGGAACACGCCCAGATGTGATAATATGCAGCCCGTGAAGGAAAGGGATATCCTCTAGTTCTGGCAGCAAGAATGAATATGCCCTCCTTGAAAGGTATTTTTCACCAATCTGCCCAGAGAATACTAAGACGCCTTTTTTATTTGCTGAGTTGGGCACCCAGCTTCAAGAACTCAAATCTGATCTTTAACTTTCACTTTACTGCTGGTTTAGTTCTGTCTTAACGCTGCTCAAGAGAGAAAGACGCTGCCAAATTGATGGAACACTGCTTTTTACACAGGAATCCAACTGTGAACCACTGTTCACGCACTGTGGCAGCAATGTTCACATACTATTCACGGCACTGTTCACGTACTATTCACGGCACTGTTCATGCGCTGTTCACGTTGCTATTCACATCACTAAAAACACTGTCGTGCACTGTAGCAGTGCTGTTCATGTTACTATTCACGGCACTGTTCATGCACTGTTCACATCTCATAACCTAAAGAACTCACAATCTTTATCTTCTTTGAAGAACGGTGATAGATCGGGGTGATCTATCCTCTTGAAGTTGACTAGGATGTATAGATTTCAACATCGAACCCAACTTGTTGGCTAGGGCAGTGTGCCCTAAAACCCTATGGCTCTCAAAGCTCTCCAAACCAATTCTCAATCAACAATAACAATAGATACTGAGTAACTCACTTTATCTTTCTTTTATAGCCTTGACATTGCATGCCCTATACCTAGGTCACTTTTCTCTTCTATTTCTCCGTTGAGTTGCATGCCTGCATGATTGCATGCATTTCACTTCTGCATGCATGCATCTTACTTTTGCATGCAGGCTTGCATGCCTTGAGCTAGGGCTTGCATGCTCTACATGTCCCTTGTTCCAATTTTACCCAAAACGGAACATTACAGTCCTCCCTCGCAAAGATTGCTTGTCCTCAAGCAATACCAATGCAACTCTCCAATCCATCGAGTTGAACTAACTGAAGTCATGGATGATCCCAGGGTCCCAGATCATCCTAGGAGATCTGTAGCATCCTCTCCTCAAGGTACTGTTGTGCAAGGTACCATCACAAGAGATATATTGAAAGCATCTCGTAAGTAGAGGAATCAACCACAGTGGGAACTCGGCTAGCTCCCCAAAAAATACATCTACTAAGTCTCCATCCCCCGTACCTGCAAAATAAATGAGAATCCTCTCATCTCTAGTAACCACTAAACTGCCAGTCACTATAATCCCAGGGTCCCAAAATAGTATGAGAGTGGCGAAGTACATACTGCATCCACCACTGCCCTGTGTAGCATCCCTACAAGGAGTACCCTGTAGATTCCAAACCGTTGGTGTAGTGTCCACTACTATAATTCCCGGATCCCAAGCTAACCCCGAGAAGAATCCTCTATGATGATGTTGTGCCCCTCTGCTCATAACCATCCAACTATCATGTCGTGCCTGCAGCCTCGACAAACCTGTGATGTACTCTAAGCAAATGCTTTCCCATTCCTCCCCGAAAATGGTAAAGTCACCAGGATCCCATACTATCCTGTAAGGTGTGAAACACTCTCTACACATCGTGTTGGTCTGCCAAATGCTAGCATAAGACTCCATCGGTCTCCCTCTGAAGGACCAAGCAACCTTAAGCTACACAAACTCCTCTGGTAGAAACCAAGTACTAAGAACTGACTCTGCTCCTGCTAATCTATTCAACTCCAGCCTAACTGCATCTATACATCTGCTAACCCCCATACTATCAGGGTACTCAAGTAATCCATGGGATCTAAGCAACTCCCTGGGGTGTAGCTCTACCACCTGCGATGTCTCATACTCATGCAAGTACGGAGAATGCCCTACCCAACGCAAATCATGCATAGCCCTAATGACTCTCTCCCTAGGTAAGGACTCAGGGTCGACACTAGTGCAATCTCTATGGGAGATGATGTCTCCTTCTACTCTGTCGGTTGTGCTCCCTGTGAACGAATCTAATACCATCCCTGCAATGTTGATCCTACCATACATCTCTAATGAACCTGTGCTGCGAGGTGCTAACACATCCTCTCTACTCTATCTGGAGACGAGGGTGGTCTGCCCTAGTCTAACTAGATAATCCTGCTCTGAATCATGCGACTGGCAAATTAGACACTCCCTCCAGTGTCTCCTCATATCATATTCGAGATTCTTCCAAGAGAATATCTCGCTAATCTGCTGACAAGCCCTGAGGTGTCTCTCTAAAGGTGTCTCATGTGTAGTTCTCAGGATCTCGATTGTAAGTGCAGACTCAAAGGCGAGGTATATGGTGTCTCTGTAGTAGATGATGTCGTCCACTACCCTGTACTGGTCATCCTGGATGCGCCCATCCATCAACTCACATGCGAAGCAGTCCTTGGAATATTCCACCAAAAGGTGGGACTTCCAATCATGGATAATCATAGTGAGCCAATCCCACGTGTCCAAATCCAAATCATCTATGTTGGATCTCTCCTCAGTCACCAACAACTCTGAGTGCTCCTCCTGCAGAATACCGAACTCCATATGCTCCTCGTGGAAAGTCATCGCCGGAAGTTGTTCTCCCAAGCCATGAGTGGTACTCTCACTCTCATGTGCCACAACTATCCTGTACCCTATGTGTTGCCGTATCCTCCTGCGCGCTCACTCTGTTGGTGTCATCTGAACCAGGATCCCACACATCTATACTATACTCATCCTGAAAAGAACTAGGTGTATCCATGTCACTATTGGATGGTCCCTGGAGCATGTCTCCCATCAACACATCCGTAACTCCCAGTGGAACCATCCATGGTCCCTCCATAAGAAGTGAATCATAACCTCCATCATGTCTAACATGTATAGAGTCAATCCTCTCCGAGTCATGCTTCTCCGCATGTATCTCGTCTATCATGAATGTCACGACTCTTGCAGTAGATGATGAAGAGTGTATCAACTCCCACTCGTCACATAAACTGTCCATATGCATATCCGATTCCTGAAGAATCATCGGAGTGTTGTTCAAGGAATCTCTAGTAACCATAGGCTCTTCCTGTATGCTCGAATCACTCCATATCGCATCCACGTCACAGCTAGGTGCTATCACCCCTTGATCCTCACAATCATCACCACTAAGGTGAGATGATGAATCCTCGACGATGGATGATCGGATAACTGCATCATGTGTACTATCCTCCTCATGTATTGTCAACTCCATATCAAGTTTACCATAAACCGGTATATCATGCTCATCTATTTGATTGAAAGGCCTATTGTAAGCTCTTGGCTTGTTCATACTTTTAAAGTGGCAAAAATCCGTGAAGGTCATGGCTGACTGAAAGTCATCTCCCAGTGCTCGGTATTCTCTCAAATATGCCCCCATTGGCTCATCTGGCTCTACCTGTACTACGGGCACTGCAGTTGGGCTATCTAAGACCCGTGGTAGGGTAGGTCGAGGGGACCTATTGTGGAGATGTGGGTGTCTCTGCAGATTGGTATGTACTTGTTCTCCACTACTACTGGTGGATACCCTATCACTGTGGGGAAATAATGGACTGTGTGGGGTGGGCTCGTTTTTCTCTGCCATTTGTCTGAAGGCACTTACCATTTCTTTTTGCCCATTAGTGAGTTCCTTCAAAGCGGAAATGAGGCTACTGAAAGCTACCTTATCATCTTTTGCCATTGTTTCTTTGTCTTTACTCTTTTCAAACTAAAACTCTGTATTCATTTACTGTTCTCAATTTGCATACTCCCACAGCTAGCGAGGAACATGCTCTGATACCACTGTAAGATTCCTGTCACTGAAATCTATTCTTGCATGCTTTGGTATTTGCTAGTTTGAAGTAACTGACTGGTTTAGTGAGGTATTACTTTTTAACCCAGCTTAATGGCATGGATTATTTAAAAATACAATATACCAGAGTTGATAATTTCCTATTTGGAAGCCCCAGAATATAATAAAGTTTTCTTTAACAATAAACCATGGTAATCCCTTCACTATTAATAAAATATCAGTCCACAGAGAATTTATAAATCTGACCTGTTAGCAGCGATTTCACTTAGAGAAAGATGGTTATAGCAGCAATAATGGTCTCTTTGGATGTGCACGGAATATGGCTGAGATGTGCAATTCTGTGGAAGGATTCAGACTGCTAATGGATAGTTCATGTCTGCTTTTAGTGCATGCAGCCCACAGTACTGATATACTCCCCTTCTCTTGCTCTAAATGCCTTCTAAGAATGGTCTCGACCTTCCCAAGGCCACACTCTCAACTTAAACACGTCCAATTGAATGCACACATACCTTGTTCACCTCACGATTCCACACTGATCTTTACTTGTCACATAATAATGCTGTAGCAATGAAGCTACTAAATGGGAGATGGCTGTAGCAGCTTGGATAATACCAGATCTGTGTATTATGAGTGATGGTAGATAGCTGTAATATCAAGAAGGCTGATTGGAGGATAACTGTAGCATCTTTAATGCATTCTTTGAATATTGAGAATGGAAATAACGCCCAGATATTGGGTACACACCCAACTGTAAAGGATCACACCCAGATGTGATAATATGCAGCCCGTGAAGGAAAGGGATGTCCTCTAGTTCTGGCAGCAAGAATGAATACGCCCTCCTTGAAAGGTATTTTTCACCAACCTGCGAATACTAAGACGCCTTTTTTATTTGCTGAGTTGGGCACCCAGCTTCAAGAACTCAAATCTGATCTTTAACTTTCACTTTACTGCTGGTTTAGTTCTGTCTTAATGCTGCTCAAGAGAGAAAGACGCTGCCAAATTGATGGAACTCTGCTTTTTACACAGGAATCCAACTGTGAACCACTGTTCACGCACTGTAGCAGCAATGTTCACATACTATTCACGGCACTGTTCACGCACTGTTCACGTTACTATTCACAGCACTAAAACACTGTTCGTGCACTGTAGCAGTGCTGTTCATGTTACTATTCACGGCACTGTTCATGCACTGTTCACATCTCATAACCTAAAGAACTCACAATCTTTATCTTCTTTGAAGCACGGTGATAGATCGGGGTGATCTATCCTCTTGAAGTTGACTAGGATGTCTAGAGTTCAACATCGAACCCAACTTGTTGGCTAGGGCAGTGTGCCCTAAAACCCTATGGCTCTCAAAGCTCTCCAAACCAATTCTCAATCAACAATAACAATAGATACTGAGTAACTCACTTTATATTTCTTTTATAGCCTTGACATTGCATGCCCTATACCTAGGTCACTTTTCTCTTCTATTTCTCCGTTGAGTTGCATGCCTGCATGATTGCATGCAGTTCACTTTTGCATGCATGCATCTTACTTTTGCTTGCAGGCTTGCTTGCTCTTGAGCTAGGGCTCGCATGCTCTGCATGTCCCTTGTTCCAGTTTTACCCAAAACGGAACATTACACACAGTAGGTTTCCAAATACAAGATTAGTAACAGCAGTAGGCTGCCTTCTTTTAATCTCAAGGTGGTGGCAACAAATGACATAAGAGACGTATGCAATGAGAACTTCAATCCTTAAACAATTTTTATTTGTATAAACACAATTATTTCAGACTGTTATAATCACTTCCAGACCTCTATTTCGTTAGATTTCAGACCTTGATATTTCCTCCTTTAAAGAGTAGAAAAGCAAACAATTAGCAATACGATAACCTCACAAAGTCAAATAGCATGACCTCTACTTCAACCTTTTGTTGTTTGTCATCTACTGATGATATATATCAGACTGTAATTTTAATCTTTCAAATCTGTCAGGACAAGTTTCAGACTCCTATTACAATATAACAGTTTTGAAATGTGACAATAACATCAATGATTAACAACTTATGTTGTCTTGTATGTGTAGGTATATGGAGTGTGCAGGTTTGGTTTTCAGAAATTAAGGCTTTTTAGCATTTAATTTTATGAAAATTATGTACGAAAAAAATGTAAAAATCAGACCTAAATCACACAAATTTAACCCAAAATAATATTTAGTATTTACTGTTGATGTATTTGTAACTTCAGAATGTATTTCACTTGTATATTTTATATTGCCATTATACTTCCGACGGAGAGGTTTTATTCCTCCAATTGGGAAGGTTATCATTGTACTAGAGTGGCTTATTAGACTCCCCTAGTGGGGTCGGCCCAGAGTTAGGGTATAATGGGTTATTAGACTCTCCTAAGAGAAGTCGGCCCAATTAGGGAAAAAGGCAAGTGAAGTAAAGTATAAATAGAGAGTGTGACTCTATCATTTAAAGTCACTCACTTACTCATTGCGCATAAGTGAGAGAGAGACAAGTTCGCACAAGTGGAAGAGGAGGAGTTGCTGGAGTCTATCTCTTTGTTTTGGGGTTTTGTACTATTGTTCATTCTATCTCTGAGAAAGTTGCGCGGTTTTCTCCTTTATGGTTTCCCCGGTGAAATGCTTTGTGTCTATTGTCTCTTATGTTTGATATGCTGTGCATGTTGTTCTCTCAGATAAGATCCTAAATCATATTGAATTAAATGTTGAAAAACTAACATGGTATCAGAGCTACCCTGAAAAGAAGACACTGTGCAGCTACGGAAGATAGGGCTTCTTAATTTTTGGGTCTCTTTCCACAGATCATCAAAGGCAGGAGGCTAGACTGACTCTCCTAAGGAAGGCGCATCTTTCTGTCGAGACAAAATTTGATTCCGAGTATTTTCAGTTTTTGGCCTGTCACTGCGGGAAATTAGGGCTTTTGACAAAAGTGGAATTTTGGAGTGCTCTCAGCATAGGATTGTTCTCCTCAACAAAATCAAAATTTGGAGACCAAGATCGAACTTTTTGGTTGGATGAATCTCCGGGAAAGTCAAACCCCAATTTGACTTTTGGACCAAAAAACCAGAATTTGACAGAAATCGCAGATCCGAAATTCGCAAGTCACTTTTGAGGGGTAAATTTTTGGAGTTTTCAAAATCTGAGCACACCAACTTGCTCGCCTCAATCAATTGCATCTCCCTGTCTAGATAGAATTTTGAAATTCCAAGTTTGGATTTTTAGGGTTTCTCTGTCAAACCCTAGCCAGCTCCAATTCCAGTTTCAGCAAATCAAGTGATAAGATCTAAATCTTTTATTTCCATTTGAGTTTCTCATTAAGATGTCTCACCACACCAAACTTGAGGATAAGCTTGAAGGGGCTGATAATTTCCGAGCATGGAAGTATAGGATTGGGTTAATCCTAGAAGAGAATGAATTGGACACCTACATAAGTGAAGAGGTTCCAATCCCAGAGGAAGATGAGGCTAAGGCCTTACATAAGAAGAACCTGATCAAGGCCAAGAGGATTATTGCAGATTCTATCAAAGACCATCTCATACCTCATGTGTCTTCTCTAAAGACACCCAAGGAGATGTTTGAGTCCTTGACCAAGCTATTTGAAGGGAAGAACATAAATTGGAAGATGACTTTGCAGAACCAATTGAAGAATGTCAAGGTACAAAATGCAGAGACCATGCAATCCTACTTCACAACGGTCTCTCGGATAAAAGAACAACTTGAAGCTGTGGGAGAAGATATAGAGAATGGTGAAATTGTGATGACCACCTTGAATGGTCTCCCTAGGTTATGGGATTCCTTCATTCAAGGAATTTGTGCTAGAAGGAAGCTCATCTCATTCAGTAGGTTGTGGGAGGAATGCTCACAAGAAGAAGCTCGACTTGTGGCTCTAAAAGAGAAAATGGGTAATGAAGACCAAGCTCTCACAGCACACTACAAAAGGCATGATGACAAAAGGGTGCACCACCACAGTAAGAAAGAAAAGCACCACCACCAGAATCAGAGGGGTAACTTTAAACCCTGAAGAGATATGTCCACTGTTAACACCCAAAATGACCCCCTAGGTTATGGGAGAGGGCAATCTGGGGTAACCACTAACCAATCTTTAGCTTGTGCTACTGACCCAACACAAACAAAGAGGGCTCTCTCTATAAGCTCATGAAAAACTAGAATAATCAAAGGTGTCAATAATGAAAACGTACACCAGTATTCATCATTAAAAAATATTCAATTACAACATACACAGAAGATCAGATTTCTGCTGGAACAAAAATGATTTAAACATCATTTAGCTGAAACATATGAATCTCTATTTGGGCAATGGAGTCACATTAAACAAACCTTAAAAATTATTCACAAAGGCTCTGCGAATGCATTCACACAGGGGCGAGGTAGTAAACAGCTAGTAGTCAAAAAGATTTTAATTGGTGAAACAGAAGAGAAAAGAACAATCCATTGATGTAAGGCATACGATGATGAATCCTACACCAAATTTAGCAGAGAAAAATGGTGAAATACTTGGAATGAGATTAAGCAGAGCATAATTTCTATGAATTCCACTTAACTATTGCACTGCACCAAGTATGAAGAAATATTACAGACATGGAATAATGATGAAAGAAGCACAATTAACATAGGAAAAAGAAAGACAGACTACCAGACCAATTACACAAGAATCCTTGAAAAAACACAGGCTCGGCTCTACAAACTTTATTAAACAGCTCAAAATGTCTTACAAACTGATTCTCAAAATTCCAAAAGTTTTCAAATAAGATTTTCAACCCTTTTTCATTCGATTACATCACATATATAGATGACGTAAGCCTTATACTCGATCCATCAAAACCGAAAACCGTTGCAACTGAGTGACACCTCATCAGGATTTATTTGTCACTTATCTCTACAAAAACAGAAACAGGTAGAACCAGTCTAACTGCTTTTCATCTCTACCGGTATTTTTACCACATGATATGTACTTTCAACTACAAAGATAAAAGATACGAAGTAATTGTTCCAGCTGACTATTTTCATAGTCGCCTCAAAAAATATTACAAATTGCATTTTAGAAATAAAAGTATCTTAGAAGTCTTTGATTTTCAAATAAACAACAACTATTTAAAAGCCAATGACTATTGTGGAGGGCAGAGAGTGTATTTCATTTTTCCGTATCTTTCCACGGTAGTCCATAACTCAGCAGAAGGGAGGTCATAATCCGTCATCTCCTTTACCATAACGCGGATCTCAACGTGCTCTGCAAGGGAAGCTGGAGGGAGTCTTTCACCAATGGCAACCAACCGGTTCAGGATTTCAAAGTCTTCAGAGATCTTTTCCATCAAAGTTCTCCCTATAAGCAGCTAGTTTAGAAGTTTGAACTTGGTGTGATCCATCCTTATGTTCCAGAGCAAGTTTTTATAACCAGTTTGGGAGATTAACTCTTGACTATTATCCTAGAACGATGGTAACCCCATCTCAACTAGCTTATCAAACGATCCTTTGAAATCCGCTACCTGTCTCTTCATTTCCTCTACTCTAGTTTCCACGCCTTCAACCTGTGCATACTTCCCCAGAACTCTTCGTGCTGCTGCAATTGCCATGATCTGGTTTCCATATTCAAGTTGATCCTTTCCTCCTTTGATAAACTATTCAAAAAAGTAATCGCATTCAATGTTGTTTCCTTGGGCTTCCGGAAAAGAGTTTCTCTCGCGGTCGCACAACCTGTGAAAACATCACTGAATGTTTTCTCCTTTACTCTTATAAATTCCAGGTAAGGCCTGAAACCTTCAACTTCTTTAATAATTCGATCCCATACTAAATGCTTGCAACCCTGCAAAGCTGCTTGTCCTGTAACTTGGCGGGTGAGCTTCTTATTGATATCAACTAATTCATTATACTCATCTCGGAGGGTCTTTGCTTCTTCTTCCTTCTTTTCACTCTCCTCCTCCAACCTCTGATCTTTTTCCTTTAGCTCCTTGATTTCCACATCCTTCAGACTAATATGAGACATTGCCTGCACAAGGCTTTCAGTACTACTGTTATCTCCATTTTGGTTCATATTTGTAGGTCGCATGTCCAATTTGGACAAGTTACTTTTTAAGTCATCAAGCTGCTTTTCTAGGCTCATTTTCTCCTTTTTCCAATTATCTTCCTTCCTTACAAATTTTAGCAACTCTGCTTTACAATCACTTAATTCTTTAGACAAGGTTTCCTTTTGTATTTCAAAGTTTGTTTCTTCGGGAGCCTCGACTAGCTGGATATTAGGAACTTTCTCCTTTCTCTGCAGTTTCAGAATCAGCTTATCTTTCTCAGCCAATAGCTTGTTCATGGTTTTGCCTCCACCGTCGCTTATAACTAGGTCAGATTGTAGCTTCTTGACCTGCAATTGAAAAGCTCGGTTTCACTTTTTTCTTGCTTCAATTGGCCCTCTAACTTTCCCACAGTAACTTCCAAGTTGTCACCCTTCATTGCCGCTTTTACAAAATCTTCATATATAAAATCTCCAATCTGCTTGTGGAACTGGATTTTATCCGGCACCGGTATCTTCTCCCAATCGACTGACCCTCATTTCAGTCCCTTCGTCCGATGTCAATACTATCAAGTTCAAAGTGTTATCCCTCATATCTCTGCTGGTCATTAAGTTAGTTTCCGTACTAGACAAATTCCTAGCCCTTGACATCAAATCAAATAGCCTTTGGGCCGAGGCTTGTTTATTTTGTCCATATTGTTCACACAAGTCGGCTTTGGACCAAAATTTATTGGCTTCATCACCCTCCTTACCATCCTGAAAATTATATTCTTTAATTTGGACCTCATGAGCTGAAAGCCCCTCATCATCTTCTCTCTCACCATCCATCGGAACAGTCAATTCTTCTTGAACCACTACAACGACCAACTCTTCTTTAGTGGGAGAAACAACTGACTCGGCTTGGGTGGCTGCAACAACTACTTCAACTTGTGTTTCCACTTTAGGCCACTTGTCTCCACTTCCTACTTCAGTATCCATATCTCGAACTTCCTCCAAGTCTCTTTTCCGGCCCACTTCCACAGTGTCCGGCACCTGATCTATGTCCATTATAAAATCGGACAGCATTAGATCTCCTTCCTGTAACTCCGCAACCTCCTCCGCCTCGGGTTCCCAGTGTAACAAATTCCGCCCCTTTAATACACCTTCTGGCTCCTTATGTTCAAAAGCACTTAGATTACAATCTTTCCTTCTCTTAGAAATAATGTGCAAGGGGTCGTATTCAACTGCCACATCTTTCTTGAACCCCAGAGGTTTCAATAACTCTTCTACATCCTGCAAAGCTTCCTTGCTTTTTACTACGAAAGGACCCACCTTCCAAGCGTATTTTACATCAACGCCCTTCTTAAATTTCAGGAACTGCTCCTCTTCCAGAATCAGTTTCTGTCTTATAAACTCAAGAGTGAAAATTCGCAATGTCAGAAAAGCGGGCAAAACATAGGGCTCCTGTACAAAACCATACAGCCTAATGACTGTAGCATCCTTCAATAGAAACCAGTCACCGACAGCCAGTTCGCTCTTCAACTGCATCATTGTTTTCATCTCGGGCAATACCCTAGGCAATTCTTCCCCAAAGATGACTTTGTAAACAAAAGGTAAGATATAGTTTAAATAGTTAAAGACATCGTCTATCAAAGCATCTGCTTCAAGCAGTGGGGGAAAATGCGGGCTTTCTGCGCTGCTGTACATCATCATTTTCATAAGCTGTGTATGGTACTTGAAAAACCTAGCATTTGGGAACTTGCTCAACTGTACATGTATTCTCTCTGCCAAAAATTCATCGAACTTAAGGGATGGGATGAGCCCATTTTCAGACCTTGCCAAACTAATGCTAATCCTAAAAAGTAAACTCAACTGGACTTCGGTTACCCACAGATCTGTATCTAATCCTAAAAATTGAGCCACCAAAAAAAAACCAGCTGGGAATTGTCATAAAAAAGGATGACATTCAAGGGGTAGGACTTTTCTGCAATTTCTGAGCCGGGTTTTAGGCATGTGGTAAAAAAGCTTGACGGCTTTCGAGGGTAATTTGGCGAAACAGGGCAACCACAGACTCTTCAAGAAAACCTTCCAACTCAAGGTTCTGTGACTCGGAGACGAAAAAAGAATTCCTAACAACCGACGCATCTATAGCACAGATGACTCTAAACTGATGGGCATCCATAATTATCCTCTGGGGTTCTGAGTAATTCGAGGAACACCATGATACAAATTCAGGGAAAGACGCTACCTGGTCAAGGCAAAAGGAAACAAATGACGACCTAAAAACCCCATGTATATCCAGACCTTGTTCATGTAAGGCCTCCAATCTTTTCTTGATCTCCGGGACAGGGAGCCGAATGTATGTGTCAAACACATCGGCGTCCCTATCTTCCAGGGCGACCTTAACCCTAGAACTGGTAGAAACCTGCTCTTCCCCCATCTTATGACTATAAAAGACTTAAATTTTCAAAGAATGGCGGTTACATGGTCCTACCTGTCACTTTGGAAGCCCTGAACGCACCCTGTCGAAGGTTTTGTCGCCTTCATCGTCTGCCACACACCAAGAGACTTTTCTAACTTCGACAGGCTTCGAAACAAATGTCAGCTTTTACGGACATTCTTATATATATAATCGTGTTTCCATAACCTCCGGCTTCCTTGGCCAACCTGTCTTTCAATCTCAACCATTGATCTCCCACGTGCTCACTTTCTGCCATTGGATCTGGCTTCCCTTTACCTACTGATTTGACAACTCATTTATCTCCACCATCGGATCATCTTGCTAGTTCTCATCTGGGCCGTTCATCTTATCTGCATGCATCAACGAGGTGGTATCGCATACACCCAAAATGGTTTCCTATACCGCCTATTCTCTGTGTGACAGGTTCAGGAGTTGACACCTGTCTGGCAGGAAAAGTCCATCGCATCCGCCTTGCCGCTATCCAGCGTGCTATTTCTTGATGCGACTATCTATGAGAACCGTTCATCTCTTCTCAAACATGCATCCACGGTGAGGCTTTACGCTCCATTTAACTCTTAAATCATTCGTTTGTTGGTGGGGTCCTTCCTATTATCTTCTGTGCGCTTCCAACCTCCACTAGCCATTGATGTGGCTCTCCTTGTCATCCAAACCGTCGATCTGGGGGACCTATATATTGGCGAACCACATATGTCGTGCATCGTCCGATTGGAGGTGAGGGATTCTTTGTCGTAGATCTTTAATGTCTTGTCCCACCATCGCGGCATCGCATGGGCTTGAAATAGCCCTTTTTACAGCTTTGCCTCCTTGCGACGCCTTTCCAGAGTTGACATCTGTCCGGCGGGAAAAGCCCATCGCATCTGCTTAATCCTTTTCTTCCTTGCAACTCGGCCATGCGACTATCAACAGGAGCCATTGATTCCGCGCCTGCGCCCGATCGACGGTGCCTACCTGCATGGAACTTAACCTCTCCATTATTTACATGCGGACTATAAGACTTAGGGTCTTTTTTATCCCATTACTCGATTTCACTTTCATATTAATACCCATACCTCAAAATTATTCAATTTTTATTGCATTGGGTCCTTCTAGACCTCTTCTTTTCTTGTCTTAGCACCTGGCCATCGAGGATGGAGAGTACTTCAAGCTTCCATCAGGTAGTTGTTTAATCCTCCACCTTTCACATTCAGTTTTTATGTTGCAAAAAATAAATAGGTGCTAACAACCGACTCCAACCGGGGATGTTATCCTCCCAGTGAGGTAGCAAAGAACTCCGTAGACTAAGTGCCCGATCCATTGGGTAGATTTTCCAAACCCTAGACTGAAAAAAATTTCTAGAAACTAAAACTGAACCTGCACCTGCTTTCATATCTAGGCTGAATATTCAAAAAATAAAAACATGGCTTCCCCTTTCAGACCTTAGGGCCTTCACTTCAAGCTTCAAGTCTTTCCGATTCGCTGTTAAAACCTCAAAACAACTGTGAAAAATGAAAATATGTACAGCCTATGGTACACGAGTTACCTGCTTCCTCTAGGATAGATAATGCTTTAAAAAAATTCCATTGACTGGACCCCCTGACCAAGCAGATCCATCTTGGTGTTCCAGGATAAAGGAATTTATTCCTCTGTTTGTTGCAATAATATATGGCCCCATCCACATATGGTCAAATTTCCCGTGTTTATCTTCCCTAGGGGCGTCCCACTTCAAGACCAAATCATTCACCTGAAATTCATCTTCTTTGGCTTTCTTGTCGAAAGCTTCCTTCATCTTTTCCTGATGCCCCTGTACTTTGTCGTATGCTTTAGTTCTTAGCTCATTCAGCTCGACTATCTGATTTACCCTTCTCTGCATGTGGTTCGGTTCTTCTTCTATCCCCTGCAGCAACCTCATAACCGGCAATCCTAGAGAGGCCGAAAAAACCACCTCAGCTCCATATACCAGCTGAAAAGGAGACATCCCAATGGCCCTTTTTGTACTTATTCTATCATCCCATAGAGCATATTTCAGTTTTGTGTGCCAAGCTCTCTTATTGTCCTCTAACAACTTCTTTATGATTCTTACTAGGCTTTTGTTGGATGACTCTGCTAGTCCATTTCCCTGAGGGTAGTATGTCGTGGAATGGTTTAGGCTGATATGGTATTTGTGACAAAAATTTATCATTTTCTTAGAACAAAATGCTGGTGCATTGTTTGTCACTATTCTTTTAGGACACCCAAATCTTGACAGGATATTATCTTCCAGAAACTCCATGATAACATTTTCGATTGCTTTCCTAGTTGGTATGGCTTCTATCCACTTTGTGAAATAGTCAGTGGCTGTCAATATCCATCTATGCTTCCCTAAGGAATTAGGATTTATCTCTCCAATGAAGTCTAAACCCCACTGTTGGAATGGTGCCTCTACTATAATAGGGTTAAGGGGTAGTGAAACAACTTTTCTCTTTCCTTCAAAAATATGACACTGATGACAAGCAACAATCTCTTTATATACATATGAAAACATGGTAGGCCAATAGAAACCAACCCTCAAGATTTTGTTGACTGTTACCTTCCAGGAATGATGTCCACCACAGTCTCCCTTATGGAATTCCTCCTTTGTGTGTTTAGCCTCTTCCTCTAGCAAGCAATTCAGCTACACACCTCCAGGATCCTTCCAATACAAAAATTGATTCATAATACAATACTTCACAGCCTTTAGTTTCACAGCTCTGGCCCTACTCTTGCTTAATCCTGGAGGAGCTTGTAAGTTTTGTAATACATACACAATGTCAACATACCAAGGGGATGCAAAGAATTATGGCCTCACCTGTATTACTACATCCAGCTGATTTGAAAAATCTTGTAAGAAGTTCAGTTGCAAAGAATCACAGTTGGCCTTGGTCATTAATTTTGCTAACCCTTGCTCCTTTACCAGTTTGGTAGGTTTTATCTCTAGGTCGTACTCTAGCAATACAACAATCCATTTGGCTCTTCTTCCTTCAAGGTCTGCTTGGGTGAAGATACCCTTCACAACACTATTTGGGACATGAGCAATGATGTGTGAATGGAGGATGTAAACCCTGAAATCTTTCAGTGACTTGATAAGGCATAAGCCTGCTTTTCCATGATATCATATTTCAGTTCTGCATCTCTCAGCAACCTGCTGAAAAAAGCAATTGGTTGTTCAACGTTCTGGGAATTTTTCTGTAACAGCACTCCTGCTACTGTATGCTCTGAAGCATAAGAAAAAATCAAAAACTCTTTAGAAAAATTTGGACTGGCTAATACCGGGGCTTCAGTGATAGCATTATTAATTCCCTTGAATGAATCTCTTGCTTCCTCAGTCCAGTTTACCTGATTTTCCTTTCTTAACATATTGGTAATATTCATCATAATTTCTGCAAAACTGGGAATGAACCTTCTCAGAAAACCCACTTGCCCAATGAAAGACTGCACCTCCTTTTTGCTTCTTGGCTCCCCAACTTTCTGAATGGCACTAACCCTCTCAGGGTCGATCTTGATACCTTCCTTGGAAATAATATGACCCAAGAGCTTAGCTTCTTCTAATGCAAAATGTGATTTCTTAGGGTTAAAGGAAATACCGTATTTTATACATTTCTTAAAAACTTGTTCCAAATGATTCAGGTGCTCTTCATCAGATTTTGAATACACTGCTATGTCATCCATGTATACAACCACGAACTTATCCTTTTCTTCAGCGAATGCTATGCCCATCGCCCGCTGGAAGGTAGCTCCTGCATTCATCAACCCAAAAGGCATCTTCGCATACATGAAAGTACCCCAAGGAGTGGTAAAAGCAGTCTTCTCTTGGTCTTCAGGGCAGACCTTGATTTGATTGTATCTGGAGAAACCATCCATAGTAGAGATCCTTTCTGCCCTTACTACCTTTTGTAAGATATGCTCCATTTTAGGCAGGGGGTAATTATCTTTTAGTGAAGCCTTGTTCAATTTATACAGATTCTAATCTCACCATTCTTCTTCCTTACAGGAACAAGATTTGCTATCCACTAAGAGAATCTCAAAGTGACAATGATTTTTGCATTAAATAATCTTCTGATCTCTTTTTCTATCACAGGCACCAGTTTAGGGTTTATCCTCCTTAACTTTTGCTTGAAAGGTTTCTCTCCTGGTCTGATTGGAATAGAATGTTGTATTATAGAGGTATCATATTCCTTTAGTTCTTCATAACTCCACGCAAACGCAGCAGCATATTTTTTCATTAACTCTATATATCGCTCCTTCTTTTTAGCATGTAGCTTCTTAGACAAGTTTACCATCCAAGGCTCTTCTTTAGTACCCAAGTTCTGGTCTTCTACCGCATCTCTGGGAGGTTCAAACTTCGGGTTTTTTGCTACATCATTCTAGTCAAACAGCCTCTCCAAGGGTATCAATCCCTTGGGGATATAATTACTCTTTAATTGAACGATATCTTTCCCACCCAACACATTTTTCCATTGCTTGCTTTCTCTTTCTTCACCCTCTGATTGCTCCTGGTCCATCAATCCTTCTATGTTCTCATTTTCAGCATCAATCTGAACATTAGCAAACTCGTCAGACAATTCCAAAAATCTTTTAATTTGTAAATCATCTTCAAATACTTGTCAGTATTTAGCATTGTCTGGAATAGATGGCCTGTTCACCACCTCTACCTCGTATTTTTCTTGAGAGAAAATAGGAGTTTTAAAACCACCAACAGTGGTGGCCAAAGAGTCTGCCACTTGATTTTCAAATCTCGGGATCACCCAGATCTTGTATTCGATGAAAAAGTTTCCAAACATATCCCAGACTTCATTTCTATAGGCCCTCATCCTGGGGTGTTTTGCCTGATAATTGTCATTTACTTGATTGACCACCAATTCTGAATCTCCAAAAACATGTATCATTTTTGCTCCCAAATCTTTCAAAGCTCTTAGTCCCAGGAGCAAAGCTTCATACTCAGCCACATTATTAGTACACTCGAAAGTTAGCTTGTATGATAGGGCTCTGGACTCTTGGTCGGGAGGTATGATCCAAACCCCTGCACTAGGACCATTCTTGCTAAGTGATCCATCAAAGAACATCTTCCACAACCCTTCCTCATTTTTCTACCTCTCTGAGGCCTCATACCTTGCTGCAAACTCCTTGTCTTCCTCGACTTCGTGGTAAAATGGGGGTACAGGATCAGTATGTGGACCATCATTGAAGAAAATAGAGGAACCTATGTCTGTGTCTATAGCATATATGGGGTGATTCTCAGGTTTGTCGTCACTGCTGACCACATAGGCCATTCGTTTCTCTCTATATAGCTTTCTATTGCATCCAAAAAGTGGTATAGTGGCATAAGATAAGTCCATCTGCATGGTTCCCTTCAACTTTTTTACCCAGGACCTTGACAACAACATCCCAAACTTAGCAGGCACCTCAGCCACTACTACGTCCATCATAATGTTCTTAGCTGGAATTTGGGCAAGGGTCACTACTACATCTTTAATCAAACCCAAACATGGTACTTTTCTGGAATCAAAAGAATATAGGTCTTTGTAGGGTCTGGTGACTTCTAACCCCAACTGATCCACCACTGATTTTGGCATTAAGTTGTGTGAAGCCCCAGAATCTATTAGGGCATTGTGTAATACCTTATCATGGATATTCAAACTCAAATAAAAGGGAGGGACTTCTTCATCATCTGGTTCTTCCAGCTTGGAACCAAAAATTATAGTGGGGGCATCATCTGTTACTTCCAACATGTCCTGTGGACCATCTACCTGTCCTTTTACCATGTTAGTTATCTCTTCCCTATATTCATTGTTTCTTAACAGCTCATTTAAGGGGATAGAGATCTTCACCTTGGATAGTTCAGCCTTCAGACTGAATGTTGAAGCTAGCCTCACTAATTCAACGACTTCTGGTTGCCTAACTTCTTTAGAATACTGCCCCTTATCTTCTGAGGTTTTTTGTGCAGCAACCTCTGGCTGTTTTTCTTTTAAGCTTCTCCATATTCTACTGAGTCTTGGAGAGCTAAATATGGGCAGACTTCCCTTCAGTTATTGGTATCTCCCTGCTCCTTAACTTCATCTTTCTTTGGCTGTCATCTACAGCATTCATGTAACCCATTTGGTACTGCTCATAATCAAATTCAACAATTTTGCTAGCATTCCCCATGGTGAAAAAGTCATGTTCCCTTTGGGTTAAATGTACTTCGTGGTCTAGGGTGTCAAAGAGATGGATCTAGTCTCCAGCAGGGTCTTCAGGTCCTCCTTCATCCACCAAATTTTCAGGGAAGGGAGGCCTTATCTGGTGGTCTTCTTGATTTCTTGGATTTCTTGGAGGGGGTGGCCTTCTAAAGTTATGATTTCTTATTTGATTTTCAGGTTGCTCTCTAGCAGGAGGTTTATTTTCCATGGCTAACCTATCCATCAGCTTTTCCATGGTTTTCATCATAGTATCAAACTTGGCGTCACTAGAAGAGGAGCAGGTAGAGGCTTGGGTTTCTATCTTTCTTTTATCTGCTTTTGTTTTGCCCTTTATTTTCCCTGAAGACATCATGTTGGCTTCCAACTCCATGGCATCCTTTAGCATAGCGGGCAAGGTGGCGGATTTTCTCTCTTAATGTACATGAGAAATCTCCATCAAAGGCATCTGCGTAATGGAGCTTTGCAGCGCCTACTGAGAGTCTTAGGTCATCTGGAATAGAATTATAGGCCCTCATAAACCTAGCAGAAAACTCATGAACAGATTCAAAACCTCCTTTCTTCAGATGGTTGTACTGGGACAAGACTAGGGCAGGACTCCCTATCGTTTCCCACCTCTCTAAGAACAACGTCTTAAAGGCTGCAAAATCATTGATAGAAGCATTCGGCAACTGTCTAAACCATTTCTTGGGCTCTCCAAATAAACTCTGAGCAAACAACCTCATCTTAGCATCATCATGATCTACTTCCTCCAAATCAATAAAATCCTCAAATCTGTCTACATGCTGTCTGGCCTTGTGGCTCTAGAAGAGAAGATGGGTAATGAAGACCAAGCTCTCACAGCACACTACAAAAGGCATGATGACAAAAGGGTGCACCACCACAGTAAGAAAGAAAAGCACCACCACCAGCATCAGAGGGGTAACTTTAAACCCCGAAGAGATATGTCCACCATTCGATGCTATACATGTGATGAGAAGGGACACTACTCCAGGGATTGTCCCAAAAATAATAAAAGTGGCTCTCACAAGAAGAAGAGCAACAAAAGAAGGCATCATGCTCACATTACAGAGGATGATGAACCTCCCAGGAAGAGAGCCAAAGAAGAAAGTGAAGATTCTTCAAGCGATGAAGAGTATGTTTTGATTTCTGCTCTCACGGCAATTGTTACACATGGAAGCAATGATTGGCTTATAGATAGTGGGGCTTCCAAGCATATGACAGGATTCAAGGAATCCTTTATGAACCTATCTGAACATGAGTCACCCCACAAAGTGAAACTTGAGGATGACTACCCGTATCCTATAATAGGAAGTGGTGAAGCCTCTTATAAGCTAGACTATGGAAAGTCTATGAAGATGAAAGATGTTCTATTTGTACCAGGACTAAAGAAAAACCTTCTCTCCATATCTGCATTCGATGCAAAAGGTATGAGGGTTGCATTTGTAGATGGCCAAGTTCTTATGTGGGCTAAAGGAAAGACTATAGATGATGCAATTGTGATTGGAGAGCAAAAGGTTGGCTTGTACAAGTTGAAGGGACAACCTGGACAAACATTGATGAATAAATCAAGAAAGGCACAGGACCTCAGACTCAAACAATGAAGAAGAACACTCTGTTGGAGACTCCAGTAGTTCCTGCAAAGAAGCAAAGATTGAGAGGGAGTCCACCCAACAACCAAACAAAGATAAGTATTTGAATTGTCATTTCTTTTGTATATGACTACTTAAATGATGTTGTTCAGTTATGTACATACTTATGTTCCTAGATTTAGGATGTATATTATGCATATTAGAAAAGTTGCATTAATGAACAAGATACTACTAAAGTAATGGGTAAGTGGCCTATGGTATTGTACAACACTCCATTGCTACTTATCTAGATTGAAACCTCTTCGCTGACATGTTGGAGTAGTGCACACTCTTGGCAATGTTCTAGAAGAGATGGAAGGCATCTAGAAAGTTACGAGATATGGATAAATGTTGTATTGAAGCATTAGCTAAGATAATTGCATGACTGTATGACCTATGTCTTTATGCATAAGAATTTGTTCTAAAAACTATGAGATGTTTCTAATCATGCAATTGAACTTGACTTGTAGGAAAGATCGTATACCATCACCTACAAGAGAGACTTGTTTCGAAGAACGAATCGACGAAGACTCAACATACAACAAATCCAGAAAGCTACCAGTTGAAGACATTGAAGAACCAAAAGTTCCCAGGAATCGAGATACAACAATAAACGAAGTAAATCCAGAAGAAGATTGTGAGATAGAAGATCCACAAGAACCTGTAGATCCACCACGTGAGAAGAATTCTCACAAGAGGAAACCAGCATGGGTACGAGAAGCAATTCAATATGCAAAGAGATATGGTGCTCCAGAAGGAATGCATCGAGAAAGCAAGAGGCCGAGACCATTCTCCAATTATGTAGCCCTGATGTGTGACATCATTGACAAAGAGCCTTCCAACTATGAGGAAGGAGCTGAGAAGAAAGAATGGAAGGATGCCATGATCGAGGAGTACCAGTCGATCATGAAGAATGATGTCTGGGATGTGGTCCCGAGACCAAGAGGGAAGTCTGTAGTGACTTCCAAGTGGATCCACAAGAACAAGCATGCTGCAAATGGCAGCATAGAGAAATACAAGGCAAGATTTGTGGCACGTGGCTTCTCCCAGAAAGAAGGAATAGGCTATGAGGAGACATTTGCACCTGTAACCAGATATACTTCCATTAGATCAGTACTTGCTCTGGCTGCAGTGATGAAGTGGAAGATACACCAGATGGATGTCAAGACAACGTTCTTGAATGGTGTAGTGGAAGAGGAAGTATATGTGGAGCAGCCACTCGGGTTTGAGACACATGACAGGGAGACTCATGTGTGCAAACTAAAGAAAGCCTTGTACGGTTTGAAACAAGCACCCAGGACGTGGTATGGCAGGACAGACAGCTTTCTGACTAGTTTGGGCTTTACCAAGAGTAAAGCGGATTCCAACCTTTACTACAAGGTTGAGGAAGGAAATCCAGTGATACTCCTACTGTATGTAGATGACCTGTTTGTGACAGGTGAGGATGGATTGATTGCTGATACAAAGAGGAAGATTGTTGCCGAGTTCAAGATGAAGGACTTGGGTACGATGCACTATTTTCTAGGCATGCAGGTGTGGCAAAGTTCGGATGGAATCTTCCTTGGACAACGAAAGTATGCACTAGAGATCCTGAAGCGGTTCGGGATGATGGACTACAAGGCCATGGCCACACCTATGGCATCGAACCTGAAGCTATTGAGTGATGCTTCATCAGAGTCGATTGATGCCACGATGTATCGTCAGATGATTGGGTCCTTGATGTACCTGACGAATACGAGACCAGATATTTGCTTTGCTGTGAACACATTGAGCCAATTCCTGACGGATCCGAGACATGTTCACTTGATTGCTGCAAAGCATATTCTGAGGTACCTGAAGGGTACGGTGGATTATGGGCTCAAGTATGATGCAAATCAGAAGATTAAACTAGGGGGTTATGTTGATTCGGATTGGGCAGGCAGTGTCATTGATAGGAAGAGCACTTCGAGGTCTTGCTTCAGTATGGGATCAGGTGTGATCTCTTGGTTTAGCAGGAAGCAGTCTTGCGTGGCACTGACTACAGTCGAAGCAGAGTATGTCGCAGCTTGTTCAGCTAGTTTTGAGGCAGTATGGCTAAGGAAGCTACTGTCTGATTTGTTTGATATCCAGTTGGACGCAACTTGTATACATTGCGGCAACCAGAGTTGTGTGAAGTTGTTTGAGAACCCAGTGTTCCATGACAGGTCGAAGCACATTGACATCAAGTACCACTATATCAAGGATATGGTGCAGAGAGGAGCAGTGAAGCTCCAGTATGTTGCAACGGACGAGCAGATAGTCAATGTATTGACCAAGCCGCTGGCCAGAGTGAAGTTTGAATACTTCAGAGAGAAGCTTGGTGTACTTCAAATCGAGGTTCCTTCCAAGGGGAAGCGATGAGTCTGGAAGACGCAGATGCACATGGGCTTTTCCGACATGGTTAGAGGTCAGTCCTTCCATGGTCGTTGATGTAATTGTCGGGCTTTTCCGACATGGTGAGAGGTTAGTCCTTCCATGGTCATTGATGTAATTGCCGAGCTTTTCCAACATGGTAAGAGGTTAGTCCTTCCATGGTCGTTGATGTAATTGCGGAAGCTTTTCCGACATGGTCAGAGGTTAGTCCTTCCATGGTCGTTGATGTAATTGTTGAGCCTTTCCCGGATGGTGATAGGAAAGTCCTTCCATGCCAGTGAGTGTAAGTGTTGTGTTATGTGCATCTGGGCTATGCTCGATTGACGATGAGATAATCTAAAGATGATGAGGTGATAGTAGGGTACACAGGTTTTGCAGAGGCATATAATCAGTCCTGGGATGCTCCTTTAGGTTTTGTAGTGGCATATAATCAGTCCTGGGAGATCTTGCAGGTTTTGGAGAGGCAGTGTAATCAGTCCTGAGATGTACCTACTTGATGACTTGCTCGCAGAGATGATGAAGACCTACATGGAGGCTAGGCCTACATCCAGCATGAAAAAGGGTTGGCTCTATAGAACTTCCTATGACGAGTAGATTGGAGATTGATGATCGAGATAGCAGCAGCAGTGACGATGATGATCCAGTGATGAAGACTTGTAACGATGAACTGTGTCAAGAGAATACCTTCCTAGTTAAGAGGGAGTGTTGATGTATTTGTAACTTCGGAATGTATTTCACTTTATATTTTATATTGTCGTTATACTTCCGACGGAGAGGTTTTATTCCTCCGATCGAGAAGGTTATCATTGTACTAGAGTGGGTTATTAGACTCCCCTAGTGGGGTCGACCCAGAGTTAGGGTATAATGGGTTATTAGACTCTCCTAGGAGAAGTTGGCCCAATTAGGGAAAAAGGCAAGTGAAGTAAAGTATAAATAGAGAGTGTGACTCTCTCATTTGATCACTCATTCACTCACTTACTCATTGCGCATAAGGGAGAGAGAAACAAGTTCGGACAAGTGGAGGAGGAGGAGCTGCTGGAGTCTATCTCTTTGTTTTGGGGTTTTGGGGTTTTGTACTATTGCTCATTCTATCTCTTAGGAAGTTGCAGGGTTTTCTCCTTTATGGTTTCCCCGATGAAATGCTTTGTGTCTATTGTCTCCTATGTTTGATATGTTGTGCATGTTGTTCTCTCAAATAAGATCCTAGATCATATTGAATTAAATGTTGAAAAACTAACATTTACACATGTGAAATTAGGGCTTTTAGGGCTCCTAAAATTTCGCCCTAGGGTTTTTAGGAACAAGAAAGGCAGACCGAATTATTAGGAGGAAGAGCCGAAATTTTTGGGAGGCCAAAAATTGCAAAAAAATATTTTTTTAATTTTTAGGGTTTTTGTCATAAAATTGCAGACCTAATTCTAACCCTAATTCTACCATGAAAATGCAAATTTACACATGAAAATGCAAGTTTAAGCTAGCAATAATATTTACAAAAATACAAACTAGAGTTTGAAAAAGGCAGAAAATGTCAACCTAAGGTTTTAAAGGTTTTACCCTAACCCTAGGGCACCAAGGAAGATGGCCTTCCTCTTGAGATGGTACTTGCCAAGTTTGGAAAACTAGGGCCTTCTTCAACAACCATACAAGTTGGTTAAAAAGGCCCTAGTTAGGGCAAACCTTGGAGACCTAAAGCTCAAGAGGAAGGCCAACCTTGGAGACCATGGTGACTAAAAGTTGAAAGTGACCTAGCTAGGACAAAATACAACATTAATGGCTATCATTCAACCAAGAACAAGCATCATCATTCAACATTTAACAAAGAGAAATCAAGAGAAAAACTTAGATACCTCCTTGTGCTTATGTTAAGCAAACAACTCTAGCATCATCTTAACAAAGAGCAAGAACAAAAGATACTTCAAAAGATTGCCTCCAAACCAAAAAGTACATCCATCCTCAAGAGGTGCGCATCACTCAAAGAGCCCTAAGAAGAGTAAAAAAGTAGCATAGTGTTTTATCCCATAAGTTGCAATGTTAAAATGAAGTGAGAAGAAGTCTATTTATACTTTCTCACACTCACTTTACAAAAATATAAAAATATCCAGGATGACATGCCTTGTAAAATGTCAATTTGAAATTATAAAATGTCAACCTAAAATTAATACAAAAATAAAATAATCAAATCTATGGGTAATTTGGGGTATTTTCCCCAGAATTTACCCCCACATGACTAAAGTAGCTAAAAATAAGCATATCACTCCGTTATGAAGGCCGGAATGCAAAGGGGGGGATCGTCATGCCCCATCTAACCCCAACAGTAGTGAAAATCCCTCAACGCCCCCCCTAATCAAGCAATGCAGCCTAGCATGGAGGATGATGTCATCATCAAGAGGAGCCCAAGGAGAGAGGACATTGTTGAGCTGGAGGACCAGGAGGGTGTGGATGGTGGCCTGGAGTAGAGGCATGGACCTCAACGATGAAAGAAAGTGCCACCAATGTGATAAAGTAAGGTGGGGGTCATGCGACCCAATGACCCACCCCTGGGGGGCCCGGACACCAACCTCAAGCCCTTCTATGAAGCAGTCAGCAATGCCACTAAGCCATAGTACCCCTAGGAGGGAACCAGAGTGTCTGGCCATAACCCACACTCCGAAAAAAGGCTGGAACACATCCCTCCAAGTCGAAAAAATTGCTCCTCTCTCCCTGGGGCATATCTGAAGGTGCGCTGGTACTGGTACCACGTAACACACAACAACAAATGAGAGAGAGAGAACCATAGCCAATTGGGTCTAGCTCAGATGGTTGGGAGGAATGATTGTTATCCTTCCCACACAAGTTCTATTCTCGTGAGTGACATGTTGGCAAAGTCTCGAGCTTCTGCTGAATCCAGTTTACCCTGGGCACCATCCTTGGAGTGAGAGGAACTGCCCAGGGATTTCTTGGGATGTATATTCCAAATCTGGTCAATTGGGTCTAGCCCAGGCAGCTGAGATGAGTGTTATCCTCCCCACCCAGTATCAACTTCTGCAAGTGACATGTTTGAAATCTTGATCAGTATGTTGTTTCCTTCAGCCCTAAAGAATCTGGTTTACCCTGTGTACCATCTTCGGAATGAGAAGCAGCACCCAGTGAGTTTCCCCAAGATATGTATTTCACGGAAAAAGAAGTAAAAGAGAGATAATCATACAAATGGCATTGCTTTAGTTTTCCAAAAATCAACTTATATGAGAGTACATCAAAAGTTGCTTAGACATATTCCATTCAATCAGTGGTTAATCAAAAAGTTTATACTAAAGTCATAAGTTGACTTTATTCCATAATGTACTTTCTAACTTAAATACAAAAATGCTAGATATGACAATTAACTATAAACTCTATTAAGATGAAAGAAGGGATGGAAAGGAAAGGAGACTATAGCTGTAGAAGTTATTCCCAGCAGCCACAAGATAGGCATATCCAATTGTTATTATCCATGCTATTATTCACACACAGGCCACACAGAGGTGGGAGGAAGGCTGAGAAAGCAAGCATAATCAGCCCGCAACCAATAAATCACTATGTTGGTAATGGGGCCATTACCTTTGTGGAAGCCCCCATTGGCAAAAGGATCATTGTATTTATATTGTAGTAATTCTCTGGGCATCCACATTTAAATTGAACAAGTATTCCTATGGTAGTTTAATACATCTAGGTAGCCTCTTCGATTGTGAAAATAATGCACATGCCACTTTACCATTCTGGTGTTTGAAATTGAATTTACAGTAAACTTGCATTGTGCATTGTTTCCTTTTGAGAAATTAAAAAAGGGAACCAAAGGGTGTTTGATGAAACTCTATCGATCATTTTATTCATAGCTTTTCCAATCTCTCTTAACCTCACCTTCTATAAAACTTAAAAAGCAAATTAGCATTTGATTTTATTGCATTTCCTGCTCTAATATATATCAATATTAAGAGCAATTGGTAATTAACATAGATATTTTAGAATGGCAGCCGCCAAACCATGTGGCAGAGCAATTAATTGTGTAAATGTATTCTTTAATCAGTGTAAATGTATCATCTTCCTTAATCAGAGGAAATATACAGAAGCAATTGCTTGTTTTCTCTTTGAGGTTTTCCGGAACTAAATAGAAATCTATTGAAAGCTGAACTGCTATTTCTTAAATGCCATCTCTAATTAAATGGTATAAGATATATCAGTTACATTCCTTGAAGAATCATAAAATGTAACTTCTTCTTCTATTCTAGCAAGTTCACTCTGTAAGACACATTTTGCAGCCTCTACCAATTCTGGTGCCACGGTTAAATTACCAACAAAGAATGGCAGCAGTGGCAATTGCCAAACAACACCTCATGGACAAAACTTGTTTATCAAAAGGAAGAGGGGAGAGGTGCTTCTTTGGGGCTGAGAGAGCATTAATTTAGTTTTACAAAACGGAACAGGTTGGAATCCACCATGAATATTTTGAGACAACGAGACAGTTTCCAAAGGTGGGAAATATAAAGTTATAAACTATGGTATTTGAACATGGCTTTTCTTCTGAATCCTTTTAAAAGCATTACACCATAACAAATAAAATAAATCACAGAACAATGCACGTTCTGACCCTGGTCATGGTTTGCAATTTTTCTTGCAGCATTGTAGTTCATGTGGATTAACCATTTCAAGATAGACAATAATGAATTTTCAAAAAGTCACAAGGTTTGGCTTGCCCCGGGTAATGTTCAAGGAAAAGCTGCACAGTTTCTGATCAATGTCTAAAGACACCAAGTGCACTTAGAAATTCAATAACTTGCAACCTGCAAGACATCACATGCAAAGCTAGAAAATGGAATGAACAAACTGGACAAATTCAAGCAGCCAAAGAGAGGAAATACAATGTCAGCAGCAACTTAATAATTCCACTTCAGGAAGGAATTTTTCAAAGAATTGTGCAGGTTATTTCTCTCCAATTCCAAGATGTAATCTTTTGGGTGAGAAAGAGAAATCTCAACATTTCCCCAAAGCAGTTTTGAATGGATCAACTTGAAGGAAGATGGCAAGAGGAAGATGCCCAATTGCTTAATTGAACATGCTAGGAATGGAACCAAATCCAAATAATACAGAAGAAAATAATTCTTGGAACCATAGCCTGTAATAAAAAGCTTAACCTGACATGAAACTAAAACTACTTCCCTTCATAGCAAAGATATGACAAGCCGCATACCTGAATTCCATATGCATAACATTCACACCACTTCCTAGATGCCTTTTAGTAGGAACAACCTTAATTGCAACCCATCCTTCTGATGGAGTGAACCGCAAAGCATTTATCAAAAAATCTGACAAAATTTGTTGAAGCCTCAACTGATCACCATAGAGGCACATTGCTGTAATTTCTTCTGGTGAATCATGTATCAGCTGCAATCCCTTCTCCCTGCTTAGAATCATCCCCTGACTTACAACTGCGTCAAGTACTGTCCCCAAAGTAAACTCTATTGTGTCCAGTTCTAAATATCTGTTCAACAAATCAAAAACAAGATTCAGAAAGTATTCAGTTAGTATGGCACAGATTTCATGGTCTATTTATCACAAACCAATGGAACTTGATAAAACTCAATGAAAATATTTGAAAAGGATTATGTGTCTGTATTTAAATAATGATAATAACATGTAAGACCCATTGAAGAAGCCCACCTATAACACTAGTACAGACCTATCTAAGTTTGGGTCTGATAAGCACCTTGAAGGGCTTTGCACTTGGCTTAGGTTTGTTTGCTGGAGTATAACATGGAATCTAGCATGAACTTTGGCCAAGCTCTGCACAAAGGAAGAAGCTTTATCTTGCTCGTCCTACTGGTGGGATGTGAATGGTGAAGGAAGAACAACCAAAAGCTCATAAGGGGAAAGAGGTTGGAAACCATAATGAATGTCAAATGGAGAATGTCCAGCGAATACACGAGTTGTTGAATTACAACTGCGCTGCGATATACACAGACACTTATCCCACTGTTTGTTCTGATGATGGCAGATGCGGAGAGTATGAACTTAGATCCTATTGAGAAACTCAGTCTATCTGTCAGTTTGAGGGTGAAATGAGGTGGAAAACCTAAACTAACAACCAAGCAGCTTCCACAAGGATAGCCAAAAGTGACCCAAAAATTTAGAGTCATGATCTAATATGATGGTAAGAAGTAAGCCAAAATGATTCCAAACATTCTGAAATAACAAATCTGCAGCTTTGGGAGCATCTATAGATTTGTTACAAGAAAATGCCATACATGCATTCTGTTTCATCATGTGCCATTGTTGAAATGCTTTAGAATGATTATCATTTAACATTTAATTATAGTACCTTTATGATTATATTGCCTTTTATTTCATATATATATTGTGTTTTGTCATGTGCCATTATTGAAATGTCCTAGGTTTTTTATTCTGAGCTGGTGAAGCTCAAGGTTCAAGCATAACTCCATCCATATTTTCACCATGGCATCGGAGATCTGCACCAACGAATTGTCTACATCAACATGGTCCCCATGACTGGGGCCACTCCCCTGAGTCCTTACCACCCTCTCTAAAGTTTCTAGAGTAGCTCAAGAGAGAATGAATGATAAAGGCCCATTATTCCACCTGTATGTTCTCTAGATAAAGGGCAAGCCCTGGCCATTTGGGATTGGACCCTAGGGTGATTTCTTAAGCTAGAATGCATGGTAGATATGGTGGACTGTAATGTTCCGTGTTCATAAAACTGGAACAAATGACATGCAGAGCATGCGAGCCATAGCTCAAGAGCATGCATGCATGCAAAAAGTGAGATGAATGCAATTCAACTGAAAAATAGAAGAGAAAAGTGACTTTGGTATACAAAAGTTAGGGCATGCAATGTCAAAGTTATAAAAGAAAGATAGAGTGAGTTACTCGGTATCCATTGTTATTGTTGATCACTGAGATTCGTGTTAAGAGCTTTGAGAGCCATTTAGGGTTTAGGTCACACCGCCCTAGCCAACAAAGTTTGGGTTCGATGTTGAAATCTATACATCCTAACCAAGTATAAGGATAGATTATCCGGATCTATCACTCGGGCTTCATCGTGAATAAATTTATTATTATTGAGCAGAAATCAAGTTCATTGGAGACTAGGGCACGTTCATCCATTGTAGGCAGCGATCTTCTTTCCTGGACAAGGGCGCATTTATCTGAGTTTGGGGCAACAATCCTCCTCTCACTTGTTACTTAGTTTATTGCTGACAGCGTGGGCATCCTCATTCATTAAACAGAGGCGCTTCCATCCAGTTAAAGAGCAGAGTATCTATTTTTGGAGCTGCGTGGGCACTTAGAAATCATGGCACTGTTGAATAGCTGCATTCTTACACCAAAGGGCAGCAACTCTTGACTCTTATTCCCCCTCTACTATTATTTGCATTTATCCTTCAGTATAGCAGCGATATAGTGGATCTATCTTGGAAGAAGTTGTGGGAGTTTGGGACAACTGGAGCCATGTATTAAAGAGCAGTGATCTCTATTCTATAGCATCACTCTTTTATGGGCAGCGATCCATCACTCTAGCAGTGACACAGTGATTTGGGAACCTTTATTTGTCCTTGAAGAACTCATGGGAATTTCTAACAGCTGGATTCAAGCATATATAGCAGTGTTCCATTATTCTAAGCAGCGTCCATTTCTGATGAGCAGCCAAGCTATATTCTAAACAGTGATCTATTGAATGATGGTCTTGATCCATTCTTAAGAAAGGACACTAACAAGTAGAGGCGGTATCTTACTCAGAAAACCACAATCGATTCAATGAAGATGTCATTCTCATGCTAGGGCTGCATTCTTACAAGGTTGGGCGTGATATATCAACTGGGCGTCATTCTCATGCTAGAGCTGCATTTTTACAAAGCTGGGCGTGATATATCAACTGGATGTGTACCTCTTATTTGGGTGTCTTCCTCATGCAACATGCTGGCCTAAACCTTCAGCACTATTAAGATTTTGTAGCAGCTGTTACTGCCATCCACAGTTCACTCTCCACGTTGTTTAAGGTCAGATTTGTCCCACTTATAATGTATTCATTGAATATTTGGAAATAATTCTGTTCTCAAACTTCTTATTATTGGGTTCATGCTGTGGTATTAACTGAATGGGGAATACAAACAATACTGAACAATAATTACTCACACAAAATATTGCCAACAACTCAACAAGTCACCTATCAGATCAGGCAGAAGTAAACCAACAATGAATTAAATTAAGATCAAATTTTAGTTGGGATATTACAGTGGTATCAGAGCATGTTCCTCGCCAGCTGTGGGAAACATGCATCTTTAAGCAGTTAAATAAATCTAACAGATACAACTATTGCCTCAGTGGTTACATCAATGGCAGAAAGGATAGAGGAAAATGAGCCTAGTTGGGAAGAGGTAATGAAGGGCCCTTCCAAGACACAACAGAGGCTAGAGCATAACTTGCAGCAGTTTGAAGCTTCCCTATCTCAAAGCAAGAAGGGAAGGTTGAGTGTGTTTCTAAAGGAACCGTCCAAAAGTCTCTATGATGAGTTTGGTTCAGTGTATGGTTAATCAATAGTCATTAATCATCCCACAAATGAGCCTAGGAAGAGCAACAATCAATTAAGAAGAAAAGATCATTGTTTCGCATGTCAGGATAATTGGACACCTAGTCACACATATGGCAAACCTAAAGATGAATATATCCATGCATCTACAATCGAGGAACACCTAACACTTCCAGATGGCTACAAGATTGAAGAGGAGGTGGAGAAAGATGAGCATACAGTACAGGTTGATGGTAAGCTTGACATTGAGTTGACAGTACATGATTAGGATGTGCATGAAGAGTTAGCATTAGAGCTATCTTTTGAGTTTAGCGACACCAGCACAGTTGATGGATTGATTGAGGACAGGCCGTGTGGTGAGCTGGAGTTGGTACACTCTTCATCATCCACAGCAGCAGTCCCAACATTTATGACAGGCGAGATACATGCGGAGAGGCATGACTCAGAGAGGATTGACTCTATACTTGCTAGGTCGGATGGAGATTATGATTCACCTCTTGTCGAGGGGCCATTGATGGCTCCACATGGAGTGGCAGATGTGTTGATGGAAGACACGCTGTGTTGATGGAAGACACGCTCCAAGGACCATCCGATAGTGACATAGACACACGCCATATTTTCCGGGATGAGGATAGTACAGATGTGTGGGATCTTGGTTCAGATGACACCAGCAGAGTCAACGCACAAGAGGATACTGCAACACACAAAGGATATAGAACAGTAGTGGCACATGAGGGCAGGAGTGCCACTCATGATTTGAGAGGACAGCCTCCGGCGATGATTCTGCACGACGAGCATTTGGAGTTTGGTATTTTGCACGAGGAGCACTCAGAGTTGCAGGAGACTGAGGAGAGATTTGACACAAACGATTTGGATCAGGACACGTGGGATTGGCACACTATGATTATCCCTGATTGGAAGTCCCACCTTTTGGTGGAATATTCCAAGGATTGCTTCGCATGTGAGTTGATGGATGGGCGCATCCAGGATGACCAGTACAGGGTAGTGGACGACATCATCTACTACAGAGACACCATATACCTCGTCTCAGAGTCTGCACTTAGGAACAAGATCCTGAGAACTATACATGAGACACCTTCATAGAGACACCTTAGGACCTGTTAGCAAATTAGAGAGAGATTCTCTTGGAAGGATCTCGAGTATGACATGACGAAACACTGGAGGAAGTGTCTGACTTTCCAATCGCACGATTCAGAGTAGGATTATCTAGTCAGACTAGGGCAGACCACCCTCGTCTCAGGACAGAGTAGAGAGGATGTGTCAGCACCTCGCAGCACAGGTTCATCAAAGATGTATGGTAGGATCGACATTGTAGGTATGGTATTAGATTGGTTCACAGGGAGCACAACTGACAGAGTAGGAGGGGCCATCATCTCCCATAGAGATTGCACCAGTGTCGACCCTGAGTCCTTACATAGGGAGAGAGTCATGAGGGCTATGCGTGATTCGCGTTGGGCAGGGCATTCTCAGTTCTTGCATGAGTATGAGACACCACAGGTGGCGGATCTACACCCTAGGGAGTTGCTTAGATCCCATGGATTACTTGAGCACCCTAGTAGTATGGGGGTTAGCAGATGTATAGATGCAGTTTGGCGGGAGCTGATTAGATTAGCAGGAGTAGAGTCAGTTCTTAGTACTTGGTTTCTACCAAAGGATTACATTGAGACTCAGATGACTATCTGCATGGTACGGTAGCAGTTCGTGAGAGTCGGGTTTGGTGGAACCCTTAGTTGGTGGTGGGATCCAGGCATTCATCTGCACGATGGATTGTTTCAGATAGTAGAGGTGATCGACAGACCTGTGAGGGTGATCAATCTACTATATTTATGGGATGCCAATGGAGGAGAGGTTGAGACTTCTTTATGGCAAAGCAGACTTTCTTTCCTGGTATTCATAATCCAGTCTGATCAGGGATCCGATACAAACGAGACAGCCAGTCTTCATTTTCTAGAGTTCACTCTTGAGATGCTTAGGCTGGGATGAGTAGAGTATTTGTCTTTTGAGGAGTTTATGCAGCTTAAGGTTGCTTGGTCCTTCAAGGGCCGACAGATGGAGTCTTATGCTAGCATTTGCCAAACCAACGCAACGTGTAGAGAGTGTTTCACACCTTATAGGACAGTATGGGACCGTGGTGACTTTACCATTTCTGGGTAGGAATGGGAAAGCATTTGGTTAGAGTACATCACAGGTTTGCCAAGGGTGCATCCATGGCATGATAGTTGGATGGTTATGAGTAGAGGGGCACAACATCAGCACAGTGGATTCTTCTTGAGGTTAGCCTGGGATTCGGGAATTGCAGTAGTGGACAGTACAGCAGCGGTTTGGAGTCTACAGGATGCTCCTTGTGTGGATGCTACACAGAGTAGTGGTGGATGCAGTATGTACTTCGCCATTCTCATATTGATTTGGGACCTTGGGATTATAGTGACTGGCAGTTCATTGGTTACTAGAGATGAGAGGACCCTCATTTATTTGCAGGTACAGGGAATTGAGACTTTAGTAGAGGTATTTTCTGAGGAGTTGGCCGAGTTCCCACCGTGGTTGATTACTCTACTTACAGGATGCTTTCAAGATGTCTCTTGTGATGGTACGTCGCAAGATAGTACCTTGAGGAGAGGTTGCTACATATCTCCTAGGATGATTTCGGACCCTGGGATCATCCCTGAATTCAGTTGGTTCAACTTGATGGATTGCGGAGTTGCATTGGTATTGCTTGAGGACAAGCAATCTTGGCGAGGGAGGACTGTAATGTTCCATTTTGATCAAACTGGAACAAATGACATGCAAAGCATGCAAGCCATAGCTCAAGAGCATGCATGCATGCAATTCAACTAAAAAATAGAAGATAAAAGTGACTTGGGTATACAAAAGTTAAGGCATGCAATGTCAAAGTTATAAAATAAAGATAAAGTTTGTTACTCGGTATCCATTGTTATTGTTGATCACAGAGATTCGTGTTAAGAGCTTTGAGAGCCATTTAGGGTTTAGGGCACACCGCCCTAGCCAACAAAGTTTGGGTTCGATGTTGAAATCTATACATCCTAACCAAGTGTAAGGATAGATTATCCGTATCTATCACTCAGGCTTCATCAAGAAATTTATTATTATTGAGCAGAAATCAAGTTCATTGGAGACTAGGGTGCATTCATCCATTGTGGGAAGCGATCTTCTTTCCTAGACAAGGGCGCATTTATCTAAGTTTGGGGCTGTTGTCCACTAAGTTGCACTTAGATGGACTACTTGTGAACCGTCGAAGACTTGAACAACTTACATTGTTCATTGCCAGAGTTCGGAGGTTCATCAGGCCAAAGTTTTGGCCCTTTGTAAAATTGGCATGTTCAGACCACCACAGGGGAATTGTAATAAGTTGGTCTAAGCATGATATTTTTGTAAAAGGCTTAGCCTACCTTAGGGTTTTCTATCAAGGGGATACTCGAGAGTGTTTTTTCCTTAGGAATTATGCGTTACTCTTTAGTGATGTAAAATTCTTGAGTTTTTCACTCATACCTCCAACGCTGAAGTATTTTCCATGGTGGTCGATCTTAGGGAGGTTATTAAAGCCTATGTATCTATGTTTTTTAAACATGCTATCCATCAATAATGAGTCATATCGACATGCACTAGGCCCTCACTCTCAAACTCTATAAAAGCGAGGCAATGCTCCTCTTCTTCACATGGATGCATTGAACCTCTGCTCGATTGTAAATTGTTGCTATTTGAATATATTTTGAAAGACTTTGGAGGTCCATCTTGTGCATTTGATGTTGGAGTGGACTCGTGGAGCTTTTGAGGTGATATTGTGTATTATTACTGCATTTCTTGCTTTCATTTACTTGTTAGATCTAGTTTATATGATATAGAAGTAGGCATTTACAATTGATAACTTGCTTACTCGTGTTTAGATGCAAAGAGATTTCGAAGTAACCAACAGTATTCATCTATACTTAGGTTCTTTTGCTTTCTTTCTATTCTAACATGCTACATCTCACAGTTTTATGTTGCAAGTCTTGTGTTTTAAGCTGCAGATCACAAGCTACAAGGAGGATTGGAACTCGGTTCTTCTTCTTCTCTTTGGGCATTCCTTTTTTCTCTAATATCTTTTGTTTACAGATACCTCTCGAGAGCATTGCAAGAACAAAGAGCTTGGGACCAAGATCTTCATCCATCTCTCTCAAAACAAAACTTCTTCTTTCCCTTTGAATTTTGTTAAATGCTTAAGAAATAGATCTAGATCTTTCATGCACAACTATTTCAGATCTGTTCATCTTTAAGCATCTTTATAAAGTTAGATCTTAGCATTATCAAGAAGCATTTTCTATCACTAGATTTAGACTAAAATCTTGTACTTGCATTAAAACATTTCAAATATTTTTCCAACTACAAAAAAAAATTCAATTTTTTTTATTTTTTATTCTTGTTTCCTACCATATTCTAATCATATTAGCTTGCTGGTTTTTAGCAGTTCCAAGGAAATACAGAAGGAAGTTCTGGCCGTTTTCTGCCAGAAAGTGCCAAAAGGACCTTCTGTGGACCCCCTTCCTTCAAATTTTCATTTCTAGAATATTGTAAGCCCTTGGATCCAAGTAAAATATACTAAAGTGGCATTCATTTGAGCAAAATATTGTAATATCATTAAACAAAAGCAGTGGGATACCCAGCGCCCACACCCCATCCCCCCTGGGGGTGTTTGTACTGTGTAAAGTTTTTTGTGAATAATTTTTTCTAACAACACAACAAACACACACACACACTTTGAGCTTGCAGGGTGTATACTTTAACTAATAATTTTGCTTTTAATTCACTTTATTTTTTGCAAGCATAAATTTAGAAATAACACAAACCTCGTTGCCACGAAGTATGCTCTCACCACCACACAAAGGCTTTGCCGATTAGTGGTGGATGATCAGAAAAGTAACACATAGGTTTTGTGTTCCTTTACTTCGCTTTTAAGTTTCAATTTTTTTCTTTCTACAACTATCAATTGGAATAAACATTCGGTTTACATATCAAGTTATGCTCTTTCCCCTTGCGGGCATCTTGCTTGCGCCTGTGGGAAATCAAAAACGATTGTAGCCACTTCTTCATTTCTCCACATTTAAGCTAATAACTCACTTAATAAAATATACAATCCCTCACATAGTGGAAATCCGGCACTACGAATAATTAAAATTTGTGTGGGGAAATTTCTCAGAGGAAGCGGGAACAACTGGGTGGCGACCTTAGGGCACAATTAAACTACACCCTTGTTGGTGTAGTGTTGAACACCGCCCTAGAGACTCCATTCCAGCCCACACGTTCTCGTGGGGAACCACTATCTTTTGATTTCCAAACATTCCTCCCTGTACCTCACGGTATCTCGGGAGTCCCCCTTTTTCCCTAAATAATTTTGAACCATTAATAATCTAAAAGTAACCAAGAAGCAATCGCAAACATTTCCCTTTCAGCAGTAACTTTTATATCTTGTATTGACTCCATAAGGCACTAGTCCACAACACATTATTCATTTATTTGCTTTATATCATATCATTGTTGTGCTATTTATTGGTTGTCATTTCATTTTTGCTAGTGAAAGTACATTTTATAAACTATTTTTGCAAATCATCTTGGAACCCTTTTAGTCAAATCATAAAACTCCTTAAACAACATCATTAACCAATTCACCGAAACATTCTAATTGCCTTAGAAACATTTCGTAGGGACTACCCCCCTTGGCTTCGATTAGGAGTTTCACCTAAACGGAGGAGTCAAGATCAAGTGACAGCCTTAACACGAGACTTGCCCCCAAGGGCGCACCGAGCAGTAGCATAGAATTTTGCTGCGTTAACTAGGTGCGCAATCCGGCGGCAACATTTTTTTGCGTCGTTGTCGAAGATAAATCTTCTATCCCTGGGTACGACATTTTAACTTCTTTTTGTTTTTTACCTTTGGTGTGTCTAGTTGAACAAATCTAAGATTCACTCGATCCACCTGGCGACTCCACTGTCTAATAACACAATCAATTATTCTACAAGAAGAACTTCCGATGGTTTAGTCAGCTTCATTCCTTAGCCTAAAAGGGTTTACCGAAGGAGGCAGGCTAGACTTACTTCTCGTAGGGTCCTTGAACATTTAGGATCCGAGTCCCTCTTAGACATCCAGTTTTTGTTTAGTAATTCTAATTCAAATAAAGAATTATCTCCAATGGATAAAATTTTCAAACCCCTTAACCTCACTCAGATTGCAGGATCTCCACATGAGCTCCCTGAAAGAGCTATTGAAAAGTTACCCTCTTTTCAAGGAAACAATGCCATCTCGGCAGCAGTTCATCTTCAAAAATTTGCTAGGAACCTGATCTAGTGCCGAACCCCTGCCAACAACATGATGATGTCTACATGAGGCTTTTTGCCTTGTCATTGGAAGATGACGCAGCTGAATGGTTCATACGATTCGCTGACAATACCTATGATTCTTATGATGCCTTGACCAAAGGTTTCATGGAAAGGTGGAGAGAAAAGAAAGAACCACGCCACCTGTCGAATGCCCTCTATTCCATCCGAAGAAATGAGAATGAAACAATGGAGGAGTTCAATAAAAAATTCAGAGATCTGGTTGCCAGTTTTCATGCCAACTTCAAGCCCACTGATAAATCTATTTTAGTTTACTATATGGAGGCATTGAGTGGAGAAATCAGATTCATGTTAATGGATAAAGAACCACCTACTCTGAAATTTGCCCACGACTTAGCTATAAAAATTGATCTCAATATGTAGTCATCGAGTAAATCAAACATCCCTGGTTTCACAAGAGTTATTGTTAAACATCATGAACCTAAGGATAAATCACCCATGAATCAAATGCAAGAGTCTTATGAGAAAAAGATGAAGGAGATGAGTGAACGTATGGAGGCAATGGAAGCCAACTATGTCACTCAACTTAAAACAATGCAGAATAGGGTGGTTGTCGTAGAGAGATCATATGCAAATCAAAATACCTTTCCTCAAAAGAGTAAGTGGTAGAAGAAAGGACCTCCTCAGGATGATAGAATGCCTCATCAGCTTGAAACTGCCAATGTGGTTGAAGAAGTTCCTCCATATTGTAGACCTTCTGATGCATTACATGAAGAGTCTACATGCTATGTATCCTGTCAAGCCTTAGAACAAGAGTATCTGGGAAGTAGCAGTAGTGATGTTTTTGCAAGCGAGCCTGAGTTCATTGACATAGTAGGACATGTTCACGCCCTCTCTAAAGAAACATGGAAACAAGCTAGAGAGCATAGTCAAGAAAAAGATAAGCTAGCTAATGCTTATGATGAAATGCCTACTCTAGAGCAAATTAAAGAAATGCCTAAATACAAAGGACTTACCTATCAGAGGCGGGATTATGCCGGAGCCCCTAAAGCTAAACAACAATGTGTACCAAAGGTAATAACTCCACATAAGCCTAACTCTGTTCCTGTTGATATTGATTTAGGTAAATGGTTGGAATCTGCTAAAGTCTTGATCCCTACCACAGAAACCATTAAGATCCCTTGTCAATGGGAAAAGTTAATGAATGTCATTGATCCTCCTAAAGAAATAAATCATGAACAACCTAAAGTAAGAGCCCCTTTTCAAAAGAAAGCTGATGAGGAAGACCCATCAATTGTCTTACATACTATGGACTCAAGTAAAGAAGATCACCTGCCCTTTTATGTATCATTGATGATAAATGGTCTTCTTCTACACAACTGTATGTTAGACTCTGGGGCCTCATCAAATATCATGACCAGAAAGGTTATGGAAAAGCTGAATCTGAAGATTACTAGACCATATTCGAATGTTTGTGCCATGGATTCCAAACAAGTTGATGTGATTGGCATGATTCTAAATATACCTGTAAAATTGGCTAAGTACCATGATATCCATATCACCATGTGTCAAGTCCCCAGTCACCTCGGTGTCCTTCAGAGGCGATGGGAGACAACACTTGGATCTACCTGCTAATTTTTTTCTTCTTTTTCCAAGCAATCCAAAGGTTCCACAAATCTGCACCCACATTGATCTTCAGTCCGCAACCCGCAATCGGAAGTCGGAAGTCGAACCACAATTACAACTCCGACGAAGAGCACCTCCGACTTCCGCATTCTGCAATCCGCACTGTGAAAATCGGAACACCAAATACACAGCGCCGAAAACCACGTCTTTGACTTTCGCAATCCACAATGCGGAAATCAGAAATCGGAACGCCAAATACACAGCGTCGAAAACCATGTCACTGACTTCCACAATCTGCAATCCGCATGCGGAACTCGGAAATCGGAACGTCAAATACACAATGTCGAAAACCACATCTCCGACTTCCGCAATCCGCAATCCACATGCGGAACTCGAAAATCGAAACGCCAAATACACAGCGCCAAAAACCACGTCTCTGACTTCCGCAATCCGCATGCGGAACTCGGAAATCAGAAAGCCAACTTCGCCAACCCGAGAAAATTACCTCCCCGACTTACGCAATCCGCATGTGGAACTCGAAAGTCGGAACCACCATTTCGCAACCCCGTAGAAAATGCCCTTCTGACTTCCGCAATCCGCATGCGGGTTCGGGAAGTCGGAATCCCAACTACACAACTTCTCCAGCGCATAACTTCTTCATCTTAAGTCCATTTTGGGCAAGTCCGGTACCGTTGGAAAGCTCTTGGTGAGAACTATGGAGTTGCAGGGTCTTCAACTACACCTAAGAACATTGATTCTTCCCTTCTTCCACTCCAAAAGATGGCCTCAAACCCCATCTATGCCTCCTTACTACTCTGTGAAGAGTTCTGCTCCACTCTGCCATATCCTCTCTCCTTCAACTGGTCCACAGGGGGTGTCTATTCTCTCCCCTCAGTCATGACTGAAGTATTCTGCACCTCCTGGGCCTTGCACTTAGTCCTATTCATCAAGAACCATTCAAATACTTAGCCCTATTCATCAAGGGACAATTCAAAGACATTATACCAATGGAAGTGCAAATGTGTAGAAGCATACTCAATGAACACAAAGGAATGAAACATTATCCACACACATAGAATGGGATACATCTGCATATCTTTCCTAGGCAGATTGATGAAATAACATGCAGAGACTTAGCCCTATTCCTCAAGCATAAATACATATGAGTACCAACATAAGGATAAGAATGTAAATGTTCAAGAGTAGGGTAAATAACACACACAGCAGAAATTAGCCATATTAACACACAGTGGAATGAAACCTTATTCACACACACATCTACCATGCATTCAGCATATCAATAATAGTCATTACTAGTTAAACCATTGCAGGGGAAAAACACATGGAATGGGCATAACTTAACACAAAGAACACTTATCTTTTTCATTGAATCTCCAAGCAAACTGGCTATGGACTGCAACGTTCCAACCCAACCATAGGTCTCTTCCCAGCTTGTATTATTTCAGCACTCAGAGAGCACCCCCGAGTTGGGGCTATGTATCCACTAAGGAGTACCACTCGGGCTCACTCACAACATTGGTTCACAGTCAATCAGGGTTATCCAGCACATAGCTAGTAGCTTTGTCAAGCAAGTGGGGAGCAGGTAAGGGATTTCTAAATCAATAAGCTCATCCATAGAGCTATAGGCATAGCCAGATGACCCCAGACAATCTAGGCACCCCCATCACCTCCACCCCCATCCTAAGTAAGGTCCCCTTCTCTGCTGCGCAGTCCCTAGGGTGCCCCTTCCCTTAGCACTAAACTGGGCAGGTATGGTTGGTCCTGACTGTTAGATCAAGGTAAATGAGCCCTCTATGGCTCTACCATGTCGTCTAAACCCTCCTGGTTTTTCGCACTGCGATCTGCCCTCAGATCTTCCTTCACGTTGCAGCCGAATGGCTTTGTCCCGTAACAGGGTCTCAGCTATCCAATCTAGTTCTCTCATGAACTTCCAGGCATCTAAACCTCTTAGTTTTGCTCCAAGGGTCGGGTATGTAGATCCTTTATCGAATTCCACCACCCACACAAGTTTTCTGAGTGATTTTGGATCTACAAATCGCAGCCTCCCCCAGGCTCAAGATTTCAAGTTTCTTCTTCTCTGCTGGTCTGCGTAAGGGTCCAACTGATGCCTCCAAACTCCGGTTTCTTGTCCCTAATGGAATGGGGATCAGGGAATACGAATTCCCAGGGTAGAGTGGCGTGCGGGTCAAGGCAAACAGAGCCCCATACCCTGCCATCCTAAATTTCGGGGTTTGCCCACACTCCATCGACCTCAAGGAATAGTTTCTTCAACCACCTTCTGTAGCAGAAATAAATTTCAATAGGGAAGGTCAAATGGGTTCTAAGGATGACATTTGGCAGTCTATGGTCCAACCCCACAACCCCCTCACCTCTCCCTAGTGGGTACACATAGCCCCCTCATTTAGTTGCATCCATAGCCAGCCCCTTCGTATTTTATTTACATGGTATCATTTACATCATTTACATTTTCCATGGCTTACTAGCACATGGTTACCCTAATACCAAATACTTGCCTCTCAAAGCTGAGCACTCATTAGCAGGGCCTTAGCCTTGAGCTCCACACTAGGAATCATACATCACATATGCACAATGTTTACATTAAAAGCCAATATGTTCTAAGGGCCAAAATGGGGGTATTACACCCTGGATATCCTAGTGATCGATGTACTTGACAAGTGGGGCATGCTCCTTTCAAGAAAGTGGGTTGCTAATCTAGGGGGCTCCATCCAAATGGATTGGATTTGTGCCACGGTACCTACATCAAAAGATTCTCTTGTTAAATTGCATACTGAAAGAGCTAAGAAGTATCATGTTGAAGATCCTAAAAATTTAAAAAATGAAAATATATACAACACTAATAATAATGAAAACTATGCAATTTACTCCAACTTTCTAGCCCCTGTAAAAGAACAAATCAAAGATGAGAAAGTTTACGAGATCTGGAGAATGAATTTTGATGGAGCACATTCTAGAGCAGGAAAAGGGGCAGGTGTTGTCATCACTTCACCTAGTGGGCAAACTTTTAACTTTGCTTATAGGTTAGAATTTGAGGCAACTAATAATGTGGTTGAATATGAAGCATTACTTCTAGGATTGGAAATTGCTAAGGACATGGGTATCAAACTGCTAAGTATAAAGGGAGACTCAGACTAATAATTCTCCAAGTAAAAAATAAGTATGCATGCAAATGTGAAAGACTAAAAAGATATAGGAATGCAATATGGGATACAATGGAATTTTTTGATGCATTAAACCTTATTGAGATTCCTCGAGATCAGAATTGCATGGCAGATAGACTAGCAGTAGCAGCATCAACACTTCAGCCATCCGAAGAACTGTTAAATGGGAATGGTACATTAGAGATAAATTTAGACCATCTGTTCCGGATAATGTACACCATTGGCAATTTTTTCAGAATGATGATTAGATCTTGAGATTCATACACAATGTGGAGGAGTTTTCAGATTTTCAGGCCAGCTTCCAAGAGGAAGATAAAGAGTATTAGGAAAAAGATGATCAGTTCAATCCTATCCCTAGGGACTTTGTAGCATTAGAGGCATGGTTTTGATCGGCATGACAGATGTAAGAATAAAAAGGAAACGATCAAACCTGGGGAATATATAGAAATAAACATCGGAACAGATAAAGATCCAAAATTAATAAAAATTGGAAAAGAAACTTCAGAAAAGGAACGGAATGAGTTAATTAACTTGGTAAGGGAGTATAGGGATGTTTTTGCATTCATATATGATGAACTTAAGGACTATCGGGATGATGTTTTCCAACATACTATCCCATTTAAGCAAGAATTGAAAGAAGTTAAGCCATTCCGGCAAACACTGAGACAGATAAATCCAAAAATGGCAAAAAGATGTTGGAAAGCAAGAATTATCCAGCCAACAAGACATTCGATTTGGTGCTCAAATTTGGTGGTAGTTAGAAAGAAGAATGGTTCAATCAAGATTTGCATTGATTTCAGAAATCTAAATACATCCTGCCTAAAAGATAACCACCCATTGTCGAATATGGAAACTCTTCTCCAGAGAGTAACAAGTTCGGGCATAATGTCCATGTTGGACGGATTCTCCGGATACAACCAAGTATTAATTAATAAAGAGGATCGACATAAGACTACCTTCTCGACCCCATGGGGTACTTTTGAGTACATTAGAATGCCTTTTGGTTTAACAAATGCAGGAGCTACTTTTCAGCGTGCTATGGATTACGCTTTTAAAGAGTTGGTTAGGAAAATAATCGAGATATATCAGGATGATTTGACTGTCTTTTCCAAGGAAAGGACAGATCATGTTAAACACTTATGACAGGTTTTCGAGAAATGTCGAAAATTTGGCATATCACTCAACCCAGCTAAATCAGTACTAGGTATTGATGAAGGCAAACTGTTAGGCCACATAATAACTAAAGATGGAGTAAAAGTGGACCCTGAAAGAGTAGAGGCCATAAAGAAAGTACCTTTGCCTAAAGATCTAAGAACCCTCCAGTCATTCAACGGTCAGATTAACTTCATAAGGAGGTTCATCCCGAACTTAGCAGAATTAATGAAACCCTTACAGAAACTCTTAAAGAAAGATGCTAAGTTTATTTGGACGGATGAAGGTAGAAGTGCATTAAGGACAGCATAGTGAAAGCACCAGTTTTGGTTAGCCCTGATTATACAAAGGATTTCCATATTTTCTCATTTGCATCAGAGGACACGATTGCGGAGGTGTTGCTACAAAAGAACAATGAAGGTTTCGAGCAACCCATCGCGTTCATGAGTAGAGCCATTACAAAACTCTGAGTTAAAATATACTCTAATGGAAAAGCAAGCCTATGCATTAGTAAAATCCCTTAAACATTTCAGAACGTATGTCGGTTATTCTAGGATAATTGGTTATGTGCCATATGCAGCGATAAAAGACAAATTATCCCAGCAAGATTGCTTAGGGATAAGAGGGAAGTGGGTGTCAAAAATCCAGGAATATGACTTGGAAATTAGACCCACTAAACTCATTACGGGACAAGGCCTTGCACAGATGTTAACTCGGGGGAATGAGGAAGCCTTGGGAATGGTTTGTCAGAACAGGTCAAGTCAACAGAGTTTCAACGATTAGAACAGTGTGAATGGTATACAGATATCATTTTCTTTTTAAACAACCTCACATGCCCAAATCACCTAGCAGGACATAAGGGACGAGCATTGCGGTTGAAGGCCACTAAGTATTGCATCACCCACAATGGACTCCATTGGAGAAACCCAGACGGATTGATACTTAGGTGTGTCGATGAACCTTAAACATTTCAAAACGTATGTCGGCTATTCTAGGATAATTGGTTATGTGCCATATGCAGCGGTAAAAGACAAATTACCCAGCAAGATTGCTTAAGGATAAGAGGGAAGTGGGTGTCAAAAATCCAGGAATATGACTTGGAAATTAGACCCACTAAACTCATTACGGGACAAGGCATTGCAAAGATGTTAACTCGGGGGAATGAGGAAGCCTTGGGAATGGTTTGTCAAAACAGGTCAAGTCAGTAGAGTTTCAACGATTAGAACAATGTGAATGGTATACAGATATCATTTTCTTTTTAAACAACCTCACATGCCCAAATCACCTAGCAGGACATAAGGGACGAGCATTGCGGTTGAAGGCCACTAATATTGCATCACCCACAATGGACTCCATTGGAGAAACCCAGACGGATTGATACTTAGGTGTGTCGATGAACCAGAGTCCAAAAAACTCTTGGTTGACTTTCACTCAGGATTTTGTGGTGGTCACTATGCAGCTAGAACTACATCCCACAAGATCCTCCAAGCAGGCTATTACTGGCCAAGTATATTTTCATATGTGCATAAGTATGTTAGGAATTGTCAAGAATGTCAATTTTTGTCGGAAAACAAAACCTAGCAGCCTTACCTTTAAAACTAGTAATAGTCCAAGCCCCTTTCCAATAGTGGGGGCTTGATTTCATCGAGCAATTTAAGGATAACTCAAGCAATGGTTATTCATGGATCCTTACTGCTAAAGATTATTTCACAAAGTGGGTGGAAGCAATTACCACCAAAGCGGAAACCGAAACTGTGATCATGGCCTTTCTAGAAGATAAGATTATCACAAGGTTTGGTGTGCCCACAAAAATAACAACCGATAATGCCAAAGCATTCAACTCAGCAGAATTCTCCGCATTCTATTTCAAGTACGGCATTATCTTATCCATTCATCAAACTATTATCCCCAATGAAATGGCCTTGCTGAATCCAGCAATAAGAACTTAATGACAATAATTAAGAAAATTGTGGGGATAATAAAAAGTCATGGGATAGCAAAATCAAATTTGCATTATGGACTGACCACATTACCAAGAAGAGTTCTACTGGGAAGTCTCCTTTTGAGTTGGTATATGGCATGGATGTTCAATTGCCTATTCATCTTAAGTTGTCAACATATAAGTTACTTCAACCTTTCAGTTCAGATCAGGACGCCATTCAGAACAGAATCAATCAGATTGTTGAGTTGGATGAGAGCAGAAGGAAGGCTGTTGATAAAAGCATCAGAAATCAGGATAAGATAAAGAAAAATTTCGACAAATCTTCCAGACCAAGAGCTTTTCAGAAGGGTGACACGATGTTACTTTGGGATAAGACAAGAGAGAAACCAGGCTTGCATGGGAAATTTGACAGCCTCTGGACAGGGCCTTTTATTATATATGACTTGGCTGGTGCTAATTCTTTCCTTCCCAACAATATGGACGGAGAACAACTCAACTTGCCAATTAATGGGCTGTTCTTGAAACTATTCTTCAGAGATAATATATGATGCCTAAAAGGGCATCTGTGGGCTTTTCTAAACCCTATACTCTTTCCTTTTGTACATTATTTCTATATAGTATTTTTTGTATACTAGTTTTGTATCATAGCATGTATATTATGCTTTGTATATTATCATGCAACTTAATGCTTCATTTGGCTTATTTTTATATACATGTGATTAATACACTTTTGGTGTCATGCAGAAAACGGAAGATTCTAGATTCTCGCATGATTTCTGTTATCCACTAAATTGCACTTAGTGGATTCCGAGGGAACTGTCGAAGTTGTGAACATGTTCAATGTTCATCATCAGAGTTCCGAGACCATCAAGCCAAAAAAAAATTGGCCCTTTGAAATTTTTGCATGTCCAAACCCTTGCGGGGGAATTGTAATAAGTTAGTCTATGCATGATTTTTTTATGAAAGGCTTGGCCGACCTTGGCATTTGTTATCAGGGGGATACTCTAGAGTGTTTTTCCTTAGGAATTATGCGTTACTCTTCAGTGACATAATTCTCGAGTTTTTCACTCACACCTCCAAAGCTGGAGTATTTCCATGATGGTGAATTTTGAGGGGTTATTAAAGCCTACTGAAATGTATTTTTGTAACATGCTAGCCATCAGTAATAAGTCGTATGGACATGCACTAGGTCCCCTAGGAATTTGGTGTCATTCCGACGAAAATAATTTTTTCCGTAAATTAGACCATTTTTTAATGGTTTAATTGGAAATTTTCAAAATGTAATAAAAGTGTCGTTTGGAGGCGGAATTTGGCATGGGGAGGCTCATTTTGACGCTCAAAGCGTCCTCTTTACCCTAGAGCCCACTTTCTCCAAGTTCTAGGCGACTACGACGTCTTTGAGAGCATCTTTTGCTAAAGAGGCATCATTTTGGCATTTAAATGCTAAAAAGGAGCAAATTGCACTAGAAGACAAAAGTCACAAAAAGACAAAAAAATGATTGGAAAGGGTGGCATTATGGTTTAGTAAGGAAGGCGAATACTTCCAACATTAAAGCCTCATTTTTTAAGTGAATAAAAAGTCAAACATTTGATTTTTACTAAATAAATCGCCCCACTCCATGTGATGGGCATCACTCCACGCAAAGTTCCATTTTGGTGGGTGAATATTCCAAAGGAGGATCACATGTTTTATAACTCAAAACTTTGGATAAGCAAGGGATTAACAAAATCGGTGGTGAGTTCCCTTATTCACGTGGGAGGATGCATGGGTGAATGCTCCAATGGTGGGCGAGAGTTCACGTTATTGATGTGGGCGTTTATTCCTATGCGGTTGGCGTTGATCACAAGGGAGAGGGGAGCCCCTCTTGTGAGGTGGCTGCCACCTCTTCCCTTTCACGCCAACCCACTCCAAGTGCAACTTCCAATCGCATATATCAAGGGATCCCATTCAACACTTGGCCTTCCTCTCACCATTTCGCCCTCCTTCGTTGCTTACGAATTCCTTCTTGTGAATTGCTATATAAACAAGGTTTATGCTCCATCATTCTCAAGTAGTGTGGATGCATAGAACCTTTGCCAAATTGTAATTGTTGTTTACTGAATAAATTGTTGAAAGGCTTTGGAGGTCCATCGTGTGCAAGTGTATTGAACTTATTTGAGGTGATATTGTGCTTACTATTTGTTCATGCTTTCATGCTTTAGTAGATCTAGCATATTGTATTGATTAAACATTTGCAGTTGTCAATTTGTTTAATTGTGGATGAGTTTTTGAGGTAGAGAAGTAGCCAACTGTATTCGGTTATACTTATGCTCTTCTTCATTTCTTTGATTTCTAACACACTAGATCTATTAATTTGTGTGTTGAACTTGTTATTTGTAAGCTGCAGATCACAGGAAACCTACAAGGATTTTAACTCGGTTGAAGTTTCTATACTTTGGGCAACATATTTTTTACTTACATTTTGTTACAGGATTCTCCAAGTAGCAACTCCAACAAGCAAGTTTTGGTTTGGATAGATCCATTCTCTTCTCTACAAAACAAAATCCAAACCCTCTCTTTACTTTTCTTGTTTTGTTTTGCTAATTGTTTAAGAAGTAGATCTATCATACTTTGCTTATCTTTCAGATCTATAACACTTTGGCATATTGTTAGTTATATCTAAGTACTCTAAAAAAAGCTAAATTTTGCACTAGATCTAGGCTAGAAAGTTCGATTTTATACTTATAAAAAATTTCGAAATTTCTGTAAGTGTAAAAAATTTTCAAATTTTTTATTTCTTTTTTGCATTTGCCATCATATTCTAAGTATTTTACTTGCTGGTTTTTAGCAGGTCCAAGGAAAAAAAGGAGGAAGCTCTAGCGAAATTTCGCTAAAAATTGTCAAATTTACCTTCCAAAGGACCTTCTCCACCATTGTTTCAAAGTTTCAGCTTGTAAACCCTTAGATCCAAGTCTAAAAGGACTAAGAGGCAGTATTTTCTTTTTGCAATTTGTAAAATATTAAACGAGAGCAGTGGGGTAACCAGCACCCACATCCCATCCCCCCTGGGGAGATTTGTGTATTTTTGTACATTTTCATGTGATTGCAATTTTTCTAACTCCACTAATTCACACACTCACTATTGAAGTGCAGGGTGTATACTTCCATTAATATTTTGCATTTTAATCATTTTCATTTTGCAAAAGTAAAGTAGAAATAAACCATCTTCGTCGCCAGGAAGTATGCTCTCACCTCCACCCAAAGGCATTTGCAGATTAGTGGAGGTTGAATCAGAAAAGTAACGCATAAGATTGGCCATCCATATTTTTCCATAAGTTTTGTTTTACTTTCCACAACTTAATGTGTTTAATAAAAAGAACCCAAAGTCTCTTGAACTTAGTTGAAAAGCAAGTCAAGAGCGCTCTCTATCGGAGAGTACAATGGTTACTGGTTCAAATTTAGAATAAATCATTTCGCTACCACTACGTATGCTCTACCCTTTTTGGGATACACAGAAATAGTTGGAAGCACTCTTTAATTTCCACACTTAACTTAATCAGTCACTAATAAAATTAACTACCCTCAAGATAAGTGAAAATCCAGCACTTCGTTGGACTTTGGTGGGGAAATTCTGCCTGGGGACGTTGGATCATTGCACTTAGACCTTGGGGGCACCGTTAGACTACATCCCTGGTTGGTGTAGTGTTGAACACGCTCTTGAGGCTTTGGCAGCCAACATGTCCTCGTACGGAGCCACCAACTTCTAAATTTTCGGACATTCCTCTCTATACCTTACGGTATCTTGAGAGTCCCCCTTTTTTCCCCAATCAAGATTCACCTTTAATAATCTAAAATTCACCAAGAGACATTGCACAACATTTCCCTTTTCAGCATCATCTACTTTCACTGTGTTTGACTCCATAAGGTACTGGTCCTTGCACTTTATTTGCTTATTATCAATATCAAGTATCGTGCATCTTCTATATATTTTACAGTGATATTTAATTCATGCCGGTAAAGACTATTTAAAACCTTGTTGCATTTGTATCTTAAAACCCCACTTTCAAACTCCCATACCTTTTCCTTTGCCAACCATTGATTTTGCCATTTGCATATAGTTGCCTTAGTCAAATTCTGATTTTCCATGTAATTTTTGCTGGTCTATATGGCTGAAGATAAAAATTGGGCTTTTGACCCACTTTTATTGCCCGAATTGCCGAACTGTCTGCTGCAATGCGATCGTGGACCCCAAAAGTAGTAGGGATGACCACTCGAACGACCCCGATCCATCACTTTGGCATTATTTGCCCCAAATCCATAATTTTTAATTCAAACAGGTCAAAGTTGACCAATAATAATTAAAAATTTCTCAAACGTTTCAGTATTTTGCAATTCCGACACTTGCATGCTCATATGGGATCCCTGTAGATAATAATCGATCGAATTCGAAATTCCGATCGCAACATTTTTTCGGGCCCATTTTTGGCCTAGTCAACCCAGTTTGACCAAGTCAAATCTGGTCAACAATAGTGCTAGCTGAATACCTGTATGCAAGCATGAAGTGACAAGGCTCAATTATCCGAGTTAGTCCATTACTAAGCAATATAATGATAACATGGTGATCAAAAATACATTAAATCCCGAGATAATACAAGGCCCCGGTGAAGTGGGCCCACCACCCCCAAAAGACCAAAATGCTATACACATCTATTGGATTGACCACTTTGCTGACTTTAGGTGATGCGGACAACAGGGCAAAAGATGCGGGAAGACAAGGATGAAGATCATGTGACCCTTTGGACAACTCGGGAAAGCGGGGTCCACTAAGATAAGTATGCCATGACAGAACACGGGGAAGGGCAGTGCCTCACAAATGGGTATAGTGCAGAGAAACCACCACTAGCCATCTAACAAGTATCCCACAACTCACATCCGTATCCGAAGACTCCGTGAGGTTCTTTTCTAGAGCCGCCAAACTGGGTGTCCGGCAAACCATAACTTCAGACTCTAGGGGGCAATCTTGAGCTTGTCCCTTGCTCCTTCTCACCTCCTTGTCCCGCGGGACTAGGTGAGGAATGACCACTACAAATGCTGACATGTATGGCTCACCAAAATCCATGTGTGTTCATAAACACATTGCATGGATTTTACAATGAGTTTCATACTTAGCCCTTTTTTGGCTAGATTTTACATTTACAACATCATGGCCTTTTTAGCCTGATTTACATTTCATTTCTTCATTTACATCAAGGCCCTCTTGGGCTACATACATATCTCAAAAGATATAAACATGGTGCTCATACTGCAAAGGTAATGGGGGTGAGCAATACATGCTTCGATGACCAATGCGGAGCACCCGATGAGGCTACACAATCCTAACTGCATTGCAACATCGGGGGCAACCGATAGGAGCAAATCCCAGGTCTAACTATGTATCTCACACACTAAAGAGCCGAGGCACATAAAACAGGGAGTCATGGCAAACTCAAAGATCAATGGGGAAAGGGATCCTGGGGATCACAAATCAGAATCCAAGTCGGGAGCAAGTATCATGGATGAGTCAGATGGATGGGGAAAGTGATAATGGAACTAAAGTCAACTACCGAGAGGGGCTAAGTGATCAAGTCTATGCCAAGTATAGAGGACATGACTCAACGTGCATATACATAAGTCTAATCGAAGGGGTGGACTGACATCACCAAGGGCCCAATCACATCATACCATAGCTAGATCACCAAATATATCATGTCATGCAAAGTTAGTGTACTAACAAGTATAAATAAGTCTAATCTACAGCATGAGCAATAATCATCAAATGCAATACCTGCTGCACCATATACCTGCTGCTGCTGAACCTGTCTCTGAGTTGGATCTCTGCTGAATCCGGGCATATAATAAACCAGCAATGGACTATGATAGTCTCGATCAGAACAAGACTAGGCAACTGTCTCAAATAGGCTTGTGTGAAAGCCTGGCAAGGAAAGGTGACCCTGTGGTAGATGGTAAGTGACAATGCGTGTAGCACTGTGCAACTGTCTGTCCCCTCTGATATATCTGCTAGGGGAAGTCTGAACAAAACTGCCTCGTCTGAAGGCGGCTGATCTCCGATCTGGAAAAAAAAAGTACTGTGCAGTCCTCGACCGCACAGTTTGCAGTATGGTAGCTTCAACTAACATAGATATGATAACAACAGGACAGCAATGGCACATGACAGCAGGAGTTCCACTCATGATTTGAGAGGACAACCTCCGACGATGATTATGCACGAGGAGCATTTTGAGTTTGGTATTCTGCACAAGGAGCACTCAGAGTTGCAGGTGACTGAGGAGAGATTTGACACAGACGATTTGGATCAGGACACGTGGGATTGGCTCACTATGATTATCCCTGATTGGAAGTCCCACCTTTTGGTGGAATATTCCAAGGATTACTTCGCATGTGAGTTGATGGATGGGCGCATCCAGGGTGACCAATACAGGGTCGTGGACGACATCAGCTACTACAAAGACACCATATACCTCGCCTCAGAGTCTGCACTTAGGACCAAGATCCTGAGAACTATACCTGAGACACCTTTAGAGAGACACCTCAGGACTTTCAGTAGATTAGAGAGAGATTCTCTTGGAAAGATCTCGAGTATGATATGAAAAAACATTGGAGGGAGTGTCTGACTTGCCAGTCGCACGATTTAGAGCAGGCTAATCTAGTCAGACTAGGGCAGACCACCCTCGTCTCAGGACAGAGTAGAGAGGATGTGTTAGCACCTGGCAACACAGGTTCATCAAAGATGTATGGTAGGATAGACATTGCATGGACAGTATTAGATTGGTTCATAAGGAGCACAACTAACAAAGTAGTAGGGGACATCATCTCCCGTAGAGATTGCACCAGTGTTGACCCCGAGTCCTTACTTAGGGAGAGAGTCATGAGGGCTATGCATGATTCACGTTGGGCAGGGCATTCTCAGTACTTGCATGAGTATGAGACACCGTAGGTGGCGGAGCTACACCCTAGGGAGTTGCTTCGATCCCATGGATTACTTGAGCACCTTGATAGTATGGGGGTTAGCAGATGTATAGATGTAGTTTGGCAGGAGCTGATTAGATTAGCAAGAGCAGAGTCAGTTCTTAGTACTTGGTTTCTACCTGAGGATTACATTGAGACCCAGATGACTATTTGCATGATACGACAGCAGTTCGTTAGAGTCGGGTTTGGTGGACCCCTTAGTTGGTGATGGGATCCAGGCATTCATCTGCACGATGGATTGTTTCAGATAGTAGAGGTGATCGACAAAGCTATGAGGGTGATCGATTCGCTATATTTATGGGATGCCAGTGGAGGAAAGGCTGAGACTTCTTTATGGCAGAGCAGACTTTCTTTCCTGGTATTCATAATCCAGTCTAACCGGGGATCTGATACAATCGAGACAGCCAGTCTTCATTTTCTAGAGTCCACTCTTGAGATGCTTAGGCTGGGGAGAGGAGAGTATTTGTCTTTTGAGGAGTTTGTGCAGCTTAAGGTTGCTTGGTCCTTTAGGGGCCGACAAATGGAGTCTCATGCTAGCATTTGGCAGACCGACGCGACCTGTAGAGAGCAATGTTGAAAAAGTCGGCATCGACAAAAAGTCGGCAAGGGTCCTGAATAAAACTTCTCGGCAACATCGGCGAAAAAATCGGGAAAAATCGGAAAAAGTCGGCAAACATTAAAAAATACAAAATACATTCATTTTTTTCAGAATTTTAAACATATAACGCAACAATAACATCAGATAAACACATTGGAACATAAATATGGAGAAAGCGCTAATATATAGATGTAGTGGATGCAAATAACTCGGAGCGGTTTGATTTTAATGACTCGGACTGTTAAAATCTAAGTAGCCATGGTACCCGTACCGGGGGATCGGGCACGCGTACCAGTACCGGGTACCCGTACCAGAGTACCCGGTATGGGAACGGGTACTCCTGGGAGTACCCAAGAAGTACCCGATACCTTGCACTGTCCAGTCGGGTACTGGTACTCCAAGAAAGGCAAAGTACCCTGATTTTGGGTACTTCGGGGGTACTTCTGGCCCATAAATCTTAAGTCTGTGGACTTCAAAATCCAATTTTTTGTTAAGTTTTGAAGTGAAGAAGGGGTAGGGTATGGTGGGGCCCTCTCCCAAAGATGTCCAAGTGTGCAGCCAGTTGGTCAAATGACTTCCACAACATGAATAAACGCATTATCTCAATATGCCATTACACAATTTCTGAATAGCAATAGACATACTTACGTAGTTACATTGTTATAAAATAATAAACCTGTAATTTCAAGTTAGTGCAACAAGCTCTTTACACAAGCCAAACTATTCTTCTTACAAATAACTTTCAGCCTTTGAGGCATTTCAAGGCGTATCATAATTCATGTCTCATCAATTCTTACATTACATATTCAAATTAGATGTATACACTGATGTTGCATATGCTATTGGTCTAGCATAGATGGCTTGAGGAAGCCAAATCTGAAATCAACTATGATGTTTAATATTTAAATAGTATTTTAGTATTTTGTATTTCATGTTCGAAAATATCGCAAATGCCATTTGCCAAATTTTGGATGTAGTATGACAATGGACATATATCATCATGATGATTCATATCGAAATCAATATGCAATTGAATTTCAAGCAATGTGCAATGCCAATGTGTGTTGGAGTTTACTGTTTACTTGTTGAACAATGAACATTGAACAAAGAAAAACTTAATAATAAATATTAATATATAATATAATTTATAAACTTGAAAATTTAATATATATATATATATATATCTACAGTACCCCGACGTACTCAAGTACCCTGTTTCAAAAAGTGGCGTACCCGTACCCGTACTCGTCCCAATACCCGTCCCAGTACCCAAGTACCCTGGCAACTTAGGTTAAAATATACACGAAATTTTACAATTTTAATGAAAAAAATATATATTAAAGATTCCAAGCTATGATTCCAAACCATTAGAGACAAAATATTATCAAAATGGCACCAAGTGCAATACATATCTAAATCAAAATTGAAAAAACTGAATCATCAAAATCATTGTCTATGTTGAGATCATATTCATCAATAGCACCATGTTCCCCCACCTCTAGGCTCTAGACCTTGCCTCTACCTCCAATCTTGAAGTTGATCCTCCAAGGACATCAATTAACACCCTACAATTTTGATGAAACTTCTTAATCCAAGCGTTAAAATAAGGTAAAAAGAGCTTCCCATGCTTAATAAGTGATTTTGCTTGACTGAAGGGTACATTTTTTATTCAGGTCATGACAGAGGAATTCAATCAACTTTAACAATCAGGCATCGACACCACCAACATCAAGGTACATAGAGAGTTTGATGTCCTTCATTAAATTCCAATCCCTTACCCACATACATGATAGAATCCACTGGAAACGTTGGAATCCTAAAATCCTGAAAACCATTAAGTCTGTTGAATTCTGAATGGGATCTAAAAGTCTACTTTTTGCATATGAAGTCCGATGAGGTTGGAACCACTCTCAAACATCCTAAAACAATTAATGGTAATGTTAAAAATTTAAGTAAAGGGATGGAAAATGAAAGATAAAGAGAATGAAAATGAAACATCAATGTCACATGTACAAAACTCATCAAATTTAAAAATGAAAAAAAACGAATTTTTAAAACTGTAAAAAAACCTTAGCGATTTTTTCCATTAAGTCGTGCTAATTACCAAAAAGTCGCGACTTTTTCTTGGAAAAAGTTGCGATTTTTTCAAATTTAAAAAATCGCAATTTTTACTCGCCTAAAAATCAGCCAGAGGAAAAACTCGTGATTTTTCTGCTTTTTTCCAAAAAATCGGCGACTTTTTCAACACTGATAGAGAGTGTTTCACACCTTACAATACAGTATGGGACCCTGGTGACTTTACCATTTCTGGGCAGGAATGGGAAAGCATTTGGTTAGAGTACATCACAGGTTTGCCGAGGGTGCAAGCACGGCCTGATAGTTGGATGGTTATGAGTAGACGGGCACAACATCAGCACAGTGGATTCTTCTTGAGGCTAGCCTGGGATCCAGGAATTGCAGTAGTGGACAGTACAACAGCGGTTTGGAGTTTACAGGATGCTCCTTGTGTGGATGCTACACAGAGTAGTGGTGGATGCAGTATGTACTCCGCCATTCTCATATTGATTTGGGACCCTGGGATTATAATGACTGGCAGTTCAATGGTTGCTAGAGATGAGAGGACCCTCATTTATTTGCAGGTACAGGGAAATGAGACTTTGGTACGGGTATTTTCTGAGGACTTGGCCGAGTTCCCACCATGGTTGATTACTCTACTTATAGGATGCTTTCAAGATATCTCTTGTGATGGTACCTCGCAAGATAGTACCTTGGGGAGAGGGTGCTACAGATCTTCTAGGATGATTTCGGACCATGGGATCATCCCTGAATTCAGTTGGTTCAGCTTGATGGATTGCGGAGTTGCATTGGTATTGCTTGAGGACAAGCAATCTTGGCGAGGGAGGACTGTAATGTTCCGTTTTGATAAAACTGGAACAAATGACATGCAAAGCATGCGAGCCATAGCTCAAGAGCATACATGCATGCAAAAAGTGAAATGCATGCAATTCAACTATGGATGTATCCATTAATGGATGCATGGATGTATCCATTAATGGATGGCAATAGGGAAGGGCAACTCAAAAGGTGCAACCACGATCACCTCGACCTCCAATAGATGGTTGTCACGCCAGTCGAGGCAACCTTCGCTTTATGTTATCTAGCCCAAACAACAAAGGGGGAGACCCGATCTACTCTCGACAGGAGAGATCAAAACCAAGACACCAAATCAAGTTAATTCTAAGTGAAGTAAGGTGTATGGTTTATCCTAGACCTAAGGATGAAGTCACAAGACAAGTGAGGGGTTCAATGAGTATAGCTTTGGTTCATTGTTGATGTGAGAGTGACTTATAATATTTGAAATGGGATCCAGGATTAAAGTACTAGTTCAATGTGAGAAAATCCACTGCCTTGGGAACCGTGTCCAATGCAGGGTAGTTTAGGGGTTGAATTGGGGCTAACTAGTACAAGTGACAAGCTTGATCATGAAGTATGATGACATCAAAGGGTTTAGTCCACCAAACAAGGATCAATCCACAAGTTAATCCAACGATCTAGGAAAGTCGAATTGACTTGGAGAGAGACCAGTGCCTTGGGAATTGGGATAATGGAGTCAAAGTGAAGTTAACTTGTGGTTGATGACTCCTATTGCATGAGACAAGTGGGCAATTAGAGTCTTGATGGATGAATATGTCTAGATCTAGAGATTCAAGGTTTGACCTTAGTGGACCACAATCCCTTAAAACAAGGAATGTTATTCCCAAGGCAAGACTTGATGAAGTGACCAACTAGACCTAGGTTTTGAATTATGTCCATTCCAAATCCACTAAAATCTCAAGTACCCACGTTCTAGAAGTGGACCCACTCCAATCTCCAAGGTGGTGCGACTTTGCCCAAGGAGGGTAAAAATGGGGATAAATGGATCAAGACAAGTCCGATGGCATCCAAAATTTAGATCCAAGTAGGTTGATCAAGTGAGAGTATGGATCTACAATTTCAAGGCAATCCAATGGCTAGATCTTACTAGATCTGAGTTTGAAGATACCAAGTGGTCCAAAATGGGGATTAGATCCCTTAAAACATGGAATAGGGCCCACAAGGTAGAAATCAGAAAAGTGACAATCTGGGGGTAGGTTATTGAATGTGTAAATTACGAATCAAGTGGAATCTCAACTACCCACGTACTAGATCTAGGTTAACTCACCCAAACCAAGAAGTGCACCCTTGCTTGGAGAGGCTAAATGCCTTGGAAAGAGGGTCAAATGAAGGCCAATCCTCACCAAACTAAAGATCCGGAATGTCGTGGATACTATAGAGGTGGGTTTTCAATATTATACCCAACAACCCACTAGATCTTAATAGATCTGAGAAAATGTAAAAATGGGGGTTTTGATTAATTAAGGTTTGAAATATTTTAGACAAGTGGATAGATCATGGAAAGAGATTACCTTGAGATCATACCTGAGTGATGTGAATAAGATGCCTTGTTGTTGAGGAAGATTCCCGCAAAGATCAAATGAGAGATTGTTGATTTTGCTTGCCGAATTGATGCCCTAGCCCACAAGTGCGCCCTCCTCTACCTATCAATCTAAGGAAATCGATTTCAATCAGAGAGGTCAAGTATGGAGGAAATACAAGTAAAATGCAATGATAACATGAAATAGAAGGTCCTGGGACAGTAATACTCCCTGTTACCAACGAAGAGATCCAAAGAAAAAGTAGGGAGAGTCTTCCCCTACCAATACTTCCTCCTCAAAGCAAATCGGCCTCCACCTGTAGATGCAAAAACGTGGTACAAAAGATATGGCAAAACAAGATCTCCAATAACTCAGTGCAAAGAAAGAATCAACGAACGAATACCAAAAACATTCACCACAACACTGGAGATAGATGCAATAATAATTTTCTATTCCAATAATCCAGAGCCACAAGTCCTTTTACAATGAGAAGCTCTCTCCTTTAAATAGGAAGGAGAGGCATCAAAATCCTAACCACTGTTTAAATGAGTGGCTAAAATTAAAAGATACAAATGTCTAATCAATGGTTGAGATGAGCTCAACAATAAAATACATGGATCACTCATAAAATATAACATAAGTGGACAAAATCGCCCTAGAAGAGGGGAATCCCACCAAATCATGATGACAAAATATAATAAGAAGCTTATGGTGGGTCCAAGGGGTAATTTTAGCCACCCTTGGTCAATCCCCATAGCACAATAATAATAAAATAGTCATCAATATACCAAATCGTGCCTCTATGGTCAAATTGTAGGCCTCAAAAGACCTCAGAAATCATCAGAAAGTGCCATAAGTGATGGATGCGGGTCTCGATGAAGCTGAAACTGCTGGAGGAGGTGTGGAAGACATTAATCCATCATCACTGATCATCCCATGCCAAGACATTGCCTCAGTAGCCCAAATCGAATTCCTCAATAGCCATTTCTACCAATCCTGAAATGCCTTGGGAAGCGTGAAACTGCCCCAAACTGCCTCCTGGAGTGCCTGCGCTGTCAAGGTGAGGGCACCAGTGTGTCCAGGAGGGGGGTATTATGGTAAAAACAAGTGGCTGGACCACCCCCTCCAAGCATAGCGCCCTAATTCAACCGGATAAAAATCACATCTGCTCTGACAGGGTCTCCAACAGACCAAAACTGCACTAGGATAGCCAACTGAGGCTCAATCATCACTGTAAGTGCCCGGAACTGAAAACAGACTGTCTCATTAGACTCAGAAGGTCCAAATTCATCCAAGATGTGTACTCATACACCATATGAGTCTCTGCATGATCAAAATATATATCCAATATACCGGAACAGGTGAAATAATAATAATCTGTAAATGATCAAATAATGCTGTAAACCATGAATCATCATCATAACCCTGTAGCTGCTGCATAGAATCATCATGTACATGTACATAGACCATATATCATCAATCCATATCATCACAAGGTCCAACCATCTCATGTCCTATGGTTGACCTTGGTCAAACTACGTTTGACCAAGTCAACATGACCAAATATAACTCAGACCATCATCGGAAGCTGCTGCAAAGTGTCAAAGGTTAATGCATGCTCTACAACTTATTCAAATAACAATTATAACACAAAGTAATCATTACTGGCGATCTAAATCCAAATATATAATGTCATTAATTATTATTATTACTCAGACTAGACTTTCAAGATCATACTCACTTCATAGCTGTGATCAATTTGCTAGTGAAGGGTGAAGGCTAAAATAACTGGCTAGGCTAAGGGATGACTTGACTGACTTAACTTTGTGACACTTTGGCAAGGAAAAAGGGAATACACACCATAGTATATACTGAATGAGCAACAACACAGGGAATGGCCGTGTCTCACAAATGGATGAGTTGTTCAAAGAGAGTTTATTCACCTTTAACAGATGCGCACAATCCATAATGCAAATGAGGCCAGCAATTGTTTTGATATAGCATTTAAGTTCCATTGCTTTTTGGGCCTGAAGTTTCCATAGCCTTGATCTATGTGTGTTTATAACCACATTGCATAGATTTACATTTATTTTAGGTTTTCTGCTGCAGGTGTGTTTTTAAGACACTTGTTTACCTGAGCACTTCTAGGTGTGTCACAGACAGCTTGTTTACCTAGGTATTTACATTTCCAAAATATATAACATTTTATTTTCATGGCCATTTTCATTTGGCATGCCTTTCAATCATGTGTGTTTAGAAACACATTGCATGAATGGGCTTTTCATACAAGATATAGCATTTCACTTTTTTCCAGATTTTGTATTCATGGCAGCACTAAAAGTTTCAGGTTTAGCCAACACAACTTTAGTGACTAGGGGGAATTCCAAGGAACTCCAACTCACCATAGGTAAGCTTTGTCACCAACTCAGAGCCGAGACACAATAAACAGGGAAGCTCATCCAATACAGGGGCTACAGTGGGGAAAAGTCCTCCATGCCACTAGTCAAGTAGTAAGTCAGGGTGATAAAATAAAAGGTAGGCAATGGATGGATGAAGACAATGAATAATGGAGCCAACACTAGCAAGTCAAGGTATGGTGGAATGATCACCTCTATTCTCCCTAAGGAGGGTAAAACCAATGAGTATGAATAGTGAACTTCTAAGTCTGAGTAGGGACAATATAATATATATAATAAGATCAACCAGGTCCACATATCTATATGATCGCCAGATCATGACACTAAGTGCTAAGACAGGCTATAAGGATAAGTATAAAAGCAATATAACCACAACACTATGATATACCTGCTGAGTCATATACCTGAATGCTCATCATCTGAACCATCATCTGTCCTCTAAAACTGCTGCTGTAACTCTGGGCACTACTGACTGCTCTGTACAAATGGTATAATGGCCATATCGGTCATCTCTCTGAGTGTCCTGAGACTCAGTCATGGCATGGAAAATATAACTGCTGTCCAAAATCTGATAGTGATCCAATATAGATGCTCATATCAGCATCTCAATGTAAGAGAACTGGCTGAATAGTGTACTGGAATAAGAAAAATAATGTATGGTAGCCCGGCTACTATATATGTGATAACAGGACTGTCTAACCTAATTAAAATTGGTAACTACCTATTACGATCATATAGGGCCTAGGCTCTACACTTAGGTGTGCCTATGATTAATTTCATGAGTATGATGTTACCTAGATTTGCCATACAAGGTGTAGCATGGAATTGTAGCTAGGCTGAAGGGTTGAGTTGTGCTACTAGGCACAACACTATGTATTATTGTATTACATTATGCAGTCATTGACATTTATAGTACTATAGAGAGTCATCCTATGCCTATGGTTATATAGGGATGTGTGGCATAACAAGCTACTTCTCTGTTTGCTAGGGTAGTGATTAATACATGGAATTGGCTTTTGAAATAGGTTCTCCAATGTGAAATTTTGGAGCCAGCCATTAAACTTTCCCTAATAATGCAATTTTGTCAACCATGGAAACAATCCATTGACTTAAGTATAACAATTACCATAGTCAATTAAGTAGGAAAGCATTGCACTCTAATGCTATGATAGTTCCTCTATACAATAAGTTCTTAAGGTTAAGAGAATTCAAACTCTAACAATAATAACCCAAATAGTTGCATCAACTTTCAACGTTGGGAATGATGTTACTAGAAACAAGAAACGAGAAATGGAACGTGAAGTTGCCATTATGTTGATAGACTCCAACTCCTAGGCCACAAGAGCAACCACTGGGAATACGGGAGAAACACAGGATTGGCAACTAAAGCTAATACAGCGACCCCCAGGATTGGCCACGTGGACTACAGTAGCTACCACTAGGATAAGGCCAACCAACAATTGGATGAGTTAAAGGTGAAAGAATCAGTGTTACATTTTAACTTTGTGTGGGCATAACATGTATCCTGACTTCTATGAGTCATAATGTACCATTACTAGTTCTAATATGTTATTATGTCTCATTACTAGTTATAATTTTTCAGATGTAATGGTTAGATACATATAGCAGGTAGCACAATCAGTTAAGACTTGTAAGTTGTTTAAAAAGGCATTAGTTTCATGATGGAAGATGATTACTGAGTGGAGATGCTAAAAATGAGATTGTAATTTTCATTCAGTTATCAGTGAAATTGCAATGTCTATGTAATTGTTAGATACATACAGCAGGTATCACAATCAGTTAAGACTTGTCAGTTGTTTAAAAAGGCATTAGTTTCATGATGGAAGATGATTTCTGAGTGGGGATGCTAAAAATGAGATTGTAATTTCCATTCAGTTATCAGTGAAATTGCAATGTCTATATATTATTCTCTCTCTCCCATGTGAATTGCTCTTCTTATATATTGCTTTATGCTTGACTTCCCCATGCCCCTTGGAGTGGGTCCAATTGAGTGAGATTTGTATGTATAGTTGAAAGGTGGGCACTTGCTTTGACAGCAAACACTCACTGAGAACTATCAACCCTTGATTGTGGGTTACTAAGATATCCCAGAGAAGCTTCAGCATGTATGCCTGTCTCTTTAGGTTTCCCTACATGAGAAATCTAAGGTGCTTGGTACTTCGTTTTTCTTCCACCTCAAGGGATTGTCTAACTTTCAATATGGCCCTAAATCCTACTTGCAAGGCTGCTGCAATGCAGATGAGAACTGTTATTAGCTCTTCACTTCAGCGTGTTTGACAGGACAGATGAAAAACAATGTCGGGAAGACTACAAATGCTAAGTTGTTAACTTGTTGACAACTGTTAATTTGAATGGCAATATTATAGGCAAAGAGAACATAACTATGTCTGATTCTTTCTAAATCCATATCATTCACACTTGTTACGAGGATGATAAGACAATTCTAAAGGTTCATGGGCATGTTAATAACTACTATACCGCATCTCAAAGACAATGTAGGTACTGTGAACATACCCATCCTCTATGCTTTCTAGGTCTTCATCATCGAGAACCTTTACCAACTGACGTTGACATAATGCACTTGTTTGCACAATTTGCTTCTGCTCTTCAGTGAAATCAGTACTTTCCATCAACCTTCGAGTGAATATGATTCCATAAAGTGGATTTCTTATTTCCTGCCGAATGTATGCTAATTCCTTGAGTCTGTCCATAGCTGCCTGTTCTGCCATGCGTTGAACCTGCAACGCTTGTTGAAGCTCTGGACTAGTAACATGCAAAAAACAGAATACGCCAGTGATTATTCCCTCTGCATCTGTTCTTTTGTTTGCAGAGAATAAAGCTTCTGTATTCTTACCATGGCGATCAAAAAAGGAAAAAGGAATTTTTTCTGTCTCTTTCCCTGCCATTGCACTATTCAGTACGATGCTGAGCCTCGTTAAAGCATCCTGACTTTTGAGTTGGCAACACATTCGATGAATACCAAAAACCTCTCCCACAAGCATTTTACCAATTATCTCCTCCCTTTTCCATCCTGTCAACTTTTCCATTGCTGGATTCCACTCAGAACAGTATCCGTATTCATCTGTTCCAAGTATGGGAGGTATTAAAGGATTGGGATTCTGAACTATGGCCCTGTAATCGCCTTGAAGACAAGTGAACTTGTCCATTGCTATCCTCTGCCACGTCACATCTTGAGCAACAAAACACACACCCACCACATTTTCCTCCCGGTCCCTGCTTGAGCATGCATTAACAATCAAAACAACTGGTCCCTTCTCCTCCTGTATGCCAAATGTTTTGAGCTTGATTTCAACATTTTGTTCTTCTTCCCCTGTAGTAAACAGAGATAATGTAAAGTATACTGGATTAAGAAATCTAGACAGCAGAAGAAACTCAAGACCATTTTTTCCCTAGAAACTGAGGCTTGTTAACCTTCCAACCTTCAAGTACTTTATATGAATTAGCCTATCTAACCACGAACTCGACACACATAAGATATTTGACATTTCAATAAAGGAAAGAAATTCTTTTGGACTCTCTTTATTACCTTGCAAAGCCAAGTAGAGCATCTTTTTCACGATGTCAACCGAGTCATACTGAACAAGATCAATTAAAGGCCTCCCTATAACTTCATCGGCCAACAACCCTGTGAGTTCAGATGCTTTAGTATTCCATCCATTGACCAGTCCATTAGAATCGATTGCCAAAATTGGCACGGTTGCAGTTTCGATTAACCGTACCATCTCATTTGTCACTGTACTCAGTTCATCTATTCGTTGATGCCTCAAGTCATTTAGTCGTGCATGTATCATGGTTTTGTTGTCACTGTCATCAATATCTTGAAAGGAATCCCTGAGAATCAGCTGCAACGAATGGATGGCATCCATCTCGACATCCTCCCAAGGAAGACTTCGCCTTTTGACCACTTCCAGGAATGCTTTGAATGATGACCGTGGGTGCATTCTCCTGCCGTTGTCTTTATCATTGGGATCATGTTTAGCACCTCCCCATTTTACTTCTTTCGCTGTGTGAGACCTGAACCAAAATAAGAAATCTTTGGAGGTAATTCTGACAGCGGCTATTCCACAAACTGCATCACCTAGTGATGCAGCTCCTGGATAGCCTGCTTCTGCAAGACTGTCAGTACTCAAACCAGTGGAATCCCTGTGGTGCTCGAGGAGCCAATCTGCAATGTCCAGTATCTGAGCCTCAGTAGGAGTGGTCCCCAAGAGCCAAAGGCGTTTCCCATACAATAATGCAGCCCCATCACATTTGACAAGGTCCATAATGTTGGGAGTCTGAGACACAATCCCAACGGGTGCATCGCGAAGAAGCATATCGCAGAGCACAGTTTGCACACGTAAGATATGCTTCTCCCTCAACTGAGCAGCTAATTCAACCTCCTTGTTGAGCTGAATTCCAAAAACTTGCATCAGAAATTCACAGGCATACCTCAAAGAGAACGGGATAACCCGTGGACTTGTGTGATGGCAAACCACAAGGCCCCAAAGCCTCCTTCCTTTCTGCGGTTGCGGCTGCCCAATATCTTCACTGTCATCGCCATTCTCATTTGTCGTCACTGACATCACCAGAGATGCAATGGAACCCATGTTGACCATGTACTGCGCATGGCAACCATGAGGTGCCCGCAGAATGGAGCCACACAAGCTCAAAGGCTGGCGCAACCGCTTGTCTTGGATCACCTTCACAGGAGGGGCACAACAGTCGCAAATCATTCTCACTCTGTTCTTCATGAATAAAAACCTGGAAGCCTGGGGAATATCAGTCGCAGGATAATGCAGACCCAAATAAGGTTCCAGATCAGGTCTTCTCATCTCTGCAACTACCTCACCGTGTTCATCTTCGTGAAATCGATATGCCATCACACGGTCATACCCAGTAAGCTCCATCACCTCCTGCACCACAGTTTCACACAACAACCGAATATCTCCACCGGGCAGAGACTGCAAGCGTGAAATGGCTTTGGCCGCCAGCTTGTAGGACTGCATTGCACCAGCGGCAGATACAGGCACATCGGGAGGCGTCACAGGCTCAAAGTCTATGATCAACCCTGCATCTATTCTATTAAGTGTGGCATAGAAGGGCTTACCAGAGCTATTGCAGCGGACGAACATTGGATTCAGAAGATGCACGTCCGCAAAGGTGGCAGCTTTCTGCAGGGCAGCGGCACTAGCGGGCCTGAAAAGTGTCCGGGCATCCATACCAATTCTCAGAAAGCCCCCGCCACAGCCACCCCCCTCCCCCGCCTGCTGCCCCCCGATGCTCGGCACCGCATAGGCAGCACCCACAACATCCAGCATCTCAGGGGCATTCTCACTGTACCCCACCACTGCAAAGCTCCCATCCTCCACCGCCAGCACAAACCCAAATGGCTGAATTAGCCCTCCCCTCTGCAGCCCTTGCAGGTATGCATTCACTGTCTCAGACGGAACGCTGCTGCTCTCCCCCGAAATATTAATCGATTTTGAGTAGTCAAACGAATGCACAGACCCCTCAAACTCTGCCTGGAGCTTCGCATCCACTGGTGTCCCGGCAATTACCCTCGCACTGTGTTTTGATAATCTGCTCACGGAACCGCTGGAAGCAGAACGCATTGCAGCTCTTGGACGAGTAGTAGACATCTTCTTGCTCAAACGTACAACACTCGACCCCTTTGTCAAATTATAGATTTTGTTTTTTATTATCTAAGATGGATAATAATCTGCAAGCATACTCTGCTCCTCGGTTATGCAACAGACGTGTTCTCGCTGTGATGCTTTTTCTTTCCCTCCCCTGCCCTGCGCATCCTGTCGGTAGACCAATGCTTATTGCTCCCAGCAGTACAGAGAATCTACCGCACCACGACCTGGCCAGGTCAGGGAAACTGGCAAAATCCCAAATGCCCAAATGCATCGTACCTATCATCCGTGATGATGATGGAGATGTTGTTTTCATATGAATACAAGAATAGCATCAACTGACCCGCCAGTGCCACCTCGCCGCGCAATGCAATTTTATGTTGGCTTCGGATGTGCTCTCTTCCTCGCAACTGCAAGCGGGTAGGCACCCCACCCGCACACACAATGCTTATAAACGCTACGCCACCATCGCGTCGTGACTAGCATGAGAGCAATAATCTTGGCCTACGATACCTTGGGTTCATCTCTTAAATGTGGATGTGGATGACATATGACATATCCTTGGGTTCAATAATCATAATCATCTTCTAGCGCAGCATTTAGTGTTGCTGCTGCACGGATATGAATTTTTAGACCAAATCTAACAATCAATTTAATTGTTCAAAATTTTGTTGTGTATCATGAATTTATGGGTTATGAATAAACAAAAAGAGTGAGTTAAAGTCTAGACCATTTGCACCTACTATCCGATAAATTTTCCGGTCAAATTCCGGTGAGAATTGTTGAAATCGTAGTTTTCAGTTGTTAGAATTGCACAATTGGGGTGCCCCTAGCGTAATCGAGGGTGTTGAATCCATTTCTGCAATCAAAATTTTTATTTCAGCAATGAAAATTGCAATTTCAACAACAAATCGTGTTGTTGGATTCCAGCGAAACTCGTCAAAGAAGGTGGAAATCGTCTAGACTTTAGCCCACTCCTAAACAAAATCATGTTTTGAGCTTTCATTTTTTTTATGTGTTATTATTTCCATGTCATATAAATAAAGGTAAAGGAGGTTGGGGTTGAGGTTAAGAGCCAACGATGGGGACTAACAGTTGTCCCGATGGAAGTCTCGGATCGAATCCTTCTTGGGGGTCTCACAAATCCTTAAAGGCCTCGTACGACCGTGATGGTGACTCTATTTGCATTGATTATGTCCTAACCAACATTCAGGTTGGCCTTAGCCCAGTTTACTACGTTGTGATTACCAAGCTTGCAGCGGGACAAGTTTTTCAATCCGAAAAAAAATAATAATAATAATAAAAGGTAAAGGAGGCCCATTGATAAAAAGAATCATATAAATTTTTAAACAAACAATGTTATAGTCCACATATTTTAATGCATGATTTAGGTTTAGGTTGTTTAAAACAAAGTTTTTAATTATAGTGTTAATGTGAAATGTGGAAATATGATTTTGCTAACAATTTTTACAGAAAATCATGTAAATTTTGAAACAAACATTGATGTAGTCCACATATTTTAATTGATGATTTAGGTTTAGGTTGTTTAAAACAAAGTTTTTAAGCACATTGTTAACGGGAAATGTGGAGATATGATTTTGTTAATAATTTTTCTAGCGAATTTTTTAATTGATGAAATTACAAATTAAGTAAAATGGTGATTTTTTTCACACGAAAATATATATATATATATATATATATATATAAATTAAAATTAAAAAAAAAAAAAAAATATATATATATATATATATATATATATATAAATTAAAATTAAAAAAAAATATATATATATATATATATGATTAACAAAAGTTGTATACATACATGATCCAAGCCATCCTTGTCCTACTTGCATTATTTACCATTTGCTAGCACTTAGTGATGTTATTTGCCCCCTAGTGGTGTGCAGACGTCATCTATGACCCATTAGCCACCCATTGCGCCTTGCATGCATGATTTTAGGACCCTCATAGGCAATTCCCTATATTTTAGGAGCCCACTTAGTGACTCAATTCAATCTAACTGAGTTACACATGAGTTGGTGGCTCTAATTGGGAGTTTGTGCTCCGATCACCACTGATTGTGGCCTCATGCGCCATTTTCTGATTGATTTGCATGACAAACTCATGGATGCACCCTCATTGGTCAGTTAATTCACTGTATCATCAGTTCACTGAGATTTGGTTGAGTTTAACTGGGTTTGGGACTTCTAGAGCATAGATTGAGGTGACAATTACTATGTTAGACAAACTGTGACTCAAATTCTCCTAGGAGATTTGAATTCTCTCTATTGTAACATCATTGTTCATTATATTGATTATTGGATCATGTGACATTATTCTGTTCTTATCTGAGTTCTCATGCATGATTAATTGTCTGCTCATTTTTACTGCAATTTTCACAATGATTCATATTTTATGCTCATTCTTTCTCTGTGAGGTATACTCAGCTCCATGATCTGCTGTGATTTAGAATTTTTCATGGTATCAGAGATCAGTGAGCATAGGTTGAGCAGTTGCTTTCAGTAGTGCACCAGAAGCCTCTAGATTTCCACAGCAAATCATATTTCCATTGCATTGAATTCATTTGATAAATCCTTTGAGGTCTATCTAGGTGTGAAGGATCCAGAAAAATGTGCCTATTGTCCTAAAGCAGTGCTCAATAGTAGTCTAACTCCAAAAATTGAGAGTTTTTTGCAGGATATTGAAAGTTTTTCAGTGCAACAGTTCAGCTTGTATTCGCTCCAGCAGTTCATATGGAGAATTTGAATGCTCCCTTGTCTCCTAGGATCCTGGCACCCTTCAATTATCTTGATTGGAGGGTGTTTATCGGACAATCCACTCGAGCGGACGCGAGCAGGATCTCCCTAGCTCAATGCGAGTCTAGAACAAATAGAACAGGCTGCGAATGCATTTCCTAGATCTACTTAAGGATCGAGTACTAAATGTCTTACCTTTCACTTCGCTATCCTTTCTCCTGAATGCTGCTCCGTGTCTTACGGTTGTGCAACATCCCGATAATTTCATAAAAATTTAAAATTTTTAAATCAGCCTAGAATGTTAATAATTGTAAAATGCGGAAATAAATAATGTTTATTCGGCAATAATAATGATTACGTCATAACAGCAGGAACACCTTAACTATAGTGACCTTTGACTAATGATGTTTAGTGTCAATGATACATCAAAAATCCAAGATAATTGATTACGATATTAGTTTGATTGTTTTTTTGAATTTTTAAAACACATATGAGGTAGAGTTATCCATGAAAAGGTGCTGATAGTTTTAATTTCTGGATGGTGATGAAAGGGATCCCTCGAGGTGCCCCGAGGCTTACTTAGTTGTGAAGCTAAAGCATTGTACCCGTCCTTCATGCGCAGATTCGCAGAGAAAAGCGACGGAACAGATATTAAGAGTATTTAAGAATTTTCAATGGTCGTTAATGTCTTGGAAGAAAATTCTATGTGACTCCTTGCTGTAGGTATGGATCCTTGTTTATCCTAGTTATGATGTTTGAAAATATATTTATCTGGCAAGGGTCATAAACTTCAAACAATACTTCAAGAATGAAATGGTCAAGGAGATACTTTTACCTATGATTTTCTATGATACAGGCTAAGTTACAAAACTAAGTATTACAATGATGCTCTTACTATCTATTCAAACCATTACTGTAAAATGCATAGATCTGTGGATATTTGTTTTGTGCAAGCTTTTAAACTATCCATATATACCATATGAATGTTATGATGCCATTGCACCTTTAATTTAATTCTACTATAGTTTGTAACAAAATAAACTATGTACAAACAATATAAAAATTGTAATTCTAGAGTACTTAATTGTATTAACATATAAATTATATATATATACTATATATGATTCCTTTGAGAATTATGCGAATTAAACGATGGTGCAAACTATGTAAAAGAAATTGATGGAACATATCACATATTCCATAGTCGACCTATATACAACCAAATCATTCAACACAACTTTGATATGTTAAACTATGGACGATATGAAATGTATTTAGTGTCAATACCTTGACCTGGCAAATGAAATGATGGAGTAACAAAAGCTTATGGTACGATACCGATGACATTGTTCCAAGGGTTGGCTCGATATTTAAGTTATCTAACTAAGTCATTGAATGTGGTGATGTGTGGATGCCTTCGTGGAGGAGGACACGTGAAATTTTTCACACTTTAACTCGATCTGTCGAGCTGTAGCAGGCTTGATCTGTAGTCTTCCGAATTGGCAACGTTGATAAAATGTTTCTCCTCCCAGCTGAATGTCGTGTTGTCCCTTGGTAACGGTGTTGACATCGTTGTGGTTGTAATAATTAATGGAGTATTAAATGTGGTAGTTTTCCACCCTCCAACACGCCCGGTTGGCAACAATCTTCACCGTTGATTTGTGAATCTTTGAGATTGTAATGGAAACCCTAAACGTAACCTACAAGGCGTTGAAAACATTTTCTTGGCAACGTTTCAATGGTAGTGGTTTGGAGGGGGGAAGCCGACCAGCCGAGTGGTCCTAGGGTTTGATGTTTTTACCCTTCGTCGGGCTCGATCTTGAGACCTGTGTGTGACATTCCCGCAAGTGAAAGTGATAGTCAGCTTTGGTAATCGGTGGGGGGGTTTACAGGATTGAACTCGTGATCTAGGAACCTGTAACCTGCAAGTGTTTGTTTTTAATTATACTGCTGAGTCTCGTTGGAAGCGACAGTAGTTGGTCGAGGGTAGATTGGGTCTTAAGCTGGAATGTTGCATAGGTTGAAAGGGTGTTTGTTCAAGGTCTTAGTGAAGTAATGGCAACGTTTTCGAATGTTAAGCTATAGTTACTTAATGTTCTCAGGGCTAGAACTTTCTTATCCCGAACTGGATGGTGGCTTGTCAACTTTGTTTTGCGGATGAGTCTTTTCATACGAAGGTAAGGAATTCTTCTAACCAAACACTATTATTTTAAAAGCCTTCATACTTGTATCCAGTAACTTGTTTTAATCGTTGCCGTTGTTGTGACAGGTTGGCCTTCGTCGGAGGATCATTCACTTGAAAATAGAGGAGGGGCCCTACTTGTCCACCGATAAGCCTCGGTGTTATCCTTACCTCGTTGGTCATCCTACGAAAGGTGTTTGACACGATTCTAAGTGTTTGGATTTCTGGCACGGTTTTTGTCTAAGGGCTTTGTGGACAACAACACTATGTGCTCAGTTATTATGGTGTTGGATTAGTGTGTTTGATGCAGCGTCTGTTATGAACGTTAGTGGAAATGGTTCTCTTTTTTTTTATGTAAACCCTAAGGGGATAAACCCTCGTCATTTTGGTTGCTACTTAAAGTTTTGGACTTCAAGGTTTACCGTGTATGTTTGGAATTCCATTCATCGGTAATGTGGTTTGATGACAAATGTTGTTTATTGAAAACATCTTGGTGAGTCGAAACGATGGACTGTGCGATCTGAGTGTTGAATGAAGAACTATAAACTTTCAATTTCATGCTGTATCATGTCTTCATCTTTTTCTAAAATGTATGGCACTGTTTCAGGTCGAATGTTTCCATTCGTTTGGCTGTCTTCTAGTCTAGGAAAAGATTGATGATACAGAAATAAGAATGAGAATGTGGATCTGCAAAAAGTAGAAAAGGTAGTAATAGTTGTCATCCAACTAAATAGTTTATACTCTGGTTTAAACAATAGTTTCTACATGCTAAGGGTTTTCGATGGCTATCTAGCATTCGCATCTAGGTTTTAATCTTTTATGAGGATGAGGCCGAGAGCCGAGACTTCATGTTTTCAGTTTGGAATTTTAAAAAGAATAGATAGAAGAATACAGTATTTTTTGAAACAATTGATAACAAGATAGAACATTTGGATTTTAGCTATGATGTAAGCTTGAAAAAAGAAAACCCTAGTGCTAGTTTTAAAAGAACAGGAGATATCTCGACTACAATAACCTTCTGATATGAAAAATAAGTATCTATTGTCATTTGAATAAATAACTCTGATTTCAAGAGTTCTTGCAGCTGTTAGAATTCTAGAATAATTAAAGTCTGATACATAGTGCCTGAAACGTCTGATATTCAAAACATCTTTGCAAGGAATACATGGTAATAATTTTGCAAGGATGGTTGGTGATACATAGATCTGTAATTGTTTTTCTTTTACAACCAAGTACAGTAGAATGCTTCTTGTAATTACTTATTATATACTATTGTGTTTTCTGATTTTAAAAAATGCAAGTGACAGAATTTAAAAGAACGCTACAGTCTGAATCTATCTATTCACTTGGCATTTTGCCCATCAATTATCTAATGTTAATTCTAGTTCCTGTACTAGAGTACGATGCAAAAACCAACATCGGGAAAAATACAGTGAAGTTATTTTATCAATCGTTTCATCTATTCATCAATGTAATACAAAATCAACCACCTTTAATGTAAAAACAAGGGCGACAGGTATAGAAAGTAGAACCTGAACTAGTAGATAAGAGGACAAACACCCAAGTAGCATGTTCCTCCCAACCTACTCCTGAAAACAACCAATCAGCCTGCCTTAGGACCCCCAAGCCTATTCACTTAACCACCAGGAGGAAGAAACTTAGAAGCTTAAGTCCTCAATCTTGCAGCAGCAAGTAGTTTATCCAGTTTCACAGACTCAACAGTCACAGAGACCTGCACCAACACCTCTGGTTTCCCTTCTCATAAATATTTTGCAGACTTACATTTGCACTCTCCACAGCCTCCCTATTCGAATCTCTCAGTCATCACCTGATGCACATGAGGAAATATTTCTGCAGAAAATATTGTAAGAGCTCCCTGCTCAATTCGAATTACCTTATATAGGATGCCTAGGCATTTTTGTAGTTAATTGGTCATTAGTGAGCTACCTACTCACCTCCCTCCACCTGGAGGGGGAATGCCACAATTTTAGGGGTAGTTGTCCCATACCAACAACTAGTGGTAGAGTGCAATTGCTGTCATCTATCCCATGCCTTCTAGCAGCTTCCATTCCTCCTAGTGGGTTAGTGAACACTCTTGTAACAACTTTCTTGAGTGTTTGTCTCCTATTTTAATTTATTAAATAATAATAATGAGTCATTACAGTCATTTTTGATCTGATTTGGTCATAATTACAAAACTCTGTAATTATTATTTAACATAAAGTATTTTGCAAAATTTAAAATAAATATCCCCAAAATTTGGGTAGGTGACAGGTCGTCAGATCCAAGCTGCGAGACCTGTCAAGACAAGAAACAAGATAAACAAGTAAAGGGCATATATACAAGAAGAGATCTAAGTGAACAATTAAGTAGGTAAACTACTCAATATCATTACACACATGAACAATATTGGTGGAAAGCATTTGTATTACTGTAAAAATAGGGAAGTACATAGCAGAGATATAGAACTACAACCAAGGCTTAACGCTGCAGCCCTTCTCCAAAAAAGCCATTTGCCATTTCCTCCTAAGGAAGCTTGAGTCTCTCAAGGATGAGTAGAGATCTCTCAAGAGTGATTTCACCAGCATGTAGACACCAAAGACTTCCTCCATTTAGAGAGGAGTAGAGCTTCTCTTATATAGGACTAAGTGGATAGGGTATGGATAGGATAGGTTGAGAGATGGTAGGAGAGAGATAGGGGATCCTCCCAAGGTGTTAGGAATTGAGTACCAACTCCCCCATAGGTTAGGGATAAGCCCCCAAGTCAGCAAGTTTCGAGAAGAACCTCGAAGAAGCTATTTTTTCCCATTAACTGACTTCGTCGCACTCTGCAGTGAAGCAAGCTGCGACGTCGCATGTTGCATGAGTGCAACCTGCAACAACCTCTCAAAACCTAGTACAACTGGGTACAAATCCTCCCGGGTTAATTACTCAGTCAAGACATCTTTAGGGATGTATACACTAAATCTCATGATGGGTAGATTTTGGGTGTAACAAAATGCCCCCCAAAGCATGAAGTTGTTGAAGATAAACAAGTGAAGTGCTTTGATAGAAGAAATGGCAATAGACTTGTCGGACGGAGGACACTACAGCAGTACAACTGACTCTGAACTGACAATCTCATATGAAGTACAACATGGTTTTCGACCAATACAATGCAGATCCGTGGTAGTAATGACCGACTGAACACAATCATGGCTACTAGACACAAGCGTAGATCCATGATGAGATGATAACACAGCCACGACCAATACAAATGTGGATCCGTGTGATATAACTCAATACAAACTCCATCGCAACCTGGGTAAAACATGACTCTCCAGGGTCTCCAAGCTGAACCCACAATGATACAAATCCATCCATGTGATTACAAATGTCTTGACGTCGAACATGGTAGAAACCACTTGATTACTGACCATTGATGTAAACCGTTAACAAGTGCGAGGGAAATCACCATTGATGCCAATGATTCCCAAGGTATCACGGTACATATCATCAAGCGTGAATAGATGAGTTGAAGTCGAATGCAAGACGAAATCTTTCAATCAAGATTTAATGATGTAAACTCATGTTGAAAGCGAGGTAACTTGCCATTGAGGCATGCAAGGCCAAGGTACTTGATTGGTTTCTAGATTCAATCCTCGGATGATGAGTTGAAGTCGACAAGGATGAATCCGTCGAAGGAGGGCCATGATGAATCCCCCATCAATCGACACGAAACACGACAAAAATGTATAGAGTAGATCGGATGGTATAGTAACATGCAAGACTGACTCAGAGGAGACCGACATGATGGCAGGTGTACTGACTACAGATGATAAATGATAGACATATTCTTGAACATGGGCATGTCATGACTTGGCAGTATTGACATGACGAGTGCGACACAAATTCTTAAGGCGACTGATGATGGAAGCTTTCTTTGAATGATTCAAAGGAGTAACAAGACTCAATAAATAAGTGGAACTCGAGGACAAACGAATGATCCAAGTGCTGTATGCAAATGTAGATGAGTGCCATGTTCAAGAATGACTACATACTGCCACTAACAAGGTACGCAACACAAAAGCTTTCCTTTTTACCCATCATGAATGATGAGTGCCTCATGTGTTTTTTACGAGCTTGATGAGGGTAACCAGATGCTCGGTATAGCGCATCTCATAGATGAGTCCAATCCCAAATATTTTGTGAACCTGGGATAAGAGGGGTTCGTCCCATGGTGGGCCCTTCGATGTAAGAGTTTAACGAGTCCATATAAGGTAAACTCGGTTGTCATTTCATGTTTAGAGAGTCTAAAAAGATCTAAAGAATACTCCAACGGTCCTTTTTCGTAAAGTTAGCCTCATCGCCCGAAAAAGGGTAAAACAACGCGGGAGAGGACTCTTCCAGTCATGATCAACTGGAGTATACCTTTTTCGTAACTAGTACCCCCCTGGTCCGAAAAAGGGGGTAAACTATCACCAGGAAGACGACCATTCAAATTCTTTCACAAGCGTGAACGTGACAAGTTCGCTTGGCAATCTTTTCGTATTTTGAGAGCTTAACGGTAGACTCCAGGGGGGTTCCTTTTCCGTAGGAATTTAACGAGCCCGAAAAAGTGATAAATCGTAACTCGGTAATGTATTCTCATAGTTTCAAGAGCACAAGAAGGAACAAAGAGTAAGCTCATTAATTGCAATCTATGAAAAAATGAGTAAACGACGAAAACTCACAAGGGGTGTTCATACCTGAGATGATGTTCCAATGTGAAAATGGCATTGAAAGGCACTTCACAACTCTTGCACACTCAGAAACTAGGTCAAATGGTCAACCGAACCTTCAAATATGATAAAACTGATCCAAACTATAGCAAATAGCATAACGACATCAAATATTTGAAAAAGGAATATTCCATTCGTTCTATAAATAGAAATAAAAACCAAATATAGTCACCATTGTTCTATTTGCCAAATTTGGGAGGAATAGTGCCATTTGCTGCCATATTTTCATTTGTCGATTCCGGGAGCTACGATCAGCCGTTTCACCTGCCGTCAGGAACTGGTACTTCAGCCAGCAAAATCGTAGTGATTTACAATTTTGATTTTCAGTCATTTTTTGGGGTTTTGAGTTGATTTGGGAAAGCCATTGCGCCCTCGGCTCATCGCAGTTGGCATTTTCGGGACCTGCGACGAGACCGTGTCGTCGCAAATGGAATACACTTGGACTGCGACGACGTCACCCTGTTTGCAAAAACGGGGTGCGACGATGGCGACGTCCATCCCCAAACTCAAACAAAACTCAAAAGAGGGACTTTCAGTGGGTGAAGCAAGTCCTAACATTATTAAAAACTCCTTATTGACGGGTTCCAAGGATCCATAATGGTTCTAGAATGGCAGGAAAGGGAACATGAATTAGATGATAAACAAGTTGCAAATGATCCACATTGTGTGGAAGCTTTGAGAAACTGTGGGCTTCTCAAGTTCTTCCGCATTCAGGGGATGAGATCCCAACTTTCACTATTGATCCACATGCTCCAATGTTGGGATGCGGCCCAGCAGTACTTCATGATTGGTGAGCATGAGCTTCACATAGATGTGGAAGACATCTATTTTCTGACTGGTTTGTCCCGAAGGGGGGATAATGTGACACTCACTGGATCACGTGGGAGTGATCGAACTGTGGGAGATTTGATCCGACAGCATTGTGTTCCCAATTCCCGTGCATCTAGCAGGAAGATTTGCATTAAAGATGTACAGGAGTGCCCATTGCGGGCCATTTTATTTACCATTACGAGGATGGCGGGGAGTCAAGCTCCTCATGTAGCCATCAGAGCATAGATGCTTTATGCGGAGGACTGTTTGTCCCCAAAGATCTTCAACTAGTGCGAGGGGGTCCTCGCAAACATACGATCTCAACTGACAAAATGTTGGCGAGGAGAGCTTAAGCAGTTTGGCTATGGTTCTATCGTGATCTCGTTCTTGTTGGAGTGGGTTCCCCTTTTGCGTCCTCAGGTACCACTAGAGGATAGGGACCTCAAAGATGCACACATGGCCAGGTGGATCGACGTGATGGCTCGACATGGTGGAGGTCCTATCATTGGATTCCCTTCTGAGTTCTTCACTTGGCTGGCAGGACAGTTACTGATGGTGGAGGACTTTCCATATAGTGGCACTGACTTCATGGATGACCCAGACTTGCCACTGCCTGAGGGAGCAGCATGGGGAGATCTCGGCAAGAAAAAATGACACTTGAACTTTTTAAGTTTTGTGCATTTATGATTTTTTTGATATAGTGCTAACAGAACAACATGTGTGTGCAGATGTGGGGCCTGTACGACCAGTGGGGACCTCTCTTCTGGCTAGGAGAGAAAGAGGAGAGGGAGCGATGGTAGATCCATCTTTGCATGTTGCCATCGTGGAGATGGATAGAGTCTACGCCAACTTGAGTGGGTTGACACCGATTGTTCCTGAGCCGATGGTAGATGAGGTGTCGCGGCCCATACAGGTGCACACGGTTGGAGTGACTGCGCACTTCAACGCACTGCTCCACAAGGTTGCGAGAGCAGTGGACTGTTTCCAGACTCAGTCAGCTAGGGCTGTTAGACCACCTAGGGTAGTACGAACCAGGCGATAGGCCACATGTTGTCATTGTATGTGTCCTGAGAGCTTAGAGGCCTTAGATTTTGTACTACTGAAAGCTGTGAAGCTTCATATTTTTGTATCAGCACTACCTTTTTGTGATTATATATATATATATAGACAGTCCGACGATTTATACATTAAGTGTTTCAAAAATTAATGATGTGATCTTGTTTATATGTTTGCTTCTATATAGTGCATAATTTACATGTTGTGAATGCTTTTACATGTTATGAGTATTATGTGTGTGTGATGTACCAATCTAGAATGAAGTTGGCCATCGAGTCAGCAACTATGTTTAACTCTCCTGGAATGTGCAGGTATTGAATGGTTTCAAACGACCTTTCCAAGAGACGAACCCGTCTAAAGAGACGGAGTAGGGTAGGATCACGGATAGCGTAAACCCGGTTAAGATGGGAAACCACCAATTGAGAATCCATGTGGATGACAATGTGGTTCATACCCAAGGAAATTGCATCGGATAAGGTTCCGACTACCGACATATACTCTGCGGCATTATTGGTTGCGAATCCAAGGCAACTTCCTCCTGAACCGATGAGCTCGCCTGTTGGGGAATACAATACCCAGGCTACCGAAGCAAGGTTACGGGTATGTCGGTTGGCGTCGTCCGCGAATCCATAGCACGTTGCCATCTGTACACGCAGACAGAACATGGTATGAGAAGCGAAAACAAGATCTAAAGACACTCAGAAACAAGTGCGTCACACCACACAAAATCACACAAGCACGCCATGTACAGTATATACAAGAAAATATATGCATGAGAGGGTCATGCATAGTACCTCTTCAGGTAAAGCCCATTACGGGGTTCACCCAAAGATATTTTGTCACAATCTTCCAGCTCGTAAGCTCCCTTTTCCAAAACACGTTTGATGATATAAGGTCCGTGCCACATGGACTCGAACTTTCCCGCGCCTAGTTGGTCATGCTTCTGGTCGTATGTGAGGACCAGGTCACCCTCGTTGAAGATACAGGGTTCAACTGACTTGTTGTAATGGGCTTTGATGCGTTTCTTGTGTGCTTCATTAGCAAGAGCAACATCTCGGCGGGACTCGTCAAGTTTTGCTAAGTACAGGAAACGTTCTTCCTTGGCAGTAGTGTTAGGAAGAAGTTCGACATCGAGTTGTAGAGATGGAATTTCGCACTCTATAAGCAGGACAACTTCCAATCCATACACCAATTGGAAAGGAGTGAAACTTGTGGCAGTTTTAATGGAGGTTATGTAGGCCCATAATGTTGAAAAGAGCATATTATGCTAGTTGAACTTATGCGTACCTACCATCCGTTGGACCATAGTTTTCAAGACCTTGTTAATGGCCTCGACCTATCCATTGGACTGCGGGTAGTAAGGTGTTGAGTTTTCATGTCGAAAACCCAATCTATCGCTCAGTTCATCAACCATATGGTTTTGAAAGTGAGAACCGTGATCGGTAACTATACCCTGAGGAACTCCAAACCGCGCTATTCCATGATTGAACATGAAGAGTGTGGTGGTTATGTCGTCGTTCTGGTATGTAGGCATTGCCTCGGCCCACTTTGTGAAGTAATCCACAGGTACGATGATGTAACTATGACCCCCGGCCGAGGTAGGCTTACAATGCATAAAATCGATGCCCCATTTTGCAAAGGGGCCCATGGCAATAACCGGGTGTAACGGAGCAGGATGGGTGCGCTTCTTCGTATGGAAGTGTTGGCATGGAGGACACCTTTTTACGGCCTCAATACAATCTTTGAAGATAGTAGGCCAATAATATCCTGCGCGTAAAATATTTTGGGCTGTAGCCATCCCAGAGAGGTGACCGCTACATGCCCCAGCGTGACAGTCATTTAGAACGCGTTCAGCCTCATCGTGAGTTAGACATCGTCGAAGAATGGAATCGATGCCACGGCGGTACAAAGTATCACTGATGATCAGATAGTACTTTGCATGGTGACGAATTCGACGATGGTTATCTCGAGAGAGTTGAGGGTTGAAGCGTTGGGTTTGAAGATATAAAGAAATATCTCCATACCACGGATCAGTCGTAACGATGAGAAATAGTGACTCATCTGGAAAGGAGTCATTGTGCTCAACTTCTACATTAGCATGGGGAAAGTCACAAATCAGCTCAGCAAACACCAAGGACTTTTTGGACTTGGCTTTCTCGAAAAGAAGATCGAATTCTTGCAGTATCACGATACAGCGTGAATACTTGCCCCCAAGCACCTGACATGTCAGTACGTGGTACATGGGATTCGAGTATGCAATGATGGTGGTGGTGCGGAGCAAGATGTAGTGTCGGAACTTTTGGACGGTGATGACCGCCATGAAAGCGAGTTTTTCGACATGTGAATATCTAGTTTCAGTGTCAGTGAGACCCTTACTTGCATAGTATATTACATGTTCCTGCACGTTTTGATCCTCCTGTACCAAAACCATGGCGATAGTGGTAGCAAAAGCAGCGAGATACAAGATGTAATCTCGGAAATAATTTGGCGATTGGATTACGGGGGCATGCGTGATGGCATGTTTGATGCTTTCGAAGGATTTTTTAGCTTGATCGCCCCAAATGAACAAAACGTCCTTCTTAAGCAATCTCATGTACCCCTTAGTCTTTTCCGCGAAGTTGCAAACAAAACGCCGTAAATAAGTCGCCTTCCCTTGGAGACTTTGAAGTTCCGTTATGGTGGTGGGAGGTGGGAGGTTGATAATGGCCTCCACCTTTAAGGGATCAATGTGGATCCCATCCTTCGAGACTATAAATCCTAAGAGGCGTCCGGACTCAACGCAAAAGATACACATGTGAGGATTCAGACGGATGTTGTACCATCGGCATCTGAGGAAAATGGCCATCAGATGATCCATGTGGAACTCACGCTGCTTTGAATGAGCAGGGAGATCGTCTAGGTAAGGTTCCACAAAGTCCTTAATATCATGGAAGGCATACGACATGGCTCGTTGAAACGTGGTGTCGGTGTTTTTAAGGCCAAATGGGAGTTTGCGATATGAAAACGGCCCCCAAGGACAGATGAAAGTCGTATTATATTGGTTGGCTGGGTTGATCTCAATCTGGTTGTAACCAGAGAAGCCATCCATGAATGAAAAGATGACGCTTCCGGCACAATTATCGATAATCTGGTCAATAAACGGGGTCGGGTAGTTGTCCTTTGGACAAACCTTGTTAAGGTCCCGATAATAAAAAAAGACGCGAATAGTGCCCTGCTTTTTGTTCATAGGGATGACATTTGAGACCCAATTCGTCAACGGGACGGGGTAAATGAAACCAGCCTTGAGCTTTTCAATTTCTGCCTTGATCGTTGTAGTCTTACGGGGGTGTACCGGTTGCAACTTTTGACGTACAGGTTTGATGTCGGGATAGGCCTTTATCTCGTGAGAAACAATCGCGGGGTCTATCCCAGGCATCTCCTCATAGGACCGAGCGATTACGTCTCGAAATCGCTTGAATAAGGCCGTACCCATGGCTATTTCTTCAGGGGAACACTTCTGGCCTATGCGAATGTGTTCCACTACACCAGGTTTTACCGAGATGTCTACCGGGGTGGTAGGCTCAATGTTGGCCAAGTTACCCTTAGTGTCCGAAAGACATGTAAGTATGGGGGACTGGGGGAATGGGTAGATATCTGGTGAAAAGATGGCGTGAATGTTGTTCTCTATGTATTCCAAAGGTGGAAGAAAAGAGGACCTATGGTGAAGGTCATCCCACGGGCCATCATTAACATTTATAACTTCCATTATGGACTCATCTGAATGAAAAGTCCGAAGTAAGAGGTCGGGTAGGGATGATGCCCGTTGTAGAGAACAAGATGGGGAGGCCATGGTTAGGTGGTCCTCCGGTGCTGATTGGATAGCCTTGTAAATACGTTCAGCGGGTGAAAGAGGTATTGCGTCTCCAATCAGGTGTGTTGTGGCTTCGTCTGGTACAAGCCAAGTATCAGTAGAGCGAGATGAAATCTCTGCAGAGATCATGTTCACCGAGGCAACATGATTCGGGGGGTCCGAAATGGGAAAAATGCCCATGAGAGATGAATCTTTCAAAAGGCCAACCCCTATACTTTCATACTGTTTTGACGTTTGTCCAATGGAAGGAACATGGTCACCAGGATGAGTAGTAGTGTTCGATGTGCAAAAATCTAATTGGTCGATGGTAACAATTTGTCCTTGGTGGGGGAATTGCACCCTGCGGAAGACTGAAGAAGCTACCACCTGCATGGCGTAAAACCAATTGCGACCAAGCAAGAAATTATAGTCTATTGGGGCGGAGACCACTTCCACATTGATGGTTACGGTCTTTCAGCCTAGCTCTACTACGAGAGCTTGTAAGAGCCCATGAGGTTGAAAGCCATGCCCGTCGAATGCTTTCAACGTGGTGGGAGAGCGATTCAATTCCGGAGAGCCAATGGCTCTCCAACAAGCGATCGACATGACAGACGTAGAGGCGCCTTCATCTAGAAGGGTACGATGGACAATTTTCCCAGTGAGGTTTGTAGCTACTTGAAATGCAAGCTGATGGGAAAGCCTTAGCTTGAAATGGTCAAGTCAGAACATGATGGTATTCGAAGAATCAGGGTCAGCTGCACCGATCGCTGCGAGGAGAGTTTTGCGTTGATTGGGACAATTCTACAAAACTTCTAGCGTGGACATGGCACAAGGGGCTTGTGCCAAGTCTTCTACGATATTGTAATTCCGTGCTGCCCGAGATTTAGGATTAAAAACAACTTTTCTAATCGTGCCCTTAGGCGGTCACAATATCGAATCGAAGGATGGCTTCTCAATGGTGAGAGAAGTTGATGGTACAGTGACATCATGTAAGGCGTTGGAAGCTTTTTCAGCATTACTCCCAACAGGTTCCTTCGAAGGGACCGTGTCGTATGATCGCGAGCGAGTGTTCAAATTGATCATCTCATTTCGCATCATGAGAACATGCACGGTATTGGATGATTCTCCCTGGGCTGGGGGAGGTTGAGCAAACATCTGCTGGTTTTGAGCGGGAAACGGATCGTTGAGGACTGCCGGAGTGGGTTTTCCCCTAAGAAACTTTTGGACTTCGTCTCTACGGGGACACTCCTTAGAGAAGTGATCATCTCCACACAGTAAACAAGGATATTTTAGCTTCTGTTTCTGTTTGGCGTCATCAAGAGTGCTCTTTTGTTCCTGTCGGGCAGAAGATTTCTTAGGTTTTCCCTTGTTTTTATTCTTACTACCAATCTTCTGAGGTGAAGCCGATGAGACAAAATTCACTTCTTTAGTAGCAGCAGGAGCGGATGACTTGGTGGTGTTGAGACCAGCCTATGTTGGTAATGGGGACGAACCCCGGGGGTTCGAAGAACCAACAGTTTGATGAGGAGGCTAGGTGTGAAGGGATTCGATGATGCCATCGGCTTGGGGTCCCTTCAGTGGTTTTGCAGGATCGTTAACGTCATGGGGTGCCTTAGGAAGAATATCGAACAAAGTGCCAGATTGAGTGTAGACTAGGTCTAGTACATGGGCACTCGCAATGGCTTGTTCTTCGGTGACAGCTCCTCGCATGGCGACATCTCTTGCTATGACAGGGATGAGTGACTTTGTAAACCAGTCTGCTAGGAGTTGATCTGGAATGGGAGCTTTAATGAGACGATGTCTCCTTCGCCACTCATGGATATGATTGGAAATATGAGTAGCGGTATTCTGACGGAGCAAGGTTAAAAGCTCGGTACCAGTTTCATACCGTACAGGCAGCTGGAAATGAGTCAAAAATTTCATGGCAAGAGAGCCAAAATCAGGAAAAGAGTGGGGTGGCAACTCAATGTACCACTTGGCAACCGAACCGGTGAGAGTCCTTTCAAACAATCTAAGACGAATCGAATCGTCCATTAAGGAATTAGATGAACACCATAAATGGTAAGTCATCACATGGTTTTTTGGATCTTCACCCGGCTTGCCGTCAAATTTTGGGATATCAGACGGAAGTTTCACCAGAATAGGTGGCCAATTAGTTCCATGGTAAATGGGGTTGTTGGTTAAACGAGATAGGTCAGGTAGGTCCAAGGTAGCCAAAAAGGGCAGCTGTGGATTAGGCTGCGCGTATTGATAATACGAATAAGGCATGTAAGGACCAGTATGACTGTAAGGTGTACCAGGAGGAAACTGGCCGTAGGGGGTTGTGCCGCCCGAACCGTAAGGGGGTCCGCCACCATAAGGTGGTCCATTCCAATAAGGTGGGGGTCCACCTCCAACACCGGGAGGAGGTGGAGGTCCGCCGCCACCAACGGGAGGTGGTGGGAGTCCATAACCCTAATAATGTGGCCCACCACCACCTCCGCCTAGAGGGGGTGGTGGACCACCTCCGTCGCCAGAAGGATGGGGGCCCCCACCGCCTCCGCCGTCGGAAGGATGAGGGTCTCCACCACCACCACCGCCACCATAGTAATTAGGTCCTCCACCGCCTCTTCCTAGAGAGGGTGGTGGACCACCTCCACCACCCGAAGGGAAATGTCCTCCCCCACCATAATAGGGTGGTCCCCCGCCGCCTCCGCCTGGAGGGGGTGGTGGACCATTCCCGCCACCGTCGAAAGGGTTAGGGATATTGTTGGTAAAATGAGGTGGGCCTCCACCAAAGTTAGGTGGGGGCCAGCCGCCTCCAGCAGGAGGTGGGGGAGGACTGATCAGGGGTGGTGGTGCTTGAGGGATAGTTGGTTGGGGACCGTGTTGCAACATAGGCTATTTCCCCCATAGAGTGTATGGATTCCCGGGATAAGGTATCCCATATGGTGCGTTTCCTGGATTAGATTGGCCTGGCGCAGGATTAACAGAACCTAGATACACTTGACTCCATGAGGGTAAGGTTACATTGGATGGCCACCCAACATGAGATAATCCCATGGTGGATGGTCTGGCGAGTTGGGGAGGTCCAACGGAAGGTCCGTTGGAGATTCCACCGCCTATATTCTAGTTAGGAAATGGGGGTTGCCCCCTAGCCACAATAGGTTGACCATTATTCAAAGGTTGAACCAACGTAGGTTGTTGACTAGCTACCATAGTAATAACATTACCAATGGGATAATCCGTGGGAATGGAATATCCTCCCCTTGAATTTTGAGGTGGGGGAGGAATTGGTAAAGTAACTGTGGTAGTAACAGGTGTTTTGGACTGTTGTCCTTCCACCGGTTGGTTCACTTGAGGTGCAGGAATGGATTCTTACGTGGGTTGACCAGTCTTATTAATGGTCTCGTGGTGGGAATATTGTTCCGGTGATCCAAAAGATATCGGATGATCTGGGATGGGTCGGTAAGGGGGTAACGATGGGTCTTCAACCCTTCGTTGGAGACTTGACTGCCAAAAATCTTCAGCCATGGAATGAAAGTAAGCTAATTGGCCATGATAATAGGCTAAAGGGTCATCCGGAGTAGTCCCACTGGCTGGTGATGCAATGGCAAAATGAGCCACTGGGTGACCAATAGAAGATGTCCAGTAAGCTACTAAAGGACCAACAACTCCAGGGTCGTCTTGGGGACGGTTTATCCATTCCAATGATCCAGGTTCTCCCGGGATGACGGGAGAAAGGCCTTGTGAAGTAGGGATTTGTGCTCCTTCATCCTGCGAGGGATGAGAGGCAGGTGAATCCGGAAGATTTTGTGGAAACAAAAGTCCTCCAACATTCAGAGTGGGGTTTTCCACTTCAGTAACTATGACCGTGTTATGCTGATCCATTCTTACCCTCGAAATAACCTCCGGATTAAGGGGATATTCGGGTGATAGGTTTAATATCCTACAAGATCTTCTCTAGGGAAAATCATCCAGAGCGTCAAGAAAGTCAGCCAGAGTGGTTGAAACAACGTTTCTCCTAAAGGTATGCTAAAAGAAAAGCAGTCCAGAAAAAACCTACTCAAACTAAGACAACAAACATACTTATGTGACAAAGTGGATTCAAAAGTCTACAACCTCACAGGATTATCAAGGCATCGCAAACCGCAATATACTGCAGGGTCCAACAATATGACACGACAAGGAGGATTGGGACCGTACCCTTGCCTGCATACCCGATTACCTGGACAGTACATGCGTGCTAATCTCCTCGAGTGTTGTTCTCGGTGTATTACTTTGCCAAGACGACCAAATGGTTAACTCAGTTGGTTTCAGGAATCCTAATGGTGTCTCCCGATATACGCAAGGTACGTGGGAGGTCAAATCCGTAGTGGTGTTGTCTAATGCACAACCATTCGGCAAGGGACCTTCCGATATACTACCGAGTACGTGATACACCCTTTGATATATGCCAAGTACGGATTATGGTACTTGGTGGGTACGTGAAGGAGCTCGATATACCGATAAGTACGTGGAAGACTACAATACCCCCGGGATACAGTGTTGGCAAATAACGACAGTTTCCACTCTTAACGACGCCGGAACATGTCTCTAACTTACACACAAGTTGCTAAAAATTTTACCTAGTTCTACCGTTAATTTTATCTTGGACGGTTAGGTGAATGCATGAGGTGAGTACATAATCGAAAGCATAATTCAAGTCCTAGCTACATGCATGAAATATTCTTTTCTTTCAATGAATTCTAGCTATGGGAAGGATAAATCTTTTTCTTTCCGATGAGATTGCCAAAACAACACAATGCAACACAATCTCAATTCAAACAAACTTGACTATGAAAGTATTCTTTTCCTTTTTCAACGAAACACAAAAATCACAACACTACTATCCAAATCAAAACATTTTTCCTTTTCTTTTTCTTTTCAAAAACGAAAATGATACTAGGCAATGAAAAGAGAGAATTCTTAAGATGGAGTATGCAAGCTTTTCAATTTCATGTTCAATGGTCTAAAAGCAATGAAAAATAAAAAAATGCACTTATCTTTCCCCAGCATGGAAATGATTTTGCAAAATTGGAAGTGTAGCTTGAGCCTTTCAAGAAGATGAGTGATTCATATTTCAAGAAAAACACAAACGATCATACATTCATTCAATTTTCCAAAAGATCTATAGATGAAACATTCCAATGCAAGAACGTTTTTCTTTCAAAAACACTCAAGAAATGATGGGAAAGAAGCACTTTTTAACTTTTCGATAGATGCATCAAAGAATAAACTTAATAACAATTGAGCTTTCAGATCTAAATGAATGAAAAGAAAACACTACTTGCAGCACTAGTACACTCAGAAAACTCGAGAAAAGACAAGCACTCAATCAAGCTGAAATACACACTTAACTCAAAATCAGACAATAGCAAGCAAACCAAGCAAGCAAAGCTCAAACAATGATGAAAATGAGTTCTGGAAGCTGATCTAATGTAATGATCAGATCAGGAATGGAAGGAAGGGAAAGCAAGGGTGAGCGGATGAAGGTGGAGGAGACAAGAGTACCCACCACTACCGGTCTTCAAACTTGTCCAAAATGGAACCCAAAATCAATCCAAACAAAACCAAACACTCAACACAAATCATAGGTGGGATCCTTGGTTGGATCTTGCAGCACAGAGGGAGTTCATACAACAAACCAAAGTTCAAACTGGCAAATGGAGAGGGGATGCCTGCATGCCAAATTTTGACAAATCGGCCCACTCTGTGCTTGTACACAGTACGACGTCGCAGTTCACCAATGCGGGGAGTGCGACGACGTTGTAGCTTACCAATGAAAGGGATGCGAAGAGTGACCGATAGGTAAAGAATAGAGGCCATAAATGACATAGTGTCGCTCTGTTTCCACTAACCAGGTGCGACAGGTGAGGTCTAAATTAAAAAATGAATCAGATCTCCCAGCAGTGAACCATGGAATGGTTTGAAAATGAGTTGTATAAACTCAGAGGAAGCAGATCAAAGTCTTCAATATGAAGATCTGATAGTGAAATCAACTCCTGAAGCAAATGACAAATAGAAGGCTTGTGTCAAGCAATCACTTGAAAATGACTCTCAGACAATTACAGAATCAGACATGTAAGTCCCCAGTATGGTCGCCAGATTTTTTTATCAGACAATCCACTCGAGCAGAAGCGAGCAGGATCTCCCTAGTTCAATGCGAGTCTAGAACAAATAGAACAGGCTACAAATGCGTTTCCTAGATCTACTTAAGGATCGAGTACTAGATGTCTTACCTTTCACTTCGCTATCCTTTCTCCTAAATGCTGCTCTGCGTCTTACGGTCGTCAGATCCAAGCTGCGAGACCTGTCAAGACAAGAAAGAAGAGAAACAAGTAAAGGGCATCTATACAATAAGAGATCTAAGTGAACAGTTAAGTAGGTAAACTACTCAATATCATTACACACATGAACAATATTGGTGGAAAGCATTTGTATTACTGTAAAAATATGGAAGTACATAACAGAGATATTGAACTACAACCAAGGCTTAACGCTGCAGCCCTTCTCCAACAAAGCCATTTGCCATTTCCTCCTAAGGAAGCTTGAGTCTCTCAAGGATGAGTAGAGATCTCTCAAGAGTGATTTCACCAGCATGTAGACACCATGGACTTCCTCCATTTAGAGAGGAGTAGAGCTTCTCTTATATAGGACTAAGTGGATAGGGTATGGATAGGATAGGTTGAGATATGGTAGGAGAGAGATAGGGGATCCTCCCAAGGTGTCAGGAATCGAGTACCAACTCCCCCAGAGGTCAAGGATAAGCCCCCAAGTCAGCAAGTTTCGAGAAGAACCTCGAAGAAGCTATTTTTTCCCATTAATTGACTTCGTCGCACTCTGTAGTGAAGCAAGCTGCGGCGTCGCATGTTACATGAGTGCAACCCGCGACGACCTCTCAAAACCTAGTACAACTGGGTACAAATCCTCCCAGGTTAGTTACTCAGTCAAGACATCTTCAGGGGTGTATACACTAAATCTCATGATGGGTAGATTTTGGGTGTAACAAAGGGATCATATGCAGATGGTATTGCGCAAGAAGTCACTGTACAGGTCACAATGGGCAAGGAGGTCGAACCACAAGCAGTTGTTGAGAATGCCAAGTATCTAAATAGATTGGATGAAGCATTTGGTTTCATGTGTATTCATATTTCTAGAGATATACTCTTCCACCTCGATGGATTGAAGACTCCAAGAGAGGTTTGGTTGAAGTTGGAGACCCTCTTCGGCAAACAAGATGAACTAAGGGTCCATATTCTGGAGAATGAGTTAATTGCTCTTCAACCCAGCAGTTTCGAAACTACACAACAATTCTTTTCTAAATTCAAATATTTGGTCATGCAATGCAAGCAATGTGGCATTGAGAAGAAGGATGAGCAGTTGGTGCTATCCATTATAAGCAAGCTTGGTTCAGAATTTTCCATTTTTGTTTCTACATTCCATTCAGGGAGATTTTCAATTCCCAATTGGAAAATGCCCTCCTTAGATCCATTCACCGAATCTCACATCCAAGAACAAGACAAACTGATTCAAATGGGCACTTTGCAAGCCTCCAAAAATCAGGCTCTTATGGTTGGGGAGTCAAAAAGTGTGAATGCAAAAGGGGAGAACAAGGGTAAAGAGAAGAAGCAATTTGAATCCAAGCAGAATGTAAAGTTTAGTCCATCGGAAGGAGCCTCCAGCTCCAAGAAGGACAAGAAAAAGGGATTTTAGAAATCCAAGGTGCAAGAAAGGAAACCATCAAGAGAGTTCATGCATGAAGAGGAAGATAGATCAACTGACCAAATTTCTTGAATATCACAACATTTCCCTCCCAGAAGGTGCAAGGGAGTCTGATTCTGGAAGTGAGAGTGAGGATCATAAGAGGTCATGCATTGAAGGATAGATTCTCAAAATCACAATCCTTCCTCATAGATTTTGGAGCCTCCAACCACATGGTTGCCTCCAGAGAGTCTTTATCTTCTTTAGATCTCACTGATGGTCCTAGTATTCACATGGGAGATGATTCTCAAATCTGAGCTACAGGGAAGGGCACAATACAACTAGAGCATGGAAAGTTCAAAAATGTTCTATTTGTGCCTTCTTTGTGAACAAATTTGTTGTCTAGGTTCATCGAAGAAAGTTGTCTTTGGTCCTGACACAGTTGAGATTGCAGAGATCTCTTTTGGGAAGATTATAGCGAAAGAGTTTGCAAACCATGCCTCAAAGGCATATGAATTCTCTCACTTTTTTGCATACTCTCTACCTACTCCATTGGCATTTGATGAAAATTGGGATGATGTCTCTTCTAATGAAGATGAGGACCAAGATCTTAATGTTGAGTATGAAGTTCAAGTAAATCCAGATCTAGATCCAGCACCTGCTCCCAATCCATGGCCAAGGCCAATATGGGCTCACAAATTCCTTGAAGTTGATGGGAACATAGTTGGGGATCCATCTGACAATAGAAAAAACAAATCTCGGTATCATGCAAACCTTGCACTATGTCATACATATCCACTTCTCTTAGAGAGGTGCTACATGATGGTGGGGTTTGATCCACAATCCCTTGAAGAGAATTGCCATGGGGTATCTACAACCAAGTACAAATCTCGGTTGGTTGACAAAGGGTACTCAAAGGTTCATGATTTGGACTACAATGAGCCATTCGCTCCAGTAATAAGAAGGGATCCCGGAAGACTTGTTTTGGCAAATACAACTTCGACACAGTGGGAGGTACATCATAGGAGCATATCCATATCCATATCTAAATCCAACACTTGCATTTCTATCCTACATAGGAGCATATTGCCTACATTTTTATAAAGGTTTTCACTCATGAAAGTTTTTCCTTCTCTGCTTAGTGTGAAGGTTATTTGAGTTCCCTACTGTTGTCCTATTTTTTTTTTGGGGGGGTCCCATGAGGTTTTCTCCATTACCTTGTTGCATGGACAGTTATTTATTTTTTATCACTTATTTGATTGTATGGGTGACCTTTGGTCTCAGTAACCAGGGCCCAGGATGCCAAGTTTGGATTAAGGGGGGGTGTTAGGATAGTTTAATACTACATCCTTGTCCTACTTGCATTATTTACCAATTGCTAGTAGTTAGTGATGTTATTTCCCCCCTAGTGGTGTGTAGATGTCATTTAGGACCCATTAGCTACCTAATGCACCCTGCATGCATGATTTTAGGACCTTTAGAGGCAGTTCTCTATATTTTAGGAGCCCACTTAGTGACTCAGTTTAGTCTAACTGAATTACACATGAGTTGGTGACTCTAATTGGGAGTTTGAGCTCCGATCACCATTGATTGTGGCCTCATGAGCCCTTTTTTGATTGATTTGCATGACAAACTCATGGATGCACCCTCCTTGGTCATTTAACTGACTATATAATCAGTTCACTTAGATTTGGTTGAGTTTAACTGAGTTTGGGACTTCGGAGCACTGATTGAGGTGATAATTACTATGCTAGACAAACCGAGACTCGAATTATCCTAGGAGATTCAAATTCTCTCTATTGTAACATCATTGTTCATTATACTAATTATTGGATCATGTGACATTATTTTGTTCCTATCTGAGTTCTCATGCATGATTAATTGTCTGCTCATTTTTACCGCAATTTTCACTGTAATTCATATTTTATGCTCATTCTTTCTTTGTGAGGTATACTCAGCTCCATGATCTGTCGTGATTTAGAATTTCACAGTGAGCTTCTTCTCTAGTAAATCATAGTAGCATCTAATACATCCATAGGTAATATCAAAGGTATGTCAATGTGGCATCTAATACGGTCGCAACTAAAATCAAGTGAGCATACATTTAGACATCAAAAACATCTTAAGTCAGATGGAAAAACCTCAGTCCCTCAAAGTCCAATGACAAGAAATAGATCAAAAGGCTAAAAAAAGTAGAGCTTCACCGAAGATAGTAAATCTCTATTCCTAGACTCCTCACACACCATCCAACCATCCATCTCGCCCAGGGATCTTTCAGATAGCATATTTGCCAAGGAGTTTGCCTCCCGATAGATATGGGAAAAAAAGATCTTATCAAAGGAGGCAATCAAACCTTTGAATTTGTCCATCCATTGACGCAAGGCAAGAGAATGCAGCGTCACTTCGTTGAGGGCACAGTCAATAATGCATTTGGAGTCCCCATAAATCTGCGAGGTGTGCAAATTCCTTCTTTTAAAAAACCAGAGTAAACCCCACAATGCCAAAAGCTCAACACGAGTATTGCACCCACTGCCAGCTTTGAAAGATAAATGAAACTCTTGAGCAGTATTTAATTTCAGGACAACTCCTGTCCCACACCGAGTGGATTGCTTGGCACTATCGAAGAAAGCAAGAGGGAAAGGACAATCTGCTTCTTTGAACAGATTTAGTCTAGGAGCCCGCATCCCATCGAGCTTCTTGAAAGCCAAATAATGAGAAATAATTATTGTACAAAACAACACCTTGTTTGGCTTCAAGTACCTAAAAATAATACCATTTTTGATACGCCATATCTCCTAGATCGCAAAGAAGACTATGTAAATATCCTTGCCGTGGAGTTTAAGCCACCAAAATAAATTTTCAACAAAGGAATGAGAGGCCCATGCAAACTGGAAACCAAAGTATAATTCCAAATCGTCCCACATATTTTGGAATAAAGGGAAAACACCAAATAAATGATCAACAGATTCATGATTCTACATACAAATACTGCAAAAACCTAGACCTACGAATCCTCCCGTACATAAATTTTGCCAGGTTAAAATTTTATTTTGTATACAGATCCAGGAAAAACACTTGATCTTTGTTGCCAGACGACCATGCCATTCCTTTTTTAGCCACCATGAATTATAAAAATCATATTTATTTTCCAAAATGGTGATTTTAGGTGGAGAAAAAAAAAACATTAAATTTGAAAATATTTTGTAATAATATGATGTAATCTTTTTGAAATATATAAATCATAAAAAACTTATATAGCAAGACGGAAAGTTGCAATGCAACTAATTCTCTACCAATAAAGTATTGTTCGAACCATTGGAACACACTGGCAACAGGTTGAGGCACAAAGCCATAGTTTGTGTCATGCTAAACGTTAAGCCACCGAATACATTGGCATGTGGTAGCGAGTTGGAGCACATAGCCATAAGGTGCGGCTTATTAAAGGTTAAACCGTTGATGCATATTCCTAATGTTGCAGCATGTTAAAGGTTAAGCCATAAGCTGCAACATGTTAAGGTTAAGCCGCCGATGCATAACACCACCGGTCCATTATACTATTCCTATTCCTCTTGAGGGCTCTACCTGCTTGGATTGGACCTTCATTCAGTACTAGCACTGCTATTGAAATGAAGAAAATGAGCACCAACATGCCAGCTACGATCTTCATGACCGATCTTCGATAATAATAAAAACTTGAAAAGTATTGATAATCTCCCTACAGGTGCTTATGATGTCAATCATATATAATAAATTGTTTAGTACGCTGTATTAATCTGGTATTTGAAAAATAACGAGGAAGATCCCAATTCCAATAAGAATATTGGAATACAACCGAGGCATGGTATTTATACACAAAGTGGAAAGGGCGGGGCTAACCAACAACCAATCTAGAGCTGAATAACTATTTTTAGGTTCAATAGCAGACTAGATCAACAAATATTGAGAAGTCAAACCTAAAAAAAACATTGAAAAATATTCTGACTGAAAACTTAAGACTTTATTGGTTTCTTAAGTTCAACACTTTGCGTAATACTAAGAGATGGTTATACGCAATGTAACACAGAGACAACCTTTTGCATTTTTGATTCGCGAGTTAGAGGAGGATAAGGAAAATCTTAATGAGGATTGCATTTCTCCCATATTACCTGCACTCATGTGTATAAGGAGTTGAACGCATATCAAAGTTGACTCTCCCCAAAGCGGGGATAGCTCTCGGATACGATTTATAAGCATATCAAAGAATTCCAAGATGGTCTCATTTATAACACCGGTTGGGCGTTTGAACTTTTTTATGGTTTCGATGGTGACTTTTATGGGGGTTAGTATTGAAGTTATTTCAGATCTATTTTTAGAGGATCATTGTTATTGTATGACAAAGATATTTGAGAGATAAAACATGAATTACATTTTAACATGGAAATAGGGGATCAATTTTTCCATCAATGGTTTGGCCAAATTATGTGTCATAGAATAGATAGCCAATCTACCGCTAGCGGCACCTATAGTATGTATATTTGGATGTTTAAAAAACATATATTGACCTATTTTCAAATTTTATAGAAAAGTTAAAAAGAAAAGAAAATCATATATATCTATATTAAATTGGGTTATATTAAACTTGGGTATAGATAAGAGTATTAAGAAGAACCAAGTTTTTTAAGATTTTAATTTTTTTCACAAATTAATAGATTTAAATTTATTAAAAAAAATAGAATCACACGTAAGGATATATATTAAAAGTTAAAACATAGAAAAAAGGGAACTTGAAAAGGATAGGATAGATAATTATGTCACAGTGTTTTAAAGTGGATTTTCAAAAAAAATAAAAATTGATCATACTAAAATCTTTGTTCCGATTCATCACAACATTATATACAATATACAACCAAAATAAGTATTTTTTGGTTGCAAATATAGCTCGATGCATTAATTGTATATTTTGAGAAAACGGGATTTCGTATATCGAATTCGCTTCACAGGTTCCAAGAAATAGTGTATATAGCTCGGCCCATATGAATACCTTGACCGACATTGTTCATATGATCACTTGAGCTTTGATTTTCAAAAACTGAAGAGGGAGGCAATAGTGAAGAAGTCATTGGAGTTCTCTCCAACGGTGATTTCTACACATTTTTCATATAGTTGTAGTTTCTCTCATTGCTATAGAGTGTCCACATCTAATTTTAATATTCACTTTTCCAATTTTGTTCACCTTCCCACTCTAATTCGTAATGTATCATATATATATATATATATATATATAATTCATTTATGGCCTTTGGCTCTAAAAAATAATGCAAATCTCATGTCTACGGCCATTGGCTTCCAAAGATAATGTTCAATGGTTGTTATTTATCGTATGGTTTCAAATAAATATTCCCTTGGACTCAAAATCCCTACCTTGTAGAAAACAATTATCGTGTGTTGATTCTCAACAAGTCCCCACGCCCTTTGTAAAGGTTTGTGTGCTCCTTTATCATGCAAGTGAATTATGGAGCAGACTCTACTCAATGGCAACCAACTTCTATAATGAACATTACAGATGAAAAAAGAGCAACGTGTTGCATAGGTCAATTTTCTTTGTTTGGTCATGTGTCCGAACCCTTGGCCGGTTGGGGATGTTACTGGTTGGATAATACTGGTTAAGATTTGTTGAATCCATGAGAAAGACTTGTTGCATTAGAGTCCTTGCTGTCAGAGATATGGATCTAGCTAAACTAGCTTACCTATCTTAGCAATCAATAACATATCAAAGTAAATAAGAACAAAAAGAGGACAAGAAAAATAATACACCAAATATACGTGGTTCACCCAATTGGGCTACATCCATGGGAAGGTTGTCTACTTATTATCTCCATAAATATCCTTCGATCTTACAAGAGAGAAACAACAAATAACCCCAATACAATATAGCAGAGCTTGAGATCACAATACCATGTGTCAATACTATCTATGAGCATATACCACTTTATCACTTGTTGTATATGATGTGACTCCCTTGACCCTATTATATACCAAGAGATGTGGAGGAATTACTCTCACATATTGCATGTGAGATAATATAATTCTCCATAATAACATCTCTTTATATAATGATGGATATCAATAGTATACTTTACCATAATGAATATGGGATATAATGTATTACTCTTTTACATAAGATTGTGGATACATTTCGACATAATACAAAGACATTATTACCTTCCTAGGAATATAATTAATATATTCCAACACTCCCCCTTAATAATGGTTGGGAGAAAATCCCTCACTAACACTAAGGAAGGAAGGAGTCATTATTGCTCCCACTTGATGACAACTTCCCTCATCCCAAGTAAAGAATGAAGATGCACATACTTCGCTACTGTTAAGGATTTGGTGAAGATATCGGTTGCTTGCTGCAGAGAAAGAATACCATCTGCGACAAGACCTCGAATGTAATGAGCATCAAGGATGAGATGCTTTGTCTTGGAGTGATATACTAGATTTTAAGCAAGCTGAATTGCACCCTGATTATCACATTTCAACACAGTGGACGATTTCAGAACCAGACCAAGCTCAGTGAGAACAAGCTGTAACCAAACTGCTTCTTTAGCTGCTTCTTTGGTTGCTCTAAAATCTGCTTCACACGACGATAAAGAAAGAGTCTTCACCTTCTCGTTGGACCAAGAAATCAGACCTGAACCAAGTTGAAATATATAACAAGCAGTTGAACATCGATCAGACTTGTCACCAGCCCAGTCAGAGTTTGTATATCCATAAAGTGAAACTATAGCACTGCTTGAATACAAAACAACATAGTGCAATGTCCCCTGTAAATATCTCAGAATTCTCTTGGCTGCGTGCCAATGAATTTCATGAGGTTGTTGCATGAACCGAGAAACCATACTGACAGCAAAAGAGAGATCTGGTCTGCTGTGATTTAAATATATCAAACTGCCTACGAGCTGACGATAAAGAGTAGCATCAACAAGAGGAGTAGTACACTCAACAATTAACTTTACACTGGACTGAAATGGCGTACGAGCAGGTTTACAATCACTCATATGGAAACGAGTTAATAAACCTGTAGCATAATTCAGCTGAGAGAGAAGAATACCATCTGCCATATGCCAAATTTGAAGACCCGAGAAATAATGCAATATACTGAGATCAGTCATTTCAAAATGCTTTTGAAGATCACTTTTCATACCTTTAATTAAAACAAGTTGGCTACCAGTGATAATAAGATCATCCACATATAACACAATAATGAGGATATGATCACCAAAGTTCTTAACATACAAATTTGGATCAGATATACAACGCTTAAAACCATTATTCAAGAAATATGTATCAATTTTTTCATACCAAGCCCTAGGTACTTGTTTGAGACCATACAAGGACTTGTGTAATTTGCATACAAAACTTGATGATTCAACAGTAATAAAACCAGGAGGTTGTTGCATATACATGTCTTCATTAATATTACCATTTAAAAAAACACTTTTAACATCCATTTGGTGTATTTCCCATTTACAAGATGAAGCAAGAGATAAGATGGTTCTTATTGTATTCATTTTATCAACAAGAGCAAAAGTTTCATTATAATCCATACCTTCAAGTTGATTGAAACTTTTTTCAACTAATCTAGCGTTATATTTTTCAATCTGTCCTTCTGCCTTCTGCAGTAAACTTAGTTTTATAAATCCATTTACAACCAACTAAATTCTTTCCCGAAGGAAGAGGAACAAGAGACCAAGTCTTGTTCTTCATAAGAGAATCATACTCAGTAGACATAGCTTGTTCCCAATGAGGTTTACCCTTAGCTTGAGCATAAGAGGTAGGATCATCTGTGGCCAAAATTTTGGTCATAAGAGCAAAGTTAGATCTAGTTCTACGAGTATCAGAAGGGTTACCGATCTCACTACCTACAGATTCAAGAGTTTTCTAGGCCCAAACATGAAGGTTAGAAGGAACATAAGTCACTTCAGGATATTCGAGACTTTCAGGTGGAACACTTGAAGAAGAGGGTAGACTAAGATCAACAATAGGATCAGAACGGGAAGGAGTAACAAATATAGGAGTAACATGAGACAATGGAATATTCAGGGGAACATGTGGTTCTACAAACTTGGGTGGTGGAGAGACTTCACTAAATTGAACATCTCTACGGATTATGACACTTTGATTAGAAGGATCAAACAACCTGTAAGCCTTGGAATCCTCAACATAACCAATGAATATACACTTGTGAGACTTGGGTTCTAACTTTTTTGGTTTTTCATCAGGAATATGAGCCCAACATTCACAACCAAACACCTTAAAGTTACTAATATCTGGTTTCTACCATTCCATTTTTCCTTAGGGGTAACATGCTTAACAAATTTTGTAGGAACTCTATTTAAAATAAAGTTAGCACAACTTATGGCTTTGGCCCAAAATTTCTCGTGCAATCCTTTAGAATATAGCATACATCTAGCCATTTCAACTAAAGTTTTGTTTTTCCTTTCAGCAACACCATTTTGTTGAGGTGTGTAAGGAACAATCTTTTGATGTTGAATTCCATGTTTAGATAAAAATACTCCAAATGATTTCTTAACAAATTCCCCCCCATTATCAGTTCTTAAATTCTTAATTCTTTGACCAGAATCATTTTCAACCAATGATTTAAATACTTGAAATTTAGAAAAAGTTTCACTTTTATTTTTCAAAAAATAAACCCACCATTTTCTACTAAAGTCATCAATAAAAGTAAGAAAATAGACTCCATGAGATATAGAAGGAACTTTAAGAGGACCACAAATGTCACTATGAATTAATTGCAAAGGTTCTTTAGCACGCCAAGCTTTACCTTTATCAAACATTTCTCTATGATGTTAACCAAGTAAACAACATTCACAAACACCGTTAGTAGATGAAATATTAGGCAAGCTATGTACCATTTTAGTTAACATTTGCATTTTACCATAATTCAAATGACCTAATCTTTCATGCCATAATTTACTTAGTTCATCGGTATGAGCAACATAGGAATAAAAAAGTTTTATTTTAGTTGAATTAAAACCAATAAATTTATATAAACCGACATTATGATCAACAAGACCAAAAGAAACTACTTTAAAATTTTGATTGATATCTTTAAGAAGATATTTATCAGGCCAAGCTTCAAATTTATATCCTTTTTGACATGCATGATAAATAGAAAGCAAGTTGATGGGCAACATTAAAAACATCTTCCAAATGACCATTAGCAACATTAACATTACCAGAACCAATTACAGAAAGTTGTTTACCATCACCTATAGATACTTTATGAGATGTGTTTTTATTATTGTCATAAGATGTAAATAAAGAAGCATTACCAATCATATGTTTAGAAGCACTAGAATCCATTATCCATTCCACATTAGAAGAAGAACTACTAGATGAAACAACGTATGCACATAAAGCTACTTGTGATTCATCAGAACCTTTCTTGTTAGCCTTATCCATTAAACGTTTCGCTTTAAAGAAATTATTTTCATGTTGATTAGTTTTACCACAATGCTTACAAGGATCATACACTTTCTTCTTCTTACAATTTTCATGATGTGCATTAGAAGCATGACTAGATTTATAAGTATGATTTGAAGTGTGTGAACTAGAACCTTTAACATTATTAAAACTTTTCTTAGGATTCCTATTATGTGCCATAAGAGTCTTATTAGGTGAGACTTGTCCTTAAACAATCAACCTTTCTTGCTCATTAATCAACCCTTTACAAAAATCATCAAAAGTAGGTTTCGTGGTATTTGAAAACAATTCAAGAGCTCTATTCCTAGTTTGAATGAACATGTCAAAACAAGATGGCAATTTTTGTTCTACAAGAATTATAAGAGCAATGTCTTTTTTCTTGTAATATTTACCACAATTATTTAATTTTTCATTTAAAGTTTTCACTTCAACAAGATATAATTATACTCTTTCAAAGTTAGTAGGATCTAGCTCAAAAATATTCTTTTCAAGTTAATAAGCAGAAACATCATCAGATTTATCAAATAAGGAAGCAAGAATTTTCCATACCTCGACTGGGTTGTCTTCTGCCTCAATACATACCTAAAGACTATCTGAAACTGTTTGACCAATGAGCTATCTTCCCATATAGCCACATCTTTAGCATCAACAGGTTTTGGGTCTTCACCATTAGCAATCCTCCATAGATTCTTACTCCAGAGAACATCAATCATTTTTCTCTTCCATGCAATATAGTTAGGACCAACAAGTTCAGGAACAGAAGCTACTTTTGAAGTCATAATGATAGAAATATTGACAAGAAACCTAAATACTAGAAATGACAAGAGAAAAAAGTGAATAACAGAAAACTGATACACTTTACTGTACTGATCTGCAGAAACATAGTAGAAAAATAGTAAAGGAAAATAAAATTTTACTTACATCCCTTTTGAAAAGTGCCAAGAAAAATTACTCGCAGGTAAAAACTGATACTCGCGGGTTCTGTACGGTGCAGTCGTGGTTACTCACGGGTTCACAGTAAAGTCAGCCGCGGCTACTCGAGGGTTTCTGTACAGGGAAGTCACAGTTATACCAAAGCACTCGCGGGTCTCTGCACAGCAGGGTAGTGAGTACACTAAAGAAAGCGTGAGTTCAATAGTAGAGTAGACGCAAGTATGTCGTAGCACACGCGGGTCTGTACACTGAAAGTCGCAGGTCTGCAGTATACTCACGGGTTCGCAGTAGGGAAAGTCGCAGTTAATCGTGGGTTCTGCGAAGGAAAAGTCGCAAGTGTCCAGTTTTAGGCCGAAAACAGTGCCGATTAAGCCGAACACGAAAACCTGCACAAAGTCTACCAAACTTGGACGAAAAATGTCGATCTGATAACCGGAAGATAAATCTCCTTGAGGAGAATCCAAAAATCATATAGATCTACAAAAAAAAATCAATAAACCCTTGAAAATTTTCTGCAAAAATCTACACAACAAGGTTAGGGTTAGAAAAAAAACTGCAGAAATATGGCCAGATTTGAAGAGAAGCCTAATGGATACCAGATAGAAAGCAAATCTACAAAAATAAACAATGCCCAGATGATAATAGTTATTGATTGAAAGCTATAGAATGTGCTAGATCATATCAACTAGCTTTGATACCATGTTAGAGATATGGAAAACTAGCTTACCTATCTTAGCAATCAATAACATATCAAAGTAAATAAGAACAAAAATAGAACAAGGAAAAGAAAACACCAGATATACGTGTTTCACCCAATTGGGCTATGTCCATGGAAAGGTTGTATTCTTATTATCTCCAGAAATCTCCTTCAATCTTACAAGAGAGCAACTACAAATAACCCCAACACAATATATCAGAGCTTGAGATCACAATACCATGTGTCAATACTATCTATAAGCATATACCAGTTTATCACTTGTTGTATATGATGTGACTCCCTTGACCCTATTATATACCAAGAGATGTGGAGGAATTACTCTCACATATTGCATATGGAATAATATAATTCTCCATAATAACATCTCTTTATATAATGATGGATATCAAGAGTATACTTTACCATAATGAATATGGGATATAATGTATTACTCTTTTACATAAGATTGTGGATACATTCCGACATAATACAAAGACATTATTACCTTTCAAGGAATATTTTTAGCAATGCTAATATTTTTAGCTTATCGAATCCTTTAAAGTGTTTCATTCAATCCAAAAAACTGCTTCAAAATTTCCTCCGGTTTTTTGTAAAACTACATCAATTAAGCAATTACCGTGAGAAAAGAAAAAATGCAGTTTAAAGAAAGATGCACAAAGTAAAATGTACATCACTATTCAGAAGCCGCTGAATGTGCATTTTCACAATTCCAACTTTTCATCATTTGTTCAATTCCATATATATTTATTGAAAGTGAACATTAAATAATCTATAAAATCAATAACAAAACATAAATGCCGAGAAATATTTACCAAATAAATATTGGTCGTGAATTGCAGCATAAAGAGCAACCAAATAGACCTAGGTAAGTAGAGCCATGGGTCTGCCGCACTATAATCTACTTAAAATTCCCTTTCAAGCTGAATCCCGACTAACATTCTCCACATTTAACTCGAGAGTTTTATCTATTTCAACTAAATCTCTCAATTTCATCACAGGAGTCAACGGGCGAGTAGTCATTTTACATTTTTGAGGGTTTCTAATGTTCGCTTGGATTCACACGATCTCAAGCATTCAGACATCCAAGTTTGTCGTGATATTTCAAATTAACATATATTGATCTTTCTACAGTTCAGTAAAATGCAGCCAACACGCCATTTTATTAGAGTTCCTGGTGTAAATTGAACTAAGATAATTGCGGTGTTCTGTTGCTTTAAATTATTATTTGTTGGATCCTGATGACCATTGGGCACAAGAGAAGATGCTATTGTGTTGGCAATGTGCCCATTGAAATTTAGCGGAGCATTATTCAATAGTGTTCTGCGAGATGCATCGGAGCACTATTCAATAGTGCTCCGATGCATCTCCCGGAGCACTATTGAATAGTGCTCTGATGCATCTCTCACTACCGTGTCAGGTCCAATTACGACCAATTACATTTAATGAGATCGGTGCAGATCATGTCCAATTATATTTAATGTTAAAAGTATAGCAGCTCCACGTGGTTGCTTTAAAATAATAGTTTAAAAATTCATTTTATTTATTTTTAAATTTGGATAAATATAACTACTCCTACAGGGATTAATGTCCCATTGGGAATGTTTTAAACCAATCAAAAATTCAAAATATTTTATTTGAAAAATTTTAAATTTTATTTTATTTTTCAAAATATTGTATTTAATATTAAAATTTCGAGAACTTTAAAAAACATTGCAATTTTTTTATGTGGAAAAGCAAATTCATAGAGGTCAATGCACTTTGACTTTCCATCGAAAAGTATATCCCTGCCAAGGCAGGGCATAAAGCTTATCGTGAATGTGTCTTGTTAATTAATTTTTTTTTACTCACTTTAAGTGGACTCCATAGCTCTAGTTTTTTACTCACTTTAAGTGGGTTCTATAGCTCTCCCAATAATGTTATTATTGTTTTCTTATTTAACTTTACTTAAAAGGATGAAGAGCATCAATTGAAAACATTAGTGAAGGCATTTATCTATTAAGATCTAATAACTTCAAAAGAATAAATTTAGGGTAGTTTTTTAACCTCGAAATGATTGAGAAAATGATGAAATCCTTGATCTAAATCGTTTATTAATTACTAAATATTTCAATATGGACCATTAATTTATCACCCTTTTATTTTGACATTCTACTCTAGATGAAGCAACGATTGTCAGACAAACGTTAGAAGGGAAAGACGTGTGTGTTTGGCATTGTTTTTAACATAACCATGCATTTTCTACAAGATTTATGTGGGTTGGTAGCAAGTTTTCCCCTCCTTAGTAATGTATAGAATCCATTGTTGAACAACTAGAGACATAACATTTTTGGTGGCACCAAAACGCCCTGGGCACAAACAGTAGTGACCGATTTCACGACCATTAGAGAGGGGAGAAAGATTGTCCTATCCTTGATGCTCGGTAGGTTGTCTTCTTTGGTTTTAGGATTGATTGTAGTAGATCGCAAGAGGTATCTGACTAATATCAAGAGTATGAAGATTATCAACAATGCAAATATTTTTTTATATCAAGAAGGCTAGAGTGTTGCTTAAGTTTGGTTACTAAGAATAATATGAAGCACCCTCCTAGTTGGATTACAACAATAAGGCTAGAGGAGGTTGTGTGGAAGATGGAAGTTGTATGAAATTTTATTGAAGAGGTAATTTCTTGCGGTGTAGCACCTCTTAATGAAGTCAAAATCAAGAGTTGAATTTAATCATAATTTAATGAAAATTTGCAAGGGAGATTTTTCGTTGAAGTGTTAGGTTTTATAGATTTCATTTATGTTATGAACATTTGAGTTATATATCTAATTTTATTTTCGCAATGTTGTTTCTCCATGAATTGTGTCCTGGACACCCTCTTTAGTAGAAATTCATTTGGTAAAGATATATTTTATGTTGAAGGCAGAGCTTCTAAAATTGGTTTTCCTCTACTTCAAAACCATGCACTTGAAATCGTGTGAGAATTGTGCATGGATCCTCCATGAAAGGGGCAACTTGCAAGCATGGAAATGGAAAAAGACAACTTGGTTTAGTATGTAGCACCCTAAAGAGATAGGAGTCAATACTCTTGCAACTTTAGTTTTTTGTGCCTCGACTTCTATGTTTTTTCATTCCCAAGTTGTATTTTATAGCCTCTATATATCTATCTTTAATGCTATAAAAAATGCTTCCTCTAAATTCACTAGGTTCATAAACCTCATCTCCTTTTAAATAGGAAATCCCATTCCATTTTTTAATCTAGAAACCATTATTTGAGATGCCTTAAACAAAGTCATCCTGCTACTTATGTTAATGAACATCTCTATATAATCAACAACCAAACCCTTCATTTTTGCTTGAAAATTTCTAAATAAAACTTGCTTATAATCTGGTGACTTGTGCTTTTCATTCATTACCTAACTAAAAGTCTTCCATTGTTGTAGGATGTATGATTATGTGAGTTTGGTGGTGTAAATTTTCCACGGCACATCTGCTTTCAAAAAAAATTGCAATACTATATTGTACTTTTTTTAGATAAATAAAAATCGCGATATCAAATATTTTCTTTGCAACTAAAATCTAATGATGTAGGATCTAATGGCTTAAGATGTCCACCATATTTAGGTACCTTGTTTCCCTATTTTGATACTTCTCTAAAGACCCCAATAATAATCCCCCTTGTTCCTTGAAGCATCTCCTCTCGTTATGTGGTGTTCTTATGCTCCCCTAATTTTGCAAACTATTTGCAATCGTAATTTGTAAATTAGGTAGAGTGTGTTGCATAGAATCAATCCTATTTCTATCAAGTGGGTGTAGCTCAATTGGCCGTGGGATAGAATGTTATCCTCCCCACCCAATTTCTACTCCCATAAGTGACATGCTAAGCTCATAAATGGTCATGTGCCCTTGTTGCCTTGGCCTTGTGTCCTGAGTATTATATGGTTTACTCTAGGTACCATCCTTGAAATGAGGGGAAGTATTTCAAGGTTTGCCCTAATTTATCTTCCAATAACCAAATTTTAAGAACCACGTGCATCCAAGTTAATCGATACACTCTCTTGTATAAATCCCATCCTTATTCAATGCATCCTTACAATACATATAAACAACTTTAAATAAGAAACTCAATAAATATTCATTATTATCCATAAATGTTTAGTATTGTCCTTAATGTCTTATAAATTAAATTATCCATATAACTTCTCCTTAAATAATTATTATTTTTCTATAATATTTCATATTATCTTTATATATCTTTATTTTTCCATTTTTTTATATTATCTTCACCCTTGACATATATCTCATAGCCGGGAGACAAAACCCTTCCAAATATTTCATAGCTAATAGACAAAGCCCCCCAATATTTCATACCTAATAGACAAAGCCCCTACAATAAACATATGACTGGCATCGCCGTCATTGTATCACACACAATTGCACAATACTTCATTGTTTCTTATTCCATGCACATGGACATGAAATGCTCTTCACTTAAGTGTTGGTGCTAACTTTTGGATCACAAGTAAAGTGTGTTACTCATGGATTGTAGAAACAGATAAACTATATTTGTAATATAAAAATTAATTGTGCTAAGAGGTGCATCTATGGTTCAAGTAGGGGATCCATCAACATTTCCAATTTATGGATAAAATAACCATCAACATGAACATTTCCGCTTTGTGAACATATTATTAGTCCCTGCTCCGCAGGGATTATAGTGATCGATTGGTCGCCAAATTTCGTTGACCGTCATTGTTTTAATTTTTTAAACCTAGTGTTGATTAAAGTTTTTCAAATTTTTATTATTAAAATAAATTTACTAAAAATTAAAAATAAATTTTCAAAATTTCAAAATTTAGATTATTTATTTTTTGATTGGTGTAGCATACAGATTTGACAAATTTCCCTTGGTGTGCAAAATAATTATGGAATTATAAAAATAATAAAATATATAAAACTGAAAAAAGGTGTATGGCATCTTGTCACGTACACTTAGCAACCGCCCTTCATTTAATACATTTAATGTGATATATGAAAGATTTGACAACCGCCATTAGTGTTGTGTCGAGCTGCAACACCTTGCCAGGCTTCGCCACGTCATGCTCAAGCACTGAAGCACTGAGAGCATTATATTCTAGAAATTGATAACTTAATCTCCGAATTCGAACATACAAGGCCTCTGATGATCCGGTGTAGCGCTGATGAATACCATGAGACCCGCACGACCAAAGAACTTTGCCAGATTTTCTGGCCTATGGCTTATGGATGCCGTTACCTTTTGGTTTTGTGTACGGGGAAAGCAATGCTGGACCATTCATCAATTCATGAAAAAATTGCTAGGTACTAGCTTTGGAAAGTGGAAAACTTTAAAAATCCCACAGAATTGCCAGAACTCAGCCAAACTTAGAAGAATTGCGCTAAATTTCGCCCATACCTGTTCAACAAGAGGGACGGTAGGAGCTAGGAAAACGCAGACATTCCTCCCCGGATTTTTGATAGCCTCAGCGAACTCTTGGATTAGTGGGGATGATCCCCATGTGGACAAACCACCCACCCCTCCCTATCTGTAGATGCGAGCAATCAAGCAAGAACTCTCTGGGCAAGTATCACCCGACCACTCTCCTGACTAGTGTGATTGGCTGATTGGCTAAACCTCCTTGACCTACCTGAATGTCCCTATGTTATGGCCTATGAACCTTAATAGGTGAATCATATATAATGTATAATGCACAGTAGTAACTCACTCTATATGTGAAGAAGGTATTTAAAATAAAGCCCTGTATCATGCACCCCTCGTTAAAAGCACACAACAATTGTTGATTGCACATATTCCCTTGCCGGTATATGGAGACATAATCAAAATACCATTTCAAGCCGATCTCGGTATCAAAGCGGAGTATGAAAGTCGAGGCTCCCAACAGCCCACTAGCCACGGAACCTTGGCTTCTTTAGTTCCTCCGGGTTGCAAGTATAAAAAAGCAAGTAATAAATTTTATTTTCCTTGCCTCCATTGTTAGGCCTCCATTGCTAGGCATATTTTCTTGGGTCTTGTGTTGCAGGTTCCTTAGTTATGTGCTATGGATAACTCCTTTTGGATTTACTCTTGGATCGACACCTGGCAATCGACTATGTAGAGACCACCTACTTTGCTCTAAACTGGTTTGTGTGCTTTCCTTTATCCTTAAGTTAGGTATGACTTCTAAGTGTGAAGAAGCTCCGACAAGAATATTTGTTAGTTAAAATGGGAAAGATAGCCTCGACGAACTCTTGGATTAGCAAAACAGTTATGAAAGTCTTTCCGCACCCTGTTTCCAGGTACACGATGATATTCTCTTCCTTGGATTTCTCGCATAGTTGCAGCTGATATCTGTTACATTTACAGAACAGAACGGGAAATGTACCAAACCTTCGAACATGAATTTCAAAAAGAATTTAACAAAATATAGGTAAATTTAACCTTCTGGCGATCTCTTTGGGATCTCTCTGTTGGCATTCTGTAGTAGAAGTTTCTGTTGAGAATTTCTCATTCCTGTGGCTGTGCAATGACTTTTCCGACAAATACAGTGGAGCAGGGACTAATAAAATAAATGCACTTATAATTGAAAATATTCAAGATGAGTTTTATCATCAAACCTTATGCAAGCCGCAACTGTTAGCATCCTTCCATTCCGTGCTCTCTCGTTCTGCAGCTGAAGTATTAGAACGAAAATCCTGGCCTTCGCTTTTGCATTTGGAATCAACATTTTTGTAAGGCAAATCAAGAACACTATAATACTGAAGCTCACTAAACTCAGAGTTCTGCATCCAACTTTCTGCCCGAATATCCACACCGCCACAAAAAAAACTACTAAACTTCCCCATTCCATTATAATGATTCTCCAATGTTTTATCCATTGAAAACCCATTGCCTAAACCAAAAGATTCTCCACTCTCGGCCTCTGTGTTTTTACATAGCCCTTGAACGCATATTCCCTTGCTTTCAACCCTGGAATCCAATGAAACCCTGGTCTCACTCAAGATAGACTCAACTAACTCTATTGAAATGCTACTCTCACCGGGCTTAAAGCTAGCAGCTGGAACCCCGGTCTCACTCGACTTATACCCTGCAACGAAAGACTATTTTTCTTCATGACACTGCCAATTGCATACAGTGATTGCTTCATTCATACATGTAGATTCCCAGTACGCGAAGGTCAACTAAGGATAGCAATCTGCAGGTGGCTATGCAGGGTTCTAATAAAGAAGGAACCATAGCATTGCGATCTCTTTCTTCAGTCAACTGGATTCCTCTTCCCAAACACAACATTGTTAGGAAGTAGCTAGCACAACAATCATCCTTGATTTTTTCCATGCCATGTGATCTTGCATTGATCCCAGCAGGTGGTAGTAGAGAGGTCGGATTGAAATCGTGTAGAATCATTGCAAGTCACACGTTTACTTAGCACGTCCTGTCCTTTGCATGCTACAAACCTATGTAGACACTTGGCGGCCATACAATTAGAAAACAAAGTATTCATTTGGTAATGGTGCACAAAGTACGAAAATGGACAATGGAGATTGAAATTTTGGACTTGGCAATTATAAGGGACCTTTTCAAAACATTACTTTGGACTAGTTTTTCAATTTTATTATATTATATTTTATTAGAAGCATATAATATACTCTTTTCAAAATTCTGATAATTTAAATGCTTCATTATTTTTGTTATTTTTCTATAAACAGTGCCAAGGTGGTCAGAAGAAAGGTAGCTATGGATCTAATAAGTGGGTTGAATATCTTACAAAAGAGGATCTTACAATCTCTTATTTTTGTATTCGACAAATGACCACGGCTCTAGGCTTGGTTTCTTTCAACCATGCACAATGTGAGTAGGCTTTGTCACTTGCAACAATTAAATATAACATGTTACAATTTTTTTTTCCCCGAAAAAAAAGCGTAATTTCATTTCATCCTTAGAGTACGAAATTACATAGATCATTGCACTCATTTAGAGTGGAATATATAACTGCTGTGTCATGTTTCCTGTAGTTTCCCAAAAAATATATCCGATGTTCTCACTACGTGAGTAATAACATCTTTACAATAACTGAGTATAATAACTTCTTTTACAGCTGTACAAAAGACTTGCATTGTCTATTACAGGAAGATCTACATAATTTATATAACTGAGCTGTATCTGCCACTACCAACCTTCTGTTTGTAGTTGTTATCTGTCAACTCAAAAATTTAAACCTGGATCAAAACCTGTATCCAATATATATATCAAGTGATCATTCTATGAATGGTCTGTGGTAGAAAGCTCGTTCATTGCCATTCAGAAATTCTGAAAATTTCCGAGTGCCGACCCCCATAAGGAGCCCTTCCTTTGAGGCCTTGTCCGCCTCAGCATTGTTTTCATGATAAATGTGCCTACAAGTAAAAGTTTCCAAAGTGAGAGTGACGTTCTGAATTTGTTCCAAAACAGAAGCAATCCTCCGACTGCTGCAAATGTAATTGCCCATAACCCAATTGACCACATTCAAAGAGTCTCCAAAAACATTGAGTTTCTGAATAGATAGTTCCACAGCATATGAAATCAAGAGTTTGAGACTTAGTATCTCTGCCCAATTGTTAGTTCCCCTCCCAAAACCAAATGACATCACATAGTAGTGAACAGGTGTAATGAATAGAATAGCCCCTCCCCCACATTGTTCATTTTGACAAGCCCTGTCGAAAAAACCCCATGGCTGAGATCTATCAATATCCATAGGTTGAATAACTCGAGGAATTGGTGTCTGACGAGACCGCTTAAGAGCTAGAAAGATCCCACAACTGTTAATAGACACAAGTGCCGGAAGTCCCCTTTTGTCATTGAACAAACAACTGTTGCGCATTAACCAAATACCCCAGATCACCACCGGGGGAAGTGCTTTAAAACCCCTCAAAGCAGCATTGTTTGACCACCTTCTCCAAGCCTCTTCAAGCGTGTTTCCTTCCCATAGCAGAGGTGTTTTAAAATCCTGGATATAATGTTCGAAACCTCTTTTGAGAAACAACACTGAAGAAACAGGTGAGTAACAGTTTCCTCATATGAATTGCACAGGTAACACCTGCTAGGCCCGTGAAGGCTTCTTTTTTGCAGAAAATCCCACGTCGGAACCCGATTTGCCAAAACACACCACATAAACAATCTGGTTTTGGGCGGGCATTGAAGTTTCCAAACAGTTTTCCACCACCAAACCAGATCTCTGTGCACATAGTTCTCACTAATCCACTAATACCCACTTTTTGGTGTGTAATTCCCGGATGGGTCCCCGTCCCAGATAAGAGTGTCAGCTTCTTCGTTCAAGAAGATCTGATCCTTACCAAGTGCTCTTAAGTACTGTCTAAATTCCTCCTCCAGCTCCACTCTTAAACCGAATGACTCTGCCCTCCTCCAAACTGGTCTGCCCATCCAGACATTCTCCATATCCACCAACTGACAAAGGAAGAGCAATCCTTGTTTCCTCAACGCCTCCATCAAACCCTCTGACATTAAGTGTTGATCTTCACAACCTATCCAAGGATCGCAGCCAATCCTCACCCTATGACTGTTTCCAACATCCCAGGCAAGATTTTGTTCTATAACATCAAAAGAGTTCACCAAGGCTTTCCAAATGACCGATCCACCAGCATGTCCCTTTTGGGGTGACCTGATCCATTCTTCCACGGTGTCGGGCTCAATGTACTTCAACAACATAACCCTAGCCCAGAAGCCTTCGGACTTGATTAAACGCCATCCACACTTAGCAGCTAAAGCCTTAGAGAAGTGGAAAATATTCTTTAGACCCCACCCCCCTAGGCCTTTTGGAGCCGCAATCCTATCCCACTTCACCCATGGGGTAACATGAACATCTTCCTTTCCATTCCATAGAAAATTAAAGCAGATCTTCCTCGCTGCTTCCAAAATCCCTTTAGGGATCCAAGCAAGTGACATCCAGTATACTGGGATGGCTTCCAGCACCGTCTTAACAAGAACAAGCCGCCCTGCTCGCGAAAGCCACCGAAAACTCCAACACTTTAACCTCTTTTCCAGCTTTTCCAACAACCAGGACCAGTCCTTTTTTAAGTAGTCATTAGGCTTCAAATTGAATCCCAGATATTTTAACCCATCCGAGAGATTAAGAATCCTGAAAGGAAATGAATTAGTGTATAAAATATATTCCTCCTCCTGTAATAGAGAAACAATGAGAGAGGATTTCCCCTCATTAATCTCCATTCCAGTTGCAGTTGAAAAAAGGGTCAGGATCTCTTTGAGACTGTCTGCATCCTTTCTAGAGCCAGAACAAAAGATCAAAATATCATCCACAAAGAGCAAGTGAGTAAGAGAGAGTCTCGAAGCCACCATAATCCCCTCAAATTCTTCATCCCGCTTTGCTTCCTTTAAGGCTCTACTCAGGCTCTCCGTCACCAACAGAAATAATAATGGAGAGAGGGGACAACCCTGACGTAAAGCACGTCCATAATGGAAGAACGGGGTTGCCGCTCCATTCATTAAAACAGAGAAAGATACAGTGGTAATGCAACTCATTATCCATCGTATAAAACCAATCTCAAAACCTAAATGGGTAAGCATGAGACGAATATAAAGCCAACTCACCTTATCATATGCTTTTGACAAATCTATTTTGAGAATTGCTCCTTTCAGCATTTTCGTCTTGATGCTGTGTAACCCTTCCTGGGCAATTCCAATTGCCTCATGTATCTGACGCCCTTCCAAGAACCCAAACTGCTCTTCTGATATATGAGTAGATAAGATAGGTTTAAGCCTACTAGAAATCACTTTAGTAACTATCTTATACACACAGTTACATAATGAAATAGGCCGAAAATCATTTAAGGAAGATGGAGAATCCACTTTAGGTATAAGGGCTGTGAATGTGGAATTTATGCTGGCTGGCACCCTGCCATTCCTCCTTGAGTCCTCAACAAGCTGTAGTAGATCATTTCCTAGAATATCAAAAAGAGCTATTAAGAATTCAATAGTCCACCCATCAGGTCCAGGGCTCTTATCCTTCTGAAAGCTTCCCAATACCTCCTTTAGTTCCTCCCCCGTGATAGGAGCCATCAGTTTCCTGTTATCCTCCGCTTCCACAAACCTAGGGAATAGTTGTGCTACCCGAATCACTTCTTCAATATTCAGTCTCTCACTGGCTTTGAATAGATCCCTGAAATGAGTAACCCAAACAGAAGCTAGCCCTTCGAAGGTAGACATAGAATTGCCTTCTACATCCTCCAGGCTCCATATAGTATTAACTGACCTTCTTCCTTTTGCATAAGCATGGAAAAATTTGGAATTTTCATCCCCACTTTCCAGCCAGATGGCCCTGCTTTTCAGTCTCCAAGTCTACTAATTCTGTAGAAGTATTCTGTTCCTCTGATTTTCCAAATGGACTAGATGGTCCTTGGAAGTATGGGAGCTGTAGCCACCACCAGCCTCAGCAGAAATAGAGGCTATTTCCCCTTCAATAGCTTTAAGAACCCTATCATCCCTCCTCCTCTTCTCTGCAGCCCAAGATTTAATAGGTTCCTTAAGAGTTCTAAGATTCTCCGCAAAATGGAAAGCTGTAGAATGTATCGACCCAGTATGAAAAGGAATCCAATACTGCTGAATAAGCTCCAAGAAAGACGAATATTCCAGCCAAACCTTATTAAATTTAATAGGAGCAGGAGGTTTAATTGGACCGTCTTTCATCTCCAAAAATATAGGATCATGATCTGAGTTACCCCCCGATCCTATCTATTGACGAACAAAGAAAGTTTCCTCCACTAATTGTTCAGAAAGGAGAAAACGATCCAACCTCTTTGCCACGCCGTCCTGACCAATTATCTTATTCCTCAGGAAGGTTTCAATTGAACAGGCTCCACATCAATCCAGTTGCCTTCATATAACTTCTGAACAAAAAAATTTGTAAGGGGATCCACATTTGCATGCGGCCCCCAAACCTCAGCATGACCCAATGTGAAGTTAAGATCACCCCCCAATATCACCGAATCCCCACTGAGCATCTCTCTACCCAGCAGAGCGGTCCAAAACTTTTCCCTTTCACAGTATGGTCCATATATGTTTACAATGGTAAAAATTCTGTCAAAATCCAGAAATTTGCAAGAAATTCCCAATACCGACTGCATCCCCCATCGAGAGGATACACAAACCCTAGCTTCGTTCCAACCAATCACTAAACCACCGGACCGGCCCCTAGCATCCAAGGCTTCAAAACACCACCCAGGAAACCAAACCTTGAGCCTGTCAATAGCTTCACCACCACTACACATAGTTTCTTGTAAAAGCAAAACATCAGGATGCTCAAGGAGCAACATCCGTCGCAAAGCTGGTCTTTTGGAGGGACCAGCAAGACCTCGACAATTTAAAGACATAATCTTCATCTCAGCCCAACCTTATGGGCATTCACTGCTCTAAGTGCCCTTTCAATTGAGAGTTGTTTGCCGTTCCTAAGATCCGAACGCGCTCTGGACTTAGCATGAGAGATGAATGACTTCCTTCCTCTGGTTTTAGGTTGTTTAGGTTTTTCCTTCTCTAACCCTCCCCTAGTGGCTTTATTCATGGAACGCAGAAAGTAACCAGACTCCGAAGAGCTAGTGGGTGAGGAGGGCTCAGCCGCAACTTGGACAAGTATAGGGGAATCATTTAGAGAGACAGGGGGAGGACCATCAATCCGAAGGGTTTCCAAAACAGGATAAGAACCAGCATCACCTTGTATAGATGTCAGAGAAGCCAACGACTTTGCAGAAATATGTAAATGCCTAAGCCCATCCACCCAATCTAAGCCAGGAAAAGATAAGTTTTTAATAAAAAGACTGAAGGAAGGGTTTATAAAGGGAGCAGAAAGAGTACCAGCCACAGTATCTGATGGTCGAGAAAGAGAAAGCAGAGAAACCTCCGATGTCTTGTCCAATGGCATAGTGATCTCGTTCTCTACAATGCCCGCAAAAACATTCGTCTCCGAGACATTGCCATCCTCCACCAGCACGTTCTCACCTTCCTCTACCCCGATGGGAATTTCCTCAGATGGACGTTCAATGCCCTGCACCCCCGGTTCTCCTTCTTCCCTTATTTCCCCTACCTCCTTCTCCACAATCCGCCTTTTCAAATTTTTGCCAATCTTCATACGAACCAGTAAGGAGCATTCTATGGCCGGATGCCCATATTCATGGCACCTTCTGCAGCAATACGACACATTTTCATAGTCTAGAGTTTGTGTGAAAGTGTAAGGTCCCCATTTCAAATCCATGCATTCGAATAATCCCTCCCTTACATTTATGCTTACCAAAATCCTGGCCACCTTCTGGATTGTCGTTGTCTGGAAGGAGAAATCGGCTTCCAAATAAATCCCCAAAAGATTACCAATCCTCCTAAAGTGTTCCTCAACCCAATACTGTAAGGGTAGTCCAGGTAGCCTCACCCATAGAGGTATAGTATCCATTCTTTCATGACTCGCATCAAACAACAGATTCCACGGCTTTAGTAGGAGTGGAGCCTTAAAAATCGACCAGTTCATGCTAAGTGCCCAAACTGCATGCGCTTCAGAGGTAAAATGAAATGCAAACCAACCTCCCGAAAGACCCACAATCCGCGGTACATACCCACAATGTCCCATCCATACATCGGTAGCCCACTGAATCATCGATTTAAGGCTCACCGCCTTACCATACAACCTGCCTACCAAAACGGATTTAACCATTTCAACAATTTGCTGGAAACCGATGTCTTCACCCAGAGTGTAGTTCGGGGCTTTACCCGTGTTCTTGATCCACTTCCTGCGTGTCTTCACCCGTGGACCCCTAAAACCCTCATGACCTGCATCACACCCTATAACCTTTTGTGCTGAGTCCCCAGTCGGGCTAGAAAACCCCCGTTGTTCTGCCAAGTCCAGAGCCGTTGCACAGTTACCGCCCTGTGTGGCCCCGCTAACCCGCTCCACCTGTAAAACCTCCCTTGTTATCGACACAACGCTACTCTCCCGCACCGGAGTTTCATGAGAGCCGCCCGATGAGTTCAGAAAATCAGGAAAATCTCTAATCCCTGCACTTACATGGTCCGGAGAGAATGTGCACGGAACCTTAACGCCCCAGATATTATCTGCGCTGCCCTCCGAAACGTACCCCACACCATTCCTGTCCCAAAACGGTGATTCCGACTGGGTATGCACCGAAGTATACACCGGAGAAGCCCTAGCACCAGGAAGAGATAGACCCTTGGTCAAGCGGTATTCCACAAAACCGCCTCCCCCAAAGCCACCATCACCGCTCAGAAACTGAGATTCGCCAGGTGGCGAGCTCCAAATATCGCAATGCCGCAGCGTGTCGCTGCCATAGTCCACTTCATCCAACTGTTCCATACCGGGAGAACCGTGAAGCTACCGGAGAGGAAAGTAGGGTAGAAAGAAAACAGTGAAAAATACTTACCACCGTAAACCCATCTCGACTTACCTTGAAACAGTCACTTGTCTGCCTAGGGAATCGTGCCAGCCCCTGACGTGGCTGACGGCTTGCTGTCGTCTGCAGGGTGCATGGTTGATGCCTTAGCCATTGATCGAAACCTCGACCCATCGCTCCCACCGACCTATGGAGCTCACCCTAACCCTGGACCGATTCAATCTCTAAATGCTACTATTCAAACATGTTACAATTTTATTTATATAAATAATTTAATAATAATAATATAAGAAGAATTCAAGGTCAACATTATCATGTTTTTACTCTGAGTTAAGGTAGTAGAACTGTTAAGCTCGTATTAACCTCTAACATAAAGGATTAGTCCACTTGAAAGACAATTGTAACATGTGAAAACCTCGGGACAACTGGAATATAAGATTTGAGGTTTGTAAGTACTTCAAAATATTATCCATTAATAATAAAAGTAAGAACCAAAATGGATTTTCTAAAAAGTAAGAACCAAAACTTATCATTGTGAGGATTGAGGACCAATGATAACTAACATATGTCAAAGTCTGTTATCATTGCTACAAAATTCTTGCATATTTGAATCCTCATATTTGTCGTCAATAATATTTCCAACATATTTGTAGTCAATATTTCCAATATAACATTTAATACATCTTAGTGTCTATGTAGATGAGGTTTGGTTTTTATTTGTGTATGATAAATAATAAAAATAAAAAGCCAAAATAGATCAATGTTATTTTTAATTTATATTTTAAGATGGTTAATGGATGTATTGTAAAGGCACTCGTCTTGAAAGTCACCAAACTCATTAGGTGTGAACCTTAAAAAAACAAAATAAAGAAACAAAAAAACAAAATATATTTTCTTTTTAGAAATATAGCTAAACTTAATAACTATTCTACTACTTCACAACTTCACAGGAATATTATTTCATAATAATGCTATTTCATATTTGACTTTTTTCTTCACTTTATCATGTTTAAACAAACAAATCAATGTCACAGGAGCGGGGATTAGCTGTATTGCAACTATTTTTCTTGTTTAAAAAGGTAGAAGGTAAAGGTACTTTTTAAATCAAACCCGTGGATTTGATTATGTTGGTTTTTATTCTTAGTATGAATTTTCACAATTTCAAGCTCTAAGCATTATTTTTGGAACTTTAATTTATCGTTTATTCATTTATTTTTGCACCTTAAATGTATGCAGTGATTTAGGACGTGCCTTCAAATGTGTATGTAGGAAGCATAGCCTTCTTTATCTTAGGTGATGATTTTCTCTTTATGTTAGTTCAAACCCTTTCATTGATGTGTAAGACAAATCGATTCAATCCATGAAACAAATTGTCATGGGTTTAGCCAAGACCGGGTTTTGAAAATGAATGAGATTTTTAGAATTTTATTTCCATCATTAATGGTTTTGGTTTTATGAGGTTGCTCTTCTGATTATTCAAAAGTGTGGGTTTATGTTTTTAAAATTTACCACTACATCTATGCTTACTTGTATATGATTTCTAAAATTGATATTCTGCATTTTTATATGAGTTTTAACGATGGAATGATTATTATGCATACAATAATAATCTTAATCTCTGCTTCAAAAGCATAGAGTTGGATTAAAGCATGTTAATTCTTAAATGTTTTGATGACATCAACTTTAAATGGTTCAACCATGGTCTCATGGTCTCATATGCATGCTTTTGCATTTCTTTGAGTGCAGGTTATAAAAAATTACTATTTGAGTTAAAATAATTAACCAACCAAATGAATTGATGCTTATGTAACGTTTACTATACTTAGATGTTTATGTAAATTTTAACATATTTAAAATTTATATTGGTTATGACCGAAAAAAGAATATGTTTTTTAAAATATTTCCTTATTCCAAAAGCAACACAATTATAGAAGTCCAAGCAAATTTTCGTATAATTCGATACAACAACACTAGGGAAGGCATCATAACATTTTCATATTTTGAAAGGTTGTCTACTAACTCTAACATGGGAAACAAAGTGCAAGTTACAATCCTTCCCAAGACAAAGGCCTAGTAAGCTGGTGTGTTCCAGTTATTTAATTGTTCTTATGAGATAATCTAAAGGTTGGATCTTGGGGAAAGCTCTTATTCTCAGTTCCATTATTATTGAAGTCCTTTCTTTTATTGATTATTCACATATCAATGTATATTCAAGCACCATCTACAAAAACAAAGAGGTGGTGGTTATTTTGGGGAAAGGGGAGCAATATTACATTATTGGGGTCGAGTATAGGGCTCAATATTGCCTTTGAGCTTCAGTCCATTTGGCAAGTAAATAACTCGAATGAATCATCTCCTCCTCATTTTAAGTGTCTAGGGTTTGAGAGGTTCTAATAGAAGATGGTCCATAGAGTACAATGTTATTATATTCTTAGCCATTATATATCTTCTAAAAAAAACTCAACTATAATCAATCTTATTAAGTAAACAAACTACTCAAAGAGAAGACCAATAAATCACTCAGAGATGAAATGGAGAGGCTTTCTAATAAAGAGAGAGAAGCCAATATGGAGAGGGAGAGCAATACGTGTTTGGATAAGTGAGGTAGAGAGAGAAATAATTGTAAAGTGCAATAAATGAGCAGTGTTGGACATGTGTTGTATTCTTTTTAAAGTTTCCAAAGCAAATGAGGTTCGGGGGGCTAAGAAAAAATTTGGTTATGTTTTTAGTTGTTTTTAGCCAATGTTTTTTTCACTCATTGTAAACTAATTCTGGTTAAGGAATGAGGGTTGTTATATAATTTGGGTTAATGATTTAGGATTTAGGATGCTTGAATATAGTATTGTAAACAAATAAGATAATATTCTGAGATAGAGAGTGGAAAAACTCTTAGGTAGATTGGCTTCCCAATTTTGGGTTTCTAGAGTAAATCTCTGTGTATTGTGTGTGTGAGCCATTGTTAATTCTTGTGTTTCAGATTCTATTTAGTATTGCTTTTCTTACATCGGTTTATAAAAACTCTTCAAGCATAGGAGGGCATCGAGCAAGAGATATTCAATGTAACTTTCTGATTGACGAAAAAGGGTGTGCTCGATGAGGCACACAAATTAATTAATTTTAGTAGGCTAAATTTATGTTGAATCCTCAAATCATGTTTAATCATTGATTATTGATTATTGCAAGATTGATTATTGTTGTTATTGTTTATTGTCTTTTATTAAAATGGATAACTACCATGGATGACAACCATTTAGAAATTTGGACTTCTACAAGAGGAGATAAAAGTATTCACTACAAATTAATATCAAATTTCTAATGTTTATAAACATTAATTTTCTTTTTCAATTGGAAAAGGGAGAAGATAAGGATATCAATCGTAAATAGTTAACCATGGTTGGTCATCCATTCACTTGGTAGCAATGGAAAGAGAATATAATATCAACAACCTTTCAACTCTATCAACAAATTAATATACTATATCAGTGTAATCATGAGTTTATAATATTGGGTTGTATTCTGAACTTGAAATAATATAGATGCACCAAACCAATATTTAAAGGGATCAACTTTCTAAACAAACACTCATTACAAGGAGTCAACTTGGTAAACAAGCACTCAATGAAACTTCTTTGTAGCACACAGCCCTTACCCCAAATATTAGATGCCATGGCATGCGTGAACCTTTAGTCATGTTGGATGAGTAAAAACTTGCCATGAGCCTTCAATTCATGAAAGCTGAGAGAAAGGGAGAAAGATGAGAGAAAGGGAAAGATATACGAACAAACCCCTCAATGATAGTTAATGTGAATTCATGATAGTTAATGTGAATTCCCGATGCGTGGTTTGAGAATATGGACCAATTAATTAAGGTGTTGTGAAGTTCATGGACTAAGTAATAATAAAGTTTATGTAGTAAATCAAAAGCATGTTTATTCACATACTTTATTCACATGCTACACATCATTTTTCACATAAAATATATCTTACTATTAATACCGCGAAATAGTAAATAGGATCAATACATCAGGTCATCATACCATAAAGGCATGTGAAATAACACATACGGGCACATGAGCCCCAAATAACATCACATCATCCAGGATCCATACCAAATCCCAATCAAGAACCGGAAAAGATGCCACCATATTGCAACAGAATCCCACCAATTGCATGACCAAAAGCTAACAGACCTCAAGTGGCAAAGTATCAAAATGCCAAGACATAAATACATGAAATATAAGTCCAATATACAGTCCAAAATAGCCAGAGGCCTAGACACAAGTATCAAATATTAAAAATAGAGCGGCATAAACCAACCAGATCAAAAATCCAACAAGAATTTGGAGATAGTATCTATGAACCTGTACAAATATATAACCGCATATAAACATGTGAGAAAATATATCAAAACAATCCTACAAGTCCAAACCAAAAGAGTCAGCTCCAAAGCAGGTCAATCGAGCCCCGAGAGTAAAGAAGGTCCTCATGCCATTCCTCCCACAAAATAATGCCAGACGGTGAATCCAAAGCCCTCTTGGAAAGGATGTCTGCCTCCATATTTATCTCACGGAAAACATGGGCAAAGTGAATATGCTGAAAGTCACTAATGTATTTCCTGACAGCAACCAACCATTCTGTGAGGATCAACACATTAAGAGGGGAAGAACCCAAAGCCCATGATATTATGGAAGAATAATCACCCATAACAACAAGTGAGGAAACTTGTAAGCGCCGAGCAAAGTATAAAAGAAGCCAGAGTGCACATAATTCACTGCGCGTATTCGTTCCAGAACCCAAGTTTAAATGGATCCGATAGGAATCGAAGTTGTTTAGATGAAGCACCACACCCGCCTCACTAACACCTCCCCCCCCAGCCGCAGCCCCATCAAAAAACCCACAAGGATACATTAATATCGGGGGAGCAATACGATAACTAGTATGCTTATCAGAAGAGACAGTCCTGCCTCCCGTAAGGATTGAGCCAGAATTTTTCTCCATAAATGAAGCAATGATACGACAGCTTAACCAATGCAGACTTATAGCTGTACCATCGAAAACAAAGCAGTTACGAGCCTTCCAAAGCTCCCACATCATATAACAAGGGAGTTCTAACCATCGTGCAGAACGTGAGTCGCTGAGCCACTGACCTAAACTGTCTTGCAATGAGGATGAGTGCCAAATAGCAGTTATGCCAATAAAATTGACAATAAGCATCCAAAGCTCCCTTATGATTGGACATGAAGAGAAGAGATGATCAACCGTCTCCAAGTGTGAACAGCATAAAGGACACCAGCCAGGACCATAGAAGCCACGCCGACAGAGGTTATCCCAGGTAAGAATATTGTTGCCCATTGCCAACCAGATAAAACATCTAATCCTCGGAGGAAGGGAAAGCTTCCAGATCACAGAGTGCCACCAAACCGCCTTCGGTTTACAGTCTGCAAATAATGAATCATAAGCAAGTTTTGAAGTGACCAATCCACGAGCAACATCCCAAGACCAAACCAACCTGTCCGGGGAATCGCAAAGGTGAATGTTTGCTTGACAGAGGTGCATAGTGAAGTCCGACCATTCCTTTCCCATAGCCCCATGAATTCCAAGTTGACGAGCAGTGATCCAACCCCCATTATTGAAAGCACCAACATGTGACAGGTTAAAGAGCCCCCTAGCTCGTAGATGTGCAAGAAGTTCGGGCGAGAAGGGATACGTGTGTGAAGCCCCCACAACAGGGTCCAATCCAAGTATGATATCCCGACCATTGCCAGGAATCCAAGCGAGCCACTTTGCCACAACAGAAAAAGATCCCATGAGCCCATGCCAAATATTTGAAGTACCATTTACAGAATGCCTGCCAAACCGAAACCAGGACACAACCGAAGCCTTTTTGAGATACTTGGCCCGAATGATACAGCCCCACATAGAGTTATTAAATAATACACGCCACAGGCTCTTTGCATGTAGCGCCATTACAAACAATTCCATATTCTTTATATTCCAGCCTCCAAGAATATATGGTTGTGCCATACTTTTCCAATTAATTAAATGAAATCTGTTCTTCTCTCCCCCACCAGACCAAATAAAGCGGAAGAATTTCCCCCGAAGTATGCGAATAATAGAAGACGGAATTTTACATAGGGAGAACCAGTATACTCCCATGTTCTGGAGGACAAACTTTGCCAAAGTAATCCGGCCACCCAGTGAAAGATATCTCAAGCTCCAATTACTAATGCGCGAATCGAATCGTTTAACAAGCCATAGCCAATCATTGGTCCTATATTTTGCAGGTTTGAGGAAATAGCCGAGATACTTTGAGCCTTCTGATAACTCCTTAAATTCCAAAGGAAGAATACACCTGACACTATGTTCCACATTCACCTCCAGTGAGTGTTTCAGGAAAAAGGATTTCACCATACTGATGAGCATACCAGTAACCAAGCAGAAGAAGTCAAGAATTCTCGTATACTGTAACCATTCCGCCAGAATTCCCAGCCCAAATAGCATCACATCGTCCACAAACAATGTATGGGCAACTGATACACCAGCCGAGACTTTGATTCCCACAATAGAGCCCTCGTTTTTTGCTTTGTGAATAGAGAGGCTCAACCCATCAATGATCAACAGGAACAAAAGGGGAGAAAGAGGGCATCCCTGACGGAGTCCCCTACACGCCTTGAAGAAATCAATCGGCTGACCATTAATAAGAACTGCATAGTTGACAGACGTAACACAGGCCATAATCCACTTCATAACCTTCCACGGGAGACCAATTTGTATAAGGATCAATTTGAGAAAAGTCCAATTGACACGGTCGTAGGCTTTTACCAGGTCCAGTTGAAGGATGAGTGCCTCCATCTTCTTCTGATTAATACTGTGGAAAACCTCCTGTGCCACACCAACCGCGTCGTGTATCTGCCGCCCCGCCAAAAAACCATATTGTTCCATAGTAATGTATGAGGACAAGATCGGTTTGATACGTTGAGCAATTATCTTAGAAATAATCTTGTATACTAAATTGCACAAAGCAATCGGACGAAAATCATCAAAACTCTCCGGATGTGTTGATTTAGGTATTAGTGCCAGATAAGTGGTATTTAACGCCCCGGAGACCAATCCCAAGGACCGAGATTCATCTACAGCATCCCTGAGATCACTCCCCATAATTAAAAAAAATGTATGAACAGCTCCATCGTCCACCCATCCATCCCAGGAGATTTATCCTTAGCAAAATCCCGGAGAGTGTTCTGAACATCTGTGCATGTAATAGTCTAAAAAAAAATTTCCCCCTCCACATCAGTGAACATCCGAGGATATTCCTTTATAAGTTTAAACTGTTTAGGCAGGGATGTAGTTACAGGGTTAGTATAATAATCAAGAAAATGACGTGACGCCTCAGACTTCAGTTCATCATCCCCCCAGATCCGTCGCCCATCATGATCATTAAGATCCCAAATGTTATTTTGTATTCTACGGCCATAAACATAACGATGGAAGAACTTCGTATTTAAGTCACTAGCTTTAAGCCAGATAGCCCGGCTCTTTAAACGCCAGGACTCCTCTTGATTGAGGAGTATTTTGAGTTTCCTTTCCTCCAGCAAAGCAAGGCGAGCACGATCAGTTGGAGAGATCCCCACTCTCAGAGATAGATCCCGAAGATCACAAATTTCAAAATCCAGCGAATTGAGTTCAGAGGTCTGCTTGGATTTTTTGGATCGTTCCCATTTAATAGTATAGTCTTTTAAGGACCCTAACTTGACAGCAAGCTTGTCCATTGCCGATCGCTCCCCCGAAACATCCGTATCTGCCCAAAGCGATCGGACACCCACATCAAAATCGGAATCGTTTAACCATACAAAATTGAATTTGAATGGGTATACACGGTGATTAACATCGATTTCAAATTGCATAATAATGGGGGTATGATCACTGATATGGGTCTGCATGCACCAAGATCTGTATGTATGAAACGAGCTCAAAAGTGTCTCAGATATCAGGTATCGGTCAAGTCGTTTGGAGATCAAATTTTCATCTAGCCGACCATTTGACCACGTTGGGGTTAATGGCCTCGGTTCCACATCAACCAGAGAGTATGTGGAAAAAAGGTTTCTGAAGTAAGTCCCTAGAGGGTCCCTTCTGGCCGCACTACCCCAGATTTCTTCAGCACCCCATGAAAAATTCAAATCACTTTCAAGTATCAAATTGTCCAATGCCAATAAATGACCCGAACATGCCAGATTCCAGAATGCTTCCCTGTTGCTATAGGGCCCATAGCAATTTACAATGTTTAAAACTTTTTTGGATCCCCTAAATGTGCCAGTCAGTAGTATGCCCAGCGTGGTAATAAAAGGATCCAGCTTAAAGACCCCCGGGTTCCATGCAGCCAGGAGACCACCAGAAAGACCAACTGCGTCCACAGTAGACATACACCACCCAGGCTTAATTTTATTGAAGAAAATACGAGCTTTCTCCCCACATACCATAGTTTCTTGTAAAAAAACCAAATCGGGATTTACAATTTGTAGGACTCTTTTGAGGGCCAGTTGTTTGGGCATGCCCCCCACACCCCTAATGTTTAAGGAGAGAAAAATCATTTCCGACCCCTGGCTAGGGCTTTGATTCCTCTAAGAGCCCTGGTATCCGGGGAGATGGGGGTATTCGGAACGTTTTTGTCAGTACCCCCTAGAGTGTTGACCTTTGAATTTTTCCTGGCACTTCTCGTTTTTAATGGAGAGAAATCAACTGCCAACCCACCGAGCCGAGCCCCCTTTGCAATACATTGGTCGCCCAACGTAGTCAAAATGGCAGTTGGTGGGTTGTTATTCTTTACCACCTTATCAGGGGCCAATGTCGTAGAGGCCGGGGGATCAGTCTCAGTTGTATTACATGGATCACAATCACCAACAACCCGGTTATTTAAATAAACAGGGAGGGATGTTTTTTGGACCATTTCAGAGTATGAGGGGATGTGCAATATACGATCCTGAGAGTCGGCTGGGGGATCCGATGACATAAGCCCATCCTTAATAGGCTCGCAATCAGGAAAACAAGGGTGGGTGACGGCCGGGGGATCCGATGACAAAGGCCCTTCCTTATTAGGCTCAAGAACAGGCAAAGACTCCTCACAATCCGAGGAGAGGATAACAGTAGGACTGTGTGTAAAAGCCGACGCCACAGGCGAAATGGGAATGTCAGACGAGGTCCCCGAGGGGGTGGGGGGGAAGTACAAATAGGAAGTGGGGAATCAATGGTGGGAGATGCATTATCAGACGGGACAGTAGGATCCTTTTCAGACTCAGAAGCAGATGACAGCTTTGGATATAAATGACTCAAATAGTTACCATTGTTACCATTGTTGAGTTCCAAAGCATTTATAAATTTGATGTCCAAATCATTCAAAGAATGGTAAAAAGATGGGTCATTGGATTCCAACTTACCCAATATTCCGGCAGCCGAAGGCGAAAACCTGTTGGAATAACCGTCAAGACCACCATTCGTATCCAAGTCTTTGTCGCTACCATCATCCGAGGACCAAAAGGGATTCGCCCCCACCGGATGACCAGAAGAAAACCGCTGGTTGCACTGCTGCCAAAGATGACCCACTTGTTTGCAATTGGAGCACCGGAACGGGATGCCCCAATAATCGATAATCAAATCTAGCCGACGACCACGCCAATTGATGTGGAGAACATCAATGAGTCCCAAAGAAATGTCCACTTCCACCAAGAGCCGCCCCATACGCTGATTGAAGCCCGTAAGGTGCTCCTCCTCCACATGAAGAAACCGGCCCAAGCTATTTCCAATAGCTTCAAACGCCCCCTGATTCCATAGAGCAAGCGGTAGGCCAGGAATGAGTACCCATAAATGACGCATGCGCACAGTAGCTGAATCCGAGTCAAAATCAGTGTACCATTTTTGTAACATGAGGCTGCCCGCTCCATGAAGCCACAACTGAGCTAAAATAGCAGAATAGTGAGCTTCCTGCTCAAACTTGAAACCGTACCAGCCTCGTGCTAAAGCAAATACCTGAGGAGTGTAACCCACAATGGGCTTCCATTTCTCAGTAACCCAACCCACAATGTCCTTTCGGTCCATGGAAAAATAAGAGAATTTCCCCACCAAAATCGTTAAATTGAACTCGACGAGCTCTTCTAAGCCCAGGTCCCGGCCCATTGTTAGACAGACCTCCCCGGGACGGCAGCAAAATTTCTCACACAGACGGTGAGCAGCACGCGAGACCTGGCGCGTTTTCCCCTCCTGCACATGTGATGGACAAGCCCGCGTGCTATCAACAGAAGGGTCTGAGCCCGATGTCAGCCCAGGAGCTCCAGATAAAGGCAACTGGCCTTTTTTTGCCCCATGCCTGGCATGTGGTGATCTTTGTCGGATACCCGAGGCTAGTTGTCGCTTTCCATACAACTTATCTCAAAAATAGGAGGCATGTTTAAATAATCCCGCCTCTTCCATTCTGTATTTCGAGGCGGTCATGGAGTTATCCGCCAAAGCTTGTGGATCCGCCATATGATCATCCATTGCCAGGTGGTAGACTTTCACGCTATCTCAAAAGAAGCTTCCAGATGCCAGTAACGGAGGGAGACCGTGCAGCACCCAACAAGTAGAGACCAAACCCCAGTGCACAGTAAAACAGATGTTAACCCCGACAGGAATCAAGGATGTAATGATGCCGAGAATATGGAGCATTCGATGCCCGAAAACGTCAGATGCCCGAAAAAATGCAAACCTCTGGTACCAACCCAATAAGGCCGCTAGCCGTGCAACAACCGGTCACCGAAAAACCAGTATATTCCAATAGAATATATGTCTCCCGGTCGCTCCGGCGATCACACCCCAGGCGCCATAAAACGGACCCCGGCAGCTAAGGAACCAGTCGCAGAAAAGGCAGAAGTAATCGGACTAGTGTGTATATCCCCAGAAAAATCGAAATCCAGGAAAATAGCCAGAACCAAAACTCCACACAACGGCCGGGAGCACAGACACCCAGAGAAACCAAACCCCCAGGTCAAAGCATAACCGGAACAAATACCCAACTATCGATTATTGGACATAAACCCCCACCAGGCAATACCGTTCGCTTTCCACAGCATGTAGGTAGACCCCAAAGAGAACCTAAATAACCAAAAGAATGTGAATAACTGCACCTGAATGGGAGATGAGCAACCTGTTCAAAGGAATGTAAACCACGGCGTCCCCCAAAGAAAATCCTTACCCACACCGAAACCCTGCCAGTATCTGCTACTCACCGCCAACGAGCCACCACCATCTTCCTACCGCTAGATGTTCATGCTACACAGCATTACGGAGAAGCAACAACCGATTTTGCATTATGGAGAAGTTTTATCGATTTTTTAGGGTAATGTTTCTCTTCTTTTATCTCAAAAAGAATTGAGCGGGAGGGTGTAAGTTCAAATTTAGTTAGGGAATTAGATCTCCAAGTTTTTCATATTTAATGTAGTTTTGCTTCAAAGGTTTCATTGTTTTTTTCCTTAACTAATAAAATTATTTTGGAAGATAGAACATGGTTTTGGGATAGATAAAAGTTTCATTGTTTATTTTCTCCAATTTATAATAAAATTTTGGAAGATAGAACATTGTTTTGGAGTAGATATGTCTCTTTGTTAATACACAGTGTTTAAAATCTATTCCAACTATCATAAATATTATAACAACTCCAATTTGGATGATGGTGTTGAATATCCCTTTCCATCTACATATTCTATACGTATTAGAAAAAATACAGTGAAAAGTCATTCTACAATAAAAAATTATTGTGGGATGTAGTCTGTTCACGAGAATAAGAAGTGAAAATCTACTATGTAATGGGGATTGTGATTTGGAAGATAAGTGTATGTCTCGAAGAAGTCATTCTTAAGCTTTGGTTTGCATTTTCCTAATAAACATTCTTCACAACTTATATGATAATATTAGAAATTATGTGATATTAGGTCTTACAAAGTAATAATGTTAGAAGATGGGAAAAATATAGAAAGATTACTTACATCAATGCAATTTAGAGGTAATAACTATTCTTTAAATCAACATAATTACTATTATTTGGCTTTCACATAAAAGTAAATGTTGATGTTCCAACTACATTCCTCTTCCATAACACAAATTATATTTCAACACATGGCATTTTTTTACAACATCCCTTTGCACTGCTATGGGCAATTGCTATTAGTAATTCTATAGAACAAGACTTGTGTGGGAGAAAATTGTCAAATATATTTATCTTTTGACATTTTAGAATCGTTATTACCATTATAAATTGTTTTCTCCTCTAACACACTATATACAATATTGAAACATACATAAAGTATTTAGTACAATTCTAAACAATATATTTATGATGTGGAAAGTTATTGAATTGAAAATATTTTGTTTCCAGAATCCAATTCAGACGACGTCTGGAAATATTTTCTTCATTCAAATATGCATTTATTACATAACGATAATAACTTTCTTGATGAAATTATAATGCACTTATCTTGAATACATGTCCCAAATTTTGCGTCCATTGAGAAATGAAGAAGTGATTAGTTTGTGGAAGTGATGAATATTATCCTAAATGCCTTGAATTGACATAGGAAATATTGTTTATTTATGAATGCCAGTGTTGCATACCCACAGTCTTCACTAAATCTTGATGTTGCAAAAACACCAAGCATAAATTTGGTCTAAAAAACATTACAGCCAAGTATTTTTTTTTCAATGGAACACTTCATGGGAAACCCTCAAGTACTTCCCCTCATTTCAAGGATGGTACCCAATGTAAACCATCGGCTTTGATTACGGGGCCTAACCTGGTGGGGACATCAAGTGAGGCCCTGCATAGCCAGTCGGGGATTTGACCCCGAGAACTTATGCTTGCAATTACATCACTCAACCACTTGAGCTAAACAACCAAGCTATATTACAACCAAGTATAAACTATGTAAGAACGAATAAAAAATAGACAAACTTAATTTTTTTAGTAAGTTTATTTTTTTATAATTAGATAAAGTTCCATTTTGATTTTTTTTTTGAAATTTCAATAATCTTGATTTTCTTAAGATAGAAAAAAATATTTATGATTAAATAAACTATAACTTTGATCACAAGGCATGAAATAGACGATGAATGTATGTACTATTAAGGCACTCCTTATGTTAGGTCACCAGTTCAAAACTCTATAGATACTAGCTTAAAAAAAAACCTATAACTTTTAATCCAAAAAACTATACCAAAATTAAATAAAAGATAATTAAATTGGTTAAAGATATATGCACAACAAAATATAGGATGATCCTACTTGATGGTAGATGCTTCCATGTTGATTGTCATAATTCTTATTTGCAAAAAGAATGGTAGATGCTTCCATGTTGATTGTCATAATTCTTATTTGCAAAAAGAAGATGTAGGCCATACTTATGAGTAAAGACGTCGAGGAAGAAGCATGATTTAAAAACATAAGATCCTCTATTATATTTCTAATGAGGAATGATGAATGATATTAGACAGCCTTGTTTTACTCGAACCAAATTCTGGATCTAACCAAGACGGCCCGCATTGAATGTGTAGATGGAAACTAATGTGATTCTTCCTCTTTACGGTTGCTTTATTTTTGTCTAGGCATTAGCATTTGCCTAGGGACCATCGAATAATTCGATGTAATTTTCCATTTTGAATTAACTTCATATTATCCATCATATGATTGAAAATATTATTGAATTTAAGGGAATTTTATTTTCAATTGTGGTATGCATATATTAGGTAGTTGCGGAATGCTATAGAAGGTGGTATGCAGATATTAGATAGTTGCGGAATGCTATAGATCGCATACTCTATTCTATAGCATACCTCTTGTGGTATGCATATTCTTGATATTAGATCGCAAGAGGTATCTGACTAATATAAAGAGTATGAAGATTATCAACAATGCAAATATTTTTTTATATCAAGAAGCCTAGATTGTTGCTTAAGTTCGGTTACTAAGAATAATATGAAGCGCCCTCCTAGTTGGATTACAGCAGCAAGGCTAGAGGAGGTTGTGTGGAAGATGGAAGTTGTATGAAATTTGTTTGAAGAGGTAATTTTTTGGGGTATAGAACCTCTTAATGAAGTCAAAATCAAGAGTTGAATTTAATCATAATTTAATTAAAATTTGCAAGGGAGATTTTTCGTTGAAGTGTTAGGTTTTATAGATTTCATTTATGTTATGAACATTTGAGTTATATATCTAATTTTATTTTCGCAATGTTGTTTCTCCATGAATTATGTCCTGGACACCCTCTTTAGTAGAAATTCATTTGGTAAAGATATATTTTATGTTGAAGGCAGAGCTTCAAAAATTGGTTTTCCTCTACTTCAAAAACATGCACTTGAAATCGTGTGAGAATTATGCATGGATCCTCCATGAATGATCCAGGTGGATATCGGTGGCCACCCACCTTTCCAACTGGCTCAAAACAGTTTTCTGGCAATTTTGGTATTGTGCTATTTTTAGCAGTTTTTCGGGTCTTGAACTTCCGGGGCCATTTTGAGGCCCTAAACGACCTTTTTTGGCGATTTGGGGGGCCAAATGGTTGCCCTCTGCGTCCATATGGTCTTAGTTGACAGTTGTAAATATCGGATAGACCTTTCCAATGGGCTACCGAGCACCCCAAACAGAGATCGTATGCAAAAGTTACAACCCCGGGAAGTTGATGTACTAACTTACCCAAACGAGGCCCACATGACTTTTGGGGCTTCATCTCCTAGGGTTAGGTTTTTGGATGTCTAGGGTTTTTGACATTCCTGTTTATTGTAAAAGGCCTTGAGCGCCTCATTGTAACCATCTTCGGGCGAAATGAGCGTAGCCGTTACATCTCTTCTCAGAGATAAGCCACCACCATTCCAGCAAGCTTGTTTTCCGCTGCATTTTACAGTTTTAGCTTATTCCCTTATTGAACAGAAAACCAGTTTTACTGTATCTCTATTTTTTGTGTTAAGCATTTGATAATAATCTGTATTCATTTCGTTCTGCTCATAAAATCCGGTTCAGTGGTATCAGAGCGATCTGCTCCTTGTCGTTTAATGCATGTCCCCAACGAGGTCAGGGTACAAAGAATTAGGTCTCGAGCTTGTTTCTCTTGAAGACAAAAGCTTTGACACGCCCAAGCGACCTCTCATGGCAGGAGAAAAGAAAGATGATGGGATAGGAGATCCTATCAAAATGTTGCTTGAGGAATCCCTCACGCAGCAGAGGAACGAGATGATGGACAGTTTCGCGCAAATCCTTCGGCGACTACCAACAAGCGACGCATCTTCCTCAAGCGGACGCGCCGCCCCCTTCAAGGTACAAATCAACTTCGATATTCCTATATTTGAAGGACAGATAGACGCAGATGCTGTAGATAAGTGGTTGAATCTACTAGAAGGGTATTTTTCTGTCCATAACTTTTCGAATAGAGAAAAGATTACTTTTGCGCTCCTCAAAGCCGTTCCCCATGTCAAATATTGGTGGAAAACATTCTGTGAGCAAAAGGACACAGAAGAAGCCTCATTATTTTCAGTCACGACCACCTGGGAATCCTTCAGGGATGCTATTAAGGAACAATACTACCCTGTTGGAAGTTATGACGACATGTATACCAAATGGACCACACTGCGACAAGAAAGAGACCAAGCAGTGCCAGAGTTCACAAATATCTTCCATACCTTGCGCACCAAGCTGGGTATCAAAGATTCAGAGCGACATATGGTGCTCAAGTATCGTGGTGGTCTACATAGATACATCCAGACCTAAATGGAATTTTTGGACATCTCTTCCTTGGGCACGGCCTACCGATATGTCGTCAAAATCGAGTAGAAGCTCAAACAAAAGACGCGGCAATTTGGGCCTGGGAACCTCTCACAGCAAAAGGCAGGAAAGGGCGGCCCCAACCCACATAATAAAGGACAGAGCAAATATGGACAGTAGCAGGACAATCAGTCCAAGCCGCAAGCAAAGAAGGACACCGAAAAGACAAAGAAAGATACCGGGAAGTGGTGCAACTTCCATAAGAGCCCTTGGCATAACACTGCTGATTGCCGCTCAAAGCAGTCGCTGGTGGCCGAAGTGAAAGCATCTGAATCAGATGCGGGTTCTGACTCTGAATCCGAACCAGAAAGGGGAAGACGGATCATTGACACGGAACCCAGTGCCACCATTGCTACCACCAAGCTCCAGCCTGATGAACCAGATGAGCTAGAAGAATCAGAACGCCTTTTCCATTCATAGATGTGGGTAAAAGGCACCCCGCTGCACTTCATCGTTGATAGCAATAGCCAGAAGAATCTCATCTCAGCAGAGGTCGTCAAGTGCCTGGCCCTGCCAACAACGCTACACCCACAACCCTATACCATTGGATGGCTCTGCAAAGGAAGCGATCTCCGCGTCAGCCAACAGTGTCGACTGTCATATGGCATCAAGCCCTTCAAGGACGAGGTATTGTGTGATGTTGCTCCTCTCGAAGTTTCAGATGTTCTTTTGGGCCAACCTTATTTATGGAAACATCATGTTGTATATGAGTCTAGGCCTCGTAGTGTTATTATTTCTTTGAACAGGAAATTGTACAGGATACCCGAGGCAGTCACTCCTAGTGCTATTTCCTTGATCTCTGCCAAGCAATGCAGGAAGGTCATCTCTCAGACCGGGAAATTTATCTTCTTTGTGATTCGCTCTCATAGTGAGAGAAAGATCGCAGCCACATCCAGGGCCTCCGCAACCGATCTCTCCACACAACAGAAGCAAGTGGATAAGGTGGTGGAAGGATACTCAGATATCTTCTCCTCTCCTACCGGGGTACCTCTGCACTGACAAGTCAAGCATCCCATCGATCTGACCCCAAGCGCACCGCTACCCAATGGACCAGTCTATCACCGCTCTCTGTTGGAAAATGAGGAGATCAAGAGGCAGATCCAAGAACTGCTCCACAAGGGGCACATCCATCCCAGCTCATCACCTTGTGGGAGCCCAATCGTGCTGGTGCAGAAGAAAGATGGGACCTGGCGACTCTGCATTCATTACCGGGCCCTGAATAAAATCACAGTCCGCAACCGGTACCCGATTCCCCAAATCGACGACCTCCTTGATCAGCTCATGGGGGCCAAATACTTCAGTAAGTTTGATCTGAAGTCTGGGTACCACCAGGTCCCAATAGAACAGACCGATGTATGGAAGACTACCTTCAAGTCAAAAAAAGGTCTTTTTGAATGGCTGGTCATGCCTTTTGGTTTGACAAATGCTCCAGCAACTTTTATGAGGATGATGAACGATATCCTACGACCTTTCAACAATAATTTTGTAGTGGTGTATCTGGATGACATCCTCATCTACAACAAGACTTAGGAGGAACACTTGCAGCATATTCAGCAGGTTCTGCACACCCTACGGAAGCACAAACTATATGCAAACTTGGAAAAATGCTCCTTCGGCATGGACAAGGTCCATTACTTAGGCTACATCGTTGATCGACATGGTGTGCATGTGGATCCAGCCAAGATCCAGGTCATCCGTGACTGGCCAACCCCAACCACACTCACTGAACTTCGGAGCTTCTTGGGCCTCACCAACTTCTATTGCCGGTTCGTGCTGGGATTCTCTCATATCGCATGGGCCCTCAGCCAAGTGACCAGGGGTGGTGGTAAGGCTAAATTTGTGTGGGTCCTGTCCCAACAACAAGCCTTCGATGACTTGAAGAAGCGTTTGTGCTCATCGTCGGTACTCTCATTACCAGACCTGCAACATCCCTTTGAGATCGAGACAGATGCTTTAGATTATGCTGTGGGCGCCGTTCTCACTCAACACGGCCACCCCGTGGCATATCATAATGAGACACTATCAGATGCTGTCCGTAAGTACCCTACCTACGACAAAGAAATGTACTCCATTGTAAAATCCTACCGCCAGTGGAGACATTACATTCTTGGGAAGGAGACAGTCATCCACACTGATCACAAGCCACTACAGTTCATGCAGACCGAAGGAAAGTTGCAGAATGACCGCCATCAGAAGTGGTCAACATATTTACAGCAGTTCCACCTCAAGATCAAATATAAAACAGGGAGTACCAACCAAGTTGCTGACTGCCTAAGTCGACCTCCAGTCGCGGCACTCACCGCGGTGCTAGACTCTTATGGCCATGAGACCTCCGGATGGCCCCACCTCTACGAGATAGACCCTGACTTCTCCACCACCTATCAAATGTTGGGAACCAACTCAATGGTTGCTAATTTCCATCTTCAGGACGGGTTGTTGTGTCGTCTGGGCCATCTATGCGTTCCATCAAGCGAGCGCGCGAAGCTGATTTGGGAAGCTCACTAAAGTCGGGTGGCAGGACACTTTGGTGTCGAAAAGACAGTGGTAGTGCTACAGAAACATTTCTACTAGCCGAAACTTCGACAGGATGTCGGCAAGTATATCAAGTTCTGCACCGCTTGCGCTATTGCCAAACCGACCACTAAGAAACAAGGCCTATACACCCCGTTTCCTACTCCTAACAGGCCGTGGGAATCCATCTCAATGGACTACATGTTGGGCCTCCCGTCCACCAAGAGGGGAAACGACTATGTTTTTGTGGTTGTTGATCGCTTTTCCAAGACGACGATTCTAGCCGCTTGCAAGAAGAACATCACAGCAAAAGCCACTGCCAAGCTCTTCTTTGAACGAGTATGGGTACATTTTGGGATCCCACAGACCATTATCTCAGACCGTGACAATCGGTTTCTCAGCTCATTTTGGTCGAGCCTCTGGTCACTGCTGGATACCAAGCTCACCAAATCCACTGCCTTCCACCCCCAGACCGATGGCCAAACTGAGGTCATCAACCGGGTGGTCGTACATATCCTGCGCATGTACAATTCAACACACCCCCGCACATGGGATGAGAGTCTTCCCTATGTCCAACATAGCTACAACCGAGCCCTGTATAGCTCAACTAGCCACAACCCCTTTCAGGTGGGGTTGGGATTCCAACCATTGGGCCCCATGGATGTTGCACTTCCCGTTGCGACCACCTCGTCCGACTCATCCCCAGAAGCTGACAAAGCCGCTCGGTTCATTGAACGGAACTAGCATATCTGCCAACAGGTTCAGGATATTCTATAGAAGTCTAATGCTAAGTACAAGCAACGCCATGATCAACATCGGGTGCCACATAAGTTTCAGGTGGGCGACAAAGTTTGGTTGCATTTGCAGAAAGAACGCCTTATAGGGCCCCATCGAAAGCTTCGCCCACTCCGTTATGGGCCGTACACCATCACCAAGGAGGTGGGTGACAATGCTTTTTAGCTCAACATTCCCCCCTTCCTTGGTCTGCATCGAGTCTTCAACGTGGCTCTCCTTCGACCATATTTCCCACCATTATTAGACACCTTAGAGATAGCAGAGAAGTTGACACCAACAGAGCTCAACCCTGACTGCCTACAACAAGCATCTAGTGATCATATTGCAGACACACAAATCAAGGGCACTCGACATCAAAGGATCCAGCTTTATCGAGTTGTCAAAGCAGGGCAGCTCCTGCACCAAGGCAAGTGGCTCACCCAGGGCCAAATTCAGCAGAAATTTCCTCATTTGATGGGGGAACTCAACGCAATGGAGACCATTGCTTCCTAAGGAGGGAGGATTGATCCAGGTGGATATCGGTGGCCACCCACCTTTCCAACTGGCTCAAAACAGTTTTCTGGCAATTTTGGTATTGTGCTATTTTTAGCAGTTTTTCGGGTCTTGAACTTTCGGGGCCATTTTGAGGCCCTAAACGACCTTTTTTGGCGATTTGGGGGGCCAAATGGCTGCCCTCGACATTCAATTAAAAAATTGTAAGTCTCGGATAGACCTTTCCAATGGGCAATCGAGCGTCCCAAATGGAGATCGTATGCAAACGTTACAACCCCGGGAATTTGATGTACTGACTTACCCAAACGAGGCCCACATGACTTTTGGTGCTTCATCTCCTAGGGTTAGGTTTTTGGATGTCTAGGGTTTTTGACATTCCTATTTATTGTAAAAGGCCTTGAGAGCCTCAATGTAACCATCTTCTGGCGAAATGAGCGCAGCCGTCACATCTCTTATCAGAGATAAGCCGACACCATTCCAGCAAGCTTGTTTTCCGCTGCATTTTACAGTTTTAGCTTATTCCCTTATTGAATAGAAAAACAGTTTTACTGTATCTCTGTTATTTTGTGTTAAGCATCTGATAATAATCTGTATTCATTTCGTTCTGCTTATAAAATCCGGATCAGTGGTATCAGAGCGGTCTGCTTCTTGTCGTCTTAATGCATGTCCCAAACGAGGTCAGGGTACAAAGAATTGGGTCTCGAGCTTGTTTCTCTTGAGGACAAAAGCTCTCGCACGCCCAAGCGACCTCTCATGGCAGGAGAAAAGAAAGATGACGGGACAGGAGATCCTATCAAAATGTTGCTTGAGGAAGCCCTCACGCAGCAGAGGAACCAGATGATGGATAGTTTCGCGCAAATCCTTCGGCGACTACCAACAAGCGACGCATCTTCCTCAAGCGGAGGCGCCGCCCCCTTCAAGGTACAAATCAACTTCGATATTCCTATATTTGAAGGACAGATAGACGCAGATGTTGTAGATAAGTGGTTGAATCTACTAGAAGGGTATTTTTCTGTCCATAACTTTTCGAATAGAGAAAAGATTACTTTTGCGCTCCTCAAAGCCGTTCCCCATGTCAAAGATTGGTGGGAAACATTCTATGAGCAAAAGAACACAGAAGAAGCCTCATTATTTTCAGTCACGGCCACTTGGGAATCCTTTAGGGATGCTATTAAGGAACAATACTACCCTATTGGAAGTTATGACGACTTGTATACCAAATGGACCACACTGCGACAAGAAAGAGACCAAGCAGTGCCAGAGTTCACAAATATCTTCCATACCTTGCGCACCAAGTTGGGTATCAAAGATTCAGAGCGACATCTGGTGCTCAAGTATCGTGGTGGTCTGCATAGATACATCTAGACCGAAATGGAATTTCTGGACATCTCTTCCTTGGGCGCGGCCTACCGATATGCCGTCAAAATTGAGCAGAAGCTCAAAAAAAAGACGCGGCAATTTGGGCCTGGGAACCCCTCACAGCAAAAGGCAGGAAAGGGCGGCCCCAACCCACAGAATAAAGGACAGAGCAAAGAGGGACAGTATCAGGACAATCAGTCCAAGCCGCAAGCAAAGAAGGACACCAGAAAGACAAAGAAATATACCGGGAAGTGGTGCGACTTCCATAAGAGCCCTTGGCATAACACTGCTGATTGCCGCTCAAAGCAGTCGCTGGTGGCCGAAGTGAAAGCATTTGAATCAGATGCGGGTTCTGAATCTGAGTCCGAACCAGAAAGGGGAAGAAGGATCATTGACGCCAAACCCAGTGCCATCATTGCTACCACCAAGCTCCATCTTGATGAACCAGAAAAAGGAAAATGCCTTTTCCATTCACAGATGTGGGTAAAAGGCACCCCGCTGCACTTCATCGTTGATAGCGGTAACCAGAAGAATCTCATCTTAGCAGAGGTCATCAAGCGCCTGGCCCTGCCGACAACGCCACATCCACAACCCTATACCATTGGATGGCTCCGCAAAGGAAGCAATCTCCGCGTCAGCTAACAGTTCCGACTGTCATACGACATCAAGCTCTTCAAGGATGAGGTATTGTGTGATGTTGCTCCTCTCAAAGTTTCAGATGTTCTTTTGGGCCAACCTTATTTTTGGAAACGTCATGTTGTATATGAGTCTAGGCCTCGTAGTGTTATTATTTATTTGAACAGGAAATTGTATAGGATACCCGAGGCAGTCCCTCCTAGTGCTATTTCCTTGATCTCTGCCAAGCAATGCAGGAAGGTCATCTCTCAGACCGAGAAATTTGTCTTCTTCGTGATTCGCTCTCGGAGTGAGAGAAAGATCGCAGCCACATCCAGGGCCTCCGCGACCGATCTCTCCACACAATAGAAGCAAGTGGATAAGGTGGTGGAAGGATACTCAGATATCTTCTCCTCTCCTATCGGGGTACCTCTGCACTGCCAGGTCAAGCATCCCATCGATATGACCCCAGGTGCACCACTACCCAATGGGCCAGTCTATTGCCGCTCTCTGTTGGAAAATGAGGAGATCAAGAGGCAGATCTAAGAATTGCTCCACAAGGGGCACATCCGTCCCAGCTCAACACCTTGTGGGATCCCAATCGTGCTGGTGCAGAAGAAAGATGGGACCTGGCGACTCTGCATTCATTACCGGGTCCTGAATAAAATCACAGTTCGCAACCGTTACCCGATTCCCCGAATCGACAACCTCCTTGATAAGCTCACGGGGGCCAAATACTTCAGTAAGATTTATCTGAATTCTGGCTACCACCAGGTCCCAATAGAACAGACAGATGTATGGAATACTGCCTTCAAGTCAAAAGAAGGTCTTTTTGAATGGCTGGTCATGCCTTTTTGTTTGACAAATGCTCCAGCAACTTTTATGAGGATGATGGACGATATCCTACGACCTTTCACCAATAATTTTGTAGTGGTGTATCCGGATGACATCCTCATCTACAGCAAGACTTGGGAGGAACACTTGCAGCATATTCAGCAGGTTCTGCACACACTGCGGAAGCACAAACTATATGCAAACTTGGAAAAATGCTCCTTCGGCATGGACAAGGTCCATTACTTAGGATACATCATTGATCGACATGGTGTGCATGTGGATCCAGGCAAGATCCAGGTCATCCATGACTGGCCAGCCCCAACCACACTCACTGAACTTCGGAACTTCTTGGGCCTCGCCAATTTCTATCGCCGATTCGTGTTAGGATTCTCTCATATCGCATGGGCCCTCAGCCAAGTGACTAGGGGTGGTGGTAAGGAAAAATTTGTGTGGGGCCTGTCCCAACAACAAGCCTTCGAAGACTTGAAGAAGAGTTTGTGCTCATCGCCGGTACTCTCATTACTGGACCTGCAACATCCCTTTGAGATAGAGACAGATGCTTCAAATTAAGCTGTGAGCACCGTTCTCACTCAACACGGCCAACCCGTGGCATATCATAGTGAGACACTATCAGATGCTGTCCATAAGTACCCTACCTACGACAAAGAAATGTACTCCATTGTACAAGCTTGCCGCCAGTGGAGACATTACATTCTTGGGAAGGAGACAGTCATCCACACTGATCACAAGCCACTACAGTTCATGCAGACCCAAGGAAAGTTGTAGAATGACCGCCATCAGAAGTGGTCAACATATTTACAGCAGTTCCACCTCAACATCAAATATAAAACAGGGAGTACCAACCAAGTTGCTAACTGCCTCAGTCGACCTCCAGTTGCGGCACTCACCACGGTGCTAGACTCTTATGGCCATGAGACCTCCGGATGGCCCCACCTCTACGAGACAGGCCTCGACTTCTCCACCACCTATCAAATGTTGGGAACCAACTCAATGGTTGCTAATTTCCATCTTCAGGACGGGTTGTTGTGTCGTCTGGGCCATCTCTGCGTTCCATCAAGCGAGTGCGCGAAGCTGATTTGGGAAGCTCACTACAATCGGGTGGCAGGACACTTTGGCATCGAAAAGACAGTGGTGGTGCTGCAGAAACATTTCTACTGGCCGAAACTTCGACAGGATGTTGGCAAGTATATCAGGTCCTACACCGCTTGCGCTATTGCCAAACCGACCACTAATAAACATGGCCTATACATCCCGCTGCCTACTCCTAACAGGCCGTGGGAATCCATCTCAATGGACTACATGTCGGGCCTCCCATCCACCAAGAGGGGAAACGACTGTGTTTTTGTGGTTGTTGATCGCTTTTCCAAGATGGCGATTCTAGCTGCTTGCAAGAAGAACATCACAGCAGAAGCCACTGCCAAGCTCTTCTTTGAATGAGTATGGGTACATTTTGGGATCCCATAGGCCATTATCTCAGACCGTGACAGTCGGTTCCTCAGCTCATTCTGGTCGAGCCTCTGGTCACTGCTGGATACCAAGCTCACCAAATCCACTGCCTTCCACCCCCAGACCGATGGCCAAACCGAGGTCGTCAACCGAATGGTTGTACATATCCTGCGCATGTACAATTCAACACACCCCCGCACATGGGATGAGAGTCTTCCCTATGTCCAACATAGCTACAATCGAGCCTTGCATAGCTCAACTGGCCACAGCCCCTTTCAGGTGGGGTTGGGATTCCAACCATTGGGCCCCATGGATGTTGGACTTCCCGTTGCGACCACCTCGTCCAACCATTGAGCTCAACTTTCCCCCCTTCCTTGGTCTACATCCAGTCTTCAACGTGGCTCTCCTTCGGCCATATTTCCCACCATTATTAGACACCTCAGAGATAGCAGAGAAGTTGACACCAACAGAGCTCAACCCTGATTGCCTACAACAAACATCTAGTGATCATATTGCAGACACACAGATCAAGGGCACTCGACATCAAAGGATCTAGCTTTATCGAGTTGTCAAAGCAGGGCAACTCCTGCACCAAGGCAAGTGGCTCACCCGAGGCCAAATTCAACAGAAATTTCCTCATCTGATGGGGGAACTCAACGCAATGGAGACCATTGCTTCCTAAGGAGGGAGGATTGATCCAGGTGGATATCGGTGGCCACCAACCTTTCCAACTGGCTCAAAACAGTTTTTTGGCTCAAAACAGTTTCCAAGTAAGAAGAAACCCTAGCAAAGTTGGGAGACTCATAGGGCAGCGATGAAGAAGGTTTAAATGGCACTGATATTGTATCATCCTTGCACCATGAACATACATAAGATGTTTACAACTGATATACCTTGGATGGTTAGGGTTTTACCCTTATAGAGAAGACTACTCGACAGGTATGACTTGAGAAGACACAGGTATGTTTTGAAATCTGTTTCATGATTAAGTTCACAATATGTTTGTCTTCATATTATTGAGGTTAGTACAACCATGATCACCTTAGTAAAAGTATGAATGCATGTAAAATGATAGAGGACATTCATTGATTAGGGTTATGACACTTATGATTGTACTAATGCACCTGTGGTTTTGTATGAGGATGATGTTGTCTGCTAACATGAAAGATACATCAAGAAAGACCAATCAAGTTCTATGACCGTGATGACATGAAGACAAAGACTCATCCATAGTCTTTGGTCACATAGAAGCTCTATTTACGAGGTATGTATGACTTTATTCTACTATTCTTAACTTATGAGATATGTAGGTTCTAGCACAAGGTCTCTAAATCATTGAAGAGAACAAAGAAGATATTGTTTGGGTTTGTTAAGACATAACCAGGTATAATAATCGAGGTATGTTTTCCTATATCAAGTTAGAATCCTAATTTGTGTTAGGATCTTAGGTAAGTATACCTGTGTATGAAATGATCATGACCATACATACTTAAGATTATAATGTTTTGATAGTATTGAGATTATACTAATGAATGTATGATTATGTATGAGATCATGAGGATGAATAGAAGTTTAAAGACATATAGAGATCAAGCGGGATGCAACCACACAAACATAAAAGATATTTATTTGAGTTGTTATTTGAATCTCTGAAATAGTAAATGATATTGCTTGTAATAGTTGTATGCATATTTGTATTCCTAGAATGTATCATGCATAGTGTAAGCATTCATATAACATTGAATAGTATAGTACTAATATGCATATGATGGGTAAGTTGGACAAACATTCCATTATTGTTTATCTAGAATGAAACCTCTTTGCTAACATGCTGAGAGCTGTGCACGCTCTTGACAGTATGTTCTGGTAGAGATGGAAGGCATCTAGATAGCCATTGTATGCATACAGGATATGGAAAAGTGTTGTGCCAAAATATTGGTCAAGATAGTTGCATGACTATGTGAATCATATGAGTATGCATAGTAGGTTATCATGTCAACATAATTTGATGATTAAGAAGTATTACTAATCATGTGATTAAATTTGATTTGTAGAAAAGATCATGTGCTATGATTACAAAAGAAGGATGATGAACACCTGTTCCAAAGAACGAGTGATGGATGTTCAACAAGAAGACTTACAAATCAAACATACTATAGAAGGCTCGTGGATAGAAGATTCTCTTAAAAATAGGAAGAGGATCATGACGAGATGTTTGCTCCAAGTGGCTAGATAAGACCATTCTCTTAATGGTGTAATTGAAGAAGAAGTACGAATCAAGAAAACTCCCAGGATTCAATTGAAGAAAGCTCTGTACAGGTATCTAGGATCGATAGTCATTTAATGAGCTTAATGATCACCATGGATGATGGATATTTCAACCTTTGCTACAACATTGAAGATGGTGTCTATATACAGATGGCATTCTTCTCTTAGATGGATTCAAGAAGGAACTCACCAAATAGTTTGAATGATCTTGAGGCTCATATTAGTAGACCCATCTGACGAGAGATGGCATAGATAGATATGCAGAATATCACTCAATGCAGAGTGTGAATGATGTTCAGAGGGAAAATTGATAGCTTCTTGACAAGCTTGGGCTTTACCAAAAGTAAAGTTGATCCTCACCTTTACCTTAAGGTTATGGATGATGAACCTGTCATACTATTATTGTATGTGGATGATCTCTTTCTGACAGGGAATGAGAAACAAATCATGGAAATCAAGCAGAATCTAGCTACAGGATTTGAGATGAAAGATCTCGGATTGATGCATTACTTCCTAGGTTTGGAAGTATAGCAAGGCCCAGAAGGAATCCTTCTCAAACTAGAGAAAGAATGCCGTGGAAATCTTGAAAATATTTGATATGTATGAATGCAAAGCCATGGCCACTCCCATGGATTCCAACTTGAAGCTGTTAGCTGATGACTCATCAGAGTTAGTGGATATGACTCTGTACAGACAAATTATTGGGTCATTGATGTATCTGATGAATACCAGGCCAGATATATGCTTTGCTGTGAACACCTTGAGTCAGTATCTAGTGGAACCTAGGTACGTTCACCTGATAGCTGCAAAGCATGCATGTGATGAGGTACCTAAAGGGTACGATAGACCTTGGTCTATGTTATCTTGGAGATCATGACTTCATATTGTATAGCTACATAGATGCTGATTAGGCAGGAAGTGTATCAGATAGGAAGAGCACATAGGGCGGATGTTATTGTTTAGGATCTGCCATGATCTTGTGGTTTAGCAGGAAGCAGTCTAGTGTGGCTCTCAGCACATCTGAAGTGGAATATATAGTTGCTTGTTCTGCTAGTTGTGAAGCGATATAGCTTCGGAAGATGTTATCAAGATTGTCTTAGAGATGGACCCCACTGTGATCCTATGTGACAACCAGAGTTGTATCAAGATGACAGAGAATCCAATGTTCCATGATAAGTCAAAGCACATAGAGATCCGATATTTTATATACGGGATATGGTGCAGAAAGGAGCTATAAAGCTTGAGTATGTGAGCACTGACGAACAAGTTGCTGATGTATTTACCAAACCTATGTCTCGAGTAAAGTTTGAGTATTTCTGAGACAAGCTTGGTGTAGTTCAGAAGGACCCTCCTCGAAAGGGGGAGTGATATGATCGATGATGATGAGATTTCCTGCATCGACGGTAAGGTTGATGATGTGGATACTTATACTTGTATCGATGATGTGGATACTTGTATCGATGATGAGGATACTTGTGTTGAAGATGAGGATACTTGTATCGATGATGAGGTTACTTGTTCCGACGATGAGGTTGATGACAAGGTTATCTGTTCTAACGATGAGGTCGATGATGAGGTTACTTGTTCCGACGATGAGGTTACCTGTTTCGACGATGAGGTTGATGACGAGGTTATCTGTTCTGACGATGAGGTCGATGATGAGGTTACTTGTTCCTACGATGAGGTAGATGTATGGTCTCTAAGTTGATGAGTGGATTGTATCATCCTTGGACGCATATCCTAAAGAGATCCGTAGAATCTTGTCTCCGAGAAAGATGTTGATAAATCCTAGATTTGATTTAGGTCACATCCAGTATGAAAAAGGACTGGCTTTGTGGTTGTAAATCCTATATTTGATCTAGGTCACATCCAATATGACAAAGGACTGGCTCTGTGGTGGTAAATCCTATATTTGATCTAGGTCACATCTAGTATGAAAAAGGATTGGATCTGTGGTGATAAATCCTAGATTTGATCTAGGTCACATCCAGTATGAAAAAGGACTGACTCTATAGTGGTAAATCCTATATTTGATCTAGGTCACATCCAGTGTGAAAAAGGATTGGAGCTGTGGTGGTAAATCCTAGATTTGATCTAGGTCACATCCAGTATGAAAAAGGACCAGCTCTGTGGTGATAAATCCTAGATTTGATCTAGGTCACATCCAGTATGAAAAAGGACTGGTACCGTGATAGGACTGCATTGTCCCTGAATAGTTGGTTCAAAATGTACGTGATAGGACTGCATTGTCCCTGAATAGTTGGTTCAAAATGTACGTGATAGGACTGCATCGTCCCTGAACAGTTGGTTCAAAATGTACGTGATAGGACTGCATCGTCCCTGAATAGTTGGTTCAAAATGTACGTGATAAGATTGCATCGTCCCTAAATAGTTGGTTCAAAATGTACGTGATAGGACTACATCGTCCCTGAACGTTTGGTTCAAAATGTATGTGAAAGGACTGCATCGTCCCTGAACGCTTGGTTCAAAATGAACGTGATAGGATTGTATCATCCTTGGACTCATGTCCTAAAGTGAGAGGGAATGATCATCCCGTAATTGGATCATGTGTGTTGCAGGGTATGCTGCTATGATTGGAAGATCAAGATGATGATGTTGATCGAGAGATCCAGACGATGAGGTTGTTGATTGGAAGATCCATATGATGATGTTGTTGATCGGGATATCCAGACGATGTTGTTGATCGAGAGATCCAGCTGATGCTGTTGATCGAGAGATCCATATGATGTTGTTGATCGAGAGATACATATGATGTTGTTGATCGAGAGATCCAGCTGATGTTGTTGATCGAGAGATCCAGATGATGCTGTTGATCGAGAGATCTAGATGATGCCGTTGATCAGGAGATCCAGATGATGATGCTGTTGACCAGGAGATCCAGATGATGATGTTGATTGAGAGATCCAGATGATGCTATTGATAAAGAGATCCAGATGTTGCTGTTGATCGGGAGATCCAGATGATGATGCTATTGATCGGGAGATCCAGATGATGATGTTGATCGAGAGATCCAGATGATGTTGTTGATCGGGAGATCCAGATGATGATGTTGTTGATCGAGAGATCCAGATGATGTCGTTGATTGAGAGATCCAAATGATGCTGTTGATCGGGAGATCCAGATGATGATCCTGTTGATCGAGAGATCCAGATGATGTTGTTGATCGAGATATCTAGATGATGATGTTGTTGTAGCTATTCGAGTGCTGCAGAAGATGAAGACTCAATACTGAAGATGTTGATGTTCCAGTATTGAAGATCTTGAAGATGTTCCAGTAACTGTTTGAGTTATTGATGATGAATGAAGAAAGCTTTCAATGATTTATATATGTATCATGTATCATGTAGTTGATGACTCCTTGCTCCTACAGATGTTTTTATAATATCCTTCTTGTTAAGGGGGAGTGTTGAGATATTGTAACTTCTAAGAATATTATATTTGTACTTTATTATTTTGGAGATGTTTCATTCCTCCATGGAGACCCTATTGTATATCCAGATATGTTTATTCCTCCAAGAGAATGTGATAACTAGGGTTATTAGACCTCCCTTGTGGGGTCGGCCTTGAGTTAGCTATTTAGGGGTTATTAGACTCTCTTAGGAGAGGTCGGCCCAGTTAGGGTGAAAATTCAGTTAGAAGATGAGTATAGATAGAGGAGGTGTGTTCCTCATTTATCACTCATTCACTCACTTGTGATTGGCGCATAGGAGAGAGAGAGAGATCTGTTATGGAGGAGAAGGAGCTCATGTTTGGGGATTACATCTTTGTATTTGCTGGTCATCTATATTGACGAAGCTTTGCTGGGTTTTCTACCCCATGAGGGTTTCCTAGGATAAATTTGTGTCTCTTGTTTTTATGTTGTGCTTGTTGTTCTTTCAGTGATCCTGTATATGCTATTGTTGTGAAATGGAATGTAATACTGTTGTTATATATCTTATCATATTCAATCTTAACACTTATGTTAATGAACATCTCTATATAATCAACAACCAACTCCCTTCATTTTTGCTTGAAAATTTCTAAATAAAACTTGCTTATAATCTGGTGACTTGTGCTTTTCATTCATTACCTAACTAAAAGTCTTCCATTGTTGTAGGATGTATGATTATGTGAGTCTGGTGGTGTAAATTTTCCACGGCACATCTGCTTTCAAAAAAAATTTGCAATACCATATTGTACTTTTTTAGATAAATAAAAATCGCAATATCAAATATTTTTTTTGCAACTAAAATCTAATGATGTAGGATGTAATGGCTTAAGATGTCCACCATATTTAGGTACCTTTTTTCCCTATTTTGATACTTCTCTAAAGACCCCAATGATAATCCCCCTTGTTCCTTGAAGCATCTCCTCTCGTTATGTGGTTTTCTTATGCTCCCCTGATTTTGCAAACTATTTGCAATCGTAATTTGTAAATTAGGTAGAGTATGTTGCATAGAATCAATCCTATTTCTATCAAGTGGGTGTAGCTCAATTGGCCGTGGGATGGAATTTTATCCTCCCCACCCAATTTCTACTCCCATAAGTGACATGCTAAGCTCATAAACGGTCATGTTCCCTTGTTGACTTGGCCTTGTGTCCTGAGTATTATATGGTTTACTCTAGGTACCATCCTTGAAATGAGGGGAAGTATTTCAAGCTTTGCCCTAATTTATCTTCCAATAACCAAATTTTAAGAACCACATGCATCCAAGTTAATCGATACACTCTCTTGCATGAATCCCATCCTTATTCAATGCATCCTTACAATACATATAAACAACTTTAAATAAGCAACTCAATAAATATTCATTGTTATCCATAAATGTTTAGTATTGTCCTTAATGTCTTATAAATTAAATTATCCATATAATTTTTCCTTAAATAATTATTATTTTTCTATAATGTTTCATATTATATTTATATATCTTTATTTTTCCATTTTTTTTTTATATTATCTTCTCCCTAGCATATATTATCTTCACCCTTGACATATATCTAATAGCTAGGAGACAAAACCCTTCCAAATCTTTCATAGCTAATAGACAAAGCCCCCCCAAATATTTCATACCTAATATACAAATCCCCTACAATAAACATATGACTAGCATCGCCGTCATTGTATCACACACAATTGCACAATACTTCATTATTTCTTATTCCATGCACATGGACATGAATTTCTCTTCACTTAAGTGTTTGTGCTAACTTTTGGATCACAAGTAACAAGTAAAGTGTGTTACTCATTGATGGTATAAACATATAAACTATATTTGTAATATAACCAACATAGGTCCAAATCCTAGTCTCTATCAAGTGCCGAGAGGGATCAAATCTCCCGAGGTGCAAACCTCTCATTGAATAGCTCCTTGAGTGCTATACATGAGCCACCTAATCCTAAGCTCTAAAGTCTCTAGTTTAAGTCTCATATTTACTTTTTACTTTGTATTATTCTTTTTTGTTTATCGCCGACATAATATTTATTACTTTTTACTTTGTATTATTCTTTTTTGTTTACTTTGTATTATTTTGTCACTCGACAAACTCAAGAAACACTCTAAAATCTCATATTTACTTTTTACTTTGTATTAAAAGTAAAAAGTAAAGTCTCTAGTTTAAGTCTCATATTTACTTTTTTGTTTATGACCGACATAATATTTATCACCTAATCCTAAGCTCTAAAGTTTTTAGTTTAAGTCTCATATTTACTTTTTACTTTGTATTATTCTTTTTTGTTTATGGCCGACATAATATTTATTACTTTTTACTTTGTATTATTATTTGTTGTTTACTTTGTTATTCATGGTCGACAATATCAACAAACACTCGACTTACAAGATCTCCCTCATACAAATGTTATTTATGGCCGACAATATCGACAAACACTCGACTAACAAGATCTCCCTCATACTGGGTTGTAGAGCACCTCTCGGCGCAAAAATTAATTGTGCTAAGAGGTGCATCTATGGTTCAAGTAGGGGATCCATCAACATTTCCAGTTTGTGAATAAAATAATCATCAACATGAACATTTCCGGTTTGTGAACATATTATTTAAAAAATAAAAGGTAAAGATACTTTTTAAGTCAAACCTGTGGATTTGATTATGTTGGTTTTTATTATTAGTATGAATTTTCACAATTTCAAGCTCTAAGCATTGTTTTTGGAACTTTAATTTATCGTTTATTCATTTATTTTGCACCTTAAAAGTATGCATTGATTTAGGAGGTGCCTTCAAATGTGTATGTAGGAAGCATAGCCTTCTTTATCTTAGGTGATGATTTTCTCTTTATGTTAGTTCAAACCCTTGCATTGATGTGTAAGACAAATCGATTCAACCCATGAAAAAAATTGTCATGGGTTTAGCCAGGACCGGGTTTTGAAAATGAATGAGATTTTTAGAATTTTATTTCCATCATCAATGGTTTTGGTTTCAAGAGGTTGCTCTTATGATTATTCGAAAGTGTGGGTTTATGCTTTTAAAATTTATCATTACATCTATGCTTGTATATGATTTCTAAAATTGATACTCTGCATATTTATATGAGCTTTAACGATGGAATGATTATTATGCATACAATAATACTCTTAATCTCTGCTTCAAAAGCACAGGGTTGGATTAAAGCATGTTAATTCTTAAATGTTTTGATGACATCAACTTTAAATGGTTCAACCATGGTCTCATATGTATGCTCTTTGCATTTCTTTGAGTGCAGGTTATGAAAAATTACTATTTGAGTTAAAATAATTAACCAACCAAATGAATTGATGCTTATGTAACTTTTACTATACTTAGATGCTTATGTAAATTTTAACATATTTAAAATTTATATTGGTTATGACCGAAAAAAGAATATGTTTCCTAAAATATTTCCTTACTCCAAAAGCAACTCAATTATAGAATTCCAAGCAAACTTTCATATAATTCCATACAACAACAATAGTGAAGGCATCATAGCATTTGCATATTTTGAAAGGTTGTCTACTAACTCCAACATGGCAAACGAAGTGCAAGTTACAATCCTTCCCAAGACAAAGGCCTAGTAAGCTGGTGTGTTAGGTTCCTTCCAGTTATTTAATTGTTCTTATGAGATAATCTGAAGGTTGGATCCTGGGGAAAGCTCTTGTTCTCAGTTCCATTATTATTGAAGTCCTTTCTTTGATTGATTATTCACATATCAATGTATATTCAAGCACCATCTACAAAAACAAAGAGGTGGTGGTTATTTTGGGAAAAAATCATCTTGTCAATAGAGGAAGGTCGATGACGTGTGTATTCATTGTCCATTTGCTTTCTGGAATGGCTCATTCATGCTAAATTGTTGAGGGGAGCAATCTTACATTATTGGGGTTGAGTATAGGGCTCAATATTGCCTTTGAGATTCAGTCCATTTGGCAAGTAAATAACTCGAATGAATCATCTCCTCTTCATTTTAAGTGTCTAGGGTTTGAGAGGTTCTAATAGAAGATGGTCCATAGAGTACAATGTTACCATATTCTTAGCCATTATATCTTTTCTTAAAAATACTCAACTATAATCAATCTTATCAAGTAAACAAACTACTCAAAGAGAACATCAAGAAATCACTCAGAGATGAAATGGAGTGGCTTTCTAAGAAAAAGAGAGAAGCCAATATGGAGAGGGAGAGAAATATGTGTTTGGATAAGTGAGGTAAAGAGAGAAATAATTGTAAAGTGCAATAAATGAGCAGTGTTGGACATGTGTTGTATTCTTTCTCAAGTTTCCAAAGCAAACGAGGTTCGGGGGGCTAAGAAAATTTTTGGGTTTGTTTTTAGTTGTTTTTAGCCAATGTTTTTTTCACTCATTGTAAACTAATTCTGGTTAAGGAATTAGGGTTGTTATATAATTTGGGTTAATGATTTAGGATTTAGGATGGTTGAATATAGTATTGTAAACAAATAAGATAATATTCTGAGATAGAGAGTGGAAAAACTCTTAGGTAGATTGGCTTCCCGGTTTTGGGTTTCTAAAGTAAATATTTGTGTATTGTGTGTGTGAGCCATTGTTAATTCTTGTGTTTTAGATTCTATTTAGTATTGCTTTTCTTACATCGGTTTATAAAAACTCTTCAAGCATAGGAGGGCATCGAGCAAGAAATATTCAATGTAACTTTGTGATTGACGAAAAAGGGTGTGCTCGATGAGGCACACAAATTAATTAATTTTAGTAGGCTAAATTTATGTTGAATCCTCAAATCATGTTTAATCATTGATTATTGATTATTGCAAGATTGATTATTGTTGTTATTGTTTATTGTCTTTTATTAAAATGGATAACTACCATGGATGACAACCATTTAGAAATTTGGACTTTTACAAGAGGAGATAAAAGTATTCACTACAAATTAATATCAAATTTCTAATGGTTATAAACATTAATTTTCTTTTTCAATTGGAAAAGGGAGAAGATGAAGATATCAATCGTAAATAGTTAACCATGGTTGGTCTTCCATTTACTTGGTAGCAATGACAAGAGAATATAATATCAACAGTCTTTCAACTCTATCAACAAATTAATATACTATATCAGTGTAATCATAGGTCTATAATATTGGGTTATATTCCGAACTTGAAATAATATAGATGCACCAAACCAATATTTAAAGGGATCAACTTTCTAAACAAACACTCATTACAAGGAGTCAACTTGGTAAACAAGCACTCAATGAAACTTCTTTGTAGCACATAGTCCTTACCCCAAATATTAGATGTCATGGCATGCGTGGACCTTTAGTTATGTTGGATGAGTAAAAACTTGCCATGAGCCTTCAATTCATGAAAGATGAGAGAAAGGGAGAGATCTACGAACAAACCCCTCAATGATAGTTAATGTGAATTCCCGATGCATGGTTTGAGAATATGGACCAATTAATTAAGGTGTTGTGAAAGTCACGGACCAAGTAATAATAAAGTTTATGTAGTAAATCAAAAGTATGTTTATTCACATACTTTATTCACGTGCTACACGACATTACGGAGAAGCAGCAACCAATTTTGCATTATGGAGAAGTTTTATCGAATTTTTAGGGTAATGTTTCTCTTCTTTTATCTCAAAAAGAATTGAGAGGGAGGGTGTAAGTTAAAATTTAGTTAGGGAATTAGATCTCCACGTTACGTTTTTCATATTTAATGTAGTTTTGTTTCAAAGGTTTTATTGTTTTTTTCCTTAACTAATAAATTATTTTGGAAGAGAGAACATGGTTTTGGGATAGATAAAAGTTTCATTGTTTATTTTCTCCAATTTATAATAAAATTTTGGAAGATAGAACATCGTTTTGGAGTAGATATGGGCTCTTTGTTAATACACAGTCTTTAAAATCTATTCCAACTATCATAAATATTATAACAACTCTAATGTGGATGATGGTGTTGAATATCCCTTTCCATCTACATATTTTATATGTATTAGAAAAAATACAGTGAAAAGTCATTCTACAATAAAAAAATTATTGTGGGATTTAGTTTGTTCACGGGAATAAGAAGTGAAAATCTACTATGTAATGGGGATTGTGATTTGGAAGGTAAGTGTATGTCTCGAAGAAGTCATTCTTAAGCTTTGGTTTGCATTTTCCTAATGAACATTCTTCACAACTTATATGATAATATTAGAAATTATGTGATATTAGGTCTTACAACGTAATAATGTTAGAAGATGGGAAAATTATAGAAAGATACTTACATCAATGCAATTTAGAGGTAATCACTGTTCTTTAAATCAACAGAATTACTATTATTTGGCTTTCACATAAAAGTAAATGTTGATGTTCCAACTACATTCCTCTTCCATAACACAAATTATATTTCAACACATGGCATTTTTTTACAACATCCCTCTGCACTGTTATGGGTAATTGCTATTAGTAATTCTATATAACAAGACGTGTGTGGGAGAAAATTGTCAAATATATTTATCTTTTGACATTTTAGAATCGCTATTACCATTATAAATTGTTTTCTCCTCTAACACACTATATACAATATTGAAACATAAATAAAGTATTTACTACAATTCTAAACAATATATTTATGATGTGGAAAGTTATTGAATTGAAAATATTTTGTTTCCAAAATCCAATTAAGACGAGGTCTGGAAATATTTTCTTCATTCAAATATGCATTTATTACATAATGATAATAACTTTCTTGATGAAATTATAATGCACTTATCTCGAATACATGTCCCAAATTTCGCGTCCATTGAGAATTGAAGAAGTGATGAATATTATCCTAAATGCCTCGAATTGACATAGGAAATATTGTTTATTTATGAATGCCAGTGTTGCATACCCACAGTCTTCACTAAATCTTGATGTTGCAAAAACACCAAGCTTAAAATTGGTCTAAAAAATATTATAGCCAAGTATTTTTTTTTTCAATGGAACACATCATGGGAAACCCTCAGGTACTTCCTCTCATTTCGAGGATGGTACCCAAGGTAATCCATCGGCCCTGATTACGGGGCCTAACCCGATGGGGACATCAACTGAGGCCCTGCATAGCTATCCGGGGATTTCACCCCGAGACCTTCTGCTTGCAATTACATCACTCAACCACTTGAGCTAACCCACCATGCTATATTACAACCAAGTATAAACTATGTAAGAATGAATAAAAAATAGAAAAACTTAATTTTTTTTAGTGAGTTTATTTTTTATAATTAGATAAAGTTCCACTTTGATTTTTTTTTGAAATTTCAATAATTTTGATTTTCTTAAAATAAAATAAAAAAATATTTTTGATTAAATAAATTATAACTTTGCTCACGGGGCATGAAATAGGCGATGAATGTATGTACTGTTAAGGCACTCCTTATGTTAGGTCATCAGTTCAAAACTCTATTGATACTAACTTTAAAAAATAAGAAACTATAACTTCTAACTTAAAAAACTATACCAAAATTAAATAAATTAAATAAAAGGTAATTAAATTGATTAAAGATATTCACACAACAAAATATAGGATGATCCTACTTGATGGTAGATGCTTCCATGTTGATTGTCATAATTCTTATTTGCAAAAAGAATGGTAGATGCTTCCATGTTGATTGTCATAATTCTTATTTGCAAAAAGAAGATGTAGGCCATACTTATGAGTAAAGACGTCGAGGAAGAAGCATGATTTTAAAACATAAGATCCTCTATTATCTTTCTAATGAGGAATGATGAATGATATTAGACAGCCTTGTTTTACTCGAACCAAATTCTGGATATTCACTATGGTCATCATTTTAGTACGGATTTAACCAAGATGGCCCCGCATCGAATGTGTAGATGGAAACTAATGTGACTCTTACTTTTTACGGTTGCTTTATTTTTGTCTAGGCACTAGCATTTGCCTAGGGACCATCGAATAATTCGATGCAATTTTCCATTTTGAATGTACTTCATATTATCCATCATATGATTGAAAATATTTTGAATTTAAGGGAATTTTATTTTCACTTCTGGTACGCATATATTAGGTAGTTGTGGAATCCAATATAGGGTATATCAATTTTAATGGTTAATTTAATAAGTGGAGTCATTCATTTAAGAAATATTGTTAATGAGAAGTTATAGATCATAAATTCAAATTTAATTAATGTTTTGGGGTTTATTTGTTGCTATTATAATTTATAGGTTAATTGACTTCACATTCAAGAAAAAAGAGAGAGATTTAGAGAGAGAGAAAGAGAGAGATTCAGAAAGAGAGAGAGAGAGAGAGAGGAGACTTTAATGATGAACTTTATAGGGTTTTTGCAAGTCATACTTACATTAGGATGGGTTTAATTTTTAGGGGAGAAATATGGTGGAATTGGATATAATGGATTATGGGGAAGGCTCCCATAGTCCAGTGTCGACTTTTCGCACATACGAAGAACTCGCATCCCTTGGGGAGATTCAAAATTCATAAAAGGCTATCACATGGACAATGCATATGTGCAACAAGAGCATCAAAATTATGGTGTAGAAGAATACCTTACTAGTATTGACAAACCCTTTCCTGAGAATCTGTTGTCCAGAGTGCAACTTGTGGAGAACCCATTAGAGACTTCTAGGGTCTTGGAGGATCCTGTTAAGGAGGATACACTCAAGGGTAATTGGATGAAGGAAGGAGATAGAAAGGGGGGAGATGTAGAGCTTGTGGAAGTTGTGCAAAGGAAGATTCGAAAGAAGAAATGCATGTGAAGTAAAGTGGAAAAAGTAAGAATGATTTTAGGGCATGATGTGTAGATGAAGAAGGTGGAATACTTGGTGGACATAGCACTTGTTGGATGCTTCATGGGGAAACATATAAGAGTAGGACATTAAGGGAGTGGATAACTAAGAACTGGGTTCCAATGTTGGGTTATATGCCCACCTTCTACATTATGCTTAGGGATTGGATAAGCTTTATTCTCAATTCAAAGGAGGATTATTTACAACTATTATTGCGAGATTGTGCTTGGGGGCCCTCGGGTCTTTGTCTCAAGAAATTGTTTCCCATAATTGACCCTCGAAGCAAACAATTTCATATTAAAAAAGCTAGGTAATGCTTCGAGGTTTTTCATGGGAGTTGTAGAGGGAAGATATCCTAGAGAAGGCGAGGAACTTGTTAGGACATTTTGTGGATTTAGTAGATGCATGAGAGGAGAGGGTGTACAAGAAGATGGCACACGTATTAGTGGAATTGGACCCTATAGAGGGGTTACTTGCAGATTTGGACATAGATTGGGGTCGAAGATCATTTACACAAAAGATGGATTATTGAAGGATGCCTTTTAGATGTAATTGGTGTAGGGCGGTAGGTCATCTTCGGGGAGATTGTCAAGTAGGGGTACGTGATCAACCTAAGTAGAAGAAAATATGGGTTAAAAAGGGGGGTCCGCTGTGAAGGATTTAGAGTTATACAAGTGGGTTATGGACCATTTGGAAATGGTTGAATGTTTAGAAGAGGGGGAGCTAGGGTGAGACCATTTAGTCAACTAGGAATGAAAAGAGCAGAGGTTGAGACTTTTGCATCAGATTCATTAAATGGTAAGAATATGATTGCTTCGTCCCCGTACTTTTCAAATAATGAACATGGGTTAGGGTTTGGATACTCTAGTGTCATTAGAGTTGGTCAGGGATGACCACAGGAGTGAGGCCTTCTTGCCCTATCATAATAAGGAAAAAGGACTTAGTCCTTGTAATCCTTGAGCCTTGGAGAACTTTTCTTTACTAGTCGAGAAGGAAGGCAGGTGGTACATGCTTGGTGGTGTTAGAGTAGAACCCTTTGTCTCGGGTAATGAAGTTGGAATGCCTGAACTACTTAGCATACTAGATGACTCTCTTGTGGCCACTCAATGGTATGATGAGAAGAAGCCTGGAATTGTCTCCTCTTATTTTCTTAGATCGAGGTGAAAATAAAGTAGAATATTGGGGGGTTAGAAGGGGGGCTAGCGATAGATAGAGGACCTCCTTCAACTATAGGTAGGAATTCCCACATTTCAATGGCTAAATCACTAGCAAAAAAATATCTTAGGGAGGGGAACATACTACTATTCGTAGGGTGCTTAGAGCGAGAGAAGCCCAATCCAAGGTTCCTAAATGATCCTCCTCTCCTTAAATGTCAGGGGGTTAGAGGCACTCATAAATTACAATCCCTGAAGATATTATAGTGTGCTAAAATAGATTTGATTATGATTCAAGAGATGACGTGCTTAAGCAAGAAGGCGTTAGGGGTCTCAAATATTTTCCTGAAAGACTGGAGATTCTGGTCACTAGATGTTGTAAGGGATTTTTGGTGGTTTAGTAACTACCTTGAACCATAGCTTTGATCCTATCTCTACATATTTAATGAGCTTAGAGATATTGGTTGAGCTTACCGTGAAGGAAATAGGTAAGAACCTGAAAATTTTAAATGTATATGATCCATATTTTGAGAGGAGGACCTTTTGGGAAAATCTAGAGGAGTTGGGGATTCTTGGGACAATAATATGATTTTAAGAGGGGATATAAACCTAATAGTTTCCACTAGAGAAATTTGGGGGGAGTCTGGAATGCAAGACCCTCTTGAGGATTACTTTGCACATCTTTTTGGGAGCAATCAGCTTGTCAATATGGAACCTATGGAATTAAGTCCCACCTAGATGAATGTTAGATGAGGGAGGGAGGGCATATCAAAATACTTACAAGTTTTTGGTGGTAGAGGTCTTCCTTTTTTATAGTTATCTTACTAAATATTGGGTCGGTTTTGGGGCCTTATCATATCCTCTGCCGATTTTTTTGAAGAAGGAAAAGGAGGAAAGGAAGGTCCCATGTCCTTTAAAATTTAATCATTCATGTTTACTAGAGGAATATTTTAGATAGATGATAATATCATAAGTGGATACTCATGAACTTGGAAGAAGGAGAATCTGTTATGAAACAATTTGTTGACAATATTCTAAGGATTAAGGGGGCAATGAAATGATGGGAAAAAGCTCTGGATGATAAAAATATTACAATCATAAGAGAAGTGGAAAATAATATTTGAGCCCTTTGCTGTCATAATGATGCTAGCATTTTTTTCTGAAGAGGAAGTTAAGGTTCTTAAAGTACTTGAAGTAAAAAAAATAGATTTTAGATAAGGAGGAGATTGCTTAGAGACTGAAAAGTATAGCGCTATGGTTGCAAGAAGGGGACAATAACACCAATATGTTTCACAAATTCTCAAATCCTAGGAAGTAGACAAATACCATATGGGTGGTTAGGCATGCTAATGGAGAAATGACAAGGTCATTCAAGGAGAAAGCATAGTCAAGCAAGGCACATTTGAGATCTCTCTTTACCAATCACGAAGAGGAAAAAATTGGAGAGATCATGAGGATTATAGAACTAGTTCCCAACCTCATAGGTGAAGACATGAACACAACCCAGTCCTAAATGAGCTATCGATAGAATTATACCTAGGCTTCCATGATCCCTTGAAATATTGTCTAGTAAAAGTGATTGAGGAATATAGGGTTTTTGGGAAGGTTTTGGGGGTTATTAACTCAACATTTATTGCTCTCATTCCAAAACACCAATGTGTTGTCACGTCTAAGGATTACATGCCAATTTATTTATGTAATTTACTTTACAAGCTCATCTCTAAGACAATTGCTAACAAATTGAGAGGTATTTTCTCAGGTATTATTTCAGAGGATCAATTTGGATTTCTAATAGGCACATTCATGATGTTGTAGCCACAAAACAAGAGGGCATGCACTCAATCAAAGCTCTAAAACATGCTTCAAGTATTTTGAAAATTAACTTGTCCAATGCCTATGACTGAGTGAACTGCTTCTTTCTAAGATTAGATCTATTATAGTTGGGTATGGGAGTTCATATTGTCAATTGGATAATGGCATGCCTTGCATTGGTATCTTTGTAGTGTTGATTAATGGTGCTCCTTCATGTTTCTTCAAGACTTAAAGGGGTTTAAGGCAAGGTTGTTCGCTATCCCCATTCCTTTTCTTGTTAGTGGCAGAAGACTTGAGTATATTGATAAAATATGCTAGAAGGAGTGGGGTCCTTAAAGGGATTAATAGGACAAATTTAGTAATTTTAAACCACCTTCTCTTTGTCAAGGACTTATTTGTTTTTGGGTTGGGAACATTTCAAGAAATAAAAGTAATTAAGGAACTATTGGACTTCTTCTGTAATGATATAATGATGCAAATTAACATGCAAAAATCCAAAATCATGATTAATGCCTTAGTAGAGGAGTTGAAATTCCGGGTAGAACAATTGTTTCCCATGGAGATTAATGAGTTGGATCAATGAATTACATACTTGGGTTTTCATTTGAAGCCAAGTGGATATCAGTACAACGATTAGCTATGGTTGTTCAAGAAATCAGAAGTAGGAATTTTAGTTTGGGTCCACTTATGGCTATCTAGAGTAGGTCGATTGGTTCTAATTTAGTCTATTTTTTAGAGCATTTTAGTCTATTGGATGTCAATCACAAAAAATCCTATTGGAAATTTAAACAAAACAAGCAAAAAATGTTATAGTTTCCAATGGACATGGAAAAGACTTAAGGAAGGTATACCTATGGTTAAATGGTTTGGGATTTCTACCTTGAAAGCTTTAGGTGGGTGGGGCCTAAAGAACACTGATCTCTTTAACTTGGCATTGGCAACATACAATCTATGAAGGCTTGTATTCAACGATGGTATTTGGGGCATGGTTTTGAAAATAATATAATTGAAGGGTATATAACTTGAAAATTAGTCTAGAACTAAAAGGAAAGAAACACAAGGGTGTTCTATTGTGTGGAGAGCCTTGGTTAGTGCAATGGTAGGAAAATGGATTGTTTGGAAGATAGGAAATGGTAGGAAATTCAGATAGGGGAGGATACATGGATGGGGGCTAAAGGTAACTTCAAGTCATCGTAATCCCTCCTTGAAATTCTTCATGCAAATGGGTTTTACCACCTCAAGGATGTTGATGTATAGATGAACAATAATGCTTGGTCTCAAGGATGGGTGACTATTGAATATCTCGATTTGGATAATGGAATAGCATAAGAGTGGAGCCAGTACATCCATAATCTCAACCACAATGTTGTTAGATTATTTAATTATTGGGACCCCTTGTGTTGGTCCAAAAGCACAACTACAGGTAGATTCATAGCCATAGCCAAATTTTGATATGCAACTATTGTCGAGGAAGAAAGACCTGCAGGCAAAGAATGGCGGTGGGGACTGGTGTAGAAGATGCCTGACCCACTTAAAACTAGGATTCTATCATGGTTGGCCTTAGCAAATTTTTTTTCTAACATGGGATAATTGGAAAGAGAGGAGTTGGATGGGCTTGGGTAGCTGTATTCTTTGTAAAATATATTTTTTGTATCATGTGCTTTTACTAAGGAAGTTTGGAAGGAAATAACACATGGGATTGGTTCAATAGACATGTGGAATAAGACTACCTTGGTTGATTGTATATGGGAATGGTTAATATATAAGGATGCAAGTCTATTGGGTATTGCCTCTTATTTGTGTGCAATGGATATGGTGGGTTAGGAAGTTGATGTTGTTTGAAGGGAATGAATCCACCATTGCTTTGTTGGCTCACAAAATCATAATGTCTATTCAGGAACATAAGTGGGGCCCTAATGAGAAGAGTCAAAGGATGCTTCTAATGCCAAGCGTTGAATTTTACAAACCTTGGGGTTATTTCGATGGAGCTCGCAAAGGGGTTCTTGTGGAGTATGGAGTAGGGGAAATATTATACAAAGTTTCCTCTCACCATTTTAGTTTAAAATTTGGAACTGACATAGATACCACTAACAGAGATGAGTTCCTAGCATTATGGATTTTGTAAAGAGAAATTAAGATAAGAGGCATGAAAACTCTACAGGTGATGGGTGACTCAAAATTTGTTGATGACTGGGCAAATAATAAAAACAAGGTGGAGAATTTGGTTTTGGCTCCTATCTTGGACCAAAGCAAAGAGGTAATGGTCTCTTTTGATGAAATTACCTGTACTATTATATTTAGAGAATATAATACACAAGTAGACGACCTTTCAAAAGAGGCTATGAATGTGTAGGAGGGGACCTTGCTCGAACCAAAATACTGAGGGGGATCCTTCCAAGAATCCACAAACTATACTTTGTTTTAAATTTCCACTAGTCAGGCTTGTTTATGCTTATAAGGCATTTCAATTTAGAACTGTCTCTTAGAAAGTCTAGATTTTGGAATGTAGTCGATGGGGTTTACATGAAATGATTGATCATAGAGGTTGGGATAGCCTAATTTTGTCCAATATTTTTGTTAAGGGATGGATAGACAAAATATTCCTTATGAAAGCAGGGATACTATATGATAGTGTTGCAACATATTATGGTTAGATAAGGTACTAGACAATCTGAATAGAACTTGAGAAGGGCAATCCAATGTATATTTCATTTTCTATCCTGAAAATATAAACATATTGATTTGTTCCCTTAGAGAGAGCCTTACTATTATTGCAAGGTTATTTGAAGGATAGTTCTTTTGAATTGATGAGTTAAAGAATTAAATGAGGTGACCATGTTCCCTCTAATCCACATTGATCATGGATGTAATAAGGAATGACAATAATAATCGAGGATATAGTGCTCAATATTAGGGGCTTTGTCCTCATTTAGAAGTCATTATGGATATCGCCTTTTTGTTATGTATTAGTTTTTCGAGTTATCGCAACCCTCAGATTGTTTAGATGTATTTGAGGCCATGCTGAGGACATTAATATATTAGTATTTTGCTTTGTGTGGGTGACGTAACTGAACATATAGTCTTGGATTGCTGCTTTATATTTACCTCTCTTTGTATTATATAACTTTGATTCAAATAGAATATCAAGTTGCAGCTTTTTTCATATTGAAAAAAAGTCATTTTGGATATCACAACATCCATGAAAAATTAAAATCTAAATCTAACAATAAAAATTAACTCATCAATGTTAAACTATAATATTTTAATGGATTTTCATGCAAAGGATTATGCTTTGTATATTTTGTAAACCTATAAATAACCTTATTATATGCATCATTGATGACCAAGATATAGGAGCTGGTGATTGACGAAGGACAAGGCTTGCATGCATAATTGGTTAAGTTGGTCATCAATAAGGTAAGTACATATTCTTCTCTTTGGGTTACAATTTTTTAAATTCTGCTAGTTATTTAAGCTATATTAGAATTGTTGATCAATTTCTCGAGGATAATGAATTTGACTGTCAATAGACATTTGATAGATTAATTATTTTCTAAATATTTCTCAAGGAATCTATTGTTTAATTAAGTTTAAAGTTTGCTTTAAAAAATGGGTTGTTACATTTGGTTCAAATACTTAGGAGCTTAAGGGTTACAACCACCTATATTTTATTTTGTCCCAATATCAAACAATTTTTTTTATAAAAGGTTTGAAGTATTTACCACATAAAATATTATGATAGGTGCTGGGGTTTGAATCCATATCTCTTGTTAGAGAGTAAGTGTCTTTCTTAGCCTCCATATTTTTGGTAGACTGAAATAATAAATCCAATGGATGGCAAGACATTATTGTATTATGCTAAAGCAGATAAAGGGATTGCTAAACTAAGCCCCCGACAAAGATCGTTGCTGCATCACAATTGTATATATCAAAATAGTTCATAGATAAATCAAGAGCGTAAGATACAAAAAATTGCAATAGATTTTGTTTGTAGGTTAAGCTTCAACCCTTCATATCCTCTTCATCTAGGCTTGGACTGGTTGGATAGTTATTTTATACATCAACTATTGGCAACCAAAAGCATGCAACACATATCTAAAAAGAATTACACACATTTTTATCACATTGACAACCAAGAGCATGCAACACAAATCTGAAAAGTATCACACACATTCTTATCACATTTTATCTTAAACAACCAAGTTTCAATCATAAAATGGAAACATAGTAGGGTTGACCCTCAAATTCCAAGAACTTCTAGAGAGATTGAACTTGAAGGAAAAATTACAAAAGGCTAGGACACATAATCTTCTCAAACAAACAATGCGGAAGTCTCATTTGATTCTTTTATGGCCTTTTGACAACCCCAAAATAAACCTTCACCATTTAGGTATACTAAAATTCGTTCATGCACTAAAAATAATAAAATTTTGTACACATTATTTGATTCAAATAAAGAGAGGATTTTTACAGCTTAAAGTTCCCTCGTTACATAATGCCTACCTCATAGTGTTACATGATAATCCTCCTAACCACTTGGACATAATGGTGGTAATCATTTGCTCATATGAAATCACTCTTCAAACATTAATTCCAAGTATTGTGGGACCTGCGTATAACCATATTAGTTTTTATTTGCGGTGTTTATATATATTTCATTACTTGGAAGCACATCCACGACAATTGGATTATTGCACTCTAGTAATACCTGTGATATTTTAAATGGAATTCAGTTGCATGTATCATTTTATGGTGTGTCAATTAATGCATCTTGGAATGCTAGTCATGATGCCATGACATAATAAGACTCTGCAATGTATGAAATTATATTTTAAGGTCAGGTGAATCCCATGTGAACATATTTCTCATGGCTCATAAGGCATGCTACATAGTTTCTTGCAGGGAATCAAATGTAATAAGGAATGAACTAAAAAGGAAAACCTTTAGGTTTTCTCAAAATAAAAATTTGATGATGGAAGATAACTCCAGTAATCATTATTCTTATTTTTTTTTGGGAGATAATCTTAAAACCTTAGAATCAAAGGTTATATCTATGTAGTAATTCAAAAAGTTGCATTAGAGAAAAGCTACTCTATTTCAACAAACAAACTCCATCATTTATAATAATACCTTTAAGTAAAAATTCTATATGGAGAGATTCCTTTAGTCAAGAGGGCATTACCATTTCACCACAGATACAGTACGTACCAACAATCATGCAATAGTGGGGTTATATATTAGATATGTAGTTTGATTCAAAGATCAATTTAATATGTAAATAGTGGGGTTATATATTAGATATGCAGTTTGATTCAAAGATCAATTTAAGATGTCATACATTTAACGCGTGTCAAACTATTTGTATGAAAGTCTTATATAATTGTCCCACTTTTACTTTGTTTGAATCACGGTAACTTGTAATCCCATAAACAAATGTAGGGACCTTCTTTGTGATGTCCATTTCCTAGTGATCATTCCACGTGGTTATCTCATGTCAATTAGGTCTAAAATTGTTATATTATTAAGGTGACATTTTAGATGGTATTGACCATGGTATGTAGTCTAAAGAAAGATTAAAGGAGGGGCAACACCTCATTGGAGGACATGTTGATTTGACTTGATTACTTGTATGTCTGGCGATCCAGAGTTTTCGTTGGGATTTGGAAAAACCCCTCCATCTCTTGTTTGGTTTCGGTGGTGCAAAATCCACCCTAGCTAAACTTCGAGAAATCCATTCCAGGTTTCCAATCGGGCTTCAATTGATAATTGCCATTCGATTTGTGATCTGAAGTCATTACTTAGACGCGGTTGCTTGTAGAGGCCGAGTTCTACATAATCGAGTTCCTTGCTTAGAGTCTTTGCTTGTGGAGATTGTGGAGCTTGTTGAGGGACTGATTCTCCATTTGACAACACCGTGTATATTAGAGGAGGGTTGACCTACTCCATTGTGTTTATGTAGCATGGATTTGGGGGTTTCTAAGGGGCTTCCCCTCTCATTTACTGAATCGTAGTATGGAGAAGAGTGTTGAGGCACTGTGGAAGGAATCACGAGCTTAGAAGAGGGAGTTCATAATCCTAGAGAGGAGACCGATAGTGCGGAGAAAATTGTGAGATCTCTAGGAGGTGCATCCAAGCACGAAGGGGTCGATAACTTCATCCTATGGAGAGACCGAGTTAGTATGGAAACCAAATTGACGTGAGAGATAGAACAATTCCATTTGTGGGAGTAGAGTTCATGTAGAGGGGCCAATAACCCTTGTGGGGGCGACTTCAGCTGGTGGTGGTCACATTAACGTGAGGAAGAGTCTACCTGGTTTATGAAGACCGAATTCCTTGAGGCTCAAGTTCAATGGGATGAGGGTCGAGTTCATCTTTGTGGGAGGGTTGAGTTCTACTGAGGTCGAAATCAAGTCGCGAGGGCTGGATTTGGAGTCAAATATCATCTATGAAGGCTGTGTATACTTGAGTAGGGTTGAGTTTTTTGTTGGGACTGAATTCATCTAGGGACAAGTAGCCATTGATTGCATTGGCATCATTGTTTCCAGGTTTCTGTTGTGATGTTTCTTGGTAGCTGCTGTAGCAGCCATAGCTAGTCATATTGTTTCCATTTACGTTTCATAATAAATGTCAATGTCAATCCTCTTATGTTTTTATGGGTGCAATTGGAGTGGCCTTTGAATGTTTGACAAAATGTCTATAAAGAATGAAATTTGATTAGAATGTTATAAATTAATGTAATGCTGCAATTTGATTAGAAAGTTATAAATTAATGTAATGCAAGCTGTTTGACAAAATCACATAACCAATACACACCAACAACAACAACAAATCACAATATTTTTGTGTGCCTATCCTACTTGGGAACATCACATTCTCTTTTACAATGGTTTGATTTGTTTGATGTTCATATGCTATCTCTCTAAAACTTAACTGGAATTTACACATATCTTAAATCCAAGTTTTGTTGAGTTGAATTTGAGCAAGATTCCATGCACACTTTCCCATTGTGCTTTGTCAAGAGTCTTTGTTTCTTTGCGTGGGAAAAGAGTTTGTGGCAATGACTTTTATTATTGCTATCTGAAGGTGATCTATTTTTTGTTGGCATGTTGCGTTATTAAGCTATTTTAAAGAGATATATTTTTTGTTGGCATGTTGCATTACTAAGAATTTTTTTTATTTCAATACAACTATAACAAATATTGTTTTGTTCTTGTTAGTTAATAGAGTTCTATGTTATTCAATTGTACTTTTCATTTTATTTTTCAGTTATCCCACATGAAGAGATTAATGAAGCACAAGTGGGAAATTTCAATATATAGAAGTTCTTAGGCATTGAAGTAGGGATGTATAGGTGAATGCGTGTATGGGAGTCTTTGGAAAAAGTTCTATCTTCTCTTGGAGAGTCTAATTTATTAATAATGTTTGTTGAAGATTTATAAAACCTTGTTTACTACCATGTTTTCCAATTTCTATGATAGCTGCTACATACTCAAAATTATTCATACATTTTAAAATTTATTTATAAATTTAAGATTGTTAACTCAATGTTTACATGAAATGTGCATAAAATTTATTAAATTGTTATGTTTGAAAATATAAAATCAATGAACTAAAAGAATTACAATATCAATTGATGTTGAAGTTGTTGCTTGATAAGACATTTTCTCTCCCCTTAAACTCTACAAACCCATAAAATTAGCAATGCTCTCTCCAATTGATAACCTACAACCTTAATCAATATGTGTGTAACAACCCAATTGCAGTAGCAACTTTTAACCCTAATTAAATGTAAATTTCTTAGGAAAAAATTCAGAAAGGAACTAGTATATCAATTGTCTATTCATCAATAAAATATCATTAGATAACTAGAAAAAATTAAAAATGGTATTATAATAAAAAGAATCTCTACTTACCTAATTGATGACCAAATTAAACCATTTGCATGCAGATCTTGTCCTCCTTCAATCACTAGCTCCTCATTCTGCAACAACAGTTGGGGGGACAAATCTCCACCCAACCAACCCTTAGCAAAAGCTGTGGCCCCCGAGCTCTCAACAACTAACACTGTGCCAAAACATGTGAGATCTTAACTATTTTCTTTGTGAATCTATGTCCCCCCTCACTTCCTCCTTAACCTCCCTCTTAAATAGGTGCACATACAACATAAAATCAACAATCAAGCATCAAACCCAAAATCAACTAGCAAGACTAGAGCCCTTTACCTCTTGGTCTTTCCCCCTTTTTATTACTTAATTATCATATTTTATTCTTTTTCTTACTTTTTGCATATATGATACACTTGTCGCCCATGCACCTAAATTAAGTTACAATGCACATTTTTCTTTTTAAGTTTTATATATTACTTTGACATTTTTACTATTACCATATGCCATTATACTTATACTTAGATGTCTAATGCTGGGGTGTTACATACTCCCCTCCTTTAGGAAACTTCGTCTAGAAGTATAACCCCATAAAAATAAATACAAAGAATTAATCAATTATGTGGATAATATGTAATATAAATAGCTAGTACTATTGTGAAGATGAGAGATTTATACATGTGGCCATCATGTAGAAATCTACCACCTGCACTAATACAATCATGGCTCCTTAAGTTACAACTAGATTAATTCCCTAGGTGTCTAATATGCAATCAATCATACAATTATGCATCATTCTCATTACACACTCAAGCATCATTCAAGTCAATAAAGAAAAAAAAATGCACATTCATGAAACTTCCTCCTTCCTTACTCACCCTCCCTTGAGAATCATACCATCCTCCACCTCCACAATTCTCCTTTCCAATCCATTGGATGGTCTCAATCGCTATGGCATGGGCCCTCTACTGTAATCTATCCACATATCATACAATAGGAATCCAAAGTTTCTTGGAAAGTTACCGTGGCTTAGCCACCCTCCCAACTTCCAGTAATTGTGCGGCCTCATTGAAATTAACCAAAATATAGGCCTCATCAATATTAACTGGCATCTAGTTACATGTACCTTGATCATGATAGTAGGATCATTATACCCCGAGCATCTCGAACTTCTAGCCTATACTCCCTTCGTATACACCCTTCAGGAACTAGCCTAAGGCATAAGAAGTCCTCTCCATATGCCTCCCCCCGGTGAGGATTCCTCCATCCGTGGACTTCTGGTAGAGGAGTTGAGAACCATTGGCATAGAGTTAATTGTTGATTTTGTCCCCCAACCCATAAGGTGTTTGTAGTAGCCATTCTTAGTCATGGTTATGGTTCCCTACAAAATCCTAGAGTGATTAGCTTCTCAAGACTCCCTTTGAGTGGATCACCTAAAACAAACTTCTACTCATCACAAATGAATAATGATTAGTAGTCTTTTCCTTAAGATAGTAAGATATCATGAAATCCATTATGAATAATAAATCAATATAACTAGTTATCATATGTAAATAATGTCTTGTCATAAATTAGATTTTGCAATAGAAGGTATCATAAGCTGTCATTATGGAATAATATGCCTCATAAAATAAGTTTTACTTATCATAAAATACCAACATGAATTAATTAAGCATTCTCTTGAAATATCAGTTCACGATATCATCAAGCATCTTACTGAACTACTATATCATGAAATATCAACATTTTATAAAATAAAGGACCACACTAAATTAGAATATGAAGTAATATCAAATCATAAACTGTGTATCCTCAGTCATCAAACACCACGAAGCAATACAATACCATAGTAAATATCAACATGAAATAATAACATGCCATATACTATGTGCCATTAGTCACTAAATACCATGATGAAGCAAAAAAAAATACTATACTAAATATCAATATTAAAGAGTATTACTTGCCCAAGTCAATAGATATACTCAAAAGATAATGAAACTCGCAACCAATGATATCTTGCTCTAATCTTTACTTGCTAAAATAATTTATTTTTGGGACTGGAGTTACTATTAAGTTTTACATTCACAGTTTTCTCACTTCAATTACTCATATGCATGTTTCAGCTTGGGAAACTATAAAACCGTACATGACCTATGCATGGCTTACACATGCCACCTTCTAAATATCTCCCTAGGCTAAAGCCAATTGTAAGTTTATTTCAGTCTATCTCCTCCACTCATATCTTTAGAGAAAAAGAGTGATAGCAAATACTTTTTTAAAGGAGAATCAATAGGATAGAAGATAAAACTAGGTAATAGTTTTCTTCAAAAATGAAAAATTATGTATAAATTACATGTTGAATTGGAGGAAGAGTTTTTATTTTTATTTTTTTGAGACGAACTCATCTTCATTAACACAAACTATATTAAATAGGTAAGATCTTTGTTTAATTCCTTCCTAATGATCTTTATAGAATATTCTTTATAGATATTAACTTATCTTTAATGTAATTATTTTTAATTAATAATAGCAATCATAATTTCAATCCATATATATATATAATATATATATAAGACGATTTAGCAATGAAATTATTTTGAATCAATCTTTTATTCTTCTAAATTCAATTTAACTATTACTTTTTATTAATAAAATATTTATATTCAAAATAATATCTATTAAATAATTTATTAAATAGATCCATCATAAACTCGTATTTGAACACAACAATCATTCCAATGTATATATCCTTAACTCAATATTATTGAATCATTTATATTGTATAAACCCCAATGTATGCTAATCTTCCCCTAAGTCTCAAATGTGATTTCCTCACTGAGTGAGTTTTATGACCTCTATCTCAAATGTGATTTCCTCACTGACTGAGTTTTATGACCTCTGATATTGTGAACTGTACTGTTACAAAACCCCCCCTATATATATATATATTCCCAAATAGATATTAAAAAATTACCTGACCAAACAAGAAAATTAATATCATGGACTTTAAACCATGATCATATTGTGTTTCTCAAAAAAATTACCTTACCTGACCAAACAAGAAAATTAATACCATGGACTTTGAACCATGATCATATTAATACCATGGACTTTGAACCGTGATCATATTGTGTTTCTCCTCCACCTTTTATTGTATGGTTTGCAAATTCCATAAAAGGCAAGTTTGGATGGGTTGCGGAGTCCACAAAATTACACACACTTTCACTTATCATCATCTTTTACTAAAAGAAGCATAATTACAAGTGAAATCAAGTTCCAAGTGCTGCAAAATGCACTTTATACAATGACGAGTGAGTCTTGTGGAACAACTGGCCTGAGTTGCATTTTGGCACATATACAAATATCAAATCATAAATAAGTAGGCATACTTAATAAGTACATATTTTATGGTGTGTTATTCGTGTTGTAAATTTCTTTAGGTTGGTCAATGTCAAAATCTTTGGTGAGTCTAGGGTTATGATCAAATGAGCAAAGGGTGAAATTGAATTGAAGGTGCTAAATTTAGAAAATTGGTGTAAAAGAATACAGTTTGAACTAGGATCCTTCATGTCATTGTCCCTGACTCATATCTATAGAGAATTCAACACTCAGGCTGATCAGCTCTCAAAGCTGACTTTGGAAGGTGAAGATGGCATTTTATTTTGGGAAGAATATTGTGAGAACATGCTATTTGACTCTGGATCGATGAGATTTCTTGACTAAAGCTTTTTGCTTTGCTGTTTATTGTATTAAGCCTGTTTATGTATTTTGTGGGGATTATCGGAAAACCATGTTTTTGGTTTTTGGGGAAGACGTTTTGAAAGTGAACATCATGTACTATTTGATTCCGTAATTGAATAGCAATAGTATGTTTTCTTTGGCGAAAAAAGTATATATTTCATACTTAGTAATAAGCCTTCCAAAACCTAGGTCTGTAAAATACAAATAGTTTAACAATTCTCATAGTATTTAGCATCCAAAATGATAGAAAGATGAATAAAGGAGTCCTGGTTTCATTAATTGGACTTTCATATCTCTTGTACTTCATTATTGGGAGGAAATGTTAAAAACAGGTTGTGAATTTATATGCCTTGTGCTACTGTTGCTTTCTTATTCTCAATGCAGAATAACCACAACTTTTCAACCTTCTCTAGCAACCAGAATCTAATATCTAATATCAAATCCACATTCCTGGATGTACATAGCTGATCAGAATGTTTCTTTGTTTTCTTTGTAGTGAAAATTGGAATTTAAGGATGGAACCATATTCACAGCAGCTAAGTTGTTGAAGCCAGGCAGAAGCTTAGGGGGCATCTTTGGGTACTCTTTAAAAAGAAATGATATCGGCGACAACGGTAAAACTGATGCAGTGAAGGTTTTTTTTTTATAAGAAAAAGCTATACTTTATTATAGAAAGTATAATGGTACAAAAAGCCTGAAAAAGTAACCAGAAAAACAACACCAACCGGACAGCACATATTGCTGAGACCTACTCCCAAAAGAAAAACGACCCCCAGCCAAGGTCGAAGGAAAAGGTAAAAGTAAAACTGATGCAGTGGAGCCTACTTGAAGGAAAAGGCAAGACAAGGGCACACCTTTTCCATTGAAGGGATAATAATGTTCAATTTTAACAAAATCCCATGTGGCTATTGGTCACGTGAATGAAGAATCCAATGACAAGATTGGCTGCAACTCGTGTGGCTCAGTGAGTCAGTGGCAAGATAATACGGCAACCAATATCGACCCCGCAGCAGAGTGTTTAATGCTCTTGCTGTGGGGTCTACGTAACGGTATGTCAGGCACAGTACTCAACCTCCGGTAGATATTTGGCGAAGTCGGCTGCCGAAAAATACAGTCGGGGCATGCATCCACCCGACCCATGATCTCCATCCACGCATGTCGATCCATCAACAGCCCCCATGGCATCATGATGCATGGATGCGTGCGACAGAGGTTGGTACCTCCGATAGGACCGCGGTTGGCTCGAGGAGATCCCATTGGTTGCCAATACGGCAACCAATATTGACCCCGCAGCAGAGTGTTTAATGCTCTTGCTGCGGGGTCTACGTAACGGTATGTCAGGCACAGTACTCAACCTCCGGTAGATATTGGCGAAGTCGACTGCCGAAAAATACAGTCAGGGCATGCATCCACCCGACCCATGATCTCCATCCACGCATGGCGATCCATCAACAGCCCCCATGGCATCATGATGCATGGATGCGTGCGGCAGAGGCTAGTGCCTCCGATAGGACCGCGGTTGGCTCGAGGAGATCCCCAGCAAATGCGTAGGGCTCAAGGAAATCCAGGCTCGAGGAAATTCGGCTTGTATCTTCGACGTGTTGACTTCCATGATCTACCATCTGCCCATTGCATCGGATCGACCCCGCAGCAGCCACCAGACCTCATTACAATTAGGAGCAGCGCCATTCAAGCCTTCAACCTGCAGCGAAAACAAGAGCCAACAGCCAGCCGGCGCCAGCATCCACATTCAACCTGCAGCGAAAACAACAGCCAGCCAGCCAGCGGGTAAGTTACGAAGGGATTCTTTGCTTAATGTTTAGCATCACTGTATCTGATCTGCTTAAATGGTATTCAGAATGAGCTATTTTTAGTAGATCTTTACAAAACCATATCTTGTCATTTTATACAAAATGAACACTTTCTCAACATAAACATTAATCTGATCTGGACCACGTGATTAATCTGCTCTTCGCTCATCTTGGCTTCTTTAACACATTGCCCGACGATTTGCATACACTTTTCAAACAATTCAGCGTTGAGTGCTTCGAACTTGGCCCTTGCAATCTTTATGTGGAAATCTTTTCCTTCATAGAGAGAGACAATATCAATCACAGTGTCCACAGCAGAGGACAGAATTCTTTTGGCCCTTTCACATTCTGAGCGGAGTCTCCTAATTGATCATCCTATTATCAAAATCTTCGCCTCCCAAATGCATGTCCCCTCCAACCGCCTTTACCTCAAATTTGCTATTCTGCACAGTGAGAACAGAAACATCGAAGGTACCTCTACCCAAGTCAAATACCATGAATGTCTTCTTATCGCTGGACAAGTAAAAGTCAGTATAGAACCCATAAGCTATAGCTGCCGTTGTGGGTTCGTTAATGATTCTCATGACGTTAAGGCCAGCAATGATAGCGGCATCTTTAGTAGCCTTCCTCTGAGAATCACTGAAATATGCAGGAACAGTGATCACAGCATCCTCCACATCACATCCAAGATATGCTTCTGCTATCATCTTCATTTTCGCTAGAACCATGGAAGATATCTCCACGGCTACAAACTCCTTCCTCTGGCCTTTGTACTCAACTCGGATGAGAGGCCGGTTATCGTCTCCAGATACAATAGTGAAGGGCCATACTTTCATGTCATCCTGCACATGGGGATCGCTGAATCGCCTTCCAATAAGTCTTTTGACATCGAACACAGTGTTGTGGGGATTACTACCGATCTGATACTTGGCACCGTCTCCCACGATTCTCTTAGATGGTGTAAACGCAACGATGGAACCATACCACGCTTGTCAAAATCAAGAGCATAAAATTCTGGCCCCTTTTAGGCTGGTCACAGCTTAAAGAAGAAAAATCTTCACATCTCTGGTTGGTCAATGGTAACTATCAATCCATATATAGAATTATGCCTGCTTCCATAATTAATGAAGCCTTCTAAGAATAATGAAAACGGGACCACAGATAACGGCATAACATGTGAAAGGAAGGATAAGCAGTGTTACATGGGTACGCATTTCCGGACCCTGGAAACGAGTTTCCTCGCTCCCACACGTTTCGGAAACTAGGAAACGAGTTTGGGTACGTTTCCACCGCGTACCCTAATCCGGAAATGGCGGGAAACACACAGAGGGGTCGTTTCCTCAAAAGGCGGAAACGTCGGCGAGTTTGTGGTCGTTTTCCCAGCTTGCAGGTTAGTTGCAGGTTTAATTTTTTATCGATTTGAATTTTTTTAAAAATGATACCTGGTGTGTCGGCCCTTTGGCCCTTTCGCGGGTGGCTCGGGGCCTGTCCCGTGCCGCTGTTAGCATATGCTAACAGCGGCATGGGACAGGCCCCGAGCCACCCGCGAAAGGTCAGTGGAGATTGAAAATGAAAAAGAAACATTAATAACAACAGGTGGTAGCCCTAATTTCTAATTAAGAACGACGCGACATACTGATAATTTATACAGCAAGAGCCTGACCCTGTTCTGGTACTAATAAACTAGGAAATTCGACTTCAATAATCTGGCCATTATAAGCTTAAGAATCCAATATTTACATTTCATAAAAGTAAAATCTTGCTCGTCCGTAGCGCAGCCAGAGTTCTATATGTATCATATTTACTTTATATGGTACGTGCTTATAATTTTTCGTGAGAATGGGGTGGTCCTGGACTCCTGATCAGCCACCTTTGATGTATATTGCAAGGCAGACCACCAGCTATCATTTTTTTTTAAATTACATTAAATTTTTTAATATTCAATTTAATTTTTATCTTTCAATTTTTAAATTTTACAACAGTTGTTTAAAAAATTAAAAATTAAAAAAACTCAAACTGTTACAAAATTTCATTGACATTATAATTTTAAACTATAATTTTAAATTTAAACTCTTAAATTATAATTTTAAGTTTTTTTAATTTTGTAGTATTCTGGGTGGGGTCCCCTATAATTTAAAAATTTTCCTATGTTGAAGACCTCGACGTACCCTTTGGCGTTTCCTAAAATTTGGGGGGTACTTCTACATATGCCGTTTCCGCGTTTCCCCGCTCCCGCGTCCCCACGTCCCGGAAACTTGGTGGAACATTGAGGATAAGCTCATCTATAATAACATGTAAAAGGAAGACCTTAAAAAATGTTGAGTGGATCGATGATTTGTATGCATGTTAAGTTGTTTACTACTTTTTGAGTTATTTATAAGCAAATATGCCTTGCGTTATTACATGTAAAAGAAGTGGTTTAGCTTTCTATGGATTTGGGACCCCTTCTTTGGCGTCTATCTTGGCGGTGTTGTGTTCATTATTTATGCTATGACAGACAGGTCCTTCCATAGTAAATAATAGCACGACATAGTAGCTGTTTGGCTAGGATGGGTAGTGTTCGAAGCGCATAAGTGAATACGACTGCCTGGACTTGGAATGGGCCTGACTTAGGGGAGCCAGCCCATGGTTGTTTGCTTTTTCCATGTGATCACTTCTTGTTTCCCTTGAATTCACTTCTGCATTGATCCTAATGGGGCTTGTCATAGAAGGGCCTCCATTCGAACATTAGAGTTGGAGAGATGAAGGGATCCCTGAGGTAGATTTGAGGCTAGATTTGCCATTTTGTCTGCTTTCTTCTTGTTCTTTTAGAGGACATGGAAGAATTGAACTTCTCTCAATGTCTTTACCATTTACAAAATTCTTACGTACAATCTTATTAGCATAAACTTTTTCGAGGAGAGGATTATAGATTAGAGATTTTATCAAAATTCTTGCATTACCTATGATGATTACCTCTAAGATACCTAATTAGAATAAAAAATTTAGACCTTACGTATAAGATACCTAATTAGAATAAAAAATTTAGACCTTGAAATAAGGCAAGAAACTCTACTACACTATTAGTTTTCCTTCATAAACCCATGTATAGTGTTCCTTTAAATTTCCCCATTATCAATTAAGATCCCCCATTCATGTTGCCCCTACTGTAATGATTGAATCATGATAAACATCATTTTCTTATATTTAAATATATATTTTAATCTTATGAAAAAAATTCTACATAATTAAAATAAATAAGTTAGTTTGTACTTTTTAAATGTGAGATTTGCAAATTGATACTTTTTGTACTTTTTTCAATTTTTTTGTTTGAATTTAAATATATATCTTCCAATGCTTTATAAATATCTTAGATAATAGTACTATCATTATAATCTTTCCATAATTATAATAATAAATATTATATACTTCAAATTATTATTTTTTTAATATTATAAATATATACTTTTAATAATATTATAAATATTTTCGTTTTATAATGTTATGATAGGCAACACATTCAATCAATGTTCTATAAATAAATGAAAAAAAGTTCTAATTTTCTTTTAATAAAATGAAAATAATATTTCTGAAATTTATTTTCTTTTTATTAATTAGAAAAAAAGGTATATATCATATAAGCTTATAAATCCATTTTCTATAAGATTATTAAAGTTCCATAAATATACTCTTTAACATGTTATATGATTGAAGTAGTTTAAATGTTAGAGGATTTAAATTTAGTACCCTCAATAATTCATAGTGCATTTACAATCTAAATAATTAATATATGTTATTTTAACGACTTTTTAATATACGTTATTCTATAACTTTTTGACTTGATTTCTAATAAAAATGTTTGATTTAATATTAGTTCAATTTCATATTGGAAATTTTATAAAGTTTTTCAATATTTATAAAGTGAAATTTATTAAATTGATTTTTTTAAATTAAAATTAAATTTTTAAACTTTAGTCATTCCATTTTTTCATTGGTCAAAGAGATTATCTCTTTTATAGATGGGACATTCCATTTTTCATTAGCTAAAAAGGTTATCTCTTTTATAGATGGGACATAAATTTATGAGAATATGACTCATAAATTTTTAAAACACAAAAAATAAAATTGATTAAAAAGGTTATCTCCTTTATAGATGGGAGATAAATTTATGAGAATATGACTCATAAATTTTTAAACACAAAAAATAAAATTAGAAACATTTAATGTGGAATTTTTTAAAAGTACCATGTGGCAACTTTCACATAACTTTGTCGACTTTTGTGTAAAAAATAAATAACTTCCCATATGATGTTTTGATTTTATATATTTTTATTTTATTTTAATATTTGCATCAAGACAAATACTTAATTGATATGATAAACTTGATATGTTCTTATGGTTTTTATTTGCTTTTTGAATTTCTATATTCAACTTTGAACTTATTTATTTTTTCAGTTTTTAATTGGCCTAAATTAGTCACTTTTTAACATATTGACTTGTTTCTAAAATAATTGTTTACCTTGATATAATCTTTGAACAAAACTTATATAAAATCATAAAAATATTATTTATAAATAGTTGTTAAAAAATAAGTCTACAATATTTATATTTATTTATAGATATAGAATCTCTAGAACCCATATACTCTTACATTGATAAATGTTTATATTTCACAATTTAGGTTGTAAGAGAAAACTTCATCTTCATAGATTGTATAAATCAGAGGAAGATGAAATAAGTATACTATCAAAATTTATTTAGTGTATTGTCAAAATTTATTTTATGAACATTGTTACAAATTCAAAATAAACAATTATAATATTATTATATATATATATTAAATTGGCCATCTTGCTGATGTAATGGCCAATTTAAAGACGTTCTTCTTGTGAAGAATCGCTGAAGACTGAGTTTGTCATTATATTCTCCATACTGTTATTACACTGTGTTTACTTGACATTTTCACACTCTGCGTTAATTTCTTTTATTTTGATGTTTATATCTCCTTGTATACCTGTCCGCCATGCATCACGCGCAACTTAACCCTGCCATAATTAATAGTGCTGGTGGTGATCACCTGGAGCAACCAAGAATTAAAACCGTGACAGGTGTTCCCTCACCGATTGTTCGGTGAAGCAGTAACGAGTCGATCCACCCGTTGTCTTTGCTTTTCTAATTTTTATTAATAATACATTTCTCTGCTGTTGCGATTTTATTGAATGCCACAACACTCACCAATTAGTAAATATACATTATTTGTTTATCTACTTTTTAGGTAATTATTTTCAAAGTTGTATTAGAATAGTTTATCAAGATTTTATTTCTGTACGTGATTGTGTAGAGGTGTTAAAATGGGAAAGTGGGAGGAGATAAATGGGTTGGAGCTTGAAGATCCGGAAGATATGGTAGAGTTTTCTGTCGAAGATTTGACATGGACAGAAATTTGGGGGGACCAAGTCGCAATTATTCCGTATTGTAGACTTCAGGATTTTATAAGAGGAGAGCAAGCGAGATAAAGCGCTCCTACTCAATTTGTTGTTCATACTCGACGAACTCGAAAACTTGAGGAGATCAAAAGAATTCATTTTGACACGTATTTGGAGTATGCTATGTGAGTCTCTATAATTACTCATAATTGATTGTGTGAAACATGCTTAGATATTTTGTTAACTTATCATTCAAGTTGATTAAGAAAAACATTCATCTATAACTTTAATTTATTGTAACGATATGTAATAGGTATTGGTGTTCATATGGTCCGGACTCCACTTGTAAAGTCCAAGGTGATAGTCATACAACGACGACATTTGAAAATACAATGAAGAAACGCAGTTCGCGCCAAAGCATTAAAGTTGGTTGTCAATGCCACTTCATCGTGCGTCGGCTTGTCATGAGACCAACTGATGCTGTTATTGTATATACAGCATGCAGGCATATTGACAAATTTGGTGTTGTGTGTCATGGGAAGGATGCAGTTGGAAGGCCTCAGGCTTTCAATTATGCTCCACATCTAACAGATAATCTACGAGCTAGTGTGAGACAGATGGTTCAAGATGGTTTTAACGTCACAATGATATGGGATAAATTCATTAATGACGTGGAGCATCAATGTGGTCAGTTGTTCACAGGGACAACTCGAGATGCCTTAATGACAAGACAAGATATTTTAAACATGTACAATGAACTAAAAAGACAAGAATACGTCAAGGACGAGAGTGATCCAATTAGCGTGGACTGTTGGTACAATCAATTTCCAGATAAGTTTTTTTTCTACCAACAACAAGATATTGTGCAAAACAAGCCATTCATCATTGGTATACAAACAAGCTGGATGCGTTCTATGATGATAAAGTACTCACATAATAATGCTATATCCATGGACTCTACGTTTAGCACGAATAAATATGGGGTGAGTACACATATATCGTGATTCTCACTTAATTATAGTTATTGAAATGATTTCCTACGTGTGGACTTTGTATAATATAATTATTTGTTTATTTGAATGTAGTATCAACTTTATACATTGATGGTTTTTGACAAACACCATAATCGTGTCCCGATAGCTTGGGTTATTTCCTCACGAAATACATCGGAGGATATTAAAAAATGGTTAGCAGCATTATTTAAAGTCGGAATGAAAGAGCGTCCAGATTGGCATGTTCGTGCTTTTATTACAGATGATGCTGCAGCTGAGATTGAGGCTTTAAGGTGACTTGATTAATTATTTGTACAGGGGAGCGGGAGAGAAGATTAATGTTTCATTACATATATACGTACATTAATCTCTTTAACTGTAATGTCATTTCAGGTGTTTAACTAATTCATCAATATTATTATGTGTATGGCATGTTCGTCGTGCATGGATGAAGAATATTTTAAGCAAAGTCAATGGAAAGGAAACTAGAGTCTCAATTTTTCGTGCTTTAGGAGACATCATGCATTCATGTCCGGATGACCGCTCAGTACAAGATGCAGTTGCACGGATCTTTGATGAATTTCAAGGTCAAGAAAAGTTTTTGAATTATTTCAGAACTCATTGGCTAGACAACAACAAAATTTGTAAGTACTGTCTACATCTTTGTGTTATAACTATATAATCTATTGCATTATTTTTAGTTTCTACTTTGTCACTGACCCCCTTCACTTTCCAGATATGTGGGCAAAAGCTTATAGAAATTTTCCCCATTCAAATCAAGATACCAACAATGCAATCGAGTCATACCATAGGTACTTAAAGAAAAGGTACCTTGATGAGAAAAGCAATGCATGCCACAGGCGGGTTGACTGGGGTATTCATGTGTTGTTGGAAAATGTTGAACCTTATTACATTCACATGCAATGTTTAAAGGAAGCTGGTATTATACGACCTAAAAAATCCAATGAACAACTAGCTAGATCCCAGTGCAAAGCAGATGCAATCCCAGATGAAGAATGTGCATGTGATCAAATAAATACCAATGAATATCGGGTTCGTAGCCAAAATAAGAATACTCGTGATACTTGGTATAAGGTCATATATGCAGGGCCAGATTTTTTCTTCTGTAATTGTGCTTGGGCATTGAATGGCAATGTTTGTAAACCTACCTTAAAGGTTGGCATGTTGGTAGGAAAAAATGCCCTTGGTGAGCATGCATCACCAAATGTTTCTAGTATTTTTGAGAGGCCTAGATTTCTAGTTGATTTAAATGAAACAATTGCTCCCAGCCCAGAATTCCAAGAAGAGCTTCCCCCAGGATTTGATTCTCCTATCGGTAATTCCTCTGACCATGTTGATTCAACAACTATAAGACTAGACAATGCCATGTCTGAGGCCGATGAGATGGAATTTCTTATGTCATCAACTCATCAAACACTAAGGCGTTTACTAGATATTAAACCTACTAGTTTGGAGCATGCACGTGCACTTAACACCTTGGTATACAATGTGGGTCAGGAGTGTAATAAAATGTTTAATTGTTGTATAACTCCATCTAAGATCACTAAACAAAGACACCATAGTTTTTTGAGCTCGCTCAATAAAAAAAGACAATGTGGTCGAGCATTGCATTCAAGAAAAGATGCAACAAAATTTCAAAGGGTCGGACGAGCTCGCACAAAAAAGAAAAGCATGGATGAACAAATGAAGATTTCTTCTCAAAAACAAAGAAATGTCGATCACAGATCAGATATAGTGCAACGTTATATTCCATACAATAGAGGTATTTCAATATGATATTGAATTTTGTTTAATTTGAAATAAGGTATATTATTCAACCCAATGCCATAATCTAATTATTTTGGTGATTATTGTTACAGTTGAGGGATCCACTTCTCAATCTATTCCAACTTGTCGACTTCGATTATTTCATGATAGTGCTATCGATGATACCTCATTGTTGCCTAATCATTCAATAGCAGAAATAGAAGGGAATGATACATTCAACCCACTACAACATAGTAACGAGACTTGTATAGGTATTGTTATTAATTTCAATCACATTTTTTTAAATGATCGTATGTCATGGTGAGAAGACTTTCTTGGTTGTTTTTATAGGAAAGGTGTCTATTGGTCAAGAAATTTCACATCATCATGGCCAATCAAATTATGCTAAAACACACTTCAAATGTGTTGGACTGTTGCATACAAAAAATAAAACCATAAATGAGCAAATGGAGATTTCTTGTAGACAACAAGGAGATGTGGAACATAGGTCAGATTCAGTGCAACATTGGACTCTACGCAATAGAGGTATATCGGTTTGATAATATTCGTTAATTTCCATTAACTACGACATATTTGATTGTTTCACTGGGCCTACTGTCATCGTCTTATTATTTTGGTGATTATTGTTACAGTTGAGGGAGGCACATCTCAAGTTATTCAGACTTGTCGACCTCGATTATTGCACGATAATATTGCTACGGGTAGCTCGTTTTTGGTTGATACAACAACAGTAGCTGTAGAAGTGAATGATACATGCAATCTACTACACCAGAGATCGTTGTCAAACTTAGCTATTGCAACTAATTTTTTGGTGCCAACGACATCAAAGACAGGTCCAACATTGCCATCAATTCCAGACTTGAACACATGACATTGTTTGTTCAAAGGTAAAAATATTTGACAAACGATTAATAGATTTAAAATATTTGATAGTTTCAACACAATATTTCAATCAATTTTCTCTAAGTGTCAAGACACTTTGTCCTCGAAAATCAATTAACTTCTTCTTGAAAGTACGGTTACTAAATATATCACATAGTGTAGTAGTGTATGTTCTTTTCATATTGCGATAATAATTTTTTTTATTAGCTACTGATTAAGTATTTCAAGATTCTAAATTTGATGTTTTTTTTCTTTCTTCAGTACAAACTATTCATTTGCTAATTATTCCAATATTTATCTACCAAAAATTTCAACTAATATTGATTCCAACATGAGTTTTCATCGTCATATATGTATTTATGTTATGAAAGAAATTTCATTTTATGTGTTAACTTCGCATCTTCAACATTATCAACGCATAAAGTGGTTGATGCTGTATTTTGCAATGTTTTTAACAATTGTTGCAAATGATGGATGTAAACCTCTCTAATTATATGTGGGTATGCATATTTTTTGTATTTGTGATAGTTGTAGGCGTTGCAATCTATGATTATTGTTTTATAGGTTATGAAGGTAGAACAATTAGTCTCTATTTGGGAGGAGGAATGCCAACAGTTCCTCTTAAATTTCTTCTTCTCTTTAGTTCCTTGAGTACATCAATAACAAGTTTCCTCCCCTCCGAATGAGGTGAATCCTGGATGAGTTGATCGGCCAACAACATATTTTATTCCAATTCTTTTTCTCTCTGGTCTCCATTTGATTTTCTCCCCTAGTGAGAGGAGGAGAGGGATGAGGAAAATTCACCAAAAATATAGCATAAGACGGAAGATTGTACAAATTTCATGAGTTCGAAGTATTGATGGGTTTCCCAGTCACTTGCTTCTGAAAAAAAACACACAAACTCTCAACTCGCAAATCTAGAATGCAAATCTAGAGTCCAAGTCTTTATGCAATGGCCCATCACTATTAACCAAACTTTCTATTTAAATATGAATATTTAGACAATATTGGTACTAAAATTATGCATCTTTTTGTATTAAAATTAAATATTAATTTTATTTATCAAGTTATGTATTAGATTTTATTTTATCAAATTATGTATTTCTATTTCGTTATTTGCAACGATTGAATTATGTAGATGACTCAATATGCTAAAATTATTACAATAAGAGAATAAGAACCTTGTAATGTGCTAGGGAAACTAGTCCCCCTTTTTTAGCTATTGTTCAGTGGCCAACAATTTGATGGACCAATTACTAATTCTGATTTTTACCTTTGCAAAAAGTGTTTTTTCTCGATGAAATTGACACACAAAAAGAAATCAATCATTTGCGATAATTTATTAAAAAATTAGGAAAAAATGTATACTTTGATATAACATATGTGAAAAATTATATATCTGTAGTTTTGATTGAGAAAAAAAATATGTTTTACAGTTTTCCAACAATTTATTATGGAGCATCAACAAGAAGAATTGGATTTCAAAATTGTTAAAAGACCAGGTTTACACCCACTTCATTATTGCATGATTGGTGTATGCAAGAGTAAATATGGAGTCACTACAGTTGATGCATTAAATAAACATAGACAACGAGTACATCAACTTGGTCCAATTCCACCTCGTCAGAAGGGTCGTCCACGTGCTCAAGATTCTCATTGGCCAAAAAAAGATCCCAAGGAAATTCAAAAGAACAATGAACTAAGGAGCCTTCGTGTTGAATGTCGCATGGAAATGGCTCTCAAAAACTTAAAAAAACGTCTATTACAACAAGAGATATCTAAAGAGGTATGCTCATATTAAAGCTTCATATTTTACTTTCATTTTATCTTGTTTTATAAATATTAGTTATATTAACTTCATAAATATATATATATATATATATATATATATATATATATATATATATATATATATATATAAGCTTCATTTTTTGCTTCTCTTTATCTAATTCTATAAATATTAATTATGTGTATGTGTTTTCTAAATAGAATGTGAATCATGAACATGAGCTGAGTAATGAGGCCTTGGAGAGAATTTCGCATCGCTTGGATGCATATAAATAAAATGAGATGAAAAGGCGTGAAGACACTTTAAGAAGGATTGAAATTAAAAAAGTGTTCAATGAGTTAACTAGTTCTAATGAAGGGTCATCTTCAACCATGGACAACATTAGTGGTGCATACACTCATTCTGTCAATGAAGTAAGTGAAATAGTATCTTTATAAGACATTTTAATATCAAATTTGTTGTTTTCATATTTTGTAGTGTTGACATGAATTTTATAGTTGTAGTGCTAACATGGGTGCATATTATATAGATTTCTATAGAATCGGAGAAGCAAAATTTCCAAGAGCTACAAGAAAACAATGAAAATGTTCAATGGATTGAACGTAGAAGATGAGTGTTCATCTTCTATTATGGAGGGAACTACTAATGCATCCAACAATCATATGATTGAAGTACGTATTTTAGCACATGTTTTTATCTATTTCTTTTATAATATTGATCATGTTAAACTCACGTGCACATGCATGAAATTATACAGGATTCTATAGAGCAAGTCAAGCAATGCTCAATAACACCTAATGTCATAGATCACAATAGTAAGAAGACCATGACCTCTGAGATGAATCAATATAGCTATGTAAGTATATTACTTGTACTTTTTATTCTTTTATTTATTGTGGAAAAAATGTATACTTATTCTTGTATCTTTTTCATTTGATTAAAATTTACTAAAGTTGTATATATTGTGTGTGTAATTATATATAGGGTTTTATAGAAGAGTGTTTCCAAAGTGATCCACCATTGGATGACAAACACTACACACCTAGTATCCACAACACTCCTGATTTGATTGTGAGTAAATATTTTTGATGCATTTTAAAATTTTATATTCACATTTTGAAATGTTAATATAAGTGAATTCCTTAATGATTGAACTTTATTTTGTATTTACTAACATTTTTTTTCTTGTGTAGGTAAATAAAAAAACTAGATCTCAACAAGAAAGAGTTATAAAACACACAAAACTTACACCTAAGAACTTGGGTCAAGTTGGATTTAGGAATAGAGTTGCTTGGTTGAGTCATATGCAATCCAACCATATTGCTAGAAGAAAGCCTATCAGAATAGCATCTATTCATGGAAGCAGTCAATGTAAAAAAATAACATAGATATGTTAACTAAAGCTTTCATTGGATCTTTAAATTGTATTGTTTCTATAACTAATTTAAATTTCAAAACTATGTGTTTATAACTAGTTAATCTTTTTTTACTAATTCCTTTATGGATTTGTGTAAATATACTAATTCCTTTATGAATTTGTGTAAATATCTAAAGTGGTTTTGTTTGCATGACTTTAGATGTGATTATTTGAACATTTTATTTTTATTTATAATTAATTGTTATGAATAAAATAGTGAAGCTCATTATATCTCATGTTTAAATTTATATAATTTTTTTAGTTTTAATTATTTGTTAAAATGTTATATGTTTTCTTTCCATTTGCAATATTTTTTATATTTAATTAAAAAAATTATCATTATAATTCACTATTTATTTGAGTTTGTACTTTTTATAATATTGTTTACTTCTATTAAAATACATAAGATTCTTAAAATAAATAAAATTACTATTCTTCATACATCTTTTTCAAATTGATTATTATAAACTAAAGTGGTCTTATAAGACATCATTATAGTGTAATTTTTGTTTTTTCAACATAGTTTTAAACCAGTATAGATCTATCTTTAAAGGGGATCAAATATTTCTCAATTGCAAACATTTTCTTAACATTTACACTTTCAATTATGTTTTGTTTTTCTTTTAAATTTCACTTAATTTGAATCATTCTCTATATTAAATTTAAAATATATTAATAATATGAAACTATCTTATTTTTAATTTAATACTATATATTTTTTAAAATTATTGTGTAATTTATTTAATATTATTTCTAACCAAATCAAAACCAAAAATTCTCATTTATATTGTGAGTATTTTAGGAATTTCTTAATTACGCATATAAATGTTTTTCTAAAAACATGTGGCAAAGCAATTCCACTTATTAAATGTGACGTGAAAATAAAATAAAAATTGATACTTCTTAAGATACTTTTGTTCACCTATTTTCAAACTTTAATAATAAATTTTGAAACTTTAATACATTTTACTCAAAATAAATGTTCTCCATCTAAAATACACACACACATTAAAATCATCAAATAACTTGAGTCAAGGAAGCAAAATAAAATCGTCGTTGTCATCACCATCTTCATCATCATAATCATTGACATCGTCCTCCTCCTCCTCATCATCATCTTCATCATCACCATCAGAATATACACTGGTGTATATTTCGGTATATACACTGGTGTATATTCCAGTATATACACCAGTCTATATATCGGAATATACACTGGTGTATATACCGGTATATAGACTGATGTATATTTCGGTATATAGACTGGTGTATATACTGGTATATACACCAGTCTATATACCGGTATATAGACTGGTGTATATACCGGTATATACACCAGTCTATATACCGATATATACACCAGTGTATATACCGGTATGTACACAAGCTATAAACTTATCTTTAGTATTATAAATGGGTCCCAATCCCCCTCCCACCGGCCTCCCACCTTGTTGGCCCATCGGTATATACACCAGTGTATATTTCGGTGTATACACTGGTGTATATACCGGTATATAGACTGGTGTATATACCGGTATATACACCAGTCTATATACCGGTATATACACCAGTGTATATAGACTGGTGTATATTCCGGTATATAGACTGGTGTATATACCGGTATATACACCAGTCTATATACCGGTATATACACCAGTGTATACACCGAAATATAGACTCGTGTATATACCGGTATATACACCAGTCTATATACTGAAATATACACTGGTGTATATATCGGTATATACACTAGTCTATATATCGGTATATACACCAGTGTATACACTGAAATATATACTGGTGTATATACCGGTATGCTTATATACTAGAATATACATCAGTCTATATACCATCACCCTACCGGAATATACTCACCATCATCATCCTCATCGTCATCATCATTATCATCGTCACCATCGTCATCACCATCATCATCGACATCGTTGTCGTCGTCATCACCACCACCACCACCACCACCACCACCACCACCACCACCATCATCGTCATCATCATCTTCATCATTGTCGTCGTCACCATCTTCATCATCATACCGGTATATACACCAGTGTATACACCGAAATATATACATACACTGGTGTATATACCGGTATATAGACTGGTGTACCATCTTCATCATCATACCGGTATATACACCAGTGTATACACCGAAATATATACATACACTGGTGTATATACCGGTATATAGACTGGTGTACCATCTTCATCATCATATCGGTATATACACCAGTGTATACACTGAAATATATACTGGTGTATATACCGGTATGCCTATATACCAGAATATACATCAGTCTATATACCATCACCCTACCGGAATATACTCACCATCATCATCCTCATCGTCATCATCATTATCATCGTCATATACACCAGTCTATATACCGGTATATACACCAGTGTATGTATATATTTCGGTGTATACACTGGTGTATATACCGGTATATAGACTGGTGTATATACCGGTATATACACCAGTCTATATACCGAAATATACACTGGTGTATATACCGGTATATACACCAGTCTATATACCGAAATATACACTGGTGTATATACCGGTATATACACTGGTGTATATTTCGGTATATAGACTGGTGTATATACCGGTATATACACCAGTCTATATACCGGTATATACACCAGTGTATACACCGAAATATATACTGGTCTATATACCGGTATGCCTATATACCGGAATATACATCAATCTATATACCATCACCCTACCGGAATATACTCATCATCATCATCCTCATCATCATCATCTTTATCATCATCATCATCATCATCATCGTCATCACCATCATCATCGACATCGTTGTCGTCGTCATCACCACCACCACCACCACCACCACCATCATCGTCATCATCATCTTCATCATTGTTGTCGTCACCATCATCATCATCATCATCATCATCATCATCATCGTTGACATCGTCCTCATCACCACCATCACCATCATCATCATCATCATCATCATCATCATCATGTTATTTATTTAATCACTAATGAGGACTGCCGCAAGATTCCCTTCCACTATATTCATATTTAAATAGAATGAAATCCTTCTTAAATACTAGTCCTACTTAAATTATAATAATATTTAATTCGATTAATAGGAGTTGACTTGATAATATTTTGAAGTAGTTTATTAAAATAAATGAGACATTTAATGCACCCCTTACATATTCTTAAAATTATAGAAAACAAATATTTGAAAAACATATAATTTATCAAACATTTGATACCAAAACTCACTTCAAGGTGAGTTTATGTCAAATTGGACTATACAACACCAAGAGTCAAAATGAACTATAAAGCACTTGCTTCTCTCAGTGCAAAAACATGATCCATAATAATCTATAAAATATGGACATTCTATGACAACAAGGCCTATAGAGTTTATATTGCATAAACATTTTCCCTACCGCTCTAACCAGTTACTTTTAGAAGGACACTAGATTTGCAAAACATGAACCGTGTTGATCCACACGCTATCAGAAATTTGGAATTGCAAGGATCGGAGTAAGCATTACCTTGTTTATTATAGATTGAATTTTTTTTCACGTCCTTCGGACTTAAAATAGTGAGCATTGTGGGTCCTCTACAAGCCTAAAAATAAATCCAAATATATATATGTTGTATGTGAGTATGAGTAAGTATATATATAAAATGAGAATTTATAAATCCTTAATTCATATGAGTCACAAAATTTTGAACTTTGAACTTGATTTTTAACTTTGATGGTTGAATCGTGATGTCTTCTTATAATGAGTTGGAAGTTTAATTTACAGTATTTTTAATTAATAATTTATGTGAAGATATATAATAATTTATGTGAAGATATAAAAATACCAATTAATGGCATAAGATGATATAGAATGTTATTTTCTATATTATCATTTATTCTTTAAAATTAAGGATTTTTCTTTGTTAACATCTTTTCCCAACAAGTAATTTTATATAATGATATTGATAGATATAAACATAACATTTCATATTATATATATATATATATATATATATATATATATATATATATATATATATATATATATATATAAATTTCATTTTCTTTATAAATACAATTTATATATAATTTTATGAAATGGTTTTTTTAATATAGTTTTTATAATGTTTATAAATTGATTATTATAATATTTTAAAAAATAATAACATATTTATCAATTTAATTTTTATGAAATGAGAATTTATAAAAGTTTATAATATCCAAATTTTAGAATTCAATTCAATACATGTATATAAATGATTTTTAAATTGAGAAATTAAAAAAGAGAATTGCACACCCCTCTAACTAAAGTCTCAAAGAATTACCATGTAACTTTTACCTACAACCTAACATGGTTATTTAATCATCACATAGATTTCCAGAAAGGAAAGCAAACCCTGGTTGGTGTGCAAGTGTTTTCATAGAATTAAAATCATATCAACTACTTATCACCTCCCACCTTTATATCACCAAAATTTGATAATCTTTTATTACTATATATCTCCACTTTTTACTAGTTTATAGCTACAGTCCTTATACAGAAGGATAATGACAATTGTGAACATAATTATTTAATTAGAATAATAGGAGTTGATTTGATAATATTTTGAAGTAGTTTATTAAAATAAATGAGACATTTATTGCAGTCCTTACATATTCTTAAAATTATAGAAAACAAATATTTGAAAAAATATAATTTATCAAACATTTGATACTAAAACTGACTTTGGAACGAAGATATTCGGAAAATATACGTTTTATCGCCATCGCATATTTGACTAGAAACAATGATAGTTGTAATAAATGTGATATTAAAAGTTACAATCCAAAATTGAAATTTGTGCATCTTTATCAGGAATTTAAAATTACACATCCTAAATCAAAATAAATGCCATGCTTATTTCAAATATAACATCATTTACTCAAATTTAACATCTCCACTCCAAATTGTATCAAAATTGATGTACATCAACAATTTTAGAAATAATTATATGCTACCTCTATGACATATGCAGGGCCAACTTACATCAACGCCATGGATTTCACAAATATGTTCAAGTTGGAAGAGTGTTGCCCTCATCCCAGAAAAAAATTTAAGTGTATAGTCAAACAGATGACATTCAGATCCAATCACGTGAGAGATCGTATGATGTATATGGACAACAAATTCTTCATGTTTTTCAATCTCAGAGGATGTCCAACTAAATTTAGAAGAAGCATTTGTAGTAACTCTGCATCACAAAAAAAATATATATATTAATCAATCACTTATTAAATATATTTATTAAAATCAAGCAATATGATTAAAGGATTTATTAAACAAAATAATAAAAAGTAATACACATACCTATTAAAAGAAACATTATTGATAGTACTATTTCTTATCATGCTCTCTCCAAATTCAAATCTGCAACCGGATGTATGACACATGGAACACCAATTCACATCAACGCTTACATCACGATCCCTTTGCCTTTGTAACCATGCTCTCCTTAACTTTCTACCGGCCTCTCTTTGACAAACATGCTCAAATTGACGAAGTATTTGCTTAATCTTTGATAAAAAATTAAGTATATCATCAAATAGCCGGCATGGAAAACCATTTTCCTTGCTAATCTTGTTTCGAAAGTAGGAAATAAAATGTTCTTGTTGGCTTATGTCATGGATAGCAAAGAGAAATTTTGAAACATATGCATTGTCCATAACTGTAAAGAAAAACAAATATTTTAGATTTTAGTATATATAAGAAAATTTATCGTTACTACAAATGAAAATGGGTATTACAAGTAATATCAAGATTAAATTGTTCTACCTTCATAACCTATAAAACAATAATCATAGATTTGCAACGCCTACAACTATCACAAATACCAAAAATACGCTTACCCACATATAATTAGAGAGGTTGACATCCATCATTTGCAACAATTGTTAAAAACATTGCAAAATACAGCATCAACCACTTTATGAGTTGATAATGTTGAAGATGTGAAGTTAACACATAAAATGAAATTTCTTTCATAACATAAATACATATATGACGATGAAAACTCATGTTGGAATCAATATTAGTTGAAATTTTTGGTAGATAAATATTGGAATAATTAGCAAATGAATAGTTTGTACTGAAGAAAGAAAAAAAACATCAAGTCTAGAATCTTGAAATACTTAATCAGTAGCTAATAAAAAAATTTATTATCGCAATATGAAAAGAACATACACTACTACACTATGTGATATATTTAGTAATCGTACTTTCAAGAAGAAGTTAATTGATTTTCGAGGACAAAGTGTCTTGACACTTAGAGAAAATTGATTGAAATATTGTGTTGAAACTATCAAATATTTTAAATCTATTAATCGTTTGTCAAATATTTTCACCTTTGAACAAACTATTGGACATTCATCTTCTAAACTATTGGACATTCATCATACATTCAATCATTCTTCTAAAATGTTCAATGGATTGAACGTAGAAGATGAGGGCACCAACAATTCCCGAAAGGCATCGACTCTATGAATATTTGATTTGAGCTCTTTGTCATCAAGTCGAAGTTGGAGCCCTATATTTAGAATGTAACCTTTGCAATGTTTCCAAGCAAAGATACTCTAGACCATTTAAATCTTCGCAACTTTATCATAACTTAAGATAGGGTTCCTTGAGAAATCATGTTTATGAAGTCAATACCTTAGAATATTTTTCTCATTAGCACTAGCCAACCATAATTGTTTTCTTCTTGTATACTTATTATTACACAAAAAACAAAGCTTCATGTATTTTGATGGGAGAAATGATCTCTCTTTGTGTGTCTCTATTTTTATACGTTGTTGCATGCTACACACTCTATTTCAAATATCCCATGTGCTAAGATTCACTGCCCATCTAGTTGAGGTTGTATTTGTTTTGCAAAAGGATACATCACCTTACTATTATGTTCTATGGTTCCTTCACAAACTAGCATCAAGCACTCTACTTCAATGGATCCCCACCCTATGCATCTTCTCTCTTCCTTACGACCTTCTTTAACATGCTCCTAACACTAGAATTTCTACACATCAATCATTTGTAGACATATGCCATTTTACTCCTTAAAATTTTAGATGGGATTCACACCTAAGAACTTTTATGCCTATGAACTTTAAAGTCCCACCCTCTCCTTGGAATTTATACGGGATTTCACACCTACCATTTAGAAAAAGATCTTCTTGACCCTATGAAGTGGCATCAGGGAAGATCTCGCCGGGAAAGAGATCCTTATTACCCGACACCTCCGTCAGCTCCTTATTGCCCGACACCTCCGTTAGAGCCCTTGTATTATGAATGTAACCTTTGCAATGTTGCCAAGCAAAGCTCTTCGAGACCTCTTAAATCTTCATAACTTTATCATATAACTTAAAAGAGGGTTCCTTGAGAAATCATATTTATGGAGAAAATATCTTAAAATCTTTTTCTCGTTAACACTAACCAACCATAATTGTTTTCTTCTTATATACTTTTTGTTACACAAAAAACTTCATGTCTTTTAATACAAGAAAAATGATCTCTCTATATATCTCTCTTTTTATATGTTGTTGCATGTTACACCCTCTACTTCAAATATCACATGTGATAGGGTTCTACACTTTCTACAAATATCCCCATGTGCTAGGGTTCTACACCCTCTACGAATATCCCATGTGCTAAGGTTCACCTTAGTATTATGTTCCACAATTCCTTCACAAACTAACATCAAACACTCTACTTCAATCGCTCTCCGCCCTATGCTTCCGCTCTCTTTCTTATTTAACATGTTCCTCGCATAGAGTTTCTACACATCTATCCATTGTAAAAATGTCATTTTACTCCCTAAAATTTTTGTTCATATTAATATCTAAATTCAATATTTTTTTAATTTTAATTTTCATTATATAAATAAAAAGTAAAGTACATTTTGCAACCTTATATTAAAGAATATAAGAAATTGTAATATATATTCTATTTACTAATGATGTTGCTATTAACATATATTACCTAATATATATTATAAAAAACTAAAACTATAATAAAAATGTAAATTTAATAATAAACATTTACATGTTTATATGAAATCATATCAATTATTAAGATAAAAAGGAATTTAAAACAATTTTGTTTTATATTATTAAATAAATTAAATAAATAAAAATATATATGTAGAGAAGATAAATCACTATTTTTTAAATCAACTTGCGATAACAAATTACGATATATATAAATAAATTTTTAATTAAAAAATTAATTGATCAAGATAAATTAATCTTAATATGTTTTAATTATTTATGGAGTAATCTATTTATTCTACTTTTTAGACTTTACTGTAGATTTTGATTGAAATCCTGTAAAAAAATGATAAATTAAAAAACTATACATTTAAATAGTTAATATATAAAATAAATATATCTATATTAATAATATAATTTAATAATATTTTATTATTATTTATAATATAGTAATTTGGAAAAATACACCTAAAATAGTTAATATATAAAATAAAGTATATCTATATTAATAATATTTTTTTATTTATAATGAATTTATATAGTGAAAAACACTGTATCACTGTTTTATTCAGTTCAAAAAATCCTAAACAATATGACAACATCAGATATATAACCACATTTTGAAATTCTTCTTTACTATAAACTACTTAGTAAATGTTTCATTATTCTCCTCACCTTGTTGAAAATCTACGGTTCTGTCTGAATGAATCAATTTTTATTTTTTATCTATTGGATTTGTTGAAGGAGATAAAGAAGCTGTTCTACTTCTTTCATTAATTTTCATTCTCAATAAGCATTGTATACGGGATTGGATGATCTCTTTGGAGCATTCATTCAATGGCATATTTGCAACGGATTTGGGTTATATAAACAAAAGCATATATTAGAGCAGAATTGAATAATGAGCATTTATCTATTGAATTTGATTGTGCCATTTCAATTTGTATGTTTCATAGCAATTTGAATGTTACATATTGTTCACTGTGAATTCTGTAAGGCAAAAAATAAACCTAAAATCTGCAATAGCAAACGGACAACTTAGTACACAAACCAAATCTACAACAGTGGATCTAGAAGAAACGACCCAAGGAACAAGGTGGAGATCTTCAACATCCCAATTTGTTCAATAATTCATGTATCGCAGATTTAGAGTTATGCCCAGCGCCACCCAGTTAAATGATTTTGAAAAAAAATAAAAAATATTCTTTGAATTATTTGATTTTGGTTATCTTTTAAGCAGATTAACTATATAACCAATAAAACGTTAAATACTAAAACGCTGTAGTTTATTAAACATGTAATATTCTCAAATGACAGAATAAAACACAAAGATTATGTAGTTTGAATGATGCTAAACATTAAGCAAAGAATCCCTTCGTAACTTACCCGCTCGCTGGCTGGCTGTTGTTTTCGCTGCAGGTTGAATGTGGATGCTGGCGCCGGCTGGCTGTTGGCTGTTGTTTTCGCTGCAGGTTGAAGGCTTGAATGGCGCTGCTCCTAACTGTAACGGGGTCTGGTGGCTGCTGCGGGGTCGATCCGATGCAATGGGCAGATGGTAGATCATGGCAGTCAACACGTCGAAGATACAAGCCGGATTTCCTCGAGCCTGGATTTCCTCGAGCCCTGCGCATTTGCTGGGGATCTCCTCGAGCCAACCGCGGTCCTATCGGAGGTACCAGCCTCTGCCGCACGCATCCATGCATCATGATGCCATGGGGGCTATTGATGGATCGCCATGCGTGGATGGAGATCATGGGTCGGGTGGATGCATGCCCCGACTGTATTTTCCGGCAGCCGACTTCGCCAATATCTACCGGAGGTTGAGTACTGTGCCTGACATACCGTTACGTAGACCCCGCAGCAAGAGCATTAAACACTTACTGCGGGGTCGATATTGGTCAGATAATACTAACGGTTGGATTTATTTCAATGACATCATCATAATTGTTTTTGGTGTGTGGTGAAAATTGATGAATGATGATGCATGCACTAAGAGGGAATCTCATAACAGTGATGGAGGACGCTGAGACGGTTCCTCGGATGCAGTGACCCCATGCTTATTACAGCGGAATAAAGTTAGTTTTATTCACAGCATAGAACATTGGATCCTCCGCGGTGAACTTGTTAGATTTTGGAAACGATTTCAACGCAATAACGACGTAATTTATTTCACAATTAGCAAATAAAAATCAAATGAGGAAGCCATTCGCTATGGGCAAAAGGGCATTAAGCAGGAAATAAAAGCAAAGGGATGCTAATAGAATATGGGTGACAGTGGCATTCATTGCTAAACCGCATCTTAACAAGACCACCAATCTTGATGCCATTGCCAGGGCCAACCCTACCATTAAAGCTACCGAGATCGACGAGTAGGCACTGTCATCTATAGTAACGAAAAGCCTTCTTAAATTATGGTAGGAGTCTGTTAGTTTGTGCATGGCCATTCTCTCCAAGTGTACAACCACGAAGACTATATTTTGGCCAAATATGACTTACATCCATCACCATTGCAATTGTGTATGACGTTATCCTCACCGAACAGAAATTATTCAACCATCATCATTCCAAAATCATTGGTGGTTGAGGCTATCAGTTTTATGACACAATTTTGTAGGAAACAGTCTTTATTGATTGAGTTGTAAAGTAGCACAGCCAACTGTGTATGAGCTTACCTTTACTTTATGTGAGATGTAAGCTCTCCTAGGCATTATATTCTGTGTCTTCAGACCTGGGAGACTCGAAGGTTATTATTTCTTGGGCTATGGGATTGAGCTCTATTAATATTCTTATGACCCTACTTTTAATAAACATATCCTTTTTATTTGGTACAATTCATCCCTCGTTACTTGTTCCTCCTCAGTCGGTGGGGAGTTTCACATCTGTGTTTCAAAAAAAATAGGACCATTATTTTAACTATGATTCTGAGCTAAGACATGATTCTTCGTGCTAAGTGAACCATGATTCTTCGCTCCTTGGGTATTGTTCCTTTATGAGGGCTTGTTCTTACGTAACTGCCTTCTGACTGTGGGATAATCAGCCGGGAGATTCCAAATATACAGTGTGGACCATGTGATCCCAAAATATGCAGCACCATCACAGCCATGGTGCGTGTCTCTAGCAACCAGATGTCTCTCATATGGATGTCTCCCATTGGTTGGGGGAGACGAGATCCTTTATTGACAAATTTGAGATTATTAACTCTCTACATGTTCCTCGGGTTTCTAATCAGTGGGTTGATTCTCTTTTCTAAACGTGCTTTTCATTCTGCTCCGGGCCACATTTTTTGGGAGGACTGGTGTATGAATTCACTGGTTGCTGAGGGCTTTTTGAATCTTTTTACTCACTTGGTTTGATATCCTTTGTTGTTGGCTTATATTTTTGTCTACATCATCTGCAGGTTGCTAGTGCATATGGTTGACCAACTACTGGTTGGAAAAGATTCTTTGGCCGTGCTGGTGATTGTTTGGATTTTCTTCTTGTGATGGTCTTCACTTGGCCGCTTCGGATGGACGTTTTCTCTATTCAGCATTTTCAGTTTATATATTTCTTTGGATTATGAGGACCTGTTTTTATTGCCCATATGGTCCCTGTATGCACTTATTATGGGTTATGGACAGATTGGGAATCTGTGTACTATCTCTTGTGGCTGGTGGTAGCCCTGGCATGTTGTAAGTGTTGATACTATTTGTTTATATTAATAATATGCTTTTTCATTGTGTAAAAAAAAAGCATTATCGATTACAATTAATTTCCACCTGTTACCGTTACCGTTATCTACCAGCTCACCTGGTTAAGTAGAGTTAGATTCAGTTCTTGTTTCAGTTAAGTTGGTATTATCTGCTGAGTAGGTGGAGATCCGTTGCGATATGCTTTCATTCATTTGTAATCTATTTAACATAGCTGAATACAGAGAAGGGTACCAAAAAATCAAAGAACGAACTTGGGAGTCGCCCTTGTTTTTAAAGGAAACGACCATTAGCCAGCTCACCCATTTCCAGCATCTGGCCACTCTCGATCTAGTCTCCGCTCTAAATGTCCCTTCAATCTAGTCAGTCGTGCTACCGTTGCGCCACGGATCCCACGCCCTCTTAATCGAACCCAAGCACACATATCTCTTCATAGTGGGTCAGTCCTGCTACAGCTGAATCCTCCCTAGAGGAGTCGAGCAACAGTAAAAGGAGAGGGTAATGCTCGCTGTATGCATAAGGCTGGCTGGAGTAGAAGTTATTGTTCCGAAGATTCGACCCTGAGGGCGGTGTTAAGTAATGACCGGAACCCATTATTGAACGAATATCCCAACGCATTCAGAAACGCGCAGCGGAAGAAAGGGTAACATATTACTTTGTTTTAAAAGGAGTGTGTTCAAGAGAAGCTCGAAGGGCGATTTGAGGGCCCAGCTCCTCATCAATCGGCATAAAAAAAGGGGTTCTTGCAAGCATTTTATTAAGAGCAAAGAAGGCAGGACCGCAACAACAATCCACGCAGAGAATCGAGGAGACGAAAAAGGTATTTTTTCTCTTATCCACAGCTCTGCAATTTTGTTTTAATGGCTTCCTCTTGCAATTTAGGGCCAACCCAAGGACCAGTTCTTGTTGGCAAGATCTACGAGTTCTGGTCCTTGAGGATGAAATCATCCTTCAAGCTCAGGAATGTTGGGAATTGGTAGAGAATGGCTTCACAGAGCCAGCCCCAGTAGACTTAGCTGCCATGACAAATCCACAGAAAAATATTGTTGCAGAATAGAGGAAGAAAGAAAATAAAGCCAAGTACTGGATTCAAAATTCAGTGGATGACTCAATTTTTTCAAAAATAACTGGTGCTTCCACTGCAAAACAAGCTTGGGACATTCTCATATCAGCTTACTAGGGCAATGATAAGGTGAAGACAGTAAAGCTTCAGACCTTAAGAACTCAGTTTGAAACCCTGAAGATGACTGACACAGAGAATGTTGACCAGTTCATGACTAGAGTGATGGGCATTGTAAACCAGATCAGAATGATTGGTGAACAGATTGAAGATCAGAGGATTGCTGAAAAAGTCCTTAGAGGCTAGCCCAAGAAATTTGAAATAGTTGCAACAACCATCTTAGAATCTAAAGATTTGTCTAGTTTCTTAGTAGAAGAAATGACGGGGTCACTTCTGTCGCATGAAACTAGATTCAACTTGGAAGAAGAGTCTCTGCAACATGCATTCAAGACTCAATCTTCTTTCAGCAAAAGCAGAGGCAGAAGAAACAGAGGGAGAAATCAAAGAGGTAGAGGTAGAGGTAGAGGCAGAGGTAATCATAATGCAGAAGACAAACACACAAAAGAATAGTCACAGCAGTCTAAAGAGACTCACAGAATCAAAGAGGAAGAGGGAGAAAATGGACAGACGAATCCAGTATTCAATGCTACTATCGCAGAACGCAGTGTTCCACGGGGACACGTCCCCCAAGGTTGGGGACGTGCTCCCCTCATTTCCCATGCCCCAAGGGCTTGGGGGTGACTTGGGAAATGTTTCTCTGCGCCCCCTTTTATGAGAAATGTGGGGAAATGCACTAGGAGCAGTTTCCTGCAGAAGGGGACATGCTCCCCTCATTTCCCATGCCCCAAGGGCTTGGGGGTGACTTGGGAAATGTTTCTTTGCGCCCCCTTTTATGAGAAATGTGGGGAAACGCACTAGGAGTAGTTTCCTGCAGAAGGGGGCTTGTAGATGCCCCCTCCCGAAAATGGGGGATGCCCAGGCATCCCCCATCCTGAATTTTTATTTTTTATATGAAAAAACAAAAAAAAACCTAAAAAATAAATCACTCTTGAGGTTGAGACTGAGAGTGACTCTGACTTAGATGGTGACACTCCCATAGATGGTGACTTCATGCAACATATGCATCATGAGGACCAGCCCATGAAACTATCTCCTTGATGCTCTTTTGATGATTTCTTTTCGCTACTTTTTTAGTTTTATTTACTGTCGGTGATGAACTCAGATCGAGTCTTTGACTCATCACTTCTATATTTGTAGGTGTTTATGTGACATGTCTATGATTTAGATTTATGATTTTAAATTTATCTACTATTTATGTCGATGATGCAAATTTCAAAGTTATAATGGAAGACGTGCATGTATTAAAATATCAAAATAGCTATTATGAATTGAATATCATGTTTACATTGCACACTAATGAATTTCAATTTAGTATGTAAATGGTGATGGGATGAAGAATTGATATGTTAATATGTTGGGATCATATTTTTTAAATTTTTTTAATAATTTTAGAGACAACCCCCCTATGTTAGGGACCCCGATGCCCCCTCGTCTCCCCCCAAAAAAAAAATTGGGGGTGTCTCTACACATCCCCAGTGTGCGTTTCCCCGCTCCTGCGTCCCGAAAACTTGGTGAAACATTGGCAGAAAGCATGGTCACTATGAAAGTGAATGCAGAAAGAAGCAATTAGATCAAAACAAAGGTAGAACAAATGTCTCCAATGATGAAGGATAAACTTTTGAAGCAATGTTTCTTTCATGCCATACCTTTGAAAAAGGTCACTCCAAGGACCTTTGGTTGTTGGACAACGGCTGCAACAATCACATGATAGGTAACAAATAATTGATTTCTAGCATTGATACTTCTATTAAATATGAAATTACTCTAGGGGATGATTCTCAAATAAAAGCTCTAGGAAAAGGTACTATGTCTATTCTAACCAAACAAGATAAGAAGAAAAACATACATGATGTCGATTTTGTTCCAAACCTTAAACACGATCTAAAGTGTAGGACAATTGATGGAGCATGGATATGATGTCTTATTCGAAGGCTCAACATGCTTAATTCTAGATAAACCATATAGTAAGACACTCATTGCAAAAATACAAATGACCAAGAATATGATTTTTCCTTTAAATTTAAGAAGTGTCAATTTGTCCTAGTCATATGCCCAAAACGTCTCAAATACAAATGAGACAAATGAGACACTCTTATGGCATGCTAGGTTTGGTCATATTCCTTTTAGAAGTCTTAGTCTTCTTAAAAAAATTCAATGGTCAAAGGTCTCCCTGTTTTGAATGAACAAGACAATCCTTGTGAAAGTTGTATTCTTGAAAAGCGTAAGAGAGACAACTTTCCAACATCCTCCCATAGAGCAAATGAACATTTAGAACTGGTTCACACAGACCTCTGTGGACCAATGCAAACCCAATCAATTGGTGGTAGCTTCTATTTTTCGACCTTCATTGATGATTTTAGCAGGAAAATTTGGATTTATTTTCTTAAAAATAATTTTGACACTTTTTCAAAGTTCAAAGAATTCAAAGCTGAAGAAGAAAAGCGGAGTGGAAAATATGTGAAAGTGCTTAGGTCAGATGGAGTAGGAGAATACAATTCAAAAGATTTTGTGTATTTTTATAAACAGTAGGGCATTATAATGCAAACTACAACCAGATATACTCCACAACATAATGGAGTGGTTGAAAGGAAAAAACAAACCATCATGAACATGACCAGAAGTATGCCCAGAGCAAAGAATTTGTCCAATGACTATTGGGCTGAAGCGGTTGTTTGTTCAATTTACATTTTGAACATATCTCCAACAATAAGTGTCAAGGATTAAGTTCCTCAAGAGGCATGGAGTGGCACAAAGCTAAATGTTTCCCACTTCAGAATTTTTGGTTGTATTGCTTTTGCACATATCCCTGAAGAGCCGAGAAAGAAGCGTGACAATAGGAGTGAAAAATGCATCTTCATAGGATGCAGTGAACAATCAAAAGTCTACAGATTATACAATCTAGTCACCAAGAAATTTTTGGTGAGCAGGGATGTTAAATTCTTTGAAAACAAATCATGGAGTGAGCAAGAAAACAAAACATTGGATAACCAAAATCCACTGCTGCAAATTGAAGAACAAACATAAAATTTAGAATAGTAAACACATCCACCAAGATTGCCAAGATTACAACAAGAACACTTTGGAAATAGTTCTTCTTCCAGTAGTGGATCATCCTCTTTAGTAGGAAATGAGAGAACAAGAAGCATGAGGGAAATCTATGAGCATATAATGATGACATTGAGCAGCAAGCTGATTTTGCATTTCTATCTTGTCAGCCAACCTTCTTTGAAGAAGTAGTGAAAGAGGAACATTGAGTAGAAGCCATGAATGAGAAAATTAAAGCCATAGAAAGGAACAAGACTTGAGATCTTGTTGATTTTCCAACAGACAAATCCAACATAGGAGTCAAGTGGGTGTACAAAACAAAGCTAAATGAAAAAGGAAAGATTGAGAAGCATAAGGCAAGGCTAGTGGCCAAAGGTTTCTCTCAACAACCTGGTATAGACAATGGTGAAACCTTTTCTCTTGTAGCAAGGTTAGATACAGTAAGGACCATTTTAGCCACTGCAGCTCAAAACAAATGGCAAGTGTTCTAGTTAGATGTAAAGTCACCCTTTTTGAATGGCATACTGCAAGAAGAAGTATATGTAGATCAACCACCTAGTTTTGAGGTCAAAGGACAAGAGGAAAAAGTGTATAAGTTGAAGAAATCCTTGTATGGCTTGAAGCAAGCTCCAAGAGCTTGGTACAGTGTAATACCCCCAATTTTGACTTGGAATGTATTTAATTAAAATTATGTGAATGATGTAAATATGCTAGTATGGATTCCTAATGTGGAGCTCTCAAGGCCAAGGCCCAACTAGTGAATGGCTAGGCATGTATGATGTATATATTTTTATTTGGACCATATGATTGGATTATCATGCCAATTAGAAATGTATGTAAATATTATGTTGGAAATTAATGAAATGGTCCAAGATGCCTGTGTAAAGAGCACTAGAGGGGCTATGATTCCACCAGAGGGGAAGAGGAAGGGGGCCTATGGGGAGACCAAATCCTATGTTGCCAAGTGTCAACCTTAGAACTCATCCAAAATCTGCCATGTGCCTTAAATAAGCCAATTACCGTCTCTTGACTATTAAATCCAATCATTGAATGCACATGTGAGGTTGGTGGGAAAAGTCACTTCATGTAGTTATTGAAGCATGGGGGTTTTGACAATTATGTCAGCTGTCAACAGTCCTATTTATTCTATGGTCATAAGCTATGTCAGTTGTCTTTTCACCCTTACCTCATATCCTTGGAGTCAACACTCTTTTGGTCATTCTCTCATGCATGAATATACACTACGTAGAGTTTTCCAATGCTATTCATGTCCATTACCAGATGGTGTTCAACCCATAAAATATAATTTGGAGACAGAGCTACTTTTGGATTGTTGAGAAGCCATAGATTAATATTACAGGAGGTTCTCCAATAGCTTACAACAGGTTGGACTCTTACTGCACACACTGGTAAGAACTGTGGATCAGTGAAGGGAAATTCCTTCCTTGTGTTGTGTGGGGCAGTTGGAAGGAGTGCCATGGCCGTGAAAGCTTAGTGAGAAACCTACAGAGCTCTAGTTGAGCTTTTGGCTAAGCACAGTGAGCAGAATGGGTTGTGGGATGATAGATAGAAGCCCGTAGGTGTTTCTTTCGCCCTGGTGGCCTCATAGTCCAGCTTGGGGGTGGCCTCTCAGTAGAAAGAGTATATGCTGGATAGAGTGCCTATGGATGGGTGGAAAATCGCTCTTACACAACTAGTTGTTTGGATCTTCTTTGCTTAAAGATAAGTATTCTTATGCATTTGATGTGCAATGATTTTTATTTGTATTCATGTGATAATTACGCCTGTAGATTGCATGTTGTATGTGTGGATTGAGTTTATCCCATTGTGTGTTTTTAATTACATGTCTGCACATGCATTTTAGATGTTGTAAATTCGTAATTATGGTTATGGGGTGAAATTTAGAGGCTCGATTTAGTTGATGTCCCCTTCTGCTAGCTGGGTTGAGGGATGGGGACGTTATATATAGTCGGATTGACTCTTATCTGATCAACAGTGGATTCAGTAGGAGCAGTAATGAGCCAACACTCTGTACAAAATTAGATCAAGAAGGTAAAATCCTCATTGTCTCTCTCTACATTGATGATATGATTTATACATGTAATCTAATGTTAGAATAATTTAAAGTTGTCATGAAAACAAGGTTTGAGATGATTGATCTTGGTCTCATGAAATATTTTTTGGGAATTGAAGTTGAGCAGTTTTCCTATGATATTTTTGTTTGTTAGCAAAAGTATGCTACAAACATTCTGAGAAGATTTAGAATGGATAAATGTAAGCAAACATAAACTCCTATTGCACTAGGAACAAAATTGAGCAAACAAGGTGAAGGCTCAACAATTGATTCAACTTTATACAAGAGGCTGGTAGGTAGTCTCATGTACCTCACTACAAGTAGACTTGATATAATGTTTGCAGCAAGTTTTGTTTCCAGGTTTATGGAATCCCCTAAGGGTTCTCACTGGAAAGTTGAAAAAATAATACTAAGGTATGTTGCAGGGACAATCAACTATGGTTTGTGGTACACAATTTTTGAAGATTATTTACTTGCAGGGTACATAGACAATGATTTTATAGGCAACATAGATGACAAGAAAAACACATTTGGTTATGATTTTCATCTGGGAACAAATCAGATTTCATGGGCATACAAGAAACAACCCATAGTTGTAATATATTCAATAGAGGCAGAGTATGTTGCTAAAACTTCAGCCTCTTTCCAAGCAGTATGGATGAGAAGACTTTTAAATGATTTGGCACATAAGGGAAATGAGCCAACTCCCATTTTTTGTGATAACAACTCAACCATCGCATTGTCAAAGAATCATGTGTTTCACCAGAAAATCAAGTACATTGACACTCGCTTTCATTTCATCTGAGGGCTTGTCAATAATGATGATATTTCTCTTCAATTCTGCGGATCAAGAGATTAGCTGGCATACATTTTTACTAATCCACTAGAAAAAATGTTTTTGAATTTCAAAGAAGGTAAAATCCTCATTGTCTCTCTCTACGTTGATGATATGATTTATACATGTAATCTAATGTTAGAATAATTTAAAGTTGCTATGAAAACAAGGTTTGAGATGATTGATCTTGGTCTCATGAAACATTTTTTGGGAATTGAAGTTGAGCAATTTTCCTATGGTATTTTTGTTTGTTAGCAAAAGTATGCTACAAACATTCTGAGAAGATTTAGAATGGATAAATGTAAGCAAACATAAACTCCTATTGCACTAGGAACAAAATTGAGCAAACAAGGTGAAGGCTCAACAATTGATTCAACTTTATACAAGAGGCTGGTAGGTAGTCTCATGTACATCACTACAAGTAGACTTGATATAATGTTTGCAGCAAGTTTTGTTTCCAGGTTTATGGAATCCCCTAAGGGTTCTCACTGGAAAGTTGAAAAAATAATACTAAGGTATGTTGCAGGGACAATCAACTATGGCTTGTGGTACACAATTTTTGAAGATTATTCACTTGTAGGGTACATAGACAATGATTTTATAGGCAACATAGATGACAAGAAAAACACATTTGGTTATGATTTTCATTTGGGAACAAATCTGATTTCATGGGCATCCAAGAAACAACCCATAGTTGCAATATCTTCAGCAGAGGCAGAGTATGTTGCTACAACTTCAGCCTCTTTCCAAGCAGTATGGCTGAGAAGACTTTTAAATGATTTGGCACATAAGGGAAATGAGCCAACTCCTATTTTTTGTGATAACAACTCAACCATCGCATTGTCAAAGAATCACGTGTTTCACAAGAAAATCAAGTACATAGACACTCGCTTTCATTTCATCTGAGAGCTTGTCAATAATGGTGATATTTCTCTTCAATTCTGTGGATCAAGAGATTAGCTAGTATACATTTTTACTAATCCACTAGGAAAAATGTTTTTGAATTTCAAAGACAACACTCGGGCATTGTATGTGCTGAGGAATGTAACAATTGAGATTAAGGGGGAGTGTTAGAATTAATTTCCACCGGTTCCCGTTGTCTTCCAGCTCAACCGGTTAAGTAGATTTAGACTTCAGTTCTTGTTATATGCTTTCATTCATTTGTAATCTATTTAACATAACTGAATACTGAGAAGGGTATTGAAACCCCAAGTGTTCTTCCACATCTCTGTTTTACTTATGCATTGTTTATCTGCCTCCGACTATGTCATCATTATCCATCCAACTTTGTAGCTGGGTCTCTTCCAGTACTATAAATGGAAGTGCTTTCTCTTGTATTAGATCATTTAGATTAATAGATTACTTTTTGTTACTATGAGGATGATACTAACAAAAAAAATTATTTATCTGATACCATCTAGAGATTCTAGTGATCCCATATCTCTACATGGTATTAGAGCAGGGGCTTCCTACCCTGCTTGTTTTCTAAACAGGTGTATACCTGTCCTTTTTTTCTTTTTCTTTTCCGAGTGAGTGTTTTCAACTTTATTTCCTCATTGCCTTGGTTCTATGGTATGATTTTGTTTGTCCGGGTTATTCTGGGATATCTATGGGTTAGTTCCATATCACAAGTCGAAATCGAATTGTAGAGTGGATCTGGCCTTGCCAAGAGGATCTGTTCTCTCCTGCACTGTCACGTTTTCATTGCACAAGTGGATTCCTTCTTGTGTGGAAGATACCGTGATCTTGGATCTCTATGCATTCAATATAGAGTGTGTTCAAATCCCCATCAGACTTCTTTTAGCAAATAGCGCCGGAACTCCCTACCATTGCTCCCCGTTGCAGTGACCAGCATAAGCTTGGTGGAGTTTCGGCTATGCGGATCTCATAATTTGTGAATCTCGGTGTAGATAATGGCCCCCATTTTTCCCACGAACTATCTGTTGGAGGACTTCGATTGGAGAGAGAAGGGAGCTTGGTTCGGTGGAAGTTCTACAACTCTATATTTTTGTTGCGGAGTCTTATTTTTGTTTTATTTTGTTTCTTCCCTACGTTTCATTTATGGGGGGCATTGGAGTTCCAATGTAGTCAGTTATTAGAGTTCCAATGTAACCAACTAATTTTGGTTGTAAGCTTAGGTAGGAGCTCTTATCCATCTAGCTTATCTTGGCTATAGCTGGGCCTCTTCCCATTATTATATATAATGGGCATTCTCTTCTAATCACATGAGATTGAGAGATAAATAGATTCTTATTTTGTTTCTAATGATTCTTATTTACGATCCAGATTGATCCTGGATCTCTACATACACCAACATCACTAGTGTAAATTTGCAACAAGATTCGAGATTCATGTGCACCGTCAATTGCAATCACAGGTCCAAAAGCAAAAATAAAATGTCAGAGAGGTAAAACCAATTAGGACCAAGACACAAGACCAGTTCTAGTTCCATAACATTTGTGTTTATGTATGGCTCGAGTACGAGGATAATTCTTGAGTTCTTGAGGTGGTCTTGTGAAGGCCGTGGAGGAGCGTCGAGCTTATCCCGATTGCATATTCTTGGTATATGTGTCTTGGGGCTCACTCAATATTTTGTTACCCATCCTCTTCTTGTTACCTTACTGCATGCCATGCTCCTCTTCGTGTTACCTCATTTCATGGTATGTGATAGATGCTATACCATTCTTACATGCCATCAATCCTGCCATCACTCAGGAAATTAAATGCTCGGAGGTGTCCATCAGTGGAGGTGACAGACAGAGGAGCCACCTGAGGAGGGTACGATGGGACGGAGAATCGAGATTTCACACCAACCCCTGCTGAATGCATACAAGTTTTCAACCCATCCTAGGTCCTGCTATCCTGCCTTGTTTTCATTTCCCGTGTTTGAATTCCTCCCCCAGGAAGAACCAAAGGCCACTCCAAGCATTGCAACCAACAATTCATCACCCAATCCATTGCACCAAGTACTTTTTGAATGTCCAACTCTTCTCTTATGAACAATTTCCTTAGATTCCTCAATAAGAATGCGCCTAATGGTTTCTTGCTTGTATATAATTGGCCCAAACCCATTTACAAGTACTTTCCTTGTAAATCCATTAGAAGAAGTTATCGACTAATCTTCCACTACATACACCAATTGATTCTCCTTTGCTCTATGCTCAAAATTTAAAGCTTCCACTCAATTTGTAGAGTTAATTTAAATTTTGCATGTCTCTTTTTATGTAAAATTCCCGAGTTTTTTTTATAGTTTTTGTAACTGATTAGTAATACTTGCTTGGATTTCTTATACTGAGACCAAATTTCTTAGATTTTGTTAAGATGTTAGTAATGCTTACTTGGTTTTCTTGTATTTAGACTAAATTTCAAAGTTTTTGTCCAGCAATTAGTAGTACTTGCTTTGATTCTTGTATTTAGAATAAATTTTTAGAATGAGATATCTCTCAACATGAAATCCCAAATAACACTAGCTACAGTAGATATGCTAACTTTTTATTTGTGTTTAAACTATTTTGAATCCTAATTGCTCAAAATGATTAATTTGAAATATCAATGTAAATTCAAGTAAGACTAAAAAAAGCATTCTATATTTAATAGTAAATTCAAGTTTAAATATAATTGCCAAAAATGATTACTTGAATTTGAAATATCAATATAAATTCAACTCATATTCACAAAAAAATCATTATATTTACTAATAAATATGAGTAAAAATATGATTATAAAAAAAAATCATTATATTTACTAATAAATATGAAGCCACCACTTGTTGAGAACGAAAAACAATATTAAACTTGATCATCCATTGCACACACCAATTTAATCAAAACAATTAAATTAGATATGGATATTGTCCATGTAATCTATAAAATAATTTAATAGTATATGAATATTGTGTATCCACTCATTAAAATTTAGTGGAAAATATAAATAATTTTAAATAATTATATTTCGCATATTCTAATGCACACACCAATTTAATTAAATTAGACATGGTTATTGTGTATGTAGTCTATAAAATAATTAAATTATATATGAATATTGTGTATTGCATAATTAAAAATTAGTGGAAAATCAATTTAATTTTAAATAATTGGGTATGGATATTATGTGTAATTTATATGTATGTATAATGGAGAAGGTTGCTATTAATAAAGTATGTAGTTAAGAAAAAATATTTGAAATTTATTGGTGGAGAAATGTTGAAGTTTCTATATACATTATAATCATTTCTTAGGGTGGGAATTCGAGAAAGGACTCTATTTTATGAGTAGAAAATCAAAATCAATATTAATATTTAGATGAAAAGGTGATTGTCTCCTCCCTCTAACAATATTGAGCTTTTTTTTTAAATATTTCTAACTAGACTATGAAGAGGGCAAGAGAGGACGAAGATGATTTTGTGCTATTGACAAAGCAAAAAATAATCTAGAAAAACATATTTATGACTTAAACAAAATTTGTGGGTACTTTGAAATGAAAATTAATGTAAAAAAAACAATACTAACAGTAATAGGTAGTTGTGATAGGAATATAGAGATCACATTCAATGGTACAAATTGTAGTTAGTTCCTTCTTACAAGTACTAGGGCTTTGAATTGATTGTAGTTATAACTAGAACTCTAGTGGGAAGATACTAGTAATATAATATATGGAGGCCTCTATTATATATATATATATATATATTTTGACAAACTCATCTATTGAATTAGAAAATTTAAACTTGTTCTTCTTGAATTAGAAATTGAAAAGTTGCCCTTGAGCAATTGGTACAAATGTCACCATTAGAAGGAGAAGCATATGCGAATTTGTGACATATATGATACAAAATAAGCATATGAACACAAAACATTATAGTGGCAAACAATATTACAACTCAAGATAAGGGTTGGTATAGTCATGGTATCAAATGGATAAAACCAACGTAGATTCAACTTAAACCCAGATCTATCAAGCACCGAGAGGGATCAAATTTCTCGAGATTTTTTTTATAAATTTTTTACATGTCCAAAAAAAATTATACTTCAAGAAATTGATCCCTCTCGGTGCTTGATAGATTTGGGTTTAAGATGTAGCTATGCTGGTTTTAAATTTTTTTATTTTATGAGCCAATATGGATTTTCTTAATAATTTTTTATTTGGTTTTAAATTTTTATTTTATGAGCCAACATGGATTTTTTTTAATTACTTTTTATTTGGTTTTAATTTTTTTTATAAAATTTTATGAGTTGACATGAAGTTTTTTAATTACTTTTTATTTTTGGTACATAACACTAGGTTACGTGACAACATCTCCCCCATACTAGCCTCTAGAGCACCTTGGTAGTCTTGGTGAAAAAATGGGAATAAATAAATTCCCACAAATTCATCTATTGAACTAGAAAATTAATAAATTTTTTTCTAGAATTAAAAACTGAAAAGTTGCCCTTGAGCAATTGGTACAAATGTTACCATTACAAGGAGAATCATATGCCAATTTATGACAAATAATATTATAAAAAGTAAGCATATGAACACAACACATTATAGTCACAAGCATTACATTATAGTTGCAAGCAATCCGGAGTTAAGATGGATCTATGCTAGTGATAAAAATATATTAAATGAAATCATAAAAAACGAATGTTATCGCCATTAAAAAAAACATGTAACTTGCAAAGAGTTACAGATTGATGAATTCTATAATATCCATATCAAGTAATTAATAAAGCAATATCAATTCATAAGTTAGATAAGATATGACATGTGGTTGAAAATATGGAGAACTTTATACTTGGATAGTGAGAATGTTCCCTATATCATACTCATGATCTTATAGCAAGAAGTATCCAAGTTTCATTATTTTTTAAAGTTTTAATTCATTGGAATATATATATTTTTATTTTGAACTTTAGGTTAGGGTCATCACTGTAAATTTTTTACTTCATAATTTATTATTTTATTAAACTGCCATGTGTCAACTCTACGTTGAGCATGGAATTGCACTTCTCCCTCATACTGGGCTGTAGAAAGCGCCTCTCTACGTAATCATACATGGATGACTTTATATGGATGTTTTTTTCTTTTTTTTACAGTAACGGCTGAAGAGCTTTGTATTAAAAAAGGAGGATCTTAAAAAAAGATTGGGAAGATTGTACCCAACAAAAAGAGGGCTGAAGGCACCTCATACCCAGTCTTTGAAGTTCATACATAGCTGATATTTTTGCAAATGGAGAAAATAATCAGACTTCCATAACTTCGCCGATTACATACATAAAACAAAATATAAGAAACAACATAAAATCTTTGAAGGTAAACCAGAACAAAGATCACTTGTCGTTGGGGTGGCGAGCCTTGACCTTGCTTCCTTCTTTCATGTCCTCGTTGTCATCCATGTCAAGGATTGCAGCTGGGCTATTGCTCTTGCTGGTTCTGATGCAATCCACTTTAGCTTCCACAATCCTAAGACAGCTGTGCATGGACTCAATCTTGCCAACCAAACCTTCGTAGTAGTCCTTCATCTTGCTGCTGTTTTTTCTAGAGATCAGTGTTCGAAATCTGAACGAAGGTGGCAAGGTGGGAGAGGGCCTTCTTCAGGTCCCCGTTTTCCCCTCTCAGCCAACCAACCCGGGATTCAATATCTTGCAAGTGAGAGAGCATGCCAGGAGAGGGACTATTAGGGTCGATGGGAGAGTCCAGATTCACAACTCCCCCAATTTCCCTCGCCTGGGTCTAGAGCTTGCCATTACCCATATCCCCTGAGCTTCCACGTGCTTGTTGCAGAGAACCACCCTGAATTTGACAGGTACCAGCTTCATCAGGGCGCCAATTCTTTCCAAAGTCTTGCTCAAAGCCAAAGTGAACGCCATTTGATGAGGTCCTAAAGTTCTGCCCGTGACCAACATCTAACGAGGACCAATTTCTACTAGTCTCCACATTTTTTGGGTGCCCTCGCCGAACGTGCTTTGCCTGGTTACTGTGTGGCCCTTGAGCCTCATTTCCGTCGTTTCCATGACCCTGCACCACCTCAAGGGAAGAGAGGTATCTCTTCAGCCCAACATCACCCGAATTCAATTGTTTATTGGTCCTGCAAGGACGACATTGCAACGCCGGGAGACAAAGGCTGCCTTTGTTCCCACAATCCATGCTGCACCGAGTTGAAACGTAATGCCAAATGCTGCAGAGAGGCGAAGAATGAGTGAGGACAGGGCCGTCACCCTGCTCCTTGAAATAGATGTTGCAAACCCTGTCACCTGCCTGCATTGAAGTCTTAGATGCGAGACAGGTGGAGTCAGGCTGGGAGAGCCGTCGAGAGTGCCATAGGGATTCGTGAGGAGATCCAAGATAGATATGGACGCAGGCCTGGAGAATGACCATCTTTACTAAAGCCTAATGAAATCTAAGGTGGAGATTAAGAGGGCTAGGTGGTCTAGAGTGACCAATGGAACTAAGGAACCCAATCATTTGCAAGATGTTGTCCATTTCTAACCACTAGACCACGGTTTAAACCAGCGCCGATGTTTGCCATGGAATCAACATGTTGATTGTTGTTTCTCAGAATGTGAAAGAGAGAGATAGATCTCAGGTCTTTTATCTCGTGGAAGAAGTGGAAGTGGTACTTGGAGGAGGCTTTACAGTTGTTTTTAGCTAGGGCCCTTGCTTCTTTAATCACCAGAAGGGAGTCACCAATAGCTACAAGGTCCTGGACGTTGTTTTCCTTAGTTATATCAATTCCTTTGATCAAAGCAAGCCACTCCGCATCATTATTCGTCTGCCTTCCAATCCCCCATGCATAATCAGTCAGCTTGTTTCCATCGGAGTCCAGAAGAACTCCCCCCGCACCTGCCAACCCAGTCTTTATATGGATGTTATGCCATCCAATCTCATCCTTAATCAAGGAAGATTGATAGTCGAGAGAAGGAATAAATGCATTTGTATTGTGGATAGTGATGATAATACTACGTTTAGTGGGGATATTTTCTCCTCTCGATTAAGATGGAAATGGTATACACATATGCAAAATGAATGGTCGAGCTTGGAATTGGCACCAGGGTACTTTTTAAGGATTCAAATAATATACCTAAGTATTGTTAGTTTTTCATCATTTAATTCAATATGATCTAGGATCTTAACTGAGAGAACAACATGTACAACATATCAAACATAAGAGACAAGAGACATAAAGCATTTCACCGGGGAAAACCAAGAAGGTGAAAAACCCTGCAACTTCCTTAGAGATAGAATGAGCACCAATACAAAGATCAAACCCCAAAACAAGAGATAGTCTCCTAGCAGCTGCTCCTCCTCCACTTTTGTGCACTCCTCCTCTCTCTCACTAATGCGAAGTGAGTGAGTGAGTGAGTGAATAGAATGAGAGAGACACACTCTCTATTTATACAATGACTTCACTTGCCTTTTACTCTAACTGGGCCGATCTCCCTTAGGATAGTCTAATAACCCATTACCACTTGTCACTGGGTTGACCCCACTAGGGTGGTCTAATAACCCTTTGACCCACACTGGGCCGACCCCTCTAAGGTGGTCTAATAACCCATCAAATATAAGTTACGACACTTACAATGTAACTTGCGACACTTGCAAATACAAATGACGACACTTCCAACTGGAGGAACAATACATCTCTGTTGGGGATACAATAAAGTACAAATGTAAAACATACAATATACAAGTGATATCTTCCAAAGTTACAAATACATCAACACTCCCTCTTAACTAGGAAGGTATTCTCTTGACACAAGTAATCAATACATATAGGCACAAGTCTTCAATATTGTAGCTGGATCATCATCACTGGATCACATAGTATCATCGTCACTGCTGCTGTACTCGTCATCTTGATCACAAGGCTATCTCTCAATTCTTCTCGTCATAGGAAGTTCTACAGAGCCAAACCTTTTCATGTTGGATGTAGGCCTAGCCTCTTGTAGGTCTTCATCATCTCTGCAAGCTGGGCATCCCGCGGAATCCTTAGGGCTGATTACATGCGTCAACAAAACCTCGAAAGAGCATCCCAAGACTGATTACGAGCTTACTTCTCAACCTATCGGATCTCCCAGGGAAATATTACATGTGACCACCACAAAACCTTAAAAGAGCATCCCAGGAACGTTTATGTGCCTAGCACAACCAGGAAGATCTCTAAAGAGCATCCCAGGACTTTTACGTGCCTAGCACAACCTATCGGATCTCCAGGACTGATTACATGTGGTCTGGAAAAACCTCGAAAGAGCATCCCAAGACTAATTACGAGCTTACTGCTCAACCTATCGGATCTCCTAGGGAAATATTATATGCCACGGACAAAACCTCTAAAGAGCATTTGCCAGATCTCCCAGGGAACTATTATATGCCATAGGCAAAACCTCGCAAGAGTATTTGCAAATCTCTTAGGGCAATATTATATGTCCCGAACAAAACCTCGAAAGAGCATTTGCCATATCTCCCAGGGAACTATTATATGCCATAGGAAAAACCTTGCAAGAGTATCTGCAAATCTCCCAGGGCAATATTATATGTCCCTGCAAGCAAAACCTTGAAAGAGCATTTGCAAGATCTCCCAGGGAGCTATTATATGCCATAGGAAAAACCTCGCAAGAGTATCTGCAAATCTCCCAGGGCAATATTATATGCTTATCGCGCAACCTATCCACAACCACAGAGTATCATCCTGATACTCATGATCAACCTAATCATCCTCGCACAGAGCATCATCTTGATGCTCATGATCATACTGATCATCAACATACAGTGCATCATCCTGATGCACATCATCATCACATTATCATCCCGATCATCATCATATATATCATCATCCCGATGCATATCATCATCGCATGATCATCCTAATCATCATCATCTGAAGCATCGTCCTGATGCTGATCACACATGATCAACCTGATCATCATCATAACATCGTCCTGATGCATATCATCTGGAGCATCGTCCTGATGCTCATCACACATGATCAACCTAATCATCATAGCAACATCCAGAGCATTGTCCTGATGCTCATCACACAGCTCTTACATCCACATCCATGGGAAGGATCCTCCTACTACCATGCTTGGAATGGCTCCTGCAAATGTGTCCCATCACTTCCTCCTTGAAGTATCTTCTACCTGAAGAGCACCAAGCCTCTCTCTGAAGTACTCGAACTTCACTCTGGCTAGTGGTTTGGTCAACACATCTGCAATCTACTCATCTGTCGCAACATACTAGAGCTTCACTGCTCCTCTCTGCACCATATCCCTGATATGGTGATATTTGATCTCAATATGCTTTGACTTGTCATGGAACATTGGGTTCTCTGACAACTTCACACAACTCTGGTTGTCACAATAGATACAAGTAGCATCCAACTGGAGATCAAATAAATCAGACAGTAGCTTCCTTAGCCATACTTCCTCACAACTAGCCGAACAAGCTGCGACATACTCTGCTTTGGCTGTACTCAGTGCTACACAGGATTGCTTCCTGCTAAACCAAGAGATCACACTTGATCCCATACTGAAGCAACACCCCGAAGTGCTCTTCCTATCTGTAGCACTGCCTGTCCAATCTGAATCAACATAACCCTCCAGGTTAAACTTTTGATTCGCATCATACTTGAGCCCATAATCAATCGTACCCCTTAGGTACCTCAAAATATGCTCTACAGCAATCAAGTGAACATGTATAGGATCCGTCAGGAACTGGCTCAAGGTGTTCACCGCAAAGCAAATATCTGGTCTCGTGTTCGTCAGGTACATCAAGGACCCAATCATCTGACGATACATCGTGGCATCAACCGACTCTGATGAAGCATCACTCAATAGCTTCAGGTTCGATGCCATAGGTGTGGCCATGGCCTTGCATTCTATCATCCCGAACCCCTTCAGGTTCTCTACTACATACTTCCCTTGTCCAAGGAAGATTCCATCTATACACCTCCATACCTAGAAAGTAATGCATCATACCCAAGTCCTTCATCTTGAACTCGGCAGCAAGCTTCCTCTTCGTGTTGGCAATCAACCTATCCTCACCTGTCACAAACAGGTCATCCACATATAGTAGGAGTATCACTGGATTGCCTTCCTCAACCTTGTAGTAAAGGTTGGAATCCTCTTTACTCTTGGTAAAGCCCAAACTGGTTAGGAAGATGTCTATCCTACTGTACCATGTCTTGGGTGCTTGTTTCAAGCCATACAAGGTTTTCTTTAACTTGCACACATATGACTCCCTGTCATGTGTCTCAAAACCGAGTCGCTGCTCCACATACACTTCCTCTTCGACTACAACATTCAAGAAAGTTGTCTTGACATCCATCTGGTGTATCTTCCACTTCATCACTACAACCAGAGCAAGTACTGTTCTGATGGAAGTGTATCTGGATACAGATGCAAAGGTCTCTTCATAATCTATCCCTTCTTTCTGGGAGAAGCCACGAGCCATAAACCTTGCCTTGTATTTCTCTATGCTACCATCTGCAGCATGCTTGATCTTGTAGATCCACTTGGAAGTCACAACAGACTTCCCTACTAGTCTCGGGACCACATCCCAAACATCATTCTTCATGATCGACTGGTACTCCTCGATCATGGAATCCTTCCATTACTGTATCCTCGATCTTGGGAACTTCAGATTCTTCATTATCTTCAATAGGTAGTTTTCTGGATTTGTTGAGTCTTCGTCGCTTGTTCTTTGAAACAAGTCTATCTTGTAGGTGATGGTACATGGTCTTTCCTACAAGATAGGTTCAATTGCATGATTAGAAACATCTCATAGATTTTAGAACAAATTATTACACATAAAGACATGTCATACAGTAATGGAATTATCTTAGCCAATGCTTCAATACAACATTTATCCATATCCCGTAGCTTTCTAGATGCCTTCCATCTCTACCAGAACATTGTTAAGAGTGTGCACAACTCCCAACATGTCAGCAAAGAGGTTTCATTCTAGATAAGTAGCAATGGAATGTTGTACAGTACGATAGACCACTTACCCATTACTATATTAGTAGTATCTTGTTCATTAAAGCAACTTTTCTAAAATGCATAATATACATCCTAAAACTAGGAACATAAGTATGTCCATGACTTAACAACATCATTTAAGTAATCATATATCCAAGAAATGATAATTCAAATACTTATCTTTGTTTCCTTGATTATCTGTCTTTGAACTTATATCCATCCTGGACCACTATGCATGCTTAAGTGTGCACTAGTGTCATCATTGTGTCACCCTCAAGATCTCATACATAATCATACATGCATTAGTATAATTTCAATACTATCAAAACATTATGTATGGTCATGATCATTTCATACACAGGTAATTTATCACAAGCGTTAGTATTTAAGGTTTCAGGGAGTACTTCTTTTACTAATGCATATTCTTATTTGACCATAGGACCCTTCTAGTTTGTCATATCATTAATCAAACTAAGAAGCATAATATGCATAAACCCATGATTACCCAAACTTATAACTTCATGAATAATCATACAAAGATATAATTATATAAGATCCTTACACAAGGTAGGATTCTAACTTGATACAGGAAAAACATACCTGGATTATCATGTTTTCTAGTTATGTCTAACATACCCAAACAATGTCTTCTTTGTTCTCTTCAATGATTTAGAGACTTTGTGCTAGTAACCTGCACATCTCATAAGTTAAGCAATGTAGAACCAAATTATACATACCTCGTAAGTAGAGCTTCTATGTGATCAATGGCTATGGATGAGTCTTTGTCTTCATGTCACCATGGTCATATGTTCTCGACCTAGAACTTGATTTGTCTTTCTTGATGTATCTTTCATGTTAGCGGACAATATCATCCTCATACAACACCACAATGCATTAGTACAATCATAAGTGTCATAACCCTAATCAATGAATGTCTTCTATCATTCACATGCATTCATACTTTTACTAAGGTGATGAGACAAGTCTAAAATTAATCAAGATTGTACTAACCTCAATAATATGAAGACAAACTTAATCATGAACATATTTCAAAACATACCTGTATCTCCTCAAGTCATACCTGTCGGGATTGCTTGTAGTCTTCTTATGTAAGGCCTTAGCCTCATCTCCCTCTGGAACAAAAACTTCTTCAATTATGTAGGTGTCCAAATCATTCTCTTCTAGGATTAACCCAATCCTATACTTCCATGCTCAGAAGTTATCATCCCCACTTGATTTGCTGAATCTGGATCTTGAGCTGGGTAGGGTTTGACAAAGACACCCTAAAAATCCAAACTTGGAATTTCAAACTTCTGTCTAGACAGGGAGATGCAATTGATTGAGGCGAGCAAGCTGGTGTGATAAGATTTTGAAAACTCCAAAAATTGACATTCCAAAAATGAACTGCAAATTTTGGATCTGCAGCTTCTGTCAAAATCTGGTTTTCTCTCAAAGTCCCAAACTAGGGTTTGATAGAGCCCGGGGTTCTACCCAACCAAAAAATTCGATCTTGGTCTATAAATTTCGATTTTGATGAGGAGCATCCAGCCATGGTCTCAGATTCCAAAAATTCCAACTTTTGCAGAAACCCTAATTTCCTACAGCAGTGACACACCAAAAATGAAAGTGCTCAGAATCCAATTCTGTTTTGACAGAAATATATGCCATATTGTTTCTTGTGTATCTATGAAATTTCGGAACCTCAGGGTCTAAAACTTCGGCCTGTGTTAGACTGACCTGTCATCTTTCCAACCCCACAGATCTAAGCTTTAATGGATTCTCTGAGAGAGAGATATGCCAAGTGTCACAACGTGACTTGTTTATGGGATGAAACAGTATAGCGAACTTGTACGGAGTGCCACATGTCATTGTTTCAACTTCGACCTTTGAAACCCGTGCCTGTGAAAGTAAAGTCCGTGCCCTAACTACCACTTTTTATGGAATTCCATTTGGAGCTTCCTATCCCGAGATATGACCTTTTTTCCTAGGTCACCTGTTTAGGACTGCATTCTGGAAGAGGCAGAAACCCTAACTTGTACGAATCATATCTCACAAAGTACAGCGCATCTGAGGCTATTCTTTAGACACAAGGTACATGAACATTTAATGTTTGGCTTGTAAAAGTTTCAAATCCTGAACCTTCGCCAAAACGGATTTATAGCGAAATTTCCACGATGACTAGTTTTTACTATATCAAGCCCTAGCTTCCAATTTGTCGCAAGTGCAACAAGTGTCGTAAATGCCATACAATGCCTTCCTTCAGGATAGCTCTGATACCATGTTAGTTTTTCATCATTTAATTCAATATGATCTAGGATCTTAACTGAGAGAACAACATGTACAACATATCAAACACAAGAGACAAGAGACCCAAAGCATTTCACCGGGGAAAACCAAGAAGGTGAAAAACCCCGCAACTTCCTCAGAGATAGAATGAGCACCAATACAAAGATCACAAAGATCAAACCCCCAAACAAGAGATAGTCTCGTAGCAGCTTCTCCTCCTCCACTTGTGCGCACTCCTCCTCTCTCTCACTAATGCGAAGTGAGTGAATAGAATGAGAGAGACACACTCTCTATTTATACAATGACTTGACTTGCCTTTTACTCTAACTGGGCCAACCTCCCTCAGGAGAGTCTAATAACCCATTACCACTTGTCACTAGGCCGACCCCACTAGGGTGGTCTAATAACCCTTTGACCGACACTGGGATGACCCCTCGAAGGTGGTCTAATAACTCATCAAATATAAGTTATGACACTTACAATGTAACTTGCGACACTTGCAAATACAAATGACGACACTTCCAACCGGAGGAATAATACATCTCCGTTGGGGATACAATAAAGTACAAATGTAACACATAAAATATACAAGTGCATATCTTCCGAAGTTACAAATACATCAACAAGTATAGTATTCCAAGTGATTATTTTGGATTGAAAAAATATTACACAAAGATAGGTAGGAAAATATTAAATAAGAAACATACAATTATAGGTTGGTGTAAGATTCTAAATGGAACAAAAGACGGTAAATAAATCATTTTAAGGGTTCTCAATATATGTACAATTATCATGTTGATTATTTACTAGTCAATAGATTTTTATTTTATTCGGATTATATAGATAAACTATGAATTATTGCTATATCTTATTTAACTCCAATGTTTGAGGTTTTATATGCATCCAAATGGTCCTAAATTCAAAATGATAAAAAATCGTAAAATAATGCATTGAATATTTTTGAGTCTTCTATGAGTGAGCATGAAAATGAAGTTGGAATTTCATTTGGTATCAAAGAATCTGGTCATTGCATTCCATAATGATTATGAAGAACTTTAATGGATTGATGTTATAAATAAATATTTCACTTAGGTTTTTTGGAGAAGATTCATATTTTCCACTAACCAATTTATGCTTCTTTGTATATGTTTCTTTCATGTTTGTTATATGAAAATTTCATATTGGGTTAATGGGTTTATATTTATTTGTATATGATGATTTCATGATGGTTAACTATTCTTTCACACACACATACACACACACACACATATATTCAACGGAAATATCCTTTTTTATTAATACTTGTATTGGAATTATAATTTTGATGTGCTATTGCACTTACAAAGAGTGAAGAAGCATATAATATGCGTAAAAACGTTCATAAGATCTTGAACAAAACTTAGTTTCAAAATCTCAAAAGGCACATGACACATTTTGTCAATCTCAAAACTAAATAGCACAAAAAAAGAATTAGAATTATGATTTTAGGATTATGATTTTATTAGAACTTCTTTGCCAATATAGGAAATAATTAGCACAAAGAATGAATATCAATCTTCAAGTATTTGAGCTTTCATATTAGTTTAGTTCATTTTGGTAATTGTATCAATTTAATTTTTACAAGCCATTATTGCAATCTAATTTGTTTTTTCAAGTTTTCAAAACTCACTTGTTGAAACACACACAGTAAGTGTAGGAGGAAGAGATCTAAAACAAAGTATGCTATGTTTTAATCAAAGAAATTAAGCAAAAATAAAATCGGATTAATCTCACACAAATTACTCAGAAAACAAAAAATAACACTGAAATGACATCCCTGTGGAGAGATCTTTATTAAAAAACCGAAATTGCTATTACAGGATGTTACAGAACTCACTGGTAACAGAACCTGTTGTAGACACTTCTCCAAGAAGGGGATTTTTCAACATGAATATATAAAATGAACAACACAATATATATAATACCAAATCACAAAAGATAAAGAACACATGATTTCTAGTAGAAGACAAAATGGAAATCAGTTCACAAAGTTGGTTCACCGTATAGTTAAAATAGATTTCTAAAGAAACAAGAAAAACCAAAACTGTCTCCTAAAAATGTTGAACTGATGAGCTTAGTCATCACATGAATCACAGATTAAATCCTTCATTCTCCCCCTTGACGAGTAAAGGAATCATTCCTAGCTATCTTTGTAGTTCTGCAAATTATTCTTTTGGAAGGGCTTTAGTGAAAATATTAGCAACTTGCTTTATTGTAGGACAAAACTGTAACTGTAATTCTCCATTTTGAACTAGATCCTTGATATAATGGTGACAAATTTCAATGTGTTTAGTTCTAGCATGAAACACAAGATTCTTCGTCATTGCAATAATGCTCTTATTTCACAATTGATGATGGTTGGATTTTCTTAGACCTAAATCTTGCAAGATTTTATTAAGCAAAATGGCTTGAGTGCTTGCTTATGTAACACCCATATATTCAACTTCTACAGAAGAGAGAGAGAGACACAGTGCTTTGCTTCTTGCTGCTCCAAGATATGGGTCCGGATCCAAGTGAAAAAACATAACTTGAGGTTGATTTCGAACATCCAAGGAACCTGCCCAATCTGAGTTTGTGTAACCTAGCAGTCCAAATTTGTTAGTAGGAAAATGCATTATACCAAAACTTGAAGTACCACTGATATGCCTTAAAATTCTTTTTGTTGTGCACCAATGGGATTCACGAGGATACTGCATAAAATGAGATACAAGACTTACTGCATAAATTATATATGGCCTTGTTGTAGTAAGATAAATTAGACTCCCAATTAGACTTCTATACATAGTAGCATCTACTTTAGGACTTGTATCTTCTTTGGTTAATTTTTTGCCAAGTGATAACAGGGTTGCCATTGCCTTGCATCCTTTCATCCCATATTTTTCCAATAAGCATGTTGCATACTTGGCTTGAGAAATAAATATATCCTTTGATAGTTGTTGCACTTGCATACTGTTGTAGAAATTTCTCCCTACGGATAGGTAGAAACTCTCTTAGGTTAAAGTAGACTTTAACTGACTCTAAACTAAGACAAAAATATAACAAATGCTACCTTGAATTCCTAGATCTAAACAAATATCTCAAGATTATATTACTGTAAGAAATGGAAGAGATCTAACTGACCTTCGATTCAATTGCTCGTCCTAATGGTCGCTTCAATCTCCAAGTCCTCACAAATGAACCTGTCAGAATGAAACCAAGATACAAGCATATACGATTCTCTAGCAACTTGAAATGTGAGTTAGGATCTAAATCTATAAAAGATACAAATCATATGATTGAAACAAAATCAACATACATGATTTGAGAAACAAGACAAGTTATGTTTTATTACCAACTTGAAGTCACTTACAATGGTTGCTTGGTATCCAAGCCAACTCCCAGCTCCAAGTGCTTTCTCCTCTAGCTATCTCCACAAAGATTCAAGATCATAAGTTTGATGTCTCTAAGAGTCCTCCCCTTTGTTCATGGAAGGCCTCTCTCTTATAGTGTGTAGTAGGGTTAACCAACAAGAGAGAAGGATGGATCTTGGGAGTGTTTAGTGGATCAGGCCCACTAATATGAGAAAGTGAGTTAGGATCGAATCAGGGATACCAATCCTCGAAAATATCTTGAAAATCAAGATCCCACAAGCCATGGCAAAAAGGATAAAAAAGGAGTACCGCACCCCTTGAATTGAGCATAGCGCGGTAGTACCGCGTGGCAGAGAAGAAGCATAGCGCGGTAGTGGGGATTACCGCTCCCTCAATGCTGAGCAAGGCGCGGTAGTGTAGGTATATGAAGTCTCAGGTGGGTTGATTCTTGACAGGATAGGTTTGTATTCAAGGATCATTCATCATATTTCTCTTCTGGGTGTTTTAAGCAGTAGGGGAAGTGTCGTCAACTATTTTTATGGTGAAGATGTGACATTGTGAAATATGGAAGTATAACAGATGCCCCCTAAAGTGTGAGGTCAGAAGGGACTGATGGCTGAAAGACTTTACAAATACTGTGCGGAGATAGCATTGAGGAGAGCAACAAGGAGCTGAAACAAAAACAAAATGTCAGATATACCATCGAGGTGGGCATTCCCGTCCTCGGAAACAATTGACTCAAAGCATGGCTGCCGACCAATACATTACAGATCCATGAGTACTGAGATGATATAGACTGTAGACAAATCATGGCTACTATGAACAAGCGTATATCCATGAGATAGTAATGACACAACCACAACCAATACAAAAGTGGATCTGTGTGACAATACAAAGGACATCTCCATCGCAACCTGGACGCAATCAAGATACAAAGGTGCGCCCAGGGTCTTGTTGGTTAACCCTACTACACACTATAAGAGAGAGGCCTTCCATGAGAAAAGGGGAGGACTCTTGGAGACATCAAACTTATGATCTTGAATCTTTGTGGAGATAGCTAGAGGAGAAAGCACTTGGAGCTGGGAGTTGGCTTGGATACCAAGCAACCATTGTAAGTGACTTCAAGTTGGTAATAAAACATAACTTGTCTTGTTTCCCAAATCATGTATGTTGATTTTGTTTCAATCATATGATTTGTATCTTTTATAGATTTAGATCCTAACTCACATTTCAAGTTGCTAGAGAATCGTATATGCTTGTATCTTGGTTTCATTCTGACAGGTTTATTCGCGAGGACTTGGAGATTGAAGCAACCATTAGGACGAGCAATTGAATCGAAGGTCAGTTAGATCTATTCCATTTCTTATAGCAATATAATTTTGAGATATTTGTTTAGATCTAGGAATTCAAGGTAGCATTTGTTATCTTTTTGTCTTAGTTTAGAGTCAGTTAAAGTCTACTTTAACCTAAGAGAGTTTCTACCTATCCGTAGGGAGAAATTTCTACAACAAAAAATGGCGACTCCGCTGGTTTGAACTCCATTTGATTGATTTATCTCACTTTCAGTCATTTTTTATTGTGATTCTTCTTTCTCTTCAAACCAGTACTGAATTTTGGTCTCTTTGACCTTTATTCACCCCTCCTCTCTACATCTTTCCTCCCTCAGTGATCAGTGAGTCCTCTGGGTCTGCAGCAACCCTGAAAAATTCAATCTCCTTTGCAAAATTTGCGTTTTTCCATTCTTTGCAACCGTACCGCGCCCCCATTACCATCTATAGCACGGTAGTACCGCGTACCCAACACTCTTACCATAGCGGTAGTGTACCCGTACCGCGCTCTAGCCTATTTCTGCCATGCGATAATGTCTGCATTTTTTCAATTTTTCTTGCCTGTTTGGTTTCCTGAGTCACTTTTGATTTTCTCTGCTTTAGTTTGGTGTTTTCTGTTGCTTATTACTATCCTGTTCATTGCACAGTCTTTGTGGTTTGTTTATTTCTCTTGTGAGCTTGATTATTTTATGAGTTAGTGGCATTATTTGCACATTGGGTCACCCCTTCAGTCTGATTGCATTGGCTTGATATTCTCATCACAACCAAACTGTTACTACTGTCCTCTTTTTACTGGATTGTGTATCTTTCATAATCACATTGTTTCCATTATTGTTATTCAAACTTATATCGAAAATTATCATTGGAGAACATTTGTGTTGTTTGGATTGAAATGATCTAGCAGTATTATTGTGCATTAGGAAGTGAACCATTTAATTTGCCACATAAATTCTCATTTTTTGAAGCATTCTAGTTGCAAGATCAGTGAATTGGAAATAGTGTTTATTTCAGTTTGGATTTACTTAGAAAAAGAAAACAATTTTTTTTTGTTTTGAAGTGGTTTTTCATTGATTGTGAAAAGTTTCATGCATTTATGATCGAAGAACTCTCTCTCTTCCATAGCTAGTTTTCATCGAATACAAGGCTTATTTCGATTCATTCTCACTTGCATGGTTTGGGTCGTCACAACACCACCAAGTTTCACGTCCACTTACCCGATTGAGTAATACAACCACTAAAATTAATCTCCCTAACTAAACCAACATTAACCTCACTTGAGGAAATCAAAAGAATTTGGTAGTTAGGTAGGACACCGGGGATAGGGATCAAAATAATTCCCCCTTGTCATTTTCATCTGAGACATAGTTGTTGTCCTCTAGGGAACTAAAATCCTCTAGTATTTATTGACATGGTCATAGACTAGTTTGTGGAGGGGCCTCCTGACTGTTTTTAACTTTCAGGGGTTAAACCGCCGCGAGATCGAGAACCGGACGGACTCTGTGGAATGCTGCACTCCACTTAGCCCTAAGGAAACATCGATCATTGTCTTCCTTGTATTCATAGTAATGCAAGGGTGATAAGGCAGAAGCGCCGAAAACCTTTTCCAACGTGTCATGAACGAGGTAGCTTAGTGACTTTTCTACTACGACTCTTTTACCCAGGATCCCTGTCGGTAGAGGGATATCTTTCTCATATTGGTCTCTCACGTTGTATTGTTCGACTTGGATTTCATCACCTTGCGAAGGATACAACTTGTTGAGGTCTCCAGCTCTTAGTTAGGAGTTTGCTTGTTATCTCATCTTAGTATAGGGTCATTTTTCTTTTAGTGATTGCTTGTTGGCATTTTGGCCATTGTTTTTCTCAGCTCGCTTACTGAGACGCCAGTCTCAGTATAGATTTTAGAGCTTGCTTTTTTGGCCTGCGAGCCTTGCTTTTTCTAGCTCCTATTTTGCACACTCGGCTGCATTAGAGTTTTTGAGTTATTTGTTACGAGACTGCCCCCGGATTTCATATTCCTGCCATTATGTCAAAACCACCACGGAGATCACGAAGAGTACAGGGAAAAATCCCTCCACCACCACCACCGCCACGGACCTCCGGTCCACCTGCATCACGTATTCCCGCCCCTCCTGGCCGCGGTGCCGGTCAAGGGAACATTCCACCGCCGGTACGCACTACATCTTTAGTTCCGCCTGTAACTATTACTCATAGCACGGTCTCAGAACCTCTTGCAGTTTCTGCAACCACTAGTACATCTGAGACTCCCACTGTCACTTCAGCCACTGTTATTCCAGATATATCTGCCACAGTGGACAACATTACAGCGGCTGAATCTAGTACAACCCAAGATACTAGACTGGAGGCCATCCTCCTCCCCGATGTCAACACCTCCCTTCCTCCAAAAAATTTCTACGATGACACGGAAGGATCTGTTGGCACCACTGAAGGATCCGACCAGGATATATCTGGCTTGATTCCAGTCCTGGGCGGGTACGTCGAAGTTATAGAAGAAACCCAACTTCCTGATACACCTTTTGAACCTGACTATGGATTTATCACTTCCCAGGCGAAGCCTCCGCCTGTTACCACCGCACCATCCAGTGTTCATCCACAAGAAACCGGTTCTTCCAGCAACATATCTCGTACTGTATCTCTCCCCAACCTCCCTTCGGGACATGAGATCATGGCCTCCATTAAGTCTAGTATGGTTAGTCTAGCTAATTCCCCGTTAGTGTCGGCACAGTTTAAACATGATACAGAGAAAATGCTCTCGTCGGCTTCTAGATATCCCCCTGTTACTTGTCCTCCCGACTATCGGTATCCCAATGTTCCATCTAGCACAAAGTTTCATCACTCCTATGCAGACGGCTCCGGACCTTCAGATTTTACTATACCTCTGTTCCCATCGGACCCCAAAAACCTTTGGCAGGATACAAACCTTGACCCAGTCTTCGATAGTCCTCCTATTGTTGAACACACTATGGACGAAACCCTTGATACCCCTCGGTTAAATTCCCCACATTTGCTGCCATCACCCATGTTTGGCGCACATTCTATGGGGGATAACCTAGTTTTTTCTCCGTCCCCACCCGTCACATATGGAAGAGCCCCTCCACAAATCGGCACCTTTGGCGTCGTTGGCCAATCGACACTATCTTACCTTGCTAGTGTCGGAAGAACACCAAGTAATACCACTGGATCATCCATATTGACCGGAGGTTCACCTTCGGCCACTATCTACACTATCTCAGGGGGTGGACAACCGACTGCCGCGATCCCCAATCCCAACAACCAAACCCCTCCTGGCGGGCCATCAACCCAGCCTACTAGAGGACAATCCTTTGTTGGAAACCCCGCTCCTAGTCACCAACCGCCTCCCATCGGGCCATCAACCCAACCTACTGGAGGACAATCCTTTGTTGGGAACCCCGTTCCTAGTCAACAACCTCCTCCTATAGGGCCATCCAACCCATCTGCTGGAGGGAAACCCATAGGCACCATCCAACAACCCTCCCATCCAGCAGCATCTGCTCAGTATGGTATGTACAACACACCTGGCAGCGGACAACCTTATACCGGTTTCCCAACCGGGCCTCATCTTCAACATCCCTCGTCAGGCATGCTTCCTTCTTGGGGATCTCAAATCCCACAGAGTGGGAGGTACTCATGTTTTGGAAACTGGAACCAAGCTGGGGAGCAATCTCAGATTCCCCCCAACTTGAATTCCGACCTCCCCTATCCTTTGGATGCAACAACTCCATGGAACCAATCCCTTCAATTTCCACATCTTCATCAAGGTGGAACCAACATTCCATGGACACCACTGTTGCAGCCACCCCCCAACCCTGCTACGGGAAACCCTACACTTACTCAAAGTAGTGGTAACATTCCTGGGACACAACAAATCCATAAAACCCTTCCCCAACAAGGAGTAGCAACCATTCCTGGGACACAACAACCCCAGGGTACCATACCTACCATCCCCACTCAGTAGAATATTCAACAACCGGTTAACCAGATGGCCTACTACCCACAGAACTTCCAGCAGTACCCCGCGGGAAACACATATGGGTATAACACGAAGCAATATGCTATGCAGGGCCACCCAGGTTTCTCTGCACCATACGGTTATTACTCATACCCACAGACCAATCGTCAACTTCCCTTTTTGGCCACGCTAGATTTACCCGATTTGTCGAGGCTCATTAACGATCCTATATGGCATGAACCTCATTGGCCACCCATTCCAGCCAAACTTCCATCGGACATTCCTAAGTTCGATGCTAAGCCTGGGGAGGACCCCAAGAACCATGTGATGACCTTCCATATTTGGTGTTCATCCAACTCATTGATGGACAATTCCATTCAACTACGGCTCTTCCAGCGTACGATTACCGGCATGGCAGCAAAATGGTACATCGAGCTGCCACAACACTTTTCACGATTTCAACACCTTGGCTATGCAATTTCTGACCCATTTCCATCTCCCCATCCGGTATGAGACTGGAACAGAACTGTTAACCTCGTTGCGTCAAACCACTTCTACGCACATTTCAGATCACATCCATGAGTGGCATCGACTCCGTAGGCTAATCAAGGCACCTATTCCGGATCAGCTACTTGCTGATTGGTTCACAAAGTCATTCTTGACTCCCATAGCCATGGATATCGCTATGCGCGGGCCTGTCACGGAGGAACAGGCCATCTCGGCAGCCCAGTATATGGATTTGGTATATACCCAATTGGACACTTTACACGAACTCCTTCCCCATGCCGCCCGCGTTACCACCGATCCAACGAAACCTGCCATTGAACCCCCCATTGATGGTATTGTCGGTTCAGTCAAGGCCCAGCCTGCCACCAACTCGACGGGGCAACCAGCTTCCGCTTCCCCCATTCTACCTCAGGCTGCTTCAAAAGCTTCTCCCTCTCTTGCTGTCTCCTCCGAAGTGAACGCAGTTTAATCTACGTCACAACCATCTGGAGGAAAGAAGAAGAACAATCATGGTAAATCCAAGAAAAACCAGCAAGAGAATCCCAAGCCACAACCCACCCACAATGACCCGAAACCACGTCGGAAGGCTAAGTTTCCCTACCTCATTTGTCAAGATGATCACTACATGCGCGACTGTCCCTACAAGGATGAAGTCAACAAATTTGTTAAAGGATCCTCTCGCCCGATAGTGTTAACTGACCCTTTCCCTCAGCAGGAACAGTAGATGGTTGCCCAAGAAACTCCACGGGGGGGCAACCCGAGCAACCCAACTCGCGGAGAGACGTCCACAAATCGTGAAATCCTGAGGACGAGTAATGAGGAGATTCATATAACCACTCGTTCAAAGACATATGAGAACCCTCCAAGTTCAAACAAACAGTCAGAGACAGCCAAAGGAAATTCTCCTGTCGAAGATCCGACCCCTACCCCTCCCCCTAACAGCCATATCCATATCGAGAGACCGCTTACAGACACAATGCTACGCCCACCCAAGGGCACCATACGAAAGGCAACATTTAAGCCCAATGCGTGAGCTGCCCAGAATTACAACATTGTTGAGGATTTAGCTCAAGCACCTTGCGCCATGTCGACTCTCGAGGTTCTTCAACACTGCCCTACGCAGCGTAGCTCAAGCACCTTGCGCCATGTCGACTCTCGAGGTTCTTCAACACTGCGCTACGCAGCGTAGAACCTTACTTTCAGCACTGGGGGCAGTGGACCCAGATACTTCAAACACTATTATGTTTAACTTGGAGTATGCCAAACCTCGGCTTTCCCACCAGTTAGCCTTCTAGGTTCATACAAAAATCTGTGGAAACAACATCCATTGCATTGTTTTAGATGAAGGTGCCTCCACGTCGATCATGTCTTTGAATTGTTGGAGAGCCTTAGGCTCACCCGAAGTCACGACGTCTCCCACCGCTCTCAAGGCATTTGACGGACACGGTTTTCAACCTTATGGACTCATTCCTGCAATTGGTGTTGAACTGGGGGCAAAACAATATCCGTACACATCGAAGTCGTGGATGCACCATTGGATTACAATCTTCTACTTGGTCGGAACTGGTTTTACGCCATGACTGCCATAGCATCTACTGTCTTCCGGATCGTGCAATTTCTTCATGAAGGGAAAATTGTCACCATAGATCAGCTTGATTACTATATCCCAGACTCTCATCCGAACTCCGCCAACACCGTCCCGTTATTGGATCAGCCTCGGTACCGGTTCCAAGACATTGGCATTGGTCTTATGAAGGATTCTTCCCTTATTGGAGTTTTCCCAGAGCTGGGGTCCCATGTTCAACCAGTCAACATGATTTCATCGAATGTCACCCCTTCCAATGATTCATGGGTAATCCTGAGTCCCACTGAGGTTGAAAACTACGGCAACTCCATGCCATTGAATAGAAACCTCGCAGCGTACGAAGCCATCCAGTCAGCCACCGATTGGGTCGATTGTTCTACCCATCACATCGTGGAACAGCTCTCGTCTGAGGCTCATTCATCCTCACCACTTATTGATCCTCTCACTTTGATTTTTCCCATTGACGAATCAATTATGGAGGTTATGTGCGGTGATGAGCCACCATGGGGATATTTTCATCATCGATCTTCATTCCCCACCATTCAGACGCTTGAGCCCGATACAAAATCCAGCCCTTCACTTGGAATGGTTCAAACCAAGTTTCCCACTTCCCTCGACGAAGTATTTTCTGAAGGAAACTTGGCCAACCTTATGGCAACCACTCCCATTGACATTTCAGTGAAGCCTGGTATTGTGGAAAACATTCATATTGGCAAAACATGCACTCCCTTCGAAATGGAGTTCTACACTGCCTACTTTAAAACCTTCTGCGATGTTTTTGCTTGGAGTTATGAAGAAATGCCAGGAATAGACCCCTTGATTGTGGTCCATGAAATTCCAACCTTCCCTGGCACCCGACCTGTTCGGTAGAAACTCCGACCTGTCCATCCTCGTAAGGCAACCGCTATTAAAGCAAAAGTTAAAAAACTTTTGCGTGCTGGTTTTATCTATCCTGTCCCATTAATAGAATGGATATCTAACATCATTCCCGTAGCCAAGAAATAGGGAACGATTAGAGTCTGTGTCGATTACCGCGACTTGAACAAATCTTGTCCAAAGGACAATTACCCAACTCCGTTCATCGACTGGATCATCGATAATTGCATCGGGAGTGTCATCTTTTAATTTATGGATGGCTTTTCTGGCTATAATCAGATCGATATCCTCCCATCCGACCAACATAAAACATCCTTTATTTGCCCTTGGGGGATTTTTGCATATCGAAAGTTACCTTTTGGCCTTAAAAATGTCGGGGCAACTTTCCAACAGGCGATGTCGTACGCATTTCACGATATCAAACATATTGTAGAACCATATCTTGATGATCTTCTCGCTCATTCTCAGACTCGGGAAGACCATCCTGATCACTTAGGTGCCATTTTCGAAAGGTGCCGTCGCTACAATATCTGTTTGAATCCACATAAGTGCATCTTTTGCGTTGAAGCCGAAAAACTTTTGGGATTCATAATCTCCAAAAGCGGGATATGCTTAGATCCTGCGAAGGTAGAAGCTATCTTAGCATTGCCTCCCCCCACAAACATCCCAGAACTTCAAAGTTTGCAAGGGCATGCAAACTTTCTACGCCGTTTCATTTGTAATTTTTCTGAGATAACAAAAGGCTATATGAGGCTTCTCAAGAAGAACACTCCCTTCGTCTGGGACGACGAAGCCCAACGCTCCTTTGATAATCTAAAGGCGGCCTTAACTAAAGATCCTGTGATTCAACCCCCCAATTACACACGGGATTACATTCTTTATCTCGCAGCTTCGATTTCCACCATCGGTATGGTGCTAGTCCAAGAAGACAATAACAACATAGAACATGTGGTATACTATCTTAGTAAGAGTCTCCTCGACTCCGAAACTCGTTATTCACATGTTGAAAAACTGGCTCTGGCAACCGTTTTCGCTGTCCAGAGGTTCCGTCATTACATTCTACTTCGCCGGATCACTGTTATAGCGGATTTCAATCCAATGTATTATATCCTTAGGCGTCAAGTGCTTCGGGGAAAATATTCTTGTTGGATCATCATCCTACAAGAGTTTGACTTGGAATTTGCCAAAGCCAAGTCCAAGAAGTGTTTGGTCTTTGCTGAGTTGATTTGTAACTTGCCCCGTGCTACCGAGCAATCCGAGCCCATCGATTCTCTTCCTGATGAATCGTTGTTCCTCATTAGCATGTCTGATCCATGGTACGGGGATATTTTATTATATCTCCAAACCCAACGTTTCTGCCCCGACCTCACTCGCGATGAACGTCGATGTATCCGACATCACGCCAAGTACTACCTCATAGTCAACGCTACCCTTTATCGGCGTGGTGGCGACACTGTTCTTCGACGCTATTTGACTTTAGATGAAGCGGAATGCGTTCTTAATGACTGCCACGCTGGAGCATGTGGTGGTCATCTCTCTAGGATGGCTACGGCCCAGAAGATACTGCGAGCGGGATATTTCTGGCCCTCGATTTTCAAAGACTGCATTGAAACGGTTAAGAAATGTCCACCCTGTCAATTCTTTCATAGTAAGACACGCTCACATCCTGCTCCACTCCATCCTGTTATTGCCGTTGGCCCCTTTTCCAAATGGGGCATAGATTTCATGCATTGTAAGCCCACTTCAACCGGGGGGCATAACTATGTCATAGTAGCTGTGGATTATTTCACAAAATGGGCTGAAGCGATGCCTACTTATGCTGAGGACGGCAAAACAACAACACAATTCATATTCAATCACATTATAGCTAGATTTGGTGTCCCACAATCCATTGTGACCGATCATGGTTCCCACTTCAGGAACCATATGATTGAGGAACTGAGTGCCAAGTTGGGTTTTCGCCATGAAAACTCAACCCCATACTACCCACAAGCTAATGGCCAATTTGAAGCCATTAACAAAGTTCTGAAATGAATGATTCAGCGTATTGTGGGTACTCATAAGTCTAACTGGCACTCAGCTTTGTTTTCGGCACTATGGGCATACCAAACCTCAGTAAAAAGTGCTACTGGGTTTACACTATTCCAACTGGTGTATGGCCTGGAAGCCATTTTACCGATTGAATGTGAAATTCCATCACTTAAGATAGCCATAGAGCTACTTCCCCACACCACTTCCGAAGAGGAACGGTTTCTATACCTAGCCAAGCTAGATGAAACCCGCCGAGACGCCGCTTTAGCCAAAGAAGCTCATAAAAAACGCGTCAAAGCACAATATGACAAATCTGTTCAACCTCGGGTTTTCAATGAAGGTGACCTCGTACTCACATATGATCAAATGCATGATAAACTTGGAAAAGGAAAGCTAGAATCTATGTGGTACGACCCCTTTGTTGTAAAACGTGTCTTGGAGAAAGGAGCCTATGAACTTGTCGATTGTGATGGCACATCATTGGCACGGCCCCGCAATGGGCTGTACCTCAAACGCTTCTACTCGTAGGGTTATCCCGTGTGATACTTTTTGTACATAATGTACCTAGCTTGTTTTCACTTATCGTTTTTTGTGCACACACAGACCTCATGTATCCATTCTTACCTTGACTTGTGCTTTTATGCGCAGATGTCTGCCTACTTTGGATTCGCCGACGATGCGAGCTGACATACCCAAAACCTCGCTTCCGCAGCATGGGTAATATATTCTCCCACTGGCGAGTTGTTATCTTTAGGAGCCAATTGTTTGAGTCCCGCAACCAACAATATCGCAAAGTACCATGCAGTCATCGGACTCATGACAGATGTTGCTTCCCTTGGAATTGACTACCTATCAGTCTTTCTAGACTCCCAACTCGTGGTTTCTCATCTGAATCATGTTTACACAGTTCGCAATCCTATCCTACTTCGCTTATTTCAAAGGGTATGCCTCTTGGAATGATCTTTTAATTTTATTTCATATCAACACATACCAAGAGAATTCAATTGTATAGCTGATTCATTAGCTAATTACATTTTGGATTGGCATCTTTTCCATACATAAAAACACATCATAAAATGAGAACACAAGTCATTGTAAATAAATAGGTCATAAAAGTAGGTCCATGTATATATCACGGCATATAAAAGTGTTTTTTCAAATACATAAAGTTTGTGTTTTAAAGACAAAATTTGGGACCTAGTCGCATACAAAAATTTGGCTCTCAAAGCCTACATATCGTATACATGACAAAAAAAGAGAAAAGCTACTGTCTAAGGAGATCTGGGAGATCTATCATGTTCCTCCTCAGATTCCTCACGCTGCTGGTGATAACACACTATAGCCCGATCCACCCTACGGAGGAGTCGGACAATACGCCTAGGCACACCTATAGTATGCCGCTGGAGTTGCAAAGGGATCTCGTCCATCCTCATAGCGGGGGCACCATGGGTTAAACCCTGTAGGTTCCTCTCTATCTCCTGGACCCCTCCCGCCTCATACTTGTCTTCTTCCTTGTCCGGAGTGGCTCGGCGATCAACACCACCTCGGCGTAACGGCGAGTACCCTGCCGGTCTCTGTGGTCCACGGTCTGCGACATGCACACGTATATATATTAAAATTTTTTTTACACATCCTAAAAAAAAATAAAAATTATATATTCAAAAAATTTAAAAACACATTTATGAAGGTCATACCTGAATTGTCCCAATCCTCATCTTCCGGCAGTGCCAAGTCTATGTCCTTGCGGAAGTTCACCCCTGCGTAGGGGTAGTCATCGATCATCACAATCTGTTCCTTGAGCTACGAGAATAAATCCTCACCGAAGGCCAAACTCTGTGGCCCTCCAAGTTGTCCTGCATACTCGCTCCATCGAGCCATCCATGGCTCGGTGGGTGGACGTGGGGGCATGGCCAGCTGTGGACGCAACAATGGCACTCTCGCCAAGAAGAAGGTGACCAAGATGCTCCCGTACCCAAATTGAGAGTCCTCTCCAAGCCTACACTTGTTCACTTTCTCTTTGAGGTTGGTCAATACTGCCTCACACCAGTTGAATACTGTTCCTGCCATGCAATCCACTGCAAGATTCATCTATGTACGGGATGCCTGATGGGGACCCGTACTCCCTGCTGCACGTGTGATGGTGAACAACACGATTTTTAAAGGAAGTTCTACAATGTCCTTAATGACCACCTTACTGCTTTTCTTCCCCGAACCTTGACGGTAATAATGAGCAATTAAAGCATCAGTGCTCGCCTCCGAAGCCGTGAACCCAGTAAAAGTCACCTAGGCTCCTCTCTTTGAGAGGCCCGTGAGGAAATAAATGTCCTCGAGTTCAATCTCGAGGGTGTGTTCTCCAACTCAGAAAGCTTGAATGTCGGGGTCCCACATTTGAATAATGTGGGTGAGAAGTTTTGCCTGCTTACGTATACCTTTGGTCTTGAAGAATTTCAACAAGCCACATTCCCGCAGTGAAGTCAAGGTTTCTTGGTAATCTTCGGCCAACAAATCATCCGCCTCATGCTCTCTTTCTTTCCAACTGACCATTTTGCTCCAAACAAGTTGTAAACACCTGTAAAAGGTCATGGGAAACATTCATTAATCATTTAACAACTTGATCTCAGCAAAAAATTAGAGAAAAATCAATTTTTTCATCTTAAAAATCGCCACTACCGCACCTGGGGTCAACGCGACTACATGGTACTGCACAATATTGTGACCCTATTTAATGCTACAACGTGGTACTGTTACATAGTACCGCGTTTCCTGATACAGCTGCCACGTGGTACTGTGGAAGGCAAAAATTGCCTATTAGGGCTTGCCCGAAAAATTGTTTTTCCCTATTGAAATCAAGTTATTCATATATGAAATGAAAGAGGGGCTTGAAAGCTCTTACCTGGTGCAGACGGCTGTTGAAACGGTGCTCCGGATCTCCAGATATGAACTCTTGAAGTTTTTGCTCCTCAATGGGTAAAATCTCCTCTTTTGGCAAATGCACAAGTGAAATGGTAACTTTCCATATTTACCTATTCCTTATATAACTTTTTCACTTATTTTTTATTCATTATTTTATCTGGTTAAATTAAAACCCATTTCACATTACTAATATCTGGTCCCATGAGCATTTGTTGACAGGGTCTCCTTTAAAAAATGTTCACACTGGCATTCATTTATTATTTGACTTTCATTTTGAGCCTACTTTATCTTTTTCGTGCTCTCGATTAAAACTTGAAAAAGATTCCAAGTGCTTTTACACCCGTGTCGTGCTTGTCAAACTTAAGTAAAACGGTGTCGAGCTTAGTCAGCTTTACTCATGCTCATTAAACGATGAGGAAAGTATTATCCTGGTTGTATTTTATTCTTTTTTCAGACCAGAATAATTAAAAATTACGAAAAAGACCATTGGAGTCCATAGTTAAGCTCTTTTCAGACTCCCTAAAATTGAAAAGATTGCCAAGTGATCTTGACTCTTTCACAGTTGTAAAAGTATTTGAAAGGTCGTCTATTCGGTGATAGGTTACCCCTTTTTCGACCCGTCTAGACTATTTACGAGGAAGGTATACCTCGGTCAATTTTTTGGTTGGGAGAGTTCTCTCAGGAATTGATTTACACTTTTTCGGGATCGAGGGACTAAATTTACGAAAAAGTACACTTTAGAGCCTTCTTTAAGTTTTTCAAGCTCTCCAAATGTGAAAAACTACCGAGTTTTCCTTCCTTGGACTAGTTAAAATTTGACATCGAAGGACCCACGTTGGGACGAACCCCTCCTTTCTCAGGTTCGTAAAACATGTGAGATTGGACTCATCTATGAGATGAGCTATACCGAGCATCTGTTATCCTCTTCAAGCTCAAAAAAAAAACAACAAAGAGATACTCGTCTATCATGTCCGGGGAAAATGGGAAACAAGTCGAGTTTATTTTATTTGGCAGCTTGTCAGTCGTCACCTTTGAACATGGCATGCGTCTGTCTCTTGTCTATTTTGGGTATCTATTTTCGCTGAGTTATGGTCATCATCCTGAGTCGTCTCTCTAGCCACAAGCCTACTCATTCGGTGTCTATCCTCTGCTATCAATAATCCCTGCTGCCAAGTCCTGTTACATGCCGTTATATGGTCAAAGGGTTGCATTGTTCAGAGTCATTCATTTTGTCAGACCTCCGTTGTGTCAGTACATGTTCCATTGTTTCATTATCCTATACTATCTTTCGTTCCGATTTCGTGTCGATGATGTGGGAATCATTATGGCCCACTTTCGACGGGTCTATTCCCGTCGACACCAAATCACTATCCGGGAATTGGAATTAGGAATCAACCATTAGTCCCTTGGTACCTGCATGCCTCAATGGCAGGTTTCCTCGTGTTCGACAGTAGGTTTACAGCATTAACCTCTGATCGAACGATCTCTCGAATGCTCGACATCAACCCATTCATTCGCATTTTGTTGAGATGTACTATAGATACCTTGGGGATCATCGTCATCATTGGTGATTTCCCTCGTATTTGTTAACGGTTCACATCATTGATTGGTAATCAAATGGTTTCTACCATGTTTGACTTCAACACCTTGTAATCACATGGCTAGATTCGTATCATTTACGATTGAGTAGAAGACCCTGGGCGCACCTTTGTATCTTGATTGCGTCCAGGTTGCGATGGAGTTGTCCTTTGTATTGTCACACAGATCCACTTTTGTATTGGTCGTGGCTGTGTCATTACTATCTCATGGATCTATGCTTGTTCATAGTAGCCCTGATTTGTCTACAGTCTATATCATCTTAGTACTCATGGATCTGTAATGTATTGGTCGACAGCCATGCTTTGAGTCAATTGTTTTCGAGCATGGGAATGCCCGCCTCGATGGTATATCTAACATTTTGTTTTTGTTTCAGCTCCTTGTTTCTCTCCTCGATGCTATCTCCACACAGTATTTGTAAAGTCTTTCGGTCATCAGTCCCTTCTGACCTCACACTTTAGGGGGCATCTGTTATACTTCCATATTTCACAGTGTCACATCTTCACCATAAAAATAGTTGACGACACTTCCCCTACTGCTTAAAACACCCAGAAGAGAAATATGATGAATGATCCTTGAAGACAAACCTATCCTGTCAAGAATCAACCCACCTGAGACTTCATATACCTACACTATCGCGCCTTGCTCAGCATTGAGGGAGTGGTAGTCCCCACTACCGCACTATGCTTCTTCTCTGCCACGCGGTACTACTGCGCTATGCTCAATTCAAGGGGCACGGTACTCCTTTTTTAGCCTTTTTGCCATGGCTTGTGGGATCTTGATTTTCGAGGATTGGTATCCCTGATTCGATCCTAACTCACTTTCTCAGATTAGTGGGCCTGATCCACTAAACACTCCCAAGATCCATCCTTCTCTCTTGTTGGTTAACCCTACCACACACTATAAGAGAGAGGCCTTCCATGAGCAAAGGGGAGGACTCTTGGAGGCATCAAACTTATGATCTTGAATCTTTGTGGAGATAGCTAGAGGAGAAAGCACTTGGAGCTGGGAGTTGGCTTGGATACCAAGCAACCATTGTAAGTGACTTCAAGTTGGTAATAAAACATAACTTGTCTTGTTTCCCAAATCATGTATGTTGATTTTGTTTCAATCATATGACTTGTCTCTTTTATAGATTTAGATCCTAACTCACATTTCAAGTTGCTATAGAATCGTATATGCTTGTATCTTGGTTTCACTTTGATAGGTTCATTCGCGAGGACTTGGAGATTGAAGCGACCATTAGGACGAGCAATTGAATCGAAGGTCAGTTAGATCTCTTCCATTTCTTACAACAATATAATCTTGAGATATTTGTTTAGATATAGGAATTCAAGGTAGCATTTGTTTTATTTTTGTCTTAATTTAGAGTCAGTTAAAGTCTACTTTAACCTAAGAGAGTTTCTACCTATCCGTAGGGAGAAATTTCTACAACACATACCAAGAAAATAATGCATTTGTCATAAATATGTCATTTCAAATTCCTGTTTCATCTCCTCTCGAAATTATTCCTTTAAACTTTCATTGTTGCAAGTATAAATCAGATCATCAACATATATGCAAACAATGAGTATGTGATTTTCAACATGTTTGATATACACGGTTGGCTCTGTAATACTTCTGTTGAAACCATTCTTTAAAAAATAACTATCAATTCTTGCATACCAAGCATGAGGGGCTTGATTCAAACCATATAGGGCCTTTTTTAATTTGAAGACCATTTGTTCTTTTCCTTCAATTTCTTAGCCTGGTGGTTGTTCTAAATAAACTTCCTTATCTATATAATCATTTAAAAAATCAGATTTTACATCCATTTGTGACACAATCCACTTGTTTTGTGTTGCGATTGCCAAAACTGTCTTGATAGTGTCAAATATTTCCACTGGAGTGAAAGTTTCAGAATAATCTACTCTTTGTTTTTGTGAAAAACCCTTGGAAAAAGTCTTGCCTTATGTCAATCCATAAAACCATCTACATGTTGTTTTACTTTGCAGATCCATTTGACACCAATTACTTGTTCATCTTTTGGAAGATCAATTAACTCCCATGTATTATTTCTTCAAATTGCTTCCATTTCAAAATTTATAGCATCAACCCAAACTTCCTCTTTCTTTGCTTCTTCAAACACAGTGGGTTCAACAAGAATATCACTAAATAAAGAAAAAAATTTAGATTGATTTGAAGTTCTTCGATATATATCACTACAAATTCTTACCTTATTGGAGGACTTGGACTGGAGTCTGAACTTGAAGTTGAGTTTCCCTTAGAACTTGTGCTACTAGATGAACTTGAGCTTTGATTAGAGCTTGCAGAAAGAGGTGGAGTAGAGATTACATCATCTTCTATTAGCACAACTATTGTCTTTTGTAGTTTTTATTCTTCTTTCCACTGCCATACTCCCTCTTCATTAAATAAGACATCTCGACTTACAAACAAATGCATGGTTAAAGGATTATAAAATTTACAACCTCTAGTTTCTTTAGAGTATCCCACAAAGATACAAGGCTGGGATTTTGCATCCAAAGTTTGTCGCTTTTCATCTGGAATGTGTACGTAAGCAATACAATAAAAAACTCGAAAATGACCCACATAAGGATTATAACCACTCCATTCTTCCTTTGGAGTAATGTCTCTCATTGACTTAGTGGGACACCGATTTAAAATATGTATTGTAGTTTCCATTGCTTCTTCCCAAAAACTGTTGGGAATATTTTTGCCTTCAACATACTTTGTGGCATGTCCATAATGGAATGATTTTCCTTTCTGCTACTCCATTTTGTTAGGGGTGTAGGCAGCAGTCAACTGTGTTTTGGTGCCATGAGATTTGCAAAAACTAAAGAATTAATTTGAATTGAACTCTCCCCCTCTATCAGTTTTGAAGACTTTGATATAGTAACCACTTTGTTTTTCAGCCATAATTTTAAAATGATGAAAGCAATTAAAAGCTTCTGACTTTTGTTGTAAAAAAAAAACCCATGTGTGATGGGATAAATCATCAATAAAGTTTACGAAGTAAAATTTCTTACTCAATGATGGAGTTTGCATAGGGCCACATATGTCTACATGTACAAGCTCAAGAGGAAAATTCGCTCTCCATGACTTGTTGACTGGAAAACTATCTCGGAGTTGCATGCTAAGAGCACAACCGAAACACATTTCTTCTCTTGATTGGATTATAAGCAGTCCCTAACCATTTTCTTTTTGTGAAGCAAGCTCAAGCCTTTAAAACCTAGATGTCCATATTGTTTGTGCCATAACAATGAATCATCAGTAGTTGCTTTAAGAAAAAATTTAGGGTCAGATACAATCTTCAAAGGAAACATCTTGTTTCCTGTCATTGGAACTTTGGCTACAAGATGATAGTGATCAGATTTATCAAAAATTTTGCAGCATTTATTATCAAACAAAAATTTATAACTTTTGTCAAGAAGTTGTCCTACACTTAGAAGATTGTGTTGCAATTTTGGCACATGCAAAACATCATGTATATACATTGTCTCTCCTAGTTAGTCTTAACAACAAGGGAACCTTTTCCTATCACTTGAACATCTTTAGCATTGCCTAATTTCACTTGAATTCTCATTTATTCATTTATATTGCCAAATAAATCTCAATTTCTTGTCATATGATTTGAACAACCGCTATCTAGAAACCATACATCATTATGATATTCTTTTGCTAGGTCACTTGTGAAAAATGGGGATAATTCAGGATGTTTAGTAGAATCTTCAGTATAGCTATCCCTTAACCTATTCAATCCATTTTTTTTTTCTTCACTTAGACTCATATTGTCTAAGGTGTTTCCAATATACACATTTAACATTTCTACGATCTGTATAACTTCTACCTCTTCCTCTACTATATGCTCTTCCCCTACCTTTACCTCTTCCACGATTATTATAGGTGGAAGGATCTCCTTGTGTTTTATTTTTCTGAGAAGGATCAGAGGAGGATTTCTCATCAATTTTAACAGCAGACTGGAAGGCTTGTCCCAAGTTCTCAATAGAGAACTGCATGTGTTCTTCATATGACTATAAATAACCTACCAACTCAACCACTTTCAAAGTAGTAATATCTTTACCCTCTTCTATGGTTATGGCCACTGGATCAACTTTTGGAAGAAGAGACCTAAATTTTTTTTCAACAATTATATGTTCTATTATAGATTCTCCTTGAGACCTCAATCCATTCACAATATCTTGGACCCTACTAATAACAACTTGAATTGACTCAACTTCTTTCATTTATAAACTTTCAAAATATCTAATTAAGGTTTGAAGTCTTACTAGTTTTACTTTGTTTGAGCCTTGGCAGATAGATTGCAAGGAATCATAAGCATCCTTTGATTTTGTCACTCCGACAATCCAAGGAAAGATAGACACATCCAATGCAGATTGTATAGCAAAGAGGGATCAATTATCTCTTCTCCTATTGTATTTTAGTTGATTTATTTGATCTACAAACAAAGAATTTAAGGATTTTTGATCTGCATGATTAGTAAACCCTATATCCACAAGCTCCCAAATATCCTGAGACAACAACAAGGTCTTCATTTTAATGCTCGAGTACTCATAATTCTCCTACAAACTATGGAATATGCAAGGTAAAATTTCCATTTGCCATTCTTCCTTTGCAAAACCTATAATTTTTTTTCTTGAAACCTGCTCTTATACTAATTGAAGGAGGACGAGATATAAAACAAAGTATGCTCTGTTTTAATCAAATAATTTAAGCAAAAGTAAAAGTGGCATAATCTCACACAAATTACTTAGAAAACAAAAAATAACACTGAAATGACATCCATTTGGAGAGATCTTTATTAAAAAATTGAAACAACTGTACAAGATGTTACAGAACTCATTGGTAATAGAACTTGCTGTATACACTTATCCAAGAAGGGGCCTTTTCAACATGAATATATAAAATGAACAACACAATATATATAATACCAAATGACAAAATGATAAAGAACACATGACTTCCAGTAGAAGACAAAATGGAAGTCGGTTCACCGTATACTAGAAATAGTTAAAACATATTTCTAAAGGATTGGGAAAAACTACAATCGTCTCCTAAAAATGTTGAACTAATGAGCTTAGTCATCACACGAATCACAGATTAAATCCTTCAGTAAGGGATCTCGCCTTATCACTCCACTAAGAGAAGAAAGCCCTTAAAAAATCAACCACAACAACTTAATTCAACTCACATAATCTCTCCATGGGAGGGTACAAAAGATTTTTTTAGTATAGGGTAGGATTGTTGGGATTGGCATCCAAATAATGCCCCTCAATCATTTCTCATCTAAAGCATAGTTTTTGTCTATAGGTGTTAAAATTTAATATGATAAGACAGAAAATAGCAGCATTACATTCCATTTCACAATAATAGCATATACAGGATCACTGAAGAAACAACAAGCATAGCATAAACACAAGAGACACAGATTTATCTTGGGAAACCCTCATGGGGTAGAAAACCCAGTAAAGCTTCCTCAATATAGATGACCAACAATATACAAAGATGCAAACCAAAGACATGATCTCCTCCTCCACCATAGCAGACCTCTGATCCACAAGTGCGCCTCTCTCAAGTGTGTGAGTGTATCAAATGAGGAACATACCTCCTCTATTTATACACTACACTGACATGTATTTTACACAAGTACATGTAGGCTCGTATTTAACCATTAGGTTAAATACCCTATTATAACTGAGTGGGCCGACCCCCACATGGTGGGTCTAATAACCCTAGTTACCACAACCAATTCGGAGGAATAAACATCTCCAGATTCATAGTATAATCACATCGGAGGTATGGAACATCTCCGGAATAAATAATATACAAATATAATATTCTTAGAAGTTACAATATTCAACACTCCCCCTTAACGAGAAGGATATTATAACAACATCCGCAGGAGAAACGAGTCATACATCATACATGATACATCTATAAATCATTGGAAGCTTTCTCAACATCATCAGTAACTCAACCAGTTACTGGAACATCTTCAATACTGGAACATCAACATCTTCAGTACTGAGTCTTTATCTTCTGCAGTACTCAAACAGCTACAACAACATCAATATCTGAATCCTCACGATCGTCAACATCGTCATCACACGATCATCAACATCGTCATCACACGATCATCAGCATCGTCATCATACGAATATCAGCATCGTCATCATACGATCAACAGCATCGTCATCAGCATCGTCATCACACGATCATTAGCATCGTCATCACACGATCATGAGCATCGTCATCACATGATCATCAGCATCGCCATCACATGATCAGCATCGTCATCACACGATCATCAGCATCGACATCACACGATCAGCATCGTCATCACACGATCATCAGCATCGTCATCACACGATCAGCATCGTCATCACACGATCATCAGCATCGTCATCACACGATCAACAGCATCGTCATCACACGATCATATTACAGGATGATCAATCCTGCTCTCTTTAGGACATAGGTCCATGGATGATACAATCCAGATCAAGTTCTAGGATGATCAATCCTTATCTCTTTAAGACAAGTCTCATGTCTAGGGATGATCTAATCCCAACCACAGTGCCAGTCCTTTTTCATACTGGATGTGACCTAGATCAGATCTAGGATTTATCGCCACAAAGCCAGTCCTCTTTCATACTGGATGTGTCACGTCTACAGAGCCAACCCTGTTTCATGCTGGATGTATCACATCTACAGAGCCAGCCCTGTTTCATGCTGGATGTATCACATCTACAGAGCCAGCCCTGTTTCATGCTGGATGTATCACATCTACAGAGCCAGCCCTGTTTCATGCTGGATGTATCACATCTACAGAGCCAGCCCTGTTTCATGCTGGATGTATCACATCTACAGAGCCAGCCCTGTTTCATGCTGGATGTATCACATCTACAGAGCCAGCCCTGTTTCACGCTGGATGTATCACATCTACAGAGCCAGCCCTGTTTCATGCTGGATGTATCACATCTACAGAGCCAGCCCTGTTTCATGCTGGATGTATCACATCTACAGAGCCAACCCTGTTTCATGCTGGATGTAACCTAGAACAATTTTAGGATTTGTCACGTACATTTTGAACCGAGGTCTAGGGACGATCCAGTCCTATCATGTACCTTTTGAACCGAAGTCCAGGGACGATCCAGTCCTATCATGTACCTTTTGAACCGAAGTCCAGGGACGATCTAGTCCTATCATGTACCTTTTGAACCGAAGTTCAGGGATGATCCAGTCCTATCATTCAATTCTCGGAGACCTCATGTCTACGGCTCAATTCAAAGGACCATAGTCCGAGGACGATCCAATCCCCTTACCTGTTCATTCAGGATTTAGTTCTCGGAGACATCATGTCTACGGCTCAATTCAAAGGACTAATAGTCCGAGGATGATCCAATCCCCTTACCTGTTCATTTAGGATTTTGTTCTTGGAGACATCATGTCTACGGCTCTCTTTAGGACTAAAGTCCAGGGATGATCCAATCCCCTCAAGTCCACCAAGGACTTCATTCTCGAAGACATACATCTACGGCTCTCTTTAGGACTGAAGTCCAGGGATGATCCAATCCCCTCAAGTCCACCAAGGACTTCATTCTCGAAGACATACGTCTACGACTCTCTTTAGGACTGAAGTCCAGGGATGATCCAATCCCCTCAAGTCCACCAAGGACTTCATTCTCGAAGACATACGTCTACGGATCTCTTTAGGACTGAAGTACAGGGATGATCCAATCCCCTCAAGTCCACCAAGGACTTCATTCTCGAAGACATACGTCTACGGCTCTTTTTAGGACTGAAGTCCAGGGATGATCCAATCCCCTCAAGTCCACCAAGGACTTCATTCTCGAAGACATATGTCTACGGCTCTCTTTAGGACTGAAGTTCAGGGATGATCCAATCCCCTCAAGTCCACCAAGGACTTCATTCTCGAAGACATACGTCTACGGCTCTCTTTAGGACTGAAGTCCAGGGATGATCCAATCCCCCCATCACTATGGGTACAAGTATATTCATCCATACAAGTACAAACACGTATCAATACATCAAGGCATCATGTAACCTCATCATGAAAACATGTATATCAAAACATGTATATCATCATGAAAACATGTATATAAAAACATGTATATCATCATCAAAACATGTATATCACTAATACATCTATCATCAAAAGCATGTATTCTCACTAATACATCTATCATCAAAAGTAAAAAATATAAGAGTCCTAAATCTAAATAATTCTAGGTAACTAAGTGTAGTGAATAGGTAACCTCATCATTGATGAGGCAGACTTGTTATCAGATACTATGCTACTCCTCCTTTTGAGGAGAGTTCTTTTGAACTATACCAAGCTTGTCTCAAAAGTATTCAGACTTCACTCGAGACAGAGGTTTAGTCAAGATATCAGCAATCTGATCCTCGGTGCTTATATATTCGAGCTTGATAACTCCTCTTTGCACCATATCTCGTATATAGAAGTATCGGATCTCTATGTGTTTTGACTTATCGTGGAACACAGGATTTTCAGTCATCTTAATGCAGCTTTGATTGTCACACATAATCACAGTGGGATCCATTTCTAAGTCAAACACTCCATATAAAAGCTTCTGAAGCCATACTGCTTCACAACTGGTAGAGCAGACAGCCATATATTCTGCTTCAGCAGTACTGAGAGCCACACTAGATTGTTTCTTGCTGAACCATGAGATCATGGCAGATTCAGGACTATAACATCCACCTGATGTACTTTTTTCTGTCTGAGACACTTCCTGCCCAACCAGAATCTGAGTAACCATGTAAACGGAGTTCATGACCTCCAAGATAATATAGACCAAAAATCTAATGTACCTTTTAGGTACCTCACTACATGCTTTGTAGCTATTAAGTGAACCTTTCTAGGTTCTACTAGATACTGAATTAGGGTATTTACAACAAAGCATATATCTGGCCTAGTATTTGTTAAATACATCAATGACCCAATGATTTGTCTATATAGGGTTAGGTCCACTAAATACGATGAGTCATTAACTAATAAATTCAAGTTGGAGTCCATGGGAGTGGTCATGGATTTATACTCCAACATATCAAATCTTTTTAGAAACTTCACAGCAAACTTACCTTGATTTAAAAGATTCCTTTTGGATCTTGCCATACTTCTAGACCTAAGAAGTAGTGCATTAATCCGAGATCTTTCATTTTCATTTCTGCAGCCATTTTCATGACCTGTTTCTCATTCCTTGTCAGAAAGAGATCATCGTCATACAATAATGGTATGATAGGTTCATCATCCACAACCTTAAGGTAAAGGTTAGGAACAACTTTACTTCTGGTAAAGCCCGAGCTTTGTCATGAAGCTGTCAATTGTCCATTATTCACACTCTGCATTGAGTGATCTTTTGCATATCTATCTGTGCCATCTCTTGTCAAATGGGTCTACTAATATGAGCCTCAAAATGATTCGAACTCTGTGGTGAGTTCCTTCTTGCATCCATGTCATATGTGTATAGAAACCATATTCAACCTTGTAGCAAAGGTTGAGATCCACATCACCCATGATGATCATTAAGCTCATCAATTGACTACCGATCCTGGGTACCCATACAGAACCTGATTCACACTTCTTCTTTAATTACATCATTAAGAGAATGGTCTTATCTAGTCCCTTGGAGCAAAACATCTCATCATGATTCTCTTCCTACAAATCAAAATTAAGTACATGATTAGTAATACTTCATAATCATCAAATCTTATTGACATGATAACCTATTATGCATATTTACATAGTTATGCAACTATTTTGACCAATACTTTGGCACAACACTTTCCCATATCCTGTATGCATACAGTAGCTATCTAGATGCCTTCCATCTTTACCAGAACATACTATCGAGAGTGTGCACAACTCTCAGCATGTCAGCAAAGAGGTTTCATTCTAGACAAGCAACAATGGAATGTTTGTCCAACTTACCAATCATATGCATATTAGTAGTATACTGTTCAATGCTTTATGAATGTTTACACTCAGCATGATATATTCTAGGAATACAAATATGCATACAAGCAATATCATTTACTATTTCTAATAACAACTCAAATACTTATCTTTTATGTTTGTGTGGTTGCCTCCCGCTTGATCTTCTGTATGTCTCCTGAACTTCTATTCATTCTGTACCACTGTGCATGCTCAAGTGTACACTAGTGTCATCCTCATGATCTCATGCACAAACATACATTCATTAGTATATTCTCAATATTATCAAAACATTCTAATTCTAAATAATCTTGAATATGTACAGTCATGATCATTAGTATTCAGGGTTTCAAGGAAGTCTTCTTTTACTCATGCATATTCTTGTTTGATCTAGTTAGTTAAATCATCAACCGAGATAAGAGACATAATATGCATAAACCCTTGATTACTCACCAATCATACCAAGTATACTTATATAAGGGATCCTAACACAAGGTAAGATTCTAACATGACATAGGAAAACATACCTGGATTAGTATACCTGCTTAGTTATGTACAACATACCTAAACAATCTCTTCAATGATTTAGAGATCCTGAGCTAGAACCTGCATGTCTCATAGGTTAAACATAATATAACAAAGTCATACATACCTCGTGAGTCTTTGTCTTCATGTTGTCATGGTCATGGAACTTGATGTACCTGTATCTTGTTAGCAGACAACATCAACCTCACACAACACCATAATGCATTAGTACAATCATATATCCCTAATCAATGAATGTCTTCATGCATTCATACTGTTACTAGGGTGATAAGACAATTCTAACATTAATCAAGATTGTACTAATAAATAATATGAAGACAAACACATCATGAACTTAATCAAGAATAAGATTTCAAGACATACCTGAACCTCCTTAAGTCATACCTGTCGAGACTTCTTGTAGTCTTCTTATGTAAGGCCTTAGCCTTAACTCCCCCTAAAAATTGATATGGAGCTTGATTAGGGTTTGTTAGAGAAACCCTAAAAATTCAATCTTTGACTTTCACACTTCCGAATGAATGGAAGGATGTGTCTTGCTGAGTTGATCAAACTAGCATACTTCAATTCCAAAATTTGACCCCTCAAAATTGCCTTTGAAACTTCTGGATCTTCTGGACAGGATCCCGAACTAGGGTTTGATGAAGCCCACCCTTCTGCTCAATCAAAAGGTTTGATCCAAGGCTCTAAACTCTTATTTTTCTGAGGAGCTTCCAGCCGTGGTTACAGACTTCAAAAATTCCAACTTTTGTTGAAGCCCTAATTTTCCATCTTTTCGATCAAAATCTCGAGCTAGGGTTTAATCAAGCCCGGTCTTCTACCCAACCAAAAATTCGATCTTGGTCTCTAAATTTTGATTTTCCTAAGTAGCATTCAGCCGTGGATTCCGATTCAAAAAATTCTAACTTTCTCTGAAACCCTAAATTCCGGAAGCCATGAATAAAGGTGCTCCAAAAATAATTCTGTTTTGACAGAAATATGTACCTGATTGTTTCTGCTATAAATCCAAAATTTTTGCTCCATAGGGTCTGAAAATTTTTTCTGCAGTAGCTGGACCTGTCATCTTTCCATCCTGACAGGTTTGACCTCAATTGGATTTTCTGAGAGAGAGTTATGCCAAATGTCGCAACGTGACCTGTTTTGGGATAATACAGGAGAGCGAACTTGTACGGTGTGCCACGTGTCACTGTTTAAACTTTGGCCTCTAAAAACGTTTTTTGAGATATCTCGCCCTGTTGTCTTTCCATCCTGACAGGTCTGACCTCAATTGGACTCTCTGAGAGAGAGTTATGCCAAATGTCGCAACATGACCTGTTTATGGGATAAAATAGGAGAGCGAACTTGTATGGCGTGCCACGTGTCACTGGTTCAGCTTCGGCTTCTGAAAAAGTTTCTTGAGATAGTATAGTCTGTGTACTACCTGTCACTTTTGACGAAATTTCATTTGGAGCTTCCTAGCCCAAGTTATGACCTTTTTTCCTAGGTCACCTGATTTTGACTGAGATCTGGAAGAGGCAGAAACCCTAACTTGTACTGATCATAACTTACAAAGTACAACGAATTTGAGGGTGCCCTTTGGACACAAGATACCTGGAGATTTTATCTACGACCGGTAAAGGTTTTAGATCCTGATCCTTCGCCAAAATGTATTTATAGCGAAAGTTCCACGATGGCTGGTTTTTGCTATGTAAAACCCTAACCTTCAAATTGTCGTAAGTGAAGCAAGTGTCGTAAGTGCCATACCTTGCCTTCCTTCAGGTTAGCTCTGATACCATGTTAAAATTTAATATGATAAGACAGAAAATAACAGCATTACATTCCATTTCACAATAATAGCATATACAGGATCACTGAAGAAACAACAAGCATAGCATAAACACAAGAGACACAGATTTATCCTGGGAAACCCTCATGGGGTAGAAAACCCAGTAAAGCTTCCTCAATATAGATGACCAGCAATATACAAAGATGCAAACCAAAGACATGATCTCCTCCTCCACCATAGCAGACCTCTGATCCACAAGTGCGCCTCTCTCAAGTGTGTGAGTGTATCAAATGAGGAACATACCTCCTCTATTTATACACTACACTGACATGTATTTTACACAAGTACATGTAGGCTCGTATTTAACCATTAGGTTAAATACCCTATTATAACTGACTGGGCCGACCCCCACATGGTGGGTCTAATAACCCTAGTTACCACAACCAATTCGGAGGAATAAACATCTCCGGATTCATAGTATAATCACATCAGAGGTATGGAACATCTCCGGAATAAATAATATACAAATATAATATTCTTAGAAGTTACAATATTCAACAATAGGGAGCTTTTCAAATCCTTTATAATTAAGTGGAATTGAATTCCTAGGGAAAGAGCCACCACACCAAGAGAAGGTTAAAACCAAGCTAACGTGTTTATGTTCTTTTAGGGAGGCTTTCCACCACCTGTTTAAAAGAGGAAACACAATACTATTCGAGGGACAACTTATTTCCCCCCACTTGACGAAGGTTCTTAGTGGCCCAAACATAGGATATATACCCTATATGTGATCGTCGTGGGAATTTTACGGTACTTGGATCAGATTTGTTGACCACCAGTACCGCCCCTAGCGCCCCTCGTTATTCCTTTAGCACAAGGGATCAAAAATTCAAAAATGTATTTATTATTCATTCCTAATACACCTAAGTAATGTGACTACATCATCACATAAAAAAAAATAACATATAGTCTTTAAGACCAATATAGCCACTTCATAAAGAAAAATGAAACCTTAAAGATAGGAAATTCGTATCTTTGGTGTGCTAATTACCCTTTAGTGATTTTTTTTTTTAATGATGCTCGTGCTTTTTCCATGATATAGGTTAGGGGATGACAACACCAAATGTACTCAAACAAAATTTATATAGCATTAATGACCTTCCACTCCAAGGTATTTTTACTTTTCCAATAATGATTTATATCTAGACAAGTGACTGATATTAGCAAATGGTTTGGAGAATTCATAACTTATTCAAATCTAATATGCCTATTGGAATGAAGCTCCTTTGTTTACCTAACAAAGAATTCATGCTATTACACATAGTCGAGAATACATTTGGAGATTTGGCTATAGTATATCCTTTTAGGGTGTTACTATTGGATTTATTTTCATGTTTCTCCATGAAATTGTAAACTACTCTAGGCCTCTTCAACTTGTGCTCTTTTATGCAATTAGCATCTTCCTATCTATATATATATTTGTAGTAAAATGTATTTTAAGAAAATTCTTAGTTCAAATATGATTATGTTATATTTCAGTGGCTAGTTAAAAATGCACTTTTATAGAGTAACTGCAAACACAATCACAAGTCACTCAAAGAATAATTAAAAAGCATGATACAAACGAAAAACATGACATAAATAATTACAAAGATGTTGAAATTATGATAACCAGTATATTAAACATAAAATAAGTTGCCTCTCACCTTGTTTATCCAATGAATTTGGCGTAGTACATGTAAAAATATTGTTCATGAGGCATAATGATTACCAAATACCCTACATTAAATTATATAATCACATGTGGATATAAAAACATACTTTTACATGGTTCTAATAATGTTGGGCACATGTTAGGAGTTGTGCCCACATTGCCTAATAAATATGTTTGCAATGTGCCTACAAGATAGGTGATATTATATAACGAGGGTTGATTTTGATAGATAGCATGAATATATGGAGGTTGTTTGATACATATTGAACGCTAATATGGAATTCCATATTTCAAGTGGTGTGAGACTGTTGGCCCAATATCAAACCACTGTATGGGGATGGATGAAGTCAAACTAACTATACTTGCATCTTGGTACATGCCTTCTTATTTGTTTATTTGTTTTTCTAATTAGAGAAGGCATGCTGTTTTCTTAGTGGAAAACAAGTGTATTTAATACTCGTCAAATAGTTAATTGAATTCTCATCAAAATTCATAGTGAGTCATGTGTGCACATTACTCATGAAAAAGTGCACTAATGGCTTATTGTCGGTTAATTCAAGTGAGTGTTAGCTACATTTAATGTAACATTGTAATACATTTTTTAAATTCTTCTTTCTCCTCAAATATTTTATCAACATTAGTTTTCCCTTGGTGTTGGAAGTGTGGGATCCCCGAGGAAAGTGAATTTGTAGGTATATAGTGGTTAGAATCCAAAGTAATGCAATGTGAGGCATCTTGACATTAAACTTGCGAACTTGGAAAATGCCCCAAACATTCAAAACTAAAAATAGTTATTGGATAGAAGGAATATTGGTGTTGCATCCATTACTCCTTTTTTTAGGAACCTTTAGTGTTTATGGAAATAATGATGACAACCTAAGAGCGCATGGAGGTACAACATTAAAATGCAAAAATATTTGAGCTTCTTTATTCTCTTATAGGATTCCATATCAAGTTAGATTTGTTTATAATTTATCCTGTAGTTTATAGAAAAATACATATTATTAGAACCACATGTTAGAAGGTGAGATTAAATTATAAGAAACAAGGATGATCTACCAGTACAACTATTGGTCTTGACAATGGAGTGGAAGAAATTTATTGAGATAGGATGCTAGAGGAAGATGATTCATTGCCTACCATATATGCTTGTGTTGATTTAATTAATGGAATAATTTGTGTTCCAATATTTCCAATGTACTAACTAAAAGACTTATTGATTTAAAAATTTGTTGGACTAATTTTTTTATGAGGACCCATGTGTTTTCTCCCACTATTTGAAGACGGTGGTGTAAAATAGTGTAGCAGGTGTTTATTTGATTATAAACATCGGGAAGTTGTGACATGTACTCTAGAAGGAAGGCACATGTCTCACTCAATTTTTAGGTTTCCTCAATGATGACATCTATAACTAAGTTTAAATGGTCCTTCATGATATAGAGGATGTGTTGAATGACTTGATCTCAACATGTTCCAAGTCTTTGTTGAAAGTGGTGATGTTGATGTGGGCACTAAGATATTAAAAAAAATCTACCAATATCTCTTTGTTGCACCACATTAAGTAGGCTTGAGCCAATTAAGTTGTGGGGGATTTCATATTTTTAGCATGAACTATGTGATAGCATAGATCCACTTTTGATGAGTTGAGTATAAACATGCACTTGAGCATCATTGACAATGGTGGAGATCACATGTTGTTAGGCCCAATTTTAGCAATTTGGTGTCCTCGTTGGACCTAAGCAAAGTGAAAAACTAGAAAATATCCCACTCATCTAAGAACAAGTAAATGTTGCACTATGATGTAGCATCAATAAATACTCAATCACTTTAAGATAGCTCGTTGAGTGATTTTGATGTAATAGGGAATGATAATTTTCTTAGGGTGCAAGATATTTCAAGGTCTCTCAAAATAAATTGACTCTAGTGAGTCAACCTCATATGCTATGCAATGGAGGTGGTTATTGAAGGTGTTTATGGTGTCTATTGATAAATATATGGTTGGTTGTAGAGGAGGGATAAAGGGCCACCTAGGTTTAGTTGTGTAATGGGGTCAATTTGTCAAATTTAGTTAAGGGAACCACTTGACAAAAGGATCAATATTGAAAGGTTACAGAAACATCATTAGAATGGTCAACATATACATGGTGGTATTGTTGGATAACTCAGGCTAACCATGGGTTCACTATGGTGTGATTTTAATAAAAATTAGCATGGGTGGGATCTGACATAGGAGAAGGCATGTATTGGAAGATGGGAGAAAAATAACTCTAAGAGAAGTTAGGGTTCAATGTGGATCCAATGGTGTTAGGAAAAAAATCCTCCTTCATGTGTGTGTTGATTATGTTGAGGGGTTTGTCATTAAAGACGTATTCTAAGTTTTGTGTGGCACTAATGGTAGGATGCATGGCTTGTGAACTTCTTGGGATAGTTTTGAATAATGGGGTTGTAATGGAGTTAGTTGATGTATTTCTTGGGATTGAGTTAGAGTAGATTTAATTGATGTATTTATTGGGGTTGAGAGGGGAGAAGCAAGGTTATAGTGTTGTAGTAGAAACTATTACTATTATTGTAATGGATTCAACTATTGTTGTTGTGGTTGGGTTTGGTGTTGGATGATGAATTGTCTCTAGTACTTCCATTGGGATGGTTCAACAATGTGGAAGCTACTATGGTTCCATGGATTTCTTACATTTTTGGGTGGTTCTACTTGAGTTGTATGGTGTTGTACTCAAGTAGGGTTGGGCATACTAGGAAATTTGATAGAGTGGGAACCAATCAAGCTACATTTGCTTAAATGGGGCCTAATTCCATGGATACCTAAGTAGAGGATTAAGGAAAACCATTTTTAGTTTATCCAACAATACTGAGAGGGGGGGTGAATCAGTATTGCCTTCTTTAAACCTTTTTTAAAAAACAATTAGTATTTAATCACAAAATAAACAATGAACCAGAAAAATAAGGACACATAATTTTATCGTGGAAAACTCAAAGAGAAAACCATAAAATCAAACTCATTAATAAGATGATTTTTACAAAATTGTTTTTCTGCCACAACAGAAAGGATGCACCAACACCCTAGATTTTTATCTACACCAACAGACAAGGATGCCACAACACCTTGATTTTTCCATCCACTACTGGAAGGAGGCCTCTACCCCCTAAGAAAGCCACTACCTACCCCTAGAACCACCCTGCCACCCAAATTTGATTTTATAAGTCTTCCAAATATTCTTATTTCTTCAATTATGTCACTGGTTATTCTTCATTTCCTCGATTTCTGTATTTTATTGATGCTTCATCGATCTGAACTGCAAAGAAATTTTTCCAACTTGAAATTCTACTTAGAAATACCTTTAACATCCATATGAAACCGCATGTATCTCATCCCTCTTCACAATCGCATCTCTTCATTCTGGAAACTTATGTCTTTTCATAATCACGCCCTTTCACTAAAGCAATTAACTCTGCTTTAATTTTTACAATCATGCCTTTTTATTAATCATAACTCTTCAAATATTAACCTCTACATTTTTAAGATTCGTTATGATCTAATTAGTGATGACAAAAATAATCGACCTTCCTTCATTAAAAAAAGACTTCTGTGATTAACGCATTTCTAGAATTCGTTTACTAATTTCTTCCTCCAGCGTAAATAAAACAATCAACCTCCTCCATCTTCAGATTTTCATTGCAGTCACAAGCTTCTTCTCTTTATTATGCACGAAGGAGTTTTCTGGATATGCCCGAATCATATTTCCCGCCATACTTTCACTTACTCTACCAACAACTTCTCCGTAGATGCACAAACAGATATTCAAGAACACGCAAAGGCTTCATTGCTTCCTTCAGAATTTGGAGTTTCAAATACATCCTTGTTCTTCCAAGACACCAGGAGAATGTTCTTAAAAATGTTTGCAGTAGTTTCCCATAGCCACTAGAATTCCCACATCGTTTTCAAATCCTCATTAATATGTTCAATCATACTTAAAATGCCTCTCCGCGGGCTTAATATAAGCTTTGTGCAGGCATTTTATTAAGCCATGTAAGCATATATTATTAAGCCTTTGTGTGTGCACATCATTATGCCTCTTGTGAGCATAACACAAGCTTTGTGCAGGAATTTTATTAATCCATGCAAGCATATATTACTAAGCCTTGTGCGAGCATATCATATGCCTCTTGCAGGAATATATTAAGGTCTTTGCGGGCATATTTAAACCCTTGTGCGGGCATACCCAAGCCCCTTGTAGGCATATTTCATATCCCCTTGTGTGGGCATATTTCAAGCCCCTTGCATGCATTATTCAAGCCTCTTGTAGGCATATACCAAGCCCCTTGCAGGCATAATTAAGGACTCTCCTTTTTGTTGGGGACCAATTACACCAGGCCAACCCATTAGTCCTCTTTATATTCTTCTTCAAGTGCTTCCTCTTCATATTTTTCATCTTCTTCTGTTGACATCATCTTCTCCATTTACATCAATGCCAACACATTATTCAACATTCTCCCGATTTGGCATTGATGGCAACACCAAAAACAGTCTCCCCCTTTGAAAACAATGACAAAGGCCTCCTTTTGACAGCTCCCCCTATCAACATGTCTCCCCCTGACATAATGTCTTTTCTCCTTTTTATCTACTGTAGGGAGATTACTCCCAACTTTTGTATAAGATGCTCAAATGCTTCTTTGGGTAGTGGATTGGTGAATATATCGACTATCTGTTCTTTTGTATCAACATATTCCAGCTTCACTACCTTCTGTGATACTTGATCCCTCTAAAAGTGATATTTTATAGGAATGTGCTTTGTCTTGGAATGCATAACATGATTTTTGGAAATGTTTATTGCACTAGTATTGTCGTAGCTTATCACTATTGGATGCTCATACTTCACAAGTAAATCTTCCAGTGTTTGTTTCATCCATATAAATTGAGTACAACATGATGCAACAACAATGTATTCATCTTCTGCCATAGATAATGAAATGGAGGATTGCTTTTTGCTTTTCCATGATACCAAGCAATATCCCAAAAAGAATGTTGCTCCGTTGGTGCTTTTCCTATCATCAATACTCCTATCCCAATCTGCATCAGTATATGCCCTTAGATTGAAGTCTCGGCCTTTAGGATACCATAAGCCATACTCCATAGTACCTTTCAGATATCTGAGAATTCTTTTTACTACTGCCACATGTGTTTCTTTAGGGGCTGATTGGAATTTGGCAACCAATCCTACAACCTGCATCACATCTGGTCTTGTAGCTATCACATACAACAAGCTACCTATCATAGATTTGTACAAGGTATGATCTACTTCTAAAGACTCATCATCCTTTCTTAATTTACAACCAATGACCATAGGAGTACTAATAGGTTTGGATTCTTCCATCTTAAAATTTTTTAGCATCTCTTTAATATATTTGGTTTGAGAGATGAAGATCCCTTTTCCTGATTGAGAGATTTGTAAACCCAGGAAGAATGTCAGTTCACCCAACATTGAAATTTCAAACTCCTTCATTTCTGAGGCAAAATTTACACTCAAAATCTGTAGATCACTTCCAAATATGATACTATATACGTATGCAACAACAATGATCATATTCTTATTTTCAAACTTTATGTAGAGATTACTGTTAGTGGCCCCTCTTCTATATCTTTGCTACTTCAAGTACTTGTAAAGTCTTCAGAACCATGCCCTTGGAGCTTGTTTGAGGCCATATAGTGCCTTTTTTAGTTTGCAAACATAATCTATGTTTCTTGATAAGAGAAAACCTTCAGGTTGTTCAACAGACTTCCTCTTCAAGGTTCCCATTCATAAATGCATATTTTACATCCATTTGGTATACTTTGAAGTTTTTGTAGCATGAAAATGCCAAGAATATTCTGATTGCTTCAAGTCTTGCTACAGGGGAAAAGGTTTCTTCAAAGTCAATACTTTGTACTTGAGCATATCCCTTGCATACCGGTCTGGCCTTGTTTCTTATCACTTGACCATCCTCATTGAACTTGTTCTTGAAAACCCATTTGGTCCCAATAACATTCTTGCCTTTAGGTCTCAAGACAAGTTCCCAAGTTTGGTTCTTCACAAGTTCCCAAGTTTGGTTCTTCTCTATTTGGTCCAACTCATCATTCATAGCTTTGATCCAATCATCATTTTTGCTAGCTTCTGCAAATGTTTTAGGATCTACTAATGAAAGTAGTGCTTGTTCTTGATCATATAATAACCTTATTCTTGTTTTAACTCTAGTACTTATGTCACCAATAACTTGAATTTCAGGATGATCTCTTTGAGATTTTCTTGATGGTGCTTTTGTATCATATCTTGGAGAGTCTTCTTTGTCACTTTCTTGAGGTGTATTTTCTTCTTCTTCTTCTTCATTTTCTTCTTCATCTTGTAAATCCTCTTTCATTTGTGAGTCTTTCTCTTCCTTATCATTATCAACTCTCTCATCATCATCTTGGGTTCTAATTCTTCTTGGCTTCATGTCATCTACTGCTACATACTTACTTTCTATGATCTTGTGCGACCTCATATTGTAACATTTGTGTGCCTTTTTGGAGGATGAATATCCTAGAAATATTCCTTCATGTAACATCCCTCAAAATTAGACCCCCATTGTTATTACTCATGTAAATATAATTATAAATTTTGTAAATGGCCATGGTGAGGAGCTCAAGGTCAAGGCCCCACCAGTGGACCTCGAACTAGTATTATGTAAACCCACCCATGAGAAAAGGTAACGACTAAGGAGCCATGTGTTGGTTGACCGTATCATGACTTATCATATTTAATTATGAAGGATAGGGATATAAGTTCATCCTAGTGGGATTATTATTCACCTTAAATATCTAGCTAAGATGCTATGGTCTAAGTTATCCTAATCCTATTATGAGTAAGCCATAAAAATGGACCTTATATATATATATATATATATATACAATGGGGGATATCATATATATATATTTATAAATATATAAAATTATAGTTGAGATCATTATTAAATGATTATGATATATATTGAAATGAGTGTGTCTTATACCCTTATGAAAAGCAAATAAATAGTTATAATAACATATTATATATATGTGTCTTAAACAAATATAGAGGCTAAAGGTTGGTATGAGATGTGTCTCTTTGACAACACTTTTTATAACCCATAATCTATTAACTAGTGAGAAGTTAAGTGTATTAACTAAGAAATACTAAGTTTTACATATTATGAGGGACGGTAATAGATTATACATATAGTCATAAAGAGAGGAGGATTTTAATTTATGGAAAGAAAATTATATATATGTGGAATATATATATATATATAAGCTAAAGGAAGACTATAATAACATATAGCATTATATTGGAACCCAACTTAATATATATCTACATAGAAATGGATAATTTATCCATAAGAAAAATTGTAGAATAGAATCAATAAAAGATAAAATCCTATCTATGCCTTAGGTGCTATTAAACATATAAAAGAAATGGAATTTTATATGCATTCTACTTAAATAAATAATATATGTATACCTATTTTCACTAGGGTTATGTTTTTAATTACATCCCACGTATCTGAATATATAAATATAGTAGATGTACTAATAGAATAAAGGCCACTCCGCCATTACTATGATAGTGGAGAAAGTGTGCTCCTGGTCACATGAGATACCCCACGATGGGGAGACAGTGGAGATTTTAGTGGGAGCCGGTTTCTGGAGTGGAGTATCGAAAATCCAATCCGCGCCACTTGTTCCTCGGTTGGAAACGTTAGGTGCATGAGTTACCAGGTGTCTCTTTTTGTTTGAGAGTGTTGGGGAAAGGTCGATCCTTCTTAAGGGGGGTGTCTCTCTCTCTCGCTGGGCAGAGGAAAATCGGGTGGAAATAGTTTCGATGAAGAAAGATTGAGGGGGGTGTTCCTCTAGCATTATGATAATTCATAGACCAGGTTTCTGCATTCAAAGCCTGCATGGAGTTCCACTATCTCTGGAAAGAATACTCACCGCAAGCAGAAGAGAAGTCATGCGATTTCTGCAAAGGTCGAAGAGAAATCGGTCAAATGGTTGAATGTGCTGAACCCGGGGAGGAAAAACAATGCCAATGGGAATAAAATTGACAGAATGCAGGTTCAGCTAAGTATTTGTGTCCAGTTTTTCCCTATTTTTCTCTTCATGACAACGTTTAGGTAAACGAACTCCGTTTATAATTTGATCACTGCCTGGAATATAGATTTTTAGATGCAACGTGGAGTAGAAAGACAAGCCTATCTTGCATTATTGAATTGCGAAATCGACCCTTGGCGAGCTACATTAGATCTGTTGTTTCAGTCTAGCTATATGTTTGTCTTCTATCTTAGATTAATTAAGTATTTGAAGACTGACATTTGTCTTCCCATAAAATTTCATTAATACTGCCGGGACCATAGTTTCCTGTTGAAGGCTAGTTTTTATGTTGCATTTTAGCTGGGTGACCTCATACCTAAGCCTATAGTTAGGCGATCTCATACGGGAATAAAGTATATATGCGTTAATCGAATTTGAGTATTTTCGCTGCTGGTACCATGTATAGACTTGCTGCACCGAGTACACAGATCCCGGTAAAGGATATCTGTGTGCCAAAATTGTTGGGTGAGGTTTTCTCACCATTACCTTCTTCGACCAATAACTACCCAAAGAAAATATTGGACCCTGGATATGTTTATGCTAACCTCCTGATTTAGCTTGAACTATAGTTATAGATATAGTTATATTATCTATGCTGCCAGTAAGTAAGTAGGAACTCTGTCTCTGCATTTATACATATGCTGCCACGTTCCTTCCGTTTACAGTGAGTTCGTATTTTCTTATTTGCTAAACTGGTTGATCAGAATAATGTTAGATCCCTGTTCTGCTGATAATTTCTGCTGTTTGATGAAATCTTAGAAGGGAACGAGTCCTTCTGATTTAGTAATTACTTATATTTGTTCATTAATAAGCATTTCGGCCTTAGTATTGTGATAATTTCAATTGCTGGCTGATGTTTGGTTATCTTAAAAAGATATTTCCATTTTGTATTATCTCTGTGGTATGAATTCATTAAATGTTTGGACTACCACTGTAGACACACTTCTTCCGGTATTTCTTATAAATGAACCTTATGCCGACAGAAGGTTTTTCCTATATGTATATATTGAAATTTACCCTTTCATGCTGATCGTTTCGATCCGAGCTTAGCATGATAAACCCCGTCGAACTACTGTAGCTAGTTTGACTAGCAAGAATTAAAAAATTAATCAATCCGCAGCTTTTGTTTGTCATTCTTATGTTACCGTATAATTTGATTTTCTCTTCCTTGTGAGATTAGAGTCCAATATTTTAACCAAGTCAAAAGTCAAAATTATGTTTATAATTATTGATGTTATTAAGTATTAGAATTCACGTTTTAAAAGGGGTATAAGATTTAATAATTGTGTTTTTCTTTGACGATTTTATTGGGTATAGAATACACGTCTTAGATCTCTCTTTAAATTCGTTGGGTTCTCTTAAGTATTAAGTAAATTTTAGAATGTATAAGGAGGTTAACCGATTTTCTTTAGGGTATTATTATTATTATTTCGTAGGAAACACCCTCATGCTTTTATTAACAAAAGAAGTATGCCTTATACATTGCAAACTTGATGTATAGACTTCTCTAGTGGGAAAAATAAAGGTTAAACGAATATTTAGAATATCTTAAGTGGTGTTGAATATTTCTATTGCACAAATACTTGTGTAAATTATATCATTAAGGAAATGATAAAAAGTAGGATATATTTCTTATGTTTCCTTTACTATATAAGATTTAGTGGGAAAAATAAAGGTTAAACGAATATTTAGAATATCTTAAGTGGTGTTGAATATTTCTATTGCACAAATACTTGTGTAAATTATATCATTAAGGAAATGATAAAAAGTAGGATATATTTCTTATGTTTCCTTTACTATATAAGATTTAATTATATAGGAGTTAAAGAAATGATTATATTTTCTTATGTTTCCTTTACTATATAAAAGATTTAATTATATAGGAGTTAAAGAAATGATTATATTTTCTTATGTTTCCTTTACTATATAAAGATTTAATTATATAGGAATTAAAGAAATGATTATATTTCTTATGTTTTCTTTACTATATAAAGGTTTATTTATATATAGGAGTTAAAGAAATGATTATATTTTCTTATGTTTCCTTTACTATATAAAGATTTAATTATATAGGAATTAAAGAAATGATTATATTTCTTATGTTTTCTTTACTATATAAAGGTTTATTTATATAGGAGTTAAAGAAATGATTATATTTTCTTATGTTTCCTTTACTATATAAAGATTTAATTATATAGGAATTAAAGAAATGATTATATTTCTTATGTTTTCTTTACTATATAAAGGTTTATTTATATAGGAGTTACAGAAAATTTTGTTTCCATTACTATATAAAGATTTATTTATATAGAAGTTAAAGAAATGATTATATTATTATGTTTTCATTACTATATAAAGATTTATTTATATAGGAGTTAAAGAAATGATTATATTATTATGTTTCTATTACAACATAAAGATTTTTGTTATATATGATAGTTCCAAGTTGGTTGTAACTTAAAGGGAAAGAATGCAATCGGATGGGTATATGAAAGTTAATAGGTGATTTCAAGGTAGTGTTCTTTATTTATCAAAGAATAGATCAGGTAACAAAGAAGTAACAGAAGTTGAGATGTTAGTACTTTTGATGAGAGAAGTCGGTTAAGGTATTTGGCACATCATTTAAAGTTGTTGTAAACTCTTTTGATTAAATAAAATGACACAAACACTTTTGTGGACGTAGCCCAAGATGCAGGTGAACCACGTCAAAATGTCCTCCTCGGTATGTATTTTCTGGTGTGTATATTTCCTTGATATCGTGTCTCAGTTATATCTTTAGTTTATTTACTCCAAATTTATGTATCTTAGGCATGTTACTAATATGATGGTTGTTATTTATATCCTTTCACCAATACATTTTAAGTTTAATGAGTAACTGCATTTCAAATCTTCAAGAGTGAATAAAGATGAATATGTTAGATAAAATGTCCTTTAATGATTAAGGAAATTTTTGGTACGATGTATTGTTCATTCTAAATGTTTAAGTTAGTAGAAGGAATTGGTTAAAGAAGGGACAAGTGGAAATCGTTATTTAATCATGCTATTAGAATCAGATTGTTATAAAGAGTTGTATATTTATAATTAAGGATGTTTGTGAGAATATAAGAAGACCCTCGTGACCACAAGCAAAGCCTCATTAATGTTTACAATTCAATGTTAATAGTCATGAGATGTTACAATGATGTCTTTATTTAAACAATAAATATAGATGTTGTACCTACATGTTATCTTCCGCAGTAGTAATTAATGACTTTTGGACGCTCAGAAATTTTTTAATTTTTTATGAAATTTGGGGATGTGACATATGGTATCAGAGCACTAGGTTTAAACACTTGGGCATGATGGGCTCGACATGGAATCAACAAGTCTGGAGTTAAATTAACCAAGTTATTTTTGGTTTCGTTTTGAATGCATGGAATCAAATGGATGACGGATAATACTATTCAAAGTGCGACTTCAATGTTTCTTCGAAAAGGCAAAGATAAGTACTTTTAATTTGGTTTCCTCATAGAATTGTGAAGCAGGTATGTTTTCCCTTGTCATGAGTTTAGATATTTAGATTACTGTACGGTATTTCTAAGGAATGAAACTTGTTGAAATAATTTCCGCATTCGTACAAAAGATTATGAACATGCTGATAAGTTTTATAAGTAAATTCAAAATTTCGTAGAAGTATCATTTAAATTCCACATTTTTGTTGACATTCTATAATCCTATCAAAGATTACTAAAGAGCATTACCTAAAGAGCATTCTATAATCCGCATTTTTGTTGAAAATTGTTGTGAACATGTTGATAAGTTTTATAAGTAAATTCAAAATTTCGTAGAAGTATCATTTAAATTACGCATTTTTGTTGACATTCTATAATCCTATCAAAGATTACTAAAGAGCATTACCTATGAACAACACTAGATTAAAAGTATAGTTTTATGAATACACTACGAAGAAGTAAAATTGTTTGATTTAGCAAAGTCACTTGAATGCAATACTTGGTTATTGTGAGAGTTTCATATAATTCTATTTCAGAAAATATTGCCTTCATAGATATGATAGAAGATGATCGGGTAAAACATTGTCGGTAGAAATTATAATTACCTATTGCATTCGTTGAAATAAAAAAAAAAAATTGGTCCCCAAGTAGCAATAACAATATATACATCTTTTACTTAAGTTTTGATAGTGTGCTCATTACAAGAAGATATGTTGTCTTTCTTTCAGTGAAACCAATGGTATGGAGTCGCCTAAGTAATTGTTACCTTTGAGTATTGATAGCCAAAATAAATTTGACATACTAGGCTAGAAGTTATATAAATGAATTCATGTGATAAAGTGATGATGTATTTTACTTCTGCTTATGAAAAAACATCATTTAATTACTTAAAACATAAATTGTACTTCATTTAGAACTTCTTATCATTTGAGTTTTATGGATAAAGGGTATTATTGTATGAAATTTGCAAGCGATGTTCCTAGGGCTTAAATTTAATTTATTGTTAGAAAAGCATTAGGATAGACCCTTGGTAAAGTATGTTATATTTTCTAAAAATAGAGATTAATGAGTATCAAGATCTTGTTATTAATAATATCGGGAAAGAAGAATTCTAATCTTGTTGTGACTAATTGAGCATGGCATCTTTTAAAGTTTATTGAGAAAATAATCTTTGGATAATAAGTTTCAATTTGAAATGAGTTTGTATGTAACTAAATGTTTAAAAATTATGATGCTAACATGTTTGTTTATAGCATAGTGGACCTCAAACCCACATTTAAAGATATTGAAGAATTTACATCAAGATGAAGTGAAGAGGATGCACAAGTTAATTGAACGAGCATATGTGTTCAATGGTTGAGCAATTAAATCAAATAAATTTTTATTTATACTAACATTTCAGGAAGTGACCTTAACATCAACTGATGACATGATCAAGAAGGAACGTTGATTATAAAGGCACTTATACAGATAAGTTGAGCTGAATCACTCAAAAGTAAATAACGATTTATTTACAACGGTAATACTTATGATCGATATGTAACCATGAAAATGCAAAGAATATGATAAATTAATCTATTTCTATTTTTTGTCATTATTATGTGTGTGTGGCATGCAAGCAATCATAAATGATTGTTACAAAGAAATAATTCATGGACTCAAACGAGAAAGTTTGAAGGAAAATAAATTATCTCCTGGCTCAGGCTGAGGAGACAGCATCAGGAACTCAGTAACTAGCTTGTTGTTATGGGACAACTACCCTAATTTGCGGTCATGTTCCCCACGGAAGTGGAACAGAATAGGTGGAGTGCTCGTTGAATGTTATACTGACCCAAAAGTCCTAGGCAAACTTTATATCCATCGAATTGACCAGAGGAAGGGCTCACAATTTTTCCTTGTGTTGTTAGAACTGAGCACACAAGAGGTTCTCTTATGAGACTTAACTTTTTCTTTGTGGTGTTAGAAATGAGCCCACAAGAAGATTCGATGAGGGGAAGCTATGTTTTGGGAAGCTATGTTTTGAGTTACAATGTAAGACTGTCATGTTCTTGCTGAGTTTGAAGAAGGCTCGTGTTTTGTATGCAAGTCTCCATGATTGCTGAAATAAAAAAGAGCATTTTTGTATGCAAGTCTCCATGATTGCTGAAGTACAAAGGGTTTGATGATCAAAGTTAGTTCTGTTGAAAGTAGTGTTTTATGATATAAGCTAGTGTTAATGATTGTCTAGTAACTAGATTATGAGATATATTTATGCATGAAAGATATGAATACTAGAATAAGCAAATATTCCCTCAAGAATGAGGAAGAATGATGAACATTTAGAGTTTTGAAATTTTGTATACTTATGTTATACTGAAGAATATTGAAAAATCTTGTATGAGTTGTACAATGTGCAGATTATAAGTAAAAAAGAGCTTGCGGAAATAGAAAAAATGTAAAGACAACTAAAGCATAAGAGCAAAAGTAAGCGAAGGACGATGAATGGACGCAAAAGACAAACGGTTGAACACCGATGACTGTGTTATCTTTAAGGGGTGGAGTGTGTAACATCACTCAAAATTAGACCCCCATTGTTATTACTCTTGTAAATATAATTATAAATTTTGTAAATGGTCATGGTGAGGAGCTCAAGGCCAAGGCCCCACTAGTGGACCTCGAACTAGTATTATGTAAACCCACCCATGAGAAAAGGTAACGACTAAGGATCCATGTGTTGGTTGACCGTATTATGACTTATCATATTTAATTAGGAAGGATAGGGATATAAGTTCATCCTAGTGGGATTATTATTCACTTTAAATATCTAGCTAAGATACTATGGTCTAAGTTATCCTAATCCTATTATGAGTAAGCCATAAAAATGGACCATATATATATATATATAGTGGGGGATATCATATATATATTTATAAATATATAAAATTATAGTTGAGGTCATTATTAAATGATTATGATATATATTGAAATGAGTGTGTCTTATAGTTTTATGAAAGGCAAATAAATCGTTATAATAACTATTAAATACATATTATATATGTGTATGTCTTAAACAAATATATAGGCTAAAGGTTGGTATGAGATGTGTCTATTTGAAAACACTTTTTATAACCCATAATCTATTAATCAGTGAGAAGTTAAGTGTATTAACGAAGAAATAATAAGTTTTACATATTAGGAGGGACAGTAATAGATTATACATATAGTTATAAAGAGAGGAGGATTTTAATTTATGGAAAGAAAATTATATATATGTGTGGATAAATATATAAATATATATATTTAAAAAAATAAGCTAAAGGAAGATTATATAATAACATATAGCGTTATATTGGAGCCCAACTTAATATATATCTACATAGAAATGGATAATTTATCCATAAGAAAAATTGTAGAATAGAATCAATAAAAGATAAAATCCTATCTATGCCTTAGGTGCTATTAAACACATAAAAGAAATGGAATTTTATATGTATTCTACTTAAATAAATAATATATGTATACTTATTTTCACTAGGGTTATGTTTTTAATTACATCCCACTTATCTGAATATATAAATATAATAGATATACTAATAGAATAAAGGCCACTCCGCCATTACTATGATAGTAGAGAACATTTGCTCCTCGTCACATGAGATACCCCACGATGGGGAGACAGTGGAGATTTTAGTGGGAGCCGGTTTCTAGAGTGGAGTATCGAAAATCCAATCCGCGCCACTTGTTCCTCGGTTGGAAACGCTAGGTGCATGAGTTACCAGGTGTCTCTTTTTGTTTGAGAGTGTTGGGGAAAGGTCGATCCTTCTTAAGGGGGGTATCTCTCGCTCGCTGGGCAGAGGAAAATCGGGTGGAAATAGTTTCGATGAAGAAAGATCGAGGGGGGTGTTCCTCTAGCATTATGATAATTCGTAGACTAGGTTTCTGCATGCAAAGCCTGCATGGAGTTCCACTATCTCTGGAAAGAATACTCGCTGCAAGCAGAAGAGAAGTCATGCGATTTCTGCAAAGGTCGAAGAGAAATCGGTCAAATGGTTGAATGTGCTGAACCTGGGGAGGAAAAACAATGCCAATGGGAATAAAATTGATAGAATGCAGGTTCAACTAAGTATTTGTGTCCATTTTTTCCCTATTTTTCTCTTCATGACAGCGTTTAGGTAAACGAACTCCATTTATAATTTGATCACTGCCTGGAATATAGATTTTTAGATGCAACGTGGAGTAGAAAGACAAGCCTATCTTGCATTATTGAATTGCGAAATCAACCCTTAGCAAGCTACATCAGATCTGTTGTTTGGGTCTAGCTGTATGTTTGTCTTCTGTCTTAGATTAATTAAGTATTTGAAGACTGACATTTGTCTTCCCGTAAAATTTCATTAATATTGTCGGGACCATAGTTTCCTGTCGAAGGCTAGTTTTTATGCTGCATTTTAGCTGGGTGACCTCATACCTAAGCCTATAATTAGGCGATCTCATACGGGAATAAAGTATATATGCGTTAATCGAATTTGAGTATTTTTGCTGCTGGTACCATGTATAGACTTGTTGCACCGAGTACATAGATCCCGGTAAAGGATATTTGTGTGCCAAAATTGTCAGGTGAGGTTTTCTCACCATTACCTTCTTCGACCAATAATTGCCCAAAGAAAATATTGGACCCTGGATATGTTTATGCTAACCTCCTGATTGATCTTGAACTATATTATATTATCTATACTGCCAGTAAGTAAGTAGGAACTCTGTCTCTGCATTTGTACATATGCTGCCACGTTCCTTCTGTTTACAGTGAGTTCGTATTTTCTTATTTGCTAAACTGGTTGATCGGAATAATGTTAGATCCCTGTTCTGCTGATAATTTCTGCTGTTTGATGAAATCTTAGAAGGGAACGAGTCCTTCCGATTTAGTAATTACTTATATTTGTTCATTAATAAGAATTTCGGCCTTAGTATTGTGATAATTTCAATTGCTGGCTGATGTTTGGTTATCTTAAAAAGATATTTCCGTTTTGTATTATCTCTGCGGTATGAATTCATTAAATGTTTGGACTACCACTGTAGACACACTTCTTCCGGTATTTTTTTATAAATGAACCTTATGCTGACAGAAGGTTTTTCCTATATGTATATATTGAAGTCTACCCTTTCATGCTGATCGTTTCGATCCGAGCTTAGCGTGATAAACCTGGTCGAACTACTGTAGCTAGTTTGACTAACAAGAATTTAAAATTTAATCAATCCACAGCTTTTGTCATTCGTGTCATTCTTATGTTACCGTATAGTTTGATTTTCTCTTCCTTGTGAGATTAGAGTCCAATATTTTAACCAAGTCAAAAGTCAAAATTATGTTTATAATTATTGATGCTATTAAGTATTAGAATTTACCTTTTAAAAGGGGTATAAGATTTAATAATTGTGTTTTTCTTTGACGATTTTATTGGGTATAGAATACACGTCTTAGATCTCTCTTTAAACTCGTTGGGTTCTCTTAAGTATTAAGTAAATCTTGAATTTTAGAATGTATAAGGAGGCTAACCGATTTTATTTAGGGTATTATTATTATTATTTAGTAGGAATTACTCTCATGCTTTTAATAACAAAAGAAGTATGCCTTATACATTGCAAACTTGATGTATAGACTTCTCTAGTGGGAAAAATAAAGGTTAAACGAATATTTAGAATACCTTAAGTGGTGTTGAATATTTCCATTGCACAAATACTTGTTATATCATGAAGGAAATGATAAAAAGTAGGATATATTTCTTATGTTTTATTTACTATATTAAGATTTAATTATATAGGAGTTAAAGAAATGATTATATTTTCTTATGTTTCCTTTACTATATAAAGATTTAATTATATAGGAGTTAAAGAAATGATTATATTTCTTATGTTTCCTTTACTATATAAAGAAATCAGTAAAGAAATCTTTATATAGGAGTTAGAGAAATGATTATATTATTATGTTTCCATTACTATATAAAGATTTTTTTATATAGGAGTTAAAGAAATGATTATATTATTATGTTTCCATTACAATATAAAGATTTATTTATATAGGAGTTAAAGAAATGATTATATTATTATGTTTCCATTACAACATAAATATTTTTGTTATATATGATAATTCCAAGTTGGTTGTAACTTAAAGGGAAAGAATGCAATCGGATGGGCATGCAAAAGTTAATAGGTGATTTCAAGGGACCACGTCAAAATGTGAACCACGTCAAAATGTCCTCCTCGGTATGTATTTTCTGGTGTGTATATTTCCTTGATATCGTGTCTTAGTTATATCTTCAGTTTATTTACTCCAAATTTATGTATCTTAGGCATGTTACTAATATGATGGTTGTTATTTATATTCTTTCACGAATATGTTTCAGGTTTAATGAGTAACTGCATTTCAAATCTTCAAGAGTGAATAAAGATGAATATGTTAGATAAAATGTCCTTTAATGACTAAGGAAAGTTTTGGTACGATGTATTGTTCATTCTAAATGTTTAAGTTATTAGAAGGAATTGGTTAAAGAAGGGACAAGTGGAAATCGTTATTTAATCATGTTATTAGAATCAGATTGTTATAACTTGAGTTGTATATTTATAATTAGGGATGTTTGTGAGAATATAAGAAGACCCTCGTGATGACAAGCAAAGCCTTATTAATGTTTACAATTCAATGTTAATAGTCATGAGATGTTACAATGACTTCTATATTTAAACAGTAAATATAGATGTTGTACCTACATGTTATCTTCCGCAATAGTAATTAATGACTTTGGACGCTCAGAAATTTTTGGGATGTGACACTTCATCAGTCCTAGAATCAAATTTACCAAGATCATCATCATTTCTCTTTATGTAGCACTTGCTTCCAAAGACTCTGAATTGCTTCACTGAAGCAAATCTACCATACCATAACTCATAAGGAGTTTTGTCATTATTTACTCTCAGCTGACCTCTATTAAGTATGTAGACAGTTTTATATACCGTTTCTCTCCAATAGATGTCTGGAAGTTTTCTTCATTAAGCATAGTTCTAGCTGCTTCTTGGACTGTCCTATTCTTTCTCTCAACTACATTTTGCTGAGGAGTTTTTGGGGCTGAAAACTGCCTTTTGATTCCATGAGTTTCACAAAACTCATTGAATTCATCTCCATTATCTGACCTTAAACATTTGATTTTGAGATTTGTTTCTTTCTCAATTAGTGGTTTAAAAGCTTTAAACTTCACAAAGGCTTATGATTTCCCTTTGAGGAATGACACCCAAGTCATCCTTGTATAATCATCAATGAATAACATGAAGTAATATTCACCTTGAAATATTTTAGTCCTTGTAGGTCCACAAAGATTATTGTGAATTATTCCCAGTGGATGTGAGGTTGTATGCTCTTTGACTTTGAAGCTTTCTTTTGTTTGCTTCCCATGCTGATAATGTCTACAAACATAGTAGGGAGGTTTTATGATCTTTGGAAAGTTTCTTACAACTCCATTCTTACTTACTTTTACCAGATTGTCATAGTTCAAGTGCCCCATCCTTTTATGCCATAAAAAACTTTCATCAATCTGACTCATGTGGCATTGTTCTTCATTTTCTAGGATGTATACATTGGTTGGAGTTCTCACAACAGTCCCAACAAGGTTTCATGAATATTTTCTTTTGATTTCACATTTCTTGGAGTCAAATATGCGAATGTGCCCTTGATCACAGCTTTGAATCACACTTAGGAGATTAGGTTTTAGATTTTCTACTAGCAACACATTTTCAACTTTGATCTCGGTGTTTCTAAGAGATATTGTACCCTTTCCAATTATATTGGAGGATATATTATCTCCAAAAGTGACTTTTCCCTTCTGATCTCGTCTTAGGCTTATGAACTTGTTTAGGTCTCCTGTCATGTTCTTTGAACATCCACTGTCAACATGCCATAGATTTTGATTTTCTGTCGCACATAGAGCTATCATGGATTCTGTTTTCTTCACCACTTCCTTCTTCCAAACCTTTCTCTGTTCCTTGTCCTAAAACTTTGTTGCAGTGCCCTTCTCTGTAGGAATCATCAGTTTACATTCTCTAGCTATATGTCCATGGTTATTGCATTTGTAACATTCTATATCATATCTTTGTAGAGGTGAAAAGGAGTTATGGTTTCTTCCTTTTGGATTGTTACTAGGTGTATTCTTCTTATAGAAATGAACCTTTCCATATGCTTTGCAATTTAGGGCTTTATATCCAAAATTGTTACAAGAGTAGCAATGACCGAAAAAGATATTGTGATACCTACTTTTCATTGATCTTCTAGGAATCATATTTGTTCTATGTAAGAGAGGAGCAGATTTATGAATTTCTTTCCTTTCAGTTGGGATTTTGAGTACAACATCATAACTCTTTCTATTTCCATTTTGTATTGTGGAAGAGGAATATTCTGGCTTCTTCCCTTTTCATATCCTAATCCAGTTTTATCACTTGATGATCTTTGGCCTCTTAATATTGCATCTAAATTCCTTGAGGTGTTCTCAAACTTTGATTGAACAAATCCCTCATAAAGCTTCGTTCTAAGCAGGATAATTTCTGCTTCAAGCCTTTCAGAGTCTTGTATTCTCTCCTTGAGCTGCAATTCCAGGTCCTTTTAAATCTTCTTCGCCTCTTGAAGTTGGATCTTCAAATAAACTATGATTTGACTTCCCTTCTTCATACTCGGATACTTGTGTTCTTAATTGTTTGTTTTTCCTTTTTCTCTTCCCTTCTTCAAATAAACTATGATTTGACTTCCCTTTTTCTCTTTCTCTTGTGTTCTTTTTCTTCTTATTAACCTTCTTCTTGTTTCCTGTTTTTCTCTTCTTGAATTTCTTAGTGGTTTCTCCATCATCACTATCATCTTGTTTAGAATAAGGACATTTTGAGGTAAAGTGTCCAATTTTTCCATAGTCAAAACACTTTAGGGGTGAATTTCCTTTGTACTTTCCAGTACCTTTCTTGAGTTTATTGATGAAGAGAGTTTCTTCATCATTTGAGTTCTTTGAGTGGTTCTTGGGTAAGGCTTCATATTTCTTTGACTCTTTTGAGGCTTTAAATGCTTCCTCTTTTCTTGATGGTCCTCCTTGTCCTATTCTCATTTCATAGGCAGTAAGGATGGTATGTAATTCATCCATTGTAAGTTTGTCAAGATTTTATATATCTTCCAAGGAGGATATCTTTGAATCATATCTGAGTGATAGTGACCTTAATACTTTTTCACTATCATTTCTTTTGGAACCGCTTCTCCAAGCCCTCTGACAGCATTTACAATCTCATCCACTCTAAGGAAGTATTATGTAATGCCTTCTTCTTCCTTCATCTTCAGGCTTTCAAATTGTGCTCCATATGTTTGAAGTTTTGCTTCCTTAACTCTGGTGTCTCCTTCATATATATGTTCCAATTTGTCCCAAATCTCTTTGGAAGTTTTACAGTGCATGACTTTGAAAAAGACTGGATTTTCCAGGCCATTTAGAATAACATTCAGAGCTTTTGCATTATTGGTATAGGCCTTTTCATCCACATCTTCATAATCATATTTTAGTGCACCATATCCCTTCATCACATGTTTCCACACTCCAAAAACCAAGGCCATAAGGTGGCTTTTCATTTTGATCTTCCAGAAGGTATATTTATCTCCATGAAATAATGGTGGTTTGGTGTTTGTCAGTCCTTCCTGTTGCTCCATTGTGATTGGATCTCTCTTCAAGTGATTAGACTTGTAGTGATGAGACCGAATCTGATACCAATTGTTGGTTTATCCAACAATACTGATGGGGGGGGTGAATTAGTGTTTCCTTCTTTAAACCTTTTTTAAAAGACAATTAGTATTTAAGCACAAAATAAACAATGAACCAGACAAATAAGGACACAAAATTTTATCGTGGAAACCTCAAAGAGAAAACCACACAATCAAACTCATTAATAAGATCATTGTTACAAAAATTAATTTCTGCCACAACAGAAAGGATGCACCAACACCCCATATTTTTATCTGCACCAACAGACAAGGATTCCACAACACCCCGATTTTTCCATCCACTACTGGAAGGAGGCATATACCCCCTAAGAAGGCCACTACCTACCCCTAGCACTACTCTGCCACCCAAATTTGATTTTCTAAGTCTTCCAGATCTTCTTATTTCTTCAATTCTGTCACTGGTTATTCTTCATTTCCTCAATATCTGTCTTTTCTTGATGCTTCATTGATCTAAACTGTAGAGACATTTTTCCAACTCGAAATTCTCCTTATAAATACCTTTAACATCTAGATGAAATGTCAAGTATCTCATCCCTCTTCACAATTGCATCTATTCATTCTAGAAACTTATGTCTTTTCACAATCACGCCCTTTCACTAAAGTAATTAGCTCTGCTTTAATTTTTACAATCACGCCTTTTTATTAATCATAACTCTTCAAATATTAACCTCTGCATTTTTCCGATTCGTTATGATCTGATTAGTGATGACAAAACTAATCGACCTTCCTTCATTAAAAAAATACTTCTATGATTAACGCATTTCCAAAATTCGTTTACTAATTTCTTCCTCCATCGTAAATAAAACAATCAACCTTCTCCATCTTCATATTTTCATTGCAGTCACGAGCTTCTTCTCTTTATTATGCACGAAGGAGCTTTTTTGAAATGCCCGAATCATCTTGCCCGCCATACTTTCACTTTCTCTGCCAACAATTTCTCTGTAGATGCACAAACATATCTTCAAGAACATGCAAAGGATTCATTGCTTCCTTTAGAATCTGGAGTTTCAAATACATCCTTGTTCTTCCAAGACACCAGGAAAATGTTCTTAAAAATGTCTGTAGTAGTTTCCCATAGCCACTAGAATTCCCACATCGTTTTCAAATCCTCATTAATATGTTCAATCATACTTAAAATGCCTCTCTGCAGGATTAATATAAGCTTTGCGTGGGCATTTTATTAAGCCATGTAGGCATATATTATTAATCCTTTGTGTGTGCATATCATTATGCCTCTTGCGGGCTGCTGTAGGAAAAACAAATCCCATGTTTTATCCAAAATATGAGAGCCCCAATTTCATATCAAAGAGTAACTTAATCAATTTCAGGGTTGTTCATCCTGTTTGCCATTCATTTTCCTGCCTTTGATTTGATTTAAATAATTTAGTAAATTTTCCTTCTCAAAATTATGCATTTTTAGTGTATTTTTATGAATTGTGGAAATAAGTTTTTGGTTAAAAAATTTCAATCATTCCGCAACCCGCAAATTGCGGACTCTTTGGTTTGCATTTGAAGTATTTCCTTCCGTAACCCACAATCCGCAAATTGAGGATTGCGAGATGTAGAAAGGGGTATTTTAGAAAATTGCACGTAAATTTTTCTTCCCGCAAACCGCAAATTGCGGATTGCGGGATGTGGTAAGTACTTTGACCGCGAGTTGTGTTTTGTGTTCTGCAACCTGCAACCCACATTTGCGGATTGTGGATTGCGGAAGGGTGTACATATTTATGAATAACAAGTGCCCGCACATGGCATCCTGCATCCCGCATTCCCGCATCTCGCATCCCAACCGTTGATGTACGATGATCTGACGACCTTGATTGCATCTGGCAGAATGATTTGAATTTTTTATTTTTCGTTCTTGGTTCATCGTTTCCAAGTGTTGATCCTGTTTTGGTCTGTTTTATGCTTGATCAGACATGAAGTCTTTGAATCCAATGATTGCTTAATGATTAAAAATTCGAGATTTGACTGTTAATCGCATGTGTTATTATGTAAATATATATGATCTTACGCAAAATTTCAATTGATGCATGATCGACTGATATTTCACTCACGAAAATGATAATTGCAACCTGCACATCGTAGACATGCGATCATGCCAGTTAGTTATATTCAATCGATGTCAAATCCTTTGGTTTTATTTCCTATAAGGGTTGTCATGAATAACCTGTTAGTTTACGATGATATATGCAAATTTTGGATTGATATTTTAATATCTCTGCTAACTATTGCATGCTGTAAGTAAAATGGAGAGAGTTTCTGGCATTTCTGTCAAGTTTTATGTTGAGAAAGAGCCTCAGCCAGTGGAATACTCTAAACCTGTTCCTGCACCATTTGATGCTGATGTATCTGAACACAGCACAGATAGTGAAGAGGAATATGGTGAGGTTCAATTCACATATGAACGACTCCTTTTCAACAAGCAAAAGAAGGGTGATAAAGAATATGCTGATCAAGATAATATAATTGTTCGAGACTTAATCATCAACTTGCCACCTATGTGTCCTGCAATTCCTCTCAAGGACGATCCGTTAGTTGATTTTTTGGTTTTTGAAGATATGTCTGGTCCTTGTGAATCCAGGGAAGATTTCATATGTTCCTCACCAGCTACCTTCAATAGCTCATGATCTATCTTGATTCTCCTCAGCTTACGATAGGATGTTCTCAAGGATATGTGGTGCAATATTTCTAAAAAATGTATGATGCCCAGTTTGGGATCCGAATTGGTTTATTATTCCTATGTATAAGGATTGTTAGATGTTTTAGGCCAAGAGGCATCCTTTTCTTGGCCATTTTAGGATAATTTAGTTTTGATTATCCCAGCTCTGTGGGATATTTGATCCTGAATTATTACTTTGTAATTATTATTTAAGGGGTTTTAGATCTCATAGCAAGGGATGGATGGTTAGGGGACAGAATCGCCAAAAGAGACTAGAGATGCTCTGTTGTTGCAGACTATGTAATGTTTTGCAGGCCATAATACACAGTGAGTTTTCTTCAGCTATCTCTTCTGTTATAATTTGTCAAATGTCTTTGATGGATTGTGATTTTGCTTCAACACATTCACTAATATTGTTTATTATTTGCAATCAATAACGTGCATTGGTCTATAGCTCAGATTTCTCTCAACTTATGATCTCTGTCATTGATGTTTTAAAATAATGTCTTTATCTAAAACATTTTATCTATTTCTGCAAATGATTCACAGAAAACATTGAGTTAATGTTAATTTGTCAATTAACATTCTAAATACAGGGTAAGCTTATATGCACTTAATTCTTAAGTTATTGTTGGTTGAATGTCTTTAGCTGATTATATCTTAAGTTACTGAGTCAAGATCCAGTTTTGCATGTCTTTTGAATTGGTGAAAAGATTTATAATTTTCAGATCAAGTTATCTTGTGCACAAACAAATCATTCCCTTTAGAATAGACCTGACTTAGATTAGATTTCTTTTCAAAGTCAGACTAACTCTTAGGATTAGGAAAACACTTGTCTTTCTTCATAGGAAGACATATACTTTCTAGGATCAAATAGTCACAAGTGCCAGTAGAGGCCTTTGTATCTGTGGGTGTCAACCACACCAAACAACTTGAGGATAGGTAAAAACTTGCGTAGGATTATCTGAAGCCTTTGGATGGGTTTTCATCCCCTGTTGTTTTCCTTGCACACCATTCCAGCACATACACAACCGAGGCATCAACAAATGGTGCTAGAAGGAGGGCCATGTACCAATCATGCCTAAACAGAACTTAAACAGACCTCCTCTAGTAAGAGAACCGGTTATTACACGTAGCCATACCCAAGCTTCAACGTCAACAGAACAAGCAGTACAAAATTCTCAAAATATTCCTGCCACCCTTGTCGTAGAGAAGGAAACTAGGAGGGCCGATATTATTATTGTATCACCCACAAGGGTATCCCTCACACTCGAACAGATTCTTAAAAGTTCTTCTGATAGTGTTGCTAGGTTGCAACAAAGAATCGCTGGACAATGTAATCTAGGACTAGCAGCAATTCAAGATCACCAGAACACTGGTCCGCGAGCCAACAATTATGATAATCAGAATTAAGGTGACCAAAATCCTAAACAACGTAATTCACCCCGCCACAATCTGCTCCCAAATTTTAACCTTGACACATTATTTAGGGAAACGTAAGAAGATCAACCACAAGTGACAACACGTGGACCACCGTTGCCACCACCTTCATCTTCATCTTCTTCATCTGAAGAATCCTCAGATAGTGATTCATCCTCGAGCTCATCTTCAGAGGACATACCAATGGCCGAAGGTCAAAATAGACCTTGGTTGGACCAGGATGCCCTTTTTATCCTAGGGGATCAACAAAAACTCCCTAAAAATCCTGAAAAATGGCTGCCTAAGTTCGATCCTGATGAAAATTCAAGTGCACTTGATCATATAAAGGAATTCATGCAAGCCATTAGGCTTAGAAATGTTATCCATGAGGATGTAGTTTGTAGGTTATTCCCATATACCTTCCAAGGGAAAACATCCATTTGGTACTTTGCCTTAGAAGCTAGGTCTATCACTTCATGGGATGACTTTGAGAAAATATTCATGCAAAAGTTTGGAGATGATAAGACACCCGAAGACTTGGTAATTGATCTGTATTCTATGAAAATCCGAGGTAAAGAAAGAGTAAAAGATTATAATTAGAGATTTTCCTATCTAAAAAATAGAATCCCTATTACTCTTCTTCATGCGGAAGAACTCCTAGTTGCATACTATGTGAAGGGTTTACTAGTTCCCATAGCTATGTGGGTTAAACGGGCACACAAAGAAACCTTGCAAGAGGCCTTCGCTGAGGCCATTCAAGTTGAGAAAGATATATTCGGTTTGAAGGATAAACCGAATGATTTAGCAGAACAACCTTCCACTTCACGTAAGAAAACTGATGTTCCCACAAAACTTGCTGCACAGGATAAAGAACCTTTCGAAATGGGTGACATGAAGAAAATCCTCCAGAAGATCTCTAACGAAATGGTTGACCTCAAGAGAACTAACACTGAAAACCATAACACAAATAGGGGGTTCAACAGATAGCCGTTTAGAAGACCCTATCAACCTCAACAAAACCAAGTCCCACCCAATCATGAGGAAGGGTTGAACTCTAAGGAAATTTTGTCTATCTTTATCTTTATCTTTACCAGCAGGTAAATACCATCAGCTTATTTGCAGAACTTCCCATGGATGAGGAAGAAGAGGAGCCTAAAACAATATTTAATATCCAAAACCCTTACAACACAAGGAGTAAAGGACAACCAACGCAGGAAGCTTCTACATCTACACCCACAACAAACAGAGTCAAAACAACCATACAAAAAGATACAATTATCCCTGAGATAGAATACAACTTGATTGATGACCTAAAGAAGATGAAAGCTAATATATCTGTATTTGAACTGTTTAAGATACCTGCTATGAGGGACAGTTTTCCCAAAAGCATAATTTTCAACAAACCTAGGGAGATTCAAAACAATAATCTGGAGACATACACCAAAACCAGCAGCCCAAAACCTGTTGGGAAAAAGACACCTCCTTTTTTGTTAACCTTTGAGATCTTTAACAGGAACGTTCATAATTGTATGGTAGATTCAGGGGCCTCATCAAATGTAATGCCCTTATCAGTTTGCAAGAAATTAAATGCTGCTTTGGAGCCATGCCCTACTCAGATTGTTCAGTTGGACCGATCCAAAGTGAGAGCAGTAGGGGAACTAAGAAATTTTATGTTAACTCTATCTGCTGACCCCAGGATCCACTAAACTGTGGATATCATTGTGGCTGATATCCCAGAGATGTATGGGATGTGGTTGAGCAGAGATTGGTAGGAAAAACTTAAGGGCTACTTTGCAACCGACTGGTCTCACTTGTGGCTTCCTTACAATGGGAGGCCAAACAGGATAAAGATCAGCAAGGAGCCTTATATGAAGCAAATTGTCACAGATTTGAATTACCCCAGTGAGCCTACTGCATACTTCAGCTCACATGTGGAACATTTCACTTTTGATACATTTTTTGGAGACTTAGCTATAGATTTGTCACCTGCTGAGAGTGCATAGAATCCGTTTCAGATTGTCAATTTTACATCTGTTCCATTCTCAGGTGATATTGTACATAATGTATATAGTGTGAATACTAATTTTAAGTTAGATTTGAATGCATGGAATTTGTTTTTCGATGGTTCCAGATCCAAAGACAAAGCTGGTGCAGGTTGTGTCCTCATCGATCCGAAGGGAAACAAAACCATGATTGCCTGCAGGATTGAGTTCGAATGTACCAACAACATTGATGAGTACGAGGGCTTGGTTTAGGGACTCAAGAAAGCAATCGATATGAATGCCCAGGTAATTGAGTGTTATGGAGATTCAGAAATAATAGTTAAGCAGGTAAGAAACAAGTTTCATTGCATATCTCCTCATTTGCTTAATTATCGAAATTTGGTAAGGGACTTAACTAATTCCTTCTCTGCTTTTAACATTAAGTCAGTCCCGAGATCTCAGAATTTCGATGCTGACCAACTAGCTAATATTGCATCTAGGATGATGCCTCCAGAAGGTTTGTCACCAGATACTTTCTCTATTGAATTAATGTATAGACCTTCAATCCTGGACAATATAACCAGTTGGAAAGTGTTTAATGATGATCAACAGATTCTAGATTTTCTTGTAGCTCAGGACACGTTTCAAGATGTTTCCATTGATGAAAACGAGCATGGAAAATCTCTATCTGATCCCACTTGCACTTCCAATTTGATTCCTAAGGAAATTATTAACCTGGAAAATTTTTATGACCTCCAAGATAAGTTCAAGCAAAAGGTAAATTGTAAGACTCAGAGCTCCTCTCTCAATTATGAACAGGTGAATTTGGGAAGTGAACAGAACCCTCACATGATTAACCTAGGGGTTGACTGTTCACTTGATGAAAAGAGAGATTTTATCAAGTTATGCAAAGAATTTAAGGACATATTTGCTTGGACATACGACGAGCTGAAAACCTTCAACACTAATATTATGCATCATAATATACTGATGAAGCCAGACACTAAACCCTACCAGCAAAAGCTGAGGAAGATGCACCCTAGCTTGGAACCTTCTATCAATAAGGAGCTGAAAAATCTCCTTGCAACAAGAATTATCTTTCCGGTCAGGCATACACAGTGGATCGCTAATTTAGTACCAGTTCGCATGAAAAATGGTGACATTAGGCTCTGTGTTGACTTTAGAAATCTTAATAAAGCTTTCGAGAAAGATAATTACCCTGTTCCCCCTATGGAATAGATCTTACAGAGAGTTGTGGGTTCAGAAATTTTTTCTCTCCTCGATGGTTTTTCATGGTATAACCAGGTCTTGGTTGCTCCCGATGATAAATTAAAAACAACTTTCAATATCCCTTGTGGAACTTTTGCCTACATGCGAATGCCATTCGGGTAGATAAATGCAGGTGCTACATTACAACGAGCAATGGACATAGGTTTCAGAGGACTTATGCATGATTTTGTTGTTGTATACTTAGATGATATCACTATCTTTTTTAAAAAACGACATGAACATTTGTTTGACCTGAAATAGGTATTTGAACGTTGCCGAAGATATGGAATTTCGCTCAATCCTAAGAAATCAATCTTCGCAGTGACTAAAGGCAAGCTGCTAGGCTTTATTGTTTCGAAAGAAGGTATGATTATCGATGCAGAATGCACAGAGGCCATCGCAAGGATCGGGTTTCCAGGTACGTGCAAAACCATGCAATCTTTCCTTGGTAAGATAAATGTTGTTTGTAGATTTGTCCCAAATTTTGCTCAAATTGTTAAACCTTTACAATTGATGATTAAGAAGGATGCATAGTATAAATGGTTTGATGAACAACGAAATGCTTTTTCTGAGATTAGGAAGGCTATTGTAGAAGCTCCTGCCCTTATGTCTCCTGACTTCAATAAGGATTTTATTTTATTTACCTTTGCTACTGACTTTTCCTATGTTGTTGTTGTTACACAGAATCACCCAGACGATCTCGAAATTCCATTTCTTTCATGAGCTCAACATTCAAGGGAGTAGAGTTAAATTACTCCCAAATAGACAAATAAGCTTATACGGTTTATAAATCAGTTAAACTTTTTAGACCATACTTATTGAAGTCTAGAACTAAAATAATTGTGCCTTATGCAGCCATCAGAAATGTTCTGATACAAAAAGAATTGGGGGAGAAAAGAGCTCACTGGATGACAGCTTTGCAAGAATATGATTTAGAGATAAGACTAGCAAAAATAGTGGAAGGCCAAGGTTTGTGTTTGCTTACTGCCCAGTCGAATGATCCTGTAAGACAACAAATCGAATGGGAGCAAGAGCCTCAACAGGTTCTGTCAATGTTATCACTACTCAAGCATCTGACTGGTATGATGACATTAAATTTTTCTTAATTCATGGGTATGCTCCTGAAACCCTTGACTTTAGAAAACGCAGAGCCTTAATATTAAAAGTTGTACCATATCAATTCATAGATGGTGTTTTATTTAGAAAAAATTATGATGGTGTTTTCCTTAGATGTCTAGAGAGAGCTCAAACTGAGAATATTCTTTTGGAATTTCATGCAGGACTTGCAGGAGGACATTTCTCAGGAGAAACCAATGCCCACAAGATTCTAAGAGTGGGTTACTACTGGCCTACTTTGTTCATGGATGCCTATGGTTACGCCAGAAGATGTGAACCATGTCAGAAGTGCGCTGGAAAAATGAAGAAACTTGCATTTCCCTTGCAGCCAGTTACAGTTCAATTCCCATTCCAGCAGTGGGGTCTGGATTTTGTCAGACCTATTAATCCTCCTTTTTCTTGCAACACAAGTATATTTTGACATCTACAGACTACTTTACCAAATGGGTAGAGGCAGTCCCTCTTAGACAAGCGAACACAAGCCAAGTAATTTCGTTTATGGAAAGTCAAATAGTCACAAGGTTTGGTGCTCCGGAATCCTAGTGTTTGACAATGCTTCATATTTCTCCTCTTTTGAATTAACTCAATATGCCCTTGAAAAAGGGATAAAATTAAAATTTTCTGCCAATTATTATCCACAGGGAAATGGTTTAGCAGAGTCTTCTAATAAGAATTTAATTAACATCTTAAAGAAGACTATGGGTACTCACCACACGAATTGGCACATTCAGTTATACAATGCTATTTGGGAAGACAATGTCACTCCTAAAGTGGCCATTGGAAACTCCCCTTACTGCTTAGTTTATGACAAGGAGGCTGTCTTGCTAGCCAACCTCATGATCCCGTCACTACAGCTAGCACAGTCTGTGCAGGAAGGTGACTCTTCCCCACTCCACTACTCAAATTAGAGGAGGACATGGAAAAGTCTAAAAACAAGTTGTATCAACATCAACAACTTGTGAATAGGTGCTTCGATGAGAAGTATTCATCTGACAGGGAGTTCTATGTGGGGAACTTAGTTTTAAAATGGGACAAGCAACATAAGGAAAAAAATGATTACACTAAGTTCCAACACTTATGGATAGGACCTTTCATTGTTACATAAAATATTGGTCCTGGTACTTTCCGGTTACAAACACTGGAAGGTTTTTCAGAAACCTACCCAGTGAATGTCCAGCTGCTAAAAAAGTACTTTGTTTGAGGAGAGCATGTTGGTCCACTTGTACATAAAGTGTGGTTTGTTTCTTTTCCTTTGGTTTTCATTGATTTCCTTTTCCTTATGATTCTTTTCTTTTTAATGAATCTGCATATTTGGAAAAGGTTGTTGATCAGTGTGTCTCCGAGACTCATACAATCTGAATTTTTCAGGTAGTATGCCAACTTCCTTTCCATTCAACCAATATCAGAAAATGCTCTTCGTGGAATCAAACAATCAACTTTTGCAGGGCCTTGATTGATATCTTCCCACTATCATCAACATCTTTTAAATATTGGTCTGATTAATTGAAGTTGAAGAGAAGACTAGAGTTCTTTACCTTGTGTTTCATGAGTAGATGGAATAATATCTCATAGCCTAGTTAAACTTATCTGTTCTGGATGCCATTCTGATCACTTTGATAATAATTTATCTCAATAAAAGCATATTAGAAGATGGGGGGTCTCATCACGAGCCAACCCATTATGTTCATAGATGTTTAAGTGGATTGACATCTCCACGTCAAACCACCAAACTTGGGAGATGACTTTCAGCTCTGGCTGAAGGGTGGAAGATCCTATCATAGGCCGGTCCATTCATGATCTGCAAAACATCAGTGAGTAAAACTCTTGTCATGTGGTCAACAAGCCATGGTAGTGTCTTGTAATCTATACATTAATAAATTTTTGTTTTCTTTTAAGATGGTTTGTTGTATATAAGGATAAGGGGGGGTCTTATCACAAGCCATCCCTACCATGATCATGTATTTGATTTTGACTGGAATTACCACCTATGGTCACCAATCCATGGTAATTGCTTCCAGTCTAGAAAAATGAAAGACAAGGAGTCTCCTGACTGAGCTAGCTTGTTTAGATTCCAAATCAGGTTTGTGAATGACATTGGCAACATCTGATCACCAAGTTAGGGCAATGGCCTTATATCAGCAGAAGTCTTATTTATTTTAAAAAAAAGAAAAAAAGAAAAAATAGAAGTATGCATGTACATAAATGAATAATTAATAAAGCCAAGGTGATTCATGCGTTTTAATCCAGAATGGCTCTGAGTTTATTCCAAAGGTTAATCATAAATCTTCCCTTCCATGACTACATAAAGGTATAGGATTTCTGTTTTGCTCCTAGACTACCTTACTAGATTAAATATTATCATTAATTGGTTTTGGATGGGAATGTATTGATCATATGACTAACTTTGCTACTTTGATTGTGTTTTCATGAGATCATTTTGTAGATTGCAGGTTGAAAATGAGTTGGTTGGCATATCTGCCTTATAACTAAGGGTTTCATTTACAGAGATAACTGGTTCTTCCCAGCCAGTCGCCATTTGTTGTAGGCACAATAGATCCCATGTTTTATCCAAAATATGGGAGCTCCAATTTCATATCAAAGAGTAACTTAATCAATTTCGGGGTTGTTCAGCCTGTTTTCCATTCATTTTCTTGCCTCTGATTTGATTTAATTAAGTTAGTAAATTTTCCTTCTCAAAATTATGCATTTTTAGTGTATTTTTATGAATTGCGGAAATAAGTTTTTGGTTAAAAATTTTCGATCATTCTGCAACCCACAAATTGCATATTGCAGATTGTGGACTCTTTGGTTTGCATTTGAGTTTTTTCCTTCCGCAACCCACAAATTGTGGATTGCGGGATGCAGAAAGTTTTTTTTTAGAAAATTGCACGTAAATTTTTCTTCACGCTACCCGCAACTCGCAAATTGCGGATTGCGGGATAGGAAAATATCTTTTTTAATAAAGAGTAGTTTATACTCCCCACAACTCGCAATTGCAGGATGCGGGAAGTACTTTGACCACGAGTTGTGTTTTGTGTTCCATAACCTGCAACCCGCATTTGCAGATTGCAGATTGCGGAAGGGTGTACATATTTATGAATAACAAGTGCCCTCACTTGGCATCCCGCATCCCGAATCCCGCATTCCCGCATCTCGCATCCCGACCGTTGATGTACGATGATCTGACGACCTTGACTGCATCTGGCAAAATGATTTGAATTTTTTATTTTTCTTTCTTGGTTCGTCATTTCCAAGTGTTGATCTTGTTTTGGTCTGCGTTATGCTTGATCAGACATGAAGTCTTTGAATCCAATGATTGCTTAATGATTAAAACTCTGAGATTTGACTGTTAATTGCATGTGTTATTAGGAAAATCTATCTGATCTTACGCCAAATTTCAATTGATGCATGATCGACTGATATTTTGCTCGTGGAAATGATAATTGTAACCTGCACGTCGTAGACATGCGATCATGCCAATTAGTTATATTCAATCGTTGTCAAATCCTTTGGTTTTATTCCCTATAAGGGTTGTCATGAATAACCTGTTAGTTTATGATGATATATGCAAATTTTGGATTGATATTTTAATATCTCTGCTAACTATTGCATGCTGTAAGTAAAATGCAGAGAGTTTCTGGAATTTTTGTCAAGTTTTCTATTGAGAAAGAGCCTCAACCAGTGGAATACTCTGAACCTGTTCCTGCACCATTTGATGTTGACGTATTTGATCACGGCACAGATAGTGAAGAGGAAGATGGTGAGGTTCAATTCACATATGAACGACTCCTTTTCAACAAGCAGAAGAAGGGTGATAAAGAATATGCTGATCAAGATAATACAATTGTTCGGGTCTTAATCATCAACTTGCCACCTGTGTGTCCCGCAATTCCTGATCTCAAGGACGATCTGTTAGCTGATTTTTCAATTTTTGAAGATATGTTTGGTCCTCGTGAATCCAGGGAAGATTTCATATGTTCCTCGCCAACTACCTTCAATAGCTCATGATTCTCCTCAACTTACGATAGGATGTTCTCGAGGATATGTGGTGCAATCTTTCTAAAAACTGTATGATGCCCAGTTTGGGATTCGAATTGGTTTATTATTCCTATGTATAAGGATTGTTAGATGTTTTATGCCAAGAGGAAGCCTTTTCTTTCCCATTTTAGGATAATTTAGTTTTGATTATCCCGGCTCTGTGGGAGATTTGATCCTGAATTATTACTTTGTAATTATTATTTAAGGGGTTTTAGATTTCATAGCAAGGGATGGATGGTTAGGGGACAGTATCTCCAAAAGAGACTAGAGATGCTCTGTTGTTATAGACTATGTAATGTTTTGCAGGCCTTAATACACAATCAGTTTTTTTCAGCTATATGTTCTGTTATAATTTGTCAAATGTATTTGATGGATTGTGATTTTGCTTCAACACATTCACTAATACTGTTTATTATTTGCAATCAATGCATTGGTCTTTAGTTCATATTTATCTCAACTTATGATCTCTATCATTGATGTTTTAAAATATTGTCTTTATCTAAAACATTTTATCTATTTCTGCAAATGATTCACATAAAACATTGAGTTAATGTTAATTTGTCAATTAACATTCTAAATATAGGGTAAGTTTGTATGCACTTAATTCTTAAGTTATTGTTGTTTGAATGTCTTTAACTGATTATATCTTAAGTCACTGAGTCAAGATCCAGTTTTGCATGTCTTTTGAATTGGTGAAAAGATTTAGTAATTTTCAGATCAAGTTATCTTGTGCACAAACAAATCATTCCCTTTAAAATAGGCATGACTTAGATTAGATTTATTTTCAAAGTTAGACTAACTCTTAGGATTAGGAAAACTCTTGTCTTTCTCCATAGGAAGACAAATCCTTTCTAGGATCAAACACTCACAAGTGCTCGCGGAGGCCTTTGTATCCATGGGTGTCAACCACACCAAACCGCTCGAGGATAAGGTAAAACTTGCGTAGGATTATCTGAAGCCTTTGGTTGGGTTTTCGTCCCCTATTGTTTTCCTTGCACACCATTCCAGTACATACACAATCGAGGCATCGACACGGGAATAACACAAGCTTTGTGCAGGCATTTTATTAAGCCATGCAAGCATATATTACTAATCCTTGTGTGAGCATATCATTATGCTTTTTGTAGGCATATATTATGGCCTTTGTGGGCTTATTTAACCCCTTGTGTAGGCATACCCAAGCCCCTTGCGGGCATATTTCATAGCCCCTTGTGTGGGAATATTTCAAGCCCCTTGTGGGAATTATTCAAGCCCCTTGCGGGTATCTCCCAATCCCCTTGCGGGCATAATTAAGGACTCTCCTTTTTTGGGGGGACCAATCACACCAGGCCAACCCATTAGTCCTCTTAATCTTCTTCAGCTTCTTCTTCAACTGGTTCCTCTTCATATTCTTCATCTTCTTCTCTTGACATCATCTTCCTTGTTGACATTAATTCTAACACATTATTCAACAACCATAACTTGGAAGTGTAATGGTATTAACACCATACTAGAATCACTCTAAGTCCACATTATACCACTCAAGAATACATTTCACTTGTAATCCTATAAGTTTCCTAGATCTTAACCCTACACATTTTAGTCTTAAGGTTTTTATTAAATATAGTATAAAACTACATCTTAAAATGAACAATATTTCATTATCTAATAACCCAATATTCTAGGAAATCCAAGGATAAAAGATACCAATGTGAATTGATAGGTTTCATTCCTCTAGGGAAATCTTATCATGCATAAACTAGACCTGAAAACTCCCTTTTACAACAGTTATAAGTATAACAATTGTAAAAAAAACCCTTAAATACTTCAAATATGATGTCAAATCACACAACAAAATTGTATTCTACTTATGTCTTATCAACAATACATATATAGTTGTAAATTACAATTCATGAAGAACACACATGGGTGGAAATCAAATTTTCAATTTACACAAGTGGCAAAAAGTTGAAAACTTCATAAATATGCTCAATATGAAGTTCATGTACATACCATAGCCTTATCTCAAGGCTAGTAGAAACCACTATCTCTCCGAAACACTAGCTAAGGAAAAACAAGAAAAACCCTAGCTCAACCAAGGAGCTCCAACTTGCAAGAATCACTCAAACAATCCCTCCAAGGAAAGGCATACTCTTCTCTTCTTCTCTTTCACCAAATATACCCTAGGGATTTATCAAAAAACTATAATATAAAACCTCCTAGGGATAAACCCAAACCCTAGACTTCGATATGCTCAAATAATATCAATCAACTATAGTGATTACAAGAGAGAGAGAGAGAGAGAGTACAAATGAATAACAAAGAGAGAAAATACTAGTGTGCTCTAATACTAGGTCACATATCTACACAAGGGTGAATAAAAATGAACACATAAGTGATATGAATGAACATATCCAATGTCTTCACCACAAGAGAAAACCCTGGTCACCAGAGAAAAATCCAAACTAAGATATCCTCTTTTTCCCTCCATGGCTACTCTTAGGGTTTCCTCACAAACCCTAGTGAATCACTCCAAGAAGACAAGTACAAAGCGAAGAGTATGATAATGATGAATGAGAAGGAGACTATCCTTCCTCTATATATATTAGAGGTAAAGGAGGCTAACAATAGAATGTGGCCATGTTACCCATCATCGTGTATGAGGATCCTATCTATGATCCTCATCAAGAAAATGTGAAAATATTCATCACATGACAAATTATTCAGGTTGGAATCTATGTAGAATTGGAGGGTGACATGGAATACTCCTAATTGATGGTTTTTTTATTGAAGTAGAGATATCACCAAGTATTTTTTTTTATATGTTGGCTTAGCCCTATTTTATATGCTGTCTTATCCCTCTCAACAACTATGTTGCATGGTTTGACCCTTGGTGTGTAGAACCCCATGCTTATTTGGAGGGTCTTGGCATGTAGATATAGCTTGGATGTGATTGACTACCATTCTTGAAGGAGCACTCTCTCGATTTCCCTTATTGCCACATATGTTGAGGCATGATCACATGGTATTTCTTATTTTATGGGGTTATCCCCTTACTTCATGTATCTAGTGGACTATATTGATGACTTTGCACATGGAATAATGATAGAACATAGTGGTTTGTATCCTCATTTCATGGATCTATGCCTTGTCACACTTTATGAGGAATTTGATTTTGTCATAATGCATAGATTTAGGTTTCATGAACTTTGTTTGATGACATCCTTGTTATAAGGGGTTATGTTTGGTGGGCTCTAATATTAGTAATAACATTGTATCTAGTCAAACAAGATCCCATCAAGAATATTGTATCTAAACCTTTAATTCTTAAATGTGAACCCAGATATTTGTGCAAACTTATAAGTATTATGCAAAATATATGCAACTAAAAAAATGAATGAAAGGTGTGTGGTAGCATAAAATCCTAATTCAATCAATGAAGCTATGTAATCTATCTTTATCGCACAAGAAGATGCTAAATAAATTCTAACCATGGGTTGTGAGAGCATAAGATTCAATTTCCCTACATGGCACTTAGTTATTCAGGGGCAAGCACAGGGTAATCTTTTGCGTTTAGCTGATAGCCTTTAGTGAAATTCCCTTGTTACTCTATCTTCATAATTACTAAATGCTAACATCAGGAAGCCATGTGTTACACCTAAATCTTACCATCATGATAGTCAGTGTAAACATTCCCTGAAGTTCCTTGACTAAGTCATCAACCTAGAAGAGATACAAACCTTTTCCTACTAGGTTTTGAGAGGTCGTCGCAGGTTGTCCTAATGCAACTTGGGACGTCGCAGGTTGTCCTCTTACAAACTGCGATGATTTCAATTAATTGATTAAAATAGCATCTTCGAGCCCATTCTCGAAGGTAGTTGATGTGGATCCCTATCCATATCCTTTAGAGAAGCTGGCATTCGTTTCCTAGCCTCTTGGAAGGATCCCCTAACTCCCTCCTACCATATCTCAACCCACCCTATCCACTTAGTCCTATATAAGTGAAGCTCACTCCCATTCCAAAGGGAGGAAGTCTATGGTATCTACATGCTGGTGAAATTAGCTTAGGAGAGATCTCCACTCATCCCTTGAGAGATCCATCATCCCTTTGGAGTCTTTGGCTTTGGCTTGGTTGGAGAAGGATTTCTAAGTTAAGTCATTGGTTGTAATCACTTCCTTCTATGTACTTTCCCTTATTATACAGTAATATAAATGCTTTCCACCAAATCTCATTGCATTGATGATATTTTGTGTAGTTTGCCTACTTAACTGCTTACTTAGATCTATTATTGTGTAGATGCATTTTACTGCTTGTGTTGTTGTGTTGTCTTGACAGGTTTTGCAGCTGAGATATGAAGACCATCAAGCTTAGAGCAGCATTCAAGGAGAAAGGATCAATGATCTGAAAGGTAAAGCATCTAGTTCCTTGATCTCTAATTAGATCTAGGAGAGTTATTTATATTCCATCTCTATTTGTTCTAGACTTACGTTAAGCTAGGGAGATCAGTCTTCAAGTCCGTGCTTGGTAGATTGTCTGCCAAACAAATCTAGCAACCATACTGGGGAAGATACATTGTTTAGTTTTCATTTGAATGCCATTTTCATTTGATTTCTTTTGCAAGCCATCTTACTTGCCTCCTAAGTCTTTTTCACCACCAGATCTTCACTTTGAAGAGTTTGTAGTCCTCCTATGAGTCTGTACTCATACTTTTTAGGCCATTTTATTGCTCATTTCTTGGATATCTATTGAACCTAGAGCTTGGATCTCTCCCGTTGCACCTGGGCAGTGCAACCAGAGCATTGATTTGACCTCTGTTCTCTGTCTTTTGTCCTGTCGTCGCAACCTATCCACTAGTGTCCTGTGACATCGTCGCAATTACTGCACTGGTGACCTGTGACGGTCGCTTTGTGTATGAACACAGACTGCACCGATCTGTTAGAATTGGTATAAGGGCACCCCCCCCTCCATTTTTTGATTTGAGTTTTGATTTGGTGTGCAGATCCCCTCTGTGTTGCAAGATCCAGTCAGAGATTCATTTTTGATTTGTGTGTTGAAAGTGTTTGGTATTTTGTGTGGATTTGTATTGGGTCCCATTGTAACAAGTTTCAGTTTGGTAGTGGTGGATACTTTGGTTCTCCCACCTTCATCCACTTGCTTTTTATCCCTCCTCTCCTCACCTGATCTGGTCTTTTTTACTGGATCTGATCCCAAACTTCTTTTTTGCACTTGTCATTTAGTTTTGTTTGCATTTAGCTGCTTGATTGAGTGTTTTGAGTGTTTTTGAAGTGTTTTCAGTCCATATGAGTGCTTGTCATTTTCCGAGAATTTACTGAGTGTTTAGAGTGCTTCAAATCAACTCTCTTTTCAGTTTTTTGTGCCTAAAAATATCATTTTTATCAAGTTATTATCTTGGCATATCATTGGACAATTGAAGGTGCATCATTTTTACTAATTTTCAAGTGCATTTGGAAATTGTAGTAGGAATTGCTTCATGCATTGGAAATTGTCATTCATTAGTCTTTTGCAAAATTTTGAGAAGAATTAATCATTTGTGATTTTCAAGAATTATGAATCATTCATTTTCTTGAACAATTCGAGTGAGATCAATTTTTTACAAAAGTGATTCCATGTTTGGAGAAATTGTATGCATTCTTGATTTTTTATGCTTTTAAGCCATTATAGTGAAATTGAGAAGTTAGAGCGCTCTAGATAGGAAATTTCTCTCTTTTCATCTCTTAAAGTTTTGGTTCGAAAAGACAAAAGAAAATGTTTGGATTTGGTTGTCATGCTTGTTGATTTTGTGAGTTTTGCTTAAAAAAACGGAAAAACAAATAAGAGTATTTTTATCAAATTTGGTAGATTTTGCAATTGTGTTGCTTTGGTAAAATCACTTGGAAAGAAATTTCTCCTTCCCATTCATAGAGTTCATCAAAATAAAAGTACATTTTTTTCATGTAGTTAGGGCCTGCATTATGTTTACATTTATGTACTCACCTCATGCATTCACCTAACCATCCAGATAAAATTAACGGTAGAACTAGGGTAAAATTTTTAGTAACTTGTGTGTTAAGTTAGAGACGTGTTCCGGTGTCGTAAACCGTGGCAGCTATCGTTACTTTCCGACACTGTATTCCGGGGGTATGTAGTCTTCCATGTACTTATCAATATATCGAATCTCTTTCACGTACCAACTAGGTATATCGAAGCTCTTTCACGTACCCACCAAGTACTTTGTGTACTTGGCATATATCGAAAGGTGTTTCACGTACTTGGCGTATATAGAAAGGTGTTTCACGTATTCGGTAGTATATAGGAAGGTCTCGTGCCGTATGGTTCTGCATTAGACAACACCACTACGGATTTGATCTCCCATGTACCTTGAGTATATCAGGAGACACCATTAGGATTCCTAAAACCAACTGAGTTAACCTTTTGGACGTCTTGGCAGAGCAATACAGCGAGAACAACACTCAGGGATATTACTACACACGTACCGTCCAGGTAATCGGGTATTTAGGCAAGGGTACGGTCCTAATCCTCCTTGTCGCGTTTTACTATTGGACCCTGTGGTATATAGCGATTTACGAAGCCTTGACAATCCTATGAGGTTCCAGACTATTGAATCCAATCCTATCACATAAGTTTTCTTGCGGCCTTAGTTTGTGTAGGATTTTTCTGGATTGATTTTCTTTTGCTTAGCTTGCCCTAGGAGAAACTTTTGTTTCAGTCACTCTAGCTGAATTTCCTTGGAGAAGGTCCCATAGGATTCAGAGCTTGCCGCCCGAATATCCCCTTAACCAGGAGGTAATTTTGAGGGTAAGGATGGACCCACAAGCCACGGTTGTGTCACCTAAATTCGAGAACCCTTCTTTGAATGTTGGAGCACATATGTTTCCTCCAGATTCACCTGCCTCCAACCCCCCACAGGTTGAAGAGTTCCAAAATTCTACTTCACAAGACCTACCTTCCGTTTTACTGGGAGAGACTGGATCGGTGGAATGGTTAAATTCACCCCAGGACAGCCCTACAGTAGCTGTTGGTCCAACAGCAGCTTGTTGGACATCATCTCTAGCCCACCCAGTGGCTCATTTTTCCATTGCATCCCCACGACCGTCTGGCACCTTATCGTGAACAATTGAATCGATTACATGCCATGGGTGAGGAGTTTCGAAGACAAAGTCTTCTACGAAGGGTGGAAGACCCGACGTTACCTCCTTATCACAATCGCTATTTATCTTATAATTCACCGGAATCATCCACGCAACACGTGACCACTTCTGAGTCTGGTCAACCCTCAACTCCTGCACATACACACCCTAGACAGGAGACCAGTCCTATACCTCAGACGACTCAACCCATTGAAGGACAATAGTCCAACACACCTGTTACTACCATGGTTACATTACCCATTCCTTACCCACCTCGAAACCCATGGGGAGGATACTCTTTACCCCCTACCTTCGTTACCGATGATGTTAATCCTACGGTAGATAATCAACAAGCTGCGTTGGGTCAACCATTTATTAGTGGTCAGCAAGTTGTTGCTAGGGGGAAACCCCCGTCTCTTAACCATAATACTGTAGGAGGAGTTCCCATTAGTCCTTCCATTGGAAATTCCTTACCTCCCAGAACTTCCACTATGGGATTATCCCATGTTGGGGGACCATCCAATGTAATTCAACCACCATCGATTCAAGCGTATCCAGGTTATCTTAACCCCGTGTTGGTACAACTCAATCCTGGAAATGCACTTTACGGGGTACCCTACCCCAGAAATCCATACACTCTATGGGGACAGCAAAATGTTTTACAACATGGACCCCCACCTAGAGTCCCTCAAGTCCCACCACCCCCATTTGGTGCACCCCCACCTCCCATTGAAGGCGGTGAGCCCCCACACAAATATGGAGGAGGTAGACCTCTACTTTCTGGTGGAGGACCACCTCATTTCGACTATCATGGCCCACCCCCTCATGGCGACGGAGGTGGAGGACCATCCCATCCTGGTGGTGGTGGTGGTGGTGGTGGTGGTGGACCATCCCATATTGGTGGTTTTGGTGGAGGACCATCCCATCCTAGTGGTGGTGGTGGAGGACCATCCCATCCTGGAAGTGGTGGTGAAGGACCATCCCATTCTGGTGGTGGTGGCGACGGACCATCCCATCCTGGTGGTGGTGGTGGAGGTGGTGGAGGAGGCCCTTACCCTTCCGGCAACGACAGTGGCCACCACCCCCTCCCGGTTGAGGCGACGGAGGTCCACCCTATTTTGGCGGCGGTGGTGGCGGTGGACCACCACCTCCTCCCGGCGGAGGCGGTGGAGGCCCATCCTATCCTGGCTGTAGTGGAAGACCCCCGCCATTTGGCGACGACTCACCCCCTCTCGGTGGCAGAGTTGAGCCCCCACCTCATGGTAACAGGCCACCTTATTATGGTAATGGACCACCTTTTTACGGTGGCGGACCTACTTATGGTCTAGGTGGCACACCCCCTTATGGTCAGTTTCCTCCGAGAACACCTTACAATTAGTCGATTCAAGGTCCTACCGGTCCATACATGCCTTATCAGTACTATTAGTACCCTCATCTAAACCAACAACTGCCCTTTTTTGGCTACTTTGGACTTACCCGACTTGTCTCGTCTGATGAATGATCCCATTTTCCACAGGCATAACTAGCCACCCATTCCAGTTAAGTTACCATAAGATATCCCCAAATTTGATGGCAAGCCTAGCAAGGATCCTAAAAACCATGTGTTGACATACCATTTATGGTGTTCATCCAACTCCTTGATGGACGACTCGATCTATCTTAGGTTATTTCAATGGACTCTCACCGACCTAGCTGCCAAGTGGTATATTGAATTACCACCCAATTCTTTTCCCGATTTTTGATCTCTTGCTATGTCATTTTTTACCCACTTCCATTTACCCATTCGTTATGAGACTGGTACGGACTTATTGACCTCCCTTCGCCAGAACACTTCCACTCATATTTCCAATCATATCCATGAATGGCGGCGAAGACGACGTCTTATTAAGGCTCATATTCTGGACCAACTCTTAGCTGATTGGTTTACAAAGTCACTTTTACTCGTCGTAGCTTGAGACGTAGCTATGGGGGGATCCGTCACTGAGGAATAGGCTATTTCCCGTTCCCATTACTTAGACTTGGTCTATGCTCAATCCGACACATTGTATGAAATTGTTCCCGACACGCCTCGCCCTACGTACGATCCCGCTAAACCACCCAAGGGACCACAAATTGATGGCATCATTGGCTCCCTTGCCTCCCAGCCTTCTATTCAAACTGGTGGCTCGTCGAACCCCCAAGGTTCTTCCCCATCACCACCACAGGATGGAAATAACACTACCAAGTCCACCACTCCTGCTTCCACCGAAGAGGTGAATTTTGTGCAATCAGCTTCATCTCAGAAATTTGGTGGTAAAAAGAAGAACCAAGGGAAACCTAAGAAACCTTCTAACCAACAGGAGCCCAAGCCTACTCAGGAAGACACCAAACAAAAGAGGAAGTTAAAGTATCCTTGTTTGTTGTGCAGTGGAGACCATTTCTCAAAAGAATGTCCCCATTGAGACGAAGTCCATAAGTTTCTTAAGGGAAACTCTACTACCACAGTTCTCAACGATCCCTTCCCCACTCAAAACCAACAACTCATTGCACACACCTCTCCTTCCCAAGGAGAAGCATCCTCCACCGCGCATGTTCTCATGATGCGTAGTGAGACCATCAACTTGAACACCCATTCTGATTTGTATGACTCTGTCCCGCTGAAGGAACCCGTTGGAAGTAATACTGAAAAAGCTTCCACTTCGATTCCCGACGTCACCGTACTGCCTGCTTCTCTCACCCTTGAGAAGCCCTCTTTCGAGTCAGTGTTGCATTCTCCCAAGAGCAAGATTAGAAAATTTGTTTTCAATCCCAATGCTCGGGCCGCTCAGAACTACAACATTGTAGAGGACATGGCACAAGATCCTTGTGCTATGTTGATGCTCGAGGTCTTGCAGAACTGTCCTAACCAGTGCAAGACTCTCCTCACTGCCATCCGTGCAGTTGATCCGGATTATTCGAATACGATCATGTTCCGGCTGGAATACTTTAAACTGAGGATTTCCCATCAGTTGGCATTTCAAGTTGCCAAAAACATTGCTGGGAAGACAATCCATCATACCATCTTGGATGAAGGTGGCTCTACTTAAGCCATGTTGATCTCATGTTGGAGAGCCATTGGATCTCCCGAGTTGAACCATTCTCCTACCACCTTGAAAGCATTCGACGGACGTGGCTTTCAACCTCATGGGCTATTACAAGCTTTAGTAGTCGAGTTGGGGGGCAAGACCGCAACCATTAACATGGAAGTGGTCGTTGCCCTGTTAGATTACAACATTATGTTTGGTCATAATTGGTTTTACGCCATGACTGCGGTCGCATCATCTGTCTTCCACATAGTACAATTCCCTCATCAAGGCTGAATTGCTACTGTCGACCAACTAGATTTCTGCACAACTGACACTGCTACTCATCCAGGTGATAATGTTCCATTGCATGGACAATATTCGCATTAGTATGAGAGCATGGGGGTTGGCCTCATCAAGGACTCATCCCTTATGGGTGTTTTTCCAACCTCAGATCCCCCATATCATGTTTCCATAGTGAACATGATCTCCTTGCGGATTTCATCCATTCCCAACTCTATTGATCAATGGCTTGTACTTGATGAAACCACCACACACCTGATTGGAGACACTATGCATCTTTCACTCGCTGAACTCGCGTACGAGTCTATCCAGTCAGCTCCGGAGGACCACTTAGCTATGGCCTCCACCTCCTGTTCTCTACAGCGGACATGATCCCTACCCGATTCTCTGCTGCAGACTTTTCATTCTGACGAGTCCATTATGGAAATCATGAGCACGGATGATCCTCTCTGGGAAGACCTCCATCATCGTTTGTCTTTCCTTCCTTCATTTGATACTGTGGAGAATAGGATTATCACCATCTTTACACCAAATGTCTACCCTTGCTCTCAGTCCTTGATACTTACGTGTCAAACAGACTCTGAAGGAAACTTGGACAACATTGATCCTACCATTTCGGTTGACATATCGATTACTCTTGGTGTAGTGGAACACATTCGCTTAGGCCAGAAGTGTTCCCCTGAAGATATTACAACGTTCACGGCCTTGTTCAAGCAATTTCGAGACGTGTTTGCTTGGACTTACGAGGAGATGCCTGGGATAGACCGCGCTATTGTTTCACACACAATCCAAACCTATCCTGACGCTAAACCAGTCCGACAAAAGTTACGACTGGTGCACCCCCGAAAGACTGCGACAATGAAGGCAGAGATTGAAAAGATCTTGAAAGCTGGTTTTATTTACCCTTTTCCCATTGACAGAATGGGTCTCAAACGTCGTCCCTGTAGCTAAAAAGTAGGGTACCATTCGTGTTTGCATCGATTATCGGGATCTTAACAAGGCTTGTCCTAAGGACAATTACCCGACTCCCCTTATCAACCAGATCATCGACAATTGTGCGGGAAGCGTCATCTTTTAATTCATGGATGTCTTTTCCGACCACAACCAAATTGAGATCCACCCGGTCGATCAACACAAGATAACTTTCATCTGTCCTTGGGATACATTTTCTTATCGCGAGCTCCCTTTTGGTCTTAAAAATGTTGATGCCACATTCCAGCGGGCCATGTCGTTTTCCTTGAATGACGTGAAGGACTTTGTGGAACCTTACTTCGACGATCTACCCGCCCATTCACGGCAGCACGAGTACCACATTGACCATCTAACGACGGTATTCCTTAGATGCAGGTGGTATAACATCCGCTTGAACCCTCACAAGTGCATATTATGCATTGAGTCTGGACGCCTCCTCGATTTCATAGTCTCGAAAGATGGGATCCGTATTTATCCCCTGAAGGTGGAAGCCATCGTTGCTCTCCCACCTCCCAGCGACATAACGGAACTTCAAAGTTTGCAAGGAAAGGAAACTTACGTAAGGTGTTTTGTCTATAATTTTGCACAAAAGACGCAGGGAGACATGAGATTGATGAAGAAGGATGTCTCGTTCATATGGGACGACCAAGATCAACAATCTTTTGAAATCTTAAAACATGCTATCGAACATGCCCCCGTCCTCCAACCACCCAATTACTACAAGTATTATATCCTTTATCTTGCCTCTTCTGCCACCACTATCACCATGGTCTTGTTCCAAGAAGACAACAACGCCCAGGAACATGTGATATACTACACAAGTAAGGGTCTCATTGACGCAGAAACTCGTTATTCACATATCGAGAAACTCGCTCTCGCGACAGTCATTGCCATTCAAAAGTTCTGACATTATATCTTGCTCTGCACCACCACTATCTTTTCCGATTCAAACCCCATGTACCACGTTTTGACACGTCAAGTGCTTGGGGGCAAGTATTCACACTGGATCATGATATTGCAAGAATTTGATCTCGTTTTTTAAAAGGCTAAGTCTAAAAATTCTTTGGTGTTTGCTGAGCTGATCTGTGATCTTCCCCGCGCTGATGTCGATTTTGGGCCCAATGATTCTCTTCCAGCCGAATCATTGTTCCTCATCAGCACGTCTGATCTATGGTATGGAGATATCACTTTATATGTTCAGACCCAATGTTTCAACCCCCAACTCTCGCAGTACGACCATCGTCGAATACACCACCATGCAAAGTATTATCTAATCATCAGTAATACTTTGTACCTTCGTGGTATCGATTCTATTCTTCGATGTTGTCTCACTCATGAAGAGGATGAACACGTTCTAAATGATTGTCAAGCTGGGGCGTGCGACAGTCATCTCTCTGGGATGGCTACAGCCCAGAAGATACTTCGGGCAGGATATTTTTGGCCATCTATATTTAAAGATTGTATCGAGGACGTCAAAAAGTGTCCTCCATGCCAGTACTTCCAAACTAAGAAGTGCACCCACCCCGCCCCGTTACACCCGGTTTTTTCCATTGGCCCCTTCTCTAAATGGGGCGTCGACTTCATGCACTGTAAGCCTACCTTGGCCGGGGGGCATGGTTACCTCATAGTAGCCGTGGATTACTTCACAAAGTGGGCCGAGGCTATGCCTACATACATGGACGATGACAAAACCGTCGCACTCTTCATGTTTAATCATGTTATAGCACGGTTTGGAGTTCCTCAAGCTATAGTTACCGACCACGGTTCTCGCTTTATGAACCACATGGTTGACAAGTTGAGCAATAGATTGGGTTTTCACCATGAAAACTAAACACCGTACTACCCACATTTCAATGGACAAGTAGAGGCCATTAACAGGGTCTTGAAAACCATGATCCAACGCATGGTGGGTATGCACAAGTCCAACTGGCATAATATGCTCTTCTCTGCACCATGGGCTTACCGAACTTCCCTTAAGACCACCACTAGATTTACACCCTTCTAATTAGTTTATGGAATTGAGGCTGTCCTACCGATTGAGTGCGAGATTCCATCCCTCAAACTCGCAGTTGAAATTCTCCCCAACACTACTGCCGAGGAAGAACGCTTCCTCTACCTAGCTAAACTCGACGAGACTCGCCGCGATGCCGCTCTTGCCAATGAGGCTCATAAGAAACGCATCAAAGCATAGTGCGACAAGTCGGTAGAACCTCGCGTCTATAGGGAAGGTGATTTGGTCCTTACATATGACCAAAGACATGATAAGCTAGGGGCAGGAAAGTTTGAGTCCATGTGGCATGGACTAGTAAAACATGTAATAGAGAAGGGAGACTACGAGCTTGAAGACTACGATGGGATATCTTTAGGTGAACCCCACAATGGGATTTACATGAAGAAGTACTATTCCTGAGTCTTTCATGCATGAGTACTTTGTATGTACTATACATGGCATGTGTTTTGTGTGGTGTGACACTTTGAGTTTTGTGTGCTTAGGTCTTGTTTCGTTACTTATACCATGTTTTGTCTACGTGTGCAGATGGAAACTTGTTATGGATTCGCAAACTGCGCCAGCTGGCATACCTGTAACCTTGCTTCGGCAGCATGAGTTCTCTATTCTCCCACTGGCGAGCTTATCAGCTCAGGAGGAATGTGTCTAGGTTTCACGACCAACAATGCTGTGGAATATCAGGCATTCATTGGAACCCTAACGGATGCTATTTCTTTGGGTATGGACCACGTTGTCATCCATTTGGGTTCTCAACTGGTGGTCTCTCATCTTAACCGAGTTTATTCCATCTGCGATCCCACCCTACTCCATCTCTATAGACGAGTTCATCTTCTGGAAAGGTCCTTCGAATCCATTCAGTACCTACACATTCCATGAGACATGAACACAGTTATCGAATCCATGGCCAACTTCATCTTAGATTGGTACATTACACATACACGAGCATATTCATGAACTATAAAAGTAGACATAACATGTAAATAATTCATCATATAAGAAAACACATAAATAAGATCTCATATCAAACACAAATGTATAAAGCCGCCAAAATGTTTGTATATATATATAATCAATATAACGTAGTGCTGATACAAAAATCTGAAGCACGACGACTTTCAGTGAATCTATACAAAATGTAAAGCCTGATAGCTTTCAATAGTACAAAATATGAGGCTCACATAGCTCTCAGTACATACATAATAACATCACAATGCCTAATGCCTGGCCCATGCACCCCTATGTCTCGCAGCTCTCTCCTGCTGAACATGGAAGCAGTCTACCGCTCTCGCTACTTTATGGAGTAGCTCACTGAAGCGCAAGGTCACACCAACTATGTACCTCTGCATGGGCCTCGGTAACTCATGCACCGATGCATCTGGAATGTCCAATGTCAACCTGGTAAGGTTATCATAGACATCCTCCATATCCACAATGGCATCGTGCATGGCCAGGGCTACTGGTGGTGCCTCTCCTCTCCTCGCGAGAAGCGAGACTCCTACTGGTCGTGAAGGACCCACATCTTCACACACATGTTATTAACTTATCAGCACTATCCAAAAAAATTATAAATACACAAAATGAAAAAGTACAAGGTTCATTGTTCTTATCAATGTCTCCCCACTCTGCTCCCCCAGGCAATACGAGGTCTGGGTCCTCCTTGAAGTCCATACCACTGTACGGATAGTCCTCAATCATGAGTAGCTGGCCTTCCATCCAAGTGAAGAATCTGGGACCGTACCCGATGATCGGACCCCCGCTACCATGGCGAGCCATCACCTCCGTCCATCGGTCCATGTGTGGATCCTTGGGATCCCTGTCATCCAAATTCACCTGCGAGTGCAAGAGGTGAATCCGCTCCAACAAGAATGAGATCACTACCGATCCATACCCGAACTGCTTGATCTCTCCACGCCAACACTTGGTCAGCTGAGCTCGGAGGTTGGTGAGGAGTCCCTCACACCAATTGAACACCTTCGGAGACATACAGTCCTCAGCATACAACATCTGGGATTTTGTAGCCAAGTGAGCCGCTTGCCTCCCTGCTATCCTCACTATGGTGAAGAGTATAGCACGCAGTGGACAATCTCGTACCTCCTTAATGGGAATCTTCCCACTAGAGGCATGGGCATGGGGAGTACAGTGTTGGGAAATCAAGTCGTCTACTGTCCGGTCACTCCCTCGTGATTCGGTGAGTGATACATTATCCCCTCTCCAGGATAATCTTGTCAAGAAGTAGATGTCATAAAAATCTATAGTCAGTATATGCTCCCCAATCGTGAAGTACTGTTGCGATGCATCCCAACTCTGAAGCATATGCTCTAGTAGTGGGACTTGGACCCTCATGCCCTGTACTTGGAATAAATTCAGTAGCCCACAGTTCCTCAGTGCCTCCACACACACTGGATCATTTGTTGCTTGCACATCTTCCACCTCATGTTCATGCTCGCGCCATTCTAGAACCATGTTGGTGGCCACAAACCTGTCAAAAGGAGCATTCAAACATCATTAGAACTCACTCAAGCCATTAAAACTTTTTCTTTTGGGCTAGGTTTTGAGTTGAACATGGACGTTTCCACCGTCACACCTCGTCTTTGCAGATAGGGCGACATCATTGCAAGACACCCATGCGGGTTTTGCGACGACCCGGGTTCGTCACAGTTCCCGTAAGGGAGGCCTGCGATGACCCGAGGGTGCACAAACTCCCCATAAATCAACCCCAAAAACCTAAAAATGGACAAGAAATGAAATTCTAAACCACTAGAAAGTTGTTGGTTGAGATTTAGGTTTACCTGCTCTGAACGGTTCGTGAAATGGTCACTCATAGCTCTGACAATCGATGAATGAAGTTCTGCTCCAAATGCCACTTTCTTCTCTCCAATTTGGCAAATAAACAATGGTAACTATATTTGGTCATTTTTTCTATTTTATAAACAAAAAGGGAATACTCTTTTTCAAATTTAGATGCTCTATGGGTTATTTTCTATAGTTTGGATCATTTTTACTGCATTTGAATGCCTGGTTGACTGTTTGACCTATTTTTCAAGCATGCAGGAGACGTTAAGTGTTTCATTTGCACCGTTTTCACATCGTAGCGATCATCTCAGGTATGAACAACCCGTTGAAATATTTTTGTTGTTATTTTTCATCTGTTAGATTTCAATTATTTAATGATGACGAGCTTACTCTTTGTTCTTTCTCATGCTCTTAAAACCATGAGAATAAGTCACCAAGTTATGATTTATCACTTTTCCAGGCTTGTTAAACTCCTACGGAAAAGGAACCCCCCCGGATTCTATCTTTAATCTCTTTTCAGGCTCTCGAAATACGAAAAGATTGCCAAGCGAACTTGTCGCGTTCACACTTGTTAAAGAATTTTAATGGTCGTCTCCCTGGTGATAGTTTACCCCTTTTTCGGACTAGGGGGCACTACTTACGAAAAAGGTATACTCCATCCAATCATGACTGGAAGAGTCCTCTCCCGCATTGTTTTACCCTTTTTCGGGCCATGAGGCTAACTTTACGAAAAAGGACCATTGGAGTCTTCTTTAGTTCTTTTTAGGCTCTCTAAAAATGAAATGACAATAGAGTTTACCTTCTATGGACTCGTTAAAATCTAACATTGAAGGGCCCGTCATGGGACGAACCCCTCCTCTCCTAGGTTTGGAAAATATTTGGGATTGGACTCATTTATGAGATGAGCTATACCGAGCATCTGGTTACCCTCATCAAGCTCGTAAAAAACACATGAGGCACTCATCATTCATGATGGGGAAAAAGGAAATCTTTTATGTTACACTCTTTATCTGTGGCAGTACCTAGTCATTCTTGAACATGGCACTCCTTTGCATTTGCATACTGCACTTGGATCATCCGTTTGTCCTCGATTTTTTCCTACTTCCTGAGTCTTGTTACTCCTTTGGGTTATCCAAAGAATACTTCCACCATCAGTTGCATCAGGAGTCGGTGTCCTACTTGGCATGTCAATACTGCCAAGCCATGCCATGCCCATGTTCAAGAATACTTTCACCACTCATTATCTGTAGTCAGTACGCCTTCCACCATGGCGGTCTACTCTAAGTCAATCCTGTATGTTACTGTACCATCCGATCTACTCCAAACATCTGTACTCATGTTTCATGTCGATGATGGGGGATGCATCATGGCCCTCCTTCGGTGGGTTCATCCTTGTCGACTTCAACACATCATCCAGGGATTGAATCTAGAAACCAATCGAGTACCTTGGGTTTGCATGCCTCAATGGTAGGTTACATCACTTTTGACATGAGTTTACATCATTGACTCTTGATTGAAAGATTTCGTTAAGCGTTCGACTTCAACTCATTTATTCGCGCTTGACGATATGTACTGTGATACCTTGGGAATCATTGACATTAATGGTGATTTCCCTCACGCTTGTTAACGGTATACATCAATGACCGGTAATCAAGTGGTTTCTACCATGTTCGACGTCAAGATATTTGTAATCACATGGATAGATTCATATCATTGTGGGTTCATCTTGAAGACCCTGGGGAGTCATGTTTTACCAAGGTTGCGATGGAGATTGTTTTGAGTCATATTACACGGATCCACTTTTGTATTTGTCATTGTTGTGTTATCATCTCATCATGGATCTACTCTTGTGTCTAGTAGCCATGATTGTGTTCAGTCGGTCATTACTACCATGGATTTCCATTGTATTGGTCGGCAGCCATGTTGTGAGTCATATGAGACTGTGTACTCAGAGTCAGTTGTACTGCAGCAATGTCCTTCATCCGACGAGCCATTTCCATTCCTTCTGTCAAAGCATTTCACCTGTCCAGTTTCAAACAGCTTCATTCTTTGGGGGGCATTCTGTTACACCTAAATCTTACCATCATGATAGTCGGTGTAAACATTCCCTGAAGTTCCTTGACTAAGTCATCAACCTGGAAGAGATACAAACCTTTTCCTACTAAGTTTTGAGAGGTCATCGCAGGTTGTCCTCTTACAAACTGCAATGATGTCAGTTAATTGATTAAAATATCATCTTCAAGCCCATTCTCAAAGGTAGCTGATGTGGATCCCTATCCCTAGCCTTTAGAGAAGCTGGCATTCGATTCCTAGCCTCTTGGAAGGATCCCCTAACTCCCTCCTACCATATCTCAACCTACCCTATCCACTTAATCCTATATAAGTGAAGCTCACTCCCATTCCAAAGGGAGGAAGTCTATGGTATCTACATTGTGGTGAAATTATCTTAGGAGATATCTCCACTCATCTCTTTGGAGGCTTTGGCTTTGGCTTGGTTGGAGAAGGATTGCTACGTTAAGTCATTGGTTGTAATCACTTCCTTCTATGTACTTTCCCTTATTATACAGTGATATAAATGCTTTCCACCAAATCTCATTGCATTGATGATATTTTGTGTAGTTTGCCTACTTAATTGCTTACTTAGATCTATTATTGTGTAGATGCATTTTATTGCTTGTGTTGTTGTGTTGTCTTGAAAGGTTTTGCGGCTAAGATCTGAAGACTATCAAGCTTAGAGCAGCATTCAAGGAGAAAGGATCATCGATCTAAAAGGTAAAGCATCTAGTTCTTTGATCTGTAATTAGATCTAGGAGAGTTATTTATATTCTGTTTCTATTTGTTCTAGACTTATGTTAAGCTAGGGATATCAGGCCTTGAGTCTGCTCTTGGTAGATTGGCCGCTAAACACCATGAGTTTCATGAAAGCGATCAAACATGCATAGGGCTTAGCGTTAACCAAGTTATGATAATTAAATCTTATATATGAAAGAACTGACATGTTCAACTATAAATTGCAATTAAGAAAGTAAATATATGATAATCCCGTGCACAGATAACTAAAAACAACGCTTTAACAATAAATGTAGTAACTTCTACAAAATGCAGTAAATCTACAATAACTATTCTATTTTTGCAAAATTAACTAAAACAGGTATAAAAGATGAATCCATTCTAACGAAAACATGTTCATGTACTTATCTTGAATGAACCCTTATCCAAGGTCACCACAGGAACGAGGAACTACTCAGATATACACAGAAACAAGTACTTTATCCATTAAAATGTAGAAACTTGTTTACATGTAGAAAACATATTTAAACTGTGAATGTCAAAGCTAAATGCAATAACATCATAATAAAAAGGGTGCCAACCTAAGTTGGCTTGTCCAAAATGCTTAAATAAACAAAACTCCTTAGTCTACTCCATTGAAACTTTAGTCTAACTCAAAGAAAAGTCACTTTATCATGCACTATGTTGAACAATAATGCACAGTAAATAGTAACACTCAGTAATGCGCAATGGACAAAGTGTAGTTTCCATGATAGGATGACACATGGATGTTGAGGGATATGAACCATGATCTATTCACTTGATGTTCCTCAAAACTTCATAAGCCATGACATGTCTACACCAAGGGTGGAATGCTGCTCTAAATAAGGAGTCAACTGCACTAAACTTGAACTAGCTACTTGGGTCACGATCTCACTATGTTGATGAGGATCTCTTCAAAATGTGCCAGTTGAAACTATTCTTAAGATTCAGTACTGCTATCAATACATCAGCCTCATATGCATTTTATCTATAAGAAGGAATATACTTCATCAAATAAGTAAATAATTGAAATGAACATATAATCCTAACTAAAATGTACACTACATACATCAATGTGACTCCATAGTATCCCTTTTTTGGCTCTAAGTATTGAAATAATATGGAAATGGATGGCTTTTCTTACCCAAAATAGGGAGCCATCATCTCCTGCCAACTTAATCAATTGCACATCCTTGTGCAATCAGGGAATGATACTTGGATTTTATGTGGATGTATCATCTCTTGTTGCTCCGAGATCCCAAGCCAAACATTTTATCTTTTCTCCTATTGGATGGTATCCTTTTTCCTTTTCTATCTTCTCCCATCTTGTTTTCCCTTCCTCTTCACTCCAATCCTGATTGGTTTTAGGTGGGAGGAGTGGAGGACTAAACTATAAACCAATCCATTCCAGTCCCATCTTTTCCAAAGTAGAGACATATAAAGAGTGCTTAAACAATTCTCTCTCTAGGTTGGATAGTGAATGGGTCTCAAGATTTTGTATAGGATGGAGGGAATACATTTCCACTTGATTGCATTCTACTTGATTATTCTGTCTTTGCCTTGTCCTAATGCTTCCTCTCTAAAATGTGATGTGCTAGTTGTTTGCTTCTCTTTTAATACTAGAGTCAACTCATGATCTTGTCCTACTATATAGTGAGGAGTGATGACAATTTTTAGATTGGGAGCCTCTACCCTGATCCACAGCCGTGAGTTCTTCTCGGTTTCATAATAAAGGACCACCTCTGTAGCCCTCCTACTTTTGTTTGTAAAACAAGAGCACAGAGACCTGAGTTGAACATCCCCTACATAGGGGTTTCATGACCACCTATAGGGATGAGGTAGTATGTGGTTGTGCATGTAGTATTTACTCTATTCGTCCTTCCCCATCTCACCCATTCTTTAGTAGGTATCTATGAAGTATTTAGGGGTGTCTAATTGTTCAGATCTTCGATCTTGAAGCCTTTTTAGATGGTACAAAAACCATCGTTCATTTAGGAACAAATAATACAGTTTAGAAGTTGGTATGCATCACATGATTTCTTGCATAATTTTGAAACATTTCTTTTCCATTTCCTCTATTTATGTTTTCTCTCTTATTTTCTCTTCTAACTCAGATTTGTAGGCTTGCAAATATTGTTTAAGATGTAATTTTCCTCCATTAAATGCTTCTTGTCTTCAAGATTTTGTATCTTTATCAAGTGGAGTTTCTCTTCTAATGGATGGATTTCATGTTCTCGGTGTCCTTGAGATCCCTTGGTGCTCTCAACTTTCAATGCTTCAACTATGTGAGTTGTTTTCTTCCATTTTAGAGTCTCTTTCTCTTTCTCTTTTAATTGACTCTGTAATTGCAAGATTTTATGGTATTTTTTTTGTAATATCACACTTTTGTTCATACCTATGGAAGTGTTGTAAGTGGTGGTATTAGGGATGTCTTCAGGAGCCTCTTTGTCTTCTACATCTTGATGATATTCAAACGTTTTTGTGTCTGAGATAGAATATTGTACCTCCTTTCTTGAGTGGATTACATCTGTTTTTCTCAATTTATGAGTTATGTATTTTCTCTTCTAGATCGAAAGTGTTAGTAAACTACCTTTGGGAGGAGTTTTCCCTTGTGTCCTGAGTTGAATTAGTGTGTCTAAAATTTCTTTATCTTTGATATTCTCCTTAGGTATTTCCTACTTTCCTTGTTCAACTTTACTCTTCATGGAAGCCCTTGTCCTTTGGTAGACAAAGATGTCGACTTGACAGGTCTTTCTCTTTTTCCTTGCCGAAGGAACGGATTGTACTTCCTTTGGAGGTTATTGTATATCAAGAAGAGGTGATAATCCTTTTGATGGTGACTAAACTCCTTAGGTTGGTGACAACAATTCTTTCTTATATGCTTGTATTTTGTTGTCACTCATTCTGAGAAACTTTTCCCATGACAGAGGAGCGTAGTGTGTTTCTAGAGTGTCACGAATAAAAGTTTGACCAGACAATGATTAGATAGGTTATTTGGTTTTCCTAACTAAAATTTGGTGTTCATGGAAGATAGGGACCTCAGTAGAAACAATGGAATACTGATGTTTCATCTCAATTTTTTCCATTGGAGGTTTATGAGGAGGTTTAGGAATCAGAAATGGTAGGCATGCACAATGGCATGTTGTTGATGTATTTGTAACTTCAGAAGATATTATTCTATGTATTACACTTGTAATTTATTATATTCCTGATGGAGATGTATTATTCCTCCAATCAGAAGTGTCGTCATTTGTATTTGTAAGTGTCGCAAGTGTCTCAAGTATTATTGTAAGTGTCACAACTTATATTTGATGGGTTATTAGACCACCTTGGCGGGGTCGGCCCTGCATGAGTCATGTGGATGAGTTATTAGGCTTCCTTAGGAAGTCAGCCCAATTAGGGTTAAAGGTAGGTCAAGTCATTGTATAAATAGAGAGTGTGTGTCTCTCATTCTATTCATTCACTCACTCATCCAACTCGCATAGTTGAGAGAGAGGAGTTTGCACAAGTGGAGGAGGAGTAGTTACTGGAGACATCTATCTTTTGGGGATTGATCTTTGTGATCTTTATAGTGGGGCTTATTCTATCTCTGAGGAAGTTGTGGGGTTTTTCACCTTCTTGGTTTTCCCCGGTGAAATGCTTTGTGTCCATTGTCTCTTGTGATTTTTATGCTGTGCTTGTTATTCTCTTAGTGATCCTAGATAATATTGAATGAAATTATCGAAAAATTAACATAGTATCAGAGCGGTACTAAGAAGAAGAAACTGTGCAGCTACAGAATCTAGGGATTCTTAATTTTTGGGTTTCTCTCCACAATTCATCAAAGGCAGGAGGCTACATTGACTCTCCTAGCAAAGGTGCATCTTTCTGTCGAGACATAATTCAATTCTGAGCATTTTCAGTTTTTGGCCTATCACTAACTCACTACTGCAGGAAATTAGGGTTTCAGAGAAAGTTGGAATTTTTGGAATCTGAGACCACGGCTGGATGCTCCTCAGAAAAATCAAAGTTTAGAGACCAAGATCAAATTGTTTGGCTGGGTAGAACCCCGGGAATTATCAAACCCTAGTTCGGGATTTTGACCAGAAAACCAGAAACTGCAGATCTGAAAGTTTCAAAGTCAATTTTGAGGGTCAAATTTTGTAGATTTCAAAATTGAAGTATACCAGCTTGATCAGATCAGCAAGGTGCATCTTTCCATCCAATCAGAAGTTTGAAATTCAAAGTTTGAATTTTTAGGGTTTCTCTGACAAACCCTAATCCAACTCCACATCGAGTTTCAACAAATCAAGTGGTAAGACCTTAATGTTTTTTTTCCATTTGAGTTTCTCATTAAGATGTCTCACCACACCAAGCTTGAGGGTAAGCTTGAGGGAGATGATAACTTCCGAGCATGGAAGTATAGGATTGGGTTAATCTTGTAAGAGAATGAATTGGACACCTACATAAGTCAAGAGGTTCCAGTTCCAGAGGGAGATGAGGTTAAGGCCTTACACAAGAATAAATTGGTCAAGGCCAAGAGAATCATTGTTGATTCTATCAAATGCCATCTCATACCCCATGTGTCTTTCCTAAAGAAACCTAAGGAGATGTTTGACTCTTTGACCAAGTTGTTTGAAGGAAAGAACATAAATCGGAAGATGACACTGCGGAACCAATTGAAAGGGGTAAATATCCAGAATGGAGAGACCATCCAATCCTACTTTACTAAGGTCTCTCAAATCAAAGAACAACTTGAAGCTATGGATGAAGTAGTGGAGAATGGAGAAATTGTGATGACCACATTGAATGGCCTACCTAGGTCATGGGACTCCTTCATCCAAGGTATCTATGCAAGAAATAAGTTGATCTCTTTCAGTATAATTTGGGAGGAATGTTCACAAGAAGAAACTAGGCTTGTGTCCCAAGAAGAAAAGATGGGAAATGAAGATCAAGCCCTCACAACACACACCAAGAGAAGTAATTTCAAGAGGGAGCAATCTCACCATAAGAAATCTTCTCACCACCATCAAAGAGATAAGAAAGATCTGAGATGCTTCACATGTAATCAGAAGGGACACTTTGCCTCAGAACGTCCCAAGAGAATAAAAGACTTCAAAAAAAAAAAGAGATATCATGCTCATGCTACTGAGGATGATGAACCTCCCAGGAAGAATACTAAGGTAGAAAGTGAAGACTCTTCAAGTGACGAAGAATATGTTCTAATCTCTGCTCTCATGGGTACTGTTACACATGGGTGTAATGATTGGCTTATTGATAGTGGGGATTCCAAACATATGACGGGATTTAAAGAATATCTTATGGACTTATCTGAACATGAGTCGCCTCAAAAGGTGAAACTAGGGGATGAATATCAATACCCTATAAAAGGAAGTGGTGAAGCCTCCTACAATTTAGACTTTGGGAAGTCTTTAAAGATGAAAGATGTTCTATATGTACTTGGCCTCAAGAAGAATCTTCTCTCCATATCATCTTTGGATGCAAAGGGGATGAGAGTTTCATTTGTGGATGGACAAGTACTTATATGGCCAAAAGGTAAGACCATAGATTATGCAGTAGTGATTGGAGAGCAAGAGGGAGGATTGTACAAATTAAAGGGACAACCTGAACATGCCATGGTACATGAAACCATGGAGCCAAGTGAAATTTGGCATAGAAGGATTTCTCATGTGCACTATAGAGCACTACCAATTGCAAGAAAATCAGTAGAAGGTCTTCCTCAAGTCCAATCAAAGCATGAAGGTGTTTGCAAAGGATGTGCAAAAGGAAAGAACACAAAGAAGGCATTTCCAAGCAGTGAAAGCAAAGAAAAAGGAATTTTGAAGATTGTCCACTCCGATGTATGCGGACCAATGTCATCCAATTCTCTGAGTGGGTATGTATATTATGTTTCTTTCATTGATGATTTCTCTAGGAAGACTTGGGTTTATTTCTTGAAGAACAAAGATGAAGTGTTTGATAAGTTCAATGAATTCAAAGCCTTGATAGAAAATCAAAATGATAAGAATATCAAGACCCTTAGATCCGACAATGGCGGAGAATTAACTTCAGGAGACTTCAAGAATTTATGCAGTGATTCAAGCATTAAGAGGGAGTTGATCACTCCCTACAATCCATAACATAATGGGGTTGTAGAGAGGAAGAATAGAACAATCCTGGAAGAAGCACGAGCAATGCTACATGACCAAGATCTACCCATGCACCTATGGGAAGAAGCAGCAAGGACAACTGTATATGTGCAAAACAAATCACCTCACAAGATACTTGACAACAAGAAACTAGAAGAAGTGTTCTCAGGTAAGAAACCAGAAGTGAGCCATCTCAGGATATTTGGTTGTCCAATATACACACACATTCCAAAAGAAAAGAGGACAAATCTATATCCTTCAGGAAAGCAGGGTATATTTGTGGGTCATAGTGAAAGCTCAAAGGCATACAAAATCTACTTTCCAAGGTTCAAGAAGATTGACATCAACAGGGATGTGACTTCTGATGAAGACACAACATACATTAAATCTAGGAACACACCTGTTGAAGACAATGAAGAACCAAGGGTACCCAAGATTCAAGACACCACCATGAATGAAGTAATTCCAGAAGAAGATCGTGAAAAAGAAGATCCACAAAAACCTGTAGATCCACCCTGTGAGAAGAACTCTCACAAGAGGAAATTAGCATGGGCTAGAGAGCTCATCCAAGATGCAGAAAGGTATGGTATTCCAGAGGAGGAACACAGAGAAAGAAAAAGGATAGGGTCACACACCAGCTATGTTGCCTTACTCTGTGACATAATGAACAAAGAACCTTCCAGTTATGAAGAAGTAGCAGAAAACAAAGAATGGAAGGATGACATGGTCGAAGAATACCAGTCGATCAAAAAGAATGATGTTTGGGATGTGGTCCCAAGACCAGAAGGGAAGTCTTTTGTGACTTCCAAGTGGATCTACAAGATCAAGCATGCTGCAGATGGTAGCATAGAGAAATACAAGGAAAGGTTTGTGGCCCATGGCTTCTCCCAGAAAGAAGGGATAGATTATGAAGAGACTTTTGCACCTATATCCAGATACACTTCCATCAGAACAATACTTTCTTTGGCTACAGTAATGAAGTGGAAGATACACCAAATGGATGTCAAGACAACTTTCTTGAATGGTGTAGTCGAAGAGGAAGTGTATGTGGAGCAGCCACTCGGTTTTGAGACACATGACAGGGATTCATATGTGTGCAAGTTAAAGAAATCCTTGTATGGCTTGAAGCAAGCACCCAAGACATGGTACAACAGGATAGACAGCTTCCTGTCCAGTTTGGGCTTTACCAAGAGTAAAGTGGATTCCAACATTTACTACAAGGTTGAGGAGGGAAATCCAGTGATACTCCTATTGTATGTGGATGACTTGTTTGTGACAGGTGAGGATAGGTTGATTGCATACACGAAGAGGAAGCTTGTTGTTGAGTTCAAGATGAAGGACTTGGGTATGATGCATTACTTTCTAGGTATGGAGGTGTGGCAGAGTGGGTATAGGTTTGATTGTGTGGGTATTGTGAAATGCTTGCAAGTATGATCATCACTCAAAAAATATTATTAGAGGATTAGGATTAATCAATCAATTTTCATTTATTTTTCTTTTCTCTCTTTTTTTTTCTATAGACTGGTAGGATTCCTTATCTGATTTTTTCAATATTCCAACCTATATCAGATGCCTCCATAGAAGTTTTCATCTAATATTTTTTATTATTCTTTCTCTTTTTCTACGGACTGGCAGGATGCCTCGTTGAGGTTTTCAATCTGCCGCACTTGTCTCGGACGCTTCAATATAAGTTTTTATCTAAGATTTTTTTTTCCTTTTTTTAAATTCCAAATTTACTTAAGACAGATATGGGGCATTTCTTCTGTATATCACATTTAATTATGTCTCCTTCAGTGTTTCAGTGAACTATGCCTTAGTTAGGGACTTCTTGTAAAGCTTCAGTCTGTGTCCATTGACTAGCATGGGGAATTGATCTTCATATATTGTTCTTATTTTAACTAATACATTGTCATAGATGGTCTCAATTTGATAGGTTCCTAACCATCTGGTCCTCAGATTTCCTTTAAAATATTTAAATATTGAATCATAGAGTAAAACCTAGACTCCTTATTTGAAATATTTTTTTTTTATGTACTTGCCATTCCATGATTTTCTCTGATGTTGGATTAGCTCTGTGTGATGTAGGGCTTGCTGCTTGATCTCATACAATTGGTTGAGCTATAATAGTCTTTCATTATGAGATGCTGATAAATTGATGTTAATATTTACTATTGTTCTCAATGTTTTTAGCTCAAATTCAATGGGAAACATGATTTTCTTCCCATAGACCAATTCATAGGGTGTTGTATGCCAATGTTGCTTCATGAAGTCTGTTGGCCCAATCCCTCCTATGGATTTGGACTGTCTTGTCCAATTTTCTATCTCTCTATTGGTTAGTTATACTTGACCATTGGCCCGTGGGTGATAAGAGGTTGACTATCTATGCTTTACCTTATTTTGTTTTAGAAGATCTTCTATCAAGTTTGAGGTGAATTGAGCTCCCGAGTCCTTTGTCAGTGACAAGTCTTCTTGGAGCTCCAAATCTGGTGAATTTTTTTTCAGTTAAGAATTTTGTTACTGATTTTTCATTTGGTAATCTTAAGGCTTTGATCTCCACCCATTTTGTCAAATGGTTGATACATACCAGTATATGGTGTTTCATATTTGATGGATAGATAATAGGTCCAATGAAATACAGTCCCCATTTTTCAAAGGCCTCTACTGTCACTTGAGGGTGAAGAAGCATTTCACCTCTCTTTGTTGGTTTTCTTGTTCTCTAATAGTCATCACACCTCGAAACATAATTTGTTGTATCTTTGTGTAGTGTTGGCCAGTAGTATCCCATCTATAAAACTTTGTATGTTGTCCTTTTAGATGCATAGTGTCGACCACAAGGTTCATCATGGCATGCATGAATAATGTCATGGACATCATATTCTTGATGCATATTCTTAGGATGTGGCCTAGCCCTTGCTTGAACAAGTACACTTGGATCCATGAGATTTTGGCACTTTTCCTCACTATGTTGCAACACTATTTGTAAGTGAAATGATAAGGAAACCTCCCTGTATCTAGGTAGTTTGCAATATCAACAAACCATGGAGTATGTGTGGAAATAGAAAATAGATTCTCATTTGGGAATGCATCATCCACAAGTTCTTTATATATAACATGGGTCAGTCTTGACAAGAAATCTGTTACTACATGTTGTTTTCTAGGCCTATACAGGATTGTTATATCAAATTCGTGCAATAGTAATAGGCCTCTAATGACCCTACAACTTACATTTGATTTATTCATTAAATACTTAATTGTTGAGTGGTCAAAGTGGACAAATACCTGATATATTGTGATATAATTCCTAAACGTGTTGATTGAATAGACCACTGTTATGAACTCCTTCTATGTAATGGTATGATTCAACTCTGCTCCTGCAAGGTTTTGACTGATGCAGTATATTGCATAGGTATTTTTATTTTCCTGATGTCCTAGTAATGCACTAATTTCCTTTTCTGATGCATCTAAGTGGACTCTCTGGAAGGGAATCTGGGCCAATTAGGTCCTTGCAAGATACGGCCTTGCATTATCTTTTCTTTGATGTACTGAAATGATTCTTGAAAATTATTGTTCCATTGAAATTCTGCATCTTTGGTCAATAGAAGAACACAGGGGAATCTATTTTACTATAATCCTTGATGAATCTTCATTAGTATCTAGATTGGCCCAGATTGAGATTTTGGGTGATCATACTTCTTTGGGAATTCCTCATTATTCGAAGTTTGCGGTAGTGTATTCTTTCATTTTCTGAATCTAGATTTGGAAGTGGCATCATTCTTGGATCTTGAGCGCATTTGAGTAGGAAATCAAAAGGGTTTTCACTATCTCCATTTCGAGTTTCATTCTTGAAATTGTTGTACACATTTTTCATACTTTGGAATTTATCACTAAAAGATCTTTGAAAATTTGTAAAGCATCGCCATTATCTTGCATTTTCTTAGTCGTGAAAACTTGTTTCTCATTCCTTTGAAAATTTTAAGTGCATTAGAACTTTTATGAAGCATTTCCAAAGATTGAAAGATTCTGGCATTATTTGATTTTCTTCCACTTGTTCATCTTCATTTTGGAAAATTGAAGTCATTGCATCCAACGAGAATTCTCCTTTTCATCTTAGCGTATATTCGTTTAAATTTGAAAAGACAAAAAGAAAACATTTAATATTTGGTGTGTGTTATTTCATTGTTTTTTGTTGGCTTAGTGAAAAGAGTGCTTCATTTGTCTTTCGGTTGATTTTGAAGTATAGGGGTACTTGTCCATTTTTACTATTGGAAACAAAGAAAATTTCTCCTCACCACAGATAGTTTTCATTGAAAATAAAAGAAAATATTTGCATTTGCATGTAGCTTAGGTTTGTATTCTTTTTAAATTCCTGTCTACACCTCACGCATTCACCTAACCGTAAAAGATAAAATTTACCGGTAGTGTTAGGTTAAAACTGTATAGAAACTTATGTGTTACGTTAGGGATGTGTTCCTACGTATTTAAGAGTGGAAACTATTTTTTTTGCTTGCACTAAATTCCAGGGGCTTGTAGTTATTCCACGTACCAACCATTATATCGAACGGCCTTTCACGTACCCTTGGGCATATAGAAAGGTACTTCACGTACTAGGTAGTATATCAGAAGGATCCTATCGTACAGTTGTGCATTAGACAACACCACTACGGATTTGAGCTCCATTGTACCTCGAGTATATCGGGAGACCCTTCTAAGATTCCTGTAACCATCCGAGTTAACCTATTGGCTGTCTTGGTGTGGAAATACACCGAGAACAACACTCAAGGAGATACTATGCACATGCTTCAGGTAGTCGGGTTATACGGTCAGGGGTACGGTCCTAATCCTACCTGGTTAGTGCTTTGAAATATTGGGCCGAGTATAACTATTGGACCCTGTGGTATATCGTGAGTTACACTGCCTTGATAATCTTGTGAGGTTACATCGCCTTGATAATCTCGTGAGGTTCTAGACCATTGAATCCAAACCTACCATATAAGTTTGCTTGCGGCTTTAGCTTGTGTAGATTTTGGATTGCATTTTTCTTTTTCATAGAAAACACTTCAGAGAAATTTTGGTTCAGCCACTCTGGTTGATCAACCTTTGAGAATATCTCGAAGGATTTTGAACTTGCCACCTGAATATCCCCTTAATCGGGAGGAGAACTTGGGAGAAAACATGGATCAACCTACTACGTCTGTGTCACATGAGGAAGATACCTCTACTTTAGAGTCTGGAATGAATTACTCACCTCCCGCAAATCCACCTATCTCTGATCCTACGAGACCCTTGATCATGGAACAACCTACTTCATATGACACATCTTTCCATCATTCAAACGAAGGACATCCTGGATCTATAGATTGGGTTTTCAGTCAGCCTCAGGATGACCCTATATCAAAAACATTTGGTCCAACTGCATATTTTTGGGACACTTCTTTAGGTCGACATGTTGTCGATTTTGGGTCACTTCCCATGGAAGAAACTATACCTCTTCGATGGATTCCTAACGACAAGTTTCTTGCACCACTCTATGAGTAAATGATCCAGTTGCACATGGATGGAGAACAACTTAGACATCGAAGTCTCTCACGTAGAGTAAGTTTGGAAGTACCCATTTTCCGACATTCCCCTATACGTTCTTTATCTTTTTCTTCACCAGAAACATCCATACCCAACACAACCACTTATGAACCAGGTCAACCATCGTTTCCTACGAGTACACCTCAAATTCAAGTGACCGGTTATAGACCTCCCGCAACCCCAACCTCTGAAGGGAAACCTTCAACCTCTATTAACTATATTACTAGGACATTACCTCCACCTCCCCCACCTCAAAATTCGAGGGGAGGCTATAATCTACCTGTTAGTTTAAAGTCTAGCAGAAGTAATCCCTTTGTTAATAGTCAGCCATTTGTTACAAGTCAACCCAATATTAGTGGTCAACATTCGGTTTTTGGGCACACTCCAGTAAGTGGGAAATTTTTGACTAGGGGAAACCCCTAGCTAGTGGACTTAATCTGACAGGGGTACATCACCCAGTTAATGGACATACCATGAGTGGTGTTGGGGTGTATTTACTATCTTAAGGAATCACCAAAATATTTAATTATCGACCAAGGTTGGTAATCTTAGAGTTGTGGCACAGTATATGCTAAGGTAGAATGAGGCCTAATGTTTCGGCTTGGCAGACCTTAGAAATGTTTAATAAATAAAAGATCGAAAGATCTTTCAAAATGAAAAACCGAGTCAAACTCCTAGAATACAACTACTGAACTAACTAAACCAACAGGTCAGAATAGTATCAATCTAAACTACTCTACTCCATGGACAATAACTGGAAAGATAAAAACAACAATATTATTCTAGGAGGCAAGACTTAAACAAAAGCAAAATTACTTTGATGAAATTGGAAACTACTGATTAAGGACTCAACTCTAATCTAGAAATTAGAAAGTAACAATTACAAGTGAGTTCAGAAACCTATCTATGAAATGACTCAATTAACAATTAACTAGGAAAAAAAGAAACTATATGATTTTAAAGAAAAACTACAAACTACTGATAAATTCAAGAGTTAAACTATTCAAGCATTCAACAATTACTCAAAAACTAAACTAAACTACCTAATTCCATTCTCCTTGGGGATTTTGATGAAATGTATCAAAGGTAATAGGAACATTAGAGAAAGTATCAAAATGACTTTCAAATGTAATAAGGAAACAAAATGGGAGTAAATCTAGTTTAACTTCGACAAACAAATGCAAACTAAAGAGTGTCCAATTACAACTAACTTTAAACATTGTGATCTATTCTCTATCCATAAGCGAATGACTTGGAACAAATGAAATCTAGAAGCAAGTAGAAAACTTAATAAAGATATTTACTTAAAACTGAACTTGGTTGAGAAGCAAGTAGAAAACTTGATAAAGATATTTTATTTAGAAGCAAGTAGAAAACTTGATAAAGATATTTTATTTCTAAACCAAATTCTATTCTATGAATATATTCATTAACTATGTAAATGGGAAAACTAATCCTATGCTCGAATGAAGAAACTATCAAAACTAATGTAACTTGGAGAATGAAATTACTAAGTTCAATCCGAAATCAATCTTAAGAAACATGAAATAACTAAACTAAGAATGGAACTAATGAATTCTAGAACAGTAAGGTATTAATGAATCAGATATAAAAGAAATGTAATCTGTAAAGTAACTAAAGCAATAGTTAAGGAAATGGAACGAGAACTAAAGATGAATATGGAACTAAATTAAAACTCTATATAGTGTAGAACAAGATCCTGATTATAGTTAAGAATGCTAATTAGATGCAAGAAATATTACAGTTTAAAAACCTAAGAAACTGGATTCTAAACAAGCATAAAAACAATGTAGAAAATATTAAAGTCCGTATGACGATTCGGATGGCAGTTTGAAAGACGATCTGAATGGCAGTCCAGATGGAATAAAACGATTTAAACTAAGGAAAGAAGCAGACTGAATGATCTTAACGCCAGCTGGTTGATGCATATGAACCTATAGTGCAAGAAAAACAGTGAATAGACCGTTTAGAGTTGGAATGGAGAGAAGAAACCTATACTAATCATTATCTAAGGAAAACAAACTATTTCTATGGCATAATAAACAACGCTGAGATGTAAAATAAAACTAACGCTGAGATGTAAAATAAAACTAACCTACAACTACAAGAAAAACTAGCAGAACTAATTCTAACTATGAATTAAACTATAAACTACTGAAACATTAACTAGTTGACTTTATCTAATTGCAAATGACAAGACTGAAAGCAAACTAAGATGATTTATGCATGACCGGTCATTAACTTCTAGGAATATAAATTAAACTTAACAAATTAAACTAGCAGCAAGATATAACTACAGGAAATAAAGAACTATCATGTACAGAAAATAAAACAACATCATCTACAGGAAACAACTTAAATACTGGAAATGAAAACTATTAATTTGCAGAAAAGAAATGCAAAATATATAGTAGAACCTATGGTTGTTGAGGGGCCCTTCTCATCAATCAAAGATTGAGGCTTAACTCAAATTATTCACCAACAACAGGACATCAACAGCTAAGAAATTGAAACTTCCATTAACTGATAAAAATTACATAGTGTCTATGTAAAAATTATTGCTATCGTCTATGTATTACAACTACTCTGTAAATAATATATGTATATGTATGCTACGTTTCTTCATAGGAAACATCTTTATATAGGTTTACAATAAGAGAGAAGGTCGACATAGTCGACCTCTATAAAAATAGAGGTCTTAATGACTTCAAAACATCTGCAGGGTGGTTTATGACAGTGCACAAGCCATCTTCCTGAGTCCACGGCGTTGATTCTCCTCGACACGGACAACTGGGTGTTGGTTCCCTTCAATCGTGGGCAGAAGATGTGTTGGAAAGCTGGGCGTGGAAGGACGAGGATCTTTTGGAACTTTGACGTGGGCAGAGAATGCGCTGTCAAGCTGAGCGAATGAGAGGACATATCTTCTTGTAATGAAGGCTCACGCACCATGATGGCCACGTCCTTAACATAACCCACATCATCTTTTTTGTCTTTATTGCCTTGAAATATCTCAACCAACGATTCCGCGAGTATGAATGGAGGGATGAACAACGGTTCAGATGCAGCTGAGCGACTTCGGCGTGAACGTGCGACTGAATGAAGGTCTAAATGACGACCGCAACCTGTAGAACCAAATCTAAATGCCAAACATGTCTAGAAATGTGAAATGATTGTTAATAAACCATAAAAACGATGATAATTATTCACGATTCGTACGATATTCAAATAAATGCATACTTGGGTCTGTTTGGCGGTCTGATTGGAAAAGAGAATGTCTTATCATATCAAAATAGTGGAAATAATGCCAACCAGAGCATGTTTACTGATCAAAATGGTGTCAAAAATGGACGCCAACATTCCCCCAAACCGGAGATATGCTAGGTCCCACTGAGAAAAAGAACATAAATTCAGGAAGAAGGCTTAGATGTGGTAGCAGCTGCCTTCGACTTGAAGAGGAAGTGGATTTAGCTCTAAGCTTATGAAATTGATCCTTCAAGGCATCATGCTTCAACCGGAGAGAAAGGTTGGAGGTTGTCTTGGCGATATTTAAATCTTCCACACACTTCACCTGGAAACGTAAGTCCTTGTTCTCTTGACAAAGCTCAGAGATGATCTCAACATACTTCTCGTTCTAGATTTTTAACTGTGCTATGTCTTGGGTTAATCTATCCACAGTCTGATGGAGTGGAGCAGATGCTTCTACTAAAGACTCAGGGTCTTTTTGAGGGCTTGATCCCTTCAGAGATGGTTTGGGATCAGTATATGTAATGTTTTCCTCAGGGGCCTTATCTTCAATATGTGCGGACGCAGGTTCCAAGACAGGGTCTTCAAGTAAACTGGCAGATAAATTGGCTAAAGCGAGGAGAGGTGATTCAAAGACAGGATCATTCGTCTGGTCATCATGACTGTCTGAATGCATTAGATGGATGTCAGACTGATCGATAGACTAGACGACGGTCTGTTCATCAGACTAGTCATGATTGGCCTTTCTTGAATTTGTGGGTATTGGTGAGAAAAATGGGGGTTCCGTGGTTGTGTCCTTGTGGACAGGCTCAGGGGAGGATGAATGGACAGGGTGTATTTATCCTGAGGCACCTTCACTAAATTGTACGGACTCAGTATCCCTTTTTGTTTGGGTAGGGGTTTGAACGAGTTCATCTACACGAGTTTGGAATCGGTGACACTTGTGAGAGGAAGAGGCTTTAACAATGGGATTCTTAACTAGGTGGGGGTTTAGCGTTTCAAACACAAAGCTATCCCACGTTTTCCCTGCTTCCTTCAACTGATGGGTGATCAATATTTTTATGAGGCAGTGATGGTATAAACTGCCAGCAGGGTTAACCACATTTTTCCTAACCTAGCTAGACATCTTTTCTAGGCTCTTTAGAAGATAGAATGGAAAACTGAGGTCCTGATTATTAACAAAATGTGCCAATAATCGAAAGTGACAGGCTTTAAAAATGGTGTACTTACACTCACAAGTGATCAGCTAGATGATAACAGTCAAGAGCTCGAGATACTCAGGATTAACCCAATCCCTATGGAATCCTTTGGTGCCTTCAACATGTTGGTATTCGAATTTGAGATCGAATTCGTGATCCGTCCGTGGAAGGAAAAGGTGTTTGTTTCAACGGGCACCTTCCCTGGGCAGTTTCGTGGCCTGCGTAATGGACTCTTCTGTTACGGGAAAGGTGAGATGGGAAACCTTAGTTGTTTTTCCATTGAACCCCTTAGCAAAAAGGAGTGAAACCTTGTCATCATGGTCGTCAAGAAGATGAAGGAACGGACCCCAGCCTACTCGCAGGAACACTTCACGACATGCCTTAAATTCAGGAATACGGAGGAGGTCTTGGTAGTTGCCAGGCTCATAACAGATTGGCATTGTTGAACAGAGGAAATGAATGCAAATGGAACAGGGGATGCAAGAGATACAGAGGGTGCAAGAGATTGCAGGAGACGCAGCTTGATAGACTCCGGAAGGATAAGGGCAGGAAGAATGAAGAAAATTTCACGCAAATGTAGGTTTAAATGGCGATTCGTTCGAACAGTTAAACGATCGTGAGTAGGGATTTAGCACGCTCGAGCGATCTTTCTATGATGCCAAGATCTTTGAATCATGTGCCATCATGAAAATATGTGCATTGATAAATTCCTATGGTGATGATATATTCAACCATGTCTAAATTAACTAAATGAGATATTAAAACCATATGATAGCCATAAGATGATTCTAGAAATCGTAATGATTTGATGAAATCGAAATGAGCAAGAAATGAGGTCGAATGCAGAAATGTTATTTGATTAATCCCTAGTATGGTTAGTCAACTGAATTTTACCAGCAAAATTAAAAAATTAGATCCCTAACAGACTTAATCATGTTATAAACTATGATTTCATTCAGTACTTCATTCGGCACTTCATTCAGATAGTCGTTTATTTGCCCCATTCGTCACTCATTTGGATCGTCATTCAACCCTTCATTCAACCCTTGATACAGACCTATGTACAAAAGTGTGCTTTGATGGATCTGACTGCTGCTGATTATGCAGAGAATTTTTCTGGGGCTGTCAGCACACAAGAGATGTTGTAAGCTTGCTTTTCTGAAACTTTAGTCACGCTCCTCTTTATTTATCATGGGTCAAAAACAATCTTATGCTACTTGCATTATCCTGAAAACACCTATCATTTTGTCAAAGATAAATGAACTTTTTATAAATATTCAGAAAGTAAAAACAATTCTGAACCTCCCCTAAACCAAAAATATGGTGTGTCCTCAAGCCATCAAGGAAAAATTGATTAATATGCAAATAGTTTTAGTTAAATATAGTTTAGCCAATAGCTCTAAGATGCTGTGATAATTTTTCGTAAGAAAGAAAATGAAATACTAACTAATAAATGGAGATGATTCAGATATATACATTGATCAGAAAAAAATAACAGTGCTTAGGAAGACCATATGAATAATAATAGTACAATTGATACGAAAAATTCCATAGGAAATCCAGTCATCCAGGACTCATTTGAAAGATTTCTTGTCATCCAAAGAATATAGACAAAGTTCACCTTAGAGTTTGTGAGATTTCTATAGTTATGGGTCCCATTTCTAGGATAATCATACCCAAGGTATTGTTTGAATTAGATGACAGGGTCCAAGTCCAACTTACATCCATTCTCTAATGACAGTATAAATAATTGGCCTAACTTGTATTTGTATACTCGGGTTTTTTAGATGATCCATATGCATAGTAATGCATTAACCAAACCTCTTTTACCCGATATTGCCCCACTACCAGCAGGCCTGTTCAGTACCCCGATGGGTTTATCTTGGTACCATGCAAGCATAGCCCCGCTGCCAGCGAGCCTGTTCAGTACCCCGATGGGTTTAATTTCATTTACCGAGCTTCCTTGTTTAAGATTTTACTTAGCATGGAACCGCTGCCAGCGAGCCTGTTTAGTACCCCGGAGGGTTTGCTTTGTATAATGATATTTTTTTTGTAAGGAAGCCGGTTGGCACTAGAGTGTGTTAAGCCTGCTAAACACATAATTCAAATTTTAGAGCGAACCTTATGAGTAAATTTGTTTATAATAGCCTGAATTATAGATCATGTCAAAAGATAATAACCTAAAGCTATTCTTTGATGTCTTAGTCTATCTTCTTCATAAAAGATTGGTAATGTTCCCCTCAAAATAGAAAATATCACTCACTTTTGGGATACCTTTTTAAAGAATGCTTAAGAGACAAGTTTTGATAATGAGTCTAGGATGAACTAGTAATCCATAGGTGTAAGATAGAACTTTTGAAAATTATGATAATTAAAGTAGGTCTTAAGCAACTATTCTAATGAGAAATTAGAAATGTACATGTCTAAATCAATTACCATATACATAATCATAAAATAAAGTGGTTTGAAATGATATAAAGAATACTTTAATAAATTTTCAATTTCCAACAATAATCAAAAGAGAAGGAATTAAGATGCATCATGAGTTTTTCTTTTAGAGCACTTCCATTTTTAGATAATATTGCATGAGCTGATTATAGAGATAAGATACTTGTAATTAAGTTGCAAAACCACTTTTTAGATGATTCAAATTTATTCCAAACAAAAACATATGTACAAAGAAAAATCATATGAAATTTTATTGAAATTAGGGAAGGGGAAAAAAGTCTTCCTGACTTAATTGACAAAATTCCATAAGCTGATCATAAGAGTGAATTTCCTGTATAGATGAAATCAACTGATAGAAATGACTCTTATTTATTAAAAAAAAAGATATATTTACATATATACAAATGAAGATAACCCAACATAATTCAAGAACCAGGAGAAGGAGGAATGACTTCCTCTTCTACCAGCTCCATCTCCTCCTGTTGTAAGGCATTATGCACAAAATCTTGTTTAGATATTGGTTGATGATAAAGTCTAAGTCTATGTCCATTTACAACAAAGAAAATTTGCGAATCATCAATTGTATTAATCTTAACAGATCCATTATCAAAAGATGTAACAATTTCATATGGGCCCATCCATCGAGTAGTTAATTTACCTTTAAATTTGTTGTATATTGAATCAAAAAGTAATGCCCAGTCTCCAGTTTTGAATTGTTTTTGTTTAATGTATCTATCATGCCACTTTTTGCGTTGGTTTTGAATTAAAATTGTGTGGTGAATGGCATCTTGCCTAATCTCGTCTAATTCATTTATCTACATGATTCGTTGTTTCTGTGCTTCTTCTAGATTCATCCCTAATTGTGCAGCCATATGAAAGGTTTTGACTTGAAATTCAATGGGTAGAAGAACTTGTTTACCATAAACAAGTTCATAAGGTGTGTTGCCGGTGGTATTCCTCCAAGTTATTCTATAAGCCCACAAGGCTTCTGGGATCCTATCTGCCCAGTCTTTGTGGTGTAACTGGATAGTCTTAGTCGGGATGGCTTATAATACTTTGTTGGTAGACTCTACCTGACCATTGGCTTGCAGGTGATATGGTGAAGATTTACAATTTCTAATACCATATTTATCAATAAGTTCTTTCATCAACTTGGAGGTGAACTGAGATCCTTGATCGGTTACAATTTCCCTAGGTACACCAAATCGGGTAAATATTTCTTCATATATAAATTCTACCACAGATTTCTCTGTGGCTCAGAATAAGGCTCTAGCTTCTACCCACTTGGTGACATAGTCTGTACAGACTAGGATGTACTTCTTCTTGCGAGACATAGGGGAAATTGGCCCAACGAAATCTAGAGCCCATTTTTCAAAAGGCTCAATCATAACTTGGGGTTGTAAGGGCATCTCATCGGATGACGTAGGTCTACCCATTCTTTGGCAACTGTCACATCCATTGACATACTTGGCAACATCTTTAAAAATGCTTGGCCAATAATATCCAGAGTGCAACACTCTGTATGTTGTTCTCTTATCAGAAAAGTGCCCACCACAAGGTCCACCATGATATGCATGAAGGATCTCTGCCATATTATGCTCTCATACACATCGTCTAATAATGAGATCAGGACCAGTACGAAAGAGGTCATTGTCCACCCAAGAGTAATTAGAACTTTGAACTATGATCCTACGTTTCTCAGGTGGGGAGAGATGGTTTGGTAGCTTTCCAGTTGATAAATAATTGGCTATGTATGAAAACCAAGGGGTTCGAACCGACACAAAGAACAAATGTTCATCTGGGAATCTATCATCGACATGACTAGCATTATTGTCAATTTGAATTCGAGAGAGAAAATCTACTACCACATTCTCTCGACCGAGACGATCAACAATGGTAATGTTAAATTCTTGTAACAAAAGAAGCCACCGAGTCACCCTACCATTGGTGATAGGTTTGTTCATTAAAAATCTAATGGCAGAGTGGTCAGTGTGTATAAAAATTTCATATCCTATGATATAATGACGAAACTTGTTGATGGCATAGACTACTGCTAGAAACTCTTTTTCAGTAACAGTGTATTTCGATTATGCAGGAGTCAAATTTTTACTAGAAAAGTAGATGGCATGTGATGTTTGTCCCTCTTTTTGACCTAAGACTGCCCTTATAGCTATGTTGGAAGCATCACTGGATATATGGAAGGGAAGGGACCAATTGGGGCCCCTAAGTATTGGTGCCACTGATAGCTTTTCCTTCAAAGTTTCGAAGGCATGTTGACAAGGTTCATTCCATTGGAATTTTGTATCTTTCATGAGTAACTTGAACATAGGTGTGGCTATCTTAGTGAAGTTTTCAATAAAATGCCTATAATAGCTTACATGGCCAAGAAAGCTTCTTACTTCATTCGGAGTTTTTGGAGGAGGAAGATTAACAATTATTTCTATCTTGGCAGGATCCACCTTGATACCTTGAAGAGAGACATGATGTCCCAGAACTATGCCCTCAATTAGTAGCATTTTACATTTTTCATGACTAAGGGCTAAGTTCGTTTCTTGGAACTGAATAAGAACTGTTTCGAGATTATCAAGGGATTCTTGGAAGGTATTGCCATAAACTGTAAAATCATCCATATAAACTTCTACACAATCATGTATACGGTCAGTAAAGATTCCTAGAACTGCACACTGGAAAGTGGCAGGTGCATTACATAAGGAAAATGGAAATACTCGATAGGCATATGTCCCCCAAGAACAAGTAAAGATTGTCTTGTCCTGATCCTCAGGTGCTATTAATATTTGATTTTATCCACTATACCCATCAAGGAAAGAAAAATATTGTTTCCCTGACAAGGTATCTAACACCTGGTCAATGAAAGGTAAAGGGAAGTAGTCCTTAAGAGTGGCCTTGTTTAATTCTTGAAAGTCAACACAGATACGCCATTTCCCTGTAACTTTCTTTGGAACTACTACCAGAGGAGCCACCCATTTACTATTAGAAATTGGGTAGATGAAACCAGCGTTAAGGAGTTTTTGTAATTCATCTTTTACTATATCCTTTAGGGATGGGTTCATTCTTCTCTGGGGCTTCCTGACAAGAGGTATGTTTGAATTTGTGTAAATGTGGTGAATATAGGTATCTGGGTGTATACCCTTCATATCGGTGTATTCCCATGCAAATGCTCCAGTTTGACTCTTGAGAACTTTTAGTAATTGTTTTTGCTGACTCTTGTCTAAACCTGCATTTATATGTAGAAATTTTTCGGAACTAACCTCACAAGGTATGGTATAGGATCCTAAATTTTCTTCGATTGTGAAGACACGGGGTGTAGTTTTAAATGTTGAGAGGCTTATATTTTCTTGGAATTCATCTCCAAATATTTGGTCAAGTTGGAAAAAAGACTGAGGAAAGTATATACATGTTGTGGAAGAGATAAATTGGTTCAACACATTCTCTCTATTATGTTCTTGAAGTGCCCAGGAGAAATCAATAACAAGGGAAAGTTCTTCCAAGTTCTCATCCCCAAAGGGACAATCTAACCAAAACAGGTTTTCAGTTACTGGTTGTGCTGGTGGGTATAAGGCAAGTTTTCTTGTAGATAACCCATCAGAGATAATCATCTCTCCATTCCCGCAGCCTATAAATGCATTAGCAGTGGCCAACCAAGGTCTTCCTAGAATAATGGGGTGTCCTTTAGAAGGGTCTTTTGATTCTATGACCATAAATTCCACAGGATATTCCCATGAAGCGACCGATACAATGATATCATCTAAGATCCCAGTAGGCTGCACCATAGTGCGATTTGATAATTATATTATTGTTGGGGTAGGGCGGAGGAACTGTCCTAAATGGAGAGTTTCTAAAACTGTGGTAGTCATTAGGTTAATAGCAGCTCCTAGATCAATAAGTGTATTTCCTATGGAAATGTTATTGATGATAACAGTCACCACAGGATTTCCTGGATTTGTATACTTTGGAATTCTAGGTTGGTTTTCTATGTAATCTGACATTTCACCTATGACATGGATCGTCGGAGGGTCTTTTTGCTTTTTTCCTGGTCTTTTAATACAGAGTTCTTTTATTGCTTTACTATATGTTGGGATATCTTTAATGGCCTGTAACAAAGGGATTTTAATACAAATATTTTTTAATTCGTTAATGATATCATACTCTAGACAAGTTACAGGTTTTTCTATTACTAGACGCTCTGGATATGGGGGTGATCTTTCTCTTGCAATTACTTCTTTATGAGGATGGTTGTGTGTTGAATATTTAGGAATGACCACATCTGCAAGAATGGCATCATTCAAAACTTCACTAGGTATGTTTTCTTCTTCATTCTCTTCTCGGATAACAACTGATGACTTGGGATGATCTTGCAAAACTCTTCCAGACCGCAGTTGAATATCATGTATTGGTGCGGTCGAAATGGCATATGATGGAAGAGGTAGAAACCCAATGCTATTAAGAACTTGGGTTGGCTTGTTGTTATGATTTGGTATCGATTGTGCAGGTAATATTGTGGGTCTTGGAGGATTCATATTCTGGAAATGGTGAGGTTGATTTGTAATAGGGGTAGTAAAGGAGGTACGAATCTAGGAAAAATTTGCTAGATATTAGGTGGGTGAGGATAGTTAGGCATAGGAGAAGGTGGTTGAGCATAAGCTTGTCCTCTCCATCATGTGGCCATTGTTGTTGTTGAGCATTCTGAGGAGGGTACTGCGGTGGCCAATTTTTCCAACATGAAGTGTTCCACTGTTGAAGAGGTTGATAAGGATGGTAATAGGGTGGAAATTGTGATGATGGATCATGATATGATGGTTGATCTCTAGGTTTCCAAGGCCTCCTAGAGTTTTCACCAAATTTTCCACTCTTATATACAGCTTGCAACCCAGGAAACAATGGACAACTATCAGCTGGATGTTCTTCTATACAAAGGTGACAAACTAAAACATTATTCAATGGACATTCCCGTTGGGGATGTTTAGTTCTACACCTAGGACCAAAAACACTCATTGTTGCACGCTCTTCATCTTGTCTCTTTTTGGCTTGTAATGCACCCAATTGAGAACCCATGGCTCCTAAGATATCTGTTTTGAAATTTTCCAATAGGTTTCCCAATTCTACCCTTGTAACTCCACTAGGACCGGATGTATTTCCCTTCAAGTTCCTATTGTAAGATTCTCGAAAATTTCTTCCACTTTTCCCTCTGCTCCTAGAGTAATTCCTACATAGCTCACAAATATGTGCAAAAGACTTATGATAGATGTCTCCTGCTGCCATGAGATTAAGGTTTCCTAACAATTCTTCTGAGATTCCCTTGAGGAAGAGTGTTCTTATTGCATCTTCCCAAAGATCACAATATTTAGATTTATGTAACACATAGTTAAATCTTTCGAGATAGTCTTCTAGGATCTCATCTTCAAGTTGTTGTATTTTAAAAATATCATTGCGAGAGTCCTTAGGTTTATAGTAATCCTGATATTTCCGTAGAAATGCATTCTTCATGTCTTCCCGAGTTCTAATACTAGATTCTCCTAACCCCATAAACCATCCAAGAGAAGAATCTTTTAATGTGGCAGGAAAGACTTTTAGCTTTTAGCCATCTTGTAGGTAGTTATAACTCCTACACAAAATGTCAAATTCGAATAAGAATGTATCTGAATCCTCACTACTTTTCCCATAAAAGGTTGGTAGTGAGGAGGGAGGGATGTTTTTCATAGTTACATCTTGTGCAATGTCTAGCATAGGGAATCCAAAAGTACCTTCAGTTCTAACTTCTCCCTCTTCTTCATCTTGTCGGACATGATCTTCATTTTCATCCTCCATGAAGACTTGATTTCCAAAGAGAGAATACTTAGGTGGTTTCTTTCTCGGGGAATATGGGATATCCCAACGTTCTGTTTCAGGAAGAGTATTATTCTTTTTACGAGAAGAATTACCAACTTCGTGGGAATCCAGTTTTGAAGGTCCTACCGTTGTTGTTTCAATCAGTGAAATAACTATGTTCACAGAATTTTCAAAAAGAGTGTCTAATTGTGTAGGATCAACAAAATCTACTAAGTTTGGACCACCTACTATTGAAAAGGTAGTGTCTTTGGGCTTTTGAGCTAATGGAGGGTTGAGAGGTTCTGAAGTTTTATCCCTTTGAGTTTCCTCTTGTCTAAGTTCGGTCTCAATATGAGCTTGAGGTTCTTCTAGTGGAATTTCTTTATGAACATACTTTTCTGATGTCTCTAGGGTTTCCCCTAAATGGTTTCCAGAAAGGATTTCCTTTGATTTCCAAGTAGGACTATCCCCTTTAGGTGTCTTCCGATACCTTTCTCCCGAGTTAGTAGTTGGGGTGGCACGCCCCCCGTATAGGTTAGTAGGAATTTTAGTAGGGATTTTAGTAGGAATGCTAGTTTTAATAAATCTACCTTTTGAGTCTCTAGACCTATTCATGAAAACAAAACTATAACTAAAATAAATTGCATCACTACTATTGTTGGGTTTTGGGGATGCCTGTTATAACAAATGTGCAGGTTCTTACCTCTCGTCTTACCTCTCACCTGCCACCAACCTATTTCTAAGTTTCAAAAAGGAAATTCAATTTATCACTAAATTTTAGGAGAAAATTCTACCTATCTACAACTGAATTCTACCTATCTACAACTCCCAGGAAACGGCACCAAAATGTTGAGGTGTATTTACTATCTTAAGGAATCACCAAAATATTTAATTATCGACCAGGGTTGGTAATCTTAGAGTTGTGGCACAGTATATGCTGAGGTAGAATGGGACCTAAGGTTTCGGCTTGGTAGACCTTATAAATGTTTAATAAAGAAAAGATCGAAAGATCTTTCAAAATGAAAAAACTGAGTCAAACTCCTAGAATACAACTACTGAACTAACTAAACCAACAGGTCAGAATAGTATTAATCTATACTACTCTACTCCATGGACAATAACTGGAAAGATAAAAACAACAATATTATTCTAGGAGGCAAGACTTAATCAAAAGCAAAATTACTTTGATGGAATTGGAAACTATTGATTAAGGACTCAACTCTCATCTAGAAATTAGAAAGTAACAATTACAAGTGAGTTCGGAAACCTATCCATGAAATGACTCAATTAACAATTAACTAGGAAAACAAGAAACTATATGATCTTAAGGCAAAACTACAAACTACTGATAAATTCAAGAGTTAAACTATTCAAGCATTCAACAATTACTCAAAAACTAAACTAAACTACCTAATTCCATTCTCCTTGGGGATTCTGAGGAAATGTATCAAAGATAATAGGAATAGGAGAGAATGTATCAAAATGACTTTCAAATGTAACAAGGAAACAAAATGGGATTAAATCTAGTTTAACTTCGACAAACAAATGCAAACTAAAGAGTGTCCAATTACAACTAACTTTAAACATTATGATCTATTCTCTATCCATAAGCGAATGACTTGGAACAAATGAAATCTGGAAGCAAGTAGAAAACTTAATAAAGATATTTACTTAAAACTGAACTTGGTTGAGAAGCAAGTAGAAAACTTGATAAAGATATTTTATTTCTGAACCAAATCCTATTCTATGAACATCTTCATTAACTATGTAAATGGGAAAACTAATCCTATGCTCGAATGGAGAAACTATCAAAACTAATGTACCTTGGAGAATGAAATTACTAAGTTCAATCCGAAATCAATCTTAAGAAACATGAAATAACTAAACTAAGAATGGAACTAATGAATTCTAGAACAGTAAGGTATTAATGAATCAGATATAAAAGAAATGTAATCTGTAAAGTAACTAAAGCAATAGTTAAGGAAATGGAAAGAGAACTAAAGATGAATATGGAACTAAATTAAAACTCTATGTAGTGTAGAACAAGATCATGATTATAGTTAAGAATGCTAATTAGATGCAAGAAATATTACAGTTTAAAAACCTAAGAAACTGGATTTTAAACAAGCATAAAAACAACGCAGAAAATATTAAAGTCCGTATGACGATTCGGAAGGCAGTCTGAAAGACGGTCCGAATGGTAGTCCAGATGGAAGAAAATGATTTAAACTAAGGAAAGAAGCAGACTGAATGATCTTAATGCCAGCTGGTTGATGCATATGCAACTACAGTGCAAGAAAAGCAGTGAATAGACTGTTTAGAGTTGGAATGGCAAGAAGCAACCTATATTAATCATTATCTAAGGAAAACAAACTATTTTTATGGCATAATAAACAAGGCTGAGATGTAAAATAAAACTAACCTACAACTACAGGAAAAACTAGCAGAACTAATTCTAACTATGAATTCAACTCTAAACTACTGAAACATTAACTGACTTTATCTAATTGCAAATGACAAGACTGAAAGCAAACTAAGATGATTTATGCATGACCGGTCATTAACTTCTAGGAATATAAATTAAACTTAACAAATTAAACTAGCAGCAAGATATAAATACAAGAAATAAAGAACTATCATGTACAGGAAATAAAACAACATCATCTACAGGAAACAAGTTAAGTACTGGAAATGAAAACTATTAATTTGCAGAAAAGAAATGCAGAATATACAGTAGAACCTCTGGTTGTTGAGGGGCCCTTCTCAGCAATCAAAGATTGAGGCTTAACTCAAATTCTTCACCAACAACAGGACATCAATAGCTAAGAAACTGAAACATCCATTAACTGATAAAAATTACACAACGTCTATGTAAAAATTACTACTATCGTCTATGTATTACAACTGCTCTGTAAATAATATATGTATATGTATGATGCGTTTCTTCACAGGAAACATCTTTACATAGGTTTACAATAAGAGAGAAGGTCGACGCAGTCGCCCTCTCTAAAAATAGAGGTCTTAATGACTTCAAAACGGCTGCAGGGTGGTTTACGACAGTGCACAGGCCGTCTTCCTGAGTCCACGGCGTTGATTCTCCTCAACACGGACAGCTGGGCGTTGGTTCCCTTCAATCGTGGGCAGAAGATGTGTTAGCAAGATAGGCGTGGAAGGATGAGGATCTTCTAGTACGTTGACATGGGCAGAGAATGCGCTGTCAAGCTGAGCGAATGAGAGGATGGATCTTCTTGGAATGAAGGCTCACGCACCATGAGGTTCACGTCCTTAACAGAACCCACATCATCTTTTTCGTCTTTATTGCCCTGAAATATCTCAACCAACGATTCCGAAGGTATGAATGGAGAGCTGAACGACGGTTCAGATGCAGCTGAGCGACTTCGGCGTGAACATGCGACCGGATGAAGGTTTGAATGATGAACGCAACCTGTAGAACCAAATCTAAATGCCAAACACATCTAAAAATGTGAGATGGTTGTTAATAAACCATAAAAATGACGATAAATACTCACAATTCGTATGATATTCAAATAAATGCATACCTAGGTCTGTTTGACGGTCTGATTGGCAAAGAGAATGACTTATCATATCAAAATAGTGGAAATAATTCCAATTAGAGCATGGTTACTAGTCAAAATGGTGTCAAAATGGTGTCAAAAATGGACGCCAACAAGTGGAGGATATACTTCACATTTAAGCTATAGAATGGTTGGCAGTTCTCTTCCAACCACGAGACAACCCACGTGGACACATCACACGGGGGGGCCATCTATTTGGACCCATCCCCCATGGGGTCATATTTTTCCAGGACATCACATAGGACCAAACTATCCAGGAACCCTTTTTCCTGGATTACCTTATCCCAGAAACCAAAACACCCCTTGGGAGCACCATAATGTCCCACCTATTGGACCTTCGGCCGGCGGACCACCCCCACCAGCTGTCCCACCACTTCCACCATCATCCGGCCCACCACCACCACCCCATTTTGGAGTAGGAGGACCCTCGCATTCTAGCGGAGGCCCACCCCATTCTGTAGGAGGAGGACCCACACCTTCTAGTGGAGTACCTCCCCATTCCGGAGGAGGAGGACCACCCCATTCCGAAGGAGGCGGACCCCCACCTTTTGGCGGTTAACCACCCTACTCTGGAAGAGGTGAACCCCCACTGTATGGTGGAGGCCCACCTTATTCGGATGGCGGAGGACCCCCTCAGGTCCACCTCCCAACCCGAGAATCCCACCCCCATATGGTTAATTTCCTACGGGAGGACCTTACGACCAGTTGGTCCATGGTCCTACTGGTACACACATGACTTATCACTACTACCAGTATCCACAACCAAACCAACAATTACCATTTCTGGCTACACTTGACCTGCTAGAATTATCACGGTTGACTAACGATCCCATTTATCATGGCACTAATTGAACAACCATTCCGGTGAAGTTACCATCAGACATCCCTAAGTTTGACGACAAACACGGGGAGGACCCGAAAAATCATGTAATGACTTATCATTTATGGTGTTCGTCCAACTCCTTAATGGATAATTCCATCTGTTTGAGGTTATTCCAGCGAACCCTTACCAACACTACCTCCAAGTGGTACATTGAGTTACCACCACACTCTTTTCTCGATTATCGATCCTTGGCTATGTCATTTTTGTCACATTTCCAATCACCAATCCACTATGAAACCAGTACAGACCTCTTTAATTCTCTCCAGCAAACTACCGCCACTCACATTTATGATCATATACATGAGTGGAGGCGGAGACGACGTCTGATCAAAGCTCCCATTCCGGACCAACTCCTTGCAAATTGGTTTAAAAAGTCACTAATACCCGTCATATCCAAATATGTCACTATGGGTGGGGCCATCACAGAAGAACAAGCTATATCTTGTGACCAGTACTTAGACTTGGTCTATGCTCAATCTGGCACCTTATACGATATCGTTCCTGACGCACCCCTCCCTACCTATGACCTAGCAAAACCACCCACGGGACCTCATGCCGATGACATCATGGTTCAATTCAGAACCAGTCTGCCTCACAATCCGGTGGATCACATGCCACCATGGATCGACCCCACCCCAATCACAGGTTGGGAACGGCACCAACAGATCACCCAACCCTTCTTCCACCGAAGAAGTGAATTAAGTCCAATCTGCTTCACCCCAAAAATCCAGTGGTAAAAAGAAGAACAAAGGAAAAAACAAAAAGTCTTATAATCAGCAGGAGCCCAAACAGAACAATCTCGACGACACCAAACAAAAGCAGAAGGTTAAGTATCCTTGTTTACTATGCGGTGGTGACCACTTCACCAAAGAGTGACCACATCGGGATGAGGTCCAAAATTTCCTCAAGGGGAACCTCACACCCACAGTTTTAACTGATCCCTTCCCCACACAACAACAACAGATGATCATGCAACAACCCTCTCCTTCTCAAGGAGAACCATCCTCAACCGCTCATGTTCTCATGATGGCCGGTAGTGAAACTATCAACTTGAACACTCAATCATGTTCCTATGAATCAGTCCCAAATAAGGAATCCAACAGAAGTATACTTAAAAATCTTCCGCATCTACATCGGACATTCCCTCGCCCCAAGGTCCTCTGATTTTTTAGAAACCTTCACTTGATTTAGTGTTACATCCACCCAAGAGCACCATTATAAAAGATGTTTTCAATCCCAATGCTCGAGCTACTCAAAACTACAACATAGTAGAGGACTTAACACAAGCCCCTTGTGCTATGTCAACATTGGAAGTCTTACGAAACTGTCCTAATCAGTGTAAGACCCTCCTCGCTTCTATCGGTGTTGTAGACCCTGATTCCTCAAATACCATTATGTTCAGACTTGAGTATTTCAAGCCAAGGATTTCCCACCAACTTGTGTTGCAAATTGTTACCAACGTTGTGGGGAAAATCACCCATCGTACTATTTTAGACGAAGGAGCCTCCACCTCGGTAATGTCGCTATCCTGTTGGAGAGCCATTAGATCTCCCGAGTTGAACCGTTCCCCTACCACTTTGAAGGCATTTGACGGTCATGGATTCCAACCACACGGGTTGTTACAAGATTTGGAAATAGAGCTGGAGGGAAAGACCATTTCCATTAATGTGGAGGTAGTCACCGCCTCGTTGGATTATAATTTACTCCTTGGTCGTAATTGGTTTTATGCCATGACTACGGTTGCATCATCCGTATTCCCCATTATACAATTTCCCCACTAAGGGAATATTGTCACCATCAACCAAATGGATTTTTGTACACTGGACACCATTACTCATCTTGCAAACAACGTACCACTCTTAGGACATTCGTCGCAAATATATGAGAGTGTGGGGGTAGGACTCCTTAAAGATTCATCCCTCATGGGAGTCTTTCCATCACCGGATCCCCCTTCCCTTGTTTCCATGGTGAACATGATTTCTTCTATGATCCCCTCACCATCCCACTCCATTAAACAATGGCTCATGCCCTATCCTGATAAGTTGGAATCGATTGGAGATGTTATGCCCCTAACACCAACGGAAGCTATTTACAAGGCTATCCAATCGGAACTTGATGAGCACTTTTCAGTGGCATCTACTTCTCATTCTCCACCCTCACAACGTACTTCATCCCCACCTAATTCTCTCCTGCGGACTTTTCATTCCGACGAGTCCATCATGGAGATAATGAGTATGGATGAACCCCCATGGGAAGACCTACACCATTGATTGTCTTTCCTCCCACCGCTAGATTCTGTGGAGAACCACATTAAAACAATCATCTCGCCAGATGTCTTCCCCTACCGCCAATATCCTATCCTCACCTATGATACGGTGACCGAGTGTAACTTGGAAACATTACGCCTACATTGTCGATCGACATCTCGGCCACACCCAGAGTCGTGGAACATATTAGTATAGGCCAAAACTTCTCTCCTAAAGAGATTACCTCATATACGGCCTTATTCAAACAGTTCCACGACATCTTTGCATGGATCTATGAGGAAATTCCTGGGATTGATCCTACTATCATTGTACATGAGATCCAAACATATCCGGATGCTAAACTCGTCTAACAAAAATAATGTCCAGTGGACCCTAGGAAAACTATGGCTATAAAGGATGAAATTGAAAAGATATTGAAGGTTGGGTTCATTTATTCGGTTCCCTTGACAGACTGGGTCTCTAATGGCATCCCCGTTACCAAAAAATAGGGCACCATTAGGGTTTGTGTCGATTACAAGGACCATAATAAGGCTTGTCCCAAGGACAACTACCCTACCCCGTTTATCGACCAAATCATCGACAACTGTGCTAGAAGCGTCATCTTCTCATTCATGGATGGTTTTTCTGGCTATAATCAAATTGAGATCTACCCGACCAATCAACATAAAACCGGTTTCATATTCCCGTGGGGCACGTTTTCATATCGCAAACTACCCTTTAGCCTTAAAAATGATGGCGCTACATTCCAGCGGGTTATGCCGTACGCTTTCCATGACGTGAAGGAATTTGTAGAACCATATATCAACAACCTCCCTGCCCATTCGAATCGTCGTGAGTTCCACATTGACCATCTGACGACAGTATTCCTAATATGTAGGCGGTATGGCATCCGTTTAAACCCTCACAAGTGCATATTCTGTGTCGAGTCTGGATGCCTCCTCGACTTCATCATTTCGAAAGATGGGATCTGCATTCATCCCTTGAAGGTAGAAGCCATTGTTTCTCTACCACCCCCAACGGATATACCAGAACTACAAAGTTTGCCAGGTAAGGCAAACTATTTTAAGACGCTTCGTGTGTAATTTCGCCGAGAAAACTCAGGGATACATGTGGTTTATTAATAAGGACGTCCCTTTTATTTGGGATGATTATGCTCATCATTCCTTTGAAAACCTAAAACACACTATCACCCATGCACCTGTGCTACAACCGCCCAATTACACCAAGGATTACATCCTTTATCTTGCTGGTTCCACTACCACCATTGCTATGGTTTTGGTTCAGGAGGATAGTAACGCCCATGAGCATGTGATTTACTACCTTAGTAAGGGTCTTATTGACTTTGAAACGCGGTATTCACATGTCGAGAAGCTAGCTATCGCAATAGTCATTGCTGTCCAAAAGTTCTGCCATTATATCCTCCTCCACACTACCACCATCATTGTCGACTCTAACCTTATGTACCACGTTCTCACACGTTAGGTGTTGGGGGGGAAATATTCATGTTGGATCGTAAATCTTCAGGAATTCGACCTCCAGTTTGAGAATGCCAAGTCTTAAAAGTCTTTGGTTTTTGCGGAGCTTATCTGCGATCTTCCCCGTACTGATCAGGGAACTGATCCCATTGAATCCCTCCCCAACAAGTCTTTGTTTCTCATCAGTAATTTTGAACCATGGTATGGAGGCATCACTTTGTATCTCCAGGCCCAAACGTTTGAGTCCTCAGTTATCTTGTGAAAACCGTCGCCATGTGCATTACCACAAAAAGTACTACCTAATCATCAGTGATACCTTATATCGTCATGGTGTTGATTTTATCCTCCGACGATGCTTAACTCATGAAGACGATGAACACGTTCTTAATGATTTTCACTCAGGGGCATGTGGCGGTCATCTTTCTAGGATGGCTACAACTTAGAAAATCCTACGCGCTGGATACTATTGGACTTTCATATTTAAAGATTGTATTGAAGCCGTCAAGAAGTGTCCTCCTTGCGAACTTTTTCATCATAAAAAGAACTCTCACCCAGCTCCACTACATCCAGTTATTTCCCTCGGCACCGAATCGTCGAAGTGGACCAACATCTGCACCAAACATATGTAAACTATCAATACTACTCCAAAAACATCAAAAATCATAAAATGAAAAACACAACAGAGTTGTCAATCTTACCTAGGTTCCCCCACTGCTCCCCCTCGGGCAGAGCCAAGTCTGGGTCACCTCTGAAGTCTGTGCCCGCATATGGGTAATACTCAACCATGAGGAGTTTTCCTCACAACCACCTAAAGAACACGAGACCATAACTGATGATGGGGCCCCCACCTCCGTGGCGAGCCATAACCTCATACCAACGAACCATATGAGGATCCCTCGAATCTAGATCCTCTATCTCCACTTGAGGACGCAGCAGCGGGACTCGCTCCAAGAAGAATGAGACTACAATAAAACCATACCCGAACTGTTTCAGCTCACCTCTGCGACACTTGGTGAGATGATCTCTGAGATTTGCGAGGAGTCCCTCGCACCAGTTAAACATGGTTGGGGCCATGCATTCTACAACATACAACATATGTGCCTTTTTGGCCTAATGAGGAGCCGTACTCCCTGCCACTCTCTCTATGTCGAAGAGAACCATGCGCAATGGTCGATCCCGCACACTCTTGATGGGAATATTCCCAACAAGCATTTGGGTATTAGGTGTACAAAACTGAGCCACTAGGCTCTCCATGGATTGGTCATTGCCTCGTGGCCTTGATAACGAAACTGGGATAGCTCTCCTGAGAAACCCTGTCAAGAAATAGATGGTCTCTACATCTATGTTCAGCGTATGAACACCAACTCAGAAGTATTGTTGGTCTAGATCCCACAATCTAATCAAATAATCTAGCAATGGCACTTGAGCTCTCATGCCCTGGATGTGAAAGAATTTGAGAAAACCACATTGTTGGAGCGCGCTCATGGAATGAGGATCATTTTCCGCTTGGGAATCCTCCATTTCATGATCTCTTTCCCTCCACTGAATCATTTTAGTGACCCAAACCTATCCAAACAAAATTTAAATGAGTATTAGAACCCTGCTATGCCTTTGGGCTTGGGGTTTTTTAGCACATTTCCTAGTTCAATGGCCCAAATTGTGCCGACGCACCCCATCAGTACACATAGTGCACCGACGATGCATCCTACCCATACGAGAAGTGCGTTAGAGAGCCCTAGACGCACTTCCCTTAAGGGGAAAGTGCATCGCCCATAGGGCGTGCAATTCCCCCATTCTACAAGCTCAAAAACCAAAAAATGGAAATTAAAAGAAAATCTAATCCACTACAAATGAAGAGGATAAGGTTTAGGCCTACCTGACACTAACGGTGTCGAAAAGGGATGGCTTAAACTCCCGCAATTGACGCTTGAAAATCGACTCCAAATGGTGTTTTCACTCCTCCCAATTTGGTAAAAAACAATGGTAACTATTTTTTACTATTTGGTCCTTTTTATACCAAAAATGGAATATTCTTATTTTGATTTATTCTTTTATGGGTCAATTTTTGCTATAGTTGGTAATATTTTGTGTCCAAACACCTAATTTGTCGTTTTGACCTAGTTTTTAGAGTCTACAGGTAAAGTAAAGCATCATTATAACTTTTCGGCTACTATTGTGGTCATTTCACACTTGTTCTCAAGTGTGAACAACTCTTGAGCGTTTTTGTGCTATTATGCCACTCATTAAATTCAAACATTAATGGCACCGAGCTTACTCTTGGTTCTTTCTCGTGCTCGTAAAACGATGAGAATAAGTCACCGAGTTATCTTTTATCACTTTTTCGGGCTCGTAAAACTCCCACGAAAAAGGAACCCCTTGGAATTCCTCTTTAAGCTCTTTTGAAACTCCCTAAATATGAAAATATCACCAAGCGAACTTGATGATTTCATGCTTGTAAAAGTATTTGAATGATCGTCTTCCTGGTGATAGTTTACCCCTTTTTTTCGGACCAGGAGGTGCTATTTACGAAAAAGGAGCTCTCCGGGTAACCATGACTAGAAGAGTTCTCTTTCACGTTGTTTTATCCTTTTTCGGGTGAAGAGACTAACCTTTATGAAAAAGAACCTTTGGAGTCTTCTTTTGTTCTTTTCAGACTCTCTAAACATGAAATGACACCAAGTTTACCTTCTTTGGACTCGTTAAAATATGACATCAAAGGGCCCATTTTTGGGACGAACCCCTCTTATCTCAGGTTCTCAAAACATTTGGGATTGGACTCGTCCGAAGGATGAGCTACACCGAGCATCTGTTACCCTCCTCAGGCTCGCTAAAAAATAAAAGAGGTACTCATCAATCATGATGGGGATAAGGAAAGAAATTGTGTTTCATTGTAATTACAGCAGTACTTAGTCACTCTTGAACATGACACTTGTCTGCATATGCATCCAGTACTTGGGTAATCTGTTTGTCTTCGAGTCATACCGATTCTAAGAGTCTTTACAATCCTTTGAGTCATCCAAAGAATGCTTCCACCATCAGTTGCATTAGGGGTTGGTATTATTCTCGTCACATCAATACTTCCAAATCATGCCATGCCCATGTTCAAGAGATGTCCATTCATTGATTCACTATCTGCAGTCATTCTACCTTCTATCATGTCGGTTTTCCCTGAGTCGGTCTCACATATTTCTCTACGTTCCGATTTAATCCAAAACATCTTTGATCATGTTTCGTGTCGATGATGGGGGATACATCATGGCCTTCCTTCGACAAATTCATCCATGTCGAATTCAGCACATCATCCGAGTATTTAATCTAGAAACCAATCAAGTGCCTTGGGCCTACATGCCTCAATGGTAGCTTACCTCGCTTTCAACGTGAGATCACATCATCGGCTCTTAATTGAAGGATTCCATCGAGTGTTCGACCTCAGCTTATTGATTCACGTTTGATGGCATGTACTATGATACCTTGGGAATCATTGACATCAATGGTGATTTCCCTCGCGCTTGTTAACGCTATACATCAATGACCGGTAATCAAGTGGTTCTACCATGTACGACTTCAGGACATTGTAATCACATGGTTATATTCGTATCATTGAGGGTTCGGGTTGAAGACCCTGGGTTAAGTCATAAATATCAGCCAGGTTGTGATGGAGATTGTTTTTGAGTCATATCAAAAGGATCCACTTTGTATTGGTTGTGGTTGTGTTATCATCTCATCATGGATCTATGCTTGTGTCTAGGAGCCTTGATTGTGTTCAGCCGGTATCTACTGTCATGGATCTGCAGTGTATTGGTCGGAAGCCATGTTATGAGTCATGTGAGATTCATATCTCAGAGTTAGTTGTTATGCAGTAGTATCTTCCAACTGATGATCTTCGCCTCCATCCCTTTTATTTGTTCCAAATCATTTCACCTATTTTACTTTACCGACTTCATGCTTTGGGGGGGGATTCTGTTACACCAAAATCTCATCATCATGATTCATGTATCAGCTCCATGCCTTCATCCCTAAAGTTCCTTGGCTAAAACAATGACATAAGAATTGTTGTACTTCCCTTTCCATCTTTTGTTGTCACCCCATGCACCCTACCTTTGAGAAATAAGCGTCGACCCCTTGGTGACGCACTCTACACCTTAGCAGAACTTGTTGGTGACACATGTTTCCTTTGTACACCGTACGGAGATCCACTTCTGATGCAGGGTTCCTTCCTTCAAGGTGCGTCGAAGTTGGTTATATTGGATAAAGGGAAGCTTCGAGCAATTTCTCAAATCTTGGTGACATGGAGGTATATCCCTAGATTCTAGGAAACCTGGCTCTCGATCCCCTAACCTAGTCAGATGATCCCTTAGACCTATCCCCTGAATATTCAACCTATTCTATCCCTTTATCCCTATATATACAACCCCCTTCTCCATTGTAAAGGGAGGAAGGATATAGTACTCTTATGCTGGTGAAATTATTCTAAGTGATCCTCATCCATCCTTTGGGAGGCAAGCATTCTATCTTGGACGTTAGAATTGTTGATGGAAGTTGCAACATTAAGGCTTGGGTTGTAACATTTCTTCCCTATGTACTTTTGTTTATTGCATTAATACAAGTTCTTTCCATAAGTATTGTTGTATTGATAATACTTAGGATTTTCCTCCTTAACTGTTAATCTAGATCAATTCATGTTCATATTCTTTTACTGCTTGTATGTTTCCACTTGCTTGACATAGTTTTGCAACTAAATATCTGAAGACTTTGGAGCTTGGAACGACAAGGAGGAAGGAACTACAGACTTGAGGTAAGCCACATCTTGACCTGTCTGGTATTACTATTGATCTAGGAAAGCAACTAGTATTGTGTACCTAATTTTTCTAGATCCACTTGGAATAGGGAGATCTGTTTGAGTCCGCTCATGTAGATCACCCAAAAATGAGAAGGCTCGGAATTCTGATCGAACAAAGCGAATGTATCTGGTGTACCGATCGGGAGTCACAATACTAAGTACGTCGATGGGGGATTGAAATTTCCCACAACGAATGGATCACTCGCTTGACTAGCTAGGAATTGGATCGACACAAAAACTTCACAATCAAGCCAAAGAACAGTACATGCTGGGTCTAGGGGTTCTGTGACTGTAAGGTGCAGTACATAGAGCTCTAAAAATCAGACCAAAAACCTAATGGAGAAATTTTTTAACACTGGGTGCCAAACAATAGAGGGAGACGCACCCTATTATGATGCACTAGAGCGTTGGGAGGTCCAACAACACACTCTGCACACTGGGTATGTGCGTTAGCGACACAGGTTTCCAAAGGCTAGAAAGCGTCAAAGACACAGTTTGTTTACTATCTAAGGGCGTCAGAGATATAGTGACGCAGATTATACACAGCCCAGGTGCGTCGGGCGGGGATCAAGCAAAACAAATAAAAAGTTCTCCAAAACTAAAAGGGTAGAAGGTCCAATACTGATCTTGAACAGAGTCTGGGTGACTCAGAGACTCTCTGATGATCAGATCCAATGGTGGGAAGCACTTAAGAGGCTAAAAATTTGATTAAATGGAAATTAATGAAACCAAAACAAAATGAAATTAAAGCTATGGATATCTCATCCCCAGCGGAGTCGCCAAATTTGTTTACGGACAATCTACACGAGCGGACTCAAACAGATCTCCCTAGTCCAAGTGGATCTAGAACAACTAGATAGACAATACCAGTTTCTTTCCTAGATCAATAGAAATACCAGACAGGTCAATATGTGGCTTACCTCAAGTTTGTACTTCCTTTCTTCTTGTCGTTCCAAGCTCCAAAGTCTTCATATATTCAACTGCAAAACTATGTCAAGCAAGTGGAAAGATACAAGTAGTAAAAGCATATGAACATGAATTGATGTAGATTAACAGTTAAGGAGGAAAATCCTAAGGATTATCAATACAATAATACTTATGGAAAGAACTTGTATTAATGTAATAAACAGAAGTACATAGGGAAGAAATGTTACAACCCAATCCTTAACGTTGCAACTTCCATCAACAATTCTAACCTCCAAGATAGAATGATTGCCTCCCAAAGGATGAATGAAGATCACCTAGAATAATTTCACCAGCATAAGAGTACTATATCCTTCCTCCCTTTACAATGGAGAAGGGGGTTGTATATATAGGGCTAAAGGGATATAATAGGTTGAATATTTAGGGGAGAGGTCTAAGGGATCATCTCACTAGGTTAGGTGATCGAGAGCCAAGTTTCCTAGAATCTAGGGATAGACCTCCATGTCACCAAGCTTCGATAAATCACTCGAAGCTTCCTTTTATACAATATAACCAACTCCGATGCACCTTGCAGGAAGGCACCCTGCGTCAAAAGTGGATCGCCGCACGGTGTACAAAGGAAGCATGTGTCACTGACGTGCTCTGCTAAGGTGAAGAGTGAGTCACCAAGGGGTCAACGCTTATTGCTCAAAGGCAGGGTGCGTCGGGGTGACAACAAAAGATGGAAAGGGAAGGACAACAACTTTTCTGTCAATCACTTTAGCCAACGAACTTTAGGGATGAAGGCATGGAGCTGATACATGACTCATGATGACGAGATTTTGGTGTAACAAATATGACCTGGAATTTTGTGGGATCAACTGTAATTCCTTTTGTAGAAATATGATGTCGTGACACTACCCCTCCATCCATTATCATTTCACACTTTTCATTGCTAAAAAGGAGGCTCATTTCAATACACTTTTTAAGTACGTTTTCTAGGTTTTTGAGAGCATCTTCAGATCTATTTCCATAAGGGGTAAATTCAACCATATAGATTTCCATGATGTCATGGATAAAATCAGCAAAAATGATCAAGAATTCCCTCTAGAATGTGGTTGGGACGTTTCTTAGCCCAAAATGGAGAACTCTATAGAAAAAGTACCCTAATGAAAAATGAAGGTAGTATTGTCTTGGTCCCCTGGATGGATTTGTATCTAATTGTATCTGCTGAAGCCATCCAGGAAAGAGAAAAACGTGTTTCCTGCTACGGTGTCCAACACTTGATCAATGAAGGGAAATGGAAAATGATCCTTGTTGGTGGCTTTGTTGAGCTCCCTATAGTCTATGCAGACTCTCCATTTCCCCCCTTTCTTTGGGACAATCACCAATGGTGACACCCATTAACTATTTGAGATAGGGTATATGAATCCAACATCAAGGAGATTTTGTAATTCAGTTTTAACAATGTCTCGTAGGGATGGGTTCATCCTTCTTTGGGGGTTTCCGATAGGGGTTGCGCCCTCCTTGATGTAGATATGGTGCTGGAAGATGGTTGGAGACACTCCCTTCATCTCCATATAGTCCCATGAAAAATTTGTCTTATATTTGGTAAAGAGATCAATCAAGTTTTCTTCATGTGCAGGGATTAACTGGTTGCTTAGTTTCAGTTTTTTTCCCATGGAAACTTCTATTGTTTTGGTGGGGTATTCTCTTTCTTTCATAAGGTAGAGCATATGCCACATTTTCTCTTCTATTCCTACAATTTCTAACTCTTGAATTGTGAGTTGTTCTTCTAGAAGAACCAGGCTGCTATAAAGGTTCTGATTTTTTTTGGAAATGACCACATCTTCCTGAGGTTGTCTTAGTGATAAAGAAGTATCAATGGTGAGCAAATCATGGATAGGATGTCCAAAATCATCTTCCCATTCTTCCCAAACAAGCTCTTTGGCATCTAGATAGGGCTTGGAAGGGGGTTAAAGATTCAATGTTTTCTTCTCTGGACCATTTGCAATGGTCATGTCCCCTTGTATACAACTTATATGTGCATCAATTGTTGCAAGCCAAGGCCTTCCAAGCATGAGAGGGTGTCCATTGAGCTCAACTTTTGTTTGTATGAAAATAAAATCAGTAGGATACTACCATGCGTCTATGAGACAAAAATGTCTTCTAAAATACCTTCAGGACATACTGTAGAAGTATATGACAGCTGCAAGACAGTGGTGGTATGCCTCATAATTTTGAAGGTTCAATGTTAGCATGGTATCCTTGGTCATAATGTTAGTTGTTAAACCTAAATCCACTAGGTTTTTCTGGATTAGAATTTCTCTAATGTGTACATCAACTATGGGGCTACTGGGATCAACATCTTTTGGATTTCGAATTTTTCCTAACATAAGATCCACTAGCTGTCCTACTACGTTAATGGTGGTAGGATCCTTCCTTTTTGTCCTTGGTCTTTTTATGCAATTTTCCTTAATGAACTGGTTGTATATTGGGATTTCTTTAATAGCTTACACAAGGGGTATTTTTACACACAAATTTTTGAGCTCTTCCAAAAGAGGATTTTTAGGTTTTGATTGCTCTTTATGTTCCAATCTATGGGGAAATTGGGAACAGGAGATGGTGAGTTTCCTACATCCCTTTATTCCTCTATAGGTTGGTCTCGAGGAGATTGAGTTATTGTGGGTGAAATAGGGATGCCATTTTGTTTTGTCACAACAGGTGGAAGAGGATCAGTTAGTAGATTTAATTCATTTGCTTCCACTATGTTCACAAACTATGTTGGGTAATTAACCACTTCATTGTTATACACGGGATGAGTTTGTCTATTGTTTGGATTTGGAGTTGGTTGGGCTAGCAGTTGAGGTGGTCAATGTGCTATTTGGGCATAATTTTGGGCCTAGTGCTGATTGGAATTATTTACTAGAGGAGGCATAAGGGAAAGCTATTGTTGGTTTTGATTCCACCCCATGGGAGGGAAATTTTTTCCATATGCTTGAGGATTATGCCACTAATTAGGAAAAGGATATTGTGCTTATCCAGTAGATGCCCATTCATCGGCAGAATAGGGTTGCTAACCATAAGGATTATGAAAGGTTGTCTAGCCATAAGTCTGCTGAAATGTTGGCTAGCCATAAGGATATGATAAGGTGGTTGTCCATAGGGATGATAAGGTTGTTGTCCTTTAAAATTTTGATAATGTGGCTATACATAAGGCTGCAAGAAAAATATTGGTATCCCTGATCTTTTATGGTTGACATCGCAAAAAGGTTCTCTAGATCCTTATGGCTCATAAACAATGGCATTTAGAGGGGACAAGTATAGACAGTTGTCAATGACATCCTTTTTCATTTTTTCTTGCATGGAGTCCATTTGTAGTGCTAAGGAGTGAAGGATGTCTGATTTCGTATCATCCAATAGGTTTCATATATCATATTTAGTGAGGGTAGAATTTGAGGTCTTGGATGGTTGAAAGGAAAGGCTCTTTCCTCTAATATTTTTACCTATGGATATAGAATGACTTTTAAATAAATGCTTGATTTCATCACACTCCAATTGGTAAATCTAACCATTGGATAAGAGATTTAAATTTTCAAGAAGTTATTCCCTAAATCTTCTAAGGAGTACGACCTTGAGAGACTCCTCATCCAAGGTACAACTATGAGCTCACTTGTAACTCAACTGAAATCTCTCCTCGTACTCTTCCAGTGACTCATTCTCTTCTTGCATCATCCTAAAAATTCCATCCCTAGTTTCCCTATATTTACAGTAGTCTCTATATTTTTCAATGAAGGTATCTTTCATCTGATGCCATGTAGTGACGTTGTTTGCTTCCAAGCTCATGAACCACCTCAAGGTAGAGTCTTTCAAAGTGGAGGGAAAGAGACTAATTTTTTGGGTGTCCATGGTATAATCATAAGTTTTGTAGACGACCTCAAAATCAAATAATAAGGTGTCTATGTCCTCAGAGGTCATACCATGAAAGTTAGGTAAGGAAGAAGGGTTGATATTCTTCATTCTAGCCTCATTATCGTTGACTCATCTAATGGGAAATTCGTATACTATGGGTTTCTCTGCATTTAACATTAGGTTTTCTCCCTCAACTTTTGGATCGGTAGAGGAATCAATGGAATCTTCCTCTAAAGTAGTGCCAGAGAGACTAGTTCTTCTCATGTGTTGGAAAGGAGGGGAGTTGATCTCAAGATTCTCTTCAATTTTTTCTTCATATTCTCTCCTATGGCTTGAGCTTAGGTTGGTATGAATGGGTGTTTTGGTAGAAATAGACCAAACTCGTCCTTAGCTCTAGGAATTCATACTAAGGAATGGTTTTTTTCTTTTTGATTTTCTTCCTTTTATAAGGAATGGTCAGTGACATCCTTTTTCATTTTTTCTTGCATGGAGTCCATTTGTAGTGCTAAGGAGTGAAGGATGTTTGATTTCATATCATCCAATAGGTTTCATATATCAGATTTAGTGAGGGTAGAATTTGAGGACATGGATGGTTGAAAGGCAAGGCTCTTTCCTCTAATTTTTTTACCTATGGATCTAGAATGATTTTTAAATATATGCTTGATTTCATCACACTCCAATTGGTAAATCTCACCATTGGATAAGAGATTTAAATTTTCAATAATTTATTCCCTAACTCCTCTAAGGAGTACGACCTTGAGAGACTCCTCATCCAAGGTACAACTATAAGCTCACTTGTAACTCAACTGAAATCTCTCCTCGTAGTCTTCCAATGACTCATTCTCTTCTTGCATCATCCTAAAAATTCCATCCCTAGTTTCCCTATATTTCCAGTAGTCTCTATATTTTTCAATGAAGGTATCTTTCATATGATTCCATGTAGTGATGTTGTTTGCTTCCAAGCTCATGAACCACCTCAAGGTAGAGTCTTTCAAAGTGGAGGGAAAGAGACTAATTTTTTGGGTGTCCATGGTATAATCATAAGTTCTGTAGACGACCTCAAAATCAAATAAGAAGGTGTCTATGTCCTCAGAGGTCATACCATGAAAGTTAGGTAAGGAATTAGGGTTGATATTCTTCATTCTAGCCTCATTATCGTTGACTCATCTAATGGGAAAATCATATACTATGGGATGCTCTGCATCTAACATTAGGTTTTCTCCCTCAACTTTTGGACCGGTAGAGGAATCAATGGAATCTTCCTCTAAAGTAATTCCAAAGAGACTAGTTCTTCTCAGGTGTTGGAAAGGACGGGAGTTGATCTCAAAATTCTCTTCAAATTTTTCTTAATCTTCTCTCCTATGGCTTGAGCTTAGATTGGTATGAATGGGTGTTTTGGTAGAAATAAACCAAACTCGCCCTTAGCTCTAGGAATTCATACTAAGGAATGGTTTTTTTCTTTTTGATTTTCTTCCTTTTATAAGGTTGTTTGGAATGGATGTTGTTTTTGTTATTTTTATAGATTTTTTATGAACTAATTGTCTAATCTACTCTTGCAAATTGAATAACAGAATTATACCTACAAAATCAAGGGATTAGATACACTTACTTGAAGTCAATGTGCTAGACTGTTTCTCCTTTCCCAAGATGTAACTTTTTAGCATGAAAAGAAAAAATGAAAAACTAGTATTTTTTGTCCCCTTTGTAGTTTGAATTGCCTCCTTGGAAATGACGCCAAAAAGTGGAGGGCTTTAACATCAACAATAATATTGTATCCAGTCAAACAAGATCCCAACAAGAATACTGTATCTAAACCTTTAACTCTTAATTTCCAACCTAGATATTCGTGCAAACTTATGTGGGTTTTGCAAAATATATGCAACTACAAAAAGGAATGAAAGGTGTCTAATAGCATAAAATCCTAAATCAATCAATGAAGCAATGTAATCTATATTTATCACACAAGTAGATGCTAAATAAATTCTAACTATGGGTTACAAGAGCATAAGATTCAATTTCCCTACTTAGAACTTAGTTCTTCTTCAATACCATCAAGAGCAATCACAGGGTAATATTTTGCGTTCACCTGATAGCCTTCAATGAAATTCCCCTATTACTCTATTTTCATATTACTAAATGTAGACATTCAGAAGCCATGAGTTCCATGCAAGTGATCAAACATGTAGAGGGATTAACCTTAACCAAGTTATGATAATGAAATCTTATATGTGAAAGAAATGACATGTTTAATTGTAATTGTAATTAAGAAAGTAAATCTATGATAAGCATGTGCACAAATAACTAAAAACAATGTTCTAACAGTAAATGTAGTAACTTCTACGAAATGCAGTAAATCTAGAGTAACTACTCTATTTATGCAAAAATAACCAAACATGATATAAAAGATGAATCTATTCTAATGAAAATAGGTTCGTATACTTCCCTTGGATGGACCCTTATACAAGGTCATCATAGGAACGAGGAACTACTCACATATACGTGGAAACAAGTATTTTATCCATAAAAATGTAGAAAATTGTTTACATACATAACAAGTCTTTAAACTGTGAATGCCAAAGTTTAATGAGATAACATCATAATAAAAAGGGTGCCAACATAAGCTGGCTTGTCAAAAATGCTTAAATAAACAAAACTCCTTAATCTACTCAAACAAACTTTAGTCTAATTCAAAGAAAAATCACTTTATCATGCGTTGCGTTGAACAATAACGAGTAGTAAATAGTAATGCTCAGTAATGCATAGTGGAAAGAGTCTAGTTTCCATGCTAGGATGACACATGGATGTTGAGGGATATCAACCACAATATATTCATTTGATCTTCCTCAAAAGTTCATAAGCACTGAACTCGAACTAGCTTCTTGGGTCATGATCTCACTTGTTGATGTATATGTAACTTCGGAATGTATTTCACCCATGTATTTCATATATGTATTTTGTACTCCTATAGAGATGGCATTATTCCTTTATACGGAAGTGTTTGTATTCATATAGAGATGTTATTATTCCTCTATACGAAAGTGTCGTCATTTATATTGTAAGTGTCGTAACTTATACTTGATGGGTTATTAGACCACCTTGTTGGGGTCGGCCCTGTATAAGTCATGTGGGTCAAAGGGTTATTAGACCACCCTATTGGGGGTCGGCCATGTGGGTCAAAGGGTTATTAGACCACCAAGTGTGGGGTCGGCCCGGATTTAGTTAACCATGGGTTAAGCTAGACATGTAGGCCCCATTAGTTTATTGGGCAGGACAGAACAAGTATAAATAGAGATCGGGAGATCTCTATTTGATCATTCATTCACACACTTCTCTCATTCGAAAAGTGGTGCACTTATGAGGAGGAGGCTCTGCTATTAGGAGAAGACTATCTCTTGTATTATGGTTGTATCATTGCTCTATCTATCTCTGAGGAAGTTATTGGGGTTTTCACCTTTATGGTTTTCCCCAAGTAAACTCTGTGTCTCTTGTGTGCTTGCATTATTGTGTCCATGATTGATATGCTGTAGATTTGCTATACATGTTGTTCTATCAGTTAAGATCCTAGATAAGATTGAAGTAAATTTTGAAAATTTAACATGGTATCAGAGCTAGCCTGAAAGAAGGCATGATATGGCATGTATGACACTTGTTGCACTTGCGATGCTAGGGCTTGATATAACAAAAACCAGTCATCGTAGCACTTTCGCTATAAATCCATTTTGGAAAAAAATTCGAATCTGAAACTTTTACAGGGCGAAGATCAAATCCTCATGTATCTTTTTTCCAAAAGACGACTTCTAATTCGTTGTACTTTGTGATTTATGATCTGTTCAATATAGGGTTTCTGCCTCTTCCAGATCTCAGTCAGAAACAGGTGACCTGGGAAAAAAAGTCATAACTTGGGATAGGAAGCTCCAAATGAAATTTCGTAAAAAGTGACAAGTAGTACACAGACTGTATTATCTCAAGAAACGTTTTCAGAGGCCGAAGTTGAACCAGTGACACGTGACACACCGTACAAGTTCTCTCTCATGTTTTATCCCATAAACAGGTCACGTTGCGACACTTGGAATAACTCTCTCTCAGAGAATCCAATTGAGGTCAAACCTATCGGGATGGAAAGATGACAGGTCGGGCTATCTCAGGAAACGTTTTCAGACTCTGTGGAGCAAAATTTTTGGAGTTATACCAGAAAAAATCAGGTACATATTTCTGTCATAACAGAATTATTTTTGAGCACCTTCATTCATAGCTTCCGGAATCTAGGGTTTCAGAGAAAGTTGGAATTTTTGTAATCGGAGACTACGGATGAATGCTACTCATCAAAATAGAAATTTAGAGACCAAGATCAGAATTTTTGGTTGGGCAGAAGACCGGGCTTGATCAAACCCTAGTTCAGGACTTTGATCAGAAAAGTGGAAAATTAGGGCTTCTGCAAAAATGGGAATTTTTTGAAATCTGTGACCACGGCTGGAAGATGCTCAGAAAAATAGAATCTTAGAGATTTGGATCAAACCTTTTGATTGGGAAGAAGAGTGGGCTTCATCAAACCCTAGTTCGGGGTCACGTCCAATGAATTCAGAAGTTTCAAAGGCAAAATTGAGGAGTGAAACTTTGCAGTTTTCAAATTCTGAGCATACCAGCTTGATCAGCTCATCAAGACGCATATTTCTATCCTTTTGGAAGTTTGAAATTCAAAGTTTGAATTTTTGGGGTTTCTCTGACAAACCCTAATCCAACTCCAGATCCAGTTCTTGCAAATCAAGTGGATTGGGCTAATCCTAGAAGAAGATGGATTGGTCACCTGCATAAGTGAAGAAGTTCCTGTTTCAGAGGGAGATGAGGCTAAGGCCTTACATAAGAAGATTACAAGCAATCTCGACAGGTATGACTTATGCAGGTATGTTTCGAGATTAAGTTTATGGTATGTTTGTCTTCATGTTATTACGGTTAGTACAATCTTGATTTTAGATTTGTCGTATCGCCTTAACAAAATTATGAATGCATGATAGAAGATATTCATTGATTAGGGTGTTGACACTTATGATTGTACTAATGCATTATGGTATTGTATGAGGTTTATGTTGTCTGCTAACATAAAAGGTACACCAAGAAAGACAAATCATGTTCTACTTCAAGAACATATGATCATGGTGACATGAAGACAAAGATTCATCCATTGCCATGGATCACATAGAAGATCTACTTACGAGGTATGTATAACTTGGTTCTACAACAGTTAACTTATGAGATATGCAGGTTACTAGCACAAGTCACTGAAGAGAACCAGAAGACATTATGCGGATATGTTAGACATAACTAGCTAGCATGCTAATCCAGGTATGTTTTTCCTATATCAAGCTAGAATCCTACCTTGTGTTAGGATCTTATACTGTTGTGTTGTTGATAATGATTATTCATGAAGTCATAGGTTTGAATAGTCATGGTTGTATGCATATTATGTTTCTTACCATAATTGATGATATGACTAACCAGAAGAATCATGAAGGTATAGGTTTGAGTAATCACAGGTTTATGCATTGATGATTTAACTAATCAGAAGAGACCTGTGATCAAATAAGAATATGCATGAGTAAAAGAAGACTTCCCTGAAACCTTGAATACTAATGTTTATTATCTGTGAATGATCATGACTATACAAGCTTAAGATTATTGTGTTTTGATAGTATTAAGATTATACTAATAAATGTGTGATTATGTATGAGACCTCAAGGATAACACAATGATGATAATAATAAGCATGCATAGTGATTAAGGATGGATATAAGTTCAAGGACAGGTAATCCAAGAAGCAAAGATCAAGAGGGAGCACACTCCAATTGTTCCTGCAAGAAAGAAAAGGAGCACACTTCAGTAGTTTCTGTAAGGATGCAGATATTCAGAGGGAGTTGACCACTTCTCACAATCCACATCAGAATGGAGTTGCAAAGATTCAGAGGGATTCCACCCAGCAACCAAACAAAGATAAGTATTTGAATCGTCATTTCTTACATAATGTTATTCAATGATATGCTTATGTTCCTAGAATTAGGTTGTGTATTATGGATATTAGAATAGTTGCATTGATGTACAGTATACTACTAATATACATGGGTAAGTGGCCTATGGCACTGTACAACATTCCATTGCTACTTATCTAGAATGAAACCTCTTTGCTGACATGTTAGGAGTTGTGCACACTCTTAACAATGTTCTGGTAGAGATTGGAAGGCATCTAGAAAGTTACGGAATATGGATAAATGTTGTATTGAAGCATTGGCTAAGATAATTGCATGACTGTATGACATATTTCTTTATGTATAAGAATTTGTTCTGAAAACTATGAGATGTTTTCTAATCATGCAATTTAACTTGTTGTGTAGGAAAGATCGTATACCATCACCTACAAAAGAAGGACTACAACATTTGTTCAAGCAACAAAGTTATCTATTAAAAATATTGAAGATATTGAAGTTCCCAGGATCTTGGAAGAATGCCATGATCGAGGAGTACCAGTCGATCATAAAGATGTTTGGGATGCAGTCCCAAGACCTGAAGGGGAGTCTATAGTGACTTCCAAGAGGATCTACAAGATCAAGCATGTTGCAGGTGGTAGCATAGAGACTTTTGCTCCTGTAGCCAGATACACTTCCATTAGATCCGTACTTGCTCTCGCTGCAATGATGAAAGGGAAGATACACCAGATGGATTTCAAGACAGCCTTCTTGAATGGTGTAGTTGAAGAAGAAGTGTATGTGGAGAAGCTACTTGGTTCTGAGACACATGACAGGGAGTCATATATGTGGAGAACTTGGTATGGTAGGATAGACAGCTTTCTATCCAGTTTGGGCTTTACCAAGAGTAAAGAGGATTCCAACCTTTACTACAAGGTTGAGGAAGGAAATCCAGTGATACTACTTTTGTATATGGATGACCTGTTTATTACAGGTGAAGATAGATTGATTGCCGACACGCAGCGGAAGCTTGCTGCTGAGTTCGAGATGAAGAACTTGGGGATGATACACTATTTTTTGTTGGCATGGAGGTGTGGCAGAGTACAGATGGAATCTTCCTTGGACAAGGGAAGTATGCAGTAGATATCCTGAAGAGGTTCGGGATGATGGACTGCAAGACCATGGCCACACCTATGGCATCAAATCTGAAGCTTCTATGTGATGCTTCATCTGAGCCGGTTGATGTCTATATGTATCGTCAGATGATTGGGTCCTTGATGTACCTGATGAACACGAGACCAGATATTTGATTTGCGGTGAACACATTGAGCCAGTTCCTGACGGATCTGAGGAGTGTTCACCTGGTTGCTGTAAAGCATGTTCTGGGGTACCTGAAGGGTACAGTGGATTATGGGCTCAAGTATGAAGCGAATCAAAAGTTTAACCTGCAGGGTTATGTTGATTCAGATTGGGCTGGCAGTGCTGCAGATAGGAAGAGCACATCTGGATGATGCTTCAGTATGGGATCAGGTGTGATCTCTTGATTTAGCAGGAAGCAGTCCTGCGTAGCACTGAGTACAGCTGAGGCAGAGTATGTTGCAACCTGTTTAGCTAGTTGTGAGGCAGTATGGCTACGGAAGCTACTATCTGAGTTATTTGATCTCCCGTTGGATGCTACTGGTATCTTTTGTGATAACCAGAGTTGTGTGAAGCTGTCCGAGAACCCATTGTTTCATGACAAGTCGAAACACATAGAGATCAAATATCACTATATCAGGGATATGGTGCAGAGAGGAGCTGTGAAACTCCTGTACATTGTGACGAACGAGCAGATTGCAGATGTGCTGACGAAGCCACTAGCCAGGGTGAAGTTCGAGTACTTCAGGCAGAGGCTTGGTGTTCTTGAGATTGATGACACTTCGAGGAAGAAGTGATGGACACATTTGCAAAATCCATTCCAAGCATGTTGGAAGGAGGATCCTTCACATGGTTGTGGATGTAAGCGCTGGATGATGAGCATCAGGACGATGCTCAAGTTACTGCTTTGTATATGCATCATGTTGGATGCTGGATATGATCAGTTGGATCATTTATATGTATATGTATGTACGCATCATGTTGGATGCTGGATATGATCAGTTGGATCATTTATATATGTATGTATGCATCATGTTGGATGTTGGATATGATCAGTAGGATCATTCGTATATGTTTTGTATATGCATCATGTTGGATGCTTGGACCATGTATCTGTATATGTATCAGGTGGATACTGTGTATGATCAGGTAGATCATGTATGTTGATATGTATCAGGTATGATCAAGTGGATCATGTTTTGTATTTGTATCGGGTGGATCATGTATGATGATATGTATCAGGTAGATACTTGGTATGCATCAGGTAGATGCATTATATGATCAGGATGATCATGGATGACGAGCTTCAGGATGTTGCTCCAGATGACATGCAGCAAGATGTTGCAGTGATGATGATCGGGATGATCATGTATACATCAGGATGATGTATGGTAAGTATCAGGTTGATACTCTGTGGCCGTGGACAGGTTGTGCAGATAAGCATATAATAGCGCCCTGGGAGGTTTGCAGATTCTCTTGCTAGGTTTTGTCGCTGGCATATAATAGCTCCCTAAGAGATTTGGCAAACGCTCTTTCGAGGTTTTGCTTTGGGAGGACATATAATAGCGCCCTGGGAGATCTGCAGATAGTCTTGCAAGGTTTTTCCGCTGGCATATAATAGCTCCCTAGGATATTTGGCAGATGCTCTTTCGAGGTTTTGTCCTATGGCATATAATAGCGCCCTGGGAGATCCGATAGGTTGAGCTGTGTGCTCGTAATAAGTCCTGGGATGCTCTTGCAAGGTTTTTCCATGACCACATGTAATATCGCCCTGGGAGATCCGATAGGTTGGGATGTGTTCCCATAATAAGTCCTGGGATGCTCTTGCAAGGTTTTGTAGTGAGCACATATAATAGCGCCCTGGGAGATCCGATAGGTTGAGCTATGTGCTCGTAATCAGTCCTGGGATTCTCTTTCAAGGTTTTGTGGTAGGGTCACATGTAATAGCTCCCTGGGAGATCTGATAGGTTGGGCTGTGTGCCTGTAATAAGTCCTGGGATGCTCTTGCAAGGTTTTGTGACGCACGTAATAAGTCCTGAGGATTCCACAGTATGGCCAGTGATGACGAAGACCTGCAGGTGGTGGGCCTACATCCAGTATGAAAAAGGACTGGCTCTGTAGAACTTCCTATGACGAGTAGAGTCAGAGATTGGTTGAGATAGCAGCAGCAATGACGATGATGATGACGATGCATCGATGACAATGATCTCGAAAAGAAGACTTGTCTAGCAGACCTGTGTCAAGAAATACCTTCCTAGTTAAGAGGGAGTGTTGATGTATATGTAACTTCGGAATGTATTTCACCCATGTATTTCATATATGTATTTTGTACTCCTATAGAGATGGCATTATTTCTCTATACGGAAGTGTTTGTATTCCTATAGAGATGTTATTATTCCTCTATACGGAAGTGTCGTCATTTATATTGTAAGTGTCGTAACTTATACTTGATGGGTTATTAGACCACCTTGTTGGGGTCGGCCCTGTATAATTCATGTGGGTCGAAGGGTTATTAGACCACCCTATTGGGGGTTGGCCATGTGGGTCAAAGGGTTATTAGACCACCAAGTGTGGGGTCGGCCCGGATTAAGTTAACCATGGGTTAAGCTAGACATGTAGGCCCCATTAGTTTATTGGGCAGGACAGAACAAGTATAAATAGAGATCGGGAGATCTCTATTTGATCATTCATTCACACACTTCTCTCATTCGGAAAGTGGCGCACTTATGAGGAGGAGGCTCTGCTGCTAGGAGAAGACTATCTCTTGTATTCTGGTTGTATCATTGCTCTATCTATCTCTGAGGAAGTTATTGGGGTTTTTCACCTTTATGGTTTTCCCCAAGTAAACTCTGTCTCTTGTGTGCTTGCATTATTGTGTCCATGATTGATATGCTGTAGATTTGTTGTACATGTTGTTCTATCAGTTAAGATCCTAGATCAGATTGAAGTAAATTTGAAAATTTAACATCACTAGGTTTATCAGGATCTCTTCAAAATGTGCCAAATGAACTTGTTCTTAAGAGTCACTGTTGCAATCAATACATCAATCTCATATGCATTTTAGCTCTAAAAAGGAAGACTTCACCAGATAAGTGAATAATTGAAATCAACATATAATACTAACTAAAATGCATACTACATACATGAACCTAACTCCATAGTATCCCCCTTTATGGCTCTAAGTGTTGAAATAATAAGGAAATGGATGGCCTTTCTTACCCAAAATAGGGAGCCATCAATGTTAACAACCACTGCTATGTTTACATTTATATCTATGTAGATACACTTTATGTGGGATTGGTTAGTATGAAATGGGTGTCCCTCGTTTTATTGGCATGTATGTTGAGGAGTTTCTTTAACAACTACTAGACCATTGATTTCACATTTATCCATGAGCTCCACTTTTGGAGGAGTTTGATATCATTTTTGGAGGGGCATCCTAACTCATGAGCATATATCTTTTTATTTAGTGCCCATATTTTTGCCAAATTAGTTCCAATAGATGAAAAATGGTTGTGGAATTCCAAATTGTGGTCATAATAGAAATTTCGACAAATATGGATGTAGTTATGGTGTTGCAAATCTATTGCCTTAAAATAATCATTGTGTTTTGACCAACCTTTTTAGGAATGCCCTATATTTATTGCTTGAGTGTTTTGGTTATTTGGGAAGATTAAAATTAATAAATGCACAAGGTGGAGAATGCCTTGAAAATAGGGAAAAACTTTGCATTCTTTGAGGCTATATTTAAAAGATATTCCGATGGAAAAGGAGACATGTGGCATAACTACCTCATTATTTTGTTATTGTTTGACTTATCTAATGAGTTTGTTAGAAGAAAATATTATTGTATTGATCTCCCTTGGAGAAAAAACATGTATCTAGAAGACTCCAAACCATTTTATTATTTTTCCTTGGAGAGGAAAGTGGATCTCAACCATTTTATGCAATTTTGAGAGAAGTGGCTAAGTAAATAGTGGATCTAGGAAAATAAATGATATTTTATTACAAGAGGAAATGGAGCTACAAGTTATTAATTTCCATAAAAAGGTTGGTGAAAAATGATGGTTAAGTCTTTATAGATCACCAGTTCAAATCCAATCAAAGATTGATAACGAGAAAGATAAAAAAATGGCAAAGTTTAACACAAAAATTATGCCCACGGGGCATAGAGCAATTGGTAATGAGTAATTGAGATGAGAAGTTGTAAATGGAAGGTCACAAGTTCAAATCCCCGTGGGTACTTACTTACAATAAAAATGGAGTACAAGCCTATAAAATACTATTTATCTCCATTTATTTTTCATGGTTGGATTTGTAAGAAAGATCCTTTCTTGATAATCATTGAATACCTTGTGGGGGTTATTATAAATATAAGTGTTTCAATCTAAAGTGTGGCTTCATCTCTTTTCCAGATCGATGTTTTATTTGCTAGAAATTATGTAATTTAAATACATTGTAGGGTGCCAACTATTTTAAGGCAGAAGAATTTATCAAGGTATATATTTAAATTTCTTGGTGTTTTTTTATCTCCAGTTTTGGAAGTATTGTGTCATATTGTCTCCATGAAAAGTTGCATAATGCCTTTTGACTTGGATTAAAAGACACACTCTATCGACTTAGCACGTGCATAAATAGAGCACGCCTTAAAGGACCCATATAACTTTTGTTTCTAGAAAATATCATTCATCATGCATAGATGAAAGACGTATGTTGTATATATTGGAATGTCTTATTCCACTAGTCGCCTTTTGTGTGAATGGAATTTCATCGCTTATCCCAATTCCTTACATATAAGTTGCTAGTCCATATCCTGCAATTTTTCCAAGCATGCATGAACTTGCCCACAAGGATGATTCACCATCTTTATGAATTGCATATCCTTTACTTACTAGTATGTGCCATGCCCTCATTAGTTGTCATTTTTTCCTCAATAACTATGTATGAAAACCAATTATTATGAACAAGAGATTCCACAAACCATTTATGCAATTCATATTACACCTTCTAAATATAGTCAATGCATTGATTGCATTATGGCGAAGGAACCATCAACCACTCTTAGTTCCTTCCCGATTTATGAATGTGTATGTAATTCACTCTGCAAGAGTGTATAGGCTTATCCACTCCATATGTTTATCCATATGCTAACAAACATTATCATAACACTCTCCCTTTAATATTCTTGCTCATTAACAATATTGTTATGTTACCAACCACACACACTGCTAGTAGGAAAGCAACATGTTTTGTTTGGATTTCCCCAAATTGTAGTTGGTCTCACTATGCAAGCATCATTATAGCATGTATATCATCATACATGCTCAATTCCCTTTTCGGTACACAACCTATATCATCCTATAACTTTTCTCAAAGTTTGAGATAGCTTGGAAATTACTCACATTGAAACTACCTTGCCCAATCAACCCCAAAGGTTTTGTTATTCTCTCTTGCTGAAATTGTCTTTGATATGCCACTTTATATTCAAGAGTGCTGATATGAGCACATTATTAGCTTCAGCGCATCCTCACATAATTACAAAACTATCTTTCCATGCATTCTGGAAATTGCTCATATCGACAGTTTTGCCGAACAAGACTACAAGCCCTCTTTCTTCTTAATTCCCTAGAGCATCTAAAACACTCCTTCAAAATATGAACCTACATGCTTGTTCCTCATTGAATTTATTTCCAATGACGCTAACCATGCTCAAATCCGACCTCAGAGTGAAAATTATGGCCTTGCAAAACTATCGAATTTTGCCCCAAACTCTACATTTCTCCCAAATTTGGCGATTACTAATGACATGGCATTATGTTGACATGTCATCTACCATGGTTGTCGATGTGGAATTGGGTTCCTACATGGCCACCCCCAAACCTATGCCATGTCACCCAACCTTTTTCTGCTTCTGCCAAGTCATATTCGATTAGATGCAACTTTTCCACGATGAACGATTTAGATCAGTTCCCCTTCGAATCTCAGTTGTTCACACAATCTACCCTATCATATGGTTAGGCGACACGTCGTTCATGTGAATGGTGTGGATCACTCCTCACACCTTACACCAGTAGATCCTCATTGTTCGCGAGCATAGGCTTGTTCAATAGGTAGCAAGGGAGGGTCCACCGCAAATAGTTTAGTTCATGGCATGCACTTTATATATTTTAATTTGAGTCGTTTGTGCACTTATGCCTGATAGACCTGGCACAAGTGTTCCTCCTCCCGTGAATGGTCAAGATCAGCCCTCAATGATTGTGCCAATCAATCTCATCCATTCACGGCAGGGTGCCTAAGCCATCATCATCCGCTCATGTGAGAATCTAAATACCCCCCCTAGGATATTCCACTTGACACCGCTTGTGTCGCATCTCCACCCATGCCTTTCTCTTGCTGCCACTTGTACAAAGTATTCCACCTGGACATTTTGCCACGATGTAGCTATCATGTGGCCTGGCCATCCACCTCAAGCTCCATGCATCCGTAGTGCATACACATTGGCATCCTACTTGGCATTCACGTTAGGTCACCATACCACCTTACAACTTATGGTTTTTTGACAACAGTAAGAGGTTTTACGATGCCACTAGTGCAACAATAGTGGTTTCATAGTCACTGGGTAGTGTTTTTCCAAGACTAGCTTTTCCAATTTCATGTACAATCCTTCAATCACTTTACCTTACATGAATGGTCAAGATCGTACACCGAGACTTGCACGATTCAATCCTATCCATTTGTGGTAGGTCCCCCAAAATAAACCTCATGCACTTTCCTTTCTCGTGAACGATGACGATCATGTCACTCCAACATGCTTGATGAATCTAAGCCATTTGCAGTATAAGGTACCCTAGAATAAGTCTCCTACACCTTCCTTTCCCACGAACGGTGACGATCATGCCACTCAAACATGCTCAATGAATCTTATCCATTCGCAACAGGTACGCCTGAATAAGTATTATGCACCTTCCTTTCCCACGAATAGTGAGGATGATGCCGCTTAAACTTGCGTGGTTAATTTGAGTCATTCACGCAACAACTCCTGGATATCCTTCAATATTTTTCCCTTTGTGCAAATGGTCCAGATTTGCCCTCGGAACTTGCTCAAGCTGATCTCAACCATTTGTGGAAAACGCCTTATTGGTCATGCCCACTGAGATCCATCTAGCCTCTTTGGCACTACCACCTAGGCATAGCCTCTAACGTGGTTGGTCCACATCATACCCCAATCCATGTGGCATATCCACATCACCCTTTACCATTCTCAAGGATATGTGGTTTCAGATGGAGGGGATAGTGGTTTTCACAAACCACCTCTTGGACCCGAAATGCACCTGCTCTAACCACATATAAAAGAGGTTTCCCATTTCAGATCGACGAGGAGAATATATCTGGCATGCATCTTATCGTCTCGAAATGCACATGGATCGTGGATGTGTCATGATCTTTCCCGTCCAGTCTATTGACGACATTCTTTCACCATAGGCTTCTGTTGACTGATAGAATGGCCCATTCTTGCTCAAATCTATTTAGCTCCAAATTTGTCATATCTTTTACTAAATAAAACCGCCATTCCTAAGTCAGGTTTCCCGCACTTCATAAACCCTTATGCCATAAACCATCATTTAACACCTCCATATGTCCCTCCCTGTGGTTAAGCATGCTATTTTTCTTATATTTTTAGTGACTAAAGTAGGTTTCACTAAGTTTTACTAATGAAAGTTTCATGAATTCTACTTCAGCAATTCATTTCCTGTCCATTGGATTTCTGGGACCAATTATGGTACCGCATTGTTGCTTTGGATGATTGTAAGTATTTTGGGCTGAATCCGCCGCATGGGTTTTCTCTATTGCAGCTTTGATATGGTATCTTGTTCTACGGATCGCACCCAGGTCCTTCCATATGAGTGCAGCTTGCAAGTCAAAGTTCTAGTCAAAGTTTCCCGTCAATTCATGTCATTTTTCAAGCAACCAACTTCAAACACAATTTCCGAGCAACCGGTGATGAATTTTGAAAATACACCCACATAGGTTTTTTGCAGGATGCCCCCAATTGAGTAATTTGCAAGCATATTTCGAAAATGGTGCATGGATTGGGATAAATATCCATTTTTCTAAACCGGTAAAACCCAGATTTGGGTATGTGTCTGATTTTTACCATGTGGCATGCCAGATTAGCACGCCCAGATTAATATGAAACAACTGTATTGTACATTCACAATTCCTTTTTATCTAATAAAGGAATCGAATCATCTCTTTGATAATTTTAGTACCAAATCGAAACCACATGAGAGAAAATCGATTTAGTTCGTATCCAATAATTTCATAGATAAATAGAAGTGGAAAACAGAGAAAATGGGAATTATATGTTGAGCTATTCGAATTTGTAATTTTAGTCTATGTAGTAAAAGCTAGAACATCCAATAAACTGATGTAATTCATATTGGTTTTGTATCAATGGAGATTTGAGTTTGTTGAAGCAGTGTTCATCTTTTACCGTGTGAGGTAGTTTAGTTTTGGACTTACTCGCCACAGGAAAGGGCCCACCTGTTCGTCTTGTGAAGTCTTCTCCTTTTACTCTGTTTTCCATTTCCATTTCCAGTTTTAGTTCATCTGTTTGTTATCAACATTGCATGGATCGTTGTCAAAATCGTACTCACTGCGTTGTTTTATTGTAGATATGCGATTTATTTTGATTCTATTAGTGTATGATTTGTTTCTATTTGTGTTTTCTCCATTGATATCAACATTTCTTTGTCTAGATTAGCATTAGCATTCTATGTGTGGCCGTCCTCACTCAGGATCGACCCCGAGACCCCGTTTGATTTGGCGTCCTCACCCACTATTGAGCGCCGGTTTAACTGCATGTGAAAAAAAAAAAGATTAGCATTCTATGTATTTTGTTTGTACACGGTAGTGCTCAATTCATCTCGACTGTTCGTGTTGGTATTTCTTGCAGCGTGTTTTCTTATACTGTCATTTCACTAGTTATAATGGCACTCCATTTGTTAATATTTCATTTGTCTACTTTGATCTTCGACTTGTTCATAGTATCATCACACTAGTATTTTATTTGTCTATAATTAGTGCTCTCCTTGTTCATATTAACATTCCGCCTCTCTATATATACTCCCTCCACTTGCACTTAGTTTCTAGTAGCTCTTTAAATTCATTTACGCTTGTATGTATGTATGCCTACATCCTGTAACCAATCATGCCTCCTTTGTAATTGTTTTTAATTCTGGTCACTTCCACTTGTAATCACTTCCAACATTAATATTTGGGTTTAGTTTCTCACAAGGCTAAGTATTTTAAGTATAAAAAAACCTTAGATCTTCTAAGCTTAGTCGATTCCTATAGCAGTATCTCTAAATTATATTAGTTTTGCACTAGCTTAGTCGATTCCTTAGCAGTATCTCTAAATTAGATTCGTTTTTGCAATAGCTAGAATTCGATATGTTTAGATAACAGAAATGATTTTGCATAGATTGATTTGATTAGAAGCTATATCTCTGACCTGAAGATTTCATTTGTTAGTACTTTAGATTGTATTGATTCTTGAGTAGAGGTAGTGAATAGAGTTTTCTCTTTAGAGATTGGCTTTCTTGTACTATCTGAGTTTTTGGAATCTTTATGAATAACATTTCTTGCATCATTATGCTATATTCTTATCATCATCCTTTCTTTTCATGTGAATTAAATATAGCTACTGGAGTTAAGTTAGAACCAACATTGATCATTTCAATAATAGGAAATTCTCATTGTGTGAAAGTTTGTACTTATATTGGCACTAGAAACAAAAGTTGCACTTGAACCGTTACTAATAATGCTCAAGTAGTTTTCCTTACCTAGTATTGAGAATACAAGATTGATTATTTGTTTAAGGTAGATTTAGCATTTGAGGTTGTAGAACAATAAATAGCTACAAGGTTTAAGATTGATCTCCAATATATCTCTGTCTTTATTGGTTAAGGTTTAAGATTGATCTCCAATATATCTCTGTCTTTATTGGTTATAATAAATACTTTTCTGTCACTTCCAAATTAGTACATTAATACAAGAAATCAAAGTCAATAGTTCATTTGAGAAAACACGAGAATATTGTGTTTTGATCTCACATTACAATCAGATTTCAGAGATGGATTAGAATCTTGTTAGATGCAAAGTTTAAAAAACATTGTAGATTTGATCAATTCTAAAGCATAACAAAGCACTTAGGTCCATCCCAGAGATGGATTAGAATCTTATTAGATGCAAAGTTTAAAAAACATTGTAGATTTGATCAATTCTAAAGCATAACAAAGCACTTAGGTCCATCCCTTCATAGACTTGCACAATTAAATATTTTTCTGATTGAGCCCAGTTCTTCATCAAAGCTTTGTCTTGTAATAATACTTTGAGATTGGTAGTTAGCTTACAGTATTACTTCTAGAGTTTACCTTTTGTGTTGTGTGAATAAATTTAGTTTAGGTTGCTTGGTTTCTAGCACTAGACTTTGTTTTCCATAGGCTTCAACTTTTGGGTACATTGAGTTTATTAGCAATAGAATAGTGTTTTATTCTTCTCTAATAGTAGATGGCAATAGAACACTTTGATCATAGATTTAATACAGGGTATTTCTAAGAGTTTAGTTTTATTTTTATTTGTTCGAATGTCACTTTCATATTTATTTTTGTTGCCTTTTTCAGTTTGCTTTAATTTACCTGTAGCTTAGTCAATTGCTACAGTAATAAGTCATTGAAGATCAAGATCTAACTCGAGAGATATGACCTTGTGACCCAATGCTAAGATACATCATGTGGTGTTAATTTCCATTTGAGTCTATGATTTTCTATTTTTCTTTCGTTCATTGCATTTTGAAGTGTGTTTGTCGGCATTAGTTGTTAGTTAGGTTAGGTTAGACTCTAATCCCACATTTCATGTGATTGCACCTCTAAGTTTATGAACCCCAGGGTTGACAATTTAATGTCAAATTATTAACATATAATTTTACCGACAAGATATACCATGGATTGCAAAGATGGCACCTCCATGCATAGCTCCTAACACTCAAACAATTGCCCCTATGCATTCAGAGGTCTAAATTGAACCAATTAAGGGGTTTAATGACCTCTTTCCTCAATCAACCATTGGGGTATTTTCACAAACAATTCCTGTGTATTCTTTGTGCAACCAAACTCGGTTGATATAGCCCTAGTGATATAGCCTTGAGATCTACCTATAGAATTCAAATATGGCCCATGCAATCCCAGTGCTCCAACTTTGAGCTCCGATACCACTGTGTCATGTCCCCAACCACCTTAGTAACCCTTCGAGGTCCATGGGGGACTTAGATTCACTCTCTGAACCTGCAAAACCCTCCTACAACCTAGCCTCTCGAAGCCACTTACCCTTCCTCAAGTTAGGTTAGCTTCCACATTTACAAGAAATATAATTGCTTATACATATATGTGAATGAATATAACATAGTAGAATAACAAGATTCAAACATAAACACATCATGCATAATTAGGCATATTCATAATATAAGGAAAGATAAATCACTGCATAAACACAATATACAATGAATACTTATCTTTAATGGAAATTGGTAGCGTAGGAGCAACGTTCCACCCAATCATAAATGTTAACCTTTGATACCACCCTCGAGCCGAAGCTATAGGGCCACCAAGGTGAAGGTTTCCTTCAAGCTTTTATCTCCCAGCCAAAAACCCATTTTCTCTCAATGCTTATCCAAATGATCATCCAGAGCTTCTACATGAATCTCACCCAGCCATCACAACCATGGAACTCATTCCAACTATCCCACACAACAAGGAAGGCATTTCACTTCACTGATCCACAGTTCCCTCGGGAAATCCAACCCTTATAGTGCTTACCAGTGTGTGCAGTAAGATTCGAAGCAGTGTGATTAGAATCAGTCTGTTTCCAAAAAAACAGACCAATCTAATCGATTTAGGCCCCCAACTAGTCTGAACCACCACCATGAACCATATATTGTCGGTTTTGTACCAAACCAGCCAATTCTATACAGGAACCTACTGTTCGTTCTATCCATAGCGAACCAACCGGTTTTGCACAGGAACCAGCTGATTCGGTATGGAATCGACATTTTTCCACCTAATCGACCGATTTCATGACATTGTACAATCGCGGTTGTGGACCTAAAAAATTCAAATTAACAAAAAAAATACTCTAATAACAAAAACCTAACCTAATCTAAACAATAATCATTTGTAACATTTAATGTTAATATTAAATTCTTAAAATAAAAGTGGTATTATAATAATCATTATAAAATTCTGAAAATTCTGATAGGGTAGATTTTGATACCAACATATCCCATTCAAAATTCAATAGACATAACAGTATTCGGGGTTTCAAGATTGCAACATTTCCATTGGATTCTATCATGTATGAGGGTAGGGAATTTGCATTTAATCAAGTGCATCAACCCCTCTATGTACCTCGATGTTGGCAACTCCTTTGTCATGACCTTGGTAAAAATGTACCCTTCACTCAAGCAAAATTACTTGCTAGGCATGCAAAGTTTGTTCTAGCTTTTTTTAATGCTTGGACTAGGAGGTTTCACCAAAATTGTAGGGTGTTGACTAATGTCCTTGGAGGATCAACTTTGGGATCAACTTTGTCATAGCATGAAGTTTTGAAGTTTTTTGGACTCAAGAGGCCATTTAGAACCTCTTTGTTTATGTATTGCTTCAAATATGGATTGCACTTGATGTGATTTTAATTATATGCGCCCTTACTTTCTATATACATGAGAAACTTTGCATATTTGTGTATAATTGTTTGGATTCTTATTGATGCACATGAATATATTTTTTTTTCAAAATTTGAATATTTTATGTATTTTTTGGTCGACCGGTTTATTGGTGTGATTTTTTTTCGGTTCCGATCCGGTTCAAATTTTTGGGCTCTAACAGTTCGATGAACGGTCCAATTCTGATAACATTGATTCCAAGAAGAAATCAACCATGGATTCTCAAGCATCTCATGAGCAACAAATCTCAAGGTACGGTTTTGATATGCGCAAATTTTACTCACCGACAGTCAACCTAGTTACCACTCTATAACTTACCTCCCACATTCTCGGGTCTCAACTTAGATTCACTTCACTAGAATCCACATGACCTCTCGCTCTCTCCACCAAAATCCACAAGACATTCCCTCATCCTCCTTGGTTAGATCCTCAAATGGTATACTCCCATCGAGACAAACGGATGGTCGACCAAACCACTAGCCTTGATTTTACTTCCTAAAAGGACTCTTACAAGGTCAGAAAAGTATATTCAACCCATGCTTTCATAACTACGTGAAAGGACTTTCTCACCAGCCTCACGTAGGCATTCAATGATTGAGTAAAAGTAACTCAAGGGAAAGCATTGGTTCTGTTAAGGCACAAGACAAAATTAGGTGAAATCCAAGGCTAACACATGGCATCATAAGGTTACTCTCTCGGTGGAAACCCCCTTTCCTCTTCCCCTCTAGTGTAATCATAGCCCCTCTTCGTTGCTTACCTACACAACAATCAAGGACCGTTTATATTATTTTTCAGCATAATATTTACATCATTTACATAACTTGAGTCATCATGACAATCCAGCCACATGGCCCAATAGATATATCTATCGTATACATGCCTATGCCATTCACTAGTGGGACCTTCAAGGGTCAAAATCGAGGTATTACAGATATCCATGTGTGGGTTGTTACCTATACCACAAGCTCAGTGTTTAATGATGGATGAGATTTGTGTAGATGTTAAACATTGTGATTTTGAACCTTGATCTACTTGTCTTGGTTTTGAATGGAGATGTGATCGTATTTGTAGGATATCCTTAACAACTCATGATGTGATATTTAAATATTTTGGCCTATGTTGTTTGTATGGAGGATGATGACATTTCACAAGTTGTTGATGATATAGGATTATGTCCCTTCATATTCATAGATGGTTATTGTTTTTTGGAGGTTTAAGATGTGACAATGTTTTATGTTGTTGGATACAATAATACTTTTACAACCTATAGGAAGACTATGGAGAGCTATGATTTGAAGTTTGATGAGGATGTGTGGTCCTCTAGCTCACAGATACCTCCTAATGAGATCGAAGGAGGTGAGGAGGTTGTTGACAATGCCTAATTCTTAGAATAGATAAAATTCTAATCCAAGTGTGGATGAGGTGATATTGGGGATGGATATACCCTCACCTTCTACTTCAACACGTAGGACATCAAGATGGTTTATTCAAACATTATAAGATGCACAAGGGCATGTGGGAGCACCCAGATCTTCAGTGCGGGTAAGTATACCTCCTAGGAGATATGTTAACCATATTGCATTAACTTCTTCCAATTGCTTTGAGGAGGTGAGGTGTGATGCCTTGGTGGAGGATGATGTTTGGTGAACACTCCCTTTACAACACCAATGGTTAATTCCAAGACTGCAATAGGTTTAGTATTGCAAAGGACACATTTGGTTGAGTTGTAAAGGGAGTAGACCGATTTTGGTGAAAACACTTTCTTTGTAAAAAGGGAGTGTTTGTTTTCAACGTTCCTCTGAAATTGTTTACACCATGCTTGTGGGTGCTTCATGTGATATGAGGTGCATGGTGTATGGATGACCCTTGGTGATTTCATGAAAGAAATACACAATGGAGTTGAATTTCCCATTGATTGCTTGACATTGCATGGATGCTTATGTAGCATTCTTCCTTGGAGCATTGGAGACCTTTATAGTTTTGTGACTTATTCATCCAGGATGCACATGAAGGTCGGTTTCTTGCTTAGGAGGACAACATTCTTTGGATGAGGACCATTGCATCTTGGAGGAGGGTGTTAATCCAAAAATGGCATTGGGACACATGGTTACATGCATGGAGGCTTGTGCTTGACTTGAGGATGCTCAAGTTAGTAATCATGTAGTTGGGGTGGACATAGAAACGCACATGGCTTAGGAGGAGCATGGGATCTTTGGAGGCTCGGGGATGTGGAGCTTGTTGGAAACATCTCATGGAACGCTCATGCCAAAGACTTGCTTGTTGAATGCCTTCACCTTGGAACTTAACAAATGTCACTTGTAGACGGAACAATGTTAGCATACTTATGTAGAGTTAAGTTATTTGTTGTGGACTTGGTCCATTTTATATTGGTGGCCTCTCATGCCTCCCATTAAAAAGATGAAGGAAAGAGTTCTTTCATTTATATTCATTCATTCTCACACTTGTATTAGAAATGTGAAAAGTGGGGTGCACTAGTCTCTAAACTCGTTATTGTATTATCATTCTTTTTCTTGAAGTGATAGGGTTCTTCGAGAAGTTCAAGGAAAATTCAAGGGTTAGGGTTTCACCCCAAGGGGACAAAGATTGTGATAAGCTTTTGAGGGTAAAAATATTTTTGTATCTTGTAGCTTTTGTGAGAGTAGAAGACTTAGGTTTTGGAAACCCTAGTGCTACTTGTTATGCTTGCTAAGGAGAAGAGGAGACATTTTGCATGTTGCAAGGACATTTTAATGATGATACTAGCTTGTTGAGAATCCTTGGTGGAGTAACTAGCACTGGTTATTAGTGATTCCTAGCTAAGAGGCATTGGTTCCTAGGGTTTTCATGATTTCTCTAACTGGGGTTTGGAGAGCTTGAGATTGTACCAACTTGTGATAAGCTATAACTATGTACATGTACTACATCTCTTATAAATTAACTAAGTGTTTTAGACATCCAATTAAAATTTACCCACATATTTGATTTTCAACTTGTGTTGTGTTCTTGAATGGGTAAATCCTAGCACTTTTTGTTTATGACAATTTGACATAACATAGGGCTGAAATTGCTAAGAGATTTAACATATATCTTGAAGATGAAAGGGGAGATTTATTGTTGTAAAATATGTTGTAAAAAATTAGTTCATATATGTTATATGCATGAAAAGGTGTGCACTAAAAGTTGTAACTTGTTGACATTGAAGTACACTTGTTTGGTATATATTCTATTAAGTTGCCTAGTAATTTAGGCTTAAGTGAAGTGAAGTATTTGTTGTTTTTCATTGTTGTAATTAAATATTTCAAATCAACCCTAAGATTGATATACAATGTTCATTCTCAACATGGTATCCCATCATTTCCCATATTGATGTCCAAATGATTCAAAATTCTTGTATTCATGTTCGACATGATGAAATTCAAATCAAAATGTACCCACACACGTTTAAAGAACAAGCTTGTTGCTTCTTAGCTCAACACAACTTTCATACATGGCACCAAGATCACCATCTTGTTGAATCGATCAACCACCACAAACGAAAAACCATGCTCATGGCAAGGCTTGGGAAACCCTCAAAGAAAATCCATTGAAATGTTCCCACAATGAAACTGGCATTGGTAAAGGGGTATACAATGCCACTTTACTATTAGCAAGCTTGGTGATGTAGCATCTTGCACAACCCTGCACAAACCATTCTACATAAACATGCATTGTTGGCCAAAACATCTAGCGTTTTGGTTTTTACACAATCTTACTAAAAAACAACCAAATACCTTGGAGTTATGTGCTTCTCCCATCAATTTGCACTCTAGTGTCTCATTTCGAAACACACAATTTATCATGCCAGTATAGGATCCCATCCTTCAGGTGATACTCAAGATTTAACTATCCTTTAGTGATGCATATATGGTCCTCCAATCACCATCTCCTTCACACTACTCCATTGCATCACGGTGAAACAATTGTAGATGATGGATCACTCCTAGAGCCTTGAGGTCTTCCCAACGTACCAACTAACTTATTTGATGCTCATTTCTTGTGCTTGATGATCAAAATGAATTGTTGCAGATTTGACATTCATTTAAAATGTCTACACTATGACAACTTCCACCGATTCTACAAACATTTAAGAGGTTTATTGTAAATATGCATTATTGTCTCTTCCGTGAGAGGTAGTGTCTCCAATGTTTTATTCCTTGTTGCAAAGCATACAATTCTTTGGCATACAACGCAGCTCTAGAGAATGTGACAAAAAAGTATGCAATGGGTTTGCCTTGCTACATCAATATTGTTCCAAGAGAATATCTAAGCGCAACAACTTTAATCTCAATTACTTTGTTCAAATATTGTAAACCTAACATAAGCATTAAACATACTTATTGTGCCAATGGAATAAATGCTCTCTTATGCCTCAATTCAATGGAACTTCACTCCTCTTTTGGTCAAAGGCATGTAAATGTGTTGTTATGGAGGAGAATGCTCAATAAATTTCCTCAATGTTAGGTAGTTCCCACAACATTGTGCACCTAATTAGTGACACTAGTCTATCTTGGCTAATTCACAATACTTTGTACTTTGGTTGGATAAATCCTCAAATAATTTCCTCTAGCTATGAAACCCAAATAAACCAATCACTATTTGATAAATTCAGACTTTCATGTTTAGTTGCAGCAGATTTCTCCTCACAAGTTCCAACACCTACACCAAATGTTGAAGGTGTTGATCCGAAGTCTTGTTGAACACTAAGATGTTATCTACACAAACAATAACAAACGGATGGAAGACCACATAAATTAACCTCATAAAAGTGGTTGGGGCATGACATAAGAAAAATATCATTACCATCCATTCAAAGAATCTTTCCTTTGATTTAAAAGTTGTTTTCGAAGTGTCTTTCTCAGTAATTCTTACCTAATAATAATCACACTTGAGATCTAGCTTTGAGAAACACCTAACTACTTGTAACTAGTCTAGCAAATCATCAAGCCTCGATAAAAAGTAGTTTTTTTTATGTTGACCGTATTGAGTCCCCAAAAGTCAACACACATTCCCCACGAACTATTCTTTTTTTTAGAACAAACACAATAGATGAGACACTAGGTTTCATAGCTCCTTGATCTGAAATCTTTTGTATCTACTTCAATATTTTCTCTTTGATAACATGGTTTAATACACAACTAAGGTCAATAACACTAACTATATCAACAACTAAAAGTTATGTTCAATTGGTCTCTTAGGAGGAAGCCCTTTTGGATCCAAGAAGACTTCTTGATATCTCACAACAATTCATCAAGTTGCTTATTTTCCTTGACAAAATAGTGGTCTTATGAACCTATGTGTCTACCTTTGGCTTCAAGACTAGCAACATACATTTCTTATTGGCATTGATTAACCTCTTGACTCGATTGGTGGAAACCAAAATGATTTTTTTTACTTATTGGCTTTGACAAGAAACCATTTCCCATCCTTTACCAATATATACTTGTTAGCTCTCCTCGTAAAGATTGCATCTATGTCCCATAAATACTGACTCCCAAAAACAATGTCACAAACATCAATGATCTGAAAATGGGCATTATAAAACTGATTCAGTTTTTTCTCCTTTTTTGGAGGCTTTACAAATCTCTCAATTTCCTGTCACTAACTTGAAAATTTGCATGCTAATTTACATTCATCATTTAAAACCAAAATTAATAGCAAACAGATGACAATAATGAGATAATATGCACACTAGATTGATAATGAAGTTCACCAATTATGGCTACATCTCTGGGTTTGCTCAATCAACAACTACTTCATTAATTTTATTTTCTAAGGGCTTCTCCTTTTACAGAAAGGGCTGAATATTCTCCAAATAAGGGGTTGGTTCTCTCCTTTACAAGGGCAAAAAGCTTCTCACAATAAGTGGCTCATTCTCCCAATAAGGGGCTACAAAGTTCTCCCAATAAGGGAATTACAAAACACAAGCAAGCCTACTTGCTTATTCTCATCCAAAGAGATTACAAGTCCTTCCTCTTTCAAAGAGCAAAATGGACTTTTATAGTTTCACATTGTTGAGAAAAACCTCAACATTCTAAGGGGAGAATAACTCTCTAGATCCACTAAATTAGGATCTGGGCACAATTCAAGGGATAGGTTGAGAGAAAATCTCAACTACAACCATACAGATCTCAACTTTCCTTTAGACCAGGAAACGATAATGCTACATAGCTCTCACACTTGCATTAGTTTCTTATTACAATAAACATGAAAAATACAAGAGCACATAAACTCAAAATATGTATTAAGCATTTCATTTTACTTTTTGCCTTTTTGCCCAAAATTTCAACAAGCCATATTTTTTGCATACGAAGTCCATTTGACCCCGTTCAAATCACGTTGGAAAGTTCCTTGCAAGCACTTCGTTGTGTGGACAATTTCAGCAAAATGGAGACCTTTTTAATTTGTCGAATGTCCCTACGAGCACTTCGTTGTGTGGATAGTTTCGCCAAAAATGGAGACCTTTTGAATTTGTTGAATGTGGAGATCCTCCTAAATTAATCTAAGAGTACAACATAGATATTGCTTTTGACGATTGAAAGTTTCCAGTCCTAACCCTTGCACCAATGACTCAAAAATAACATCAAACTGACTACCTAAATCAAATAGAGTACTGACCAAGGTATTTTGTACCTTCAATTTGATGTAGAAGAGACTCTCTCTTCTTGCTTCCATCTCCTCGTTGTTTGATGTCCCACTCACTGACTTTGAAGTGACACAACTAACCTTGCAATTGAATCCATCGGTGCTTCAATTCCCTCCATGTCGATCTTTCCTTATTGAGCATTCTCAGTCATTAAGAACTTCTTGCCTCAATTGTTCCTTAGAATTGATCCCAAGTGTAATTCCCAACACTGAGCTTTTGTGTGTCCATTCTTCTAGCAATGTTCACACATCTCTAATGACATCAAAATACCTTCATTTCATTATGTCGTGTTTACAATCTTTCTTCCTCCTCCCTTCTTGTGAGTCATTTCTTTACAATTTGTGGATTGTGCATGTTAACAACTCTTGTTGTTGGTCAAATTTTTCTTAGCACAAGGTTCAAGATAGAAGGCTTCCATACTAACCTCATTGATGGAGTGCACTTCAAACATGGCTAACTTGTTCTATAAGTAACGCTTGATACCTCCAATGTACTTTACAAGAACACTAGTTGTATCTTCTATTATACCCATCTAAATGTCCATCATAAAAAAAAACGATGTATTCTTGTACACTAGCATTGTCTCTAGCACGGATATTGCCACTAAATTTGTTGTTCTCATTCATATCCCAAAGGGTAGAATTGCTTCTTTAATCACTGCTTAAAACAGTTCCAAGTGTATAACTAGTAAATGTATTGCTTTATGTACAAGTCTCTAGCAATAAGCTTCCCATCAAATCCAAGCAATGTCGTCATTTTGCATGGAAAAAAATAAATGTTCTACTCATTGTTTAATTCATGGCAACCAAAATAGACTTCTAGTTTTGTTAGCTAGTGATTGAGGTCTTAAACCTCGACTACATCGTATGGATCTGTGCCAAGTTTGGCTTCCACCTTGAAAGGCATAAACCAAGACTGTTATCACCTGTATCACACTAATGAGGACTTGAGAACTTTGGCACTTCATCTATCAGTTCTTTAACTGCCTTCAACATAATGTGACAATGAACAATTGATTCACTAACCCCGCCATATCGTCTAGTTTTTATTCCATTCTAGAGAAACGAGCTTGAGACTCTTGTTTCTCATGCCTTCTTAGATTCGCATTGCTCCATTTTTAAACCAACTGGTCTTCTATGAGTCTCCAAAGAAACTTGTAAAGGCTTATGCTTGCTGCAAAATTGTCTTCATGTCAGTCATATGGAGCAAAAATGTCTTCAAGTCAGTCATATGGACTTCCAACAATTTAAGAACCCTGGTCTGGCTGCTTAATCTTACTAGCTTGATTTGCTTTCCCAAATAGATGAATATATAAGTCAGAATCTGCCAGTGACGCTCATGAAATGAAATTAATAGCTTACTGGTTACCTGCATATACAACTTAACAACAAAGAATGTAAAATGCACACACAATTACACAATCAGATAAAATGTTTTTATTAGAGTAAATCCTGGCAGGGAATAAAAATTCCTAACTATCAGTAAGCTTCAATTCGACTATTACATTTAGTTTTGTGTTTCACTAAAGGGGTTGCTACCCTTGTCTTACAACAAAGATTACAACAATATTCATCAAATGCATAGGCTTGTCTTGCACTAGTGCATGTCTTGTCTCTCTCTCCAACTCCATTCAACCTTGCCTATCGATGATTTTCTGTCTTCAATGGTTCATCCAAAACAACACTTCTTCAAACTCTTGACCAACTTCCGAATTCTAAATACAAATCCTTGAACTGGGAAAAAAATAACTCTCTAAACCCTATTGCCATCAAGTTCGTGGATCCTTATGATTTGACGTCAATCAAGAAACTGTTATGTTGGTGATTTTGTTATCCTTATTGTTTCTCGAAAACTGCCTAGTTGATAATTAGGCAAGTGTCTATCGTCATGGGATCCACCATTCAACATCGATCATTGTGGATTTGCTTATGTCATCGACCTCTATGGTTGTGCTCAACTTCACCTAACAATTGTTCACCACGGTCCTTTGATGCTCATCGACAACAATACTTTGATGTTCGTCAACTTCGGTCCACTAATTTTCAACATCAACTTCAGTACCGTCGACTAGCATTCAACATCGACTTGAGTTCCTTCGATTCCCTTCAACCATCAACAGACTAGAGTTATTTCGGAATTTTCAACCTAATCCTTTACATATCAAACAACATCAAAATGTAGGTGTGGATGAAGATCGAAAAGTTCAACCCCTAATAAATAAACTCCATTATTGCATAATCAAACTTTAAAATACATCGAGGCACAAATCCCTCTTCCAACCATGCCTCTTTTACACATAACAAGTGCAATAAAATGATTATCCTTTTCATCTATACCATACAATCCCTTTAATCATGCTCTAAAGTGGAGAAATATCTTCCTATCGTCTACCTAAATATGGAGTATCATACCTTGTTAATTTATTAACACCCAAAATCAAGTAAGCCCGCCCAACCATGAAATGTGAGGAAACCTAAGCATTTTGACACTGCATATCTCTATTTGGTACTTTTCCAGATATATATACAAAGTTTCCTTCAATTAGAAGTTACCACCTACAGTGATATTAGTTTTCCCACTCAAAGGTTCAACCTCCCCTTACAACTTGGCCTACAATCTTTTGGCCTGCCCTACGTTGCGTGGGAGCGCCCCGCCCCCCCCCACCCACTCTGGAAGCTCGCTTCTGAATAAAGCGTCTAAGAAGCGCTTGGAAAGCTCGCTCCCTAAATGCTCCCATATGGGAGCGTTTTTCAAGAAGCTCACTTCCTTGAAAAAAAAAACGCTCCCTCCTTTTTTTCTTCAATTTTTCTTTAAAAAAAACAAAAAAATAAGTGATGGGTGGGGGGGACTAACCCTAGGCCTATACTAATGCTATATAAAGGAGGAAAATCCTACACTAATAGCAAAACAGTTAAAAACCTAACCTCAGTAATCATCAGTAGCTTTAAATGGTAATATTAAATTCTTAAAGTAAAAGTTGACATTTTCCTTACCTTTCATTTTCTATCCTTTTACTTAAATTTTTAACATTACCATTAATTGTTTTAGGATGTTTGAGAGTGGTTCCAACCTCATCGGACTTCCAATGCAAAAGCAGAATTTTTTATCCCATTCAAAATTCAACAGACTTAACAGTTTTTAGGATTTCAGGATTGTAATGTTTCCACTGGATTCTATCATGTATGAGGGTATGGGATTGACATTCAATCAAACACATCAACCCCTCTATGTACCTTGACGTTGCTGGTGCTAAGTGTTCAGATTGATGTTGGTGGCCTCAAAACTAGTTTTTGAAGAATCCCTAGTTTATAGCATATTTATTGATGTACTTTGGTTCATCTATGGATTGCACTCAGTGCTATTTTGGTTGTATGCACTCTTACTTGCTATAGAAATGAGAAACTTTTGTGTATAATGGTTTGAATTATGATGGATGCACATGGTTTTGTTGGCATATGCATCAAAATATATAAAATTATATATTATATAAAAAAACACTCCCACCCGGGAAGCTTTTGAAAATTTCGCTTTTCTCTTCGCTCCCGCTTCCCACTTCCTGCTTTCGCTCCCTGCTCCCAACAGCATAGGGCCTGCCATCAATGACCTGTCAACAGGCACTTGGGGGTCTTTACATATGGTCATATTGCACAAACATGTGGTGCATCTACTATCTATTAAAAAATTTATTCTACCCTTTGGTGGTGTTTGATGATTAGGAAATCAAGGAAGCTGTGTCACCAAAAATGAAGACAACATCTATCTAAACTTGCGAGGAAACCTTAGAGCACTTCCATGCAATTTGTGAATGGTTACCAATGTAAACTCATCAGCATTGATTACAGTCCCTAAACCGGCAAGGACATTAAGGTAGGCACATAACAGAGGTAGTCAGCCTGGGGAACAACAGTGAGACCTCCTGCATGATGTCAAAAAACTCAACCACTTGAGCTAGCCCACCAGGCTAGACGACATCTATCTATCATTACTTAAAGATTTGCTTTTGCTTCATTCCCGTCAACATAATAACCATTTCACAAAACAAATCAAGTAATAGTCCTCATACAATAAATATCATATCCTATCAACCATGGAATTTCATTCTCACCAAGAAACAACCACCATTCATAAACCACATCTTTTCCGTAAAATCAGGCAATCAAAAAATATAGCAGCCAAGGATGTCCCCACCCCATCCAACTGCCCATTAGAGTGAAGCATGTCAGACCCTTGAGGACCTATCCAGATGTTTCACTAGTCGTATGCCTTCATTTGCCACTCACAAAAGGAAATGGTTAGATTAGTGTGTGCACCAATATGGATGCAAGGCATTTATTTGTTTCAGGGTTATTGAGAGTTGCCCTGTGTTTGAGATAACTTAGACTCTTACGCATAACCTTCCAAATAATATAGTATTTTCATTCAAGGGGATGGTTACTCGCAAGGCCAAATGATCAAGATCTTGGAAACTAAAACAGAGATGGGCCTCGTTGTTACTATGAGTACCATGAGATATAGCCCCAGATATGGTTCGAGTTGTTGCATGTGCAGGAAATATCCATGAAAAGAGCATCGGTGCAATAACTGGTTCTGTGTATTTGTGTTAGTAACTATATTAATAAGCTTAGTGATTCCCTTCGACAATGGGAAGGTGTCCAAACTTAAGCCATGAATCCTAGACAAACATTCACACAAACTGATCTGTAACTGGATCCCAAAATTAAAAATATCATTAAAAAGGAAAAGAGGAAACTGAGAGCATGCAGAGGTACCTGGCAAGCAATTACACCCCCATTACCCATCAATCTCAAGGTATTATTCTGAGTTTTCTCCAGCAGCATGGCAGGGGATTGATAGTGGCAGAGATAGAGGGAAAACAGAAGAAGAGAAAGAGACTGCAATCACAGCAGGGTGTAGACAGGAAAGAGATTGTGGATCGACAATCATTCACACAAACTGATCTGTAACTGGATCCGAAAATTAAAAATATTATTAAAAAGGAAAAGAGGAAACTGAGAGCATGCAAAGGTACCTGGCAAGCAATTACACCCCCATTACCCATCAATCTCAAGGTATTATTCTGAGTTTTCTCCAGCAGCATGGCAGGGGATTGATAGTGGCAGAGATAGGGGAAAACAGAAGAAGGAAAGAGACCGCAATCACAGCAGGGTGTAGACAGGATAGAGAATGTGGATCCTTGCTGCCAACATCAGGGCACAAGACAACTGTACTTCTCTGTAACTAAACTTTGTATATTATTTTCTCTCAATTAATATACTCCTGGAGGTTTTCTACCAGCAAAGGTTTTTTTTTTAGTTTAAATCATTCGTGTGTATTGGATCTCCTGTTAGTAGAATGATATGGTCTGTTTTTCCTTCTTTCCTTGGTATGTTGTGTTTGTATCACTGGAAAATCTATACATGCACTCCTAAACTCTGTTTCTCCCTAGTAAATAGCATGAAATTTTAACTTTTGAGCAATGCTTTGATTTCTTAAATATGTTAGAACCATTGGTGGAAACCTTCCTTTCCCACTAGTAAAAACAGACCACAAACCCTTCCTAAGACTTTAATCCATCCACGATATTCTCATCTGCAATTATATGCTTGGAAAGCAACCCTGCTCTGCACTATAGGTGCAGCCCACTATTGGTCCACTTTGAACATATGTAATCCATTTACCTAAAGAAAAGTATTAAAGAGCATTATCATAACTGGAGATGAGTACGTCACAATATATACATATGAAGTTGGTCTGCACAGATCAAGTGATGTTTGTTTCCTAAGTAGGTGTACGGATTTGTGACAAAAGATCACTACCAACAGTGTTTTGCCCATTAATACCAATATAAGCTTACAAACAAAAAGCAATCAGTAAAGTACTAAAATCTTATAAGGAAAAGGGATTCATTGTTCAAACAACCAAACAGCATAAAATTACATATCGCCACATTACCACTGAAAAAAAAAATCTAATATTTTGAATGCATAGATGTTTTAGTTTCAGCAATTTAGAGCTTTAAAGGTTCAGATTTCCCACCGACAGAGGATAAAATGGCCACAATTCTTTAAAATCTTATCATCATTGTGCTCAGAATATATAGCCCAGAATCACTTAGTATAGTGATTCACTGATTTGTTATAATGAAATTTACCATGGGATGTCTTATAATGGGAGGGGAATCACCTTATGATTTGAAATTCATACTTGCATCAGACTAATGGTAACGTCGCTAGAAATTCCTGAAGAATAACCCTGGCTCTTATAGTCAGAATGATAATTTGTATTCCTGCCATGAACAACTCGTCCCTTCTTGAAGCTTAATGGTTTCAATACAAATATAAACTTACAAACAGAAAGTAATCAGTAAAATACTAAAATCTTACAAGGAATTGCTTATGATTTGAAATTCATACTTGCATCAGACTAATGGTAACGTCGCTAGAAATTCCTGTAGAATAACCCTGGCTCTTATAGTCAGAATGATAATTTGTATTCCTGCCATGAACAACTCGTCCCTTCTTGAAGCTTAATGATCTCAATACAAATATAAACTTACAAACAGAAAGTAATCAATAAAATACTAAAATCTTACAAGGAAAAGGGATTCAGTGCTTAAACAACTAAACAGCGTAAAATTAATTCTTGCCACATTAACACTGAAGAAAAAATCTAAAATTTTGGATAGGCAGATGTTTTAGTTTCAGCAAGTTAGACATTTAAAGGTTCAGATTTCCCACCAACTGAGTAGCAGGAGTGTCCAAAAAACCTGTTATCATTATCGAAACTGTAACATCTCTTAGTGATCAGTGACTTCAGCAAAGGATAGCAGAGGATAAAATCGTCACAATTCTTTAAATCTTATCATCATTGTGCACAAAATATAGCCTATAGCCCAGAATCACTTAGTATAGTGATTCGTTATGATGAAATTTACCATGGGATGTGTTATAATGGGAGGAGAACCACCTTATGATCTGAAATTCATACATTAATCAAACTAATGGTAACGTAGCTAGAAATTCCTGAAGAATAACCATAGCTCTTACAGTCAGAATGATAATTTGTATTCATGTCATGAACAACTCATCCCTCCTTGAAGCTTAATGACCTCGATAGTAGCCATTACAGTAAAATTCAGCATTGCATTGCAAGAACAGCAGTACGCAACTCAACAGCCAGATTCCATTACATGTTCCAATATGCCCAGTATCCTTCCCATATGCAAAGTAAATTTTGCTAGAGCGTAATAGAGGAAAAAGCTAGATTTTGCAGGATAAGAATAAATACAAAAGAGTATATTGTTTCTTTACTTCAAAATTTACCTACCATATTCAGCATTTAAGAATAACAAGCAAAGCATGTGAATTACCTACCATATTCAATTACCCCCCCCCTCCCCCCGTCAATTCATCACTTGCTGATCTGGATCAAATATAGACAAGAGAATTTTTGCCTGGTAGATTAGATTTATAAATATACAAAGATCACACCTGAAATTGCTGCTCAAACTCTGCAGATTCAAGTGGTTAACTCTTCTCGGATCCTGGGATTACTCAACCTTTAAACTGTAAAAATTGAACAAAATAGAAAGCAAGATGACAACTTTAGTGTTGACAAGGCCAAAGAGAAATGGCACTTTTCTTTATGTATCAGAAGCAAATGCTTCTATTGCTTGTCAGTTTGCACTAAAGGAAACTCAACATTAATGATAAAAGATGACCTGCCTGCTTCCCTGAGGTATTCCACATCTCCATTCATAATTTTGACTAGTTTTTGACACATATGCAGTCCCAGACCCGCCTGAGACATATCTTGGTTATGAACAAACATTTCCTTTATCACTTCTTCGGGAATCCCTTGTCCTGGATGAGTAATCCTACACATTTACCAAAAGAGCATTTTTGTTAAAGAAACCGCATCAATTTTCGTGGGTTTTCACTTGCACTTTACTTGCCTAACTTTAATATAAAGCATTTCATCTAAGAAATAAAATTGTCCTTCATTAAGAGTGTTAGACTATTAGGGTGTCAAGATTTAGGTGTAAAATCCTAATTGTCATAATATATAGCTATTGTATATTGTTGATGTTTCGTAGCTCGGACAGGAACTTCCGCATTGCGTGAAGTTGTCCAAGTTAATATATTTTGTAATTCATTTTAGTAAAAAAGTGAAAGCCTTATATTTTACTGTTCAGTCTAATAAAGTGCATTTTAATGCACTAATGATTTAGACTAATCGCAACCATCGATCTCACTGAGAGATTAGGGTTTTGATAGATTAAGTCTTCAACTAAAGTATAAAGGTAGGTCAAAGTAGATGGTAAAGATTCAAGACACATTCATTCTTCACAAATACAGTTTTGTCCAAAGAGGGAGAAAGAAGCCGAGAGAGACGGAAAACAAGGCAGCAGAGAGAAGATTGACACGCAGCGTCAGCAGATCGAAGAAAAGGGCAGATCCGCAGCATTTCCGTACAGTTGTATGGAATCACATACAACCGTACGGATAGATCCTTATGGATCCATATAACCTTATGGACAGGTCGTGCAAGCTGTACAGTTGTATGGACAGATCTGTCAGCAGTTTTCTCAGATCTGGTTTGTCGTTTTTCCTCATCATCCGGCAGAAAATCCTCTGGTTTATGGTGTCCTTGTAAGTTTTGAAGCATTGATGATAAACTGATTTTGAAGGACAGGTTTCCTGTGTACTTGTTTTCTGCTGTTTGTATTTTCAGCCATCAGTGTGATTGATGCATGCTCAGATTTTTATTTCTATTATTGAGTAAATTTAAGATCCGGTTTATTTAATAAAGAGGCATAGGACAGCACAGTCACCAAGGGTATGAAAAATTAACATATAAAAGACATTACTCTCTGTTGTTTGTGAATCCAAAAAACAACCAATTAGTAAGTGGACAAAAGTGTTTGCATATTCTTGAATGAATAGGAAGTGAAAGGTCATTGTGCAAGAAAGGGTCACGGGAATTGGAAAGTGCCTAAATGTAAAAAATTGAATTAAATATACATGCACTTACCTTATCAATGTTCCTTGCTTCATCCTCATAATACTAAAATACTCACTCTCTTAGTTTCATCCTATGATCCTGTGCAATACTATTTTACTATTGCTATGCTTGTTTTTAAAATGGTAACAGAAGTAAATTTGTGAGGCAGAAGAGAGGTGTCTTGCAAAGGAGACTTTTATAACCCCAAAGGTTGACTGGTAAACTCGTGGTGTGCAATTTTTTTTTACTGTTGAAGCTTATTTTCTGGCTTTATTAAATCAAATTAGTAGATAACTGTTAGCTACTATATGTAGGATCATTATGATATAGTCGGGCCGAATGTTTAAAGAGAATGGAAACATCCTTCCAATTCGCCTCATGGATTGCCAATCACATTAAGGATTTCTTATGAATGCAATGGCAGGCACAGAAGATGCACTACAAACAAGTATAGGATAAACAAAGACGGAGGATGCAGATGCAAGGACAATGCACAGTTAGTCGGCCATACAGCCTTTATTACAAACAGTAATGTTCAGCCAATACAGTCAAAGGTACTGAAAATAATTTAGGATTCTGGGCTATGGACAGAAATAAAAGCCTTCCTTCAGTTAGCAATACAAAATATGTACTTAACATAGGACAGACTTAAGAAAAGAGGGGAATTCCCAATATACCACGAAGGTACTGGGAATATGTCCAAACTCGCTAAGTGTGGCTCCAAGCGAGAAAATGTGGGCTAGATCAGAGTTACGGGGGTGTGTCCAACACTACACCAACTAGGATGTAGTTTGACGGGGCCCCGCGGTCACTATCTGGTTGTTCCCACTTTCTCTGTGAAATTTGCCTACACAAAAGCAAAAATGAGACGCTGGATATTCGTCTATGGGAAGTTAATTAAAAGATGTGAAGCCTAATTACTAGTCACTAAGTCCCTTTCTGGTATGATCAATTGTTCAGTCGAGGCTGTAAAGATCTAGAGCATACTCGGGATATAGCCTTGTTATAACTTATTTTTAGGGATTTTTGAACAAAGTTTTCTTGTTTATTAACAACCCAAGAGTCCCTTTTCCAGCCAGTACTCGGGCAAGCCCTTATCCTGAAATCCGTACTTTGGGAAAGCATGGGGTTTAATTAAAAGTAAAAGAAAGACTAAAAAAGAAGATATCTAATTACTACACTACCAGAGTAGTGGGTTAGTATCTGATTACTTTTGCACAAAATAAATCAAACTGTACTGTAAAAGTATACGATCTACAAGACAAAGTTAAAAATGTTCCTATGTCCTGAGTGATTCAATGGCCCAATATTTCGATTGGACCACGACGGTAAATTTTAATTAATTTAAGTTGATTTTAAACAAATTAAAGCTAAAGTAAAAAATTATAAAAGCTAAAGAAGTAAAAACAACCAAAAAATGGCACCGACACCAATCCCTCTTGGGATTACAATGCCAACTTTAAACTAAATGAACTCCTCTTTCTCCTTATAGATCTTGGAGGAAATAGGTTACAAAAGCTCCTAGAAAAAAGGTAGAAAGAAAGGAGATGGTTCAAGGAGGTCTTGGTTTGCTTGATCTTGCTAAAATTGGTCGTCCAAAACTTTTTTTTTCTGCTGTAATAAAACAAAAACCAACAAAGAATTTTAATAGAAAAAGTACCCAAAATCACTTTAAAAGAGAAATGCCCGCAGGGGGCTATTTAAAATGCCCGCAAGGAGTGTATGAATATGCCCGCATGATGTCCTCCAAGATGCCCACAAGAGGCATCCAAAATGCCTGCAAGGTGTCATTAAGTTCTTCCAACAGATGTCCGCAAGAGGGCTTTGAAATGCCCACAAGGGGCCTTCCAAATGCTCGCAACCTTGTGCAAAATGCCCACAGCTTCTTCCAAATGCCCGTAGCCATCTTCCTTGTTCACCTCATCATCTTTGCCATATCATTTTCCATATCAGCACTTGCCATGTTAGCACTTGTCAATTTGTCCACAACATCAACACTTGCTTTTTCATATTTGTCAAGTCTTGTCATCACTTCAATATTTGTTACCATATCACCAAGCAATCTTGTCCTTTGCCCATTGCCAAGTCATCCACTTCAATTGCTTGTCCTCCATTGTCCTTGCCATGTCCTTCATTGTCCTCCATGTTAAGTCTTGTGCCTTCCATCATGCTTGCTTGCTACTTGTCATCATTGCTTGCCATGTCATCCATGTCAAGTCAAGTCGTTGCCATGTCATCACTTTGACCTTTGTCATTAATGTGTTGTCATCATTGACAACTTTAGCCATCATCTATGTCTCTAGAACATGGGTTCCTACAAAACCAAGTTAAAATATTTTCAAAAGTTTGCAAACAGCAAAAGAATTTTGAAGAGCGTTGTCTCACCTCCTTAATGATGGCCCGTAGAGTGAGGATATGATCTATTGTCTAGTATCCTGGCCTAAAACGTGCATGTCCCTTACCTCAAGGGTTTCTCCTCTCGAGCTCCTTAGATAACTACAAATGAAGATTGGTGGCATAGATCTTAGAGAATGTATGCACCACCATGATCATTCACATCTACACTAGAACCTGATTTATGAATTAGGTGGATTATGTGGTGGAAGCAAACCGGTGGGAACCTGTGTGAACATGGTTAAAAAATCTGTAATGTGATGCACCAATCTTCCCCGGCTTGCATAAACTCTTATCTTGAATTTTGTGGGTTTGCTGAAGTGCAACGATTTGGTCAATTAAATTATATCAGCTGTCATTGGGTCATGATGTATGAATGTGATATGCAATTACTTTATGAGAAATTAATCATCCTACAAAGTTACAAACCATGCAAAACAACCAATAAGTTACCAAATCAGGAGCTACAGAAAACAAGTGAGACAAACTTAGTCAAAGAATCCAGATTGCCCTACTTGGAATCTTACAGTGGTATCAGAGCAGGAGATGTTATATTTAGGACATGTGATAGGGGCCAACGGGGTCCAAGTGCACTTAGAGAAGATTCGGGCCATATTGGATAGGCCTACACTCAAAAATGTGACAGAACTGAAGGGCTTTTTGGGCCTTTGCACCTACTACAGGAGGTATGTCAGTGGATTCTCATAGATGACCGCACCCCTCACAGATCTTACCGAGAAGGGGGCATTCATTTGGTTAGAGACAGCACGACAGACATTCGAGAAAATGAAAAAGGTAATGAGTTCATGCCCAGTGTTAGCTCTACCAGACTTTTCTCAACCCTTTGTGTTAGAATGTGATGCTTCAGGAGAGGGAATTGGGGCAGTATTGATGCAGAACAATCACCCCATTGCATTTGAGAGCAGGAAGCTCAAAGACTATGAGCGCCACTATTCGATATATTACAAAGAGATGTTAGCCATTCTCCATGCGCTAACCAAGTTCAGGCAGTACTTAGTGGGTGGCAGATTCAAAGTTAAGACTGATCATAACAGCTTGAAATACTTCCTAGAGTAGAAAGAGTTAAACGAGAGGCAGCAGAAATGGGTGAGCAAAATTTGGACCTATGACTTCGAGATTGAGTACGTTAAGGGAAAGAACAATGTAGTGGCCAATCCACTTTCTAGACGACCAGCTACTTTATCCCTTATGAGCATCTCATCAGATTGGAGATCTCATCTTTTGGTTGACTACTCCAAAGATAAGTTTGCTTGCGAGCTATTGGATGGACAGATTCAGGATGACAGGTATCGGGTTATTGATGACATCATATATTACAAGAACAGAATCTTCTTAGTTACAAAGTCTTCCCTCAAGAAGAAGATTTTACAGGCATCGCATGATTCACCATTAGCAGGGCATCAGGGGTTTCTCAAGACCTACAGATAGATTAGAGAGAGGTTCTCATGGAAGGGCCTCAAGGATGATGTGTTACAGCATGTGAGAGAGTGCAGCTTGTGCCAACAAAATAAAATAGAGCATACCCACTCGGCTGGTTTATTACAACCTTTGCCTATTCCCGAGCAGAAGTGGGAGAGCATCTCCATGGACTTCATTACAGGATTGCCCAAGGTTCAGGCTAGAGACTGCTTGTACGTAGTGGTGGACAGGTTGACCAAGTTCACTCACTTCTTCTCCATTCCTTAAGATTATTCAGCAGCACAGGTGGCGGAACTATTCTTCAGAGAGGTATTCATACTCCATGGGTTACCCAAGACCATTGTCAGTTATAGAGATAGCAAATTCACTAGAGCTTTTTGGCAAGAGCTCTTCGTATTGGTGGGAACCGAGTTAGCTATGAGCACGAGTTATCATCCACAAAGCGATGGACAGACTGAGATAGTTAACAAGTGGATTGAGGGGTATTTGAGGAATTACGTAGGAGGCTAGCAAAAGACATGGATCAGGTGGCTACACATAGGTGAGCATTGCTACAATACCACCCATCATATGACCACTGGGATGACTCCTTTCCGAGCTCTATACGGATACGACGCCCTAACTTTTGCAGACTTGGTACTTGGTGATAGCAGGGCCCCCAAGGCCAAAGAGTGGATTCAAGAGAGCCAAGACATCCTTAGCATACTCAGAAAGAACATACAGTCTGCTCAGAATCAGCAGAAGATATATGCAGACAAGCACAGGATTGAGTGCAGTTTTGAGGTGGGAGACCTCGTTTATTTACGCCTCCAACCTTACTGACAGTCATCTCTAAAAAAGAAAGGAGCGGAAAAACTCAAACCTCGCTTCTTTGGTCCATACAAGATAATTCAGAAGGTCGGAGAGGTAGCATATGAGCTAGAACCACCCCCAAAGAGTAAGATTCAGAACATATTTCATGTCTCCAACCTCAAGAAGGCAGTCGGTCAGCAGATTGTTACATCTTCAGAGCTGCCCCCCCCTTGATGATGAGGGGCAATTGATTCTGATTCCCGAGCGCATTCAATAGGTGCGAGAGCGGAAACTGAGGAACAAGATCATCAGAGACTACTTGGTTCAGTGGAGAGATCTGCCTATAGAGGAGGCCACATGGGAGGGAGAACAGGTATTACAGCACCCGGCTTTACAGTTGCTTGAGGACAAGCAAATTCGAGCGGGGAGGACTGTAATGTCCTCTTTTGCTTAAGCATTAAGGACCATCCCGCTAACCTATTTGATTCCCATAGGTTCGAGCGGGCACTGACAGGCAGGGAATCAGTTGAGGATTGATGCCATATAAGAAGATCTAAGGCATTGATATTATATCATCATTAGATAGACAGGGGCCACCTAAGCCAAAGGCCACCTGAATGCATGACATATGAGCATTATTTCATGATGCATGCACCTGATTGAGTCTCTGGGCACTTGCATGCAAGTCAACTGCGAATTAGAAGGTAAAGTGACCTAACTAGGTCAAAAGTTAGGTTATTTGCAGTTGAGTGTTATAAAAGAGAGGTAAAGTGAATGGAGAAACACACTTATATGATTATTGAAATGATAATTCGAATTGGAGAGCTTAGCGAGCTAAGTTGGGGTTGAGTGCATGCTCAGCTAACTGATGTATTTCGGCAGCTAAATCTATCTGCCCTAGTTCATCATCAAGTTGGATCATCCAAGTTCAACAGTGCTTCATCATCAGGATCTATTCATCAGTTGCTTCAGGAGATCAAGTTATTCACTGGATTGGGGGATTCGCGATCTTGCTTGGGCACATTGCTCAATTATACATTCACTTGTTTTACAGTCTACAGGAGCGAAACCTCTGCATGTTGCTCCCATCCTTCTCAGAGTGGCCATATTATCCTTCCCCTGGAAGAAGGGCTCCTCTATTGGACTCTTGAGAGAGTTATCAGCAGTTGGCACTATTGGAGGACGTTTGCATGCCCGAGGGCGAATTGCTTTGCAGAGATATTCACGTTTTGGGCTATTGAGCCATCACATCTTCTGCGTGCAGCTTCTATCATCATCAGAGGGGCACTATAACCCTATTGCACCTTGTTTGGATCTTCATCAGTCAAGTATCATTTATTACGGAGCAGTTATAGCTTGGAGGAGGGCGCACTTATCTCTAGGAGGACGACTCGGCTTATCTCTGTATTCAGCATAATATCTGCATGCGGGGATCATCCTCATCGACATTAGCAGATCTATATACTGGTATGTACATGCATTAATTTCTCCTACTTTCTAGCATTTCGGTGTTATCTAGGTTACAAATCTGCATGCAACTGCATGCATGCAGAGATCAGGGTTTACTTTCATATTCTGTTGAGACATAAGCCTACTAGCCATCTACAGTACACAAAAAAAAGAAAAAATATCAGTTTGGGATATTACCGTTGATGGGTGCATCCAAATGGAGTGGAGCTGAGCGATGACACCATGTGAATTCATCTTAAGGATCTTTTCCAGGCAATGTGAACTGATGATTCCAGGCAATGTGAACTGATGATGCGAAGAGACCCTGGTTGTAAGACCGTAAATTTGTGTTGTTTCCCATTGACTGAAAACCGCATCCAAAGTTCAGCAAAATCCCATAAGATGGGGCCAAGAGTGCGTAACCATTGAACGCCCAAAATCACATCACATCCACCTAAGGACAAGGCAAACATGTCAGAGCGCAGGTTATAATCTTCCAGAGAGATATGCACATTGTGACACTTCCCCTTGCAAGGTAAGGTGCCCCCATTGGCAACCATGACTTCAAAGTTGGAGCAAGGATGGACAAAACAATCAGCCTGTTTGGCGATCCGAGGGTCAATGAAGTTATGAGTGCTACCATAATCAATGAGTATTGTAAGAGGAAGCTTCTTGAAGTAACCCCTGACCGCATTGTTTAGGGGGTGGTGATTCCAGTTAAAGCATGGAGAGATATCTCTGGGTGGTCTTCCTGAGACAGAGGGTCAATAGGCGTCTCCTGAATGTCGACCTGATCATCCATTGTATCTGGAGCTTCTTCACCAATTTCAGAGGCAGGCGGAGAATCCACATCCAAGAGATAAAGCTTTTGTTGAACACATCTATGTCCCCGAGTGAATTTCTCATCACAATTATAACAAAGCCATTTTTCTCTGCGTGCCTCCATCTCTGTTTCAAACAAATGCTTGATAGGAGTTGGTCGAGGAGCTGGCGGGATGGGAGGTCGTTGAGAACCCATATTTCGAAAGGGAACAAAAGTTGGTTTGGAGCGTTGTTGGGCTACAATCTTGTCTTCTGCCAACTTAGCCAACCGAGGGCTTCCATCATTGTGTTGGGACAGAACATTTTAACCTCTGAGCGGATTTCATCCTTAAGACCACTGATAAAACAACTCCTATAGAATTCATCAGACAATCCTTCTGTGTTATTGGCTAGTTTCTCAAATTCGGTCTGATACTCTCTCACAGTGCCAATTTGGCGAAGTTTAGTGAGGACTCCTGTGAAGTCATCAAAAGCACTAGGACCAAATCGTTGCAAAAGGAGCTGGCAAAAATCTGGCCATTTTGGCTCTTTATGAGCCTTGATGTACCAATGGTACCATTGAAGAGCTTCCTGTTCCAAATGAAAGGATGCAAGTGGAACTTTGTTGACATCAAAAGTATTATGCAAACTGAAATATTGTTCTGCACGATAGATCCAGCCAGTCGGATCAGTACCATTGAAGCGAGGAAAATCAAGCTTCGGACCATGGAAATTGCTAGAAGAAGAGAACCCATTGTCTAATGAAGACTCGGACTGTCGTTTGTTGTTCATGACTGAATGCTCAAGATGGAGGCCGAGAAATTTTTCATCCAAATCCTGGAGTTTGGTTTGGATGGCTACCAGTGCTTCCTCCATGGTTTTTGCTCCTGCGCAGGTGACAACCATAACCAGGAGTTTTTTTTTTTTGAATGGGTAGAAAAACACAAACAAAAGCTTATTTAGTAAAGGGAAATTTGGATTTGAGAAAAAATCTGATGGGTAATTGGGGTTTGACTAGGTTTTGGACACTTTTGAATGGACAGGGAAGTAGAAAATGAGGATTTCAGAAGCAGGGTGAAAGAACAGGAAAATTTGTTAGAGAGGAACAAAGAAGCAGAAATAGGGAATGAACACGGTGGCGAAATTTGAAGGCGATTGGGTGAAAATTAAAGGAGTTATGGCAAACCCAAACCCTAAAAATAGACAATTGTGGGATTTCTGGCTTTGGGAAGTGGAATTTCAGATAGGGTCCTCAGGAATGAAAGATGCAGAATGAGATTACAAGGGTGTCAGGGAAGTTTCAAGGGAAACAGAGTGAAAACAAGGGAGATATGGCGAAAAACAGAATTTTTTTATTTTTTTATTTTTTTTCCAGAATGTATCTGCTACGACGCAGAAGGGATTGGAAACAAATGGATCTGCAACGGCGCGAAAGGGATCGGCAACAAATGGATCTGAAACTGCACGGAAGGGATCAGCAACAGATAGATCTGAAATGGCGCAGAAGTGATCGGCAATAGTTCTGGACAGAGGAAATCTACGATTTATCAGCTGAAAATAGATATGGACCCCATATGCTCGGCTTCCTAACGGTTCAGGGGATTCACTCCGCCACCAATGTTGTCTGACGGCTTGCATATTGGGGCAGTACCCCTTACTCCACGGCTCAGATAAAACTGATAACCGCTTTGCCACAAACGATTGCACTTGGTTTACCTCACGGGTGTGAACTTGTCAATCAGGTAGGGGTCGGTGCTCTTTTTGCTGGCAGGTCCTCTCAATGGGCCAGCTATTTTGGGGTTCCTGTGGTACTCCTCACAATGATTTTTAGGGCTTATGCCCAAGTACTTCCCACAGTTAAGCGGATAGGGATTATTCCCAGATCCGAACCTGCAACAGATGCGAAAAAAAAATTTGCAAAAATTTCACCCAACGAGCCCAAGAAAGTGCTCTGATACCAGATGTGAAGAACCTGCAACAATTAATTAATGAAAATACACGAGATAGCAGAAATAACAAAACTCAGAATCACTTTATTGGTCGCAGGCCACTTCGAGGGGGCAACCTTCTTTGAGCAAGCTCAATACAAATAAATTCACGGTACCTTCATTGGCCTCAACACACACTTATATACTAAGTCTATGCCCAATACTATGGGTCAATACCATGGGACATATAATACTACGGAACGACTTCCAAAGCATATGCGTCCAATACTATGGGTCAATACCATGGGCTAAGACAAACTATGGATCAACAAATACTATGGGACGACTTACAAAGCATATGCGTCCAACAACAACATACTAACAAAGTAAAGGGAAGGGTTGACACAGGTTCCTAACAGATTCATTGACAAAGGGAGTTAGCCTCTAAGTTCGAGATGAAGGACCTTAGCCTAATACATTATTTCTTGGGATTAGAAGTGTGGCAAAGACATAATGAGATTTTCCTGAGTCAGCGAAAGTATACTATTGATGTCCTGAGGAGATTTGGGATGATGGACTGTAAGTCCATGGCTACACCTATGATGACAAATCTGAAGAAGTTGAATGACTCAACTTCCGAGTTAGATTTGGTAGATCCTACCATGAACAGGCAGCTAATCGGGTCATTGATGTATCTGGATAACACCAGACCAGATATTTGCATTACAGTATACTCTCATGAGAAGCTGTGCAGACCCAATGTTCAGGATACAGTTCAGGTGGCATCCTGGGTGACACCTTGTATAAGCTAATGGACTAGCCAGTGAGCAGCTCAAAGGGAGAGTATGATACAAAGTTGCAGAGGGAGTCTGCAACATAGTTCCAGAGGGAGTTTGGAGTGATACCCAGTGACATAGAGAGAGCAAGAGGCTCATTCCAGTAGACTCACTTGATGAGAAATGACACTAATGGAGGAGCAACAATGTCCAGTAGTGCAGCTTGCAGTGGTATGCTATGGTGTAGAGGGGAGCAGTCCAGCTCCTATATATTCCTACAAATGATCAGATCGTCGACATTCTCACCTAGCCTCTTCCCAGGGCGAAGTTTGTGTACTTCTGTCACAGGCTTGGAGTGGTGGAGAATGTCTCTCTCATTGAGAGGAATTTTGCAGCATCAGTGATATATTCTCCCTGGACTATGAATGGTGGAACTCTCCATGTGAGGGAGAGATCTCTATTGTGGACACATCGACGGACTGATATGTTGTGCATGGGTGCACTCCTCGCTAAGTTGAGTTACCATGAGAAGCATGGGCACACTCCTCCCTAAGTTGAGTTACCATGAGATGCATGAGAAGCATGGGCGCACTCCTCGCTGAGTTGAGTTACCATGAGATGCATGAGAAGCACGGGTGCACTCCTCATTGAGTTGAGTTACCATGAGATGCATGTTGATTCCCCGATGGATTGGGTTGAATTGTGACTCCTCGATGGACAGAGTTGAGTTGTTACATGTTGACTCCTCGATGGACTGAGTTGAGTTGTTACATGTTGACTCCCCGACAATGTTATCGAAATCGAACCAGAACCGACAAAACCGACCGGTCCGACCAGTTTACAAGGGTGGCCGGTCCGATCAGAGCATAAAACCGGCTGGGCCGGATTTTTTTCCAAACCAGGCAAGGAACTGGTCGGTTCCGTACGGAACCGGTCAAAACCGGCTGAACCAGCTGGTTTTGACCGGTTTCGTATGGAACCAGCCGGTCCGTACTGTGCCCACGGAACTCAATTTTTTTTTAAAAAAAACACAGAAAAAAACTATCCTATGCTTCTAACCTAACCTAATTGTGGGCTTAAATTTGCTTGTTCTACTATTTCTGACACAGTTTAATATATAATGTGACGGGGCAAAACAGATGAAGCTGTTTGGTACCTATTTATTTGTTCCTATCAGTGGGAATGCTTACTCTCCAAATTATATGTGAACAAAAATAGTTCTATCAATTCATTATATTGCAGTGCATTTATAATTTTATCCTCATTAAGAAATGGCCATCCTTTGTATTGGAGAAAATGTATTTATCATTGATGCTTCTAACCTCAGAGATGTATTGCATTTGCACTAGGTGCTATTTTGGTTATTTGCACCCATACTTGCTATATGTATGAGAAACTTTGCGTATTTGTGTATTAATGGTTTGGATTCATATGTATGCACATGAATATATATGTTTTTTTTACAAAATATGAATATTTTATGTATTTTTTAGTCAACCGGTTTTTTACCTGGTTTTTTTCCGGTTCCGGTCCGGTTCACATTTTGGGCTTCGCCGGTTCGATGACCGGTCTGGTTCCGATAACATTGCTCCCCGATGGACTGGTTTGATTTGTTGACTCCTCAATGGACTAGGTTGAGTTGTTGACTCCTTGATGGATTGAGTTGAGTTGTTACATGTTGACTCCCCGATGGACTGGGTTGAGTTGTTGACTCCTCAATGGACTAAGTTGAGTTGATGACACTTCTCAATGGACTGAGTTGTGTTGCAATACCTTTCTTATGATGACGAGATGTTCAAGACAAGCCGTGATGATCAGATGATATCCAGATGTGTTCTAGCATGATGATACCTCCATAGCTAAGAGGCAATGTTGGTGTTTGTAGCTTAGGGAGGTCTCCTCCACAAGTCGGCCTAAAGAAGAAAACAATAAACAATAATTTGTGAATACAAGTCGGCCCCACAATGAAAAAGGCAGCTACAAGTCAAGTATAAATAGAGGTGATGCCGCCCTCATTTGTGAACCAAGCAATCCGCTCAAGTCTGCTCCACAAGTGCGCAAGAGAGGAAGAAAGACGAAGCAAGGAGAAGAAGGCTAATTGTTGGGGTTTCACTATCTTTGGAGAGATTCTTCTTTGTCTCTAGGGTTTGCCCTAGAGTTTGTCTATGTGATTACTCTTGTATCTTGATTTATATTGTATCTTGAACTGACATCTCTGAATACGAAAGGTTGCTGGGTTTTCTCCCTTGTGATTTCTCAGGATAAAATCTTTGTCTCTTTGTTTCTGTGCATGGTTATCTTTCAGTGATCCTATTTTGTTTCCGCTGCAAAATAATGAAAGTTATATACTGGTATATTAAAATCTAACACTTTCTAGTATCTAAAATTCAGATTTTTTGTAATTTAATTTTCTGCACTTAATTTGGGGTTAGAATCTGAATTATTTCTTAGTTTCCTTGTTTTCTTCACTGCAAAACATTAGAACAGCAAACTCTAACTTTCTGGAAACTTTACTTTCGGTTAATGATCAATTTTCACTCATTAAAATACCTTTAATCGTTGGCTAAAGTAACTTGTTTCAATTCTAGAATTTTTTCTAAGTTTTTGTTGATAAAGTTTTGTCATTGATGCCAACAGTGCCCTGGTGAGGGCTTGTGGTGTCGTGGTGCCCCTTGTGGAGCCCCTGAGAGTCTTTTGTGTTGTTGGAGTCTAAGGAGTCCTTTTGTGATTGTCCAAGCCCAAACTTGAAGCCCTTGGAGGCCTTGGGGCAATTACAAAAGCCCTAATTACCCCTTGACATGGTTGCGTTGCCCTTAATAAAAAATCCTTAAGTTCTAGTGTCACCCTTTCCAATCCCTAACCTTAAACTAAAACCCTAATAATCAAATATATTTAAAAATTAAATAATTAATAGAATAACTTAAAAATAAAAATAAAAAGGGGGAGGCCCTAAATAAAAGTTTAAAAATAATAATAATAATTAAAATTGAAATTAAGTACATTTTAAACAAATCCTAATAATTAATAAATTACACTAAATGAATTTAAAAATTAAAGGAAATAATTAACATACATTAAATTTTAGAGGGGGACAAAGTAAAAGTGTTTTAATTATTTTAATAATAAATTTTAGAGGGGGACAAAGTAAAAGTGTTTTAATTATTTTAATAATAAATTTTAGGAGGGGGACAAAGAAAAAGTGGTTTAATTATTTACTATCCTAAAGTAGACATGCCAAAAGAGATTTTTTTTAATTAATGTTAAATTAAAATTTTTATTGAACTCATTATCTAACCATATATGTCGGCCCCATAAATTAAATTAAAAGTTCAAATTAAAAATTATATTTTGCAAAAGTCGGCTGGGATAAATTATTGTTATTTGAATTAAATTAATTGACATGTCGGCCTCCCTTTAAATCTGGAAAAGCACTTGTATAAAAAGGAAGAGAGATTACGTTTTGATGTTGAAAGTGGTAAAAAGAAATATTCGCATAGCTCAGGAGGGACAGTTCGTTGGTAACAATTTCCAGGACTATTTGCTGATTGGTTTGGGGGCACAAATGAAGGACAAACTTCTGATCTAGGGCAGCAAGACATATGATGGACATGACTTTTTTTTTAAGGACAAATCGTTGTGAAGTAGGAGCAATATATCTCTGTCTAGGGCATCAAATCAGCAGCCCGAAATTTGTGGAATAATTTTTTTTTGGACATGAAGATAAATTTGCTGGCAGCTTCTTAATGGACAGAATTGGTTAAGGTTGGATTGAACATCTTCCAGGATTATTTGCTGATAGGTTTGGGACTAAATGTTGATGGACATGATTTTTTTTTAAGGACAACTCGTTGTGAAGTAGGAGCAATATATCTCTGTCTAGGGCATCAAATCAGCAGCCCGAAATTTGTGGAATATTTTTTTTGAAGGTTTTGTCTGAAAGTTTCGGTTCAGTGTGAGGCAGCCAAAGTAGAAGAGACTGATGTTGTCTGAAGCTGCTTGCTATCACTGTCACGAGCCTGTACACAGAACTGAGCCCTCAGAAATCCAGTCATACTGGTATGCTAAGTCACGAGGTGTTTGAAGTCTCCACAGTTCATGAACAGGTATGTTAATTACAGTATGAATGTTTATGTACAGTTAGGTAAAAGAAGGGCATATTAATTAATTCCCAGACTTGGTCACTATATTTGAGGGTCGTACACTCTAATTCTGGGCCATATTTACCTTGCTGGGCTGACTTCTACTTTTCTGGGAAGAAACATTACTGTGTGGACCAATATTTCTCTTGCTGGGCAAGGTTACAGTGCTGTACATTAAAGTTATTAACTGTGGGAGTGTCTTCACTTATATTACTGTTGGGCAACATTAAATGATATCACTACTGAGTGGATCATTTCTACACTACAGTCTTGTTGTGGAAAGATATCTGGCATATCTAAGCTTTGGTACTGAGGATCATTTTGTATATTTTCGGAAGTCAATATACCTTGTGAGCAGCAAGTAACTACTGCTGGGTGGTATCCATAGCAAGGAAACTTCAATCTCTGTGTGTGGGAAACATCATACATCAAATCGGCCAGTGACTTTTCAGACCTGATTATATTATGAGCAGACCCTTGATTACTTGGGATGAGTCTTTGTAGCAGGTTGTGAAGGTTTATGAGCAGGGTTTTGACAGATGACAGTATTGACTATTGATTGATTGACAGACAGATCTTATTAAGGAATTGATGCTTGGGCAGACTTCATGACAGTGTTAAAATTGAGCAGATAGATAACAGGAATAACCAATATCAGATTGACTTGATAATTTCAATAGTGGATTGAGTTGACTGATTCAGCAGCAGTATTGAGCAGACCTTGATGACTTGGCAGTGTTGCAGCAGTATTGAGCAGACTTGGATATGTTGCAGCAATGTATTCGGTTAGTGATGAGCAGCAGTATTGATGAACAGTCTGACATACAGGATTATCACAGGTTGGTAGTATAAACACATACAGGATTGATGAAACAGTTTGATGGTTGAGAAGCAGTGGTATTTTGGTAGTGATCACACAGCAGAGGTTATCAGCAGCAGGGTTTGTTGTTTGACAGGTCCACAGGTTCAGCAATCTCTTTCTTAAGGGTGGTAGGGTGGTGCAAGGACTCACAATCTTGTGAGCTGAGCTGTTGTAGCAGCTCGTCAGTTGTGGCTGACGAAGCCTAGGGGTTGTAGCCCCTTCCAGTTGTAGCTGGAGAAATTGTATTAAATTTGTAACCCCAGTTGTTGCTGGGTCAAATTTTATTATAAAAGGCTTCCGTGGTTTTACCCCCAGGACTTGGGTTTCCACGTAAAAAATCTTGTGTACTGTGCATCTTGTTTTTATTGTTGATGATATACTGCTATGATTGGTGATTAGCAACTTGCTCTCGATTAAAAATTTTATAATTGGCAAATACTGATTCACCCCCCTCTCAGTATTTCAACAGTTTTACTGCTCTATTGAACATCATATAACAGCAAGATAACTTGGTGTTTTTATTTGGTTAATGTTGGTTTGACATCTAATTTATGTTGGATATATTGGTTAAATAATTACACTTTTAATTCTGGAAATGTCTCTGGGTTTAATGGTTTAATTTCAAGTAATATATCTCACATAATCATTTGCTAAGAATTCTGGAATTTTATTTGCGCAAAGCTTTACTTCATTACTTTTCATTGTTGCACAAGCTCTTAATGTCACTTTTCTTTCCATGCAAGGTTCCTTCCAAGGAGCTTATGATTGCACACTGCCACATAAAATCAGAATGCAGTGGTCTAATCCAATAATAATAAAACAATTATGTTTGACACTTCACAAATCATATCGTCTTGTATCATCAATTGTCACAGCTACGAGAGCAGAGGATCATGAGAAGGCATTACGGGCCAAACAAGCATGAAAATCTTTCCATAAATATGCTTTGAGGACAAAGCATTTCTAAAGGGGAAGGCAATGTAATGAACATAATATATATGTAAACAACAACAATAATAATATTAATTATCTAAGGGTCATAAACCATCATGAATAGTCACCAAGGTGCCCCTATAGGGAATATACATACAGGCCCTCTCATTATAATCTAATATCTATCTCATCTACTCTTATTCAATATATATTTTATCATCCTCCGTGGATTACTGTATTTTATCCTATTTATGTTGGATGTTTCTTTAGTCAACGAGCTGTAGTTTGTTACAAAGAATTGTGTATTCAAAAGTGGACCCCCAAAACAAGGTTCCCTCCTTTTCTTCTAGCACAATAGATCCAAGGGGCATTGATCTCCTTGTGCCCTTTCTGGGGCATCCCTTCGAGGAGTTTTTGTCACTAGACCCTTAGTGGTTCTCGTTCTATCCAGTGTTTCCAGCAATGCTTTCTTTCTTCCCATGGAGTTTAGATCTTAAGATTGGCATGATGAAGAAAAGGGCAAGATTGAGAAGGTTATTGAAGATGTTATTTCCTCCTTCCTAGTAGAGCACATCTTGATTCAAAAGAATTAAATGAGGATGCCCTTGAAGAAGCACATGAAGAAGTCCATGAAGCCTATAAAGAAGATCAAGAACTCTCTTTTGAAGATCTTGTGAAGAGTTATGTAGTCGGGGTACCCAAACTTGAGGGTAGGGTTCGTGTCCCCACATCCCAGGTACGAGGTCGGGGACATCCTAGACATACCCTATCGAACCGGTACTCCACCCGCAAACCCAAGACATCTGAGATGAAATAGGGGGACGTTGATGGCAGAGGAGGCGGGGTGACCCGATTTTGGGGACACCTAGGGACCAATTTTGTACAAGTAACATTAAAGTCAGTAATATTAAATGGTAATGTTAAATTCGTACATTTTACTTGAATATGTAACATTACCATTAATTGTTTTAGGATGTTTGAGAGTGTGGTTCCAACCTCATCGGACTTCATATGCAAAAAGTAGAATTCTAGATCATATTCAGGTATCAGAATTCAATAGACTTTACAATTTTCAAGATTTCAGGATTGCAACGTTTCCACTGGACTCTGTCATGTATGAGGGTAAGGGATTGGCATTTAACCAAGCACATCAACCTCTCTATGTACCTTGATGTTGATGGTGTTGATTGTTGAACTCCTTTGTCATGACCTTAATTAAAATGTACCCTTTAGTCAACCAAAATCACTTATTAAGCATGGGAAGCTTTTTCTACCTTATTTTAACGCTTGGATTAGAAAGTTTCATCAAAATTGTAGGGTGTTGACCAATGTCCTTGGAGAATCAACTTCCAGATTCGAGGTAAATTCAAGTGCTATTGCCTAGAGGAGGGGTGAATAGTGTGTTATTGATTAATAGGATCCCAATATAGGCAATGATTTTGATGATATGTAATTATTTGTTGTAGCATGGAGTTTTTTGGACTCTACAGGCCATTCAAAGCCTCTTTTTTATGTATTTTGAGTCAAATATGGATTGCACTTGATGTTCTTTAGTTGTATGCACCCTTGCTATATACACGAGAAACTTTGCATATTTATGTATAATGGTTTGGATTCATATGGATGCACATGAATATATATGTACAGTGAAAATGGTTTGAATTTCATATGTATTATAAATATAAAAATTTAAATACAAAAATGTGTGTGTACAGGTAACAGTACCCTCAACGTACCCAAGTTTCATGTTTCAAAAAGTGGTGTTCGCGTCCCCGTCCTCATCCCCAAACCCAAACCCAAGTTTCCTGGAAACTTAGTTGAAGAGCCTCCTCATGTTTCCATTGAAGCGCATGTCAAATATCTAGTTGATGCTTCTATTTGTTCTCCTCACGGTGATAAGGGTTTGGTTAGTTGTTCTCCTTCTCATATCTCTGAAGCCAAGCCTTTGGAAGATGATGGATTTGAGGATCTCTTTGCATGTGATAAAATTGAAGACAGCCATGGATGTGATGTTGGTGATCCCATCTATGATTCATCTCATGAGGAAAGTGTGATTTTTGAAGACCCTAGGCAACAATTTTTAGTGGATATTTTCCATGAGCATTCCCAACCATGTACATATTCTCGTGATGCAGATTTGGGGCAGCCTTGTGTGCCATTTTATAGGGAAGACATGGGTCAACATTTCCATCTGTCTTCTACAACGATTATTGCAAATTTTGAAAAACGAGAGGAAGTTTCATATGCAGGTTTGGGGCAGTCTTGTTTGTCCTCTCCTAGGGAAAATATGGGGCACTTTTCCCAGGCATGTTCTCCTAAGATGAATTGAAACAAATAGAATTCATTTCTCAATTACAAACAATAATTCAATCGTTAAATATCCAATAAATAGGACAACAACTTATAATCCATAAGGAAAAATATATGTATAGTGAATAAGAAATATGAAATGTTGTACAATGACATGGGACGGTGTGCTTAAATAAGCATTGACTAGTCACCATGGATGAATAGACATGTCCTTTCATTATTTATTTTTTTGAGAAATACTTCTTATATTTACAAGGCCATATCTACAATCAGACCCACTCACAAATTTAAACCCGGGTCTCCACGTTAATACAAGCCCAATCACCTCACTGCTTGTCGATACACCACATTCTTGTGGGTTTTTTCATTAATTATTTTAATTATTATTATTATTATTAATCATTATTCATTATTTATTTAGTTTTATATCTATGTTGCACAAGTTTCTAGAACGTGGGAACATAGGGAACGTGGGTACGAGTATCAGATACGTGTAGAAGTTTCCCCCAAATTTGCAGGAAATGGCAGGTTGGGAACGGCAATAATATATATTAAAAAATATAGAAAATATAAAAATAAAATAATTAAAAAAACATAGAGAATAAAATAAACATTAACACAACCAAGATGACTTAGCTTATCCCTTATATTAGGGTTGTAACTAGAACCTCTTAGCAGATGGAAATGACAATAAAATCAAGATTACCATCCACATCATTGATTATATAAGGTAGTCTTTTTTTAAACGGGGGATTTTTAGAAGTTATAGTCCCTATATTTGTGGCTATATGTATAAAGTTTTCAGTTTTGTGTCAATTATGATTAAAATGTATTAGAATATTATATGTTTAGAAGACATTTTATGACAAGGTATTTGCAAATGTGTATAAATAATCAAATTTAAATTAATATAAAATAAAAATCAAGATAATTTTTTCAAATGTAATATATGAATTTAGTTTTAGAGTAAGATTTAAAACAATTTCCAATTAATTAAAAGTTTATTTTTTTAATTCATAAAGTAAATAGTAAAATATATAAATTTACTTTCTTTTATTTAGTATATAAAAAGTCGAAATTGATTTACATTTATTATTGATTAGCGTAACTACAATTCAATGTAGGGACAAGTGAATACTCTAGCACGGGCAATAGATAGATATCAATGCACCAACTTGAGTCTCGACAAGATAGCACGAAATAGACTTTACTGCAACTTAGTTTTCTAGAGAAAAAATTGTGAGTCAGCCATGTATATGTATGGTCGCGAGGAAATAGGAATGTCGTTAACAACTGATGTGGCGATCATGAATGCGGGGAAGCTCCCGATGAAGGAAATGCGCAAGAAAAAGTCCCCAAGTTTCTGATTTTAGAGGGTAAAAGTTCCCAGCAAGTTCCCAACCATCCGGAACGGTTTCCGCTGGATTGGGAAAGTTTCCTACAAGTTCCCAAGTTCCCTGGAACGTCGGAACTCCGGGAACAAGTTTCCTAAAAGCGGTGAGTGATTCCCGTGCTACATAGGTTATATATATATATATATATATATTGTGAGCGTTACATTGCCTACCCCTTAAAAATGCTTGGTCCTCAAAGCATACAAAAAGTTATATCTTGGTTTTGGCGTGTAATGTCTTCTCGAAATTCTTCATTTTTAAACTCGTCATGGTAGGTGATCTTCTAAGTGCAAAGAAAGGGTCTTCCCAACCTAATTCAATCTTCTGTGGAACTAAACATTTATAGGCGTTTTGAAGAGAACCTATTGTATTGTGATTTCCAAGATGACTTCTAGTTTGAGATCGAACTGTACCAATATGAGTATTCTTCGGAACATAGGTCAACTGCTTCTGTTGATGTTGATATACTAATTAGTTAAAGAATCGATTCTTATGATTAGGATGTCTATAAGGTGTCTTAATAACCTTATATTTCTTCATATTTGTAAAGTCTTCTTCGTTGACCATTTGTAATATGTCTTCCTTGCACACTTGTGTCACCTTGTTGATCGTCAAATGTTTATTGGTAGATATAGTTGGAATTTCCATCATTTATACTTCAACCTTTGACAACATCCCTACTTCAACTAGATCAATATTTCTTCCTTTGTCGAGTGTTGGTTTCTTATTAACACATAGATCTAACTTTGGTTGTATTTTCTTTCCATTCTTCAACTTCTTGATTTCTGTAAGCAAACTTTGATTATGCTTCCTTAGGCGAAAAAGTTCTTCCTCAATTTCTGATTTGTCGACTTCGTTTTTAATATCTTGATTCTCTTTATTTTCTTCTTTTAACTTTTTAATTTGTTCTAGCAATTTCTGATTAAGCTTCTTTAATTTTCTTTGTCTTTCTCTAATTATTTCTTCTCAATATCTTGGTTCTCTTGGTCTAGTTTATGATCGCATAGCTTTATATCCTTTCACTTCTTGACCTGTGCAAGTAGTTTTTCACTATGACCCTTTAGGCAAAAATTTCTTCGTCTTTTTCTACCAAGTCCTTGTTCTTGAGATCTTGATCATCTTGTTGTTGCATTGTTTCTCCTCTTTTAATGCCTTCAATTGAGCAAGCAACTCTTGATTATGATTTTTTAAGAGACGATTTTCTCCCTATTCTAATTCTTTTTTAATTTTATTCACATTCTTCTCAATTTGTAATTTTTTAATGTACTCTTGTAATTGTGCTAGTGCATCCTCTAATTTTTTTATTTGTGACATTTCACTTTGATAATCTATTAGAGTAATTCGACTTTTACAATATGTACAATTAACGTCCTCATTCTTGAAGGACTCTTGACATTTAAATTCCTTAGCACAAAAAAAGACAATTTGCCAAAAAAGTAGAATCATTTATAGAATTCATAGTTCCCTTTTATTCACTTTCTTTCACTTCAATTATATACTTTAGAAACTTTAAGTCACACACACAAACACACACACCTTCCACCTTTATTACTCATCAACTTGATATCTTCCATGTTATAACTTCTTCTTGACTTAGTACTAGGGTTTTAATAACTTAAATAACTCCTTTATCATAGGTCAAGAGAAATACACTTCACTTTTTTCTTTTTCTTATTTTATTTTTTGAAACCTTTTATTATACTCCTTTTTATGATAAATTTTAATATATATATTTTTATATCAATATTGAAATGCGCATTTTTATACTTCAATGTCAAATTGTCGATGAGTAATTCATCTTTGAATTGTTAGCTATGATTTTCTAGTTCGCAAACTTTTGTTTAACAATGAAACGACGGCTATGGTTCTCAAATTGTTGTTGGAGGGAGGTTGAGTGACTCCTAACAATTTAATTACAATAGCTCGAACTGATATTGACCCAAGTATTCTTGCATTGTTCCTTATGAGAATGTGTAACCCGACTATTAGCAGAAGATGTAGATATACACGTTGACATTCAAAATGACCACAGAGACGACGGTTGGTTGGTAGCGTCTCAATTGGATCATGCAACCATGAAAACGGATCAATTGCACTACTAACCCAAACCCTATATCAGCATTGATCTAGAGATCAAAATACTTATGTTATTAACCCACCAATTCGATTGGTTGTGATTCTGAAACGATGGCTATGGCAGTGGAAGTCAGAATAGTGATTTATATGTGAAAGAACGGAGGTTGCTTGGCTCTTGGTTACTAACCCTAGCAACTCGGTCACCAAAGGCTTGCAACTACTCTATCTCTGTTGTGACCTATCTCCTGCGTTTTGACCCACGAATTTACAGTGAACTTTCACCAAATCTTCGGCTCTTGGTTACTAACCCTAGTAGCTCGGTCACCAAAGGCTTGCACCTACTCTATCTCCGTTGTGACCTATCTCCTGCATTTTGACCCACGAATTTCGAATGAACTTTCACCAAATCTTCTCAATTCACAGCTAACCTTCTCCAAATCTTTTCAATTTACAGTAGAATAATTTTTCTTTAGTAGACCCTCTAATCTGTACTTATAGCAGAAATAATATTTTCTTCAATAGACTTTTGGAAATGGCCAAAAGCCTAATTTTGGTCATGCTCATGATCTCATGGAGATTTCAACATACTTACATATGATGATTGATGTTGCCTTGTTTTGGCCCATGACCAAGCAGAACAAAATGTTAGAGATAGTGGTATCTCGGGATGTCCTCCATTTTCAGATGCCTAGCATGGAGGTACACTTACTGGATAAGCATCAGGAGGAGATAGAGGGTGAGATGCACTCTATCAGCTGGGATGAATCCGTTGGCGGATGCATGCAGACCTTTCAGGGTGATCTACCCCATGCATGCATCAGCTTTGAATGCAGACTTTTTAATTAAAAATGCATGCAAAAGTGAGATTTTGCATGCACTCAGATTAGGTTTTTGGTAAACCTAATTGATCAGTGAGATGTTATAAGGAAGCAGGAAGTCACCGACAGAGGTTACTCAACAGACTTATCAGATAGAGATTAGTTGGAGTGAGGAGGGCGCATTGTGCATGCAGAGAGCGACTTTCTGAGAGAGAGAGGAGCTTCTGCAGTACGGAGAGTGAGGGGATCTGAGTTGGATCAAACCTCACTTGATCAGAGGCACTTATCTGCCAGAGACTATGGGTTGAGAGAGCTTATCAATGAAGTTTCTACAGAGTTCAGAGAGAGGGCAACTTACAGCAGAGGGGGTGCACTTCCTGAGGAGAGGAGGACGTTTTGCACCCATATTGAGGCATGAGCAGTTGAGATCAGCAGAGTAGGTCTTCTTCATTGTTTGAAGAAGATTTGTGACGATTAGAGCTCAGATCGGTTGAGATCTGAGTTAGGACGTGTTTCCGACAGTTGGAGGGAGGGCGCACTTCTGCATGCAAAGTTGCAGGGGCGCATTCTACCTTGAGCAGAGCAGGCTTTCAATCCAGACAGAGCAGATCAGGGCAGTGGAGTATAGGGGGAGATAGTACATCCTAAGATGGGTTGTGGCAGATCTTCAGACGTTTCAAATCCGAACTGACAGTAGGGGGCGCATTTCCCAAGAGCAGCAGTTGTAGCTGCTGGAGATCTCGGGTATCATAACCCATCAGGTTCGATCATTTGTTTCTAAAGAGTTGTATGTACTAAATCTATTCTTACTTTGCTCTGGACTCGAGAAAGAAGAAAGCCCCACAGAAAGCTAGTTTTCCCCGTTTGGGGTTTCCAGGGTATATTGTGAGTTCATGTGTGATTGTTGCTTATTTAATTGTTGAAGTGTTGAGAGATCTGGTAGTATTTTTGTCTTAAGTATTTATTGTATTTCTTACTTATAAAGACTCAAATCATTGAGATCTCAAGGCATCCAGAGTGAGTAGTGACCTCCGGATAAATTAACATGGTATCAGAGCCCTGGTAAGGGTCAGAGGGGGCATTCACACTCAGATTTGCGAGCGGTATACCACATCTGTTTGGAAACTCGGTTGGGATATCATATCTGTGGAGACAATGACTATATCTACCAGATCTGAAGAGCAGGGTTCAAATCTGTGACAGTAGAGGTCAAACCTAATAGATCTGAGAAATTGGAGTCTAGATCTGAGATAGATCTAGTAGATCAGTGAACATGGAGACCAGATCTACTAGATATGAAGAGCGGATGAAGACTGAAGCTCAGATCTGTGGTAGTAGAGGTCAGATCTGTGATTTTGGTGGATAGATCTGAGATAGATCTATTAGATCTAGCATGAGCAGAGTCCGGATCTATGGCAGATATATTAGATCTAAAGAGTAGTGCTTAAATCTGTGAGAGCAGAGTTCAGATCTATGAGTGCAGAGATCAAATCTGTGAGGATAGACACCAGATCTATCAGATCTGTGAGAACAAACATTAGATCTGTGAGGATAGATATCAGATCTGTGAGTGCAGACATCAGATCTATTAGGATAAATACCATATCTATTAGATCTGTGAGCGCAGAGACCAGATCTGTGAGAAAAGAAATCAAATTTGGGAGAGCGAACCCTAGATCTGAGAAAGAAAGGGTTAGCTTGTTCACCAGGTATAGACCTACAGATTGGTTATGATTCAAAGATTTTGAATCAACAATGTTATCAGATTTACAGAGTCATGGCTTCAAGACTTTGTACAGTTATGCATCTAGCTATATGATGGGAATACAAGAAGTGTTCCTCAGTATTTCAAAGACAGACTTAGACTGTTATGAGAGGTTAGTAGTGAGGAGAGTTGGTTCGATGATGTTCCAGCTGGAATCAGAAGGTCTATTGAAGATGGCAAGAGGGATGCATGTACCAGAGCAGACAGATTTACCCTCAGTATCAGTTTAGAGGATGAGGTATATAGTATTGTGTTCTGGAATGGACAGAGGTTTCTATATTCAAAGCGAGTGACCTTGAATGCAATTGTAAAGCATGGTATTAGACAAGGCAAGTTTTACAGGTTGTTGGGTAAGCATGTATGTGGGTCCAGGGAGATCTTGGATGCAGTTTCAGTGTTAGTGACAGAGGGACAATGTGGTGCTTCTCTCAAGATGACTCTAATAGAGGAGGAGCGCAGATCTTCATATCAGTGCAGCAGATGCAGCCTGGAAGTCTTCCATTTCAGAGGGAGAACCTGCAGCAGCAAGGGATGTGTTCGATCCTAGTAGATGCTTCTCCATAAGTACCTTCCTCGCTAAGAGGGAGTATTTGGTCAGAGGGTTGTGACGAGTACTGTTCCCACTCGAGTTTGGAGAACTCTTGGAGGTGTCAAGTGTCCTCTTCATTCCAGGACTGAGAGGGAGTATACTCTTAGTTGCAGCATTGGATGTTGTCGGTTACTCAGTTGTATTCCAAAGGGATCTCATATTCACATATCCAAAGGGAGTTGATCCAGTGTTGATGGGTCACAGGATTGATGGTGAGTATATGGTTCGGGGTCAACCCACGACAGGGACATCTGGTTGGTTGACTGTATCTTCATCTAAGTCAGAGTCAGACAGGGAGCGAGATGTTCTTGATCGTGATGATGCACGGAGGAGTGAGTCCTCACAGCAAATGGGTGAGCGAGACGCTCACAGTAGTGATGATATAGAGAGGAGTGATTCCTTTTATTCGATGGATGAGCGAGATGCTCATGGTGTTGATGAGTCACAGGGGAGTGAATCTTTGGACTCAGATCATATGGATGAGCATGATGCTCATACTGGTAGCAACCAGAGACTTAGTTGGTATGAGATGACAGAGATGGACTTAGCTCTGGAGAGAGCTGAGTCAGCTCAAAGACAAAGGGAGTTCACTTACAGATTAGTGGATCCGCTTGATGACAGTCTTGGGGATTGGCTACAGCATAGGTTCAAAGGGAGTCTGAATCAGAGATCAATGACATAGTTAGTGAGTGAGCAGGAGGCTTCTTCTGGAGCCACATTGATGGAGATGGATCAGGTTGCTACAGGTCAGGGTGCAGTAGTGACAGGCAGGGCAGATGGGTCAGTGTCAACAGCAGGAGATTTGTTGGATCCAGGCATCAATGGTTGGACTTCCCTCGATAAGAGGGAGTGTTAGAGATAGTGGTATCTCGGGATGTCCTCCATGTTCAGATGCCTAGCATGGAGGTACACTTACTGGATAGGCATCAAGAGGAGGTAGAGGGTAAGATGCACTCTACAAGTTGGCATGAATCCATTGGCGGATGCATGCAGACCTTTTCGGGTGATCTACCTCATGCATACATCAGTTTTGCATGCAGAAATTTTAATTAAAATGCATGCAAACTGAGATTTTGCATGCACTCATATTAGGTTTTTGGTAAACCTAATTGATCAGTGAGATGTTATAACGAGGCAGGAGGTCACCGGCAGAGGTTACTCAGCAGACTTATCAGCGAGAGATTAGTTGGAGTGAGGGGGGCGCATTGTGCATGCAGAGGGCGACTTTCTGAGAGAGAGAGGAGCTTCTGCAATACGAAGAGTGAGGGGATCTAAGTTGGATCAGACCTCACTTGATCGGAGGCACTTATCTGCCAGAGACTGTGGGATGAGAGAGCTTCTCAGTGAGGCTTCTACAGAGTTCAGAGAGAGGGCGACTTGCAGCAGAGCGGGTGCACTTCCTGAGGAGAGGAGGACGTTTTGCACCCAGATTGAGGCCTGAGCAGTTGAGATCAGCAGAGTAGGTCTTCTTCATTGTTTGAAGAATACATGTGATGATCAAAGCTCAGATCGGTTGAGATCTGAGTTAGGACGTGTTTCTAGCAATTGGAGGGAGGCCGCACTTCTGCATGCAAAGTTGCAGGGGCGCATTCTACCTTGAGCAAAGCAGGATTTCATTCCAGACAAAGTAGATCAGGGCAGTGCAGTATAGGGGGAGATAGTACATCCTGAGACAAGCTGCGACAGATCTTCAGAAGATTCAAATCCAAACTGACAAAAGGGGGCGCGTTTCCCAAGAGCAGCAGTTGCAGCTGCTGCAAATATCGGGTATCATAACCCGTCAGGTTCGGTCATTTGTTTCTAAAGAGTTGTATGTACTAAATCTATTCTTACTTTGATCTGGGCTCGAGAAAGAATAAAGCCCCATAGAAGCTGGTTTCCAGGGTATATCATGAGTTCATGTGTGATTGTTGCTTATTTAATTGTTGAAGTGTTAAGAGATCTGGTAGTATTTTTTTCTTAAGTCTTTATTATATTTTTGACTTATAGAGACTCGAATCATTGAGATCTCAGGGCATCCAGAGTGAGTAGTGACCTCTGGATAAATTAACACATAAGAGGCTTTCATATGGATGAGATGCTAAGGTGGCTTCATTGGATATTTGATTTTACCTAGCATGCTCTTGTTCATATGCTAGAATAGGTAGGGTTGGAGATGAATAAGCTCTTTCATGAGCTTTAGAATAGATTTCATTATTATATCAATGGCTTCTTCTATTATAAATCCAAGCTTGATGTAATATACATATGAGGTTTGGGATGTGAATTGAGCCATCCCACCACATGATTTCTCTTTCTTTCTTCCTCTCAAGCAAGTACAACCGGGAGATTCTAAGGTTCTCATGCACTCTTCTTCAAAGATGAGCACATGTCTTGCAATTGGAGCAAGTTATTACCCTCATATTGTATGAGGGTAATCCAGCAAATGCCTGCGATGACTTATTCAGATTTTGAATCCCAACATAGCTTAATCTATTGCACATGGCTGAGAACACCTTGGAATAATTGTCATGTACCTTGGACATATGTTTAAAGCTAGTTAGGGTCCCTAGGGGTGATTAAATTGTCAAAATATTGTAAAGTATTATTAAATGGGGGATGTAAACCCCATTTTGACCCCCTTTAGACCCTCAAATCAAGCCTAGCGCACCTTCTGGGGGCATTATCCCTTGTTTTGCGGATACTGGGGACAAATTTCCCTGATTTAGGGGATTTTTGCTTGATTTGTGGATTTTGGGGACATAATCCCCTAATTTTAGGGCCCAAAATCCATGTTCGATGGATTTTGTTGGGGAATATGGTCTTTCTTAGGGGGTAGCACCTCTCTTGGTCTCTTGGACTCTAGAGGTGGTGCCTTCTCATGAGGAGAGGTTCGACACATGGCTAAAGACTCCTAGAGGTGCTGCACTTCCCCATGCATGAGATTTGCCACATGGAAGGGCTCCCTGTTTACTCCTAAAGCTATATAAGGAGTGTTTCTTGCTCATTGTAATTCATGGTCGGATTTTGGAGAGTTCCTTCTTCTTGGAGACTAATAGATATACCATTCTTGGAGATTTTGTAATTGTGACATGTATGGAGATGCTCTATTACTAAATATGTGGCATTAATATTGCATGGAGCTTTCAAAAGGTTGTGAGTATTGCCATCTCTTTTACATTGAAATTTCTATGTTTAGGGCTAGAGACCATAGAAGGGTATTACTACCTCATTGGAAGGAAAAGGTTTTAAATTAATCTTTATTTTCTTTTCCTTTGTATCTATGCACATACGAGAGTAATTTTTGCATTCATTCTTAATTCGAAGGGTGTAATATTGATCTTGTGTGTGTATGGTCACTGGTGCACCCCCAAAGCTAGAAAGGAAGTGGATACTTTATCCAATCCCTTCCCTTGTAAAACCTAGTATATTCTTGCACTTCACTAAGTAGGGTTTGATCAATCAAGCAACCTTTCCCCCTCAGTGACATATGAATCTAGTCCCTCTTAGATTGTACTTCTTTGACTTCATTTGCCCTTGGTGAACTGACACTAGTCTCTCGATTGGTTTCTCTCTATCTTCCCATCACCTTCGCCTTTATTCTTTTATCTATGCTACAACCATTCTGCTAGAGTTACTCTTCATTTCACCTTGCACTCATTGCCTATTGCTCTAGTAATCCTAGACTCTAGTTTAGGGAAGGCCCCCTTGAGTTGGAGAAAATCCAACCAAAAGTGTGAAAGGGGATAGGTGTGGTGAATTGGCATTTTCCTCTTGAGTTCCCCTTGGCTAGCTTGCTTCTTCGGGACTTTAATCATACATGCTAGTTTGGGAGGTAATAAGTTTATCACCTTGGACTCACTTCATCATGCATTGGAAGTACAACACTAACTATGCATATCATGAATGGGTCATCCCCTTGGCATATGCCACAGTTTGACTACACTCATACAAGATTTGTGGTGACGTGGACCTACTTCATGCCATCATTTATTGGTTGAACGAGTTTGGCGTACCATCATTTGAGTGATGAGTTGCAAATTATTTTACTCCATCATTATTTGCAAGTGAGACTTAGTTTGATGGACCACCATTAAAAAATATCTCTTCATACTTGGGTTGGCTATGGAATCCCTTAGTGGGTCATTAGAGTTGTTGTTATGGTCAAATCCTTGTAAGGGTGTACATGATTAACTATCTCCCTATTTTATTATTATCTGACTTGGTATGAGAAGTGGTTATGGATTATTATTATTTCCTTTGGAGAAAAAAGTGGATCTCAACCACTTCATCCTATTGTTAGAAAGTTGGTTGAGAAAATAGTAGATCTAGGAGAAAAACTATTATTTTATTGTAAAGGAAGTTGAGCTACACTCTATATAAAGAGTATCCCTTCCTCATTCATTCTCATGGTCACGTTTTTGGAGTTTCCCCTCCTTGGATCTCATTGGATATATTTCCTTGGAGCATATGTGAAGTGTAAGGGTTCTTATCCTTTCAATGTGAGGCTTTCATGGATCAACTTTGCCACTTTGCAAGTTTTTGATGCTTGTGGTTGAAAAGTCATGGTATTCAAGACAAGGTGAAGAGAAAAACTTTGCTACCATTCAAATAGATTAAGTGTGAAGATTCCTATCTCTCCTTAATTCCCTTTATTTTATTAAGGAAATAGATTTTGCATGAAATTGTTAAATTTTTGCTTAGTAGATCTCCTAATGAAATATTATCTTCAGTGATAACTTGAAAGTTGACTTCATTTGCTCTTTCCTTATCTTATCTTATGTGATCATTTTCAGCCATTTGATTTCAATTGATATGTTATTTTGCCTTAATACATATGAAGAAATCAGCTCTCTTGGAAGCCTCTTGACTCCATTTTCCCTTGTTGGTATATGCACTAATCTCTTGATCCACCATCACACTTTTACCTTTTTATGCTTCAACCGTGTTTTGCTAAGCTATCTCTTTATATCACCTTGAACCTCCTTCTCATAGTCCTAGCAAACCTATCTTAGGGAATCCCCCTTTGTGTTGGAGAAGAGTCAACCTAAAGTGTAGAAGAGGGTTGGTGAAGTGACAGTAGCCTCCCTCTTAGTTGCTCATACGCTAGCCTTGTTTTTTGGGCTTTAATTTCACATGCTAGTTTGTGCAGTAACAACACCTATGGTGAGACTTATTTTTTTCCAACAAACACCTCGCAGGTAAACTCTTGGGCACTTCCCTGCATTCATGGATGGTACCAAATGCAAATCTGTCAATGCCGATTATGGTGCCTGAGCTGACAAGGACATCAAGTGATGCACAAAACAGAAATAAGTAGCCCAGGGAATCAACCCTAGACCTCCTACATAAATTTCAAAGCACTCAAGCTAGTCCACTGGACTCCTATGGTGGGACTTCTATTCAACAAGTAAATGTTGTATGTATCACTTCAACCCAGTGTATATTCGGAACCCATTTTACATGCAACATCTTCTTTGCCATGATCATGACTCTTCCACTTTCCCTTTCACAATCACCTTTTTTTCCTTTGAATCCCTTATTTCTTACAAAAGTCGAGAAACATGGTAAGTACCTCTCCTATATTTAAACCAAGTGCTTAGCGTTCTACCACTTTCTTCTTCTACTACCACCTTAAGCTTCTTAAAAGCACCTAAGACATCTGACTTTTCTTGTAGAAAAAAGACCCAGATTTCTATGAAAATTCATCGAAAAAAAGCAAAAATACATGACATCTGAAAATGTTGGTGTGATCATTAACCCACAAGTCTTCACATATACAAGTTTCAACACTCTCTTTGCTCTCCAAGATCTACTCATGTCATCAACCTCCTTGCTGAGATACCGAACACGTCCATATAGGCCATCGTGTCCTGTGTCATCGTGTCGAACACGGACACATCCTGACACGATATCGGACACGTGTTTTGGACGTGTCCTGTTTTAGGACACGTGTTTTGGACGTGTCCTATTTTAGGACACGTCCAAAAAACGTGTCTGACACCGTGTCAGGACGTGTCCCAAAAAAAAGGACACTGTGTCCCAAAAACAGGACACCATGTCCTAAAAACAGGACACCGTGTCCCAAAAACAGGACACCGTGTCCTAAAAACAGGACACTTCTAACCCAAAAAAGTTGTAAAAAAACGATTTTATCCTCATTCATTCACATTTTTCAGTGAGGCTTGAGCTCTAAGAGGGGTTTTTTTGGCAGGAGAAGAGCATTGGAAGGTTTTCCATCTTGATCTACCCTTTTTTGTATTTTCCAGTGGCATTTCGACATCTAAGTAATACATTTTGATCTTGATGGCTTAATGAGAAATATGATTCCAACAATTATGTAATAGAACATTTTGATTTTGATGACTTAATGAGAAATTTTATGAGTCTCTAAGAACCCACTGCACCGATGGAATTATAGCCCCCCACGTTTGTCATCCTTCTCTATCTATAGTTTGTGATGTATTTTTATTATTCTTCCATATACATTCACATATTACATTGTTTGGCTCTTAGTTGTGATGTATTTTTATTATTCTTCCATGTACATTTACATATTACATTGTTTGGCTCTTAGCCTCCCAAATCAAATCAGGGAGCACACCAATAAGTATTATGTGAGAACATATTCCACAAACAACATCACAAGGGGATTCATTTCACATAGGGGAGGTTACCCCTTATTTCTATTCCTACCCATGACATTCAATCTAAGTAGCATCATCATTATAAGTGGTATAATCTAAAATGTAAAGGGTGTTTAGAAACTGGAAAAGATAAAAATAGGGTGTGGCCCATCCATGTAATCTAATCAAAGAGAAATAGTCCTATTTTGGTTGGCTTTCTTATGCCTCTCGTAGGCATCCAATAGTGGGGCAGGGGAAGCCAAACACCATCCTTTTTCCCTTGTTTCCATAGTGGAGTGAGACATATGCATTGTGATTTGTGAACGTGTAATGTGTATTGATTGTAATAGTGGAGTGAGACATATGCATTGTGATTTGTGAATGTGTAATGTGTATTGATTGTAATTTATATGAATATTTGTAAATGTTCTAGTTTCTACAAAAATTTGGATCTACATGTCTATATTTTTTACATAAATATATATATATATATATAACGTGTCCTTCGTGTCCTAATTTTGGGGATCACCGTGTCCGTGTCGGACACTCGTATTCCTGTGTCCTCGTGTCAGGTGACTTAGCCTCCTTGTTTTTCTCCATTCCTAAACATACTCCACATCTCCCTTGCTTCTTTTGAATAGCAAATAGCCTAACAACCATCTCTAACCTACTCAGAAGAGAAAGATGTGGAAAATACAAATGCCCCCACCTTTGATGTCAAAGTGACTCAGCATCAGTATCTCCATTGTCAGCCATTTCTTGTGAATATATAACATCCTCAAAAAATTACAATCCACTCCATAAACTAAAATATTTCTGTTTTTTTTGTTTTTCACCATGCATCTGCCTATTGTGAACAGAAATTCTTCATGCAAACCTTGTTCACCACAGTGTTGCACATATCGGCGCTATATCGGAAATATCAGATATATAGCCGAGATTTTCCCTTGTCCGATATATTGAATTGAAAATATCGCGACATTTCCGATATATTGAATGTATCGCGACACATTCCCGAAATTTCCGATATATTCGAAAAAATCGCGAGTTAAAGGTATATATCGGACTGCTGAAAAAACATTGCAAAAAAATCACCCAGAATTGTGTTTTAAGTCTGCGGGTTGGGTTTTTGGGGTTCATTGTTTGATTTCAAAAATGTGAGAGAGCTAGAGAAGTACCCTTGATGGTGGTTAATAGAGACAACTTCCCACAAATTTGAAGGCAATCATTTGGATTTTGTTTAATTTAATCTTTGTATACAATGCTTCTTGTGTAATTCATTCGAATGGTGGCTTGATTGGAAACTGTGACTGCTGTAATGGAGAGATGTAGGGAATATTACAACAATGGCAGTTTGTTGTAGTGTATGCATCAAAATAGATAACAATGAATGCTAAATCGACACACAAAACCATTGAATAAGCAGAACAAACCCTAAGAATTTTGGCAATTATCCTTCCATGACTCTTTTTATGGTCAATGACTGTTTAGAATTGTGGCTCTAGACCTACACTCAAACCCTTCTTTATTATATCGTATTTAGTGGTTCCTAGCGTTTGATGATTTTATAAGGTGGTGCAATGAATATATGGACTCAGTTAGAGCTTTCACTTCAATCTCACCCCGAGTACCTCCACAACCACCTACTGCTTCCAAAAGAAGAGTGATGCCCTTTACCCGTAAAAGGGGTAGAGGGAATCGATGATTCGGATTCCTATGATCTATCATTTTCATTGTATCATGCACTATTTAGTTTCTAGATGACCCATGATAATTCATCTCATGAGACACATTTATTTTGAGCATTTGATGTGATTTTGTATCATCCTATCATGAACATGTTTCATAATTTTCAGTTTAGTAACCATATGTGACCACTTGACATCTCATATATCTTATTTACTAGTTGTATCATCATATTTATTTAGCAATGTGTCTATTTGATGTTGTTGTTGCTTTAGATATTTAAAAAAATTTAAAAAAATGGGTTTTTTGTATTTTTTTGAGGTCTTGCGACATTTTCTGATATTTTCCACCGATACCACCGAGAAGTTATATTCCAGACCCTCGCCGATACTTTCCCCGAGACGATATATGCAACATTGGTTCACCAATCTGGCTGATAGAAAGGAAATTTCTACTTAAAACAGGGATGAACGTGAACTTCTCATTGCTTGAAAGTTGAAGTTGTACATCCCCATGCCTTTCAACCATATGGGCCCTACTTTTTTGCAATGTAAAAGTTTCTGCCGTGTACTTATAGATTCCACAAAGGAAACATAACAATCCCTCCTAGTTGTCATATGTTTTGAGATACCCAAATAAAAATGCCACATGTCCATTTCACACATAGAAACATCTACATGCCTCTGTTGAACATACATCTGAGAAAATGAACTTTACAGGCTTGCCATATTTTAACAAAACTCCAGTAGGGAAGAAACTGAATCCCGAAACTAGAAAAACTCACCACCTACAATTCTCTCCAGTCTCTTCTGGTGTGTAATAACCAGCACTATGGCTGTCTCCTAGAGCTTTCTTTCACCTCTAGTTCTGATAGCTTTCACCTAGCACTATCTTCCTGCCAACAAAAATCAGTATATTCTTCCAGCACTATAGCTGCCTTCGCAACTTTTCTTTGTCAGCATTCCAGCAAAAGACTTGCTTTTGCTTTACTTTGCCTCTTATCTTTTGATTTCTCAGCCTTATGCCTACCTCCAAGCAACAATGTACTTCACAAATCTGTCTTACGTGGTTCACAGCCACGTCTACAACTCCTGATCTGAATTAAAAATGTGCACCAAAAGATAAAATCAGAACTAAATGCCTTCTCTCCAACCATCCAGCTTCTTCCTTCTGGGACAAACTGCTGCCTGCCAGATCTCACTGCACCCAGCACTCCTAGACTTCTCTGCCCCCAAGGAAATTTGCGTCCTTCCTCCAAGCTGTTTGTGGATACCTGCCTATAGCTTCTAGCTTTGGATTTATCTACCCCCCAGGACCAATTTAGTGCATGCAGCCACACTTCTCCCTCTAGATCTATCTTCCACCAGAAAATAGGTTTGCAACCTCCCAACAAAATATTTACATTGCAATATTTTGCCTTCTGGATTTATCTGCCACATGGAATTTTACCTTCAAATTTTACTACCACTCAGAATTACGTTACACTGCTAGATAAATTTATATTTCCACAGAAAATTTATTTTCTTGTATACCAGAAAATAAAAATCTATTACCTGCGTCTCGTGTCAAACCCATAGACTGTAAGTGACTGTCCGTTTTCTGTTGAAATTTCTGTCTCAGACTCTGCTCCTAAATTTCTGTGAATTATTAGTCTCGGGGTCTGTGCCTTGATTTCTGTGCACAAAAAAGCCCTTGAATTCTATGCAAGAAGTTTCTCAAATTCTATATAAAACATTACCTTGAATATCTGCATTAAAATCTTCACATTCTGTGCAAGACAACCTGCCTTGGGATGTGTCTATTCCCACGCTTATCCTAAATTATATGCACATCGTCTGCCTTGATTTCTGTGCAAACTTTCTCAATTTCTGTGCACTGTGTCCTTGTATTTTATGTATAATTTCTTCAATTTCTGTCCAAAATTTATGTTTCCTGGCATTTCCACATCTGTTTTGCACACCTTGGACTCCATGCAAGTCCCACAAATCTATCCCATGATGTTTTGGGACTGTTATGTATGGTTTCATACAGTTTGTTGTCCATGCCTTGTGCATGCCTTGGGATGTGTACCTGTCCAGGCTTGTTCTGCACACTATTCCATGGTGCTTGCAGCTCTAGACTATTTTCTGTGCCAAACGCTGACTGTTATAGATAGCGCCAAATTCTGTCTCTTTGAGGCTGTTACTGCTCATGTTACAGCACTTTTTCTTTGCCTGTTCAAAGTTGTCCTTGCTTCTTTTACTGTGCAAGTTAATGCATCTGTTACCGCATCGTTCCGTCTTGTTACAGCACTGTTCCTTGTAGACAGCACTGTTCCTTGTGCCTTTTTCTGCCTATGTCAACTATATCTGTGTAGGGACCTTTAAGTGCCTGCTTGGTGCACCATTCTCTGCCCTTTGAATCTGCTCCAACATGTGCCAAAATGCCTTGGCCTCATTCTGTGTTGATGTGCTACCATAATTCTTGGGTATCACTTCTCCAACCTCCCATGTCTCAGATGCCAGCAAATTACCATGGCTCTGATCAATGATGCAAATATCATTAGGGAAATTTATCACTGAGGCTCCTGAAAGAAACTTATCGGCAATATTGAGGAAAATATCAGACCTGAAAACCCCAAAAAATTGGCCACCTCAAACATTCGAAAAAAACGAAAAATATCAGGAGAAATTGGAGATATTCTTGGAGTGAGAGGAACTGCCCGGGGATTTCCTGGGATGTATATTCCAGATCTGGTCAATTGGGTCTAGCCCAGGCAGCTGAGATGAGTGTTATCCTCCCCACCCAATATCAACTTCTGCAAGTGACATGTTTGAAATCTTGATCAGTATGTTGTTGCCTTGAGCCCTGTTGTCCGCCAATATGCACACCAGCAGCGGAAATCTTTCGAAAGCTGTCTCTTCACTACAAGTGAGAGAGGTGTGGCCTTGGGGGCAAGCAATGAGCCAGGTACTGTCACCTGAATCCCAGCTCCTCCGTTTAGGCAAACTCCTAACGAAGCCAAGGGGGGTAGTCCCTAAAAGAGAGTTTCACTAAGGCTCTTGTTTTTATAGTGTTTTCTTGTGTAATGATGCGGATGGGTGTTGTTTAGGAGTTTTTGTGAAATTGAGAGACAATATAAAGCTTGAAGAATAAAACACAAGATAAGATGCAATCCACGTTGCGAAACAGTATATAAAGACTTGATATAATTAAGAAGCATCCACAGATAAAAATTAAATGACAAAAGGACCAGTGCCTTATCCAATGGGTAATGGAGTCAAAAAATAACAAAAGTAGTGCTGGGGGATGCTGAAAAGTAGTCTTGATAGTAACTGTTCGTGAGATCGTTGTGCAAATTATCTTGGTAAATTTCAAAGTTTTAGTTGTCTTGATTATTATGGCTAAGACCAAAAGGTATCAAAAGATGGTAGAACCCTACCCAAGAAAGATACTGGCAACCCTGAATGACCTGTCGGAAGCACCCAGATTCGATAAGGATTGGTGTCCAATGTTTGAACCGCCCCTGAGTCTGACAGTGGGAATCCGGCGTCACCCCTCGTGGGAAGAACAGTATTTTGCCTTGGTTGAGGTTATGGGTAAAATTTTTAATTAAGTTTATCGATCGTTATTATCAAGTCTTCCACCTTTCTGAGTACTAGCCCAACCGTTTCCGGTTGGCAGAGCATACGGGTGTAGGACAAACCAAGATAAATTAATTAGGGGTGTGTGAGTGGAAGATTTTATTATTAAAAGAACCTTGTTCAACTCTCCGACAGAAAGCGCTCTTGACTCGGTCTTATGACCACAGTTCAAGAGACTTGCTAAATTAACAATGCCTAATGCAGGGATGATGCAAGACTAAATGCCCTCCGATAGAGGGTGCTCTTGACTTGGATTTGGCCAAGTTCAAGAGACTTTGGTTTATTTTAAGGAAGCAAAAGTACTTGTGTTGTGAAAGCAGTAAAATAACTTTAAAAGATGAAACCACTTGATAAACTTGAAAGATATAACTCAATGCTTAACACGAAATACTTGCGAGATAAATAAATTTAGTGTTCTACCACACAAACTTTAATCTACTAAGTGGGATTGATCTCCGAACAAGATCAACCACTAGAAACCACCAATCCTGGAAACCTTCCAGCTAGCTGGATGTCCACAAGAAGTTGATGGGGGAGCGAGAAGCTACCACAAAACTATGTGGCCTTTGGGATACAATCCCAAAGTTAGCTATTCTCTGGTCAAGGATTGGAAGAGAAACAATATAATGATAAAATTTGAACTAAACTACCCAAGAGTCTCTTTCAGGTTCAAGACCCTACTCGGGAAAGCGTGGGGGTAAGTAGAAGTATGGAAGATAAATAAACAAGTTACTTAACGGAATAGAAACTAGTCTAAGAGCATGGAAACATGAACTAAGTTAACCACACCACAAGACCCAACACTCTTCCCCAAATGGGGAAGAAGACCAAAAAGTGGAACCCCCTCCACTTGAAACCTTTTATTAAGCAATTACAAATGCCTTGGGTTTAAAACCTTGCAAGGTCTTTTGAGAATGGAAATACTTGAAAGATATTGAAGAAGAAGCAAGTTTCACTTGCTATTACAAAAGGATAAGTATCTCAATGGTTAAGTCATCCTCATGGATCCTTCACTTTGTTTTGCGTTACTTCTTCGTTTCAAGATATTTATCAAATGTATCTCTTCCTCAAATGATCTACACAAGTCACAAAAAATCTAAGCAAGGCACCCGTTAACTGTTAGCAAAAGACAAAAAATTACAACTAATTAAGTCTAGATTTGAAATTTTAACTCTAAAATGTGGAATGCATAATAATTTATCATAAAATGTTAACTATGGTGAAACGGACCAGCGAACAAAAGTTGCTCTAAAAATGGTAAAAATGAGATCTAAGACTTAAAATTTTGAAATATTTTTATGCCAAAAATTCTATCTTTCGAAATGAAACTATAAAACTAGGAAAGATGACTCAAAATGCAAGCCTAAACTTAGTAAAATGGGATCCACAATGAGATTTAAACTTGTAAAATGAAATGCAAGTAAGACTAACTATGCAAATGCAAGTATAATGATCTAACAAATGCCTAAAGACTAACAATAAAATACAACAAGCTTATGCAAAAAGACAAATGCTAATGTTTTAACAATTTTTGTGTTTATCGTGGATTTTAGGGCACTTGGGAAGATGGACGAGAAGGGGGAAAAAGGCAAAACTAAAGGCACAGATGGAGAGGCAAAGGGAAGGCTAAGTAGGGCAAAACGAAAGCAAAGAGGGAGAAGTAAGAGGATGGACGAGAGGAGCTAAAGGAGGGCAAAACGAAAGCTAGGAGTGAAGGGCGAATGGGAAATGAGAGGTAGGACGAAACTAGGAGAAAAGAAAACCAAGGAGAAGTAGATCTAGGGCAAGGACTTCAAGTGGAACACTTGGGGTAATAGAACACCGCCTTGGAAATCCTCCGGTTAACCGGTGATACGCCGACAGCGAGTGTTGAAGAGAGCACAAGGGAGCAAATCCCAAGTTATTCCCCAAGGTTGAAGGAACTTCAACCTTATGGATTTCTAAACTATGGCTTGAAGACAAGGCAATCTTGGATCAAGGCTAGAGGGGCTAGAAGTGGCTTAGCATGCAAATAAAAAGCTTCAAAGAGCAAATGAGAAGGCTTGAAGAAGGGAAGCCTAATTGTAACCAATGAATAATATTTGAATATGAGAGATGGATCTTTGAAATCAAACCCTTTATGCCACCATCTTGGTGTTGTGAGATCGACTTTAGGAGATCCTGCAATGTATGAATGTTAATGGAAAGATTTGTTCTTTGAAGAGATGGAGGAGACAACCTAGTTCCAACTCCTCTTCATAAACTTTTTAGATCTGCAAAATGTATCACTTACAAACAAGATTGATCAAATATAGTATGCCAAGTTAAATGGGATAAGAAGAGTGTTAGTATTTCCGACTACAATCCACTACTTCCCAATCACAAACAACCCAACATCAATGGACAAATTGAACCCAAATGCCCACCCTATGGACTTGGAAAAAGTCTTCTAAGCTTAAATAATTTGATCAAAACTTGGAACATGTAAGCAAAAAACATAACACAATATCACCTTGATTTAATTTGAAGCACCTTCCATGAACAAGATCAACACACCATATGGACCTCCAAAGCCACTTTATTTCAATTAGCAAATGCTATAACACATATACAATTTTGGCAGAGTAAGTTTGCCTCAAGTTCTCCATGAGATAATAGCCCAAATGGGCCTCTCTTTATACTAAATCCTAGGCTAAAACCCTAGGTCGAATTGGCAAATAGATAGGTAAGTCGAATTCCAATCAAGGGAGGGCTTGGCATGCTAAGGAATAATCAAAGTCGAGTTTGGTGGTAGGTTGAAGGCATATGTGGCAAGACTCGACTCTAATGGAAGCATAGGGAGTATCAACAACCAACCAACGAGCTACAACAAGGATAAACACGAGTTTGCATGAGGAAAGTCGTGAGGATTGGTAGGTTGACGTGAGGATGTGGAAGGATGTGGGTAGTGCGAGCTAGTATGGTGGAGAGACAAGTGGTAAGGTAGATACTAATTCGCATGAGTGAGAGCCAAGCTAAACCACTAACCAATGGGCAAATTCCAACAAGGCTAGAACTCGGTTTTAGTAGAGATTGACGTGAGCTTTCAAGGGATTGCGAGCTAGTTTGTGAGGGAACACGTGGTAGAGTAGGTACTAACTCGTATGAGCAAAGGGAGCCAAGCTCGTGGATGATTGGTGAGTCACAAATTCGCCCATCTCAAGCATTAATGCTTAACACCAAACCAATTATCAAATGACAACACACTAGCTCGAGTTTGGCATGAGGAGGGCGAATTTGCTTGAGAGGATAATGACTTAGTGACTGGATAGTTGATTGGAGTGACTGGGAGTTGATTGGAATCCTCATAAATGTCTATTGCCATGTCATTTAGCCTTTTATTTTAATCAAATTGGTTAATTTTGGAGAGATTTGGAATATCTCCAAAATAATCAATTTTATTAATTTAATTAATAATTTCTCTGTAAATGACTTTTCAGAGAAAATATTAATTATGGGGCGGAATTGACATCCGAAAGTTGGGTTTAGCTGCTCCATGGGTCATGTGTGATTTTTGGCTTATGAAACGAGCCATCAAACATTCAAAACGGACCCCGGATGACTGACATATTACAGACTCAAATTTCTCTATTTAAACTATAGAGAAATTTAATTAAAATTTAAATAATTAAAAAAAATTAAAAAACCCCAATTCCGACGCGTCCGGTAAAATTTTTTCGAAATTTTTTCTGGGGGTCCTAGAGACCTAGGACATGACCAAAACCTATTCTAATAGTGTCTAGTAGGTTTATACATTATAGTTGGACCCTAATAACCCCCCATGGCCAAATTTCCAAAATCGGGCATTCCAGCTTTGGAGGAAGCGGGAGAAAAACCAAGAGATTATATTTCGCCTGAAGCAAAGTATAATCTGACGGTGAAAAAACTCCCTGGAATACCTTAGTTGTTTAATCCAGTCATGGGGAACCGAGCCACTCAGACCCTACTAGCACACTTTGATACAAACCCCCATGGGGCCATGGTCATGTCGACTCAAAAACAAAACTTGCTAGCCAAAACTGGCTATACCCAAATACAATGAAACCCAGATACTCTGGAAGTGAACACTGATGTGTTCCAACACTGGCGGCTCAATAAGGTTTCAACTATTGTACAAATCAGGTTGATAACATCTGGCTCCAACTGCGGGACGGACACTTGCTTGATCTAGGAGTCAAAGAAGGTGTTCGAGAATCCCAGAATATCATTTTCCTGCACAGAAAGAGAAGTGTCTTAGTTTCCCATGTACATGATAAATAATGCCAAAATGAAATATCAACTATGAAACTATTTTTTGCTTTTTCTTTTTTAAATTCAAAGTTCAGAAATAGAAATCTTTTCTTTTTCAGCATAAATATGAACTATAGTACAAAAATACACTATGATACAGAAATAATGATACATAAAGTACAAAGATAAGAGTTTAGGGAGATCCTGAGATGGCCTCTTGGTCATCTTGTATGTTGTTCCGATAAAAGGGCTTCAAATGTTGCCCATTTATAGGAAGAGGCAATATTTCTCCTTCCATAGTGTTGAGGCCGAAAGAATTATCTCCAACAGTGCAGCGTATAATAAAGGGGCCTTTCCAAAGGCTGTCGAACTTCCCATGCTTCCCAGGTTTTTCCCTTCTTTTGTCCCATAATAGAACAGTGTCTCCTTCTTGAAAGGCTCTTGGCTTGGCTGACTTATCAAATGTGGCTTTCATACTCTCCTTTTGTCTTAGCATTTTGTCTAAGGAATTTCTTCTGTTTTCATCAAGCTCGATGATTTGGTTAGCCCTATCTTCCAACTCTAACTTCTCAGAGTCATAATCAGTTAGCATTCTGAAGATGGGGATCTGCACGCTAAGAGGTAGTATTGCTGTGATGCCATAAACAAGTTCAAAGGGGGACTTTCCAGTGGAGTTTTTCTTTGTAATTCTGTCCGCCCAAAGGGCATATTTGATCTTGCTATCCCAGGATCTTTTGTTGTCACCAACAGTTTTCTTAAGGATAGTCATCAGGTTCTTGTTTGAGGATTCAGCAAGGCCATTACTTTGTGGATAATAGTCAGAAGAATGAGATAGAACAATGCCATATTTGAAATAGAAATCAGTCATTTCTGTTGAACTGAAAGCTTTGGCATTGTCAGTAGTTATCTTCAAAGGGGTGCCAAATCGAGTGATGATTTTATCCTCAATAAAATCCATAACAACCTTCTCAGTAGCTCTCTTGGTGGGAATGGCCTCTACCCATTTAGTGAAATAATCAGTTGCCGTCAGAATCCAGCAAAAACCATTGCTAGAGTTATCTTTAAATTTTCCAATGAAATCCAAACCCCATTGTTGGAAAGGGGCAATGACAACAACCGGGTTGAGGGGTAAGGCGGCCAGTTTAGGCTTTCCTGTGAATAGTTGGCATTCCTGGCAAAACTTGACATGTTTGTACACATCTGAAAATATGGTGGGCCAATAGTATCCAGCTCTAAGGATTTTGTGAGCAGTTGTATTTGCTGCATAGTGTCCTCCACAAAATCCTGAGTGAAGGTCAATCAAGATCTTTTTGGAATCTTGTTCATGGACACATCTAAGGATAACCCCATCAGGGCTTCTCCAACCCAAGCCTTCTTGAGTAAGACAATACCTAGCAGCTTTTAGTCTTAATGCCCTTCGTCTGTGTCCTTTAAGGTGATCAGGGCAAGTCAGATGCAAGAGGAAGTATATAACATCAGAATACCAGTGGATATCTAACTCTCGCAAGGCAGGTGTCATTCGTGGACAATCAGGTTGATCTGTACAGTTTATGTTAATGGCTTCCTCATTCTTCTGGGTCAACATTTTGGCTAGGCCCTGTCCTTTGATAAGTTTGGTAGGTTTTATTTCCAAGTCATATTCCTGGATCTTGGAGACCCATGTGCCTCTTGTTCCTAAGCAATCCTGTTGGGATAGGATGTATTTTACTGCAGCATGGGGGACATAACCTATAACTTTGTTGTAGCCAATGTATGTTCTGAAATGTTTCAAAGATTTGACCAAAGCATAGGCCTGTTTTTCCATTATTGTATACTTTAATTCTGAATTTTGTAAAGCCCTGCTCATGAATGCAATTGGTTGCTCGAACCCTTCGAAGTTCTTTTGGAGCAAAACCCCAGCTATAGTATCCTCAGAGGCAAAGGAGAAAATCATGAAATCTTTGGTATAATCCGGACTAACCAACACAGGTGACCTAGTAATGGCATCTTTAATAGTATTGAAGGCTTCTTTTCCATCATCAGTCCACACAAACTTAGCATCTTTTTTAAGCAACCGCTGCATGGGTTTCATCAACTCTGCAAGGTTTGGAATAAACCTTCTGATAAAATTTATGTGTCCATTGAAAGATTGAAGACCCTTCACATTTTTGGGGAGAGGTATTTTCTTGATGGCTTCAACTCTTTCAGGGTCAATCTTGACCCCGTCCTTGTTTATGATATGCCCTAAGAGTTTTCCCTCTTCAATACCTAACACAGATTTTGCCGGATTTAGGGAAATACCATATTCTCTGCACCGTTCAAAGACTTTTCTCAAGTGATCAACATGGCTGGATCTTTCCTTTGAAAAGACGGTTAAATCATCCTGGTAAATTTCGATGATTTTTCCTATTAATTCCTTGAAAGCGTAATCCATGGCCCTTTGGAAAGTGGCTCCTGCATTTGTAAGGCCAAAGGGCATTCTCAGATACTCAAAGGTTCCCCAAGGTGTTGTAAAGGCAGTTTTATGTTTATCCTCTGGGTTGATGACAACCTGGTTGTATCCTGAAAATCCATCAAGCATGGACATCATATTAGATCCAGTGACCCGTTGGAGGAGGGTCTCCATGTTGGGAAGTGGATAATTGTCTTTCTGGCACGCCATGTTTAGGTTTCTGAAGTCTATGCATATTCTGATACTTCCATTCTTCTTTCTTACAACAACTAGGTTGGAACACCACGAAGTGTGTCGGGTAGGAGCTATAATGCCTCCTGCTAACATCTTTTCTAGCTCTCTTTTGATAATAGGAGCCAACTTAGGATTTATTTGCCTTAGTTTCTGACGAAAAGGCTTAGCATTTTGCATCTCCGGTTTAAGGGGAATGGTATGTTGGAATACATCTTCCCTATAGGCCTTCAACTCGTCATAAGTAAAAGCAAATATATCTCTAAACTCTTTGACAAGGTTTATTAGTGCATTTCTTTCTTTTTCTGACGTTCCTTTTCCAATTTTTATGATTTTTGGATCTGTTTCTGTTCCGATGTTAACCTCAATGTAATCCCCCGGCTTCATTTGGTCAATGTTGTTCTTTTTCCCATCATGCCTATCAAAGATGTTCTCTAACTTAGTGAAACCACGTGAAATTGGGTTCATGGGCTGGCTTTCATCTTTATACTGCTTGCCTTCTTCCTGTTCATTAACATTGAAATTGGCAAACTCATCTAAGTTATTTATGAATCTTAGAATTTGTTCATCATCTTTGAAAACCTGCCAATGGTTCATGTTGTCTGGGACAGATGGCCTATAATTTACTTCGAGAGTACAGTCTCCTTTCAACATTTCTTCTGAAGGCTGGAGGGTAGATGCTGCAACGGCTAACCTATCCGCCATACTGTTTTCCTCTCTATGAACTGCTTGTATGTTTAGAGCATCAAAGTATTCCATGGTGTCCCATACCGCATTTCTATATCTCTTAAGCCTTTTGCAATGGCATGCAAAGTTCCCCTTGATCTGTTGCATCACTAAATCAGAGTCTCCCTTAATACTAAGCATTTTGATCTTCATGTCTTTAGCAATTTCTATGCCTAGTAAGAGTGCTTCATACTCCGCAACATTGTTGGTAGCTTCAAACTCGAGTCTAAAAGCAAAGTAAAAGATTTTATCCTCAGGTGATATTAGGACTATACCAGCACCTTTGCCAGATTTAGAAAAGGCACCATCAAAAGTCATTTAACACAATCCATCAACCTCTTTGTCTTTCATTTCCCTACGAACAGGATCCAAGAAGGTGGAATTGATTTGGATATCTCCCATCTCACCGACATGGCAAACAAACTCATTTGAAGGTCTATCAGGATTTTCCACATGGTATCTTCTTTCCTTTTCAGTGTGTAACTTTACAAGAGAGTCTTCGGAAGCAGGAACTGTTGCATAAGACCAATCCAACTGTATAGACCCACCTAAGGTTGCACCCACTTTCTAGAGAGTAGCATGCCCCACCTATCTGGTACATCTATGACAAGGATATCCATGGTAAGATGGATGTCCGGGTACTTGGCCAACCTTACAGGAACATTCTCTATCATCCCTTCAACCTTGACAGGTCTAGAATCCATGGCACATACATTCTGGTAGGGCCTGGTGGTTCTTAAGTTGAGTTGTTGCATAACCCTTTTGGTCATTAAGCTTGCACCGGATCCTGAATCCAGCATACAATTGTGTAGAAGAAGGTCACCTATCATCAATGATATGTAGAAGGGAGGGTGAGCTTCTTTTCTTGTATCCCTAGTATGCAGGATTATAGGAGGGTCCTCATGAGTTGATTCATAGCTGGTTGAAGGTTCTTCCACATTGTCCGAAAAAGTGACCTTTTTAGGAGTTTGAGGAGTGAGAGGAGGGGGTGGACTAGGCTTGGCATTACATGCAGGAATAGGTGCTTCTAAAGGCTTGGTGATACATGCAGGAATAGGTGCCTCTAATGTTTTCAACAACTTTTCCTTTTGACCAGGAATCTTATAGAGTTCATTTATAGGTATAGGTACCTTAGTAGTATTGAACCAATTATTCCAATCAAAATTTAACTTGCTAGAATCTGTTGAATCATTTGGAATAATTACCTTGGGAGGTTGTATAGCAGGTGCAGGATTTGATCTTCTTTGGTATCCGACCCCTTTAAATCTTTGCATATTTTGTAGCTGTTCATTTGATGGTCTTCCTCTAAAGTTTTTTGTCATATTGTCCTGTTCATTCTCAGCATGTTTCCAGTTTTCTTTGGGAATATTGCGGATGTCACCTACAGCATTTATGTATTCAGGCTCGCTTGATGTTGGATTACTGGCACTCTCCCCTTCAGGATAACCATGCTCCTATACATAGTTCGCAAAATAGCAAGCGAATTCCTCATGGAAATCCTTGCAAGCTCTGCAAAATGGGATATATACCTCATTTGCGTTGGCAGCCTCTATCTGAGTGGGAGGCCTCTTTTCATTTTCGTGAGCTTTCTTTTGCCAGTTATTTTTGGGAGGGTAATTTCTCTGAACGGGTTGAGTTTGTTGAACCTGCTGAACTCGTTGGACTTGTGCCCTTTCCATGTTTATTATTTTGTTTTGAACTTCCTTCATTTGGGCTACATGTTTCTGCTCAGCTCTTTCCATCCTTTCACACATGTCCATCATCTTTTTCTCATATGATTCTTTCAAAGCATCCAAAGGATCTTTACCTTTAGGCTCAGTTGTTTTCAAAGGAGTTTGGGCTCTTGAATAACCGGGTAGGTTTGACTTCCCAGATGACTGCATGTTCCTATCAATCTTAGTTGCCATAGTTTGTGCTTCTAGCAAAGTAGTAGGTTCTTTATCCCTAAGTTGATACTGCATCTCTCCATTTAAAGCTTCAATGTAGTAAACCAGTATGGTATGTGGAGTTGGCTTGTAGTCTGTAGGGATTGCATTGTATAAATCCATGAACTTTTTGTTGAAATCTTCCATGGTTTCCATTTCACTTCTCTTGATGTTTGTTATAGCAGCAAGTTGATGACGTGGCTCTTTTTTCTCACCAAACTTGTTGGTGAAAGCAGTTGAGAACTCAGCTAAGGTGGCAAAGGAGTTGGCTGGCAAGCCGATGAACCAGTCACCAGCAGCCCCATCTAAGGACAAGGCAAACAACTTCATGTATACATCCTCATGTCTGTGAGCAGCATCCCTGACATATCCACCCTTTACTTTTGAGAAAGCAATAAGGTGATGTGCGGCAGTAACAGTATCAGTGCCGGTAAAGGTTGGAAGTTTGTCGATGGCTTTATCCGGAAGATCATGTGGTTGACCTGCAATCTGAGTAATGTTGAGGGGGGCGAAAAAATCACCCATTGTATCGGAAAAACAATTATTACTGTTTTCAAAATTTTCAAAATTTTCTAAGTTATTTTCTTGAAAGAGACTATGGATGTCAGTCAGATGTTATCAACTGATTTGTACAATAGTTGAAACCTTATTGAGCCGCCAGTGTTGGAACACATCAGTGTTCACTTCCAGAGTATCTGGGTTTCATTGTATTTGGGTATAGCCAGTTTTGGCTAGCCAGTTTTGTTTTTGAGTCGACATGACCATGGCCCCATGGGGGTTTGTATCAAAGTGTGCTAGTAGGGTCTGAGTGGCTCGGTTCCCCATGACTGGATTAAACAACTAAGGTATTCCAGGGAGTTTTTTCACCGTCAGATTATACTTTGCTTCAGGCGAAATATAATCTCTTGGTTTTTCTCCCGCTTCCTCCAAAGCTGGAATGCCCGATTTTGGAAATTTGGCCATGGGGGGTTATTAGGGTCCAACTATAATGTATAAACCTACTAGACACTATTAGAATAGGTTTTGGTCATGTCCTAGGTCTCTAGGACCCCCAGAAAAAATTTCGAAAAAATTTTACCGGACGCGTCGGAATTGGGGTTTTTTAATTTTTTTTAATTATTTAAATTTTAATTAAATTTCTCTATAGTTTAAATAGAGAAATTTGAGTCTGTAATATGTCAGTCATCCGGGGTCCGTTTTGAATGTTTGATGGCTCGTTTCATAAGCCAAAAATCACACATGACCCGTGGAGCAGCTAAACCCAACTTTCGGATGTCAATTCCGCCCCATAATTAATATTTTCTCTGAAAAGTCATTTACAGAGAAATTATTAATTAAATTAATAAAATTGATTATTTTGGAGATATTCCAAATCTCTCCAAAATTAACCAATTTGATTAAAATAAAAGGCTAAATGACATGGCAATAGACATTTATGAGGATTCCAATCAACTCCCAGTCACTCCAATCAACTATCCAGTCACTAAGTCATTATCCTCTCAAGCAAATTCGCCCTCCTCATGCCAAACTCGAGCTAGTGTGTTGTCATTTGCTAATTGGTTTGGTGTTAAGCATTAATGCTTGAGATGGGTGAATTTGTGACTCACCAATCATCCACGAGCTTGGCTCCCTTTGCTCATACGAGTTAGTACCTACTCTACCACGTGTTCCCTCACAAACTAGCTCGCAATCCCTTGAAAGCTCACGTCAATCTCTACTAAAACCGAGTTCTAGCCTTGTTGGAATTTGCCCATTGGTTAGTGGTTTAGCTTGGCTCTCACTCATGCGAATTAGTATCTACCTTACCACTTGTCTCTCCACCATACTAGCTCGCACTACCCACATCCTTCCACATCCTCACGTCAACCTACCAATCCTCACGACTTTCCTCATGCAAACTCGTGTTTATCCTTGTTGTAGCTCGTTGGTTGGTTGTTGATACTCCCTATGCTTCCATTAGAGTCGAGTCTTGCCACATATGCCTTCAACCTACCACCAAACTCGACTTTGATTATTCCTTAGCATGCCAAGCCCTCCCTTGATTGGAATTCGACTTACCTATCTATTTGCCAATTCGACCTAGGGTTTTAGCCTAGGATTTAGTATAAAGAGAGGCCCATTTGGGCTATTATCTCATGGAGAACTTGAGGCAAACTTACTCTGCCAAAATTGTATATGTGTTATAGCATTTGCTAATTGAAATAAAGTGGCTTTGGAGGTCCATATGGTGTGTTGATCTTGTTCATGGAAGGTGCTTCAAATTAAATCAAGGTGATATTGTGTTATGTTTTTTGCTTACATGTTCCAAGTTTTGATCAAATTATTTAAGCTTAGAAGACTTTTTCCAAGTCCATAGGGTGGGCATTTGGGTTCAATTTGTCCATTGATGTTGGGTTGTTTGTGATTGGGAAGTAGTGGATTGTAGTCGGAAATACTAACACTCTTCTTATCCCATTTAACTTGGCATACTATATTTGATCAATCTTGTTTGTAAGTGATACATTTTGCAGATCTAAAAAGTTTATGAAGAGGAGTTGGAACTAGGTTGTCTCCTCCATCTCTTCAAAGAACAAATCTTTCCATTAACATTCATACATTGCAGGATCTCCTAAAGTCGATCTCACAACACCAAGATGGTGGCATAAAGGGTTTGATTTCAAAGATCCATCTCTCATATTCAAATATTATTCATTGGTTACAATTAGGCTTCCCTTCTTCAAGCCTTCTCATTTGCTCTTTGAAGCTTTTTATTTGCATGCTAAGCCACTTCTAGCCCCTCTAGCCTTGATCCAAGATTGCCTTGTCTTCAAGCCATAGTTTAGAAATCCATAAGGTTGAAGTTCCTTCAACCTTGGGGAATAACTTGGGATTTGCTCCCTTGTGCTCTCTTCAACACTCGCTGTCGGCGTATCACCGGTTAACCGGAGGATTTCCAAGGCGGTGTTCTATTACCCCAAGTGTTCCACTTGAAGTCCTTGCCCTAGATCTACTTCTCCTTGGTTTTCTTTTCTCCTAGTTTCGTCCTACCTCTCATTTCCCATTCGCCCTTCACTCCTAGCTTTCGTTTTGCCCTCCTTTAGCTCCTCTCGTCCATCCTCTTACTTCTCCCTCTTTGCTTTCGTTTTGCCCTACTTAGCCTTCCCTTTGCCTCTCCATCTGTGCCTTTAGTTTTGCCTTTTTCCCCCTTCTCGTCCATCTTCCCAAGTGCCCTAAAATCCACGATAAACACAAAAATTGTTAAAACATTAGCATTTGTCTTTTTGCATAAGCTTGTTGTATTTTATTGTTAGTCTTTAGGCATTTGTTAGATCATTATACTTGCATTTGCATAGTTAGTCTTACTTGCATTTCATTTTACAAGTTTAAATCTCATTGTGGATCCCATTTTACTAAGTTTAGGCTTGCATTTTGAGTCATCTTTCCTAGTTTTATAGTTTCATTTCGAAAGATAGAATTTTTGGCATAAAAATATTTCAAAATTTTAAGTCTTAGATCTCATTTTTACCATTTTTAGAGCAACTTTTGTTCGCTGGTCCGTTTCACCATAGTTAACATTTTATGATAAATTATTATGCATTCCACATTTTAGAGTTAAAATTTCAAATCTAGACTTAATTAGTTGTAATTTTTTGTCTTTTGCTAACAGTTAACGGGTGCCTTGCTTAGATTTTTTGTGACTTGTGTAGATCATTTGAGGAAGAGATACATTTGATAAATATCTTGAAACGAAGAAGTAACGCAAAACAAAGTGAAGGATCCATGAGGATGACTTAACCATTGAGATACTTATCCTTTTGTAATAGCAAGTGAAACTTGCTTCTTCTTCAATATCTTTCAAGTATTTCCATTCTCAAAAGACCTTGCAAGGTTTTAAACCCAAGGCATTTGTAACTGCTTAATAAAAGGTTTCAAGTGGAGGGGGTTCCACTTTTTGGTCTTCTTCCCCATTTGGGGAAGAGTGTTGGGTCTTGTGGTGTGGTTAACTTAGTTCATGTTTCCATGCTCTTAGACTAGTTTCTATTCCGTTAAGTAACTTGTTTATTTATCTTCCATACTTCTACTTACCCCCACGCTTTCCCGAGTAGGGTCTTGAACCTGAAAGAGACTCTTGGGTAGTTTAGTTCAAATTTTATCATTATATTGTTTCTCTTCCAATCCTTGACCAGAGAATAGCTAACTTTGGGATTGTATCCCAAAGGCCACATAGTTTTGTGGTAGCTTCTCGCTCCCCCATCAACTTCTTGTGGACATCCAGCTAGCTGGAAGGTTTCCAGGATTGGTGGTTTCTAGTGGTTGATCTTGTTCGGAGATCAATCCCACTTAGTAGATTAAAGTTTGTGTGGTAGAACACTAAATTTATTTATCTCGCAAGTATTTCGTGTTAAGCATTGAGTTATATCTTTCAAGTTTATCAAGTGGTTTCATCTTTTAAAGTTATTTTACTGCTTTCACAACACAAGTACTTTTGCTTCCTTAAAATAAACCAAAGTCTCTTGAACTTGGCCAAATCCAAGTCAAGAGCACCCTCTATCGGAGGGCATTTAGTCTTGCATCATCCCTGCATTAGGCATTGTTAATTTAGCAAGTCTCTTGAACTGTGGTCATAAGACCGAGTCAAGAGCGCTCTCTGTCGGAGAGTTGAACAAGGTTCTTTTAATAATAAAATCTTCCACTCACACACCCCTAATTAATTTATCTTGGTTTGTCCTACACCCGTATGCTCTGCCAACCGGAAACGGTTGGGCTAGTACTCAGAAAGGTGGAAGACTTGATAATAACGATCGATAAACTTAATTAAAAATTTTACCCATAACCTCAACCAAGGCAAAATACTGTTCTTCCCACGAGGGGTGACGCCGGATTCCCACTGTCAGACTCAGGGGCGGTTCAAACATTGGACACCAATCCTTATCGAATCTGGGTGCTTCCGACAGGTCATTCAGGGTTGCCAGTATCTTTCTTGGGTAGGGTTCTACCATCTTTTGATACCTTTTGGTCTTAGCCATAATAATCAAGACAACTAAAACTTTGAAATTTACCAAGATAATTTGCACAACGATCTCACGAACAGTTACTATCAAGACTACTTTTCAGCATCCCCCAGCACTACTTTTGTTATTTTTTGACTCCATTACCCATTGGATAAGGCACTGGTCCTTTTGTCATTTAATTTTTATCTGTGGATGCTTCTTAATTATATCAAGTCTTTATATACTGTTTCGCAACGTGGATTGCATCTTATCTTGTGTTTTATTCTTCAAGCTTTATATTGTCTCTCAATTTCACAAAAACTCCTAAACAACACCCATCCGCATCATTACACAAGAAAACACTATAAAAACAAGAGCCTTAGTGAAACTCTCTTTTAGGGACTACCCCCCTTGGCTTCGTTAGGAGTTTGCCTAAACGGAGGAGCTGGGATTCAGGTGACAGTACCTGGCTCATTGCTTGCCCCCAAGGCCACACCTCTCTCACTTGTAGTGAAGAGACAGCTTTCGAAAGATTTCCGCTGCTGGTGTGCATATTGGCGGACAACAAGCCCTAAAGAATCTGGTTTACCCTGCGTACCATCTTCGGAATGAGAAGAAGCACCCAGTGAGTTTCCCCAAGATATGTATTTCACAGAAAAATAAGTAAAAGAGAGATAACCATACAAATGGCATTGCTTTAGTTTTCCAAAAATCAACTTATATGTGAGTACATCAAAAGCTGTTATACATATTCCATTCTATCAGTGGCTAATCAAAAAGTTCAAACTAAAGTCATAAGTTGACTTTATTCCATAATGTACTTTCTAACTTAAATACAAAAATGCTAGATATGACAATTAACTATAAACTCTATTAAGATGAAAGAAGGGATGGAAAGGAAAGGAGACTCTATAGCTGTAGAAGTTATTCCAAGAAGCCACAAGATAGGCATATCCAACTGTTATTATCCATGCTATTATTCACACATAGGCCACACAGAGGTGGGAGGAAAGCTGAGAAAGCAAGCATAATCAGCCCACAACCAATAAATCACTATGTTAGTAATGGGGCCATTACATTTGTGGAAGCCCCCATTGGCAAAAGGATCATTGTATTTATATTGTAGTAATTCCTAGGCATCCACCTTTAAGTTGAACAGGTATTCCTATGGTAGTTTAATACATCTTGTTGGAATTAGTGCAACTTCGGAAGCCATTCTTATTGTATTTTATTGTACCTCCTACGGGAGAATATATTGATGTAATTAATCATGTAAAACCCTTGAAAGAATCAATGTAAACCTTGGGGATAAATTACACAAAGAAAAGAATTAACAAACATTATTTTATTTGTCTCCAAGACAGGTTCACCCTGTCAGTTAGACAAGACAGCCCAGTTAGGGAAAAAACCAGTTTTGCAAGTGTATAAATAGAGAGGATGTGTGCCTCATTTGGTCACTCACTTATCACGAGCTAGTTCGCACTAGTAGAGGAGAAGTTCGCATCTGGAGCAAAGAGAAGTATTTTGGGGTTTTCACTTGGAGAGATTTTCCATTTTCTCTCTCTTGTTCTTGTACTTTGTTCTCGGAATTGATCATCTCTATACGAAGGTTGTTGGGTTTTCTCCCTGTTGGGTTTCCCAGGATAAATTCTCGTGTTAATTGTTTTTGTGCGTTGTCTTTCTTCTAGTGATCCTATTGTTTATATGCAATTAAAATATACTGCTATAATTGTATGAAAATGTAACATGGTATCAAAGCAGTACTAGAAGAAGCCACTGCCGGAAGCTAGGGTTTAACATTTTGATGCCTTCCCCTCATCACTTTGGCTGGAAAAGAGCATTGAAAGCTTCTCCCTAGGGAAGGCGCATCTGTTGGTGAAGGAATTTTTCAATTCTGAAAAGTTTCATTTTTTTCACCTAATTCTGCAGCTGCAGCAGAAATTAGGGTTTCATGTTTTGTGGTGCTTATTCCACAGAATGGATTCGATCTTACCTCCACTCAACTCGCCTTGATAGAGCGCATCCATCTGTGTTGTCAGTTTCTCAATAATACAAACTTCATTTTTGACCTAGCTCCTGCTAGGGTTTTTGGTCCAGATCTGCAATCAAGATGATTGGAATGAAGGTTGAAGATCGTCTGGATGGGGCTTCCAATTTCATCTCTTGGAAGTCTAGGGTTCTTCTCATATTAGAAGAGAATGACCTATTGAAGTTTGTAAATGAGAAGGTTCCAGAACCAGAAGCTGAGGAAGACAAGTCTCATTGGAGGAAGAATGAAGCCAAAGCAAGAACAATCTTGGTGGACTCAGTCAAAGATCATTTGGTTCCTAAAATATCTCAGAAGAAGACAGCTACGAAAATGTTCAAAACCCTAAAGAAGCTATTTGAGCATAGTAGCATCAATGTGACTCACATTGAGGAACCAACTATCGAATATGAAGATGTCCAAGTCAGAATCAATTGCTTCATACTTCATGAGGATCACAAAACTAAGGGACAAGCTAAGTTCTAGTGGAGAATACCTTGATGATAAGGAGCTTGTCATTACTAGTCTAAATGGTCTTCCACCATCTTGGGAGTCATTCATTCAAAACATAATGTTGAAATATTGTAACTTCTAAGAATATTATATTTGTACTTTATTATTCCGGAGATGTTTCATTCCTCCGTGAAAACCTTATTGTATATCCGAAGATGTTTATTCCTCCGTCGGAATGTGGTAACTTGGGTTATTAGAATTCACTAGTGGGGCTCGGCCATGTATGTGTTATGTGGGTCAAAGGGTTATTAGACCACCCTAGAGGGGTCGGCCCAGTCAGTTGTAATGGGGTGTTTAACCCAGTGGTTAAGTTGGGGCCGACCTGGTTAATATAAAATACAAGTCGGAGTTGTGTATAAATAAAGGAGGTGTGTTCCTCATTTAACACACATTGCACTCACTTGTGAATAGCGCATAAGTGAGAGAGAGATCTGCTGTGGAGGAGAAGGAGCTCATGGTTGTGGATTACATCTTTGTATTTGTTGGTCATCTATATTGAGGAAGCTTTGCTGGATTTTCTTCCCCATGAGGGTTTCCCAGGATAAATCTGTGTCTCTTGTTTTTATGCTATGCTTGTTCTTTCAGTGATCCTGTATATGCTATTGTTGTGAAATGGAATGTAATGCTGATATTTTCTGTCTTAGCATATTGAATCTTAACATGGTATCAGAGCTAACCTAAAGGAAGGCAATGTATGGCACTTACGACACTTGCTTCACTTGCGACAATTTGAAGGTTAGGGTTTTGTATAGCAAAAACCAATTATCGTGGAACTTTCGGTATAAATCCATTTTGGCGAAGTTTCAGGATTAGAAACCTTTACAGGTCGTAGATAACATCCCCATGTACCTTGTGTCCAAAGGACACCCTCAGATTCATTGTACTTTGTGAGTTATGATCAGTACAAGTTAGGGTTTCTGCCTCTTCCAAATCTCAATCAAAATTAGGTGACCTAGGCAAAAAGGTCATAACTTGAGCTAGGAAGCTCCAAATGAAATTTCGTAAAAAGTGACAGGTAGTGCACAGACTGTACTATCGCAGGTAACTTTTTCAGAGGCCGAAGTTGAACCAGTGACACGTGGCACGCCGTACAAGTCCGCTCTCCTGTTTTATCCCATAAACAGGTCACGTTGCGACACTTGGCATAACTCTCTCTCAGAGAATCCAATTGAGGTCAGACCTGTGGGGTTGGAAAGAGGACAGGTCGGGCTACCACCGGTAGAAGTTTCAGACCCTGTGGATTCGTAATTTCGGAGTTACACCAGAAACAATCTGGTGCATATTTCTATCAAAACAGATTTGGATTTTGAGCACCTTCATTCTTGAATCGTCATTGCTGTGGGAAATTAGGGTTTCGAAGAAAGTTGGAATTTTTGGAATCGAAGTCCACGGCTGAATGCTACTTAGAAAAATCGAAATTTAGAGACCAAGATCAATTTTTTTGGTTGGTCAGAAGGGTGGGCTTGATCAAACCCTAGTTCGGGATTTTGATCGGAAAGGTGGAAAATTAGGGCTTCTGCAAAGTTGGAATTTTTTAAGTCTGTGACCACGGCTGGAAGCTCCTCAGAAAAATCGAAATTTAGAGCTTTGGATCGAACCTTTTGATTGGGCAGAAGGGTGGGCTTCATCAAACCCTAGTTCGGGATCTTGTTCGAAGATCCAGAAGTTTCAAAGGCAATTTTGAGGGGTCAAATTTTGGAGATTTCAAAATTGAAGTATGCTAGCTTGATCAACTCAGCAAGGCGCATCTTTCCATCTATTCAGAAGTGTGAAAGTCAAAGTTTGAATTTTTAGGGTTTCTCTGACAAACCCTAATCGAGCTCCAGATCCAGTTTCAGGGGGAGATGAGGCTAAGGCCTTACATAAGAAGACTACAAGAAATCTCGACAAGTATGACTTAAGGAGATACAGGTATGTTTTGAAATCTGATTCTTGATTAAGTTCATAATATGTTTGTCTTCATATTATTTAGGTTAGTACAATCTTGATTAATGTTAGAATTGTCTTATCAGCCTAGTAAAAGTATGAATGCATGTGAATGATAGAAGACATTCATTGATTAGGGTTATATGATTGTACTAATGCATTGTGGTGTTGTATGAGGTTGACGTTGTATGCTAACAAGATACAGGTACATCAAGAAAGACAAATCAAGTTCCATGACCTTGATGACATGAAGACAAAGATTCATCCATAATCCTTGATCACATAGAAGTTCTACTTACAAGGTATGTATGACTTTGTTCTACTATGCTTAACCTATGAGATATGCAGGTTCTAGCACAAGATCTCTAAATCATTGAAGAGAACAAAAGAAGATATTGTTTGGGTATGTTAAAACATAACCAAGCTTGATAATCCAGGTATGTTTTCCTATATCAAGTTAGAATCCTACTTTGTTAGGATCTTAGGTAAGTATACCTATGTATGAAATGATCAAGACCATACATACTTAAGATTATTTAGAATTATAATGCTTTGATAGTATTGAGATTATAATAATGAATGTATGATTATGTATGAGATCATGATGATGACACTAGTGCACACTTAAGCATGCATAATGGTCAAGGATGGATAGAAGCTCATCACATGGAAGGGAAGTCGAGACCAAGAAGGATGCAACCTCACAAGACATAAAAAGATAAGTATTTGAATTGTTATTTGAATTATTGAATAGTTTATGATATTGCCCATAATAGTTGTATGCATATTTGTATTCCTAGAATATATCATGCTAAGTGTAAGCATTCATATAGCATTGAACAGTATACTACTAATATGCATATGATTGGCAAGTTGGACAAACATTCCATTGTTGATTGTCTAGAATGAAACCTCTTTGCTGACATGCTGAGAGCTGTGCATGCTCTCGATAGTATGTTCTGGTAGAGATGGAAGGCATCTAGATAGCCACTGTATGCATACAAGATATGGAAAAGTGTTGTGCCAAAGTATTGGTCAAGATAGTAGCATAACTATGTAAATCATATTTGTATGCATAATAGGTTATCATGTCAACATGATTTGATGATTATGAAGTATTACTAATCATGTACTTAATTTTGATTTGTAGGAAAGATCATGAAGAATGATGAACACTGAACAAGTGATGGATGTTCAACAAGAAGATTTACAAATCAAACATACTATAGAAGGCTCGTGGCTAGAAGATTCTCTTAGAAAGAGGAAGAGGATCATGACGAGATGTTTGCTCCAAGTAGCTAGATAAATACTGTTCTCTCAATAATGTGATTGAAGAAGAAGTGTGAATCGAGAAAACTCCTAGGATTCAATTGAAGAAAACTCTGTACAGGTACCCAGGATCGATAGTGATTTGATGAGCTTAATGATCACCATGGGTGATGCAGATTTCAACCTTTGCTACAAGGTTGAAGATGGTATCTATATATAGAAGGAACTCACCACAGAGTTCGAATGATCTTGAGGCGCATATCAGTAGACCCATCTGACGAGAGATGGCACGGATAGATATGCAGAAGATCACTCAATGCAGAGTTCGAGATGAATGATCTCGGATTGATGCATTACTTCCTAGGACTGAAAGCATGAAAAAGCTCAGAAGGAATCTTTCTCAACCAAGGAAAGTATGCTGAGAAATCTTGAAAAGATTTGATGTGTTGGAATGGCCACTCTCATGGGTTCCAACTTCAAGCTGTTAGCTAATGAATCATCAGAGTTACTGGATGTGATTTTGTACAAACAGATTATTGGGTCATTGATGTATCTGACGAGTACAAGGCCAGATATATGCTTTGTTGTGAACACCTTGAGTCGGTATCTAGTGGAACCTAGGCGTGTTCACCTGATAGTTGCAAAGCATGTGATAAGGTACCTAAAGGGTACGATAGACTTTGGTCTATGTTATCTTGGAGATCATGACTTCAGATTGTATGGCTACATAGATGCTAATTGGGCAGGAAGTGTACATCGGGAGGATGTTATTGTCTGGGATCTGCCATGATCTCGTGGTTTAGCAGGAAGCAATATAGTGTGTCTCTCAGTACAGCTGAAGCGGAATATATATAGCTGCTTGCTCTGCTAGTTGTGAAGCGCTATGGCTTCGGAATTTGTTATAAGGATTGTTTGACTTAGAGATGGACCTCACTGTGAGCCTGTGTGACAACCAAAGTTATATCAAGATGACAGAGAATCCAATGTTCCATGATAAGTCAAAGCACATAGAGATCCGATATTTCTATATACGGGATATGGTACAGAAAGGAGCTATCAAGCTCGAGTATATGAGCACTGACGAACAAATTGCTGATGTGTTGACCAAACCTCTGTCTCGAGTAAAGTTTGAGTATTTCCGAGACAAGCTTGGTGTAGTTCAGAAAGACCCTCCTCGAAAGGGGGAGTGATATGGTCGTTGATGATGAGATTGCCTATATCGACGGTAAGGTCGATGATGTGGATATTGTATTGATGAGGATGCTGTATCGATGATGTGGATACTGTATTGATGAGGATGTTGTATCGATGATGTGTATACTTGTATTGGTGTGACTGTGAATACTTGTATTGATGATGTGTATACTTGTATTGGTGTGGATACTTGTATTGATGATGTGTATACTTGTATTACTTGTATTTGATGATGTGTATACTTGCATTGGTATGGATACTTGTATTGATGATGTGGATACTTGTATTGATGATGAGGTTACTTGTTCCGACGATGAGGTTGATGATGAGGTTGCCGGTTCCGACGATGAGGTCGATATATGGTCCTTAGACTTTGTCTAAGTGGACGAGGAGGGATTGTATCATCCCTGGACACATGTCCTAAAAGAGATCCGTAGACAAATGTCTCCGAGAAAGTGGTCCCTAGTGAACGAGATAGGACTGCATCGTCCCTGAACGTTTAGTTCAAAATGTACATGATAGGACTGCATCGTCCCTAAGCATTTGGTTCAAAATGTACATGATAGGACTGCATCGTCCCTGAGCATTTGGTTCAAAATGTACGTGACAGGATTGCATCATCCTTGGACTCATGTCCTAAAGTGATAGGGATTGATCATCTCGTAAATGGATCAGGATTGCATCATCCTTGGACTCATGTCCTAAAGTGATACGGATTGATCATCCCGTAAGTAGATCAAGATTGCATCATCCTTGGACTTATGTCCTAAAGTGATAAGGATTAATCATCCTGTAAGATGATTCGAGATTGCTTCATCCCTAGACATGGTGAGGTGTCTTAAAGTGATAAGGACTAATCATCCTATAAGTTGATTCAAGATTGCATCGTCCCTAGACATGGTGAGGTGTCTTAAAGTGATAAGGACTAATCATCCTATAAGCTGATTCAGGATTGCATCGTCCCTAGACATGGTGAGATGTCTTAAAGTGATAAGGACTAATCATCCTGTAAGCTGATTCAGGATTGCATCGTCCCTAGACATGGTGAGGTGTCTTAAAGTGATAAGGACTAATCATCCTGTAAGCTGATTCGGGATTGCATCGTCCCTAGACATGGTGAGGTGTCTTAAAGTGATCAGGACTAATCATCCTGTAAGCTGATTCGGGATTGCATCGTCCCTAGACATGGTGAGGTGTCTTAAAGTGATAAGGACTAATCATCCTGTAAGCTGATTCGGGATTGCATCGTCCCTAGACATGGTGAGGTGTCTTAAAGTGATAAGGACTAATCATCCTGTAAGCTGATTCGGGATTGCATCGTCCCTAGACATGGTGAGGTGTCTTAAAGTGATAAGGACTAATCATCCTGTAAGCTGATTCGGGATTGCATCGTCCCTAGACATGGTGAGGTGTCTTAAAGTGATAAGGACTAATCATCCTGTAAGTTGATTCAGGATTGCATCGTCCCTAGACATGGTGAGATGTCTTAAAGTGATAAGGACTAATCATCCTGTAAGTTGATTCGGGATTGCATCGTCCCTAGACATGGTGAGGTGTCTTAAAAGGATAAGGATTGATCATCCTGTAAGTTGATTTGGATTGCATCGTCCATAGACATGAGAGATGTCTTAAATTGAGAGGGATTGATCATCCCGTAAGTAGATCAGGATTGTATCATCCTTGGACCTATGTCCTAAAGTGAGAGGGATTGATCATCCCGTAATAGGATCTTGGGCATTGCAGAGTATGCTGCTATGTCGATGCTTCTGATCGTGATGATCTAGATGATGATGCTGCTGATCATGATGGTCTAGATGACAATGTTGCTGATCGTGATGATCTAGATGACGATGCTGCTGATCGTGATGATCTAGATGACGATGTTGATGATCGTGTGATGACGATGCTGATGATCGTGTGATGACGATGTTGATGATCGTGTGATAACGATGCTAATGATCATGAGGATCCAGATGATGATGTTGATGTTTCTGTAGCTGTTCGAGTGCTGCAGAATATGAAGACTCAGTATTGAAGATGTTGATGTTCCAGTATTGAAGATGTTCCAGTAACTGCTTGAGTTACTGATGATGTTGAGAAAGCTTCCAATGATTTATAGATGTATCATGTATGATGTTGATGACTCCTTGCTCCTGCAGATGTTGTTATAATATCCTTCTCGTTAAGGGGGAGTGTTGAAATATTGTAACTTCTAAGAATATTATATTTGTACTTTATTATTCTGGAGATGTTTCAATCCTCCGTGAAGACCTTATTGTATATCCGGAGATGTTTATTCCTCCGTCGGAATGTGGTAACTTGGGTTATTAGACTTCCCTAGTGGGGGTCGGCCATGTATGTGTTATGTGGGTCAAAGGGTTATTAGACCACCCTAGAGATGTCGGCCCAGTCAGTTGTAATGGGGTGTTTAACCCAGTGGTTAAGTTGGGGCCGACCTAGTTAATATAAAATACAAGTCCAAGTTGTGTATAAATAGAGGAGGTGTGTTCCTCATTTAACACACATTGCACTCACTTGCTCCTGCAGATGTTGTTATAATATCCTTCTCGTTAAGGGGGAGTGTTGAAATATTGTAACTTCTAAGAATATTGTATTTGTACTTTATTATTCTGGAGATGTTTCATTCCTCCGTGAAGACCTTATTGTATATCCGAAGATGTTTATTCCTCCGTCGGAATGTGGTAACTTGGGTTATTAGACTTCCCTAGTGGGGGTCGGCCATGTATGTGTTATGTGGGTCAAAGGGTTATTAAACCACCCTAGAGATGTCGGCCCAGTCAGTTGTAATGGGGTGTTTAACCCAGTGGTTAAGTTGGGGCCGACCTAGTTAATATAAAATACAAGTCGGAGTTGTGTATAAATAGAGGAGGTGTGTTCCTCATTTAACACACATTGCACTCACTTGTGAATAGCGCATAAGTGAGAGAGAGATCTGTTGTGGAGGAGAAGGAGCTCATGGTTGTGGATTACATCTTTGTATTTGCTGGTCATCTATATTGAGGAAGCTTTGCTGGGTTTTCTTCCCCATGAGGGTTTCCCAGGATAAATCTGTGTCTCTTGTTTTTATGCTATGCTTGTTGTTCTTTCAGTGATCCTGTATATGCTATTGTTGTGAAATGGAATGTAATGTTGATATTTTATGTCTTAGCATATTGAATCTTAACACATAAGTGGTCGAACCAAGTTGCCCAAATTTGACAGGTTATGGGCAGAATGCACTCAAGAAGAGACGAGGATTGCAGCAAGACAGAAACTTCATGGCACTCAACCTGAGGAGAATCAAGTATTCATGGCCCATGCCAAGAAAGGCAAGGGAAAAGGAAGAAAGTTTCATAATCACGAGAACCAAGGTAGGAGATCAAGTCCTCCTCCAAATCAGAAGAAAAAGAAGAAGGATCTCTCACATATACAATGCTTCAAGTGCAAAACCTATGGCCATCATGCTAGCAATTGTCCAAGCTCAAACAAAAAGAAGCATGAAGCCTCAACTGTTGATGTAGAAGAAGACCATCATCATAAGAAGCAAAGCAATGAAGATCGAACGGAATTCTTCTTTGTATCAGCTTTATTAGGTATTGTTCCCACCACTACTGATACATGGATAATAGATAGTGGTGCTTCTAGGCATATGACTGGTTATAAAGAAAATTTATCAGAAATAGTTGAGAAATAATCCCATCTCTGTGTTGACATGGGGATGATGCTAATTACACTGTGAAGGGATCTGGGGCTACCTCCCTTCAGTTAGAGTCTAGTGACACATTACACTTGAGTGATGTGCTTTATGTACCTGGCATGAAAAGAAATCTTGTCTCCATATCCGCTGTGGAGGACAAGGGATATAAAGTTGCATTTTCAGATGGGAAAGTCTTTGATTGGCGCAAGGACTCAAGCATGAATACAACAAAGATAATTGGTGTAATAGAGGAGAGCTTGCAGCGATTGAGCACTCCACCAGCTGAAGCACTAGTTCATGATTCTACCACCATGGGTGAGCTATGGCACAAAAGATTAGCTCATCTAAACTATTAAGCTATCCCGGCGTTAAGAAATATAGTGACAGGTCTACCAGTGCTTCATGTAGACCATGATGGAATATGTAGAGGATCTGCACTTGGCAAGAATGCTAAGGGATCCTTCCCGAATAGTGAGAGCAGATCTAAAGGAATTTTGGATCTAGTGCACTCTGACTTGTGCGCACCCATGATTGTTGCTTCACTGGGTGGCTATTATTACTATGTGACATTTATTAATGACTACTCACGGAAGACTTGGATATGCTTCCTCAAGACCAAGGAATCCAAGGAAGTGCTCAGCAAATTCAAAGAATTCAAAGCACAAGTCGAGAATATGTCGAGAAAGAGGATTAAGATCTTGAGATCAGATAATGGTGGAGAATATACCTCTACAGATTTCAATGATTTATGCAAGCAAGCAGGTATTAAGATGGAGTTCACAGTTCCCTACAACCCTCAACAAAATGGGGTTGCGGAAAGAAAAAATAGAACAATTGTGGAGGCAGCCAAAGCCATGATACATGACCAGAGTCTACCGATGTTCTTGTGGGCAGAAGCATCTAGAACAGTTGTCTATGTACAAAACAGATGCCCTCATAAAATTTTCAAGAACATGACTCCGGAAGAAGCTTTCACAGGAGTGAAACCAGAAGTGGGCCACCTTCATATCTTTGGCTGTCCAATCTACATTCATGTGCCCAAGGAGAAGAGGACGAAGTTAGAACCTTCAGGCAAGAAGGGAACTTTCGTGGGATACAGTGAGTCTTCAAAGCCCTACAAAATTTACATTCCAGGATCGAGGCAGATTGAAGTCAGCGGGGATGTGTCCTTTGAAGAAGAGATGGCTATCAGGAAAGGCAGAGGATCTGATATGGAGATCGATGAGGAGGAGATGCTAGAACCAAAAGAGATGAGATCATCTCCCCCTCTAGTAGTTATGAGGGAGCTACTAGAGAAGTATGAACCAATCGATCCCATTGCTCTAGTTGAGCTAGTTGATGATCCCACAGATATTGTGATAGGCCGGAAGAGGCCTAGATGGGCACAACAGACATTGCAGGATGCAGAGGGGCATGAAGCTCCACATGGTACTTTTCGAGAAAGTAAGAGAACTCAGAGGTTCTCGAGTTATGTAGCTTTGATGAGTCACATCATTGACTCAAAACCTACCACCTATGAAGAAGCATCTAGACACTAAGTTTGGAAGGATTCCATGATGGAAGAATACCAATCCATAATGAAGAATGATGTGTGGGAGATTGTACCAAGAACTAAGGGGAAGTCAGTAGTGACTTCCAAGTGGCTTTACAAAATCAAGCATGGAGCAGATGGCAGTGTTGAAAAACACAAGGCTAGATTTGCTTCCAGACGATTCTCTCAAAAAGAGGGATTTGATTATGATGAAACATTTGCTCCTGTGGCTCGATATACTTCCATCGGGACGATCATTGCTATAGCTTCATCTATGGGATGGAAGTTGCATCATATGGATGTCAAGACCGCCTTTCTCAATGGTGTTATCGAGGAAGAATTATATATTGAACAACCAGAAGGGTTTGTTGTCCATGGAAAGGAATCTCACGTATGTAGGCTAAAAAAGGCCCTGTATGGACTCAAGCAAGCACCTCGTGCTTGGTATGGATGAATCGATGGATACTTGGTGAGCTTGGGATTCACCAAGAGTGATGCAGACCCCAACCTTTACTACAAGGTTGTGAATGATGAGCCACTGGTTTTGGTACTTTATGTTGATGATATGCTTCTCACTGGGAATGAGAAACTAATTGTATGGTGTAAGAGGAAGCTTGCCTCTGAGTTTGAAATGAAGGATCTTGGATTGATGCATTACTTCTTGGGATTAGAAGTATGGCAAAGGCAAAAGGAGATTTTCCTAAGTCAAGGGAAATACACCATTGATATTTTGAAGAGATTCTGAATGTTGGACTACAAGTCCATGGCCACAACGATGGATGCAAATCTGAAGAAGCTGAGGGACTTTGCTTCAAATTCAGATTTGATTGATCCCACTATGTATCGCCAGTTGATTGGATCTTTGATGTACCTGACGAACACCAGATCAAATATATGTTTTGTTGTGAATGCTCTCAACCGGTTCATGTGCGAACCGAGACAGATTCGCTGGGTTGCTGCAAAACATGTGCTCAGGTACTTGCGTGGTGCTATGGGATATGGCCTGAGATATGCTTCAGAATGTGACTTGAGATTGCAGGGTTTTTCAGACTCAGATTGGGTCGGATGTGCTGCAAATAGGAAGAGCACCTTCGGGTGTTGCTTCAGCTTAGGTATTGTTGCCTACTAAGTTGTACTTAGTTGGATTTCAAGTGAGCCAGCAGGGTTTGAACAAGGATACTTGTTCATGATCAGAATTCAGAAGTCTTTCAGTCCTTCTAGGCCCTTTTTTATCTTTTCTGCATGTTCATACCCCCTTGGGGGAGTTGTAATAAAGTGTGCTAGCATGGATTTTTTGTAAGGGACTTGGCCTTTCTGGGACCTAGACATCAAAGGCAAGTATTCCAAGGTGTTTTTTCCCTTGTTAATTATGCACTGTTGAACAAGTTGTGAATAATTTTTGAGTTTTCACCCGCTTCCTCCAAAGCTAGAATGCACGTCCTGGTGCTTAGGCCTTAGGTGGTTATTAAAGTTCACGTGTCAATGTATTAGACCATGCTAGACATCGAAATTGAGTTGTATGGACATGTGCTAGGTCCCCCTCAGTTTTTTTTAATTTCCGAGAAAAATAATTTTTTTTCCGTAAAATTAGACCATTTTTTAATGGTTTAATTGGAAATTTTCAAATTGTAATAAAAGTATGGTCTGGAGGCGAAATCTAGCGTGGGGATGCCCGTTTTCACACTCAGAGCGTCATCTTTACCCTTTGACCCACTTTTTCGATATTTTAGGTGATTAAGTCATCACTTGGAGCATTTTTCCTAAAGAGGCAACAAAATGACCCAAAAATGCTAAAAAAGACACAAATTGGTCAAAATCCAAAAAATTAAAAGTGAATGGGCGTGTGCCCGGAGTGTGCCAAATGAGGTGGCATTCCATCACATGTGAAGGGTGACTTATTCAAGAGATTAAAGCACATGGCTTAATGTTAAATTTTTGGGATAGCGAATAGATATCTTTTAAAGATGCGCCATCCATCTCATGTTACGCGTGAGGAATGAGAGGAGCGCATGCCTCATATGATGGGTGAGTTCATAAGGTGGCATCATCCCATTGAATGTTGATAAGACCAAGGTTTGGGTGAAGATTCCAAAGAGGAGGGCGCCTACCTCATGAGAGGTGGCACCCATCCTTTGATCCCACATCACTCGCAAATCCCTCCTTTCTCTCCAAGTCGCCCACCTCATTCCAAGAGAGGGATGTGCCCTCCTCTTCCTCATGTGCTATAAAGCAAGAGCATTCCATCACTATTCACATGAAGTGTGGAACCTCTACTCCATTTGTAAACTCTTTGTTGAATATTGTTAATGAAATAAGGCTTTGGAGGTCTCAACTGTGTCTTCTTTCAAGTTGGATGAGCATTGCTTCATGTGCTAGTTGAGGTAACTGTAGGATTCTTTTTTGCATTTGCTCTTGCTTTGTCAATCTTTAGCCTAATGTGATTAGTATTAATCAATATGATTGAGTAGTGTTGTTTCATTGCTCATTTAAAATTTCTATTTTAAAGATTTAGGGTTTTGCATGCTTGTTTGTTTATGGGTATGCTCTCCTTATTTTCAATCTAGAATTTTACTAAAAGATTTGACAAGTTTGTGCAAGTGTGAAGGGATTCACAGGTGCTTCGTTGGATTTTACAAGAGATCTTGCTTGCTTCTCTTGTTCTCCAACTCTTTGTGAGAAACATAGTCCTTCTCGAGGCTACAAAAAGTGATTCCATTGCCCATATCTCAAAGGGGGCACTTCTTCACCTTCTTCTCTCAAATTTTCAAACAATCTTTCTGGTTACTTCCTCTTATGCTTTAGATATACTTTGCTAAGAAGTTAATATCATCATAGATCTTATTTATAAGAATAGTTTGCTTAGATCCAAAAGTTCATAAAGTTATCATTCAAAGAGATAAATCTAACTTAGAAACTGGTTTGTTTTGCTTAGCCAATTCATCTTAGTTACTTGTTTTATTAAAGCTAGTTTTGACTTAGAAATTTTTAGGTTTTTTTCTAACTTGCACAAGTCACTTTTAAAGTGATTTTGGGCACTTTTTCTACTAAAATTCTTTGCTGGTTTTTGTTTTATTACAGCAGAAAAAGAGGCTTTGGAGGACCAATTTAGCAATCAAACAAAGCAAGACCTCCTTGAACCATCTCCTTTCTTCCTAGCTTTTTCTAAAAGCTTTTGTAACCTCTTTCCTCCAAGATCTATAAGGAGAAAGAGTAGTTATTTTAGTTTAAATTTCAATGTAAAGCGCATAATAAAATGTTCTGAGTGGGCTCATAAGAACCCACTCCCCATCCCCCCTGGGGGGATTTGCGTCGGTGTCATTTTTCATGCTTTTTTGCTTCTTTAGTTTTCTAGTCTTTGTTTTAGTTTTATTTAGTTAAAATTAACTTAGATTAACTAAAATTTACCATCGTGGTCCAATCCAAATATTGGGCCATTGACTCACTTAGGACATAGGAACATTTTTAACTTTGTCTTGCGAACCGTATACTTTTACAGTACAATTAGATTTTTCTTTTTGCAAAAATAATCAAATACTAACCCACTACTCGAGTAGTGTAGTAATTAGATAACTTACTTTTTAGTCTTTCTTTTACTTTTAATTAAACCTCTTGCTTTCCCGAAGTACGGATTTTAGGATAAGGGCTTGCCCGAGTACTGGCCGGAAAAGAGACTCTTGGGTTGTTAAATAACAAGAAAACTTTGTTCAAAAATCCTTAAATTTAACAAGGCTATATCCCGAGTATGCTCTAGATCTCTGCAGCCTCGACTGAAAAGTTGATCATACCAAAAAGGGACTGAGTGACTAGTAATTAGTTCTCGCATCTTTTAATTAACCTCCCATAGACGAATATCCAGCGTGTCCTTTTTGCTTGTATGTGGGAAAATTTCACAGAGAAAGCAAGAACAACTAGATAGTGACCGTCGGGCCCCGTCAGACTACATCCTAGTTGGTGTAGTGTTGGACACACCCCCGTGACTCCAATCTAACCCACATCTTCTCACGTGGAGCCACACTTAGCGAGTCTAGACATATTCCGAGTACCTTCGTGGTATATCGAGAATTCCCCTCCCTAAGTAATCCACTCATCTTTTCACAATAATTTAAAATTGACCAAGAGCATTCACACAACATTTTTTCAAGCATTATAAACAGCACTCTATTTGACTCCATATTCAGCACTGGTCTTTGCTTTATCATTACAAATCTTTTGTTTAACTTCTATCATGTGTTGAATGGTTGTGGAACCTTTACGATATATATGTTGTTATGCTTTAATCTTATATTGCAAATCTCTTGTTTCAAGTTCAGTTTTATAAACTCCTAAAAAACTCACTCATACATCAAAACCACTAATTAGCTTAATTAAGCTTAGTAACCTTTAGGGTCCACCCCCCTTCGCTTCGTTAGGAGTTTGCCTAAACGGAGGAGTCAAGAATCAAGTGAAAGTACTTGACTCGAAGCTTGCACCCAAGGACACACTTAGTGGCTTGAAGATTTATGCCACGTTAAACCCCCAGGTGTGTCAAAAGGCAGCAACAGGTTCTGCAATGATTTCCCGGTGCAGCAGGAAGCAAACCTCGGTAGCACTTAGCACTGCAGAGGCCGAGTATATGGCTGCTAGTACAGCAACTCGGGAAGCTATATGGCTCTGGAAACTCCTTACGGGATTGTTTGGCCAAATTCCAAAGCCAACTGTGATTCATTGTAATAACCAGAGCTGTATACAGATGTCAGTGAATCCCGTATTCCATGACAAGTCAAAGCATATAGAGATTCGATATCACTACATTCGTGATATGGTGCAAAAAGGTACGGTCGATTTATAGTATGTTCCGACAGATGACCAAACTACAGATGTTCTTATCAAGCCTCTTCCTAGAATAAAGTTTGAATACTTTCGTGGAAGACTTGGAGTGGAAGAGAACATGTCCCTCCTTGAGAGGGAAAGATGACATGGAGACAGATGTTTACCTTGCTTCCACATAGGTACCTCTACTCGTCCAGGTTCTCATCCAAGTATGGGAGGATCCCATTGGCAGTAGAGACGGACAGGTAGTAGATGTTAATTTTTGGTAGAGTTAGGGTTTTATGCAGAAGAAAAAAAATCACTATACTTTAATGCAAAATTACATTTAATAAACAAGTACTAAAACTAAATAATACAACAGTAACAAAACATAATTTTCATCTCTTTCAACTTTTCCACTTTAACATTACTAGTAGGGTCACTGTGTTAAAGTAATCTTCAGTAACATGTAATTACTAACAGTAGTTAATCAACATTAACATAAGTAAAGAAGACAAATTTAGGGTACTTACCTGCAATGTAGAACCTTCCTGTTTTATACTCAGAAATATTACTTTAGACAAAGTTGTGCCTCTCAGAGGCCAGCCAACACTAGGGACCAACTGACCCTACTAAAGGGTAAGTACAAACCAGAGAGAGAGATGATTGGGCTGAGGTATAACCAAAAAGGTCAAAGGCAGTCAGAAACACAAAGGTAGTCCTAAACAGAACTCAACATATAGATTTAACCCAACAAGATCACAACACAGTGGATCTAATTATAAATCAGTCTCAGCACATGAGTTTGACCACAAAAAAAAATCTCAGTACACAGATCTGGGCAAGGGCAAGACTCAGCATCAACAAACAGTCAAAGACTCAACCTATACAGACTACAGCCTCCATCAAAGAGCTGTCAGCAAGTAAACCTTAGTTCAAATAAGGTCACGCCCTCCACAAGTGAGCCCAAACCAGGGTTTGATAATACCCTAAGGCCTCACGGCTTTCATGGGTGTGCCACCAACAAACTGAAACAGACCCTAAGGTCTTATAGCCTCCACTAGAGAGCAGATATATAAAATACTAAACCCTTAATTAGCAAATGGAACTTATAACAGGTTGATGTGTCATCCACAAGGTAGATCGAACCTCAACAGTTCTTAAACAACAAATTGAGCCTTTCCAAATTCACGGCTGAGTTTTAACTAAGTCTCAGGAGGTATATCGGATAGTAGGCAGGCTGGAAGACCTCAATTAGTTCACTATTTAGTCAAGAGTAGCGGCAGTAAACCCTAACAATGATCAGACAGATCTGAAGTATTTAGCAATTGGGAAACCTCCAATAAACAGCAGCAAAAACCTTGACGTCAACCCTAAAAGATCAGATCTTGAAAAGTGATAACCTTCAGCAAATGGGTGGCCTCAACAGGTAAGTAAACAACAACAAAAATATCTACTAAAACCCTTGACGTCAAGCACCAGAAAGAACAGAGTTGAGATAAAAAGATTATGTTTTTAACTTGCAAAAAGAGGAACAAGACACTCCAATATATAGTGTCTTAGGGTCTTCTAGAAGGATCAAAAAATAAAAATAAAAAAATTTAAATTAGTTAGGGTTCCATCAATTTAGGAAGGTACCACTTAAAAAATAAAATCATAAAATAAAAAATAAAAAAATAAAAGAGTCACACTTAAATCATGACCCAATATAATATAGGTATGGGTACATGACCCATAACCCCTAGGACCAAGGGTATACCTTAAACGTGGTCAAACAACCATAGTACCCGTAAGACCAAAGACATCAAAGGTGGTACAAATCAAAAGATAACTCAAGGTGGGCCTTAAACGTGGTCAAACACCATAGTACCCATAAGACCAAAAACATCGAAGGTGGTACAAATCAAAAGATAACTCAAGGTGGGTAAATGACCCTATCAAAGACAAGGTACCACAAGATAAATAATCAACAAGGTGTAAGGACCAAATGTCAATCAATCAAGGTGGGGCACAACCAATCATCTCCTCTCAAATGTACAAGTGTTCCAAATAACCTGAAAGTTCATTATCACTGTATAAGGAAGGGTCCACACTGGATGATGTGATCATGTGGTCCTCTAGACTGCTCCTAAGGTCAAATGTTAATGGCTTCATCAAGGGGTGGCCAATCCCTTGAGAAGACCACCTAGCTCAACCATCTCAAAGACCTAGGAGAAGAGGACATCACACATCATCATCTTGGTAACTGACCAAGAACCTCCATTCTCAAGGAATGGCTCTCAGCCCAAAGCTGAGCTTCAGTCCTAGACTGAATCAAGTTGATCAACCACCTGGTCCTTGACCAGGTTTTTTAGCCCCAGGGTGAAGGTTGACCAAAGTCAACATCTTGATAACTGACCAAGTGCCTCCATTCATAAAGAATCGCTCTCAGCCCCAGGCTGAGTTTTCAATCCTAGACTGAATATTGATCAACCACCTGTGGGACCTACTTGGTCCTTGACCAAGAATCTAACTAGTCCTAGACCAGGATGTCTCTGTCTCAACCTACAGGATCTGCTTGGTCCTCGTGACCAAGAAACTGTCTGGTCCCAGACCAAAATACCCTAGAGACAGATAGGGGGCCTAGCCACATGATAAGGACTTTGCCATGGCATCAACCTGCTTGGTCTCCAACCAAGAACCCCAGGAGACAGCTGGGGGCCCTAGGGTACCTTCTAGGGTCTTACTCTCTATCTGCCTGGTTAACTTGACCAGGAGCCCTAGTTAACTGACTAGGGTACCATCCTCTCTGAGAATGGGTCTCGCAGCTACACTAATTTTAACAGTAGATGGTCGTGTGAAGCTTGTACCTCTGCTCGTCCAGGTTCTCATCCAGGTATGGGCGGATCCCATCGACAGTAGAGACGGACAGGTAACAAATGGTCGTGTGAAGCTCTCAGACATCCAGGTCGTATACAGAGGCCATTGCATTCTCCAAATCACTCTAGGATAGAGTGAGGAGATATCTCAGACATCCTTAGATGGGATGGAGACGTTGATGCACATTGGCACACACTACTCTTGGACTCATCGAAGGACTAGTTAAGTTGGTGCATGTTCCCCGAAGGACTGGGCTGAGCGGATGCACACTGTGTTGATTCCCGATGGACTGGGATGAGATGATGCTTGTTGTACTCTCCGATAGATTGTGTAGAGTTGTTAAGTTGATGTATGGATCCAACGATGGACTGAGTGGACCAGATGCATGACGACACCTCTCGATGGACTGAGACTGTGTTGACAACCTTCAGTATGCATAGAGATGATCAAGACAGATGTGATGTACAAGATGAGATGCAAATGATCGTGATGTTGATGATGACCATGTCCAAGAATACCTTCCTTGTTGAGAGGGAGTGTTGGAATTAGTGCAACTTCGGAAGTCATTCTTATTGTATTTAATTGTACCTCCTACGGGAGAATATATTGATGTAATTAATCATGTAAAACCCTTGAAAGAATCAATGTAAACCTTGGGGATAAATTACACAAAGAAAAGATTTAACAAACATTATTTTATTTGTCCCCAAGACAAGTCGACCCAGTTAGGGAAAAAGCCAATTTTGCAAGTGTATAGATAGAGAGGACATGTGCCTCATTTGGTCACTCACTTATCACAAGCTAGTTCGTTGTTCGCACTAGTAGAGGAGAAGTTCGCATCTGCAACAAGGAGAAGTATTTTGGAGTTTTCACTTGGAGAGATTTTCCATTTTCTCTCTCTTGTTCTTGTACTATGTTCTCGGAATTGATCATCTCTATACGAAGGTTGTTGGGTTTTCTACCTGTTGGGTTTCCCAGGATAAATTCTCGTGTTCATTGTTTATGTGATTTGTCTTTCTTCTAGTGATCCTATTGTTTATATGCAATTAAATTATACTGCTATAATTGTATGAAAATCTAACACATCTAGGTAGCCTCTTCAATTGTGAAAATAAACCACATGCCACTTTACCATTCCGGTGTTTGAAATTGAATTTACAGTAAACTTGCATTGTGCATTGTTTCCTTTTGAGAATTTAAAAAAGGGAACCAAAGGGTGTTTGATGAAACTCTATCAATCATTTTCTTCATAGCTTTTCCAATTTCTCTTAACCTCGCCTTGTATAAAAGGTAAAAAGCAAATTTGCATTTGATTTTATTCCATTTTCCTGCTCTAATATATATCTATATTAAGAGCAATTGGTAATTAACATAGGTATTTTAGAATGGCAGCCGCCAAACCATGTGGCAGAGCAATTAATTGTGTAAATGTATCATCTTCGGATCTTCCTTAATCAATGTAAATGTATCATCTTCCTTAATCAGAGGAAATATACAGAAGCAATTGCTTGTTTTCTCTTTGAGGTTTTCCAGAACTAAATAAAAATCTATTGAAAGCTGAACTGTTATTTCTTAAATGCCATCTCTAATTAAATGTTAAAAGATATATCAGTTACATTCCTTGTAGAATCATAAAATGTAACTTCTTTTTCTTCTATTCTAGCAAGTTCACTCTGTAAGACACATTTTGCAGCCTCTAACGATTCTGGTGCCAAGGTTAAATTACCAACAAAGAATGGCAGCAGTGGCAATTTCCAAACAGCACCTCATGGACAAAACTTGTTTATCAAAAGGAAGAGTGTGAAAGTTTTAGAACCCCAACCCGGTTTCCACTTCTCTGCATATGGTTTAATGCCCAAACCCCAGTATGCACATTTTTAACCTAAAAATGACTAAACTGAAACACATGAGATTCTTTTTCCAACCTAAACAACTCAAAAAAATTTAACTTTCAACCAATAAACTCATACTCAGAAATTTAAATCAGCCAACACATAAAAATTTAGACATAGATATTTTTGACCAAATAGGTCCAGGATAAAACCCTGAAAGGAAAACCTGACTGAGAGAGAGAGAGATTTATTTCTTCAACAAATTACAAAAATCAGAACAACAATACTTATCTCCTCAAAATCTGTGCCAAACCTCACTGTACGGAAACCTTGGAAACTATGTTTTACGGCCCTCACACGTGTGGCTATATGGAACTGTTTTTCTCGATTTTTGTGCCCATAAATCTACCTCAAAAACAGTGCCATGTACGGTCTGATCATAGCATTTAAAGTTGTACTTTTCTCCTCGAATTTTATGCCAACTCTACCTTGAAACTCTGTTGTACAGAATGCTCAGAAATCCGTGTTGTACGGACTTCGAATTTTGTGCAACTGCTGTACGATTTTTGTCTTGGGAAATGTGCCCAATTTCCTATCCTTGGAATTCGAGCCACCTTTCTCCTTCTTCTTCTCTGGTTCAAAATCTCTTCAAACCCTCTCTCTTCCCTCTCTCTTTCACTTCTTCTCTCCAAAATTCCTCTCTTGGATGTGAATAATGAACTAGGTTTCCTTCTCCCGAAGCCTTTTGTTCATGGCAACTTCCACTTTTCAATCTAATGGTCTAGATTAGATTAGATGAAGGGTTCACAATAAATGCTCAATAAATAATTAATAAATGACATTTAGTGCACTTCATGTCATTTAATAAAGTGAACACCCCTTTTAATTAATCACTCACTTGACTTTTCATTAAATGTGAACTTAGGATAAACCATGACTTTACCTTTTAATAAAGTGACTTTATAATTATAAAGTACTTCTCACTTTATTAATTAATGACTAGCGGAGTTACCTTTTTAAAGTGTCCTTGTCCACCCCAAGGTAACACAAGGTGAACAACACCTCCTAGGTAACATTTCAACACTCCCTCTTACCGAGGAAGGTGTTCTTCACCACTCCCAACTTGTCTCTGAAATAGACATGCTTCCCTCTACCCAAAGACTTCGTGAGAATGTCTGCCACCTGCTCATCAATAGAAATGTACTACAACTGTACAGCTCCTCTCTGAACATAATCTTTAATGAAGTGATACCTGATCTCAATGTGCTTTGACCTATCATGAAATACTGGATTCTCAGAGAGCCTAATGCAACTCTGATTATCACAATGTATAACTGTAGGTCTCAGCTCCCGACCAAATAAATCAACCATCAACTTGCGAAGCCACAAGGCTTCACAACTAGCCTGACTGGTTTCCATGTACTCAACCTCTGCAGAACTCAATGCAACGGACTTTTGCTTCCGACTGAACCATGACACAACTGTCGAGCCCAAACTGAAGCAACAACTAAAAGTGCTCTTCCGGTCTGAAACACTACCTGCCCAATTTTAATCCGTGAAGCCAACCAATCCCACTCCATCAGGTCTCCTGTAGTCCAAACCAAAATCTAATGTGCCTGCAAGATATCTCAATATGTGTTTTGCGGTTGTCCAATGCACTCTCCTGAGCTCCACCATGAACTGACTGAGAGTGTTAACCGCAAAACTCAAATCTGGTCTAGTGTTGACCAGATACATCAACGAACCAATCAACTGACGATACAAAGTAGGATCCGCCAACTCTCCCTCAGAAGCATGAAGCTTCGTCCAGTTGGTGGTCATGGGTGTGGGCATGGGTCTGCACTCCTCCATCTGAAATCTCTTCAGAACATCTGTAGCATATTTTCCTTGCCCCAGGAAAACATGTCCATCCTCCTGCCAAATCTCCATCCCCAAATAGTAATGCATCAGTCCAAGGTCAGTCATCTCAAACTCTGAAGCAAGATCTTTCTTACACACTTCAATCAGGTGCTCTCCTCCTGTAATGAACAAGTCATCAACAGCTAGCAGAAGAATGAGTGGAACACCTCCAACCACAATGTAGTATAGGTTGGGATCCACCTCACTCTTATGAAACCCAATCAACAGCAAATAGTATCAATCCTGGAATACCAAGCCCGAGGGGCTTGCTTCAGACCATATAAGGCCTTTTTTAGCCTGCAAACATGTGAATCTCTCCCATGAATCTCAAAGCCTTGAGGCTACTCTAGATATACCTCCTCCTGTAGAAAACCGTTCAGAAAAGAGGTTTTCACATCCATCTGATGAATCCTCCAACCCATCTCTGCTACAATGGAGATCACTGCTTTGATCGAAGAAAATCTAGCAACCGGCGCAAAGGTCTCATAGTAGTCAACTCCCTCTACCTGTGAGAACCCTCGTGCCACAAATCGAGCTTTGTACTTCTCGATGCTGCCATCAGCAGCATGCTTGATTTTATAGAGCCACTTGGAAGCCACCACTGACTTCCCCTCCGGTCTCGGAACAATCTCCCACAACACCCCATTCTTCATGATGGAATTGTATTCTTCCATCATGGCATCTCTCCAAACCTGGTGTGGGGTAGCCTCCTCAAAAGTAGTAGGCTCGGACTAACTCAAGTTGGTCACCATCGCCATATAACTGGAAAATCTCTCTGGTGCTATGCTCTCTCTGACCTCCCTCCTGGGTGGCCCCACAAACTCCTCAGCTTCCTTCACAAGATCCTTAAGCCAACTTGGCTTACGTTTCCTGGAAGTAGCTTCCTGTGGTAGGCCCTCCTCCTAAACCTTCTCATCTAACAATTGTCTCCCTGAAGAAGTACCTGTGGCCTGAGATCCTGTACCTGGTGATCATGAATCGATACCACCTGAATCACATGAAGGTGAAACCTGTGAACCTGTGACTCGTGAACCTGTCCCTGTACCAGAAGTCCCTGTAGATTGAGTACCTGAACCTAATGTATCTATAACCTGTGACCCAGTCACTCCAGAAACTTGTGACCCTGTACTCTAACTCGCTGAACTCTGTGAAGGTGTCACCTGTGGAGTATCAACCTGCTGCTCCACCACCTCTGAATGATAAGACTTCCTTAAGGCTTTCTCCTCCTCAAATCTCACCTCCCTCCTCACCACAACTTTCCTTTGTGTAGGAAGGTATAAACGAAAAGCCTTCGAAGTCTCATCATAACCAACAAAGATGCCTTTCTCCGTCGTGGGCTCTAACTTTGTCCTCTTCTCATAAGGGACATGAGAGTAAGTAAGGCATCCAAATATACGGAAGTGACCTATCTCAGGTCTCTTCCTGGTGAACATCTCCTCGGGGGTTTTACACCCCAATGCACGGTGTGGACTCCTGTTATGCACATTAACAGCAGTACTACAGGCCTCCGCCCATAGAAAGAAAGGAAAACTTTGATCATGCAGCATGGCTCTAGCTGCACCCACTATTGCTTTGTTCTTCCTTTCAGCAACTCCATTTTGTTGTGGAGTATATGGAACTGTCAACTGCCTCCTGATGCCCTCCTGTCTACAAAACTCATCAAACTCCTTGGAGGTATACTCACCCCCATTGTCTGCCCTGAGTGCCCGGATCTTCCTCCCTGTTGGTTCTCCACAAGAGCTTTGAACTCTTGGAACCTCTGCAAGACCTTCCTAAGATTTTTTACTTCATGGAAAGTAGATCCAGGTCTTCCTGAAGTGGTCATCAATGAAACTGATATAGTACTCAAATCCTATCAACAATGCAGAAGACGTAGGTACACATAAGTCTGAATGAATAAAGTCTAGTATGCCACCTGATCTCATGTCATTGCTCGGAAAAGCAGTCTTGGTGTACTTTCCCAAAGCACACCCTCTGCACACACCACCCTGCTCTGTGCTGAACTAGGAAAAACCTGTAGACATCTCCCTCAGCAATATCAAAGCTGAATGATGAAGGTGGCACATCCTCCTGTGCCACAACTCGCACATCTCAATGCTACTGCTCATATGGGCCAATGCATGATGAGGTTGGAAGAGAAGCTTGTACAGTTTCCCGCATCTAACTCCAATGGCACATGAAGTAAATGGTCCTGCTGCTCTGGGAAATATATACTCTTTCCCACCTAGGACATATACTCCAAAGCCCCTATCCTCAATAGTGGAAACTGAAACAAGGATCTTCTTCATCCCAGGGACATACAAGACATCCCTCAACGCCATAGGCTGCATGGACTCCCTCTCAAACATGGCAGTCCCACGCCCAACTGCTCTCACAACAGTATCATCACCCAATACCACCTCAAGACTCAAGCCAGTCTCGATCATCTCGAAAACCATATCACGAGTACCTGTCGTATGGCTCGAAGCCCCACTATCAATATACCATGTAGAAGCAGTGGCAGAAGCACTCAAAGAGTGGCCAACCAATAAGGAACACTGATCCTGATCATCCATGTCACCCTCCATATCACTCTTGGTGAAAGATATCCACTCTATACATCCAGCATAGAGAGAAAACTCTCCCTCAAAACGAGAAGCGAAGTAAGTCATCAACATCTGTTGCTCCTGCTGTCTGTTGTCCTTTCTTCTTCTTGTTTGGGCACTGTCTAGCATAGTGTCCAAACTTCTAGCATGCGAAACACTTGATTTTACTCAAGTCTTTCTTATGTTCACCTATATGTTGCTTGGCCCCACCCTTGGGACCCTTCTTGAACTTCTTCTTCTCACCTTTCGCTGCCAATGCTACATCCTCCTCATCATTTTTATGATGTGATGAACAGCCTTGTAGGTATCCTCTACGTGTCTCCTCCTGTATGAAATCATCCCAAAGACGATCCCATGAAGGCATGTTCTCATGAGCAACTACTGTCTACACAAACACACTCCGTGGTGGAGTCACGCCATTTAAGGCTGTGTGTACCAACTCACTGCCCGATATGATCTCCCCAACAGCTGCAAACACATCTCTAACCTGTGTAATCCTAGAAAGATAGGAAGCAATGCCCTCACTCTTCCCCATGTGCACATCCTTCAACTTCTCCCGCAACACCATCTTCCTGTTCTCATTGGAGCTTTGGTGTAAGCTAGTCAAAGCTACCCACATCTGGAAGGCATGGGCCTTCGCTGAAATATGTGGGATCACATGATCCTTCACGGCATCAAGTATGATCCTTCTTGCCTTCACATCCTTTTTCATGAAAGCTACCTTATCAGTAGCATCGGTAGTAACAGTCATGGGATTTGTTGTTGTACTATTGACTATATCCCATACCTCATTCTCCTCAAGTATCAACATGATTCTAGCCTTCCATGGGCTAAAATTTGCAACCCCATCTAACCTGTCCTCCACCCTGAGTCCAGACACCATAACTGCAACCTGTACCTGTTCTTCTCAAAGAATCTGTTCAAGACCTGTTTTTCACAAACCCACTTCTTTTCTCCAATCTGAAAATTTTCTGAGTGTTTAAATTTATGATTTTTAACTTCGCTCTGATACCATGAAAATTTTAGAACCCCAACCCGGTTTCAAGCTTGATAGCTTTCTCTGCATATGGTTTAATGCCCAAACCCCAGTATTCACATTTTTAACTTAAAACTCACTAAACTGAAACACATGAGATTCTTTTTCCAACATAAACAACTCAAAAACATTTAACTTTCAGCCAATAAACTCATACTCATAAATTTAAATCAACCAACACATAAAAATTTAGACACAAATATTTTTGACCAAATAGGTCCAGGATAAAACCCCGAAGGGAAAACCTGACTAAGAGAGAGATTTTATTTCTTCAACAAATTACAAAAATCAGAACAGCAGTACTTATCTCCTCAAAATCTGTGCCAAACCTCACTGTACGGAAACCTTTGAAACTGTGTTGTACGGCACTCACACGTGTGGCTGTACGGAACTGTTTTTCTTGATTTTTGTGCCCAGAAATCTACCTTGAAAACTGTGCCATGTATGGTCTGATCACAGCATTTAATGTTGTACTTTTCTCCTCAAATTTCGTGCCAACTCTGCCTTGAAACTCGTGCTGTATGGAATGCTCAGGAATCCGTGCTGTACGGACTGCCTGTACGGATTTCGAATTATGTGCAGCTTCTGCCTTGAAACTCGTGCTGTACAGAATGCTCAGAAATCCATGTCGTACGAATTGTATGGACTGCCTGTACGGATTTCAAATTATGTGCATCTGCTGTACAGTTTTTGTCTTGGGAAATGTGCTCAGTTTCCTCTCCTTGGAATTCGAGGCACCTTTCTCCTTCTTCTTCTATGGTTCAAAATCTCTTCAAACCCTCTTTGTGCCCTCTCTCTTTCTCTTCTTCTTCTTTCCAAAATTCCTCTCTTGGATGTGAATAATGAATTAGGTTTCCTTCTTCCCAAGCCTTTTGTTCATGGCAACTTCCACTTTTCAATCTAATGGTCTAGATTAGATTAGATGAAGAGTTCACAATAAATGCTCAATAAATAATTAATAAATGACATTTAGTGCACTTCATGTCATTTAATAAAGTGAAAACCCCTTTTAATTAATCACTCACTTGACTTTTCATTAAATGTGAACTTAGGATAAACCATGACTTTACCTTTTAATAAAGTGACTTTAAAATTATAAAATACTTCTCACTTTATTAATTAATGACTAGGGGAGTTAACTTTTTAAAATGCCCTTGTCCACCCCAAGGTAACACAAGGTGAACAACACTTCCTAGGTAACATTTCAACAGAGGGGAGAGGTGCTTGTTTGGGGCTGAGAGCATTAATTTAGTTTTACAAAACGGAACAGGTTGGAACCCACAATGAATATTTTGAGACAACGAGACAGTTTCCAAAGGTGGGATATATAAAGTTATAAACTATGGTATTTGAACACGGCTTTTCTTCTGAATCCTTTTAAAAGCATTACACCATAACAAATAAAATAAATCACAAAACAATGCACTTTCTGACCCTGATCATGGTATGCAATTTTTCTTGCAGCATTGTAGTTCATGTGGATTAACCATTTCAAGATAGACAATAATGAATTTTCCAAAAGTCACAAGGTTTGGCTTGCCCCGGGTAATGTTCAAGGAAAAGCTGCACAGTTTCTGATCAATGTCTAAAGACACAAGTGCACTTCGAAATTCAATAACTTGCAACCTGCAAGACATCACATGCAAAGCTAGAAAATGGAATGAACAAACTGGACAAATTCAAGCATCCAAAGACAGGAAATACACTGTCAGCAGCAACTTAATAATTCCACTTCATGAATTTTTCAAAGAATTGTGCAGGTTATTTCTCTCCAATTCCAAGATGTAATCTTTTGGATGAGAAAGAGAAATGTCAACATTTCCCCAAAGCAGATTTTTAATGGATCAACTTGAAGGAAGCTGACAAGAGGAAGATGCCCAATGTCTTAATTGAACATGCTAGGAATGGAACCAAATCCAAATAATACAGAAGAAAATAATTCTTGGACAAAACAACCATAGCCTGTAATAAAAAGCTTAACCTGAACATGAAACTAAAACTACTTCCCTTCGTAGCAAAGATATGACAAGCCGCATACCTGAATTCAATATGCATAACATTCACACCACTTCCTAGATGACTTTTAGTAGGAACAACCTTAATTCCAACCCATCCTTCTGATGGAGTGAACCGCAAAGCATTTATCAAAAAATCTGACAAAATTTGTTGAAGCCTCAACTGATCACCATAGAGGCACATTGTTCTAATTTCTTCTGGTGAATCACGTATCAGCTGCAACCCCTTCTCCCTGCTTAGAATCATCCCCTGACTTACAACTGCATCAAGTACTGTCCCCAAAGTAAACTCTATTGTGTCCAGTTCTAAATATCTGTTCAACAAATCAAGAACAAGATTCAGAAAGTATTTAGTATGGCACAGATTTCATGGTCTACTTATCACAAACCAAAGGAACTTAATAAAACTCAATGAAAATATTTGAAAAGGATTATATGTCTGTATTTAAATAATGATAATAACATGTAAAACCCATTGAAGAAGCCCACCTATAACACTAGTACAGACCTATCTAAGTTTGGGTCTGATAAGCACCTCGAAGGGCTTTGCACTTGGCTTAGGTATGTTTGTTGGAGTATAACATGGACTCTAGCATGAACTTTGGCCAAGCTCTGCACAAAGGAAGAAGCTTTATCTTGCTCATCCTACTGGTGGGATGTCAAGTTGTCAACAACCAAATGCTCATAAGGGGCAAGAGGTTGGAAACCATAACGAACGTCAAATGGAGAATGTCTAGCGAATACACAAGTTGTTGAATTATAACTGCGCTGCAATATACATAAATACTTATCCCACTGTTTGTTCTGATGATGGCAGATGAGGAGAGTATGAACTTAGATCCTATTGAGAAACTCAGTCTATCTGTCAGTTTGAGGGTGAAATGAGGTGGAAAACCTCAACTAACAACCAAGCAGATTCCACAAGGACAGCCAAAAGTGACCCAAAAATGTAGAGTCATGATCTAATATGATAAGCAGTAAGCCAAAATGATTCCAAACATTCTGAAATAACAAATCTGCAGCTTTGGGAGCATCTATAGATTTGTTACTGTCTTTTTTTAATTCAAGCAACAATACATGTCAAAAATAAGCTGCACAAATTCATTCCACATAAAACACAGTAGATTTATCCTGGAGAAAACCTTAGAAGGGAGAAAAACTCCAACCAAACAACCTTTCTTATATAAGATATCAGGTTCAGATTACATCATCATCAAAAGCTTCACTTTGACTGTGCTAAGATAAAATTTAATAGCAGAAGTAACAACTTACACCAGAATTGTATTACAACCTTGAACTTGGCTCACAACATCCTCTATATGCTGCAAGTATTCTGCTCTACTTGCTGCTGCACATTCTGCTCTGCAATGGACAGACAGACCTCACAGCTGCTGCACATATTACTCTTCAATGGAAAGACAGACCTCACAGCTGCTGCACATATTACTCTTCAATGGACAGACAGACCTCACACACCTGCTTCAAAAGGATACAAAGATTGACCTCACACCTACTTCAAGAGGATAAGAAAAATTGAGTGAAATAATGGGGAAAGGTGACTCCTATTTATAGTTTGGGTTTGCTGCCCCAAGCAGCCCCCTAAAATTATGACACTTGTCACTTGGCATGTGAAGCAGACCCCTATACATGACACCTGTCACTTGGCATGTGAAGCAGCCCCCTCGACATGACACCTGTCACTTGGCATGTGAAGCAGCCCCCTATACATGACACCTGGCATAAGTTTAGTGATGATATTTAATAGCTTCTGAAGCTATAATTTTAACACTCCCTCTTAGCAAGGAAGCTATTACTTTATTAACTGATATTATCTTATATAAGAAAGATTGTTTGTTTCTAGCTTTATAGAAATTGTAAGTTGTTCCTAACGTTTGCTAGACACCTTGACTTTTGCTAAATGCTCACAAGGCTGCCTGTCTTGACTTTTGACATGACTCACAAGGCTTGTCCTTTTGCCTTGACTATTGTCATAATCTCACAAGATTTTTAAAGGCCTTATCACTTTTATTCTGACTTTTGTCTTGGCTCACAAAGCTTTTTATATTCACTTTGACTTTTGCCATGACTCACAGAACTGATTAATCTCCAAGTCTCCCTGGTTAGCTTCAGGGTGGTCACTTATGACATCAGACCTTGGAGGATGCCTTTTAGATCATTCTCTTTCTCAAAGACGGAGGCATTCTCCGCAACTCCAAGTTTTCCTATGAAGTGAGCAAACTTCACCAACTACAGTGGTTTTGTCAGGATATCAACTACCTAATCATATGTTGCAACATACTTCAGCTTGATCACATTTCGTTGTACCATATCTCTAATATAACGGTACTTTAGATCAATATGCTTTGATCTGTCATGAAATACCGGATTTTCTGTGAGCTTCATGCAACTTTGATTATCACAGTGGACAATCGTAGTTTCAAGCTTTTCATTAAACAACCCAGAAATGAGTTTTTTGAGACATATTGCTTCTTTGCTGGCATTACTTGCAACAATATATTCAGCCTCAATTGTGCTCTGAGCAATAGATTCCTGTTTTCGACTGGACCAGGAGATCGTGGTTGATCCCAAACTGAAGCAGTAACCAGAGGTACTCTTTCTGTCTATTGGACTTCCTGCCCAATCTGAATCTACATAACCATGCAACATCACACCACCAGTGGATGTGAACTTTAGCCGATAGGCTTGGTACCTCTAAGATATCTCAAAATATGCTTACCTGCCACCCAATGTCGTTCTCTTCGCTCAGCCATAAATTGGCTTAATGCACTCACTGCAAACTGCATATCTGGTCTGGTATGAGATAGATACATTAATGACCCAACAAGTTTCCTGTACATGGTGGGGTCCACCAAATCTTCTCCTGAGCTTGAGTCGTGTAACTTCTTTAAATTTGCAACCATAGGAGTTGACATACTCCTGCAATTCATCATACCAAACCTTTTCAATATGTCTACTGCATATTTTCCTTGAGATAGAAAAATCTCGTTTGGTTTCTGCCAAACTTCTAATCCTAGGAAATAGTGCATCATTCCTAGATCTTTCATTTCAAATTCAGCAATGAGTCTCTCTTTGCATTTGACAATCTGCTTTTCTTCTCCTATAAGGAAAAGATCATCTACATACAACACCAAAATCAGAGGTTGATTTTCAACAACTTTAAAATAGAGGTTCCAGTCTGCAGTACTTTTACTGAATCCTAATCCCTACAGAAAGCCATCAATTCTATTATACCAAACTCTGGGTGCTTGTTTAAGACCATACAGGGCCTTTTTTAACTTACATACATGAGTTTCCTTTTCATGCATTGCAAAGCCATCAAGTTGTTCTACATATACTTCATGTTCTATTTCACCATTAAGGAAATCAGTCTTTACATCCATTTGATGTAATTTCCAACCAAGTACAGAAGCAAGAGAGATAATTATGTGGATAGTAGTATACCAGGCTACCGGTGCAAATATATCATCATAGTCTATACCTTCTTTTTGGGAGAAGCCTCTGGCAACAAATCTTGCTTTGTACTTTTCAACACTCCCATCAGCTGCATGTTTTATCTTATATATCCATTTGGATGAGACAACTGACTTATTTTTGGGCCTAGGAACTATGTCCCATACATTATTCTTCATGATGGACTTGTATTCCTCCAACATGGCATCTTTCCAAACCTGCAACTTGTTAGCTTCATTAAACAAAGAAGGTTCAACATCACTAATGTTACTTACGAAAGCAACATAACTTGTAAACCTTTGAGGCCTTTTGCTCTCTCTAAAGGTTCCTGAAGGGGCTATATGTTTCTCTGCTTCTTGCAGAGTTTCTTTAAACCAAGCAGGTCTTCTCTTGATAAGAGGTTCTTCAAGAGACCTTTCTAACACCTCAACAGGGTCCAACACTGAATCTTGATCCATTGGATCATCATGACTTTCCTCCCTCTGAAAGTCAAAATCAGAAGTCTCGACTGGAGGAGAATCTGGCTCATCATCGATCTAAAGCTCTCTAGATCGTTTAAAAACAACTTCCTCATGGAAAGTTACATCTCGGCTAACCTCGATCTGTTTTTGACCTGGGATATAGATTCTGTAAGATTTAAAAGATTCACTATATCCGACAAAGATCCCTTTCTTTCCTGAGGGTTCCATCTTTGTTCTCTTCTCCTTAGGCACATGGATGTAAACTGGGCACTCGAATATTCTTAAGTGATCTACATTTGATTTCTTACCAAAGAAAGCTTATTCAAGAGTTTTATCTTCTAGGATAGCATGTGGACATCTATTATGGATGTATACAGCTGTGGCTGTAGCTTCTGCCCAAAGAGAATTTGGTAGATCTTGATCAAACATCATAGCTTTTGCAGCTTCACAAATAGTTCTATTCTTTCTTTTAGCAACGCCATTTTGTTGAGGATTGTATGGAACAGTTAACTGAAGTTTGATACCAGCTTCCTTACAAAAAGTTTCGAACTCACAAGATTCATATTCCCCTCCATTATCAGATCTTAGAATCTGAATGTGTTTTCCTGTCTGGTTTTCTACTAAAGCTTTGAATTCTTTAAATTTGGAAAAAACTTCACTTTTCAACTTCAGAAAATAAATCCAACATTTTCTAGAAAGATCATCAATAAATATGACATAATACAGAAAACCATTCAGGGAAGGAGAAGACATTGGTCCACAAGTATCAGAATGAATAAGCTCTAAGATCTTTTCATCTTTTCTACTACTGTGAGGAAAAGACTTCTTTGCATTTTTTCCAAGTAAACAACCTTTGCATACTTCATTTTTATCAGAAGAAATAGAAGGCATACCACTTACCATAGATTGAAGTCCAGGAAGAGCTTTGAAGTGAAGGTGATCGAATCTTCTATGCCACAACTCGCTGGGACTAGCTGTAGAATGAACAAGAGCACGAGTAGAGACCTCCTTCTCGAATTCCAATGACTTCAGCTGAACTTAGCTGACCACCTTTCGACCAGAGAACTGCTTTACCATCCATGAAGGCCACCTTGTAGCCTTTATCTTCAAGTGTAGAGACTAACAACAAGTTCTTCTTCATGCAGGAACAAATAAAACCTCATCAATATGAATGATGGATCCGAACTTTAACTGAAGAGAGATGGAACCGACCACTTTGATATCATAACATGAGTTGTCACCCAGCTGAACCTGCACTGAGCAAGACTTCTTCCTGTAATCTGAAATAATATTTTTGTAACCAGTCATATGTTTTGAAGCTCCACTATCAACCAACCAAGTGTTCTAATCAGGAGTTAGATGACCAGAAAGAGCAGACACTAGGTAGTATTCTTTTATGTTCTCCTGTCTCTCAGGAGATTCACTTGTCTTCTTACCTGATCCTCTTTCTTCAGCAGTAGATGCATGATGCTCCCCTTTATGAAAGACTTTCTTCTTGGATCTGCAGTCTTTAGCAAAATGTCCCATCTTGTTACAACTATAGCATGTAATCTTAGACATATCAAAATTTTTACCTTTGAAGTTTCCTTTGAGCTTGTTTTCCTGGAAATGCCTTTTAAAGAAAGGTTTCTTTCCTCTTCTTGTTTTTGCAACCAAAGCAACACTATCATCATTAGCAACATGATTTCTTGAAGTCATGCGACTTTCCTCCTGAAGGCAGTCATGCCATAAACGCTCAAAGGTGGATTGAATCTCTCTACCATTCACACTGGAAAGAAAAGTACTCCATGAAGATGGAAGACTATCAAATATGGTTTGAACAAGATCGTCATCATCAACAGTTACCCCTGTGACAAGTAACTGATCACGAATTTGAGCAATTTTAGAACAAAAGGATGCAACAGACTCACCTTTCTCCATCTTTAAGAACTTCAATTTGTTCTTCAGATTTCTCTTCTGACTAGGTGTAGTCTTCTCATACAACTTCACAAGAGTGTCATAGCAGTGTTTAGTTGTCATTAGAGAAGTTAGTACTTGCATGATACTATCTTTTACAGAATCAAAAATAACGCTCTTTGCCCTAACTTGATTCCTCCTGAAGACTTCCCTACCAGCATTAGAAACTGGTTCTTCCACCATTGTAGTCACAAAATGATCTAGTTCTAACTCTTGGAGAATATTCATAATCCTGAGCTTCCAAACATTAAAGTTTGAAGCTCCCTCTAACCTATCTTCAGGCCAAAGAGAAATAGAAGAAGACATGCTTGAACAATAAACTTTAGGACTGTGCTTTATAAAACTTAAATCCTAGGACCTGTGTAGGCTCATGAACGACAGAACTGATCTCTATTCACACCCAAAGCTCTGATACCATGTCAATTTTTTTAATTCAAGCAACAATACATGTCAAAAATAAGATGCACTATAATGTCCTCTTTTGCTTAAGCATTGAGGACCATCTCGCTAACCTATTTGATTCCCATAGGTTCGAGCGGGCACTGATAGGCAGGGAATTTGCTAAGGATTGATGCCATATAAGAAGATCTAGGGCATTGATATTATATCATCATTAGATAGACAAGGGCCACCTGAGCCAAAGGCCACCTGCATGCATGACATTTGAGCATTATTTCATGATGCATGCACCTGATTGAGTCTCCAGGCACTTGCATGCAAGTCAACTGCAAATTAGAAGGTAAAGTGACCTAACTAGGTCAAAAGTTAGGTTATTTGTAGTTGAGTGTTATAAAAGAGAGGTAAAGTGAATGGAGAAACACACTTATATGATTATTGAAATGAGAATTCGAATTGGAGAGCTCAGTGAGCTAAGTTGGGGTTGAGTGCATGCTCAACTAACTGATGTATTTCGGCAGCGAAATCTATCTACCCTAGTTCATCATCAGGTTGGATCATCCTGGTTCAGCAGTGCTTCATCATCAGGATCTATTCATCAGTTGCTTCAGGAGATCGAGTTATTCACTGGATTGGGGGATTCGCTCTCTTGCTTGGGCGCATTGCTCAATTATACATTCACTCGTTTTATAGTCTACGGGGAGCAAAACCTCTGCATGCTGCTCCCATCCTTCTCAGAGTGGCCATATTACCCTTCCCCTGGAAGAAGGGCTCCTCTATTGGACTCTTGAGAGAGTTATCAGCAGTTGGTACCATTGGAGGACGTTTGCATGCCTGAGGGCGAATTGCTTTGGAGAGATATTCACGTTTTGGGCTATTGAGCCATCACATCTTCTGCATGCAGCTTCTATCATAATCAGAGGGGCACTATAACCCTATTGCACCTTGTCTAGATCTTCATTAGACAAGTATCATTTATGACGGAGCAGTTATAGCTTGGAGGAGGGAGCACTTATCTCTAGGAGGACGACTTGGCTTATCTCTTTATTCATCCAGCATAATATCTGCATGTGGGGATCATCCTCATCGACATTAGCAGATCTATATACTGATATGCACATGCATTAATTCCTCCTACTTTCTAGCATTTTGGTGTTATCTAGGTTACAAATCTGCATGCAACTGCATGCATGCAGAGATCAGGGTTTACTTTCATATTCTGTTGAGACATAAGCCTACTAGCCATCTACACTACACAAAAAAAAGAAAAAATATCAGTTTGGGATATTACATGCACAAATTCATTCCACATAAAACACAGTAGATTTATCCTAGAGAAAACCCTTAGAAGGGAGAAAAACTCTAGCCAAACAACCTTTCTTATATAAGATATCAGGTTCAGATTACGTCATCATCATAAGCTTCACTTTGACTGTGCTAAGATAAAATTTAATAGCAGAAGTAACAACTTACACCATAATTGTATTACAACCTTGAACTCTGCTCACAACATCCTCTGTATGCTGCAAGTATTCTGCTCTGCTTGCTGCTGCACATTCTGCTCTGCAATGGACAGACAGACCCCACAGCTGCTGCACATATTACTCTTCAATGGACAGACAGACCTCACAAGCTCCTGCACATATTACTCTTCAATGGACATACAGACCTCACACACCTGCTTCAAGAGGATACAAAGATTGACCTCACACCTACTTCAAGAGGATAAGAAAAATTGAGTGAAATAATGGGGAGGGGTGGCTCCTATTTATAGTTTGGGTTTGCTTCCCCAAGCAGCCCCCCAAAAGTATGACACTTGTCACTTGGCATGTGAAGCAGGCCCCTATACATGTCACCTGTCACTTGGCATGTGAAGCAGCCCCCTATACATGGCACCTGGCATAAGTTTAGTGATGATATTTAATAGCTTATGAAGCTATAATTTTAACAGTTACAAGAAAATGCCATACATGCATTCTGTTTCATCATGTGCCATTGTTGAAATGCTTTAGAATGATTATCATTTAACATTTAATTATGGTAACTTTATGATTATATTGCCTTTTATTTCATATATATATTGTGTTTTGTCATGTTCCATTATTGAAATGTCCTAGGTTTTTTATTATGAGCTGGTGAAGCTCAAGGTTCAAGCATAACACCCTCCATATTTTCACCATGGCATGGGAGATCTACAACAACGGATTGTTTACATCAACATGGTCAACATGACTAGGGCCACTCCCGAGTCCTAACAACCCTCTCTAAAATTTCTATGAGTAGCTTGTTACCCCCCCATTTGACAAGGGTGTCCACAGTCCAGATCACCGTTTGCAGCAATGATGGCATTTAGACTTTGCAGCTGTCTGTCAGAGATAGAATGCAATGTGGAAGAATTTATAGCCAGAAAAGGTCGAAGAACTTTGCACCCAACCGGGAATTCACTTAATGCATTTGTTTTCAAGATGGCAGAGATATATGAGCTTGAACTTAGGAGATGCAATGCCGCAGATTTTGATGATTTTTTGTACATCGTAGCCCAGCTATTGCACATATATCCACACACACTAAAGGTTGGGGCCTTTCATAGTGTATGTGCAGGGGTTTTTAAGACGGTCTGCACAAAACTCTGATTATAATTTGAATAGGAATTTCATCATCTATGATGACAATGACTCAGGACAGATTGTAAAAGGGATTCTTGAAGAGGCATTAGATTCTTTTGATGCAATGAATGCATCCGTTGGAAGGGAACGCTTTAATGGTGATGCAGAGTTTGAAAATATCTCTGCTCAAAATTTGGATGAAAATGTCACGCAAAGGTCACAGAGTGCAAGCAAAAGAGGCTTGATGTGAGGTATTGCAGTAATTTGAATGGTCTTTGTTCTCCAGGGTTCCCGTAGCAAGTACTATTCTCAGCCTATATCAGCAAGGCTGCTATTGAAAGAATCCGTGACTTATGGTTCTCCTATATTTATGAAGCCAGTTGGTGACAGAGGAGCAACAGAAAACTTTCATTTGTCATTTGAAATTAATACTGCATTCAGTAGCTAAAAATTGAAGAACAATGGGCCAACCCTACCAGCGGTTTTAAGACAGCACTTTGCCTATCCTGTGTGTCGAGTTTCTTATGGTAAAAAAAAACACATCGTATGGAACAGTCTGCAAGGTATGTGTAATGAAGAAGGCATTTCCAAACATTCAAATTACGAAGAAAATCACCCATGTACAGCCTGTTGTGAAGAGCTGCCATCCCCAATTCTCCAGAGCAAGTTAGCAAAGATCTGATGACATATTTACTTGTATTGTTTGCTGCTGCTATACTTGCTGTATGCGCCAAAAGCTGAGAAAAATACGGGAGGGATGTGTGACGACTTCTCAACACCCGTGACTCAAACCTGGGCTGTTTTGTGATGATCGTGGGTTGGACCTGCGCTTCTTTGGCAGCAAATTACGGATGACCATTGTTTTCAAGGCAGCCATTTGACAGTTGTATCGAAATCGCGATTTGTTCAAGCCATCCATTGCTGTCACCGCCAAAGCTTCAACGATTGTACACGCAGCAGTTTCCAAAAGTTCAAATCAGAGGTAATAACTGGTACCAAAGCTTGTGTTTTCAACAAGTTGTCAATCGCGCCAGCAAGTTAGTATTGTTCAGAGGTCATGTGGATTGAAAGTCGTGGAAATTATCACCACTGCAGAAATCAGAAAAGTTAAAAGCTCGGGCTGCAGTCTGTTAAATAACGTCGATTTCGCAATTTCGCGATTTCTTTTTGATTCACGTATCCCTCGGAATAGCTGTTGACAGTCGAGCCAGGGGTTGCACGTTCCCTTTCGACAGTCATTACAGAGATAAAACTGTATTTTTAAACCGCCGAGCTTACAGATGTAACAGAGTTATAATGGACTATTAAATCCACGGCGGATCTGCTATTCGGGCTTATGCTGGAAAATCCGAATCAGTTGCTTCAGAGATAGACCGGCTGGTAGCTTTCGGTGATTGGACACTGTTCACCTACCTCTGATGTAATTCACCAAGGTCTTAGTAGCCACGTGAAGTTTGAACTGGCGTCCAATTACATCAACTGAATCATGGAGTTTTCACCTACTTTTCCTGGCAGCCAAATTGCTCCAATTCGTGTGGGGGTCTCCTTTAATTTCGTGGTGTTCGCCAGCATGGACCCGCAATTTTTGTATCTTCTACTTCGCACGGGCAGAGGAACTAGCGATTGACAGTGATTTCCAGAAATTTGTGATTCGGAGCAGTTCTCAATCTTCTAAACACAGCTGACCATCCACGTTTCAACCTTATGATGGGCATCTTTAAAAAAACACAGAAGTAATTTATGCTTGTTTGTCCACCATTGTTGTTGGAACAGATAGTCAGAACTGGGGTTTCATTAATAAATTAGGTGGTCATGCTGTTGATAAAGAGAAAAAAGTGGATCTAACACTTTTTCCACTTTTTCTCTATTATTTTCTTTTCTTTTCTTTTTTCAAAATATGAGAGGCTTTTTGGGCCTATAAAGAGGCCAGCCTGCTCCTTTGTAAGTGTGGAGAATTTTGGGAGTTTTTTCCCGTGAACTTAATAGAAAAATATCATGATGGGATTCTTTGGATAAATTGGGAATTCTTTCACTCTTTGTTTGCCGTTTTTCTTTGTATGCCATCTTTCATTTTGTATGAGGCAATACCTCTCTTAGCTCTTTGCTTTCGATTCTTAAACTGGGATCATCTGAATAGAAGGCTAACAATCTAGCACAACTTTATTTGACCCATGTTTTTCTCTTAAGTTTTGCGGCTTTCAAGTATGCTCTAGTGCAAGAGCTCTTAGTTGGTTACTACATTCACCCGGCAGCAAGGTCCTATTAGAGCTCTCCTTTGACTCCATTCGCCCCTCTCTGATACTGGCACTGGTCTTTCCCTGAGGATTGATCTTCCTTTCTTTTTCATCACCCATCTAAAATTATATTTTGTTACATCCGTTTCTCTAAGGCAGCCTCTTCCATTCACCTTGCCCGTTACTGTACCTGCCTTAGCGATCCTATTTTAGGGATACCCCCCTAGTGTTGGAGAAGAGCCAACCTGAAGTGAAGAGGAGAGGAGTGTGGTGACATTGGCCTCTCTCCTGAGAGAGTTGTCATCCAACTGGCGTTGCACATTTTAGGCTTTCAGACGACACGCATGCCATTTCGGAGGACAACATAGCTCAAGAGAGAATGAATGATAAAGGCCCATTATTCCACCTGTATGTTCTCTAGATAAAGGGCAAGCCCTAGCCATTTGGGATTGGACCCTAGGGTGATTTCTTAAGCTAGAATGCATAGTAGATATGGTGGACAGTGGATCATAGCAAGGTCAATGTTCGTTACGTGGACTGTCTAACCTAATTAAAATCGGTAACTACCTATTACGATCATATAGGGCCTAGGATCTACACTTAGGCGTGCCTATGATTGATTTCATGAGTATGATGTTACCTAGATTTGCCATACAAAGTGTAGCATGGAATTGTAGCTAGGCTGAAGGGTGGAGTTGTGCTACTGGGCACAACACTATGTATTATTGTATTACATTATGCAGTCATTGACATTTATAGTACTATAGAGAGTCATCTTATGCCTATGGTTATATAGGGATGTGTGGCATGACAAGCTACTTCTCTGTTTGCTAGGGTAGTGATTAACACATGGAATTAGCTTTTGAAATAGGTTCTCCAATGTGAAATTTTGGAGCCGGCCATTAAACTTTCCTTAATAATGCAATGTTGTCAACCATGGAAACAATCCATTGACTTAAGTATAACAATCACCATAGTCAATTAAGTAAGAAAGCATTGCACTCTAATGCTAGGATAGTTCTTCTATAAAATAAGTTCTTAAGGTGAAGAGACTCAAACTCTAACAATAATAACCCAAATAGTTGCATCAACTTTCATCCTTGGCAATGATGTTACCAGAAACAAGAAACGAGAAATGGAACGTGAAGTTGCCATTACGTTGATAGACTCCAACTCCTAGGCAACAAAAGCAACCACTGGGAATACAGGAGAAATGCAGGATTGGCAACTAGAGCTACTACAGCTACCCCAGGATTGGCCACATGGCTACAGTAGCTACCACTAGGATAAGGCCAACCAACAATTGGATGAGTTAAGAGATACCAAGTTGAAAGGATCAGTGTAACATTTTAACTTTGTGTTGGCATAACATGTATCCTGACTTCTATGAGTCATAATGTACCATTACTAGTTCTAATATGTTATTATATCTCATTACTAGTTATAATTTTTTAGAAGTAATGGTTAGATACATACAGCAGGTATCACAATCAGTTAAGACTTGTAAGTTGTTTAAAAAGGCATTAGTTTCATGATGGAAGATGGTTTCTGAGTGGGGATGCTAAAAATGAGATTGTAATTTGCATTCAGTTATCAGTGAAATTGCAATGTCTATATATTATTCTCTCTCTCCCATGTGAATTGCTCTTCTTATATATTGCTTTATGCTTGACTTCCGCATGCCCCTTGGAGTGGGTCCAATTGAGTGAGATTTGTATGTATAGTTGAAAGGTGGGCACTTGCTTTGAACACTCCCTGAGAACTATCAACCATTGATCGTGGGTTACTAAGATATCCCAGAGAAGCTTCAGCATATATGCCTGTCTATTTAGGTTTCCCTACATGAGAAATCTAAGGTGCTCGGTACTTCATTTTTCTTCCACTTCAAGGGATTGTCTAACTTTCAATATGGCCCTAAATCCTACTTGCAAGGCTGCTGCAATGCAGATGAGAACTGTTATTAGCTCTTCACTTCAGCATGTTTGACAGGACAGATGAAAAACAATGTCGAGAAGACTACAAATGCTAAGTTGTTAACTTGTTGATAACTGTTAAATTTGAATGGCAATATTATAGGCAAAGAGAACATAACTGTGTCTGATTCTTTCTGAATCCATATCATTCACACTTGTTACGAGGAGGATGATAAGACAATTCTAAAGGTTCATGGGCATGTTTATAACTACTATACCGCATCTCAAAGACAATGTAGGTACTGTGAACATACCCGTCCTCTATGCTTTCTAGGTCTTCATCATCAAGAACCTTTACCAACTGCCGTTGACATAATGCACTTGTTTGCACAATTTGCTTCTGTTCTTCAGTCAAATCAGTACTTTCCATCAACTTTCGAGTGAATATGATTCCATAAAGTGGATTTCTTATTCCCTGCCGAATGTATGCTAATTCCTTGAGTCTATCCATAGCTGCCTGTTCTGCCATGCGTTGAACCTGCAATGCTTGTTGAAGCTCTGGACTAGTAACATGCAAAAAACAGATTACGCCAGTGATTATTCCATCTGCATCTGTTCTTTTGTTTGCAGAGAATAAAGCTTCTGTATTCTTACCATGGCGATCGAAAAAGGAAAAAGGAATTTTTTCTGTCTCTTTCCCTGCCATTGCACTATTCAGTACTATGCTGAGCCTCGTTAAAGCATCCTGACTTTTGAGTTGGCAACTCATTCGATGAGTACCAAAAACCTCTCCCACAAGCATTTTACCAATTACCTCTCTTTTCCATCCTGTCAACTTTTCCATTGCTGGATTCCACTCAGAACAGTATCCGTATTCATCCGTTCCAAATATGGGAGGTATTAAAGGATTGGGATTCTGAACTATGGCCCTGTAATCGCCTTGAAGACGAGTGAACTTGTCCATTGCTATCCTCTGCCGCGTCACGTCTTGAGCAACAAAACACACTCCCACCACATTTTCCTCCTGGTCCCTGCTTGAGCATGCATTAACAATCAAAACAACTGGTCCCTTCTCCTCCTGTATGCCAAATGTTTTGAGCTTGATTTCAACATTTTGTTCTTCTTCCCCTGTAGTAAACAGAGATAATGTAAAGTATACTGGATTACGAAATCTAGACAGCAGAAGAAACTCAAGGCCATTTTTTCCCTAGAAAATGAGGCTTGTTAACCTTCAAACCTTCAAGTACTTTATATGAATTAGCCTATCTAACCACGAACTAGACACACATAAGATATTTGACATTTCAATAAAGGAAAGAAATTATTTTGGACTCTCTTTATTACCTTGCAAAGCCAAGTAGAGCATCTTTTTCACGATGTCAACCGAGTCATACTGAACAAGATCAATTAAAGGCCTCCCTATAACTTCATCCGCCAACAAGCCTGTGAGTTCAGCTGCTTTAGTATTCCATCCATTGACCAGTCCATTAGAATCGATTGCCAAAATTGGCACGGTTGCAGTTTCGATTAACCGTACCATCTCATTTGTCACTGCACTCAGTTCATCTATTCCTCGAAGCCTCAGGTCATTTAGTCGTGCATGTATCATGGTTTTGTTGTCACTGTCATCAATATCTTGAAAGGAATCCCTGAGAATCAGCTGCAACGAATGGATGGCATCCATCTCGACATCCTCCCAAGGAAGACTTCGCCTTTTGACCACTTCCAGGAATGCTTTGAATGATGACCGTGGGTGCATTCTCCTGCCGTCGTCTTTATCATTGGGATCATGTTTAGCACCTCCCCATTTTACTTCTTTCGCTGTGTGAGACCTGAACCAAAATAAGAAGTCTTTGGAGGTAATTCTGACAGCGGCTATTCCACAAACTGCATCACCTAGTGATGCAGCTCCTGGATAGCCTGCTTCTGCAAGACTGTCAGTACTCAAACCAGTGGAATCCCTGTGGTGCTCGAGGAGCCAATCTGCAATGTCCAGTATCTGAGCCTCAGTAGGAGTGGTCCCCAAGAGCCAAAGGCGTTTCCCATACAATAAGGCAGCCCCATCACATTTGACAAGGTCCATAATATTGGGAGTCTGAGACACAATCCCAACGGGTGCATCGCGAAGAAGCATATCGCAGAGCACAGTTTGCACACGTAAGATATGCTTCTCCCTCAACTGAGCAGCTAATTCAACCTCCTTGTTGAGATGAATTCCAAAAACTTGCATCAAAAATTCACAGGCATACCTCAAAGGGAACGGGATAACCCGTGGACTTGTGTGATGGCAAACCACAAGGCCCCAAAGCCTCCTTCCTTTCTGCGGTTGCCGCTGCCCAATATCTTCACTGTCATCGCCATTCTCATTTGTCGTCACTGACATCACCAGAGATGCAATGGAACCCATGTTGACCATGTACTGCGCATGGCAACCATGAGGTGCCCGCAGAGTGGAGCCACACAAGCTCAAAGGCTGGCGCAACCGCTTGTCTTGGATCACTTTCACAGGAGGGGCACAACAGTCGCAAATCATTCTCACTCTGTTCTTCATGAATAAAAACCTGGAAGCCTGGGGAATATCAGTCGCGGGATAATGCAGACCCAAATAAGGTTCCAAATCGGGTCTTCTCATCTCTGCAACTACCTCACCGTGTTCATCTTCGTGAAATCGATATGCCATCACACGGTCATACCCAGTAAGCTCCCTCACCTCCTGAACCACAGTTTCACACAACAAGCGAATATCTCCACCGGGCAGAGACTGCAAGCGTGAAATGGCTTTGGCCGCCAGCTTGTAGGACTGCAGCGCACCAGCGGCAGATACAGGCACATCGGAAGGCGTCACAGGCTCAAAGTCTATGATCAACCCTGCATCTATTCTATTAAGTATGGCATAGAAGGGCTTACCAGAGCTATTGCATCGGACGAATATTGGATTCTGAAGATGCACGTCCGCAAAGGTGGCAGCTTTCTGCAGGGCAGCGGCACTGGCGGGCCTGAAAAGTGTCCGGCCATCCATACCAATTCTCAGAAGGCCCCCGCCACTGCCACCCCCCCTCCCCAGCCTGCTGCCCCCCGATGCTCGGCACCGCATAGGCAGCACCCACAACATCCAGCATCTCAGGGGCATTCTCACTGTACCCCACCACTGCAAAGCTCCCATCCTCCACCGCAAGCACACACCCAAATGGCTGAATCAGCCCTCCCCTCTGCAGCCCTTGCAGGTATGCATTCACTGTCTCAGACGGAACGCTGCTGCTCTCCCCCGAAATAATGATCGATTTTGAGTAGTCAAACGAATGCGCAGACTCCTGAAACTCTGCCTGGAGCTTCGCATCCACTGGTGTCTGGGCAATTACCCTTGCACTGTGTTTTGATGATCTGCTCACGGAACCGCTGGAAGCAGAACGCATTGTAGCTCTTGAACGAGTAGTAGACATCTTCTTGCTCAAACGTACAACACTCGACCCCTTTGTCAAATTATAGATTTTATCTTTTATTCATAGGCACTCTCAAGAATGAATTTAAGATGGATAATAATCTGCAAGCATACCCTGCTCCTCGGTTATGCAACAGACGTGTTCTCGCTGTGATGCTTTTTCTTTCCCTCCCCTGCCCTGCGCATCCTGTCGGTGGACCAATGTTTATTGCTCCCAGCAGTACAGAGAATCTACCGCACCACCACCTGGCCAGGTCAGGGAAACCGGCAAAATCCCAAATGCCCAAATGCATCGCAACTTGCGTGATGATGAAGGAAATGTTGTTTTCATATAAATACAAGAATAGCATCAACTGACCAGCAAGTGCCACCTCGCCGCGCTATGCAATTTTCTGTTGGCTTCGGATGTGCTCTCTTTCTCGCAACTGCGAGCGGGTGGGCACCCCACCCGCAGGCACAATGCTTATAAACGCTACGCCACCATCGTGTCGTGACTAGCATGAGAGCAATGATCTTCGCCTACGATCCCTTGGGTTCATCTCTCAAATGTGGATGAGGTATCATGGAATGTGGATGAGGTATCATGTGTTCAATAATGATCTTGTAGTTTAATAATTATCTTGTAGGGCAGCATTTAATGTTGTTGCAGGGATATGTAGGGATATGAATTGTTGGATCAAATCTAACAATTAATTTAACTCTTCAAAATTACATATTGTGTTATTAAAATCCGAGTTATTGAGTGCTTATTAAATAGACGATTTTATTTTGCACACAAATATTTTATGAATAAAAGGAGTGAGTTAAAGTGTAGACGATTTGCACCTACTATCCGACAAATTTTCCAGTCAAAATTTGGTGAGAATTGTTGAAATCGTAGTTTTGAGTTGTTGGAATTGCACAATTGGGGTGCCCCGGGGTAATCAAGGGCGTTGAATCCATTTCTGCAATTAAAATTGCAATTTCAACAACGAAAATTGCAATTTCAGCAACAAATCGTGTTGTTAGATTCTTGCCAAACTCGTCGGAGAAAGTATAAATCGTCTAGACTTTAGCCCACTCCTAAACAAAATCATGTTTTGAGCTTTCATTTTTTTATGTGTTATTGTGTCCATGTGATATAAAGGTAAAGGAGGTTGGAGTTGAGGTTAAGAACTGACGATGGGGACTAACAGCTATCCCAATGGAAGTCTAGGATCAAATCCTTGTGGTGGGGCTCACAAATTCTCAAAGACATCGTACGACCATGATAGTGGCTCTACTTCCATTAATTATGTCCTAACCAACATTCAAGTTAGCCCTAGCACACTTTACTCCGCTATGGTTACTAAGCTTGCTTTTTCAATCAAAAAAATAAAAATAAAAAAGGTAAAAGAGGCCATTTATAAAAAAGAATCATATAAATTTTGAAACAAACAATGGTATAGTCCACATATTTTAATTCATGATTTAGGTTTAGGTGGTTTAAAACAAAGTTTTTTAAGTAAACTCTTAATGTGAAATGTGTAAATATGATTTTGCAAACAATTTTTATAAAAATTATATAAATTTGGAAACAAACATTGTCATTCTATATATTTTAATTGATGATTTAGGTTTAGGTTGTTTAAAACAAAGTTTTTAAGCATATTGTTAATGTGAAATGTGGAGATATGATTTTGTTAATAATCTTTATAGCGAATTTTTAAATTGATGAAATTATAAATTAAGTAAAATGGTGATTTTAAGTGGAGAAATAAAATTTAAAATAAAACATTAAATTTGAAAATATTTTGTAATAATATGATGTCATCTTTTTGAAATATATAAATAATAAAAAACTTATATAACAAGACGAAAAGCTGCAACACAACTAATTCTCTATCAATAAAGTATTGTTCGAACCATTGGAACACACTGGCAACATGTTGAGGCACAAAGCCATAGTTTGTGTCATGCTAAACGTTAAGCCACCGAATACATTGACATGTGGTAGCGAGTTGGAGCACATAGCCATAAGTTGCAGCTTGTTAAAGGTTAAGCTACCAATGCATATTCCTATTGTTGCGGCTTGTTAAAGGTTAATCCTTCGATGCATATTCCTATTGTTGCGGCATGTTAAAGGTTAAGCCATAGGCTGTAGCGTGTTAAAGGTTAAGCTGCCAATGCATAACACCACCTGTCCATTATACTATTCCTATTCCTCTTGAGGGCTCTACCTGCATGGATTGGACCTTCATTCAGTACTAGCATTGCTATTGAAATGAAGAAAATAAGCACCAACATGCCAGCTACAGTCTTCATGACCGATCTTCGATAAAACAAAACTTGAAAAGTATTGATAATCTCCCTGCAGGTGCCTCTGATGTCAATCATATGTAATAAATTGTTTAGTATGTTGTGTTAATTTGGTATTTGAATAATAACAAGGAAGATCCCATTCCAATAAGAATACAACTAAGGCATGGTATTTATACACAAAGTGGAAAGGGCAGGGTTGGCCAACAACCGATCTGGAGCTTAATAACTATTTTTAGGTTCAATAGCGGACAAGATCTACAAATGTTGAGAAGTCAAACCTAAAAAAAAACTGAAAAATTTTCTAACCGAAAACTTAAGACTTGACCGGTTTCTTAAGTTCAACACTACGCATAATACTAAGAGATGGTTATACGCAGCGTAAGACAGAGACAACCTTTTGCATTTTTTATTCGTGAATCAGAGGAGGACATGGCAAATTTTAATGAGGATTCCATTTCTCCCATATTGCTTGCACTCATGTATAAGGAGTTGAACACATAACAAAGTTGACTCTCCCCAAAGCGAGGATAGCTCTTGATCTGAGTTATAAGCATATCAAAGAATTCCAAGATGGTCTCATTTATAACACCAGTTGGGCGTTTGAACATTTTTATGGTTTCGATGGTGACTTTTATGGAAGTTAGTATTGAAGTTATTTCATATCTATTTTTAGAGGATCGTTGTTATTGTATGACAGAGATATTAGAGAGATAATACAGGAATTGCATTTTGACGTGGAAATAGGGGATCAATGTTTCCATTAATGATTTGGCCAAATTATGTGTCATAGAATAGATAATCAAACTACCGTTAGTGACACCTACTATATGTATATTTTAATGTTTAAAAACATATATCGACTTATTTTCAAATTTTATAGAAAAGTATAAAAAAAAAAAAACATATATATATATATATTAAACTTGGGTATAGATGTGAGTACTAAGAAGAACCAAGTTTTTTAAGATTTTAATTTTTTTCACAAATTATTAGATTTAAATTTATTAAAAAAAATAGAATCACATGTAAGGATCTTTATTAAAGTTAAAACATAGGAAAAAGGGATCTTGAAAAGGATAGGATAGATAATTACGCCATAGTGCTTTAAAGTGGATTTTCAAAAACAAAAAAAATTGTTCATACTAGAGTCTTTGTTACTATTCATCACAACATTATATACAATATACAACCAAAATAAGTATCGTGTATATTGCTCGGCCCATATGAATACATGTGAATACCTCAGCCCAGATTGTTCATATGATCACTTGAGCTTTGATTTTCAAAAACTGAAGAGGGAGGCAACGGTGAAGAAGTCACTCCAACGGTGATTTCTACACATTTTTCATATAATTATAGTTTCTCTCATTGCTATAGAGTGTCCACATCTAATTTTAATATTCACTTTTCCAATTTTGTTCACCTTCACACTCTAATTTGTAATGTCTTTTATATATATAAAAAAATTTCATATAATTATAGTTTCTCTCATTGCTATAGAGTGTCCACATCTAATTTTAATATTCACTTTTCCAATTTTGTTCACCTTCACACTCTAATTTGTAATGTCTTTTATATATATAAAATTTATCGATGGCCTTTGGTTCTAAAAAATAATGCAAATCTCACATCTATGGCCATTGGCTTCCAAAGATAATGTTTTGTTGTTGTAATTGTAACTTTGGAAAATATTCTTCTGTTTATTATTATTATATTATTATTGTATTTTTGTTGTACCTTTGTTGGAGATGTTTTTCCTCCATTCGGGGATGTCATTATTATGTTTAGTCGTGCAAGGTCATTGAGGTAAAACCTCCATCGTAAGGCAGGGCATTAGATCCCCTAAAGTCAAATGTAAAATGTATTATTAAGTCCTCCTAGGACAAGTCGGCTCAGTCAGGTTAAGTGAGGCCGGCCTAATTGGGAATTAGGTCGCCCAAACATAAGTATAAAAAGAGATCTTGCTCTCTCATTTGGACACACCTCTCACTCACTCAAGTTCGAATAAGCAAGAGAGAGAAGACAAGTTCACTGAGGAGAAAGAAGAGAGAGCTGCAGAAGACTTCCTATTGTTAGGTTCTTCATTTTGTGATATTGTATTAGTGAGGAATCTATCTTTGAGGAAGTTGCAGGGTTTTCTCCTTTATGGTTTCCCCGAGGAAAAATATTGTGTTTTGTTGTGCTTGTTATTCTTTCAGTTAAAGATCCTAATTAAATTGAATTAAAGTGCAAACTCTAACATGGTCTCAGAGCTAACCTTAAAAGAAGGTATTGTGCAGCAACAGGAAACTAGGGCTTCCTAGTTCCTGGTCTTCTCTCCACAAATCAACTGAAAAAGAGGGTTAGGCTAACTCACCCTAAGAGGGCACATCTTTTGGAGGCAACATAATCAAATTCCGAGAATTTTATTTTTTGGCATGTCACTACTACCGAGAGGAAAACTAGGGCATCAAGTTTTTAGGGCTTTTCTCCATCAATTTGGAAAAATGATTACATTGGACAACTCACCTTGAGGAGGCGCATCTTCCTGTCCAATCAGAAGTTCAAAATTCCAAGTTTGAAAAATTAGGGTTTCTCTAACAAACCCTAGGCTAGCCAGCTCCAGAACCAGGTTGGGCATCTCAAATTGGTAAGACCTAAATCCTTGTTATTTCCATTTGAGGTTCTCATTCAGAATGTCTCACCACACCAAGCTTGAGGATAAGCTTGAGGGAGCTGATAAATTCCGAGCATGGAAGTATAGGATTGCTCTTGTCCTTGAAGAAAATGATTTGGACAAATATGTTAATGAAGAGGTTCCAGCACCAGAGGGAGATGAGGCTAAGGCTATCCACAAGAAAAACTTGGTCAAGGCCAAGAGAATTATTGCAGACTCCATTAAAGATCATCTCATCCCCCATGTGTCATCCTTGAAGGCACCCAAGGAGATGTTCGATGCTTTGACGAAATTATTTGAAGGGAAGAACATCAATCAGAAGATGACATTAAGGAACCAGCTCAAGAATGTGAATATCCTAAACTCAAAGACCATGCAATCCTAATTCACAAGGGTCTCTCAAATCAAGGAACAACTTGAAGCAGTTGAAGAAAAGGTAGAAGAAGGAGAGATCGTTATGACTACCTTGAATGGTCTCCCAAGATCATGGGATTCATTCATTCAAGGAATATGTTCCAAAAAGAACTTGATCACCTTCAACGAACTATGGGAAGAATGTACACAAGAAGAAGATCGACTTATAGCAAGAGAAGAAAATATGGGAGCAAACAATGATGATCAAGCTCTCACAGTTCACGCTAGAAGAAACCACAACAAGAGGGAGGACCACCATCACAACAAGAGGGAGAACCACCATCACGGAAGACAAAGGAGACCCAGAAGATATCTATCCAATATTAGATGTTACACATGTGATGAGAAGGGACACTACTCCAGAGATTGTCCCATAAACAAAGGTTCCTCCAACAAGAAGACTAACAGGAACAGACACCATGCTCACACCACTGAAGACGATGAACTAGCAAGGAAAAGAACCATAGAAGAAGAAAGAGATGATTCTTCGAGTGATGAAGAATATGTCCTAATCTCAGCACTCACAGGCACTGTCACACATGGGAGCAGTGATTGGATTGTAGACAATGGAGATTCCAAGCACATGACGGGATACAAAGAATCCTTCGTTAATCTATCTAAGCATGAGTCACCTCACAAGGTGAAACTTTGGGATGATTATCAATATCCCATCAAAGGAAGTGGAGAAGCTTCCCTACAAACTAGACTTCGGAAAATCTTTGAAGATGAAAGATGTCCTATATGTTCCAAGACTAAAGAAGAATCTTCTCTCAATCTCAGCACTGGATGTAAAGGGAATGAGGGTTGCATTTGTTGATGGCCAAGTCCTAATGTGGCCAAAAGGAAAGACAATAGATGATGCAACAATGATTGGAGAGCAAGAGGGAGGCTTGTACAAACTGAAGGGACAACCTAAACAAGCATTGGTTCATTACTCAATAGAACCAAGTGAACTATGGCACAAAAGGCTTGCACATGTGCACTATAGAGCACTACCTATTGCAAGCAAAGCAGTTTCAGGACTTCCAGAAATCCAAGCAAGACATGAAGGCATTTGCAAGGGATGTGTGCAATGAAAGAATGTAAAGAATGTGTTTCCTAGTAGTGAAAGCAAAGCAAAAGGAATATTGGAGATAATCCACTCAGATGTATGCGGTCCCATGTCATACAGCTCACTAAGCGAGTATGTATATTATGTTTCTTTCATAGATGAATTTTCTCATAAAACTTGGATTTACTTCTTGAAAAGTAAAGATGAGGTATTTAGTAAGTTCAAGGAATTCAAAGCCTTGGTTGAAAATCACACCAAGAAAAAGATCAAGACCCTTCGATCGGATAATGCTAGACAATTCACTTCGGAAGAATTCAAGAACCTATGTAGAGAATCTAGGATTAAGAGGGAATTGAGCACTACCTGCAATCCTCAACATAATGGCATTGCAGAACGAAAGAACAGAATGATAATGGAAGCAACAAAAGCAATGCTACATGACCAAGATCTTTCGATGCACTTATGGGCAGAAGAAGCAAGAACAGTTGTGTATGTACAGAACCGTACACCTTATCGAGTATTAAGCAACAAGACTCCGGAAGAAGCTTTCTCAAGTGAGAAACCTGAAGTCATTCATCTCAGGATATTTTCCTACCCAGTGTATATACACATCCCGAAGGAAAAGAGAACCAAGCTAGATCCTTCAAGAAAGAATGGAATATTCGTGGGATACAACGACACTTCAAAATCCTACCGAATATACTTCTCAGGATTCAAGAAGATCGACATCAATAGAGACGTAACATTTGACAAAGACTCAACATACAACAAATCAAGAAAACTACCTATTGAAGAGATTGAAGAACCTGAAGAAACCAAAGTCAGAGACACAACGATGGAAGAAACGATTCCAAAAGAGCATGAAGACCGCGACATGGAAGAACCACAAGAACCTATAGATCCACCTTGTGTGAAGAAATCCCACAAGAGAAGACCAACATGGGTACGAGAAGAAATACAAGATGCAAAGAAGTATGGCGCTCCAGAGGGGATGCACAGAGAAAGCAAGAGACCCAGACCATACTCTAGTTATGTGGCCCTGCTACGTGACATCATTGATAAAGAACGTTCCAACTACGAAGAAGCAGCAAAGAAGAAAGAATGGAAGGATGCCATGATCGAGGAGTACTAGTCAATTATGAAGAATGATGTTTGGGAGATAGTCCTGAGACCAGAAGGGAAGTTTGTTGTGACTTCAAAGTGGATCTACAAGATCACGCATGTTGCAGATGGGAGCATTGAAAAACACAAGGCAAGGTTTGTGGCATGTGGCTTCTCCCAGAAGGAAGGCATAGACTACAAGGAGACATTTGCACCTGTATCAAGATACACTTCCATCATATCTATACCGACATTGGCTGCAGTAATGAAATGGAAGGTACACCAGATGGACGTCAAGACAACATTCTTGAATGGTGTAGTAGAAGAGGAAGTGTACATGGAGAAACCACTGGTATTTGAGACACGTGATAGACAGACTCATGTGTGCAAGTTAAAGAAATCCTTGTTCAGATTGAAACAAGCACCCAAGATGTGGTACGGCAAGATGGACAGTTTCCTGATGAGCTTAGGATTTACCAAGAGTAAAGTAGATTCCAACCTTTACTTCAAGGTTGAAGGCAAAATACCAATGATACTTCTTTTATATGTAGATGACATGTTTCTGACAGGTGAGGATGATCTCATTGCAGACGTAAAGAGGAGGCATGCCGCAGAGATCGAGATGAAGGACCTGGGTATGATGCATTATTTCTTACGCATGGAGGTGTGGCAGAGTGCAGATAGAATCTTCCTTGGTTAAGGAAAGTATGCAGTGGAGATTCTGAAGAGGTTCGGAATGATGGACTGCAAGGCAATGGCCACACCAATGGCATCAAACTTGAAGCTAGTGTGTGATGCTTCATCATAGACAATTGGTGCCACAATGTGCCATCAGATGATTGGTTCGTTGATGTATTTGACGAACATGAGACCAGACATATGCTTTGTTGTGAACACCCTAAGCCAGTGCCAAATGGATCCGAGACATGTTCACCTGATTGCTGCAAAGCATATATTGAGGTACCTGAAGGGTACAATTGACTATGGGCTCAAGTATGAGGCGAATCTGAAGATTAACCTGCATGGTTATGTTGATTCAGATTGGGCAGGCAGTGCCATAGATAGGAAGAGCACTTCAGGATGTTGCTTCAGTATGGGATCCGGTATGATCTCTTATTTTAGCAGGAAGTAGTCATGCGTGGCACTGAGTACAGCTAAAGCAGAGTATGTTGCAGCTTGTTCGACTAGTTGTGAGGCAGTATGGCTTCAGAAGCTACTGTCATATTTGTTTGATCTCCAGTTAGAGGCAACTTGTATCTTCTGTGACAACCAGAGTTGTGTGAAGTTGTCCGAGAACCTGATGTTCTATGACAAGTCGAAGCATATTGAGATCAAGTATCACTATATACGGGATATGGTGTAGACAAAAGCAATGAAGCTCCAGTATGTGGCGACATATGAGCAAATAGTGTGTTGACCAAGCCGTTAGTTAGACTGAATTTCGAGTACTTCAGAGAGAGGCTCGGTGTGATCCAGATTGAGGTTCCTCGAAAGAGGGAGTGATGAGATTAGAAGACGCAGATGCACTAGAGCTAGTTCTCGCACGGTCGAAGACGTAGGTGGTCCTTGGGACGTAATGCACCTGGGGTGCTCCTAACTGTACTCCCATGTTGGAGAATGTAACGTCCCCTTCCATCAGATATGCAGGGAAGGAAACATTAACTACACAAGGGTTTTTTGGCAGACTTAACCCCAATTCCTTTACTCATAATATTCATAACAATTAAAAACTTCTCTATACATATGCAAACTTCAATAAAACACAGCGGAATTTAAACATATCAACACACATAAGCATAGATTCGCATCAGCATACTTATTTCAAGCAATTAATAGGCAGAGAATTCAATCCCCTTCTTATGCTACTTCATATCGATTTCATTAATCATGAAGAATAATCATTCAAATAACACATTACAGAAGAACACAAATTGTATATAATTTAATCCACGAAGAATACTTATCTTGCAACACAAATGTCCAACAACTGGCTACGTGAGAGCAACGTTCCACCCAACCATAGATCTCTGTCCAGCCTGTATTCTTTCAGCTGAGAGATCACCCCCGAGCTGGGCTGTGTATCCACTAAGGAGGAACTAGATGGCTCACTCACAGTCAGGGTTTCACTCAAACAGCCATGCTAAGCCAACACACAGTTGGGTTTTTCAAGCATGCAATAGGAGATGGAGGAGGATGCTAGTCCACTGAGCTCAATCCCAGAGGCACATACACTTCAAACTGGACTCAACAATCCCACCCTCTATTCATACATCCACTCTTGGATTTCTCACAACTCTGTCACAAATAACCCCAAATCCGTCACTGATTTTCTGGGCAGTTAAAACTGGGTTTCCCCATGGATTTTGGGGTAGCTATTGCTCCCAAATTCGCCCCAAGGTTCATACCAACGGATCCCCCATTGGATTTCACTGTCCAATACCCATTCTGGGCGTTTTTGGCTTCCCAAAACGTGGGTTCATTCCAAGTCGCGATTTCTGGTTTTTCTCCCTCCTTGGAGCTCGTTTTTGGGTGGAGAATGATGTTGGGTTCTTTCACCATGGAATGGGGATGAGAATGAAGCAACCCCCCATGAGGTTGAGTGACTTCTTGCACAAGAAAACAGAGCCCATACCTACCCATACGAATTTCAGGGCTGCCCATGCTCCATTGAAGCCATGGGCTGACATCTCAACCACTTCCTTACAACAGGAATAAATGTCATCTAGAAAAGTCAAATGGGTTCTCATAATGACATATGGAAACCTATGGTTCACTCCCATAGCCCCCTCACCACTCCCTAGTGGATACACGTGGCCCCTTCTCATTCGTTGCCTCCATAGCCAGTCTTGGAATTTATATTGCATGATGTTTAATTACACCCTTTTACAATGTTCCATGGCTTCAGAGCACATGGTATCAAAATATCAAATACTTTCCCTTTAAATAAAATTCGGGCTTTCACTAGCGGGGCCTTGGCCTTGAGCTCCACGCTAGGAAAACATACATCACATGTACACATTATTTACATTAAAGGCTAATATATCCTAAGGGTCGAATTGGGGGTATTACAGAGAAGATGTAGAGCTGGGTTTCGCATTGTGGAAGACGTGGGTGGTCCTTGGGACGTAATGCACCTGGGGTGCTCCTGACTGTACTCCCATGCTGGAGATGATGAGAGGTCCACCAGTCACAAATACACTTTGTGTGTGGCTAGGCAGGATCTTGCATGGTGGAAGGCGTAGGTGGTCCTTGGGACATAATGCACCTGGGTTGCTCCTGACTATGCTCCCATGCTGGTAGATGCAGGCTGACCGTTGAGAGACGTAATGCACCTGGGGTGCTCCTGGGTTGTACCCACTGGGTGGGAGACGCAGGTGATCTGTTGGACATGAGGTGTGCATTTGGGTTGTGCTCTGTGTGATGATGAGATGATCTGGATACGATGAGATGATAGTAGGAGACGCAGGTGATTGTTGTGGCAATGTAATATGTGGTCCTGGTTTGTACCTACTTGATGGCTTGCTCACAAAGATGATGAATACCTACATGAGAGCTATGCCTACATGCAACGTGAAAAAGGGTTGGCTCTGTAGAACTTCTTATGACAGATATATTCAAGAGATGTCACTAATCAATGATCAACAAAATGAGGATTACGGCAACAACAATGATGATGATCCATTGTTGATGATGATGTTCCAACATTTATGATGATCCAACGATGATGACATTGTCTAGAATATGTGTCCAGAATGATGATGACTGTGGCGAGAGAATACCTCATAGTTAGGAGGGAGTGTTGTTGTAATTGTAACTTCATAAGATATTCTTCTGTTTATTATTATTATATTATTATTGTATTTTTGTTGTACCTCCATCGGAGATGTTTTTTCCTCCGTTCGGGGATGCCATTATTATGTTTAGTCATGCAAGGTCATTGAGGTAACAACTCCATAGCAAGTTGGGGCCTTAGATCCCCTAAAGTCAAATGTAAAATGTATTATTAAGTCCTCCTAGGACAAGTAGGCCCAGTCAGGTTTAGTGAGGCCGAACTAATTGGGAATTAGGTCGCCCAACATAAAGTATAAGTAGAGAGCTTGATCTCTCATTTGTACACACCTCTCACTCACTCAAGTTCGCATAACCAAGAGAGAGAAGACAAGTTCATTGGGGAGAAAGAAGAGAGAGTTGCATAAGAATTCCTATTTTTGGGTTTTCCATTTTGTCATATTGTATTAGTGACAAATCTATCTTTGAGAAAGTTGCGGGGTTTTCTCCTTTATGGTTTCCCCGAGGAAAACTATTGTGTTTTGTTGTGCTTGTTATTCTTTCAGTTAAAGATCCTAATTAAATTGAATTAAAGTGCAAACTCTAACATGTTCAATGGTTATTATTTATCGCATGGCTTCAAATAAATATGCCCTTGGACTCAAAAACCCTACCTTGTAGAAAACAATTATCGTGTGTTGATTCTCAACAAGTCCCCACACCCTCTATAAAGGTTTGCGTGCTCCTTTATCATGCAAGTGAATTATGTAGCAGACTCTGCTCAATGGCGACCAACTTCTATAATGAACATTATAGATAAACGAAGAGCATCATGTTGCATAAGTCGCTTTTCTTTGTGAGGTCATGTGTCCGAACCCTTGGCTGATTGTAGATGCTATTGGTTGAATAATATTGGTTAAGATTTGTTGAATCCATGAGAAAGACTTGTTGCATTATAGTCCTTGCACTGCTACTATTTTTAGCTTATAGCATCATTTAGAGTGTTTCCTTCAATCCATAAAATTGCTTCAGACTTTCCTTCGATTTTTTGTAAAACTACATCAATTAAGCATTTCCCGTGAGAAAAGAAAAAATGCAGTTTAAAGAAAGATGCCAATAGTAAAATGTACATTACTGTTCATAAGCCGTTGAATGTGCATTTTCACAGTTCCAACTTTTCATCATTTGTTCAATTCTAGTTATATTTATTGAAAGTGAACATTAAATAATCTATAAAATCAATAGCAAAACATAAATGTCAGAAAATCTTTACCAAATAAATATTGGTCGTGAATTGTAGCATAAAGAGCAGCCAAACAAAGCTAGGCAAGTAGAGCCATGGGTCTGTCGCACTATAATCAACCTAAATTTCGCTTTCAAGCTGAATCCCGACCAACATTCTCCAAATTTAACTCAGAAGTTTCATCTGTTTCAATTGAATCTCTCAATTTTATCACAGGAGTCGATGGGTGAGTAGTCATTTTACATTTACGAGGGTTTCTAATGTCATACCTTCACTTGGATTCACACGATCTCAAGCATTTTAAGACGTCCAAGTTTGTCGTGATATTTCAAATTAGCATATATTGATCTTTCTACAGTTCAGTAAAATGCAACCAACACGCCATTTTATTAGAGTTCCTGGTGTAAATTGAACTAAGATAATTGCGGTGTTCTATTCCTTTAAATTATTATTTGTTGGATCCCAATGATCAGTAGGCACAACAAAAGATGGTATTGTGGTAGCAATGTGCCATTGAAATTTAGCGGGGCATTATTCAATAGTGCTCTGCGAGGTGCATCGGAGCACTATTGAATAATGCTTTGATGCATGTCTCACTACTGCCAATGAGATTGGTGCAGATCACGTCCAATTATATTTAATGTTAGAAGTATAGTAGTTCCACGTGGTTGTTTAAAAAAATAGTTTAATAAATAATATTAATTAATTTTAAATTTGGATAAATAGAACTACTCCTACAGGGATTTATGTCCCATTAGGAGTGTTTTAAACCAATAAAAAATTCAAAATATTTTATTTCAAAAAATTTAAAGTTTATTTTATTTTTCAAAATATTGCATTTAATATTAAAATTTCGAGAACTTTAAAAAACATTGCAAATTTTTTTATGTGGAAAAACAAATTAATAGAGGTCAATGCACTTTGACTTTCCATCAAAAAGTATATCCCTGCCTTGACAGGGAATAAAGGTTATCTTGAATGTGTCTTGTTGATTAAAAGTTTTTTACTCACTTTAAGTGGACTCCATAGCTCTAGTTTTTTACTCTCTATAGCTCTCCCAAGAATGTTATTATTGGTTTCTTATTTAACTTTACTTAAAAGGATGAAGAGCATCAATAGAAAACATTAGTGAAGGGGCTTCTCTATTAAGATCTAATAACTTCAAAATAATAAATTTAATTATGTTGTGGGCATTTTTTTAACCTAGAAATGATTGAGCAAATGATGACATGCTTGATCTAAATCGCTTATTAATTACTAAATATTTCAACATGGACCATTAATTTATCACCATTTTATTTTGACATTCTACTCTAGATGAAGAAACGATTGTCAAACAAACTTTAGAAGGCAAAGACATGTGTGTGTTTGGCGTTGTTTTTAACACAACCATGCATTTTCTACAAGATTTATGTGGGTTGGTAGCAAGTTTTCCCCTCCTTAATAATGTATAGAAGCCATTGTTGAGCAACTAGAGACATAACATTTTTGGTGGCACCAAAACGCCCTCGGCACATACACTAGTGACCAATCTCATGGCCCTTAGAGAGGGGAGAAGGATTGTCCTCTCCTTGATGCTCGATATGTTGTCTTCTTTGGTTTTAGGATTGACTGTAGTAGATCGCAAGAGGTATCTGACTAATATCAAGAGGATGAAGATTACCAACAATGCAAAGATTTTTTATATCAAGAAGGCTAGATTGTTGCTTAAGCCGGTTACTAAGAATAATATGAAGCACCCTCCTAGTTGGATTACAACAGCAAGGCTAGAGGAGGTTGTGTGGAAGATGGAAGTTGTATGAAATTTGATTGAAGAGGTAATTTCTTACAGTGTAGAACCTCTTTATGAAGTCAAAATCAAGAGTTGAATTTAATCATAATTTAATTAAAATTTGAAAGGGCGATTTTCGTTGAAGTGTTAGGTTTTATAGATTTCATTTATGTTATGAACATTTGAGTTATATATCTAATTTTGTTTTCGCAATGTTGTTTCTCCATGAATGGTGTCATGGACATGCTCTTTAGTAGAAATTCAGTTGGTAAAGATATATTTTATGTTGAAGGCAAAGCTTCTAAAATTGGTTTTCCTCTACTTCAAAACCATGCACTTGAAATCGTGTGAGAATTGTGCATGGATCCTCCATGAAAGGGGAAACTTGCAACCATGCAAATGGAAAAATCCAACTTGGTTTAGTGTGTAGCACCCTAAAGAGATAGGAGTCAATACTCTTGAAACTAAAGTTTTGTGTGCCTCGACTTCTATGTTTGCTCAGATTATCCCTTCCCAAGTTATATTTTATAGCCTCTATATATCTATCTTTAATGCTATACAAAATGCTTCCTCTAGATTCACTAGGTTCATTAACCTCATCTCCTTTTAAATGGGAAATCCCATTCCATGTTTTAATCTAGAAACCATTATTTGAGATGCCTTAAACAAAGTCATCATGCTACTTTTTTTGGAGGAGCGGCTCTGCAACTAGGGTTTTGATAGGCCGCTTCGGAAGTTGATTTTGGCTATGGATCCTTCCATGGCCGCTCTACACTTTCTCCCTTGAGTTTGCCTCATGTCATGGCTGACTGAAGGTGTTTTCATTCCGCTTTGGAATGTTGGCGGCGCCTTGGCGTGGCGACCCATTGGGGAGCAAGTTTCTTCTGCTTCTTAGTGGCGGCGGTGGTGGTATGTGTAAAGAGGGAAGCAATCGGGGCTGGGCGTCTTAGACCAGTGATGACGGCGGCATTAGAGGACTGTAGAGCAATGGGCTCCATTTCCTCCTACATTGACGGCGGATTCCCTGAGAGGCTGCGCTTTGGTGCTTCCCTGACCCTGGATCGATGATGGAGGCTGGGGTTTTTTCTGCTTGGAACTGACGGCAGCTCTTGCCTTTCTCGGTGGTGGATGCATCCATGTCGCGGAACCGTTCTACAACAAGCTGTTGCGCATTAGGGCCTCCCTGAGCCTGGAATGACGATGGAGGCAGGCGTCTGCTTGGCACAACAGATTCTTACCCTGCTCAGTGGTGGCTGCATCGGGGATCCATTTTTTTAGGGCTGCCCAGGCGAGGCATTTTATCGAAGGTCTGGGGTTATTTTTTGCAGATGCTAGTGGTTCTACATTCATTTTGGGGTTTTATGGAATTGTTTTTCTTACTTGTTTTCTTCTCCTATATTCTTTGGCTTTTTTCTGTTGGTATATTCATGGCTGTGGTATATTCATGGTTGGCCGGATTTTGGCTTATAGTTGTAGTAGTTGTTGTTTTTTTTTTTTTTTTTTGGGTGCCTTCGTACCTGCTTTTTATTTGTAAGAAGCTGAATAGCTCGTAGCAGATCCTGCATTTATGTGTACTGCTTAGCAGCATTTACACTCTTCAAGAGTGACGAAGATCCAATGTAATTTTGTACTCGCAAGATGAAATAAAATTACGCTTTTTTTTCAAGGAAAAAATCAGGGAAAAAAAGAAGTCATCATGCTACTTATGTTAATGAACATCTCTATATAATCAACAACCAACTCCTTTGTTTTTTGCTTGAAATTTTTAACATAAAACTTGCTTATAATCTGGTGACTTGTGCTTTTCATTCATTACCTAACTAAAAGGCTTCCATTGTTGTAGGATTTATGATTATGTGAGCCTGGTGGTGTAACTTTTCCACGACACATCTGCTTTAAAAAAAATGCAATACCATATTGTACTTTTTTTAGATAAATAAAAATCATGAGATCAAATTTTTTTTTTGCAACTAAAATCTAATGATGTAGAGTGTAATGGCTTAGGATGTCCACCATATTTAGGTACCTTGTTTCCCTACTTTGATATTACTCTAAAGACCCTAATGATAATCCCCCTTGTTCCTTGAAGCATCTCCTCTCGTTATGTGGTGTTCTTATGCTCCCCTGACTTTGCAAACTATTTGCAATCATATTCTGTAAATTAGGTAGAGTATGTTGCATAGAATCAATCATATTTCTATCAAGTGGGTGCAGCTCAATTGGTTGTGGGATGGAATGTTATCCTCCCCACCCAATTTCTACTCCCATAAGTGACATGCTAAGCTCATAAACGATTATGTGCCCTTGTTGACTTTGCCTTGTGCCATGAGTATTCTATGGTTTACTCTAGGTACCATCCTTGAAATGAGGGGAAGTATTTCAAGGTTTGCCCCTAATTTATCTTCCAATAACCAAATTTTAAGAACCACATACATCCAAGTTAATCGATACACTCTCTAACATAAATCCCATCCTTATTCAATGCACCCTTACAATACATATAAACAACTTTAAATAGGCAACCCAATAAATATTCATCGTTATCCATAAATGCTTAGTATTGTGCTTAATATCTTATAAATTAAATTATCCATATATCTTCTCTTTAAATAATTCTTATTTTTCTATAATATTTTATATTATCTTTATATATCTTTATTTTTCCATTTTTTATATTATCTTCACCCTGGGCATATATCTCATAGCTAGGTGACAAAACCCTTCCAAATCTTCAATCTTTCATAGCTAATAGACAAAGCCCCTCCAATAAAGATATGCTTGGCATCACCGTCATTGTATCACACACAATTGGACAATACTTCGTTGGTTCTTATTCCATGCACATGGACATGAATTGCTCTTCACTTAAGTGTATGTGCTAACTCATGGATGGTAGAAACATTTCCTATCGAACCATAGAGGTGCATCTATGGTTCAAGTGGAGATCCATCGACATTTCCTATTTGTGGATAAAATTATCAATCAACATCAACATTTCTATTTGTGGATAAAATTATCAATCAACATCAACATTTCTATTTGTGGATAAAATTATCCATCAACATTTCCGGTTTGTGAACATATTATTTAAAAAAAGTAAAAGGTAAAGGTACTTTTTGAGTCAAACCCGTGGATTTGATTATGTTGGTTTTTATTATTAGTATGAATTTTCACAATTTCAAGCTCCAAGCATTGTTTTTGGAGCTTTAACTTATCGTTTATTCATTTATTTTTGCACCTTAAATGTATGCAGTGATTTAGGACGTGCCTTCAAATGTTTATGTAGGAAGCATAGCCTTCTTTATCCTAGGTGATGATTTTCTCTTTATGCTAGTTCAAACCCTTTCATTCGTGTGTAAGACAAATCAATTCAACCCATGAAAAAAATTGTCATGTGTTTAGCCAAGACCGGGTTTTGAAAATGAATGAGGTTGCTCTTATGATTATTCGAAAGTGTGGGTTTTTGTTTTTAAGATTTACCACTACATCTATGTTTTCCTGCATATGATTTCTAAAATTGATATTTTGCATATTTATATGAGCTTTAACGATGGAATGATTATTATGCATACAATAATAATCTTAATCTTCGCTTCAAAAGCATAGAGTTGGATTGAAGCATGTTAATTCTTAAATGTTTTGATGACATCAACTTTAAATTCTTAAATGTTTTGATGACATCAACTTTAAATGATTCAACCATGGTCTCATATGCATGCTCTTTCCATTTCTTTGAATGCGGGTTATGAAAAATTATTATTTGAGTTATAAATAATCAGTCAACCAAATGAATTGATGCTTATGTAATTTTTATTATACTTAGATGCTTATGTAAATTTTAACATACTTAAAATTTATATTGGTTATAATCGAAAAAAGAATATGTTTCCTAAAATATTCCTTACTCCAAAAGCAACTCAATTATAGAATTCCAAGCAAATTTTCATATAATTCCATACAACAACAACAGTGAAGGCATCATAGCATTTGCATATTTTGAAAGGTTGTCTACTAACTCCAACATGGGAAATGAAGTGCAAGTTACAATCCTTCCCAAGACAAAGGCCTAGTAAGTTGGCGTGTTAGGTTCCTTCCAGTTATTTAATGTTCTTATGAGATAATCTGAAGGTTGTATCCCAGGGAAAGCTCTTGTTCTCAGTTCCATTATTATTGAAGTCCTTTATTTTATTGATTATTCACATATCAATGTATAATCAAGCACCATCTACAAAAACAAAGAGGTGGTGGTTGTTTTGGGAAAAAATCATTTGGTCAATAGAGGAAGGTTGATGATGTGTGTATTCATTGTCCATTTACTTTCTAGAATAGCTCATTCATGCTAAATTATTGAGGGGATCAATCTTACATTATTGGGGTTGAGTATAGGGCTCAATATTGCCTTTGAGCTTCAGTCCATTTGGCAAGTAAATAACTCGAATGAATCATCTCCTCCTCATTTTAAGTGTCTAGTGTTTGAGAGGTTCTAATAGAAGATGGTCCATAGAGTACAATGTTACCATATTCTTAGCCATGATATATTTTCTAAAAAAAACTCAACTATAATCAATCTTATTAAGTAAACAACTACTCAAAGAGAATATCAAGAAATCACTCAAAGATGAAATGGAGTGGATTTCTAAGAAAGAGAGAGAAACTAGTATGGAGAGGGAGAGAAATATGTCTTTGGATAAGTGAGGTAAAGAGAGAAATAATTGTAAAGTGCAATAAATGAGCAGTGTTGGACATGTGTTGTATTATTTTTCAAGTTTCCAAAGCAAATGAGGTTCAGGGGGCTAAGAAAAATTTTGGGTATGTTTTTTGTTGTTTTTAGCCAATGTTTTTTTCGCTCATTGTAAACTAATTCTGGTTAAGGAATTAGGGTTGTTATATAATTTGGCTTAATGATTTAGGATTTTGGATGCTTGAATATAATATTGTAAACAAATAAGATAATATTATGAGATATAGAGTGGAAAAACTCTTAGGTAGATTGGCTTCCCAGTTTTGGGTTTCTAGAGTAAATATCTGTGTACTGTGTGTGAGCCATTGTTAATTCTTGTGTTTTAGATTATATTTAGTATTGCTTCTCTTACATCGGTTTATAAAAACTCTTCAGGCATAAGAGGGCATGGAGCAAGAAATATTCATTGTAACTTTATGAATGACGAAAAAAGCTGTGCTCGATGAGGCACACAAATTAATTAATTTTAGTAGGCTAAATTTATGTTGAATCCTCAAATAATGTTTAATCATTGATTATTGATTATTGCAAGATTGATTATTGTTGTTATGGTTTATTGTCTTTTATTAAAATGGATAACTACCATGGATGAAAACCATTTAGAAATTTGGACTTTTACAAGAGGAGATACGAGTATTCACTACAAATTAATATCAATTTTCTAATGGTTATAAACATTAATTTTCTTTTGCTCATAGTGGTGTAGCTCAACTGGCGATTCGCTTGATATGAAGGAAATGTTGTAAATGGAGGTCATGAGTTCAAATCACCCCGACTTACCTGTGCCCCATGCTTGCGGGTTGTGTGGGTGCACCTAGGGGTATAGTGGTAGTGGACAAGATTGGATCCCTGGACCCCGTGTCATGCGAGTACTAGCCCCTTCCCAGTTGTTGATTCCCCTAGTTACAAAAAAAAATAAACATTAATTTTCTTTTTCATTTGGAAAAGGGAGAAGACGAGGATAACAATCGTAAATAGTTAACCATTGTTGGTCATCCATTCACTTGGCAGCAATGGAAAGAGAATACAATATCAACACTCTTTCAACTCTATCAACAAATTAATATACTATATTAGTGTAATCATGAGTTTATAATATTGGGTTATACTCCGAACTTGAAATAATATAGATGCACCAAACCAATATTTAAAGGGCTCAACTTTATAAACAAGCACTCATTACAAGGATTCAACTTGGTAAACTTCTTTGTAGCACACAGTCCCTACCCCAAATATTAGATGCCATGGCATGCGTGAACCTTTAGTCATGTTGGATGAGTAAAAACTTGCCATGAGCCTTCAATTCATGAAAGATGAGAGAAAGGGAGAGAGCTCTATGAACAAACCCCTCAATGATAGTTAATGTGAATTCTCGATGCATGGTTTGAGAATATGGACCAATTAATTAAGGTGTTGTGAAATTCATAGACCAAGCCTATAAAGTTTATGTAGTAAATCAAAAGCATGTTTATTCACATACATGCTACACAACATTGTGGAGAAGCACCAACCAATTTTGCATTATGGAGAAGTTTTAATTTTAACGATTTTTTAGGGTAATGTTTCTCTTCTTTTATCTCAAAAATAATTGAGAGGGATGGTGTAAGTTCAAATTTAGTTAGGGAATTAGATCTCTAATTTTTTCTTATTTAATGTAGTTTTGCTTCAAAGGTTTTATTGTTTTTTTTCTCAACTAATAAAATTATTTTGGAAGATAGAACATGGTTTTGGGATAGATAAAAGTTTCATTGTTTATTTTCTCCAATTTATAATAAAATTTTGGAAGATAGAACATCGTTTTGGAGTAGATATGGTTATACATAGTCTTTAAAATCTATTCCAACTATCATAAATATTATAACAACTCCGATGTGGATAATGGTGTTTAATATCCCTTTCCATCTACATATTCTATAAGTATTAGAAAAAATATAGTGAAAAGTCATTCTAAATTAAAAAATTCTTGTAGGATGTAGTCTTTTCACGGGAATACCAAGTGAAAATCTATTATGTAGTGGGGATTGTGATTTGGAAGGTAAGTGTATGTTTCGAAGAAGTCATTCTTAAGCTTTAGTTTTCATTTTACTAATGAACATTCTTCACAACTTATATGATAATATTAGAAATTATGTGATATTAGGTCTTACAACAACTTATATGATAATATTAGAAATTATGTGATATTAGGTCTTACAACAACTTATATGATAATATTAGAAATTATCTGATATTAGTTCTTACAACGTAATAATGTTAGAAGATGGGAAGATTATAGAAAGATTACTTACATCAATGCAATTTAGAGGTAACCAGCCTAGATCCAAATCCTAGGCTCTATCAAGCGCCAAGAGGGATCAAATCTCCCGAGGTGCAAACCTCTCCTTAAGTGCAATACCTGAGCCGAGGTTTGCACCTCGGGAGATTTGATCCCTCTTGGCGCTTGATAGAGCCTAGGATTTGGATCTAGGATGGTTTCAATCGTGGGCGGTGACACAAAACTGGAGTTTGATCAGCATTGTAAGGAACGGGTTAAGTTGAAAACACAGATACATTTACGAGGATTATCCTAATGTAAGTAATAAGTATTAAGGATTAAGTAAATTGTTAAACTGGAAAATAGAGACAATTCGCCTAACTTTTTTTCAATTCTCTTTTTGTTGATCTGTGTTTTGTTTTGTTTGTTCTTCTCTTTCTTCTTCTGTCATTTCGTCATTTCGTACATTTTGATTTATTTGTTGTTCTGCAAACTGTTTTTTTTGTTCTTCCAATTGCTTCAACTTTCTCTCTCGATATGCTCTTTGTCGATCAACGTTTCGTTTTCTTTCTTCTTCTCGTTCTTCTGCTGTCAATTCGCCTAAATTTTTTTTTTCGATTTTCTTTTTGTTGATCTGCATTTTCTTTTTTTCATTCTTCTCCTTCTTCTGCCGTCATTTCACCATTTCGTACATTTTGATTTATTTGTTGTTCTGCAACTTGATTTCTTAGTTCTTCCAACTGCTTCAACTTTCTCTCTCGATACACTCTTTGTCGATCAACGTTTCGTTTTCTTTGTTCCTCTCATTCTTCTGTTGTCAATTCGTCCAACTTCCTTTTTCGAAATTCTTTTTGTTCTTCTGCTTTTCGTTTCAAGTCTTCTTCTCGTTCTTTTGTTGTCACTGAAATCAATGCGTCCACAGAATAACGTCTACACTGAAAAATATGCAATAAAAAACCCTATACACTGAAATCTATGCGTCCATTTACTGAAAGCAATGCGTCCATACTGTTAACACCTAAAAAGTGCTCACTAGCTCATTCCCTTATTCACATGACCCATTTGTCCACTTTTTCACCATCGGAGCCTCTGAAACCAACAAAAGGTCACCAAAAGACCTGAGTACACCTCTTTTTCCATTAAAAAAGATTATTTTTCCTGAAAAGCATAAAAAACCCTCAAAAAGGGTCCAAATTCCCAAAAATATTAAAAAGGGAATAAAAATATTAATTTTATTCAAAAAAGGAAAAATGAGGGAAAAGTACCTAAACCATGTTGGTCAATACCATTTGGTTTCCACAAAACCACAAATGGTATTCCCCACCACCAAAACCTATAAAAAGGTGGTAGGGGCTCCTCATTTCACATCCATCCATTATCTCATCCTTATGCTGCTGAAATCTCCCTTGAGCATTTTAGCCATTGTAGCAACCTTGGAGAAAGGACCCATTGGAGATTGGAGCTGCTCACCATTGGAGCCATTCAACAACCTTCATCATTTGGAGGTATTGTACTTGCAAGCATTTGCTTGCCCCATTGACAATACAAAAAATATTTTTTATCTTTCTTGTTCTTGTTCTTTAATTCAAAATGCACATGCTAGTTTAGTTTAGTTTAGATTTAGTTTATTGTTGTTTGCTTCACATTGAAACTGCTGCTACTAGTTAGCAGGTGCCCATAGCACTAAGCCTGGTTGCAAAATCAGGCCAACAGTTTTTGGCGACTCCGCTGGGTTTTGAACAATAGATCTCTAGTTTTGCTTTTAATCTTAGTTTTTTATTAGTTTTTAACCTTTATATCCATAGATCTGCCATCTTAGACAGCAGATCTATTGCTGCTCTAAGTTTTGGCCACATCTATTGCCATTAATAGCCCGGAATTCACAATTTTCGGGTTCGTTTTTCGGCTTCCGTGCACGGCTTTCGCCTCGCGGTTTTTAGCCTCACAGTCGCGCGGTCCATCGCGGCTTTTGGCCTTTTTTCCGCGCGGTTCACCGCGGCTTTGTCTCCGGTTTCCGCGCTGCACATCGCGGCATCGCGGTCATTTACCGCGCTGCACATCGCGACTGCGCGCCCTTTTTTCCGCGCGGTTCACCGCGACTTCGCGGCCCATCTGCGCGCTGCACACCGCAGCTTCGCGGACATTTTCCGCGCGGTCCATCGCGACTGTGTGACCGAAATCCGCGCAGTCCATCGCGACTGTGTGACCGAAACCCGCGCGGTCCATCGCGGCTTTTCTGTCAAAACCCGCGCGGCTGATTTTTTCAGTCGGCCATTCCGATTTTAAAAATTTATTTTTACTGTACTTACTGCCCACATAGCACATTTTTTACAGTGTTAAATTCTGCATATTTTACAGCTTTGAAATTTTTTTTACTATTTAAAAGGCATATCTAGAAATCTTTTTAAAAATTTTCAAGAAAGTGAAAGAAAGACTCATTTTGCATTTTTATCTAGATTAAAATTTTTCCTGTTTACTTCTTTAAAATCTTGCCCTTAGCAATTTTCTTGAAAAAAGAAATCCATTTATTTCTTTTAAAGAAGTTTATTATTTGCTTTCACAATTCAAAGGATCCTTTGTTTTTTGAGTTGATATTTGCAAAAGCATTTAATTTCAATTTATTTGAAAAAGTCATAAATATTTGCTTTTTTATTTTCAAAAGCTCCTTTGTTTTTTGAAAATTTCCTGTAAAGCATTTACCTTTTTTCAAGTTCAGTTTACAATACCTCACGTGCACTCACTCGATCACTTAATTGAACTAAGCCTTAAAACGTACCCTAATTTCAACACACTTTTAACCCCACTTGGGGAACACTATAAGAACTTTGTAGCTAGGTAGTATTGGGGGGATAGGTGTTCCAATAACACCCCTCAGTTATTTACATCTGAGACATAGAAGTTGTCCAATTAGGGAGCTAAAATCTCTTAGTACTTTTTGGCGCGGTCACAACCGGTTTGTGGGAAGGCCTCTCCCCTAGGAGGGTTGAAGTCGCGAGGATGGTTCCGGAAGCCCGAGTGGAATACCGAAATCCATTCAGTAACCGAAGGGCTACCATTCGCAGTTCTCGGGATATCCCTGTATTGGGATATTGCGATCAAAGGACCAAACGGCAGATTTACCTTTTCTCGACGCGTCATGAACGGAGTATCCTAGTAGCCTTTCTTTAGGATTGATTACCCGGTGTCCCTCCCGGTAGGGGGATATCTAGCCGTTGTCTCAACACTCATATTGTCTGACTTGGATTTCATCACCTTGCAGAGGATATCGTTTGTTTGAGTCATAATACTTTTAGTTAGGTGTTTGCATGATTCAACCCACCCTTGGTCTAGTTACACCTATTTTTTATAGAAGCCGTTTGCATGTTGGTACTCTGACCATTTGTTGCATTCCTCCACTTATTGTAGCACAACTGCTAGAATAAGTGCCTTTTTTTTAGGTTGATTTTTTGGCCTGAGAGCCTTCTTTTTTCACTCCCCTTCTTGCACCCTTGGTTGCATTAGGGTTTTGAGTCTTTTATAAATATATCACCACCTGATACTTAAACAAATTTTTTACACAAAAACTTAATTCTCACCATTGAGAAATCTAAACGCTCTCGTCGTCTACAGGGCGAACTCCCAGAGTTTAGTCCACTTGGCTCTCCACGTCACGGATGTAGAGCCTTATCCCTTGATTCGACACATCGTCAATCAACTAGACAGTCATCCGATTCTGACACACCTCACTTCACATTTGATTTGGAGGTAGAATCCGAAAACCCCACAGAGTTACCACCAACCACCATTATGGCTGGAACACCATTTGATCCACTGTTTACCAGCACCATAGGGGAGACATCCACAGACCCTTCTACGGCGGTGCCATCAATGGCAACAACCACCCCCCTGGGTATGCCCAACATGGGTAACACTCCACATTTAGGAATGCCCAACACAGGGCCACCACCTGTTATGGGTATACCCAACATAGGGGTCACACCCCCTCTGGTTTCCACAAACCTTATCCCAGGAATCCCCACTCCTATTCCTAACCCAAGTGTAACCCATGTTGCACTTGGAGGTGCTGACCCATACCAGACTACACCTACTGGAGGGCACATACCCTCCATACCTAGCATACCTTTAGGCGCCACTGGACCCCTACATCATACCACAATGACTAGGCATGTCCCAGTTCCAGTCACCACATCTGCTAGCTTACCATACATGGCGAGTCTGAACCTGCCAGACTTAGCTAGGCTCACAAATGACCCCATCAGACACGATCCTGTGTGGCCTCACATGCCCACCAAACTCCCCTCTGACATCCCTAAGTTTGAGGGCAAGGCAGGTGAAGACCCCCAGAACCATATCATGTCCTTCCATTTATGGTGTTCCTCCAACTCCATAGTGGACGACTCAATCCGCCTCCGGCTTTTACAACGCACCTTCACTGGCTCTGCGGCTAAGTGGTATATCGAGCAGCCCCACGGGACGCATGCCACCTTTACCTCCCTCGCCTCGACCTTCCTGCAGTTTTTCCAGTTACCTGTCCGCTATGATGCGGGAGTCGAGATCCTACTGTCTTGCAGACAGAACACGGCCACCCATATCACTGACCACATTCATGAGTGGCGTCGACGCCGAAGCCTCTACAAAATCAAGTTAGACGACCGTATCTTTTTATATTGGTTTCTAAAATCCCTCCTCCCGCTCATTGCGAAGGATGTGGCATCTGAAAGACCCCAGTCTGAAGAAGAGGCCATCCTCAAAGCCCAACAGTTTGATCTCATTTACGTCCAGTCGGGTTATCTATACACAATCATACCTGACGCCCCACGAGGTGACTCTTCACGAGGTGACGCACCAGGGGCATCACATGCCGCTGATGGCATCATTGGCCAAATCACCCCCCAACCTAAACCTTTCAGCATGGTGAGCACCATGCCCGCCCCAGACCTCTCTAGGGATACATCCAGTTCCGGAGCAACAACTTCTTATGCTCCAACAAACCAGACCCATCACATTCATGGACCCTCTTGTCCACAACATTGTTATGGGCAAGCGCCATCAGCATATGTACCTCCTACATAGTATACTCAACCTACCACACAGACCCCCATGCAGTTCCCACAACAACAGATGCATTACCCACAACCAGCTGCCCCAGCTAATCTCACACCTCCAACAGCTCAGGGGTACCAACAACCCCAACAGGCAGCTGGACCACCTCCAGCTCCACCTGCATATTACCCACCGCAACCTGCTCCCGCACCTACGGCTCCCCAGAATCCCCCCAATGCTCAAGGGCATGTGTACGCACAACAAAATCAGCCCCAATACCAAAATAACCAACGCAATCAGGGTGGGCAACCAAACCGCGGAAGAGGACGTAACCGTGGAAACAACCAAAACCATAACCAAGCTCCACAACCTACCCATCCTCCGCACAACAATAACGCGGTGCCTGCTCATCAGAATCCTGATCGGCCACCTAAGCAAGCCAAAAATGCTAATTTACGAACAAACCATCCTTGTTCTATTTGCAGTGTCTATGGCCACTATACCCACGCTTGCCCACATCTGGAGCGAGATCGGCAACTATGGACAGATGACACCCATCGTTAAGGGCAGGCGGCTCCTCAGCCGCCACCCAACCCTCCACCACCTCAACAACAACCTTTGGTGCTACAAAACCCTTTTCCAACACAAGGAGTGGTGAACACTCAGCCGTTAGCCCCCCCACAGGGCAACGTGCAACCACAACAAATCACTTACGCCGCTCCTGATCAACCCATGTTTGATTCAGGCACTCACCACTTATTGATGATGTCCACTGCCGACGTCAATATCCAAACCCGTCGGAACCAGTATGGCCCTACCTTCGAAGCCCCTCCTGTCGATAAGGATACTAACGCTCATCCCACCGATCAGACGTTACGGATACCACCTCTTCCACTCGATGGCGCGTCTAAAGCACCTCGTTTCCCACTCCGCCGTATCAACAACAACCCCAATGCACGGGCTACGTCAAATTACAACATCGTAGATGACCTAGCTCAATCTCCCGCAGCCATGTCTGCATTAGAAGTCTTGAAAAACTGTCCTACGCAGCGCAAGACTTTACTTTCCGCCATTGGGGCGATTGACCCAAATGATTCGAAATTGATGACCTTTGATTTGGACCAGTCCGAACCACGTCTGCCTTCCACCATAGCAGTCCAAGTTTCTGTTTCTATTCGGAATCTTGTCATCCATCGATGTATCATCGACGAGGGTGCGTCCACATGCGTCATGTCCACATTTGTTTGGCAGAAGTTGGGATCCCCTACTCTCCAACAATCCACCACTGCGTTGCGGGCCTACGACGGTCGGTCAGCTCAACCTCAAGGTCTACTACCCAAGGTCCCCGTCTAGTTGGGTGGGAAAACTGTGCTCATCGACATTGAGGTCATTAATGCCCAACTCGATTATAACCTTTTACTTGGCCGCAGTTGCATGTACGCCATGAAAGCGGTCGCCTCATCCGTTTTTCGCACCATGATGTTCCCTCACGAGGGACGCGTGGTCAAAATCGACCAACTCACATACTATGATCCCAATGCCCCTGCAGCACCCGAAAATGTTCTTCCCATGATTGAACAACCAGCTTCTAGTGCAATTACCTCCTTTGTTTCTTCTGTGGGACCCGGACTTTACTCAGATACACCAATGACCTCTACATTCCAGGCCATTCCACCACCGTCACCAGAGACCCATGTCGCAAACCTCTGTACTCTTTCACAGAATACACAACCACCCGGTAATCAACCACCTTTGTTCCCTAAACCACCATTGGTCCCTAGTCACATCGGTGTTACACCCATCCACACAATCCCCTTTCTATTCCCTCCTTCGGGCGTAGTAAGCGCTCCGGTTATGGCTACCCTTAGTCTCCCCGGGTTAACATTGGGATTACCTGTGTGGTATATTTCGCCTCCCATTCCACCGCCGACACCAAATGTCATCCTGCAACCGGTGCAACCCATTGTTACTTCTACCCAACCACCTCCCGGTATCACTACTCCTTCGTCATCGACGAATCCCCCTCCACTCATTAGACCCACTGGGGGCAGAGGCCCGCAGCCATACACTGCGGTACCCCCACCCAAGGCAGTTAGACCTCCCCCCGTATGTCGTGCTCCTCCAAAATGCTCATTGTGTGATGAGTTAGGCCATCCAACTCATCAGTGTCCACAGTTACCTGCATTGCAGGAACACATGCAAATGCTGGACGACGACCCCAACATCCCGGTTGTCAAACTCGATCCAAACCCCATGCCTCGTGATAAATCACTGCGTACCAACCACCCATGTGCGATATGCGATATTTACGGCCACTACTCACATCACTGTCCTGACATCCCAGATTACAGAGCAGCTCTCTACGAGATGAACAATTTGGACCTTGAGACGGCACCCCCTACTATCGAGGAGATCTACCCTCCCCCATCATCCTCATCCAGAGATATTAACACTATCTACATGATCTCTTCGACTACCACTACCTCATTACTTGATTTGACAACTCAAAGCTCCCGCAATGATGAAGAAATTCTAGAGGCTCCTACTGCCCTTAACCATCCCTGGGAAGACATGCACCATCGTCCATACTTCCTCCCGGAAGAGACTTCATCCACCACCGCTACGCAATCCGCGGTTGAGTCCAAAGAGTTCTTTCCTACTAGAGTCGACTGGTTAAAGGATTCGATACCCGATATTTCTCCTGTCATCCACATTGACATCTCTGACCCACTTGGTGCCCTTCATACCATTACATTAGGAGCCTCCCACAGTGAGCATGAGATCGGAGAATACCAACGACTGTTCCAAGAATTCACTGATGTCTTTACTTGGTCAGATACCGAAATGCCTGGCCTTGACCACACCATTTACACGGTTTCCACTGGATACCCCTCTGTCCGGTCGGCCCCTTCAATTGATACCTTAGAAACACATGTTCAACCCTTTCAAATCGATGAGGAAACCACATGTCCACAACATGGGGGCAGGCCCAAAACCTTGCTTACTCGTCATCATCGTGATCCTCGTCGGAGATACTGGGGGCATCCACCCCACAAAGGGAATCCACGATCATCATATCATCACTTCAGTATGCCACCACGACCCACAGCCTCATGGTATAACACCCCGCCAGCAGTTGCTCAATGCCCTATTGATCTCTCTCTGAGACAACATCTGCACCACATTGACACCTCTGAGTTAGGGGGCATAATAGATTACCTCGACCCCGAGATAGGGGGCATGATCAATCATTTTGAACCTTCCCCATCATCTCTATCTCAACACCTCAATGAGCCCATCGTTCAAACCAACACATATGTGATCCACAATCACAAACCCCATGCACATAGCATGGGGGCAGGTCATTAACCCTGCTCACTTTTTCATATTCGTGATCTTAACCATTTTTGAGGTCACGTGTCACTTGTATATTTCAGTTGATTTGATACACCTAGTATTTTCCCCCCCCCGCGGGTCATCATTTCTCCCCACCACTGCATCATTGGCTTGGTGGGCTCACCTTTATTGGTAGCCATTTTTTAACCTAGTTATTTCCTTTGACCATTCCGGAGTCCTTATGACCTCCGTTTTTCGCACCATTTGCACCGCCGGATTCATATTTCCGCGCTCGTGATGATGCTTGAGATCATTTCTCACTCTCACCTTTAGATTTTTCGGGCATTTTTTTCCATGCCCCCTCGTCACCTCGATTTGCGTGCCACATCGGCCGTTCTCCATTTTCGACGTGCCTTATATCGTCGGATTCAGTTTTCCGTGCTCGTGATGATGCGTGAGATCATTTCTCGCTGTCACATCCTGATTTTTAGGGCATTTTTCATACCCCCCACATAGCCTCGGTTTGCGTGCCACATCGGCCGTTCTCCTTATTCAACAATCCTTATGTCACCGGATCCAGTTTTCCGCACTGATAATGATGCTTGAGACCTTTTCTCGCCCTCATCACTCCCTTTTAGTTCGGTATAATTTTATCCCTTTTTCGGGCCGAGCAACCCCTTTTACGAAAAAGGCACTTAGGGAGTTTCTGTTAAGCTCTTTTCTAACTCCTAAAACAATGAAAAGATTGCCGAGCAACCTTGCTTCCTTTCATGCTCGTTAAACGTATCTGAAAGGGCGTCTACCTGGTATAAGTTTACCCCTTTTTCGGACCCTGTAGACTAATTACGAAAAAGGAATACTCTAGTCACATCGGCTAGAAGAGTTCTCCATCTGCATCATTTTATGCTTTTTTCGGGCCTTGGAGACTAAACTACGAAAAAGAACACCAATGGAGTCCACTTACCGCTTTCAGACTCTCTAAACATGAAAGCAACCATGAGCACAAGCCGTCCTGGGCTCACAAAATCCACAGGAACGTACCATTTTAGAGCACACTTTTATCCCTTCTTGGAGCTCATTAAAACTACGAAGAAGGAATCAATGGTGCCTCTTGGCGCCACGAAAAATCACATCTACTCATTAGACAGCTTCCCCATTTTGGTCACCTTTGTTCAGAGTATTCTACAGTATGTCACCTTGATCATCCCTCGACGGCACCTATTAGCTCGTCCTCCCCCCCAGAGTCAATATATACCATTCAGTCAAAGCAATGATCCCCACACCTACAAGTCAGTTCCCCACGCTGCCAGGTCAACCATCTCATCATGCTCTGAACAAAGGAAGTTTGAGTCTACCCACTTTTGACCCAGTTATTTCCCATCCCCACAAGTATGTCAGTCCTACCATCAGTACTACAACACTTCAGTTTTACACCTCGTGCTCCTATCAAGGAAACATCATTGCCTTGTTAGTTGCTGGTCTCCCTCTGTCGACGACAACCACATTGATTCCAGAAGATAGACCTAGAGGTCCCTGTGTCTTGGACTCATCACCATTTATGATGAGTGCCTACGAATCATTTCGAGAGGAATCTTCAGTGCCTCTCCAAATGGTTGTTTCTCACATGCTCGACTTCAACACCTTGATCGCATCGTTGAGACTCGCACAGGGTATTCGTCCGTTTCACTTATTAGTCGAAGACCCTGGATACCTCCTGACTCCTCCACATTTGAGAGTCTTCCTATGGATAACACCAGTTACACTTTTTCTATAGATATCCGGGTTGCGCATGGCGACAGTATTCAAATGTACCCCAGTTTCATACTCCCTCGAGTATACAGTTACATTATTTCTCAGAGATGACTCATAGTCTTTGAGTCCCTACAGATGTTGGACACCTTCAGTTTCAGCAGTTCCTCAGTTATTCCAGTGTATCAGTTATTGAGATCCGTTATGATCAGGAATACATCCCAAAATAATGTCCCCCCTGGACCATTATGGTGTACCAGTAGATTCTCTATGTATTAGATCCCCCTTCTTGGGACTAATTGTTATGTATATGTCTTGATACGAGCATGGGAATGCCCGCCTCGTCCATTATCAGAGATTATACCTCATTCATATTGAGGCCATGTAATATTTTTTGTTTCTTGCAGCTTCCAAGGGCCGTGGCTCCAGTCTCCAATCGGTCTCTTCTCCTTCCCAAACCCCTGAAAAAAGACAAAAGAACTATGATGTCTATCGGCCATACGATGAGCTCCTGCCCTCACACATCAGGTGGCAATCTGTTAACACCTAAAAAGTGCTCACTAGCTCATTCCCTTATTCACATGACCCATTTGTCCACTTTTTCACCATCGGAGCCTCTGAAACCAACAAAAGGTCACCAAAAGACCCGAGTACACCCCTTTTTCCATTAAAAAAGATTATTTTTCCTGAAAAGCATAAAAAACCCTCAAAAAGGGTCCAAATTCCCAAAAATATTAAAAAGGGAATAAAAATATTAATTTTATTCAAAAAAGGAAAAAGGAGGGAAAAGTACCTAAACCATGTTGGTTTCCACAAAACCACAAATGGTATTCCCCACCACCAAAACCTATAAAAAGGTGGTAGGGGCTCCTCATTTCACATCCATCCATTATCTCATCCTTATGCTGCTGAAATCTCCCTTGAGCATTTTAGCCATTGTAGCAACCTTGGAGAAATGACCCATTGGAGATTGGAGCTGCTCACCATTGGAGCCATTCAACAACCTTCATCATTTGGAGGTATTGTACTCGCAAGCATTTGCTTGCCCCATTGACAATACAAAAAATATTTTTTTTATCTTTCTTGTTCTTGTTCTTTAATTCAAAATGCACATGCTAGTTTAGTTTAGTTTAGATTTAGTTTATTGTTGTTTGCTTCACATTGAAACTGCTGCTACTAGTTAGCAGGTGCCCATAGCACTAAGCCTGGTTGCAAAACCGGGCCAACACATACACTGAAATCTATGCGTCCATACACTGAAATAAATGCGTCCATGCGTCCATACACTGGAATCTATACGTCCATACACTGAAATCAATGCGTCCACATAATAGCATCTACACTGAAAAATATGCAATAAAAAATTTCAAAATTGTAAGGAACAGGTTAAGTTGAAAACACAGAAAGAATTATGAGGATTATAATAATGTAAGTAATAAGTATGAGTAAATTGTTAAACTGGAATACCAAGTGAAAATCTATTATGTAGTGGGGATTGTGATTTGGAAGGTCAGTGTATGTTTCGAAGAAGTCATTCTTAAGCTTTAGTTTTCATTTTACTAATGAACATTCTTCACAACTTATATGATAATATTAGAAATTATGTGATATTAGGTCTTACAACAACTTATATGATAATATTAGAAATTATGTGATATTAGGTCTTACAACGTAATAATGTTAGAAGATGGGAAAATTATAGAAAGATTACTTAAATCAATGCAATTTAGAGGTAATAACTATTCTTTAAATCAACATAATTAATATTATTTGGCTTTCACATAAAAGTAAATGTTGATGTTCCAAATACATTCCTCTTCCATAACACAAATTATATTTCAACACATGGCATTTTTTTTACAACATCCCTGTGCACTGTTATGGGCAATTTCTATTAGTAATTTTATAGAACAAGACGTGTGTGGGAGAAAATTGTCGAATATATTTATCTTGTGACATTTTAGAATAGCTTTTACCATTATAGATTGTTTTCTCCTCTAACACACTATATAAAATATTGAAACGTAAATCAAGTATTTACTACAATTCTAAACAATATATTTATGACCAATTAAGACTAGGTCTCGAAATATTTTCTTCATTTAAATATGCATTTATTACATAATGATAATAACTTTCTTGATGAAATTATAATGCAATTATCTCGAATACATGTCCCAAATTTAAAGTCCATTGAGAAATGAAGAAGTGATTAGTTTGTGGAAGTGATGAATATTATCCTAAATGCCTTGAATTGACATAGGCAATATTGCTTATTTATGAACGTCAGTGTTGCATACCTATAGTCTTCACGAAATCTTGATGTTGCAAAATAACCAAGCTTAAAATTGGTCTAAAAAAGATTACAACCAAGTATAAACTATGCAAGAATGAACCAAAAATAGACAAACTTAATTGTTTTAGTGAGTTAATTTTTTTATAAATTTTTTTTAACTGAAACGGGGTAAATTTATTGATAAGGTAAAAAAAGGATATGTTGTGGCTGATGCCAACTCAGCTGGATGGAATGATCAAAAGTTTAAATGGTAAATTTTTCATGCTGAGCGCAGATGAAATTTGAGTATCGAGTTGTTGATTCTTCAAAAGCTTGTTGGTCATTCAAAAAGCTTCCAAAATATCGCAAAATGTTGTGAGCTATGGCTGCGATTTTCAAATTTCTAAGTTTTGAAAGATTCTATGCGTTCATGTGTTTGTTGAACATCTATGCGCAGTGTATTCATGTGTTATGATTCTTTGCACTGAGTGTCTTCGGTTAGGACTTCCAAACACGCTCAGATAGTGCTCTAATTAAGGTTTCCATACTTTCGAAGTCAGCTTTCATGCTCTACATGTAGGCATTGCGTAATTCCCAGCGAGTGAGTTAAGAACTGTATTGAGTGCTGCGTAGTGAGCATCGATGAACCTATTATGCCTCCCAGTGCCAGAATTGTCAGCGAAGGAGTGCGAGGACGCTGCAAATCCATTAAGTGTGTCATTCAGAATGCAAGTGAGATACATTAAGGAATGTGGTGATGACATGTTTCATCGTTGGATAATTGAATCCTTCCAGGTTCTAAGATTGTGCCAGCTTTAGCCTCCATATATGCTTCATGATTCAGGTCTCACAGGATATGAAAGGCTCTAAAATGAGAAAAAGATTTTGCAATATATTGAATTCATTTCACAATCCTTTTTAGTACTAAATTGCTGAAATTGGTGCTCGTATTAAGAGCTTTGATGATGATGAGAGAGTCCTCGAACACTTGTAAGCTGTCAATTTTTCTTTCTTTGGAAATTTGACACCCTTTTAGTAGAGCAAGGGCCTTTGCTGAGTTGTTTGAGCAGACGTTAAGTCCCCATCTGAATATGATTCTCGGTGTTCCCCTAGAGGTTAGCAAAACACCACCTGCTCCTGCTGCACCAGGGTTTCTCCTGGATGCACCATCAAAATGAAGATTGTCCATTGCTTGCTTGTTTCTGCATTCCTGAAAGTTGGAATCGAAGAGTCTGATTTGCCAAGGTGGTCGTTGATGATTTCGATAGCTCATTTTCCTGGGGCTTGGGATAGTGACTCCGATCCAGCTTGATTCTTTATCACTAAGCTTTTAGTCCATCTTGAATTTGGAGATGTTCAGGCATTTGATAAGTAGTCCTTTAGGTTGTCCAACAACTTGCGTGGGGGAGTATTTGATATCCTGGAAAATAGCATGGTTCCGGGCAATCCAAATTTTCCAGCAGGTTATTTTGGGGATGGTGATTCATATTTGTAGCCAGAGTTTCTTTTTGGAGAGGGGGGAGGGATACATGGATTTCCAATTCTTGAAGAGACAGGTTGTGGTGTTGAAGATCGGAAGGGTTATATCAAGCTCATGGAGCATGAGATTCCAAATAGATTTTGAGAAGTGGCAATCCATGAAAAGGTGGTCAAGTGTTTCTGAATTTATGCGGCAGAGAGGGCACCAATGTGGCCCGGTGAATCCTCTTTTGACAAGATTTTCTCCGGTTACCACCTTTCGATGGACGAGAGTCTAGATGAAATTTTTTATTTTGGGGAGTCCAAAGGGATTCCAGACTAAATTCCAGAGACTTTTATTTGGGGCTACATTGGTTTGGAGGGCGTTGAATCCCAATTTAGTGGAATATGCTCCTTTTGAACCCCATCCTCGATCATCATTGTCTTGGATATGTGTGGAGGCGCAACCGTTCAATTTTTTAATGAGAAGGATCCTGGAAGATTCAAGGTTGGCTGGTGTTGGGAGATTCTTCCAAATTTTCCAATCGCCTGAGCTATTCCAGGAGTTGAGATCGTCCAATGTGATAATGCCTTGTTGTTCAAGCCAATGAGCAAGATCGTGCAGCTCGTGAAGTCTCTGGAGTGGTTCATTCCCCATTATTTTATCAGAGAAGATGTTGATTTTTGTTCCATTTCCGGGAACCCAATACAGCTCTTGAATGAAGAAATCCCAGGCTGCTTTGCAGAGTGTCGAGATCGAGGATCCTTTGGAAGTGGGTTTCCTATCAAGACATCTTAAGCTATTGCCATTTAAATATTTCTTTCTGAGTGTCTGATTAACTCGGTGATGCTTGTTGTGTAGGGTTTGCCACAGAATTTTGCCTCCCAACGCCAAGTTTGCATGAAGGGGATCTCTAATTTGGAGGCCATCTGAAGATTGTGGAAGCTTCGTGGTGTTCCAATTCACTAAGTGAATTCTGTTGTTGTTGTTTTTTCCTCCCGTCCATAGGAAATCTCTCAATAATTTTCTAATTTGATCGGACACTCCTTTAGGTGTCAACAGTATGGAGGATTGGTATATAGGAAGAGTTGATAACACAACCTTTACTAATATCATTTTCCATGCTTTGTTAAGCCACTGTCCTCCCCAATTCCCAATTTTAGACTTGATTTTGGTGATGGTCTCATTCCAAATTCCAGTTTTTGTTTGTCCCTGAGTGATAAGGAGACCCAAATATATAAATTTATCCCATTGCTTATGGACTTTGATTCCAAGGATGTTGTTGATATTTGCTGCAAAGGCGTTGTTCAAGTTCCAGCCGTAGACTGCACTTTTAACAAGGTTGATTTTTCCTCTAGAGGCGTTGCAGTACCAAGTTAAATTTCATTTGAATTTTCGTGCAATGATGGAGGAAACTCTTCCAAGTAAGAGAGAGTCATCAACGAAGAGAGTGTGATTGAGAGGCAGGGAATTAGAGGCGAGATTGAGGCCAGGTAGGGATCCAAAGTTGAGATTAGAGTTTAGTTTTCGGCTAAGGGAGTCAGCCAGAAGGATGTAAAGAAATGAGGACAGGGGGCATCCTTGTCGGTTCCCGCGAGTGGCTTGGAAGAAGTTGGTGGGGTGGCCATTAACTAGGGGGGAAATCCAAGGCCCTTTTATGCATGCAGAGATCCAACTAATGAAGGTTTCTCGGAAACCAAAAATTTTCATAACTTTGAAAAGGAAAGAGTATTTGAAACGATCGAATGCATTGGCCATGTCGAGTTTGATTAACATACCTTTTTCTTTGCGGATCTTGTTGGAATGAATGACTTCTTGTACTAGGATGATGTTGTCGAGGATTTGTCTCCCTTTCAAGAATCCTCCTTCATTGTCGGAAATAATTTTGTTGAGGAGGGGCTTCATTCTGTTATCTAGCATTTTGGATATTATTTTGTATGATGTGTTGCAGAGGGAGATAGGTCGAAATCTGCTGAAGGAGATTGGATTCATCTCTTTTGGAATTAGTGCAAGGAATGTGGAGTTGGTACATCCGCCATTTTTTGCTTTTGAGTGGAATCTCTTGACCATTCTCATAAAATTGATTTTGATGTGTTGCCAACACGCTTTGTAGAAATGAATTGAAAATCCATCAGGTCCGGGCGCTTTGTCAAGGTCAAAAGACCAGATGGTGTTGAGGACTTCTTGCTTGGTGAAAGGCCTGAGTAGATCATCATTTTCCTCCTGTGTGATGCTGTTAGGGATGTGCTTGAGGAGAATCTGCTCTCCTTCTTCATCAACAATATCTATCTCAGTGAACAAAGTGAATAAATGAGTCTGCGCTGCGATTTTGATATTCTCATGCCCTTTGACTATCAAGTTGTCTTCAAGTTTGATTTCTGAGATATAATTTATCTGTTGTTTGCTTTTTGTTTGCTTATGGAAGTAAGCAGTATTTCTGTCACCAGCTTTAAGCCAAGTACTACGAGATTTTAATCTCCAAAACTCCTCCTCTTTGCGGAAATCTTGGTAAGCTTTGATCTTATGATTGACTTCTTGCTGGAGCGCAATGCTATCGACATGGTGTTCATCTTGTAGGATTTGGACGGACTCCAATTCGTCAACTGTTGTTTTCCTGAAGTTCGTTGGAGGAGGACAATTAGATTTGGCCCAATTTTTTAGAGCCTTTTTGGTTATGATGAGCTTTTGCTCCCAAACTAATCTAGGGAGATAGAGACAGGGGTCTTCCAAGAGTTGCCCAATATGTCCCAAAAGCTAGTATGATCTAACCATTGGGGACTGAATCTGAAGGGAATTGGGCCAAGATCTTTGTTTTCCTGAAAATGAAGCTGGATTGGCTTGTGATATGAAGCTAGATTTGCCATTATTTTTGAGATGATGGTGTGTCTGTCTGTCAGAAGGTAGATTTGAATGAGGAACCTGTCTAGTCGAGCCATTATATTTCCTTTTCCCAAGCGTTTGTTGGACTAGGTATATTTCCCTCTCTTGGGTTTGATGTCGAGTAGATCCCATCTCTGGATGAGGGCATCTACTTGTGATCTGAATAGATCCTTTCCGGTGGTTCCTCCTCTTTTTTCAGCCATGGATAGAGTAATATTCATGTCTCCTACTATGATTAGATTATGTGGGGCGTATGCATCTAAGAAATCTTCGAGAAACTTCCAGCACTCTTTCTTTTCGAAGTATAGATTGGGGACATACATGTTGAAGAGTGCAATATGATTTTTTCTCTGGATGTGAGTGAGCTCGGTGTATATCCAATGTTAGGTAGCATAGGAGCTGTGCAGATGGAAAATTTATAAAGACCATAGGGTTGCTAGGCCGCTAGAGGCCCCTCTAGCACTTACGACAACTCCGGTATTTTTCTTCCATTTTTATTTTCCAATGTTTAGGAAGACCTTTTCATCGAGTTTGGTCTCTTGGAGTAGGAGAATGTTTGGCATGTCGATTTTTTGAAGATCTTTGACTGCTTCTATTTTGTTGGGACTGCGCAAACCTATGCAGTTCCAAGAGACCAGCTTCATTATCTGCTTTTGTAGGTGATGGAGGGCCCTCCTCCTGCTGGTTCTCCTATTTTCTTTCCTGCAATTCTGGCTCGAGTGTTTCTCACGTTTCGCTTCTTCTTCTCTTAGATCTTTGCTTGTTTTTCGTCCAAGCTTTTTGGAAAATTTATCGATAGGTTCTTTCGATGAAGCAGGGGAAGCTGATGGATTGGCTTTTGCAGCATCCGCATAGGTGATCTTGTTCCTTTTGGGTCTATGGGTGTTTTGAGGCTGAATATATTTCAGATCTTCATGAATTTGAGATGCTTGTTGACTCTCTTGTTGCTTAGTGATTTCTCCTTTTCAGGAGCTCCAAGGTTTTCTTGGTTTTTTGTTATCTCAAGAAGCTTGAATCTATTCCTGCTGTTGGTATCCGTTGGATTTTGCTGTTGATATTCTGCTTTCTTAGAACTTTGTCCTTTTGATGAAGTTTTTGATCCTGTTCAGGCATTTTTCTGAGAGGATTTCCAATGCTCTTTTTATCTTCCTGCCTCTGGATCTGTGAGCTTCTTCTTGCATGATCAAGCGAAGTGCTTGTATTCATGGCAATACCTGCATTTGAAGGGTATTTGTTCATAGTCTAGTTCTTGGATATGAGACCAGTCTGCCACTTTGAGGTTTATTGCTTCCAGGAGTCCGCGTTCCAGATCTACTTCAATGCAGATCCATGCACATGAGTATTGATCCTTTCGATCTACTCTGTCTATATATTTTCCGAGAGTATTCCCAATGGCTTCTAGTGATTCCGAATTCCAGCAATGGAGTGGTAGATGCGAGAGTCTTACCCAAACCGGGACAATGGAAGGAATATCTTGGGATGGATCGAAGTCTGGATTCCATTTGTTCATGTAGAGTCCTTGTGGTCCCATGAAATATGGTCCATTCTTGAATATTAGCTCGCGATCTTGTTTGTTTTTTAATACAAATGCGAAGAATCCTTTCCCCAGGAAGTAAGGGTTTACTTCTTTTGCGATTAGTGGTCTCTAGTTTTTTTGCACCCAGATTTCAGTGGATTTCGGGGAGGGCCATAGGCCTATAAATTGGCCTATCAATACCCAATCCGAAAGATTAAGATTTGTTCTGCATGTCTGCTCTATCGGAAGTGCAATTGTAGGGATCTCATCAATTTTCTTCACAAACTTTTGTTGTGAGGCAATGAGGGGATTTTCCCCTTGGGCAACGACAAGCTTCAAGAAGTCAGGTAGATCGGAGGGGAGAGGAGGGCCTCCTTCCAAGGCCATAATAATGGTGGCCAAGCTAAATTTGCCGGTGATGGAGGAGTCGAGAGGATCCAAAGTTAGAGTTTAGTGGTCGTCATCAAAAGTAGTCAGCGATCCCATAAACGAATCTTGCAAGGGAGGAGCCTTGGCGAAGGCACCAGGGCTATCACTCCTAAGGATTTTGAGCAGGTCAGGTGTCCTTGTGTTAGCACCTAAAGATTCGAGCAAACCTCAATTGACAGGGAGTGCAGCAGTGGGAACTGGTCCAGGTGGACCCAGCCCCGAACGGATGGGGTCAGGCTAGCTCTCGGCAGGGGGCCGTTGATCAGTCGTGTAGAGGGGGTCGCCGATCAGTCATGCAGATGCCTCGCATACTTTACAGTATTTCCCTAGTCACTTTATTAAAGTGAGCTTTTTTTATAATTAGATAAAGTTTCCCTTTGATTTTTTTTTTGAAATTCCAATAATCTTGATTTTCTTAAAATAGAAAAAAATATTTTTGATTAAATAAACTATAACTTTGCTCACGGGGCATGAAATAGATGATGAATGGGTGTACTGTTAAGGAACTCCTTGTGTTAGGTCACCAGTTCAAAACTATGTGGATACTAGCTTAAAAAAAAACTATAACTTTTAACCTAAAAAAAACTACATCAAAATTAAATGAAAGATAATTAAATTGGTTAAAGATTTGCACACAACAAAATATAGGATGATCCTACTTGATGGTAGATGCTTCCATGTTGATTGTCATAATGAGTATTTTCAAAAAGAATGGTAGATGCTTCCATGTTGATTGTCATAATGAGTATTTGCAAAAAGAAGATGTAGGCCATACTTATGAGTAAAGACGTCGAGGAAGAAGGTAATGTACCTCTACATGCATGATTTAAAAACATAAGATCCTCTATTATATTTCATATGAGGAATGATGAATGATATTAGACAACCTTGTTTTACTCGAACCCAATTCTGGATATTCACTATGGGCATCATTTTTCTATTATAATTTATAGGTTAATTGACTTCACATTCAAATATTGAAGAAAAAAGAAAGATATTATTCGATATATATATATATATATATATATATATATATATATAGAGAGAGAGAGAGAGAGAGAGAGAGAGAGAGAGAGAGAGTATTGATGTAGATTGATGGGAACAAAGGAGGAGACTTTAATGGTGAATTTTCTAGGGTTTTTGCAAGTCATACTTTCATTAGGATGGGTTTAATTTTTAGGGGAGAACTATGGTGGAATTGGATATAGTGGATTATGGGAAAGGCTCCCATAGTCTAGTGTCGACTTTTTGCACATGCGAAGAATTGGCATCCCTTTGGGGAGATTCAAAATTCATAAAAGGATATCACATGGACAATGCATATGTACAACACGAGCATCATAATTATGGTGTAGAAGAATACCTTACTAGCATTGACAAACCCTTTCTTGAGAATTCGTTGTCTAGAGTGCAACTTGTGGAGAACCCATTAGAGAATTCTCGGGTCTTGGAGGACCTTGAACCCATTAGAGCTTGGGAAAGTTGTGCAAAGGAAGATTCGAAAGAAGAAATGCATGTGAAGTAAAATGGAAAAAGTAAGAATGATTTTAGGGCATGATGTGTAGATGAGGCAGGTGGAATACTTAGTGGACATAGCACTTTTTGGATGCTTCATGGGGAAACATGCGAGAGTATGGACATTAAGGGAGTGGATAACTAAGAACTGGGTTCCAATGTTGGGTTATATCCCCACCTTCTACGTTATGTTTAGGAATTGGATAAGCTTCATTCTCAATTCAAAGGAGGATTATTTACAACTATTATAGCGAGATTGTGCTTGGGGGCCCTTGGGTCTTTGTCTCAAGAAATTGTTGCCCATAATTGACCCTTGAAGCAAACAATTTCATATTAAAAAAAGCTAGGTAATGCTTCGAGGTTTTCCATGGGAATTGTAGAGGGAAGATATCCTAGAGAAGGTGGGGAACTTGTTAGGACATTTTGTGGCTTTAGTAGATGCATGGGAGGAGGAGGTGGACAAGAAGATGGCACACATATTAGTGGAATTGGAGCCTAGGGAGGGGTTATTTGCAGAGTTGGACATAGATTGGGGTCGAAGATTATTTACATAAAAGATGGATTATTGAAGGATGCATTTTAGATGTAATTGGTGTAAGGTGGTAGGTCATCTTTAGGGAGATTGTCCAGTAGGGGTATGTGATCAACCTAAGTAGAAGAAAATATGGGTTAAAAAGGGAGGTCCACTATGAAGGATTTAGAGTTAGATAAGGGGGTTATGGACCCTTTGGAAATGGTTGAATGTTTAGAAGAGGGGAAGCTAGGGTGAGACCATTTAGTCAACTAGGAATGCAAAGAGAAGAGGTTGAGGCCTTCTTGCCCTATCATAATAAGGAAAAAGGATCGAGTCCTTGTAATCCTTGAGCCTTGGAGAATTTTTCTTTACCAGTCAATAAGGAAGGCAAGCGGTACATGCTTGGTGGTGTTAGAGTGGAACCCTTTGTCTCGGGTAATGAGGTTGGAATCCCTGAACTACTTAGCATACTAGATGAATCTCTTATGGCCACTCAATGGTATGATGAGAATAAGCCTAAAATTGTCTCCTCTTATCTTCTTAGATCGAGGTGGAAATAAAGTAGGATCTTGGGGGGTTAGAAGGGGGGCTAGCGATAGACAACGAACCTCCTTCATGTAGGTAGGAATTCCCACATTTCATTGGCTAAATCAGTAGCAAAAAAATAAGTTAGGGAGGGGAACATACTACTATTCGCAGGTCACTTAGAGCGGGAGAAGCCCAATCCAAGGTTCCTAAATGATCCTCCTCTCCTTAAATGTCAAGGGGGTTAGAGGCACCCATAAATTACAATCCCTAAAGAGAGTGTAGTGTGCATAAAAATAGATTTGATTATGATTCAAGAGATGATGTGCTTAAGCAAGAAGGCGTTAGGGGTCTCATATACTTTCCTTAAAGACTGGAAATTCTGGTCACTAGATGTTGTAAGGGATTTTTGGTGGTTTAGTAACTACTTTGAACCATAACTTAGATCCTATCTCTTCATCTATAATGAGATTAGGGATATTGGTTGAGCTTACCATGAAGGAAATAAGTAAGAACCTAAAAATTTTGAATGTATATGGTCCATATTTTGAGAGGAGGACCTTTTGGGAAAATCTAGAGGAGTTGGGGATTATTGGGACAATAATATGATTTTAAGAGGGGATCTAAACCTAATAGTTTCCATTAGATAAATTCGGGGGGAGTTTGCAAGGCAAGACCCTCTTAAGGATTACTTTGCACATCTTTTTGGGAGCAATCAACTTGTCAATATGGAACCTAGGAAATTAATCCCACCTAGATGAATGTTAGATGAGAGAGGGAAGGCATATAAAAAAGACTAACAAGTTTTGGGTGGTAGAGGTCTTCCTTTTTTATAGTTATGTTACTAAATATTGGGTTGGTTTTGGGGCCTTATCATATGATCTGCCGATTTTTTTGAAGATGGAAAAGGAGGAAAGGAAGGTCCCGGGTCGTTTAAAATTTAATCATTCATGGTTACTAGAGGAATATTTTAGATAGATGATAATCTCATAAGTGGATACTCGTGAACTTGGAAGAAGGAGAATCAGTTATGAAACAGTTTGCTGACAATATTATAAGGATTAAGGGGGAAATGAAATGATGGGAAAAAGCTCTGGATGATAAAGATCTTACAATCATAAGAGAAGTGGAAAATAGTATTTGAGCCCTTTGCGGTCATAATGATGCTAGTATTTTTTTTCTGAAGAGGAAGCTAAGGTTCTTAAAGTACTTGAAGGAAAAAAATAGATTTTAGATAAGGAGGAGATTGCTTGGAGACTGAAAAGTAGAGCGTTATGGCTGCAAGAAGGGGACAATAACACCAATTTGTTTCACAAATTCTCAAATCCTAGGAAGCAGACAAATACCATACGGGTGGTTAGGCATGCTAATGGAAAAATGGCAAGGTCATTCAAGGAGAAATCATAGGCAAGCAAGGCACATTTTAGATCTCTCTTTACCAATCACAAAGAGGCAAAAATTGGGGAGATCATGAGGATTATCGAACTAGTTCCCAGCCTTATAGGTGAAGACATAAACACAACCCAGTCCTAAATGAGCTATCGATAGAATTATACCTAGGCTTCCATGATCTCTTGAAAGATGGTCTAGTAAAAGTGATTGAGGAAAATAGGGTTTTTGGGAAGGTTTTGGGGGCTATTAACTCAACATTTGTTGCTCTCATTCCAAAACATCAAGGTGTTGTCATGTCTAAGGATTACATGCCAATTTATTTATGTAATTTACTTTACAAGCTCATCTATAAGACAATTGCTAACAAATTGAGAGGTATTTTCTCAGGTATTATTTCATAGGAGCAATTTGGATTTCTAATAGGCATATTCATGATGTTGTAGCCACAAAACAAGATGGCATGCACTTAATCAAAGCTCTAAAACAGGCTTCAAGTATTTTGAAAATTGACTTGTCCAAGGCCTATGACTAAGTGAACTGCTTGTTTCTAAGATTAGATCTATTATAGTTGGGTATGGGAGTTCATACTGTCAATTGGATAATGGCATGCCTTGCATTGGTATCTTTGTAGTGTTGATTAATGGTGCTCCTTCAGGTTTCTTTGCGACTTAAAGGGGTTTAAGGCAAGGTTGTTCACTATCCCCTTTCCTTTTCTTGTTAGTGGCATAAGACTTGAGTATATTAATAAATGATGCTAGAAGGAGTGGGGTCCTCAAAGGGATTAATAGGCCAAATTTTGTAATTTTAACCCACCTTCTCTTTGTCAAGGACTTCTCTATTTTTGGGATGGGAACATTTCAAGAAATAAAAGTAATTAAGGAACTATTGGACCTCTTCTGTAATTCTATAGGGATGCAAATTAACATACAAAAATCCAAAATCATGATTAATGCCTTAGTAGAGGAGTTGAAAGTCCAGGTAGAACAATTGTTTCCCATGGATATTAATGAGTTGGATCAATGAATTACATACTTGGGTTTTCATTTGAAGCCAAGTTGATATCAGTACAATGATTGGCTATGGTTGTTCAAGAAAGCAGAAGTATGAATTTTAGTTTGGGTCCACTTAGGGCTATCTAGGGGAGGTCAATTGGTTATAATTTAGTCTATTTTTTTAGAGCATTTTAGTCTATTGGATGTCAATCACAAAAAATCCTATTGGAAATTTAAACAAAACAAGCAAAAAATGTTATAGTTTCCAATGGACATGGAAAAGACTTAAGGAAGGTATACCTATGGTTAAATGGTTCGGTATTTCTACCTCAAAAGATTTAGGTGGATGGGGCCTAAAGAACATTCATCTCTTTAACTTGGCATTGGAAACAAACAATCTATGGAGGCTTGTATTCAACGATGGTATTTGGGGTAAGGATCTGAAAATAATATACTTGAAGGGTATCTAACTTGAAAACTAGTTTAGAACTGAAAGGAAAGGAACACAAGGGTGTTCTATTGTGTGGAGAGCCTTGGTTAGTGCAATGGTAGGAAAATGGATTGTTTGGAATATAGGAAATGGTAGGAAAGTCAGGATAGGGGAGGATACATGGATGGGGGCTAAAGGTAACTTCAAGTCATCATAATCCCTCCTTGAAATTCTTCATGCAAATGGGTTTTACCATCTCAGGCAGGTTGTTGTTCAGATGAACAATAATGTTTGGTCTCAAGGATGGGTGGCTATTGAATATCTCGACTTGCATAATGAACTGGCATAATAGTGGAGGCAGTACATGCATAATATCAGCCACAATGTTGTTAAATTATTTAATTATGGGGAGCCCTTGTGTTGGTCCAAAAGCACAACTACAAGTAGATTCATAGCCATAGCCAAATTTAGATATGCAACTATTGTCGAGGAAGAAAGACCCGCAGACAAAGAATGGTGGTGGGGACTAGTGTAGAAGATGCCTGGCCCACTTAGAACTAGGATTCTATCATGGTTGGCCTTAGCAAAAAAAAATTACTAACATGGGATAATTGGCAAAAGAGGAGTTAGATGGGCTTGGGTTGATGTATTCTTTGTAAAATATCTTGTTTGTATCTTGTGCTTTTACTAAGGAAGTTTGGAAGGAAATAACACATGGGTTTGGTTTAAAAGACATGTGGAACAAGACTACCTTGGTTGATTGTCTGCGGGAATGGTTAATATATAAGGATGCAAAAGTCTATTGGGTATTGCCTCTTATTTGTGTGCAGTGGATATGGTGGGTTAGGAAGTTGATGTTGTTTGAAGGGAAGGAATGCACCATTGCTTTGTTGGCTCACAAAATTAGAATGTCTATTCAGGAACATAAGCGGGGTCATAATGAGAAGAGTCAAAGGATGCTTCTAATGCCAAGCATTGAATTTTACAAACCTTGGGGTTATTTTGATGGAGCTCGCAAAGGGGTTCTTGTGAATTATGGAGTAGGGGAAATATTATACAAAGATTCCTCTCACCATTTTAGTTTAAAATTTGGAATTGGCATATGTACCACTAACAGAGGTGAGTTCCTAGCATTGTGGATTTTGTAAAGAGAAATTAAGATAAAAGGCATGAAAACTCTACAGGTGATGGGTGACTCAAAATTTGTTGATGACTGGGAAAATAATAAAAACAAGGTGGAGAATTTGGTTTTGGCTCCTATCTTGGACCAAAGCAAAGAGGTAATGATCTCGTTTGATGACATTACCTTTACTATTATATTTAGAGAATATAATACACAAGTAGATGACCTTTCAAAGGAGGCTATGAATGTGTAGGAGGGGACCTTGATCGAATCAAAATACCGAGGGGGATCCTTCCAGGCATCCACAAACTATACTTTGTTTTAAAGTTCCACCAGTCAGGCTTGTTTATGCTCTTAAGGCATTTCAATTTAGATCTGTCTTTTAGAAAGTCTAGAATGTAGGTGATGGGGTTTACATGAAATGATCGATCATAGAGGTTGGGATAGCCTAGAAGGCTATAATTTTGTCCTGTAATTTTGTTAAGGGATGGATAGACAAAATATGCCTTATGAAAGCATGGATACTATATGATAGTGTTGCAACATATTAGGGTTAGACAAGGTAGTAGACAATCTGAATAGATCCTGAGAAGGGCAATCCAATATATATATATATATATATATATATATATATATAGAGAGAGAGAGAGAGAGAGAGAGAGAGAGAGAGAGAGAGAGAGAACCTTACTATTATTGCAAGGTTATATGAAAGATAGTTCTTTTGAATTGACGAGTTAAAGACTTAAATGAGGTGACCATGTTCCCTCTAATCCACATTGATCATGGATGTAATCAGGAATGAAAATAATAATCGAGGATATAATGCTCAAGATTAAGGGCTTTGTGCTCGTTTAGAAGTCATTATGGATATCATCGTTTTGTTATGTATTAGTTTTTCGAGTTATCACAGCCCTCAGGTTGTTTAGATGTATTTGAGGCCATGCTGAGGACATTAATATATCAATATTTTGCTTTGTGTGGGTGAAGGAACTGAACATACAGTGTTGGACTACTGCTTCATATTTACCTATGTTTGTATTATATAACTTTGATTCAAATAGAATATCAAGTTGCAGTTTTTTTCTTATTGAAAAAAAAAGTCATTTTGGATATCACAACATTTGTCGGTAAAGTTATATGCTAATTAATTCGACATTATATTATCAACCGGGGAGTCGTAAACTTAAAGGTGTCGGCATTGTATGAGGGTTGAAGGCTAATTTATCCTAACTTAATGCAGTTAAGCACACTTCAACACAAAAAATGAACTAACACCTCAAGAGGAAGTCCAACATGGGAGACTTTATCTCACGAGTTAGGTCTTTAATCTCCCTATTGATACTTGAAGCTATACAAAAATCAAAGCACAAGAAATTGAAAATATAAAAATTCAAAATGAGGGAAGTATAAACTAAGTATGACAAGTGAATTTACAACTAATTATCCTTATCAAACAACATAAAATATGTTAACAACCCAAACTATGACAACATTTAAAATTACAATATAACTTGGGTCAAATGCAAACAAATTTCAAATTACAAAACTTCACACTAAATACTACAAATTAAATATTAAAAATTACAAACTAAAAAAAATAACTTTATTAACCACAAACTACACCTTTACACAGAATTCAATACAAGTTTTAACTCTACCTTAATTCCTACCCAACTACCTATGCTATCTACCTAATGTTTTATGGGCATGGAATACTATTTTTAACATAGAATATGATGCAAATTTAAAATTTTACAACACTAAACTTTTTTTTTTTTTTTTTCCGCTAAAAAACGTACTATTGTTATTCATCAGGTGAATCAAATAGTACATGATAAACAGTCGAAATCGACCATTCCAAAAAGTACCAATATATCCAAAATATACAAGGATTACAAAAAGCAAAATAACAGGCTACAACCCCTAGAAGTACTCAGTATGAATCTAGTGCGGTAGTAAGAGAGAGCCACTGTCAATAAGAGCGCCATCAAAGAACTCGTCCCAAAGGAGGCCTTCTACCCTGTCTAATGCCTATTTAGAGAGCTGATATGCAAGTGTATTGTGCTCCCGATATATGTGCTGCAAGGTATATTTATGGAAACTCTTCAGTACAGCTTGAATATGCTTGCACCAGTAAGAAAGATTCAGTACCTTCATACCAAATTCTCTCCTTGCCCATTTTATAGTAACACGGGAGTCACCAAATATATATACATGAGGCAGACCAAATAAAAATGCCACCTATATGACACACCAAAGAGCAATAAGTTCAGCTCGCATATTGATACCAAAACCGCACTTAAGTCGCATATTAAAATAATGATCAGAATTGAGGAATATAATACCCCCAGCCCCACAATTACCAGCATTAGCAGTACCATCAAACACTAAACTTATATACAAGAATACATCCTACAGCAATAACTTTTTTACTATTTTCTAAGCACTGCAATTTGAAATATTATGCACATACATGTAAAATTAAACCAATAAAATATTCCTATTCAAATTATTCCAGAACAAGGCATGGATATATATATAAAGGAGGACAGAGTATTAAAAAGGAGACAGAAGAATATGAAGCGTACAAGTAAAGTTATGCGGCTTGAAATAGAAATTACAACGCTCCCTGGAAATTGAGATTCAACGCTTCTCAAGAATAGAAATTTATTTGGACTCAAGTCTTTGGTGATTTTAATTTAATCTTCAAGCAAATTCTGGAAACACAAATTATCTACCAAAGGCATCTAAAGCTTGAAAGGAAAGCAGATAAAGAACTGGAACTTCTACCTATTGTCTATCAAAGATCAAATAGCTCCACTTAGAGACAAAGTATTCTACAGACTTCTCTCAGATTTCACAAGAAGTTAACTATAGTGCCTATAACTGGAATGATAAGAAACAAAAGTCTATTCAACAACTCAATCTGCAATTGAACTGTGTAGAAGTTATATAAAAGATGTCAACTCTCAAAAGAGAAAATATGCAATCCTACATGCCGAATTCAAAACAAATCCCAGTCTTAATTTATGTACCAGCTAAATCAATAGACAACGTGTTAATTCAAATGGTGGAAACATCTTCATATAAAACCCAAACTATGAATCCAAAGAGGAAAATTAATGGAATGAATTCTATGATTAATTTAATTCAAATTGAAATACATGATCTAATCTACCAAAGGAAAATATCAATTGTACAAAGCAATGTTGTATGCAATAAAATTCTACAGGAAACTAGCTTACACGCAGAGCATCTACAGAGCATCTATTTAACAAAACAGGGTATCAATAACAAACTGCATTGCAATCATGTACATGAAATTCACAAAAGGCGTCAGCTATGTAAATTGGAATTCACAAATTAAAAACGTTTATGCTACTCAATACAAAACTCTTTCACTCAGAAATTGATGTTAAACGTAGATAAGGAATACCTGTATAAGCTGTGAGCAAAATTGCAAGAAAGAATAGAGCACAATCCACAGGATGGCCAGTGCCAGGAGTTTCACAATGCAGACACACAAATTATAAAAAGAATCTCATTTCCGGAAATTTGATTCTTCATTAAATGGAAACGGGGTTACAAAATTATCAGTCTTATGCCCAGCTCTCCTCTATATCTCATTTCGAATGAGTTACAGGTATATATAATAAACAAGGGGAACTCTTTCACTCAGACATTGATGTTAAACGTAGATAAGGAATACCTATATAAGCTGTGAGCAAAATTGCAAGAAAGAATAAAGCACAATTCACAGGATGGCCAGTTCCAGCAGTTTCACAATGCAGACACACCAATGAGTTACATGTATATATAATAAAAAAGGGAAAACATTAACCACTTAAAGGATCGTTCCCTTGAAGATAGCAAATGTCTAACTAAACATAGAGATTTCAGTTCCATATTAATTACAAATAGCTCACTATCCCGAACCACCAAATCGCGACCTGGGTGGAATTTGATGGTTCACTAACCATTTGGGATCACCAATGAACAAAATCCATGTGGCAGATTTGGTAATGGAGTCCCACACATATGCTAACCAACGATTACTCTTTCGCAGACGTGCCAGATTGAATGTCCATTGAGTGCCGGATTGCGAAATTTTCATATCTACCCAACGCAACAAGGTATAAACCAAGTAATTAGTTTGAGTGTGATTTTTAATTCATGAAACGGTTAAAAATAAGTAAAATTAATGTAAAATTATTTCCATTAAGCTTCTATAATATTATCTTTTCAAAATGTTAGATTAAGAACCAAAATGAAAGATTGATCTGCATTTACATAGTCAAAATGTTTAGTTTCCATACATAATTAAGCTTAAAATTTGAGATAAGATGAAAAAAATAGAGATCCATCAACATCCATGAAAAATTAAAATCTAAATCTAACAATAAAAATTAACTCATTATTGTTAAACTAGAATATTTTAATAGATTTTCATGTGAAGGACTATGGTTTGTATATTTTGTAAACCTATATATATACCTAACCTTATTATGTGCGTCATGTAGTTTTAAGCCATAACATTGTAACTAGAGAGAGGAAATGTATGATGAAGGGTTGTGTCTTAAGAATCACGTAGAAATATTGAGTCTTTATTACAAATTTTAGGTGTAATAGATTTGACTAGAAAGTTTGATATATGTTTTCTAGATTAGTCTATTACTTTTCTAAGTTAAAATAACATTAATTGATATCAAAACAATCATTATTTTATATCAAAATATTTTTATTGATATTAATGAAAAATATATGGAAAATAATTTTATTGACATCAATAAAAAATATATGGGAAACATTTTTATTTACATCAATACAAAAGATATAAGTTGTTATACATAATTTTCAGTTTGATAATGTAACACTCTAACTTTAAACATTAGTATAAGTATAAATGACATATGGTAGTAGTAAAAAGATCATTTAATATATAAAAATAAAAAGGAATATGTACAATGTAATTGAATTTAAGTGCATGGTGGTAGTAGTAAGAAGATTAGTTAATATCTAAAAATAAAAATGTACATGCCCATTGTAATTGAATTTAAGTGCCTGTATGGCAAGTGTGCCATCCATACAAAATTAAGAAATTAAGTACAATTTGAAAATTAAGTAATAAAGAAGGGGCAAGACCAAGAGGAAAGGGGCTCTAGTTTTGCTGATTGATTTCGGGGTTTGTTGCATGTTTATGTTGGTATTCTGTTGTTTATGAATGCACTTGTTTGAGATGAAGGTTAAGGAGGAGGAAATTGTTGAAAAAAGGTTGATAGAGAAAAAAAAGAAGGTCTCACCTAGCCTCGCACAGGGTTAATTGTTGAGGGCTCGGGAGCCTCAACTTCTACTGGGGGTTGGTTGGGTGGAGTGTTGTCCCTCCAACTGTTGTTGTTGATATAGGAGCTGGTGATTGACAAAGGACAAGGCTTGCATGCATAATTGGTTAAGTTGGTCATCAATAAGGTAAGTACATAGTCTTCTCTTTGGGTTACAATTTTTTAAATTCTGCTAGTTATTTAAGTTGTATTAGAATTGTTGATCAATTTCTTGAAGATAATGAATTTGACTGTCAATAGACACTTGATAGATTAAATCTAATTATTTTCTGAATATTTCTCAAGGAATCTATTGTTTAATTAAGTTTAAAGTTTGCTTTAAAAAATGGGTTGTTACATTTGGTTCAAATACTTAGGAGCTTAAGGGCTACAACCAACTAGATTTTATTTTGTCCCAATATTAAACAATTTATTTTATAAAAGATCTGAAGTATTTACCACATAAAACATTATGATAGGTGCTGGGGTTTGAATCCATATCTCTTGCTATAGAGTAAGTGTCTTTCTTAGCCTCCATATTTTTGGTAGAATGAAACAATAAATCCAATGGATGGCAAAACATTATTGTATTATGCTAAAGCAGATAAAGGGATTGCTAAACTAAGCCCATGACAAAGATCGTTGTTGCATCACAATTGTATATATCAAAATAGTTCATAGACAAATCAAGAGCGTAAGATAAAAAAAAATTGCAATAGATTTTGTTTGTAGGTTAAGCTTCAACCCTTCATATCCTCTCCATTTAGGCTTGGACTCTTTGGACAATTATTTTATACATTAACTACTAGCAACAAAAAACATGCAACATAAATTTTAAAAAAATCGCACACATTCTTATCACATTTTATCTTAAACAACCAAGTTTCAATCATAAAATAGAAACATAGCGAGGTTGACCCTCAAATTCCAAGCACTTCTAGAAAGATTGAACTTGAAGGAAAAATGACAAAAGGTTACGACACATAATCTTCTTAAACCAACAATGCGTAAGTCTCATTTGATTCTTTTATGGCCTTTCGACAACCCAAAATAAACCTTCACCATTTACGTATACTAAAATTCGCTCATGCACTAAAAATAATAAATTTGTGCACACATTATTTGATTCAAATAAAGAGGATTTTTACAGCTTAAAGGCTGTGATCTTCCCTCGTTACATAATGCCTACCTCATAGTGTTACATAATAATCCTCCTAACCACTTGGACATAATGGTGGTAATCATTTGTTCATATGAAATCGCTCTTCAAACATCAATTCCAAGTATTGTGGACATAATGGTGGTAATCATTTGTTCATGTGAAATCGCTCTTCAAACATCAATTCCAAGTATTGTGGACATAATGGTGGTAATCATTTGTTCATATGAAATCGCTCTTCAAACATCAATTCCAAGTATTGTGAAACACGTGTATAACCAGATTAGTTTTTATTTGTGGTGTTTATATATATTTCATTACTTGGAAGCACATCCACGACAATTGGATTATTGCAGTCTAGTAATACCTCTGATATTTTAAATGGAATTCACTTGCATGCATCATTTTATGGTGTGTTAATTAATGCATCTTGGAATGCTAGTCATGATGCCATGACATGATACGACTCTGCAATGTATGGAATTATATTTTAAGGTTTGGTGAATTCCATATGAACATATTTCTCATGGTTCATCAGGCATCCTACAGAGTTTCTTGTAGGGAATCAAATGTAATAAAGAACGAATTAAACGAATTATAAAGGAAAACTTTTAGGTTTTGTCAAAATAGAAATTTGACGATGGAACTCCAGTAATCATTATTCTTATTTTTTGGGAGATAATATTAAAACCTTAGAATCAAAGGTTATATCTATGTGGTAATTCAAAAAGTTGCATCAAAGGAAAGCTACTCTATTTCAGCAAACACATTCCGTCATTCATAACAATACCTTTAAGTAAAAATTCAATACGGAGAGATTCCTTTAGTCAAGAGGGCATTACTATTTCACCAAAGATATAGTACGTATCAAAAATCATGCAATAGTGGGGTTATATATTAGATATGTAGTTTGATTCAAAAATCAATTTAATATGTAAATGGTGGGGTTATATATTAGATATGTAGTTTGATTTAAAGATCAATTTAATATGTCATACATGTAACGTGTGCCAAATTATTTGTATGAAAGTCTTATATAATTGTCTCACTTTTACTTTGTTTGAATCATGGTAACTTGTGATCCTATAAACAAATGTAGGGACCTTCTTTGTGATGTCCATTTCATAGTGATCATTCCAGGTGGTTATTTCATGTTAATTAGGTCTAAAATTGTTATATTATTAAAGTGACATTTTAGATGGTATTGAGGTGTTCCATGGAATTGACCATGGTATGTAGTCTAAAGAAAGATTAAAGGAGGGGCAACGCCTCATTGGAGGACATGTTGATTTGACTTGATTACTTGTATGTCTGGTGATCCAGAGTTTTCGTTGGGGTTTGGAAAAACCCCTCCATATCTTGTTTGGTTTCGGTGGTGCAAAATCCACCCTAGCTAAACTTCGAGAAATCCATTCCAGGTTTCCAGTCGGGCTTCAATTGATAATTGCAATTCGATTTGTGATCTGAAGTGATTGCTTAGACAAGTTTGCTTGTAGAGGCCGAGTTCTACAGAATCGAGTTCCTTTCTTAGAGTCTTTGCTTGTGGAGATCGTGGGGCTTGTTGAGGGACCGATTCTCCATTTGATAGCACCGTGGATATTAGAGGAGGGTCGAGCTACTCCATTGTGGTTATGTAGCATGGAGTTGGGGGTTTCTAAGGGGCTTCCCCTCTCATTTACTTAATCGTAGTATGGAGAAGAGTGTCGAGGCACTGTGGAAGGAATCACGAGCTCATAAGAGGGAGTTCGTAAGCCTAGAGAGGAGTCCGAGAGTGGGGAGCAAATCGTGAGATATCTAGGAGGCGCATCCAAGCATAGAGGGGCAGAGAAATTCATCTCGTGGAGAGACCGAGTTCGTATGGAAGCCACATTGACATGAGAGATAGAACGATTCCATTTGTGGGAGTCGAATTCATGTAGAGGGTCTGATAACCCTTGTGGGGGTAACTTTAGCTGGTGGCGGTCACATTAACATGAGGAAGAGTCTACCTGGTTGAGGAAGACCAAATTCATTGAGGCTTGGGTTCAGTGGGATGAGGGATGGGTTCATCCTTGTGGGAGGGATGGGTTCATCTTTGTGGGAGGGATGGGTTCATCTTTGTGGGAGGGCTGAGTTCTACTGAGGTAGAGATCAAGTCGTGAGGGCTAGATTCAGAGTCAAATATCAATTGTGAAGGCTGTGTATACTTGAGTAGGGTCGAGTTTTCTGTTGGGACCGAATTCATCCAGGGACAAGTAGTCCTTGATTGCATTGGCATAATTGTTTCCAGGTTTCTGTTGTGATGTTTATTGCTAGCTGTTGTAGCAACCAAAGCTAGTCATATTGTCTCCATTTATGTTTCATAATAAATGTCAATGTCAGTCCTCTTATGTTTTTATGGGTGCAATTGGAATGGCCTTTGAATGTTTGACGAAATGTCTATAAAGAATGCAATTTGATTAGAAAGTTATAAATTAATGTAATGTTGCAATTTGATTAGAAAGTTATAAATTAATGTAATGCAAGCTGTTTGACAAAAACACATAACCAATACACACCAACAATAGCAACAAATCATAATATTTGTGTGCGCCTATCCTACTTGGGAACATCACATTCTCCTTTACAATGGTTTGATTTGTTTGTTGTTCATCTTTTATCTCTCTAAAACTTGATTGGAATTTACACATATCTTAAATCCAAGTTTTGTTGAGTTGAATTTGAGCAAGATTCCCGTGCACACTTTCCCACTGTGCTTTGTCAAGAGTCTTTGTTTCTTTGCTTGGGAAAAGAGTTTGCGGCAATGAATTTTATTATTGCTATCTGAAGGTGATCTATTTTTTGTTGGCATGTTGCGTTATTAAGCTATTTTAAAGTGATCTATTTTTTGTTGGCATGTTACATTACTAAGAAATTTTTTATTTCAATACAACTATAACAAATATTGTTTTGTTATTGTTAGTTAATACAGTTCTATGTTATTCAATTATACTTTTCATTTTATTTTTCAATTATCCCACATGAAGAGATATAATGAAGCACAAGTGGGAAATTTCATTATATAAAAGTTCTTAGGCATTAAAGTAGGGATGTATAGGTGAATGCGTGAATGGGAGTCTTTGGAAAAAGTTCTATCTTATCTTGGAGACTCTAATTTATTAATAATGTTTGTTGAAGATTTATAAAACCTTGTTTACTACCATGTTTTCCAAGTTCTATGATAGCTGCTACATACTCAAAATGATTCATTCATTTTAAAATTTATTTATAAATTTAAAATTGTTAACTCAATGTTTACACGAAATCTACATAAAATTTATTAAATTGTTATGTTTTAAAATATAAAATCAATGAACTAAAATAATTACAATATCAATTGATGTTGAAGTTGTTGCATAATAAGACATTTTCTCTCCCAGTGCTGGCAGGTGCGGGAGGAGCCATTTATGACTCCAAGGGGAACAAACAGAAAGAGTATACCTGTGGAATTGGGAGAAAAACAAACAACAGAGCAGAGTGGTTGGCCTTAATAAAAGGTTTGGAGATTGTTAAGAACATTGACATAGACTAGCTGGTGGAAATTGATGATTCGTTATTGATCATCAGAGAAGCCAGGAACCTGACGAGGAATAGAAAACCCCTGACCTAAAAAACGCACTACCTTATGAACTTCCTTCATGTGCTGAGATCATTTAATCGGACAACAGATGTCTTCGAAAACAATGGATCAAGGTTGAATTGCGGAATTCTGGTGAGTGATCAACATCACCATGAGATTCATTCGGTTCCATAAGCATCCCTTTGATGTTTGTTGTTTGCTTGAATAATTTTTTTAATAAAAATTCAAATAACATGGAGGTTTCCACTCTCCATGTGGATTCTCGACCCCTCTATCCTAAGATCCTCGGGGGTTCTCCACACCCTCACCACTCACTCAACTCACGGTCCAGAGGGAACCCGCCACCCTCTCTCCACTGATGGCTTGCATTCAATTCCCCTTCTCTCGAAACACTTCAGAGGTATCATGCAACCTTCAATGCTTGCGGGGGACAGTTGGTCGCCATGCGGTGCAACCATACAGCGAGTATTGTGGATGGGATTGGCATATCACTTGGCATGTGGGAAGGAGCCCGAACCGCCCTGAACCTTAACTCTGTGTCTATTCGAAATTTGATTCATAACCTTTGCACAATGGGAGAGTTCAATGCGCATGTCTGGGATTGTGATGCGTCTAGGTGTTTGCGGTACAAGAAGTCACTCTGGAAGCGCGATAGGAACTCCACTATGACAGATTCGAAATCTTGCTCTCGTCTGGATGGTAGCCAAGACATGGATGAAGATATTCTTGCAAGCTCCCGTATTCATGCTCCTGGACAATTCAAATTTTTTGGGCTGGAAAGGAAGTGGGTTACTCCTATGGCGAGGAAGGAGCACGAAAGCTTTGGCTACTCGCTCTTTCCAGATAGAAATCCCAACTCGACGGATATTGTTAGTCAGATGAAGAATATGGAAGACCATTTCCAACTTATTCCCAACGAGAACTTGGACTTAAAAAGAGCCATCGCCCGACTCTTTTCTTTGGCTCAGGCCACACATCTGGAAGTTAGAAATGGTAACAACTAGGGGAAGGCAAGGCCAGGAAGCCTTGAGGAGATTAACGACAGGGTCTGCATCATCAACATGAATTCGAGGTTCGAGAAAATCAACAAGAATTTCAAATAAATGGAGAAGAAGCTGGACGCTCTGAGGTCCGACGTTGGGAAGATCCACTTGGCTCAGCATTCTGGAGGAGAATCTGCATCAGGTCGGCTTGAAGACACCTCAGAGGACACTCTTCGTTGTCACTAATCTTCTGGCTCTGGTTCTTTCCTTTCTGTATTCTGTTCTAGCCCCTCTTGGGTTTAGTATTTTTGTTTATGTAATGCATGCCTATAAACGCCTATGTTTGAACCACCTTGATGTGCATAGCGTTTCTGGACGGCTTGTATTTGGGTTTTTGTTGTTCACGCTCAGTAGTAAAAGGCTAAAAACTGTGGGTGCAATTTGGAACGACAGTCACTCTACCTCACATGATTATGCTCTTTGCTCTATTTCTGCACTTTTTTGCTTGGTCAGTTTGTTAGAAGCTACAGTCCTCACAGTTTAGCGAATTACATTGTTAGCTCTAGAATAGTCAATGACGAACATGGTGAATCGGATGCTACACTCATGTGGGAGCACTCCTCTATCAGATATTTGTAATTTCCATTTTCTTTTTATATAATCAAATGCTTCAACCGTAAAAAGATAAGACATTTTCTCTCCCCTTCAACTCTACAAACCCATAAAATTAGTAATGCTCTCTCCAATTGATATCCTACAACCTTAATATCAATAAGTGTGCAACAAACTAATTGCAGTAGCAACTTTTAACCCTAATTAAATGTAAATTTCTTAGGAAAAACTTCAGAAAGGAACTAGTATATCAATTGTCTATTCATCAATAAAAGATTATTAGATAACTAGAAAAAATTAAATGGGGTATTATAATAAAAAGAATCTCTACTTACCTAATTGATGACCAACTTAAACCATTTGCATGCAGACCTTGTCCTCCTTCAATCACAAGCTCATCATTCTGCAACAACAGTTGGGGGGACAAATCTCCACCCAACCAACCCCTAGCAAAACCTATGGCCCTCGATCTCTCAAAAATTAACACTTTGCCAAACCATGCAAGATATTAACTCTTTCCTCTATGAATCTATGTTCCCCCTGACCTCCTCCTTAACCTCCCTCTTAAACGGGTGCACATACAACTTAAAATCAACAACCAAGCATCAAACCCAAAATCCACTAGCAAGACTAGAGCCCTTTACCTCTTAGTCTTACCCCCTTTTTATTACTTAATTATCATATTTTATTCATTTTCTTACTTTTTGCATGGATGATACACTTGTCACCCATGCAACTAAATTAAGTTACAATGCACATTTTCATTTTTAAGTTTTATATATTACTTTGACATATTTACTATTACCATATGCCATTATACTTATACTTAGATATCCAATGTTGGGGTGTTGCATACTCTCCCCCTTCAGGAAACTTCGTCCAGAAGTATAACCCCATAACAATAAATACACAAATTTAATCAATTATGTGGATAATATGTAATATAGATATCTAGTACTATTGTGAAGATGAGAGATTTATACATGTGGCCATCATGTAGAAATCTACCACATGCACTAATACAATCATGGCTCCTTAAGTTACAACATGCTCTAGATTAATTCCCTAGGTGTCTAATATGCAATCAATCATACAATTATGCATCATTCTCATTATGCACTAATACAATCATGGCTCCTTAAGTTACAACATGCTCTAGATTAATTCCCTAGGTGTCTAATATGCAATCAATCATACAATTATGCATCATTCTCATTACACACTCAAGCATCATTCAAGTCAATAAAGAAAAAAAATGTGTACATTCACGAAACTTCCTCCTTCCTTACTCACCCTCCCCTTGAGAATCATACCATCCGCCACCTCCATAATTTTCTTTTCCAATCCTCTAGATGGACTCGCTCTCCATGGCATGGGCCCTCTACTGTAATCTATCCACATATCATACAATAGGCATCAAAAGTTTCTTGGAAAGTTACCACGGCTTAGCCACCCTCCCAACTTCCAGTAATTGTGCGGCCTCATTGAAATTAACCAAAATATGGGCCTCATCAATATTAACTGGCATCTAGTTAGATGTACCTTGATCCCGATATTAGGATCATTATACCTCGAGCATCTTGAAATTCTAGCCTATACCCCCTCCGTATACACCCTTTAGGCACTAGCCTAAGGCATAAGAATTCCTCTCCATATGCCTCCCCCCCGGTGAGGATTCCTCCATCCATGGATTTTTGGTAGAGGAGTTGAGAACCATTGGCATAAAGTTAATTGTTGATTTTGTCCCCCAACTGATAAGGTGTTTGTAGTATCCATTCTTAGTCGTGGTTACGGTCCCCTAAAAAATCCGAGAGTGATTAGCTTCTTAAGACTCCCTTTGAGTGGATCACCTAAAACAAACTTATACTCACCACAAATGAATAATGATTAGTAGTATTTTCCTTAAGATAGTAAGATATCATGAAATCCATTATGAATAATAAAGCAGTATAACTAATTATCATATGTAAATAATGCCTCGTCACAAGTTACATTTTGCATTAGAAGGTATCATAAGCTTTCATTATGGAATAATATGCCTCATAAAATAAGTTTTACTTATCATGAAATACCAACATGAATTAATTAAGCATTCTCCTAAAATACCAGTCCACGATATCATCAAGCATATTTTTTTTTTTGTAAGCTGCAAAGTTTTATTAGATAGTTAAAATCAAAATTACAGAGCAATGGGCTGGTAATGGTGGTCTAAGAGTACCGAACCACCAGCCCAGGAAATCAAAAGGATAAAAATGGGTGGAACTTGAGTTTCCAACCTTCCGCTCAGTACAAGGAGAGTCATAATGTTCAGTTAAGAAACAGTGGCTAAGAGAGACCATATGAAAATTGTTGAAATAAAGAAAAAGAGTAAGCATACCAAGACAAAAAAACTGAAAGTCATAGAGATCCTCCGGAACCTTATTTGCTTGCCATTGCATCATTGGGGGGGATTTATTCCAGAATTGGACCACTGAAGTTTTCCTCCTCCGTTTCCTCCTGATCCGACCTTTTGACAGGCTAGAGAACCACTTTACGCCAGGGAAGAGTAGTCTTATCCGCGTCTTCACAAACCCTCTTATAAGCTGGCTGGTCGATGGTGGATGAGATGGGGAAAGTGTGAGTGGTGACCTCCTTTCCACGTGGCCCCGAGAGCGTCGACCCCTTTTCCACTCCCCCGACAGCCACCGAAGTGTCTAGAACTCGCACAGCTCCATTGTTGTTGCCACCTGCATGAATTTCACCCACATGGCTTCCACCTGCACGGATCCCTCCTGCATGACCACCACCGACATAGCTCCCACTTGCATGGCTCCCGTTGGCATGGCTCCCTCCAGCAAGGCCTCCTCCAGCGAAATTCTGACCTCCAAATATGGTTTCCAGGGAGCTGGCCAGGCCTTCCAGAGAAGTCAAATGAGCTTTCATGTTCTAAGTAATGTCCCTAGCCTATCCTAGTTGGCCTTCCATTGAGGGCTCCCAGCATGTTTTGACGAGCCAGTAATGGTTGAAGCAACCATTGTTCTTCCTCGAGGAAAGGTGGTTGACCAGCAGACGGGCTTCCCAATTGTCTATAATTAGCCGAACCGGGATGGAAACGCCTTCTCCATAGCCATTTGTGGCAACAAAGTCCCGGTGACCTCCACTGCGACCCTTTCTCCCTCTGCGGGACCTTCCTTTTTGTCTAGACATGAAATCCAGAAGCTGGGGGCCTCTACCAGGAGCAGAGTGTGATGATGGAGGCAATTGGAAGGAGATTGCAAAAATTCTGAAAGGGGTAGCCTGATCAAACAAGTAGCAGATACAGAGAGTAAGCCTTTCCTACTGCTTTAACTTGTGCCTGTAGGAAGCCATTGACGCCACACGATTGAGCTTCATGGAGCTGGTACGAGGAGCTCTGTGACAATCTGGCTGAAGGGACATGGGAATTTACATTCAAATTTCTAACAACAAAGTTATTATCCAGGAAAAGACAAACACTCCCCCCAAATTGGCCAACAGAGTGCTTTGATTTTCGTAAGAGCTGACTCCTACTCTGTATGAGATGAACACCACCATTGTTTTTTTTGGTGAATATAGGGTTATGAAATGTTATGATCATCCTTTCATTTTTTGCAGCAGTAAAATTTAAATTTATACATGAGCTTCACCGAGGGGTTCAAATTGATCTATGTAATCAAGATGATATTGATAATGTAAATACAACTTATGAGTTGCATTGCATAACAATTTATGATCTAAGTGGAATACAAAGGTTGTTGAAGTAATGCATAAGGAGAATGAATTTAATGTAATTTGAAATATTTTTTGTGATGTATATTAATGGATTTTTCATATTTCAATACTTTCTAGATATTTCATTTGAGCATTAGTTATGGAGCTTCTTTTTACATAGGTTGTGGGAAGGTTGGACATAGGAAGTAATCATTCTAGTGTAGATAAGTTTTTGAAAAGTCATCTATGTAGGTGGACCATTTCGAACAAAAAAAGTTAATTTATTTTAAGTTATTATACAACAGAGAAGCCTAGATTTGATATGGTTGAAGGTGACCATTGGTCATGATCACAATTCCATTATAATTAAAGTTGTGTGCATGGTGGAACTATGCCCTAATGGATATTTCCCACCTTTGAATTGACCTGGAACCTTAAAATCAATCACACTTCATGATCAATAACTCCCCCTTCTCCGTTGCATCTTACTCAAAGTGTCCAAGTGCAGGACATTGTCGAAGAAGATCTAGGACTTCACGCTGGCCAGTTAGGAATTTGGAGTCGACGAAGTAATGAAGGTGATTCATCAACAGACTATTGATTCATCGACCAGAAGAAGGAAACTAGGTGAATTTTCATCCCGAGTTTTCCAATATAAGTTTCCATCTACTCTACTTAGATCATGTAGAAGCGCCCCCCTGCCACTACCAACATTGAGTGAATCATTGAGTTCATCGAAATTGCTGAAAAGAAGCGAAATCCAGATTGAGCAAAATTTCTCTTGGATTTCGATAGGAGCAGTAGAAGAAAGCAGACTTCCGAGACCCAACGAACCGACCTAAGTTCTAGACACTGGAAGTGAAGGTAAAGAACCCGCTCTCAATAATCAGTTGGAAATAGTACCCGTCAAAGTTAACCCAGCACCTAATTATGTCTCCGGTAATAATCCACCAAATCCACCAGTCGATTTATCGGTCGAAGTAGAAAACATATCGCATACGACAGCTCACCTTCCATTTTACGAGGGTGATGAAGATCCCAGAAGACATTGGTTCATGTGCGAATCAATATGGGCAGCCAATATACTCACTAGTGAAGAACGACAGATGGCTCAGTTTGCTGGCTGTTTGCGAAAAAGAGCACTCACCTGGTACATGGGCTACATTGATAAAACACCAAATGCAACGAAGGCACAAATCAAGCAACACTTCCTATCTTTCTTCAAAACCTCGGATGCAAAATACCTGGCTACCGAGAAGTTAAAGACAACAGTCCAAAGACCGACAGAGATCGTAAAAGCATATGGTAAGAGGTTTAAAGATATCTTGAGCCAGATTGATTATGATATTGAAGAAAAACTCTTAATCAAATGGTTCGTTGTTGGACTTTTACGAAAAATCAAAGTGCACGTCTAGTGCCAGAATGTCAATTCATACCAAGACGCCCTAACAAAGGCTCTGGAAATCGAGATGGACAACGAATATCCTTTGGTACCTATCGACATACACATTGAAGAATGTTGGATAGTATGCAGCAGTCTATCCGATATATAAGTCTGAGAGGACTGAAAGTATGGTGTACAAAATGTTCTACTGCACGACATACACAAGACTCTTGTCGTATGGAGGACCAACAACAAGATGTTAGACTTGTTCACACAAGATGCTTATGTGATATATGTCAAGATTATGACTTACATACTACAAATGATTGCCAGTAGAATATGAAGAATAAGCAAGCAAAGTGGTGTCAGATATGTGAAGTCAATACTCATTCTATAGCAGAATGCCATTTGAATTTAAAGAACAAGTAGAATTATCATGTAGTGTACCAGACTAACTCTATCGAGCAGCGGAATGACAGAAATGACAGATATGACCAAAATGATAGAGATGGAAGGAGCGATCGACACGACCGCAATGACAGAAACGATAGATACCCGAGATATGATGGAAGAAGATACGATCAACAGAACGACAACTATAATCGACGTGGAGGATACCTAGGTCGATATCGTGGCAATGGCGGTCACGATTTTCGACCTCGTCGACTTGGACAATGTTATACTTGTCTCAGTGAAGGACACCGTCATGTAGAGTGTCCCTATAAAGATCAAACGGATCTAAAATTATGTACTAAATGTGGAGTAGGGGATCTCTTCTTGGAGGATTTCCCTACTATGATTGAGAAAATTACGAATAAAAAGAATGTTAATGTCTTGTCGTGTGTTCCAAAATGTGATGTGATTAGAACAAAGAATCTGCAAATTGTAACAAGACAAGGTACTGAGTACTCACATTGGTAAAGACAAACCGCAAATAAGCAAAGTAATAAGTAAAGAGGATTATCCAAATCCTACTAAACAAAAATATTTGTTTAAAAATGCATCCGACATATTCTATGAATTAGCAGCACAAGAAGATAACGAAGAAAGTCGACATGAAGCATTTAATGAATTGGTTAATTTAATCACTAAAGAAGAAGTTGTCGAAAAATTAATTGCCTTGTTACACAATATTAAAAATAAATCTGTCGCACAAAGACAAGCTAAATTTTTTTTTCCGACTAAATAAAAAAGATAAAAATGATGCCGACCCTCTCGCCGACCTGGAGATATACGGATACCATGTCCGACAAGTCGTACTCGATTTTGGTTCGCAAGTTAACATCATGACTCATGATACTTGGGATCAATTAGGTCGACCACAACTTCAAGAATCGGGCATTTATTTGAAGCTCGTTGATCAAGGACTGATTGAACCGATTGGAGTATGGAGAGAAGTTGAAACATCCATAAAGGCATAAACACAAAAGTAGACTTCGAGATCACAAATCCAAAGGATGAATCCAGTTCTTTTCGAGCCCTTGTTGGTCGACCATGGGGCCGAAAAATGAAAGCATCAATCTCACTTGATAAGGGTCGCATTAAATTAAAAGGCAATAGTCAAAAGGTGATAGTACCAATCTTCCCATCTCAGGGAGAACCATGGTCAGAACCTACGGAGGATGAAAATGATATAAGACAACTTTATCAAGTAAACAACAATGAAGATTGTGTTGAACCAAATTCAAGAGGAGAACTCTATCTTGGAGATGCTGCATTAGTCGGATATAACTCCGATGCAGAATTTTACGACTAGAAAATGGAAAATTATAAACTTCAAGCAAAAGAATGATGGACAGTTGAATCCATCTCTAAAAAGAAAGTCAAGAAATGCTTCTCGATCTCGATCATTCCTAAGATATTCAAGCGGAAAATTCACGAATATCCAACTCTTGCACCAGCGAAAAATGAACCGACACATACTCTTATGTTGCGCTACAAGGAACAAGAATCTTCGTCAGTACATGTTGAGGAAGTTTCAAAGCATGTAGGAGAACAAGGGAGATTGCAGATTTTGGTCGAGACATTTACGGGACAAGCTGCGAGATGGTGGGACACACATCAATCGAGACTCCAAACATGGATTACTACGCCGAAATACTTTGTTGAGAGGTTTGGAGACAAGAAATTGATAGCTCAAGCAGAAATCCCGATATTCACACAGGGACAAGATCCTGAAGCCCATATTGACGAGTGCGAAAGAGAATGGAGAAGTCGGCTTAAATAAAATATTGCTTGAAGAAATAAAGATGTAAAATAGAAAAGGGACAAGTCGGCCCCAAATTATTTGGAAAAATTTAGTATAAATAAAATGAGAAATTTTATTTTGCAATGGGGGAAAAAGGTGGAATCTCGGTGAGCTCTGAGGAAGAATTCGGGAGGCATAAGAGAGGAGGACAGTGTCGAGGACAGTTTACTGGAGCAACAAGTATTTTGATTTTTGGGGCTTCAAATTGGTAAGGTCAAAACGAGTTTATGAAGACAGTATGAGACAGTGTTGTTAAGGAAGCTACTAAGGAACTAGATTGATAAGACATACTTGGACAGACTATGTATGAAACAATCTTGTAATTTTTGTAATCTGATGTTTTTATATGGAGGTAGGGTGGAGTTGGGGAAAGACTTTTTGTCTTTATGGCAAGTTGAATCTTGCCTGGATGTTGTAGCATCCCTTTTGTAATCAATTGGAGGTTGGAACCTCCTGAGGTGTTGAAGCACCTCATACTTGTAAATCAAACTATATATATATATTAAATTGGAAACCTTTCTGAGTTGTAGCATTGTACTTTTGTGTATGCTTATTGTTTGGTACAATTTAATTTGAAGCTTTAAGGGTGCTTTAGCAAAAAGTGAAAGAGAAGAATAAATTAAGTGGCAATACTGATTCACCCCACCCCTCTCAGTATTGGGTGTGTGTTCTTCAATTGGTATCAGAGCAAGGTTTCTTCAAAAGGATTGACAGCTGAAGAAGGTCCTTCAGAACACACAATGGGAGGAGCAAAGTTCAGAGATGTTCCTAGATTCGATGGAAGCAATTATGTATATTGGAGCAAGAGGATGACTGCTTATCTAGTTTCTCCGGGGTATAATATTTGGAAAATTGTAAAGGATGGTTACAAGGAACCAACAAATGGTCCAACTCCCAATGATGAAATAGAAGACTGCGAGAATAATGGTAGAGCTGTAAATGCAATTCTAGTAGGTCTAAGTGAGTCAGAATTCTATAAGGTTATGAATTACACCTCAGCTAAGGAGATGTGGGATAAGCTAGCCACCATCTATCAAGGAGACTCTAAAGTTAAACAAGCAAAGCTTCAAACGTATAGAAGTCAATTTGAGGGTCTCAAAATGACAGAGGAAGAAAATCTAGCAGCTTACTTTCAAAGGGTTGAGGAAGTCGTAAACACTATGAGGGGTCTTGGAGAAACAATGGACCCAATACTGGTGGTACAAAATATTCTTAGAACCTTGACTTCCAAATACATTCCCAAGGTTTCAGCTATTGAAGACAGGGATAATTTGGATGAGCTGAAAAGAGAGGAACTTCAAGGAATTCTAATAACATATGAAATGAGGATTCAAGAACCAGGACCAAGAGAAGCAGTTTTCAAAGCAACAAAGAACAAACATCAGCATCAAGATTCCTGTTCGCTTGATTGTGAAATCTCTGATAAGAAATAGCTAACTTTGTCAATAAGCTTCCAAGAGGAACTGGAAGGTATAAAGGGAAGCTTCCACCAAAATGTTTCAGCTGTGGAAAAATTGGACACTTCGCTACCAAATGTCCCCTCAAGAAACATCAAAGAGGAATGTTCCCACAAAGAAACTTCAAGGATCGAAGAACAACAGATAAGCAAACACTGTTTACTAAAACTAAAGAGGAAAGTGTCTCAGAATTTGAAGAAGAAGATGAAGAAATTTTTAATGACAGAAATGAAATTCTATTTCTGGCACATGACAACACCGAAGATCAGTCTGAATTAGAAGAAGGGATTGTAGACCTTGAAGTAGAACTCACTGCAGCATTAGAAGAGATTGAAAATATGAAAAACTTGAATGAAAAACAAGAACTCCAGCATCAACTTGCAAAGAACCCGTTGGTGAAAAAATTCAAGGAAGCAATTCAGAAGGGGGAAATGGAAATCAGTTCTCTCAAGAAAGATCTCCAAAAGTCAAGAGAGTTAAAAGGATCCACTGAATCAGGTCATATCTCAAATGAGAGCAAAGCAGAATGCTTCTTAAATCAAAAAGTTCAAACTATCAGCAAAACTATAAATCAATTGAAGGAGAATCTAGCTAAGATTTACGACCCCTTGAGTGAAGCACAAAGATAGCTAGTCCTCAGGGAAAAAGAGGTTGAAAAACTCCAACAAGAAATGATCAGTTTGAAAAAGCCAGACAATTTACAGACAGACAGAAGTATTGAAGATGAAAGCAGAAAGATTACAAATAAATTCCAACCTGTAAGAAGACATGGATATCCCAGGTATAAAATTTTCTTTCTTGGACATTGTTATAATTGCTGCAAGTTCGGTCACAAGGCAATTGACTGTAGAGGACCTAAAATAAATACAAATTTTCTTAAAAAATAGTCTAGTGATGAAAACATTGATCAAAACCAGAATTCCTTCTCCATTCTCTCTAAAGAAGTGGAGTGTTCAAAATGTAACAACTTTGGACACACAGCTGAAAAGTGCAGGTTAAAGATCAGTCATGACAATGACATCACTAAAGATATTTGTGGCTTGGATTTCTATGCTCATAAGGATGAAGCAAAGTGCTATATTGATAGTGGGTGTACTAAACATATGACATGAAACAAGGACAAGTTTCTCACTCTAAAAAGGAACAATGGAGGTGAAGTATTTTCGCTACTGTCTTTTGCTTTCGGCAGCCGAAGCTAATCCAACCCATTTGATGGCAAGCTGCGGGAAGTATGCTCGACTTTCGGTGGCTAATGAACACCGTTGTGTTCACCCAAACCCTCGAAACGGCTTCGTGAATGTGGGCATGACTTTTTCCTTTCAGCAGCTAGGGAAGGTTTCAAATTTTCCCCTCGAGCTATGGAAAATGTTTGATCTTTCGGTGACTAATGAACACCGTCATGTTCGCCCAAGCCACCGAAAACCGTCCCTCCACTTTACGCTGTAACTTTTTCACTTTCGGTGGTTGGAGTGTTTTGTTTTTGTACACCATAAACAGCCGAAAACCCGGCTTTCGATAGCTAATGAGCCAATACTAGGCCCACCTAAGCTACCGAAACTTGAAACTTTGCCTTCGGAAGGAGGCCGACGCAAAAAATATCAATTTAGACTTCGTTACCTTCTCAGACCTACTGGACTAGAACTCAGACATGTGTAGACAAGAAACAAGAATAAAAGACTTCCTATCGCCTAGATGACTTGACTAGTCTACGTTTATTGGGGAGATAACAAGACCCTTAAACTAGAAATTTGAGTTACAGAGGACCATAGGGAAACTGACTATTCCTACCTTTGAGGGAACTCGAGGTGGCCCAGCTCGAAATTGGGTGCAGAAGTTGGATACATATTTCCATCTCAACCCCATGCTTGAAACATATGCCATTAAATTGGCTACATTACATTTGGACGAGGAGGCCCGCGAGTGGTGGTACCACGGATTGGTGACGTTGGGTCACAATACCATTACTTCCTACTCATATTTCACATAGAGGCTCATTGAGCGATTTGATAGGGAGAACCTTGAGGTGCATTTCAAAGAGATGGCACAGCTCAAACAGATAGGTAGTGCAGATGCATTCATTTCAGAGTTTCAGAGGGTGGCAGTCATGGTGACAGATATTTAAGAGAGCAGATTGATTATGCTATTTACTGAGGCTCTCACAGAGCCCTTACGGGGATGGGTCAAGTCTTATAGACCCACCACCATAGCTGATGCCATCAGACGGACTAGAGACTTACAGGACGTAGTGCCCAAGACTAGGTTCCCCCCAGAACCAACTTTCCGATTAAAGATAAAGAAAAGAAACCTTTCCAGGAAGAGTGGCCCAAGAAAGAAAGGATGGATAATGATGTCCGCCAAGACCTGAGGAGGAAAAAATTATGTTTCACTTGTAGAGACCCATGGGAGCCAGGTCACAGATGTTTTGGAAAGGGAAAGGCATACATAGAGGCCTATTCCGACAGTGAGGAGGAGGAGGATGATCAGGAGCAGGAACATAGGGATACCCACGAGACAGCTGAGGAGGGACAGTCATCGGGTGGTTCCATTGCTACCATGACAGGAGTTTCGAGATTCCACACCCTCTGGATCAGAGGTACAGTACAGGGCCACAGAGTGGGAGTACTAGTATATGGTGGGGCATCCCAGAATTTTATTGACGCTGCTTGGGTTAAAAGGAAAGGCATTTAGACATAGAATTTTGATGGATTTTCAGTAGCGACAGCAGGTCACACCATGGAGTGTAGTCAACGGATTCCAAAACTCAAGGTAACACTTGGGAATTATATAGTGATAGAGACATTCTATGTAGTAGATGTACCTAACATGCATGTGGTATTAGGAGTTCAGTGGCTTTATTCCATAGGGAAGTATTCCACGAACTACCAGAACATGGAGATGGAGTTTATGGGAGTAGAGGGACAGAAGGTAGTTCTGAGAGGGATGAACACCTACCCTCCTACAACAGTATCATCACACAGGATGGAGGCAGTACTCCGACAGGGAGATATCGAGTGGGAAACCGAGTGCATGGTTACCTTCAGGAAACCACCAGATAAGGTCACACAACATCCAACAGATATAGAGGCCTTACTGGAGAAGCACAAGGCAGTATTCGAAGACCTTCCAGCAGGTCGACCTCCTGATAGGGGATTTGAGCACATCATTGAGTTAGAGGAGGGGACTCAAGCAGTTATCACCAGTCCTTACAGACACCCCAAAAGATACAAGGACGAGATAGAGAACACTATCAAAGAACTGCTCAAGTTGGGATACATCAAGCCTAGTTCTAGTCCTTTTGCATCTTCAGTTGTGTTGGTTAAGAAAAAAGATGGTACCTTACGCATGTGTATTGACTACAAGGCTCTGAATAAAAAGACTATCAAGAACAGGTACCCAATCCCCAGGATTGATGAGTTGATGGATGAGCTATAGGGGGAAAAGTACTTCTCAAAGATTGATATCCACTCGGGCTACCATCAGATTCGGGTTAGGGAACAAGATGTTCTAAAGACCACCTTTCGTTGTCACTATGGACACTATGAGTTTCTAGTGATGCCATTCGGGCTCACTAATGCACCAGCTACCTTTCAGTCTTGCATGAATAATATTTTCAAAGGTTAGTTACGCAAGTATCTTCTGGTATTTTTTGATGACATATTGATATACAGTAGAACTTGGGAGGAGCACTTGAAACATTTGGATGAGGTACTTGGAATTTTACAAGAGCAGTCACTTTATGCCAAGATGTCCAAGTGTGAGTTCGACATGCAGGAGATGTTGTATTTAGGGCACGTGATAGGTGCCAACGGGGTACAAGTTCACTTAGAGAAGATTTGAGCCATACTGGATTGGCCCACACCCAAGAATGTGACAGAACTGAAGGGTTTTTTAGAGCTTTGCACTTACTATAGGAGGTACGTTAGTGGGTTTTCACATATGACAGCACCCCTCACCGATCTCACCAAGAAAGGGGCTTTCAGTTGGTCAGAGACAACACAAAAGACATTTGAAAAGATGAAAAAGGTAATGAGTTGATGCCCCATACTATCTCTACCAGACTTTTCTCTACCCTTTGTGTTAGAGTGCGATGCCTCCGGAGAGGGGATTGGAGCAGCATTGATGCAGAACAATCACCCCATTGCATTTGAGAGTATGTGAAGGGAAAGAACAATGTAGTGGCCGATGCACTTTCTAGACGACCAGCTGCATTATCCCTTATGAGCATCTCATCAGATTGGAGATCTCACCTTTTGGTTGAATACTCCAAAGACAAGTTTGCTTGCGAGCTATTGGATGGACAGTTGCAGGATGACAAGTACCGGGTGATCGATGATATCATATATTACAAAAACATAATCTTCTTGGTTCCCGAGTCTTCTCTCAAGAAGAAGATTTTATAGGCATCACATGATTCACCTTTGGCAGGGCATCAAGGGTTTCTTAAGACCTACAGACAGATTAGGGAGAGGCTCTCATGGAAGGGCCTCAAGAATGATGTGATACAACATGTGAGAGAGTGCAACTTGTGCCAACAGAACAAAATAGAGCACACCCACCCAGCCAGTTTGTTACAACCATTGCCCATTCCCGAGCAGAAATGGGAGAGCATCTCCATGGATTTCATTACAGGGTTGCCCAAGGTTCAGGGCAGAGACTGCTTGTATGTAGTGGTAGACAAAATGACCGAGTTTGCTCACTTCTTTGCTATTTCCTCCGATTACTCAGCAGCACATGTGGCAGAGCTATTCTTTAGAGAGGTATTCCGATTCCATGGGTTACCCAAGACTATTGTCAGTGACAGGGATAGTAAATTCATAGTAGATTTTTGGCAGGAGCTTTTCTGGCTAGTAGGTACTGATCTGGCTATGAGCACCAGTTATCATCCGTAGAGTGATGTACAGACAGAGATTGTCAACAAGTGGATTGAGGGGTACCTGAGAAATTATGTGGCAGGCTAGCAGAGGACATGGATCAAATGGCTGCACTTGGGTGAGCATTGTTACAACACCACCCACCATATGAACATTGGGACGACACCCTTCAGAGCCTTATATGGATATGATGCTTCCACTTTCACAGATAGGATGTTCGGTGATAGCAGGGCCCCTAAGGCCAAAGAGTGGATTCAGGAGGGTCAGGATATCCTCAAGATTCTTAGGGAGAACATACAGGTGGCTCAAAATTAGCAGAAGATATATGCAGACAGGCACAGGGTTGAGCGCAGTTTTGAGGTAGGGGACTTCATTGATTTGCGTCTCCAACCTTACTGTTAGTCATCTCTGAAAAGGAAAGGAGCGGAAAAACTCAAACCTCGCTTCTACGGTCCATATAAGATAGTCAGGAAGGTTGGAGAGGTATCATATGAGCTCGAACTACCCCCCGTGAGCAAGATTCACAACATATTTCATGTTTCCAACCTCAAGAAGGCAGCCAGTCAACAGATTGTGACATCTTCCGAGCTGCCCCCTCTTGATGATGAGGGGAAATTGGTTCTGATTCCTGAGAGCATCCTAGAGGTGCAAGAGCGAAAACTTAGAAACCTAGTCATCAGAGACTACTTGGTTCAGTGGAGAGACTTGCCCTTGGAGGAGGCCACTTGGGAGGGAGAACATGTATTACAGCACCCAACTTTACAGTTGCTTGAGGACAAACAAATTTGAGCGGGGAGGACTGTAATGTCCTCTTCTGCATAGGCATTGAGGACCATCCCGCTAACCTATTTGATTCCCATAGGTTCGAGTGGGCACTGACAGTCAGGGGATCAGTTGAGGACTTATGCCATATCAGAATATCTGGGGCATATATTTTATATCATCATTAGATGGACAGGGGCCATCTGAGCCAAAGGCCACCTGCATGCATGACATCTGAGCATTATTTGATGATGCATGCACCTTATTGAGTCTCCAGGCACCTTCATGCAAGTCGACTGCAAATTAGAATATAAAGTGACCTAATTAGGGTGAAATTAGGGTTTTGAGCAGTTGAATGTTATAAAAGAAGGTAAAGCGAATGGAGAAGGGACCATTATTGATTATTGATTTGTGATCTCGATTTGGAGAAGCTCAATGAGCTAAGTTGGGGTTGAGGCTTGTACTCAGCTAACTGGTGTATTTCGGTAGCGAAAGCTATCTGCCCTAGTTCATAATCAGGATGGATCATCCAGGTTCAACATTATTATCATCTTTCAGCATCATTGGAGTTCTATTTTATATCATATTCAGGGCTCACTCTTCCTTGCATGGGCGCATTCCCCAGATAGCCTCCTATTCACATTAGAGTATATAGAGGGAAAAACTTGTGCATGCAGCTCTCATTCTTCTCAGATCCCCCATATTACCCTTCCCCTGGAAGAAGGGCTTCTTTGTCGGACTCTTGAAGGAGTTATCATCATTCTTGACAATTGGAGGACGTGAGCATCATTGAGGGCGCATTCCCTAGGAGGGATCTTCACGTTTTAGGCTTGGAAGCCATTGGAGTCTATGCATGCAGTCTCCATCATCTCCAGAAGGGCACTATAACCCTAGCACACCTCATCAGGGTCTTCTTCAGCTGAGTATTTATTATTTTGGAGCATTCAAAGTTTGGAGGAGGGCGCACTTCTATCTTGGAGGACGATTTGACTTATCTCATTATTCATCCATCAGAATATCTGCACGCGGGGATCATTCTCATCGACATTAGCAGATCTATATACTGGTATGTGCATGCATTAATTCCTCCTACTTTCTAGCATTCCTATATTTTCTAGGGCACAATTTTGCATGCAACTGCATGCATGCAGGGATTAGGGTTTAGTTTCATATTTTGTTGAGATATAAGCCTACTAGCCATCTACAGTACACAAAAAAAGAAAAAAATCAGTTTGGGATATTACACAGGCGATCATAGACAAATACGAATTCTTCATACCACCCGTCCAAAGGAAACTAAAAAGAAGTTTCCTCAGAGTGTTGAGCACCGAGCAAGGCACTGGAAGCAGTGAAAACCAATAGACCGGTATACCAAGCAGAACAGACTTTACCAAAGTAAGTTTGCCTCCGATTGATAAAAGGTGACAAGTCTAGTGAGAAATCCGAGCCTTGAACTTTTTGATCAACCCTTTAATCCTTTATAAGATATATGTGTAACTCTTTTCACATTTAATATAAAGTTTGCATATAACATTTAAAAAAAAAAATTCAATTTATGTGGTAAGTAAACTACTTCAATGTATGCTTTTAAGTAAGGTTTTTCCATCAGAAATCTATAGAAGCAAAGATCATGGATCACTGTAAAAAAATATATATATTATAAAATGATATTGTATATTAATTTTAAATACAAATAATTTAATTTATTAATTATCTACTAAAAAGTTCAAATTTTTTAATTTTTTTTTTTTCAAAATTAAAAAAAGGCAAGGATTTATAACATTTTGACTTTATATTAATGTTCAAAACAATTCATAATGTTTTTTAAAGTTATATAAAATTTAATTAAAAATTTAAATTATTTTTATGAATATTTGAAATTTAATCATTTTATTTTATTATTGGCTAAAGACCGTAAGTGACAATTTACCCTTGCTTGGATGTAAAATTGTTAAAAAAAATAAATTGAAATTTTGAAAATTGTTTAAAAAAGCTAAGCTTGCCGTAACACCCTTTTATTATTCTTAATGATAATGAATGTTACGTATCTTTGTACCCTATTAAAATTTTGAAAATTGTTAAAAAAATGAGCTTTCTAGCTGGTCTTAGTATCACTGTTTTTTCATCAATGATATTGAATATGGTATATTTGTACCATATCTTCATACCACTATTGTGACTATTTTTCATAACTATATTTTACGAGTTAACTATTTCACGAGTTCAATATTTGAAAAATATGCTCATAAATGGAGTTCGTCACATAATTTTAAATGATATTTCATTTACAATCATCGAATAATTTATGGTAATAAGTACATATTGTGATAAATGATATTTCATTTACAACCATCCAATAATTCATGGCAATAAATTCATATTATATTTATGGTAATAAATTCATATCTCAGAATATGACATATCCAATATGATATCAAGGATACTATTATTATATGCTTGCATGTATTATTCTCTCCACGCATGGCGAGTAGAAAGGCAACCCACACAATCACCCTGTTTGGTCCTTAGGTAATCCCATGGACTTGCATTATCTCAAGGGGAAGCTTTAGGGTAATAGGGTTACGAACTATAAGGTCCCGTAGGTCTAGTGTTGAAGCCTTGGCACAAAAATTTCTTTAGATAGACAACAATAAAGGTACATATACCTATTTAGAATCTTCAATCGATATATTTGCTTATGAATTTTATGTAATTTTGAAATGAAAATATATGGCTTTTTTTTGTAAGCTAGTATCCACGGAGTTTCAAACTGGTGACCTAACACAAGGAGTGCCTTAATAGTACAACCATTCACCGTTTATTATACACCCCATGGATGAAAATATATGGATTATTATTTTGATAATGCTGTGAGGTTTTCACAGTGAACCTAGCTAGTAGAAAATTCACATTAAGCTTGCGAGAGAGATAAGGGAAGCGAGACAAGATTGATCGAAAAGAATGAAAAAATATTATTGAATGAGTAAAATTACTCATGACACACTCCATAGTAGTGATTCTAAAGGGATTTGGTAAAAGCATTAAAATCCATGCTTTGTGTTGAGCTGAAAAGTAGTAAAGGAGTAAAGCAGTAAAAGGAAATAAAGCAATGAAAACCACTAAAGCAGTAAAACGCTCCAGCACCCCCCCCTAAACACCAATAGGGTGTAAGTGATGAATGGGTACCAGAAACCAAGGCCATGTTAGGTACCCATTTCACAATACAACTAAGAATGAACATTGAAAAATAGAGGAAAGAGGGAAAACCTCATGGGAAATGGGAAACACCCCCCTCAAAGTACAATGTATTAAAGAAGAAGAAATAAAGGCAACTGCTAAGCAACTATGTCCTTCACTCCAAGACGATCACGTAGGAAATGGAACTTCTTCTGAGTAAATTTCTTGGTGAAGATGTTGATAGTCTGTTCAACAGATGGACAGAACTGCAAATCAATGATCCAGTCATGTACTAGCTCTCTAATGAAATGCATATGGATCTCGATTTGTTTCATCCACTGCCGTTGCACTGGGTCTCTACAAAAATTGAGAGTACTTTGATTGTCACACTAAATGACAGTTAGAAGATGGAACTAGATGTCGAGCTCAGTGAGGAAGTTTTGAAGCCAAAGTGCCTGAATAGTGATGTTGACCGCTCATCAATACTCAACCTTTGCTAGCTATAAAGCAATTGTTGATTTTTTTTTGCTTGACCAACAGATGGGACTAGATCCTAAACTAAGCACATACTCGAAAGTGGACTTGCGATCAGTGCTATCTCCAACCCAATCGGAATCTATGAATCCCATGAGATCCAATGCATAACCTGCTACATAGTGGATCCCATAATTGGTGGTGCCATGAACAGATCTGTGGATGTGCTTGGTAACCTTCCAATATAACTCATGCGGCTCTTGCATGTACCTATAAACTGCCCACATTGCATATGAAAGATCTGGTTGGGTGCGAGTAAGATACATAAGACTCCCGACAATGTTTTGGTACAACGTGTTATCCACCAATGGTGTTACATTTCCATCCTCAAGATTTACCCCTGATAGGAAAGGTGTGGCTGCTGGCTTCTAGTCAGTCATATGAAATCGAACCAAGAGATCTCTCACATACTTGGACTGAGAAACTTTTATTCCTGAATCATTCTAGTTGATTTCAAGTCCAAGAAAGAAGTGTAGTAGACCCATGTCTGTCATAGAAAAACTGTCATGCAAAGCAGTTTTGATTGTAGCAATGGTTGAGGCTGAACTTCCTATTATTAGTGCATCATCTACATAGAGAAATATGATCAACAGAGAGTTAGATGTTCTCAACATATAGACATTTGTATCATATTTTCATCTAATGAAACTTTCAAACAGTAAATAAGAATCCATTTTAGCATACCAAGCTCTAGGTGGCGGCTTGAGGCCATAGAGTGATTTCTTGAGTATGCATACCAATGATGAATTATGTACATACCCTTGTGGCTACTCCATGTATATTTCCCCCTCGAGATCACTATGAATAAATGCATTCTTCACATCCATGTGGTGAACCTCCCACCTTCTTACTGTTGCAATGGAAAGATCCAATCGAATGGAGTCCATTTTTTCCATTGGAGAAAAAGTTTCATCATAATCAATGCCATGAACTTGCTAAAATCCTTTAGCCACCAACCTTGCTTTGTATTTGCTCACAAGTCCATCTACTTCTTTCTTTGTCCAGACCCACTTTCATCTCACAAGCTTATGATCGGAAGGAAGTGTAACTAAGTCCCAAGTTTGGTTCTCGATGAGGGAGTTGTACTCCTCCATGGATGCTTCCCAAAAAGAATTCCTTGTAGCTTCTGCATAAGTCTAAGGGTCGGATGCTAGAACCACATAGGCATGCATGAGAATGATGGGTTCAATAGCTAAGAGTGCTTAAGGGGATCATCAAATTGGGATATGGTCCTCCTCTAATGTGTTGGATCCCCCACAAGGTCACATGCTTCTTGTAGGGTGGTCTATGCATATATCTCTCCTCAGCTCCTTATTCTCTGATTTCTCATAGGGGATACTAAATCATCGCTGGAAGGATGTGGATTGACACATGCATGCTCATGTTCTTCTGAATAAGGTTTGGAACTCAGATCTGAATGAGTGGAATCATCATCGCTGATGTCTGATGTGGGAAGTGGAACTGAGGTCTATACAAGTGGCTCCAATGGTGTATGCAATGGAATTTCTTCAAAATGGATACTTCACTCAATAAAGATCTTGTTCATTGCTAGATCAACCAATCTATAACCCTTCACACCATCGAGATATCCCATGAATATGTATGCAATGCTCTGAGGATCTAATGCTTTCCTCTTTTCAGAGGGTATGCGGTCCCATGCACGTGATCCAAATATTTAGAAGTGGTTGACTTCTGGCTTGCTACAACTCCATACCTCAAAGGGAGGCATGTCCTTGATAGATACGTGTGGAGATCTGTTCTGTAGGTAGTTAGCATAGTTAAGTTCCTTAGCCCATAGCTTGGAAGGTAGAGACCTAGCATGCAACATGCAAGTGTCCATCTCTTTGAGGGACCTGTTCTTTCGCTCGGCTACTCCGTTCTGTTGTGGACTGTATGGAACTGTATGCTACAATTGTATACCAGCCTCTGAACAAATATGTTGGACGTTCTTGTTGACATATTCCCCCCCATTATCTGTGCAGATGATTTTGATCTTTCTCCCAGACTGATTCTTTGAAAGTACTTTGAAGTCTTTGAGGTGCTCAAAAACTTCATACTTATGCTTGAGAAAATACACCCAAGTGTATCGTGAGAAATCATTAATAAATGTAAGCACATACCTTTCCTTGCTAATGGATGGATGAGGAAAGGGTCCCATCAGATGTGGATGAGCTCCAAAGGAGAGGAGGCCCTCCAAGACTTCCCTTTTTCAAACTTTTCTTGAGGATGTTTTCCAAGAATGCATCCTTGAAAAATCCTTTGGAAAAGTGTATGTTGGGACTTCCCTTCTCCCTCAAGTACTAGAGGGTTTCCCCAGGGTAAATACCGTGTCTCATGTGAATGCTTATGATTTTGATTATTCATTGATTTAAATTTCTACTATATAATTCTGCATTAAGATAAAAAAAATTCAACATGGTATCATAGCTCAGGGAATGAATGAGCTAAGTTTTGAAGTCAATCTTGAGCCTACATTGATCCCGAGTGGAAAATTTGAGCACAGTACTTGAAGAATAATGGCTTCAAACTTAGTAAGACTAGAAGACCGACTTGAAGGAACTTTGAAATTAAATACTTGGAAGGCCAGGATTCTGAATATCATGGAAGAGCATGATCTAGATGGATATGTATCCAATGTTTTTGAAGAGCCTACTTCTAATGTTGGGTGCATTGCTTTCAAGAAGAATCAAGCCAAAGCAAAGAGAATCATTTATGATTATGTGAAAGACAATTTGATTCCGGTGATTACTCCATTGAATACTGCAAAGGAGTGCTTTGACACCTTGAAATTTTTTTATGAGAAGAAGTCTCCCAGTAAGAAGAGATCCCTGAAGAACAAGCTTCATAATTTGAAGATGGAGAAGGAAGAAACTATTGCTTCCTTCTTCACAAATATCTCTCAAGTAAGAAATCAACTCATGGGCATTGGAGCAACTATCGACGATGATGATCTTATTTAGAATGTTGTCGATGGTCTTCCCTCCTCACGGGAGACATTCTTGGATGTTTTAATGGCCTAGAAGTGAAACCAAACTTTGAAATATTGTGGCATGATTAGGGTGAATTCAAAGAAAAAATGCTTCCTCCAAAGAAGAGAACCTTGCTCTTACGACAAGGACAAAGAGAGGAAATAAATCATTTTCACAGAATAATTTTCCTCATCAAAAGGAAAAAGAATAAAAAAATAACTTTGATAAGTCTAAAGTCAAATGCTTCAAATCCAATAAGAAGGGCCACTTTGCATGATACTTTTGTGCAAAGCAAAGAGGAACGTTCAAGCGTAGATTTAATTCTTCTACTGCTACAAAAGATGAACCTACAAGAAATCATTCTTCCAATGATCAAGAGACAAGGAAGGAGTACTATCTTGTCTCAGCTCTAGATGGATCCATTACCACTAGTGATGAGACATGGTTGGTGGATAGTGGCACATAAAAAAAAATGACTAGTTATAGGAGCGCTATCACAACACTGAAGGAAAAGAAGTTCTCCTATCAGGTGGAGCTTGGAGATAATACCACCTATTCAATCCAAGGATTTGGATCCACTTCCTTTAAGTTGAATTCAGGTGATGTAATCCATGTTGATGATATTCTGTATGTTCCTGGTCTGAATAAAAACCTCCTATCTATTTCAGTTCTAGAAGTTAGAAGTTAAAGGTTCCAGAGTAATCTTTATGGACAACAAAGCTCTCTTGTGGCCTAAGAATTAAGACTTGAATTCTACATCTATGATTGGAGTTAGAGAGGGAGGTATCTACAAGGTTCTTGGAAAGTTCATTAAAGCCATGATCCATGACACAATCATTCCCTGTGAATTGTGGCATAGGAGGCTTGGTCATCTCCATTTCAAAGTGCTACCTGGCTTATAGATGATGGTAAAAGGTATGCCTTTATTTCAATTTGAGAATGATGTTATTTGTAGAGGTTTTGGTCTTTGTAAGAACATCAAGAAAATATTTCCAGACAGTACTAAAAGATCTAAATGGATCCTAGAATTGATCCATTTAGATCTATGTGGTCCAATGTATGCACCATCTTTGAGTGGTTATATGTAATATGTGCTTTTCATAGATGCCATCTCTCGCAAGTCATGGATCTATTTTCTGAAGGAAAAGAGTGAAACTTTCAACAAGTTTCAAGAGTTTAAAGCACTGGTTGAGAATCAGACTGAAAATCACATTCGTGCTTTAAGATCTGATAATGGAGGAGAGTTTGAGTCTCATGAGTTTAATGAATTTTGTCGAGAGGCAGGGATAAGAAGACAACTGATTGTACTTTACAACCCCCAGCAGAATGGGGTGGCCAAAAGAAATAACAGGACAATATGTGAGACTGCAAAAGCTATGATGCATGATCAGGATCTTCCCACCTCCTTATGGGAAGAAGCCTCTAGCAATGCTATTTATATTCAGAATAGAATCCCGAACACTATTATGGGAGAAAAGACGCTTGAAGAAGTTTTCACTGGTGAAAAACCAGATGTTGGACACTTGAATATTTTTGGTTTCCTTGTCTACATTTATGTGCCAAAATAGAAGAGGACAAAGATGGATCCATCCGGAAATAAAGACACATTTGTTGTATTTAGCGAATCCTCCAAATATTATAGAATCTATGTTCCAGGTCAAAGGCACATTGAATTCAACAGAGATGTAACATTTCATGAAGAGGCTTCCCTCAAGCACTTTAAATAACTTCAATGTGATTCATAGATGGAGGAGCATGAGACTCCCATGATGGAGGATCCAGGTTCTGGTTCTCCTCTTTCAGATGTTGAGAGGGAGAATCCATAAGAGTCCTTAGATCCGCTTGATCCTGAAGAGCCAATAGAACTGGTATAAAGATCACTTGATGAACCTCTTGATAAGAGGAGATATGCTTGGTGTCGAGACAATCTGCAAGAGGCAGAAAAGCATGGAACACCATCGAGCACATCCAAAGAGAGAAGGATACCTGAAATATATTCAATATATGTAACATAGATGAGTCACATCAGTGATTCAGAACCCACTTATGTCATATTTTGCAAGTGAAGGAGATGTAAGAGTAAAGAGCACACAAATTAAAAAACTTGAAACCTAGAGCTTATTGATGGCTCTATCACTTACCTTGAGTAAAAGAGCACGTAAAGTAATCAATTTGAAACTTGGAGCTTATTGATGGCTCTATCACTTACTTTGAGTAAAACAACATGAAAATTAATAAATTTGAAACCTAGAGCTTATTGATGGCTCTATCACTTACCTTCCGAAAAGTTGAATACTTTCTAAAATTGAAATGCCAAAATCAAACAGTAAACGATGTGTTGGGGTTTAATTCAATAAATTTAGACTCTCTCTATATGAGTTGATAGAATTGGAACAAGGATTTCCACACTTTTTTCTCTCTCTCTCTTTGCATGGAATCTATACGAAGACACTCTAATTTCTCTTTTACCTACATGAAAGATTTTTAGGAGGAAAAATATTTATAGCCTAATCGCTTTGATATGGGATTCCTAGAAGGACTAACCCTATAAATGATGTAGTAGAGGGAGTAATGGCCAGTAATACTTATCAAAGGATGAATGACTCTTCCTCTATCGCCTCCACCATTTTACATGGCCCATCGAAAAAGTCAAGCACCTCCCGGCTTCCACTATTTGATGGGATACATCTGACTGGGATGCAGGGTGATGGGAATCCATCGAAGCAAATGTTTCATGGAGCTACAGGAAAATGGTTTTGAAAAACACCATTAATGTAGAAGTATATGGAGAGGTAGGCCATATCACCATGTCCACCCAACAAAAAAATCTACAATTGGTATAAGGATTGTCATGGAATAGATATTTGGTTTATGGAATCAAAAGAAATTAATCCTAAAATAATTGTGGTTGCAAAATAATGTTATGAAATTAACGCTAAAGTAGTGATTAGATGTATGAAATTTTTTAGGTATACAAGTGAGGAAATTATAAAACTCCAATAACTCATCTCGAAATGAATTCAAATAACAAAGAAAAACCAAATAATATATAATATGATTCATTCACATAAAATAAAATGAATAAAATATTAAAATATTTACATCAAATAGAATGAAAAATAAAATAAAATAAAACATTTAAGATAAATTAATTAGTTAAATGTTTTCAACCTAAATGAAAAAAGACACAAGCCAATAACAAGATAACAATAGTTCTCGCTTTCTATATGGAAAGGAGTAATAACTAGTATTAATATTCCCTGCCTAAGTAAGGATTAAATTAATGGAAGAACCTTAGGTATGCAAGGAAATATATTAAGTATACCTTGATGAATATTTAAGCTATGGTTTTTCAATTGTATAACTTATTTTTATCTCGATTTTTAAGTTGGATGTTCTATAGAGACGGCAACATCCTATTTGTCTTGTGAAAGTTGAAGTTCTTTTTTGACTTGTGCATGAATCTTCGTAAAGTTTGAACAACTTAATATCATTTTTTAATACTAGGGGAATCAACAACGGGGAAGGTCTCATACTCGTGTGGCATGGGGTTGATTCTCATTTGCTACCACTATACCCTTAGGTGCACCACACAGCCCTTAAGCATAGTGCACGTGTTAATCGGGGTTTGAACTTGTGACCTCTTTTACAATGTGTCATATCATTTCACTTCTCAATCAGTCGACCTACACCCCTATTGGAACCTAATATCATCTAATTAAGTATATGTACTTTACAGTTTATTTTTGAATTACCTTCAATGCTTCTTAAAATGACGTCTCTTTGAACTAAGTCCTAATTGAGGTTACACAAGTCATTGATTATATGTTCCTTCTCATCCATGTTCAATGGTCTCATATTTGTCTTGTGAAAGTTGAAGTTCTTCTTTGAATTTTGTATGAAGCTTCGCTTAAGTTTTAATAACTTAATATCATTTAATTAAGTATATGTAATTTATAGTTTATTTGAATTACCTTCAATACTTCTTAAATTGACGTCTCTTTAAACTAATTCCTAATTGAGTTTACACAAGTCATTGATTATATATTCCTTCTCAACCATCCAAGAAAGATGAAGATCACATTCCATCTTCAACTTTTTATACCCATGGTACTTTGAAACTATCAATACAATGGGAAAATGTAGGAAGTGTGAGTAAGCACACAAAGAATGAGGTCCCCTACAAAACAAATATTCCCCTTGTTAAAAATACTATAAGGGGTTAACTATTTTCTCCCTCTCAAACAAATATTAAAAATTTAATACCCACATTTTAAAGTAATCTTGTGTTTGATGCATACAAATTAAGGGTTCCCTTCAAATATTATCAACCAACAAAGAATAATGTAATTCATAGATTAATCCTTGGTTTATTCTTCTACAACAATAAGATTTCCCAAGGTTCCTTACTCACTTCTATTATCCTTGGTTTATTCTTCTACAACGACAGGTTTTCCCATGATGCCTTGCTCTATCCAACAAAAACAAACATCAATATTAACAATACAAACATTCCTTTTAATGCTCAAATTGTTAAAGAACAATATAAAAACAAGTCAATAGCACATTCTAGAGGAATGGTAGAACATTCGTTTATCACTTTTCCGGTGAACACCAACATTTCCAATTTGATATTAAGCATTTGAAAGAAAAAATTCTCAAAGTAATAAAAAAAGCATACCCAAACTTGAATAAATAAGGATCAGCCCCGTTTAAGCCACTTGTCAACACTTGGTCCTTTCACAGCAGTTAGGACATATTATCTAAGTGCTCATTCACTTGATTACACTTCAATGACAATGCACATGGGAAGTGGATGCTACTGGACCAAACAATGATCCCAATGAAGAAAAATGGTGTTAAGAAACTCCTTAAAACAATGAAGCACAACTTGACAAGAAGATTCCAAAGAGCTTAATGCACTTTGTGTATGCAATGTGTGTTTAAATGATGCTAGAGGCTCACCAATAAATATGTTTACATTTTAATATTAAGACCATAAATGATGGAATTGTAATAATCATTAAAATGATTAACCATAAATGAAGAATGAAAGTAGTTCTAAAGGTCCAATAAACCTCTCAACTTGGGTTTACATTAAATATTCCCTCAACTTGGGTTTACATTAAATATTCCATAAAAAGATAGGTATAAAAATCATTTTGTCCTTCTTTACTAAATTATATTTGAAATCTAATTCTTCTGAAATCACCAATCATTAACTTTGATGTTGCCATAATTTGATTAAGTTTTCATTTCCCTTATGGTCTTTGAAGTTAAACAACATTTCTTTAAGGCTAGAGGGAATCTTTTAATACACTTAAGAGAATAAAATTTTCATGCTTTCTTATTATCATAATAATTTCTCCATTCCAACATATAATCAAGGATTAACATGCTCTTAATAAAGAAAACATAATTAAATATGGAAGACACTTCTACTATGTAGATAAAATACCCACCAATTTTCTTCTTGGGATGAATAACTAAAATGTTAGCGATTATATGTTTGCTAATGATTAGATATTTGGATAGGGGTAATCCAAAATAGTTTACGCTAAGAAAGTAAAGTGAATAATTTTTATTGATGACTAGTGGGTTGAATGAAAATACATTGTGTTTTTCACGTCTCTAAGAGTGGAGATGACCACGTAAGCATATTCAAATTCTCATAGACTTGGGGACGTAAGCATATTCAAATTCTCATAGACTTGGGGAATTATATGAGGCAATTGATAGTGTGATTCACAAGATAAGTCCATAATCCATAAAAAATACCTCTCTTTGGAGTTATTTAAGGAATAGATTTTGATGGAGAAGATATGGGCTCTATGTCAAGGGTTTCTTTCAAAGATGTAGGACTAGGATAAGATAGGAGGATACTGAACACCTGGAATGACTTAGTCACGTTGTCCAACCATTGCTTCGTTCATTGATCCATGGGAATTCATATTACCTTCTCTTATAACATTGAGTACTAGCCATTTGTATCTTAAAATCAAAAGTATTATTAAAACTATGGAGGCAATCCATTATGTTGTCCGAGATCTATTTTCCCTCTAAGAGGGTAAGGAAACAATCATTTGTAAAATGGAGATTTTCCATGTGGTCAACATTCAATTTAGGCAATGAAATGCATTTGTAATCCATTACGAGACTCTATTATCAAGTAATTGCATAAGATCCTTAGTTTCCACAACATATAATGTCAATGTGAGCAGAGAACCTTATCTAATTGACCTAAAAAGTCAAATATCCTATATTTATGCATGGCTAATAGAGAGGCATATTGCAACATCTACAAATGGAGTCTCCATGGATCTCAAAAAGAACTATCCCAAACAAAGTGCTTTCATCATGGCCATGATGGATGACCACTCAACTCGATTGTAGGAATTTTCAAAGTCAATTTTGATGAACATGGTGTATAATACTAGGCACATAGTCTACTCCATTTCATCCCATACAACTATGACATTATCTAAATTGAAACATTTTTTAGGCCTAATAATCTCGGGAAGATGTACTTAATGCACAGAGAAAGGGCCTTGGCCATAATATTGTATGAGACATTTAACAATGTGATACTTCATTAACTAGTGATCACTTTAGGTCTACCATCTTTACAAATAAGTTTTTATCAATTTTTTTATAAGATACCTTAATTACTACTTCAAGACAATTTCCTTTTATATATTTAGAAGTTTGAGCCCACCAAATTCACACATCACCTTACAAAATTCCAAAAACCATCAACACCAGGAACCTTTTCCCCTACTATCAACATTAGCACCACTACCAACTCATTTATATTCCATTATTGGTCTCATAATCTTTCCCACTCACGTCATTCATCTATGTACAATGTCAATACTTGCTTGCATGGCCACCCTATACTCCTTTGTCAACCCTTGTGACTAAACAATAGTCTTATGGTGGCCAATTGTTTTTTTCCTAATGTCATATTACTTGGTAACTTTCTCGATGGACATTATTAGAGTTGTAAGTCATTCAATAATTACTTCCTTCGTGGTTAGGGATCTGAAAAAAGCCTTGGTAGTTTGGTCTCTAGTCTTAAGCCAATGCAATTGGGTGTTGGTAGTACGGCTACCATTACACCAAAACCTGCAGGTGCAATTGGTAAACTCACCACCGCCAGTTTCAAGGATCCACGAGAGGTGATTAGTCCCTTGTCACGACACACCGGGGAGCGCTGACTACTTGCAATTTCGTGCAACAATCTCTCCCTCAGCACGAGCCGAGTGTGTATCAAACTCGTGACCTCTAGCTCTGATACCAATTGTTGGTAGTACGGCTGCCGTTACACCAAAACCCGTAGGTGATTAGTAAACTCACCACCGCCAGATATCAAGGATCCACGAGAAGCGATTAGTCCCTTTTCACGACACACCGGGGAGAACTGACTACTTGCAATTTCGTGCAACATTGGGATTAGATTTGATCAATGTGGGATTGTTGAATCTAATTAACCTTCAAAAGTTTCTTAAACTTAGTTATATGTGCCTTAAGGGGCTCCTCATAAGGAGAAAAATAAAGGGTTCAAAACAATGCTTCAAATTCTTCTTTACAACCTTTTGGGACTTGTTCTTAACTATCATACTTTTGTTAGTTGAATCGATGCATGGAGACAATGGATTCAACTAATTACATCATTCCACCAATCAACCCATCCAACATTGACACGCAACTAGTGCGACATATTCTTGATCATATGTGTGTGTGTGAGTGTTTGTTTTTTCATTACCATTTTAGCAACTCCCCATTTTAGTAACTTTCTCTAGAACTTGCACTTGTCTGTCCCCTATGTAGTAAAAGAAAACTATGTTCTACTTTGATAATGGCTCTAACTAGCCTTTTCAAAAATCATCTCTATTCATTTCCATAAGTTTGACTAGGAAAACCCACGGAAAACCATCACGCATATGATTCATGCCTTCAAAATTTATTTGGGTTGTACAATTCAAGCCTAACCCTAATGCCATTTGAAGCCATAATTATCTCCCATGGAGGAATTTGCATGGGATTCAAACCCTCTTTATCAATCCATACTTCTACATTATTAAAGTCCCCATGGAATAACTAGTCGGCTTCTAGAAGGTATTCCACTATCCAATCCCAAAATATTGCTCTCATCAATGCAACTAGGGGGGTAATTTTTTTCTATGCTAAGGACCAAACCATCTAGATTAAAAAATAGTCAGACTACCCAATGAGAGGGGGCGTCATAAAGAGAAAATTGAAAGGTTCAAAACAAGGATTCAAATTCTTCTTTGGCAACCTTATGGGACTTGTGCTTGACTGTTGCACTTTGTCAATTGAATTCATGCATGAAGAGAGTGACCCAACCAATTAAATTTTCCACCATTCAATCCATCCAACATTACCCTTGGATTCATTCAATAGGTTCTTGATCTACTTAGTTCCCTAGAGACAAATTGGGTGCTTCATGTGAGAAACAATGAGATATAATTGTTTACATTTCCATTTAAGCAACTCCCCATGAAATTGAGAACAAAATGGGTTTATTATTAAAGACAATATCTTTCTCCAAAACTTGCAATTGTCCATGTCCTATGTTCTTAAGGAATAATATGTTATACTATGATAAGATGGCTCTATCTAGCGTTTAAAAAATCTCTCTATACATTTTCTAAAGTTTGACTAGGAAATCCATAACTCATATGATTCATGACTTCAAACGTTATTTTGGTTATAAAACTCAAGTTTGGCCCTAGGGCCATTCCATATCTAAATTTCTCCCATGGATGCATTCACATGACACTCGGACACTCTTTTTCTATTTGTGTTTCTAGATTATTAAAGTCCCCACCTACTAAATAGTCAAATTCTAGAAAATATTCCACCAACCAATCCCAAAATCACTCTCTCATCAATGCCACTACGGGAATAATTATTATAAATATCAGGCATTAAACCATATATACTGAGGAGTGGTCACATCACCTAATGAAAGGGCTCAAATCCATGACCAATTACACGTGCAAAAGGAATTGGGGAGACAAGATTATCCACATTGACTTGACCTTATGCATGACATTCATAAAAATAAAAATACTGAGTTAGATAGAGTGCAACGCCATGATTAATAAAAATATGCAACTTTAATATCTTGTAGACAAAGGATATTTAAGTATTAAATCAACATACACAATTTTCAAACCATGGTCTTCCTGCCAAGGTATGTAAGTCCCAATATTTCATGATGCACACTTCATTTGAAACCTTCAATATGAATGCCCATCTCCTAACCCTCAATACCTAACCATAAATTATAAGGGGTTGCTGAAATAATACTCTTCTAAGACATATTAGATCATGTAGGGGCATCATGCCCTAGTATTTACAGTCGAAGATAGATGACCAAATCCGTCTAGAGGAGATTTGACGACTTCCGGACGAGGGTAAAATGGGAAGTCGAAGCGCAGGTAGTTGAGTGGAAGACCAGTTTGAAGATGGTCGAATCCCAGAGGAGGTCGACGGAATGAGGTCATCAACAAGTAAGCAGGTTAGTATAATCGACAACAAGTCGATCCGATGAGGCCGAGAGTAGTTGAGAGAAGACCGACGGGTGGTAGGATTGACGAAAAGGTAGAGAAGTAGGAGGAATGGACAATAAAAGATAGAGCCAATGAGAATTGGTCGAAAGGTTGAGATATGAATGACCATAAAAGCCAAGGCACATAAAGATGGGTAGTTGTGGAAGTAGTTGGAGAATTTATTGTAGGAGTTATGGCAGTTGTTGAATTCTCTAGGTGACTAAATATGTTGAGAAGGTTACAGGTGAAGTGTTGAATGCTCATAACTGTGGAATGAAGTGCCCATAGGATTCTAGAAACAGATTGAGCGGGAGATTAAGGTGGTGGAGCACCCTATAAAATACCCACTAGATAATTAAAGATCGACAAATTAGAGCATTGAATATGCATTGTAACCAACATATGTAATTTGTTTCAAATATTTATAACAAGACATTATTAGTGTCCAATATTCTTTTTATGTGTGTGGTTGTTTGTGCTTTTGCTGTGTACTGTGATCTGTAAGTTTGTCTTTTCAAACCGCTTGCATTAGTTGGTATCAGAGTAGGAGTATCATGCGTGAAGAATCCAATTGCAATTGGATGATATGATTGGACATGGGAAGCAACTCTAGCTGCGATTGGGTAGAGTTGCGGAGGTGGTGGATAATCAAATGGGGAATTAATGTCCATGGTAAAGGATGAAGCCCGTGCAATGGTGCATGATTGAATATTGATAGAGAAACATTCGAAGAATGTGTCCATACCATGAGAACTATAAAGAACGAATTGGTTTCTCTGAAGGAATCCTGGAAGAGGGTATGTGTGCTAAAACCATTGACCATAGTGATGTGGAGGTTGAGGATGAAGAAAATACTACTGAGGAAGCAGAAGAAGATCCAAAAGACATATTATTAATAGTATTGTATAAGATGAGGGATAGGTCCAAAATGGAGTTGACCACCTATTCAAGGAGTCTAAACCTTGAAGATTTGATATATTGGATTAGAGATATGAAAAAATATTTTAATATGGAGTAGATTTAAGACCCAAAAAGGGTAGAATTTTCTTGTTTGAAGTTCAAGGGTCATGACTCATTATAGTGGGACAATGTATAGGATGACATAGTAAAGACGAGAAAAGATAAAATTAAAACTTGGGACATAATGGTTGTCAATTTGAAGGAAAAATTCCTTCCCACTAATTATATGATTTCCTTGTTCAAGAAATTGCAGAACCTGAGACAGAAGGAGCCGACAATTCAAGAATTCATTGAAGAATTCTATAGACTGTCCCTAAGGTCAGTACATATAGATGAAGGAGAAGAAGTTGTGGCTGGATATGTGAATGGCCTCAAATATGCCATTCGGGATGAGTTGACCCTATCATGGTTTATAACAGTAAGATAGCATACCATTTGGACTTAAAAGCATAATAGAAGCTCACCAGAAAGACCTCTATAGTTAGAGGGAAGACTGTTGTTAGAGGAAGAGGTGGAAAAGTTACTTCCACAAGAGGGTAGACCAATGGGTTGAAGAGAGAAGGAAACAATGAAGTCAAAAGAGATGAAAGTATAGAAAGAAACCCTGCACCAGAGTACCAATGGGGTGGTGAAAACCCTAGAGGTAGAGGCAAATTTGGCCAGAGAGGAAATTTTGGAGAAAGGGTGCATGCAAGTCGACTATAATATTCTAAAAGTGTCGTGAAGTTGTCCACAAGGCATATGAATTCCGAGATAACTTGCATATCACAAGTCAGCATGAGATCTAAATTCGAGGAATCGATGACAAAATTGGTTCGACTATTGGATAAAGTGTCGTAGAGACTGCGTATGAGGAAGGTCAAAACCCGATGACTAGAATAAACCTGTTACAACCTGCTTGTTAGGAGGAGAAGGAACCAACGTAGAGGAAGTTTATCTTCCAAACAAAAGCGAAAATTAGAGATAACTGATGTTCCATGATAGTTGATGGTGGCAACACAAATAATTTAGTCTCGACAGAAGTCATAGAGAATATGGGTTTGAAGTGTCAACCACATCCGAACACCTACAAAGTTTCATGGTTGTAGAAGGGACACCATGTTACTGTGTTGAGGAAATGTTTGATAAATTTCAATATTTGTACCTTTTATGGTAGTGTGTTGTGTAATGTGGTACCCATGGATGCTTGTCATCTGTTACTGGGGAGAAAGTTAATGATTAAATTTCGCACACATGCTAGATTTAGCTAATATTGCATTAAGATGTCATCAACATATAGCATGCAGCTCACCGAAGACATCCTCATCAGATCTAGAAAGTAGTATGAGTCCAAAAATGACAAAAAGAAATCAAAAGAAGAGTCCGCGTAAGTAAAGCTGAGTTATCCCATGCTACAATGCGTGTGTTCAGTTCTATGCCCACGCAAGCCTCGCGTGGGTTTTCCTTCAAGATCCTCATGACTGTAAAAAACGATGAGATCTCAACCACATGCTGCACATTGAAGTCTCATGAAATCTCCCTCACAAACAACAAATCAAATTTGTCTCTTCAAGCATTGAATAGCTTCCTTTGTGTACTTTGGAGCTAGTTCATGAAGTAAAGGAGTTCACACTTGGATCAAGATATTTCTTGGCCACCTCTTGGCCTATAAAAGGAATGCATGGGCATGAATCTAAGTAGACAAAATCAGAGCAAGGTTATGATGCAGGAATTGTGTTGATACTTCCTCATAGTTCACCTCTTCCCACACTTATTGGAATTTCCCAAGCTCCCTTGCAACTTCCTTCAAGGGGCAATTGTTTCTCTTATTTGTTCTTCAAGTTTATTTAGCATTTAGTGTGGAAAAAAGGACCTCCCTAAGGGATATTTTTGGCTTCCCTTGAATCTTGGACCTCCTAGGTGACACTACATGCAACAAGTTTGATAGTTGGGCAATCTAAATTGGTTCTATCATCTACTTGTTGTTGTGGTTTGCATATCTTCACCCTTTTTGTTTATTTCATATTATTATTTTTTTATTTTGTTTTGTTTTGCTAACAAGAGCTTGCAAGAACAATGTGGATTCATCATGTTTTCTTTAGTAACAAAATAATGGGCCTTGGTAGAAACCTCTAAGGCTTTTACCCCTCAATTGGGAAGAGTGGCACACTTTTGTGTTATTTTCCCCACAACAATATTTATGGCGACTCTACTTCATTTTTGTTCATTTATTATTAAATAGACTGTTATTTTCTAAATAGATAATTTCAGGTTCTTGTGATGTGCAGGACATCGGGTTCATACCCTCCATTCCCAGAAACTGGCCTCCTCTTATCCATAATTTTTCTTTGCACAGTTGCGTGGATCATAGTGCCCATGCACACTACCCGCAAAAATTTTCCTTCGATAGTTGTGTCGATCGCACAGTTTATCGGAACTACTCTCTTGCGGTAATTTTCTCTCTGCTTGCACAACTCTGCTATGTTGTAACCGCGCTACTAGCATGTCTCTATTTGGAATACCCGCACTACTATCTTTTATTTTTCTTTTATCTGCTTTGCACAAATCTTGCAATCCCAATGACTTCTCACTAATGAATAGAATTAAAATAACTTGCAATAGTTATATTTTTGTCTAGTAATTAGCTCACTTAGCCCAATATTAGGAAGTAAAGGGGTCTTCCCTCGAAAAATACTTAGCTAAAAGACTTTGGGGCTTTCAACGAGACACCTAGTCGTCACTAGTGTTCAAGAAATCATGCTTGCCATTTCATAGAAGCTATTAGTATAAACACCTTATGTTATTTTCTTACTTCTCATGTTTTAGTCAAGGTAGTGTAGCTCACTTTTGCACACAAGAAAGGACCTAAAGACTCCAATCTCCCAAAGTATGCTCTTCACCTTGCACTCCTTGTGACCTTGGTGAATCAGAAAAGGGGGAGAAGTGTGAAATACCTCCATTGCACACTTTTTTCTTCATAATCATTATTGATCAAATTGTTAGTTGCAAGCACCACAAGCACCATTAGCATCTTTTGAGTTGAATTTCAAACTACATTTGAATTTACTTTGACCTCTTTAGTTAATTGCAACAATTAATATCATTTGATTATTATACACATGTGTCTCCACTAGCACACACTAAGAGACCTAAAGACACTTTTACTTTGAGTATGCTCTCCATCTCACACCTTGTGAGACCTTGATGGATAAAAAAGTAGGATTGTGAAATACCTCTCTTACATTCCTTAGTCGAATTTGGAACCTTAAAATCAACACTTGTAATTCTCAACCAACTAAATTCCTCCACAGGAGGTCATAATAAAATTTATAGATTGGTTATGATTCACTGGGCTAGGAATCCAAATAATGCCTACCAATCTTCTACACTTTGTATGAAACAATAGATTGTTGACTTATAGGGTACTTTTAAATCCTTCTACCAGCAAGTGTCAAAAGACAACCCATATAAGAAGGCGCGATGCCAAAGAACATGAAATCCAAGGTATAGGTTCCCTGATCCCCATAGATAATCACTCAAATTTTTGTGGAGATGACACCATATCGCTAAGGATGAACCACTTATCCACACTTGACATGGGTATCTTAGTGGAAAAACTTAGGATATCACTAAGGTGAAATTGACTCTTGAATTTAGATATTTCCGTTTGGAAATGTTTCCAAGCCATTATGAAACATAGCCCCATCGCCAGTATAACTGACTCTTTGTTACCTTCACTAGAAAATTGTTGGGAGGATCCCATTATCACAAGCGATTGTGCTTTTGGAAAGCCCAGTTACATTTGAGAGGAAGGACGTTAGGTCTTTAGGGAATTTATATTTATTTTCTTTTCTAAATACAAGTTCACATAACTCGTAATTAAAAAAAACCTACATGGGGGATCACTTGCACTAAATGACATAGCACATATCACTCACTTTGCACCATTTTGCATCTGTTGTTCTTGGCATATTTTTGTATTTGTTCAATTGTGTCTATTCCCATCATCACTCTTAGTTGTCATACAAAAAATTACACCATTGAGGAAAAAAACCATCTAAGGAAGTCTTGTAGACTGCAAGGCATTTCCCCTCTCTCAAGGGGTGATTTCCCACTTTCTCCCCGTGGTTCACGAGGGAGATACTATAGCTAGGGCCACTCCCAGAAAACATTGATATGATCTTCCGGGAGAGGACGCTCCTTGCTTGATTAATTTTCTCCTCTTGGAGATAATTTAGATCCTTTTTCTTCATCCTCTCACTGAAGAGTCACCCCTTCATCCCCCCCCCGAGAAAATTTAGACACCTTGTCTTCATCCTCTCATAGAAGAGGCCATCTTTTATTTCCAACCCTTGGAGGAAATCCACCCTTTTATTATCCCTCTTCGAGAGAAGGACAAAAATCATACTCTTTCTCACATTAGAGACAGAGATCACTACCACATACTCCCTGTTCTCCCCCTCGAGGGAACAATACACAACGTACAAAAATGACACCTAATACCAACCTACCTTTCATGGCTAGCTTGAATCTCCTTCATCTAGCTAAATTGATCAATGAACCCATAGAACATTATCCAACATGGATAGATATGCCCGATAAGATACCCTTAGATATCCCTAAATTTGAAGGGAAACAAGGAGATGACCCCGCAAACCATGTCATGTCGTTCCACTTATGGTGTTCCTCCAATAACATAGTGGATGACTAAGTGAGGCTTCACATCTTCCAGCAAACCCTTACAAGAACAAATACAAAATGGTATGTGAATTTACCATGGGAAACCCATGCTACCTATGGGACAATAGCCACCATGATTCTCACTTACTTTTAGTTCCCCATACACCATGAGCTCGACCTCGATATTCTCATAGAATTTTGATAGAATACCTCCACCCACATAAAAAAAAATCCATGAATGGCGTAGATGTCACACATTGTGCAAAATAGAAATACAACCTCATTTTTTGTTGGATTGGTTCATCAAATCACTCCAACCCACGATTACAAAATATGTGGCAACCTCATTTCCCCAAATTGAGGAAGAGGCCATCCTGAAGGCCCAACATTTTGATCTCATTTATGCACAATTGGGTTACTTGTACAACATCCTTCTTGATTCCCCTCAATATCGATCTTGGATGCCACACAGGCGAGGTCATCACATGCAACATATGGGCTTATTGGTTCCATTTCCCAATAGGGAAATTCCCCCCCTCCCTCGACTACCATGCCATCCAATATGGAAATGAAGTAATCTCCAATCCCTAACATTACAACACCCAACACCAATTTCATTAAATTTGGACATATTAGGAAAATTTTGGACTAAGAAAGTGTGAATTTAGACTTTGAAAGTGTCAATATCAACCTTTCTAAAGTGCAAAATCAGGTTTTGAAAGTGGCAATATTGGCTTTGAAAAGTGTGTTTTTCTATTCGAATAGTGTGTTTTTCTATTCGAATAGTGTGTTTTTTGATTACTTATGAACCTTAAAATTGCATTTTTTTTTATGAAATTATGAATTTCAATTCAAAAAGTGTGAATTTCAAATGAAAAAATGAAAATTTCGATTTGAAAAGTGTGAATTTCAAATAAAAAAATGGAAAATTTGATTTGAAAAGTGTGAATTTCAAATAGAAAAATGCAAATTTTCATTTGAAAAGTGTGAATTTCAAATAAAAAAATGCAATTTTTGATTTGAGAAGTGTGAATTTCAAATAAAAAAATGCAATTTCTGATTTGAAAAGTGTGAATTTCAAATAAAAAAATGCAAGTTTTTATTTGAAAAGTGAAATTTTCATTTGTAGATGTTCAACATTTTAAGGTGAAAAGTTCAATGTCTACAATATTCAGTCATTGTTTGAATAACAAGTCAATTAGTTCTTGTTTCTTTTTTGATACAGTATCAAGACTATCTATCTTTTTACAGAAATAAATTTAATAGTTTCCAAATGAGGCAGGAATTCTCTGGGTAATCTATATAGGCACAACTTACTTACACAGTAGTAACCAGTAAATGTTGTATTCTGCATCATAATAATAATTTTCCCTCAATGACTAGATGCTAGTGGACGTTCCAAATGCTCGACGTTTGCTCGCCCAACCAGGTTGATAGACAGATTAGAAGGATTGCAAAAAAATATAAATTTGTTGGGCTAAGATCACATCAAACGAATATAATACCGGGAAGAAGAAGGGTCGGTCGCCCCTTCATTGATGAGGGAATTGTAAACATATTCAACCTACGAAGGCTAAGATGTCAATTCATGTATATCCAAAATGGTGAACAATGTAAGAATACTGAGCACAAGAAGGGTCGGCCGATCCTTCATTTACATGAGAAATGTAAAAATATTTGATCTACGAAGGCTATGCTGACAATTCCCGACTTCTGACTTCTGCTTTAAATAGTAGGGACCTAGACATCGGCTAAGTTATAACATATAAAAATTGTTTGTCTTGATTTCCGTTTTCCGACAAGAAGGATCTGTAAAATTAGTCATAGCAGATCTAATGAACAAGTAAATCAATCACAATAGATGATACTCGAAAAATATGGTGTAAACTGTGCAAAAATCATGCATCAGTGCTCTATATCCCAATAAGGGGTGAAAATACAATACAATAATGTCACAATAAGTGAGCAATTCGAATTAACCAAGGAGGTCATTCGAATTAACTGAATGGCATCGCTGGGATCCAACTAGGAGTCCTCATCATCAATAAGTGGTGGTCATCAATGCACAAGTCACTGTCAAATAGGTGTCAAACTGAGTCTAATTGAGTGTAATAAGTGTAACTGATGGTAAGTGGCACTAATCTAGGGATGGAGGCTCAGTGAAGGGCGCATGAGGGCTTAACTGCTCTCAGAACTGTCAGTCATGTCTCATTGGAGGTCAATCGGAGGTAAATCAGAGTGATTCCTGAAGTGTAACTGGACTGGTAGGTGAGAAAGGTGCCCTTCTGCAGTGGAAGGTGAGAAGTGGGTGCATGACAGGATAGGAGGGCTAAATCTGAGTGGTAAGTATCTCCCTAGTGCTGGGAGACTAAGGAATAGGTGCTGGAGGCATCATATTGGTGACTGGGAAGCATGTGGGTGCATGCATGCATGCAAGCAAAGTACAAAAGTGAATGATGAGATATTCTAACACCCCCCCTCAAGCTATACTATGATGTAAAAAATAAAATGTAGGACCCTGGTTACTGAGACCAAAGGTCACCCCAATACAATAATCCAAAAAATGCTGAAATAAGCTAAGTGAGGAAAGAGGGAAAACCCAGTGGGAAGAAAGCCCCCCCTCAAGATAAACATAAAAATGGATCTAATATGTCTCCACCATGATGGAACTCACCACCAACAGTGAACGGAGGTAAGAGAACTTCTCAGTGAAGCTCTTGGTGAAGATGTCTGCAATTTGCTCATCGGTAGGGCAATATTGCAGAATGATGGTGCGATCATGCACCAACTCTCGAATGTAGTGCATATGAATCTCAATGTGTTTGGTCCTCTGCCGCTGAACTAGATCAGTGGGAATCTTAATAGGACTTTGATTGTCACAGAATAGGACAGTCGAAGTAGTGCTACCAAAATCAAACTCGGAAAGAATACCCTACAACCAAACTGCCTGAATGCAGGTATTGACTGCCCCTCGATACTCTGCCTTTGCTGAAGAAAGTGAAATGGCTACCTGCTTTTTGCTTGAACAGCAAATAGGCCCATTTCCAATCATGAAAACATATCCACTTCCGATCTATGCTATCACCTTCCCAATCTGAATCAGTAAAACCAATGAAATCTAGCTCAAAATCTGCAGCATAATGTATGCCAAAATGTTTCGTACCCTACACATACTGCAAGATACGCTTGGCTTTCCGCTAATGAAGCTCATGGGGATGCTGCATATACCTTGATACAACACTCACGGCATAATATATATCAAGCCTTGAGTGTGTCAAGTAGAGTAGTGAACCAATCAACTGTCGATACATAGTGCAATCTGCAAGCGGTGTAGTATTTCCCTCTTCAAGACTGATTCCTGAGAGGAATGGAAATGGTGCATCATTACATTCTGCCATATTAAACTTTAATAGCAGGTCTTTAGCATACTTTTTATGAGATAATGTGATCCCATCAAAGTTTTGAGCTATCTCCAAGCCCAAAAATTGCTTAAGCAAGCCCAAATCGCTCATATCAAAAGCTAGATTTAAAGCGGTTTTCAGCTTGTTAATTGTAAGGAGAGTGCTACCAGTAATGAGAATATCATCAAAATATAAAACAACAATCAGAAAATTACCTTTAAATTGCTATAGGTACACATTAGGATCATATTTGCATCTTTTGAAATTCTGAGAAAGAAGGAAGGAGTCCATCTTTGCGTACCAAGCTCTTGGGGCCTGTTTCAATCCATACAAAGATTTATTCAATCTGCAAAATAATGATGGATATGACATGTATCCTTCTGATTGTTTCATATATACCTCTTCATCAAGGTCTCCATGTAGAAAATCACTCTTCACATCCATGTGGTGCACTTCCCAGTGCTTGGATGCAGAAATGGCCAAAACTAGGCGGATGGAATCCATCTTTGCAACCGGTGCAAAAGTCTGAGTGTAGTCCACATCTTGGACTTGGGAGAAACCTTTTGCCACCAACCTAGCTTTGTATTTGTTGATAGAGCCATCAACAACAACCTTCGTGCGGTAGATCCACTTGCATGGAACTAATTTTCTTCCAGGTGGAAGAGAAACTAGCTCCCATGTATTGTTCTTTTGAAAAGAACTGTACTCTTCATCCATGGAGGTTTTCCATCGTGGATCTCGGTGGGAATGATAGTATGATTTGGGATCTAAACCAATAATCAAATAAAATTTCTTAGATAATAATGGATCAGAAAAAGAAAGAGCCATACCTGCTCTTTGATAGTCTGCTCTTGTTCTCCTTGGATCAACAGGATTTCCAATGTTTGGAGCAGCAGATTGTAGAGTGTTTTGGGCCCACTTTGGTAACTGAGGAGGATCATTATGGTCTTATTCCGAACATGATATGTCATGGCCATAAAATTATGATATAATATCAGAGATATAAGATCCAATTCTTTCTTCATACTCACTTGAATCTTCTTCTTGTGGAGGGTGCAGATCGTCAGTGTTTTCCTCAACTAGTTTCAGATCTGGCAGTGATTCTTCAAACTTCACACTTTGCTTTTGAATACCTTTTTGGATATGATATTCATGAGTTTATATACTTTTGATTCTTTCCCATATCCTATCAGGATACATTCAATACTTTGTGGATCCAAAGACTTTCTCTTATCAGAAGGAATTCTAGCCCATGCAGTGGAGCCAAAAACCCTCAAATTGGACACATCTGGTTTGCGACCAAAGAATGCTTCGAAAGGAGTTTTACCTTTCATGGATGAATGTGGAACTCAGTTTTGAATATATGCAGCAAAATTAATGGATTCAGCCCAAATATTTGTAGCCAAATTTTTTGACTCAAGCATGCAGGTAGCCATCTCTTTCAGTGACCGATTCTTTCTTTCCGCTACACCGTTCTGCTGGGGTGTGTAGGGAACTGTATGTTGGATCTGAATTTTGCTTTCGGCACAAAGTTGTAGCAACTCAGTCTTGATATATTCTCTGCCATTATAAGATCTAAGAGCTTTGATCTTTCTCTCAGTGGTGGTCTCAACAAAAGCCTTAAAATCCTTTAATTTTCCAAGCACTTGTGACTTGTTTTTGAGAAAAAATACCCAAGTAAAGCGGGAAAAGTCGTCGATGAATGTCAAAACATACCTTGAACCATTCATGGACATATTTGGCAGCGGCCCACTGATATCAGAATGTATGAGCCCCAAAATGGTAGAAGCTCTGCTAGCTTTTCCGCGGTCGAACTTGTGCTCAGGGTGCTTCCCAACAATGCAACTGGGGCAAATTCCCTTCGAGGAACGGAGTTGCGGAAGACCATCAACCATGGAATTATTTTGTAACAGAAGAAAATACTTGTAGTTAAGGTGTCCAAACCTTTCATTTCAAATCCTACTAACCTCATTTCCATGAGTGAGGAGAGCAGTGGGATTTTCGAGCGGCACAAAGTGAGAAAACTCATAGTATTGCAGTGTGATTGGCCTTTCCGACTGCAATAAGTCTTTCACTTTTAATATCATAAATTTCAAATTTGTTAGGGCTGAATGTAACTTGCTTTGTTTCACCAGTGTGTGTCATTTGATACATAGAAAGTAGATTTGAAGCCAAGGAAGGAACATAGAGAACATTCTGGAAGCTTCCATGCTCTACATCGATGGTACCTTTACCCTTTGATGAAATTTTTGAGTCATCTCCCAAATGGATGGGGATGGAGATGATAGGATAAAATGAAGAAAAGGAGTCAATGTTTGCAGCCATATGATTCGAGGCACTAGAATCTATCAGTAGAGTGGTGGGTTTCGAAATAGTTGCCATGAGTGCTTGACCTCTTTCATGATCATCATTTCTATCCTTCTTCCGTGCACCGTCGGGAAGACATATGTTATTCTTTTCCAAAAGGAGGGCCATTTGATCTATTGTTTTCTTCATGCATGAAATTTCAGGATGAAAGCCACGGTTGTAATATGAACATTTAGATTTTTCCCTGCCCTCTTTACCCTTTTGCTTGTTCCTGGAACCGGATGGTGCTTACGGTTGCTTGCCTTTATCTCTTTGCTTGGTAGGCTCGAATTTGGGCTTCTCTTTAATTTGATTTCCTTTACCATTCGAATTATTGGATACTTGAGAAAAGAGGGATGAATCTTTGGAGTTTATGGACCCCATTTGAATCAACTTATCATGCTCTTTTATGACGGACTCAATGAAGGCATTCAAGGTAGGCATATTCCAATTCAGGGTAGTTAGCCGACCGGAATTGAAAGTAGAGACAAATTCCGAGTAATCTTTCCCAAGATTTGTGAGAATGGAGAGGATCAATTGCTTATCCTCTTTCAAAACACCACCATTCTTCAACTGCAATGACAAGTGCTTGAATCTTGTGAAAAACTCATTGACGGTCTCGAAATTCTCAGGACTAAGGGCAATCAATTCATTTTCCAATTGAAAAGCCCTAAGCTCGTCCTGCTTGCCAAAGAGATTGTCAAGTTGCTCCCATACTTCTTTTGGAGTGTTCAATCCAATGAGATGGAAATGAAGATCCTTGGAAATAGAGAGGCAAAGGAGACCATAAGCTTCATCAAGCTTATTGTAGTGTTTGGTTCTTTCCAACAATGTGCTTGGCTCCAATTCGAGGCCAATAGTGACTCTATAGAACCCTTTTGAGCGCAATATAATCTCCATATAATCTTTCCATTCAAAATAATTGAAAGGAGTAAGAATTGGCTTGGAAGAAGAGTATTCCATCACAAATGGCGAGTGCACTTGATGTAGAAGAACTTGTCAAACAAAAGAGAGCGAATGCAATTGATGGAGATGATTAACCTGCAAATCACAATAAAAAAAAGAATAGTAAGGTCGAACAATCCACCCTTTTAGAGTTGCATCACACCTGGGATTGGAGATCAAGAGAGTTGAATGGGTCCAATGTATCAAATCCAGGAATTATGTGGAAAACTCAAGCTTATGGAGTGGATTGGAGTGTATTTTTCTGCTTTGCATGCACATGAGATCTTTCATGCCAAAACTTCAGTAATTTTGAGCAAATTCACTCAAATCTTGTTGTAGAACACCTGTAGAAAAGAGATCTTGTCCCTGTAATGGCTTTGATACCATGTAAAATTAGTCACAACAGATCTAATGAACAAGTAAATCAATCACAATAGATGAAACTAAGAAAATATGGTGTAAACTGTGCAAAAAGCATGCATCAGTGCTCTATATCCCAATAAGGGGTGAAAATACAATACAATAATGTCACAATAAGTGAGAAATTTGAATTAACCAAGGAGGTCATTCGAATTAACTAATGCTATATCTTGGCTCCAACTAGGAGTCCTCATCATCAATCAGTGGTAGTCATCAATGCACAAGTCACTATCAAATAGGTTTCAAACTGAGTCTAACTGAGTGTAATAAGTGTAACTGATGGTAAGTGGCACTAATCTAGGGATGGAGGCTCAGTGGAGGGCACATGAGGGATTAACTGCATTCAGAATTGTCAGTCATGTCTCATCGGAGGTCAATCGGAGTGATAACATCAGTTATGGGTCAATCAGAGGTAAATCTGAGTGATAACTGAAGTGTAACTGGACTAGTAGGTGAGAAAGGTGCCCTTCTACAGTGGAAGGTGAGAAGTGGGTGCATGATAGGATAAGAGGGCTAAATATGAGTGGTAAGTAGCTCCTGAGTGCTGGGAGACTAAGGACTAGGTGCTGGAGGCATCATACTGGTGACTGGGCAGCATGCGGGTGCATGCAAAGTACAAAAGTGAATGATGAGATATCCTAACAGGATCAGCATCGACTAAGTTATAACATATAAAAATTGTTTGTCCCGACTTTCATTTTTCGACAAGAAGGATCTGCCGCCCCTTATTTTCGTAGTTAATTATGAAAACCTTTATCGAACAATTCAGCTATATCCATAATGGAGAACACAAGAAGGATCGACCAACCCTTCTTGCAATGTCGAACTATTATGAAAAGAATACTGGGAATAAGAAGGGTTGACCAACCCTTCATTTACGAGGGAATTCTAAAAATAGAACACCTTGGAGAAAGAGCGGTCGCTCTTTCTCTGAGAATATTTCCACTTTCCAGCAAAGTCTTTGAAGCAAAACTTAAATAAATTTTGTTGTTAAAATGTTGATATCTAGTATCCCAGGGTGTGTTACCGGACAATCTACCGAAAGCAGACTTAAGGCATGATCTCCCTAGTTCAACATGAATCTAGAACAAATAGGACAGAATACAAATCTACCTTCCTAGATCAAATTAGAGATTAAGAGACATGGACATCTTACCTTTCATATCTGTAGATCTCTTTCTCCCTCGTCGCTCAAAGCTCCACGGTCATCAGATCCAAAGTTGCAAGACCTGTCAGAACATGCAAGAGACAAACAAGCAGTAATAACACATCTACACAATAATTGACCTAAGTAAACGGTTAAGGAAGTGAACTATAAATATCAACGAACAACAAGACATTTATGGAAAGAGTTTTGTATTACTGTATAAAAAGTGGGAATACAAATAAGAGATAAGATTACAACCAAGCCCTAATGCCAAGATCTTCCTCCAACAAGCCAAGCCAATGCCTCTAAGGATAAATGGGTGCCTCCAATGGATGAAAGATGATCTCCTAATCTCTATTTAACCATCATATGGATGCTATAGCCTTCCTCCCTTTGGAAAGGGAAGGAGCTTCATATATTTAGGACTAGGAGGATAAGATAGGTTGAGAAGTAGTGGGAGAGGACTAAGGGATCCTCCCAAAGGGTTAGGGAACCAAATTCCAGCTCCCCTATAGGTTAGGGATAGAGATCCAAGTCACATACCTTCGAGAAATCGCTCGAAGATGCCCTTTATCCATATTAACTAACATCGACACAAGTTGCAATAGAACAACCTGCGATAGATAGGGTCGGCGCATGCTAAACAAGGGTGTCATGAGCCATTGACGCAAGTGGTTAGGAAACCACCCGCGACGAACCTAGTTGGGTGCAAGTTCCTAGGGAGCAACCTACGACGACCCAACTAGACCCTATATAAAAGGGATCAGTAACTTATCATGTTTGACTTCCTAGTCATGGAAACTTCAGGGTTGTTTACACTGAGTCTTATGGTGGCAAGATTTAGGTGTAACAGAATGCCCCCCAAAGCATGAAGTTGATAAAACTGGACAGGTGAAATTCTTTGATAGAAGGATGGAAAGGACTTGTTGGAAGGAAGATCCTACTGCAGTACAACTGAATCTAAGAACACAGTCTCATATGATGCACAACATGGTTCCGGCCAATACATTGCATATCCATGGTAGTAAAGCCTGACTGAACACAATCATGGCTACTAGACACAATCGTAGATCCATGATGAGATGAGAACACAACCACGACCAATACAAAAGTGGATCTGTGTAATTTGACTCAAACAATCTCCATCGGAACCTGGGTAAAACATGACTCCCCAGGGTCTTCAAACCGAACCTGCAATGATATGAATCTATCCATGTGATTACAAATGTCTTGACATCAAACATGGTAGAAACTGCTTGATTACCGGTCATTGATGTATACTGTTAACAAGCGCGAGGGAAATCACCATTAATATCAATGATCCCCAAGGTATCATAGTACATATCATCAAGCGCGAATGAATGAGTTGAAGTTGAATGCTTTGACGAAATATTTCAATCAAGAGTCAATGATGTAAACTCATGTCGAAAGAGAGGTAACCTGCCATTGAGGCATGCATGCCTAAGGTATTTGATTGGTTTCTAGATTCAATCCTTGGATGATGTGTTGAATTTGACAAGGATGAATCTGTCCAAGGAGGGCCATGATGAATCCCCCATCAATGACACGAAACTCGATAACAAATGTTTGGAGTAGATCGGATGGTATAGTAACATGCAAGACTAACTCAGATTAGACCGACAAGGTGGAAGGTGTACTGACTGCAAAAGACTAGCAGTGAATGGATCTTGAACATGGGCATGGCATGACTCGAAAGTATTGACATGACGAGAACGACGCCAACCCTTAATGCAACTGATTATGGAAGCATTCTTTGGATGACCCAAAGGAGTAACCAGACTCATGAAGTTATCAGGACTCGAGGACAAACGGATGACCCAAGTACTGTATGTGAATGCAAATGAGTTCCATGTTGAAGAACAACTAAGTACTGCCACAGGTAAAAGTGTAACACAAAAACTTTCCCTTTTCCCCATCATGACTGATGAATCCCTCATGTGTTTTTGACAAGCTTGATGAGGGTAACCAGATGCTCGGTATAGCTCATCTCATAGATGAGTCCAATCCCAAACGTTTTTCGAACCTGAGAAAGGAGGGGTTCGTCCCATGGCAGGCCCTTCAATGTTGAGTTTTAACGAGTCCATAGAAGGTAAACTCGGCGTCATTTCATGTTTAGAGAGTCTGAAAAGAACTAAAGAAGACTCCAAAGGTCATTTTTTGTAAGGTTAGCCTCTTTGCCTAGAAAAGGGTAAAAAAATGTGAGGGAGGATTCTTCCAGTCATGATTGGATAGATTATTCCTTTTTCGTAAGTAGTGCCCCCTGGTCTGAAAAAGAGGTAAACTATCACCAGGAAGATGATCATTCAAATACTTTTACAAGCGTGAACACATCAAGTTCGCTTGGCAATCTTTTTCGTATTTGGAGAGCTTGAGAGCTTAAAGAAAGACTCTGGGGGGTTTCCTTTTTCGTAGGAGTTTAATGAGCCCGAAAAAGTGATAAACTATAACTCGGTGACTTATTCTCATCGTTTTATGAGCATGAGAAAGAACAAAGAGTAAGATCGGTGTCATTAGTAATCGAATTTAATGAGCGAAATAATGACAAAAAGACGCTCGAAGAGTTGTTCATACCTAATAATACTTACGAGATGATCATCACGATGAAGAATGGCATTGATTAGGCACCTAGCTTCTCCTGCAGCTCAAAGACTAGGTCAAAATAATTAACAAAGTATTTAAATGCAGTAAATAACCCAAACTATAGTAAATAACCCACTAAAGCATCAAATACAAAAGGAATATTCCATTTTTGGTTATAAAATGGGTGAAATAGTGAAAAATAATTACAATTGTTTTTTACCAAGTTTGGAGAGTGTGAAGTGCCATTTGGAGCCAAATTTCACTTGCTGATTTCGGGAGCTACGGTCCACCGTTTCGCGAGCCATCAGAGACAGGTAGGCCTAAACTCAACTATGCAACTTTTCAGTGGATTAGTTTTATGTTTTTTTTTTTAAATTTTAGTGTTTTGAGTTTTTTTGGTGGGGGGGAATGCGCCCACAGGCCGACGCAAGTCGTCCTTACGGGAACTACGACGACCATGCACCGTTGCAAAACCCATAAGGGCGTTTCACGCCGACGTCGCTTTGTTTGCAAAGACATCCCGTGCCGGTGCAAACACCCAACTTCAACTCAACGCCCAACCCAAAATAAAAAGTTTTGATGTTTAGAAAGAGTTCTAATAGTGTTTGTTCGTCCCTTTTGACAGGTTCACGGTGAAAAACATGGTTCTTGAGTGGTGAGAACGAGAGCACGAGGTGGATGATGCTCAGGCCGAAAATGACCCTCAATGCATTGTTGCATTGAGGAACTGTGGGTTACTCAAATACTTCCAAGTGCCGGACATGAGGGCCCAAGTTCCGCTGTTGACGTACATGATCCAGTGTTGGGATCCGGTGTAGCATCACTTTGTGATTGGAGTGCATACACTGAGTATAGATGCCGAGGAAATTTATTTCCTGACAGGATTATCCCGGCGGGGGGAGCCTTTATCTCTTACTGGATCACGAGGAGGTGATTGGACAGTAGATGATATGATTGATCAGTACTGCACTGGAGGCACTACGGCTATTGGTGGGAAGATCCCCATCATGGAGATTTGAGACCATGCTTTACGTACCGTGCTCTTCACCCTATTGAGGGTGGCGGGGAGTCAGTCTCCTCACCTTGCGATCAAGTCACATTTGATGTACGTGGAGGATTGCATGAGTCCTTGGGTATTCAACCGGTGTGAGGGGCTCCTTACCAACCTCTGGGGTTAGTTGACCAAGTGTCGGCGCAGGGCGCTGAAATAGTTCAGATATGGGTCTGTGGTGATATCTTTTCTATTGGAGTGGGTACCTCATCTGCATCCATAGGTGGAATTGGATGACTGAGATGCCAGAGATCCACACATGATCCGATGGGTAGAGGTGATGGCCCGCCATGGTGGCGGAGGTCCCATCATAGGCTACGGTACATGGTTCTTCACCTGGCTAGAGGGACAACTCCTCATGATAGAGGATTATCCGTATAGCGGGAGAGATTTCAGAGGTGATCCCGACCTAGTGATTCCTGAGGGAGCACAATGGGGTGACATCGGTAAAAAAAACAACTTTGTGTTTTTTATTTTATATATTTTATGATTTTTTTGGAGTAGTGCTGATGATTCGACATTTTGTGCAGATGTGGGTCCATTGCGACCAGTTGGAGTCTCACTCATTGCGAGGAGAGGAGAGGTGCCGATTGTAGGTCCCGCAATGCATGATGCCATTGCGGAGGTGGAGGAGGTCTACAAGAACCTCCAAAGGTTGACTCTGGACATCCTAGAGCTGGGTGTCTGTGATCTTCCTCGGGGTTACCAAAAGTACACCGTCGGGGTGTCTACCCGTTTTGGCACACTACCTTGTAAAGTGGCGAGGGATGTAGTTTGCTATCATGAGCAACCTAGGGTTTAGGTTTATGCTCACGTTCTACTTATGTATGTACTGAAAGCTTATGAGCTTCATATTTTGTAGAGACTTACTGAAAGCTAGCATGTTTCAGATTTTTGTATCAACACCATCATTTTTGTATCGATTTATATATATATATACAAACATTTTCGCTGCCTTTATACATTATGTGTTCTATGGATCATTAATGTGATCTTGTTTACATGTTTGCTTATACAATGGATGATTTACATGTTATGTATGCTTTTATATTTTATACATATGTTATGTGTGTGCAATGTACCAATCTAGAATGAAGTTGGCCATCGAGTCAACAACTGTATTCATGTCTTGTGGAATGTGCAGGTACTGAATAGATTCAAAGGACCTTTCCAGAAGATGGACTCATCTGAAGAGACGGAGTAGAGTAGGCTCGCGGATATCATAAATCCGGTTAAGATGAGAAACCACCAGTTGTGAATCCAAATGGATGACAACGTGGTTCATACCCAAGGAAAGAGCGTTAGTTAGGGTTCCAATCACCGCCTGATACTCTACGGCGTTATTGGTCACATATCCTAGACAACTTCCTCCTGAGATGATAAGCTCGCTAGTGGGAGAATAGAGTACCTAGGCTTCCGAAGCAAGGTTACGGGTATGCCGGCTGGCACCATCTGCGAATCCATAGCAAGTTTCCATCTGCACATGCAGACCAAACATGGTATAAGAAAAGAAAGAAGACCTAGACACACTAAAACAAAAGCGTCACACCACACAAAACGCACACGCCATTTATAGTATATACAAGATATCTATGCATGAAATAATTAGGCATAGTACCTCTTCAGGTAGATCCCATTGCAGGGCTCACCCAAAGATATCCCATCGTAGTCCTCTAGTTCGTAGGATCCTTTTTCCAGAACACGTTTCACTATGTTTGGTCCGTGCCACATGGACTCGAACTTACCTGCCCCCAGCTGATCGTGCCTTTGGTCATATGTGAGGACCAAATCACCCTCATTGAAGGTACAAGGTTTAACGAACCTATCGTATTTTTCTTTGATGTGCCTCTTATGTGCCTCGTTGGCAAGAGCAGCATCACGGCGGGTCTCGTCAAGTTTTTCTAGGTAGAGGAAGCCTTCTTCCTCGGCAGTGGTGTTCAGAAGAAGTTTGATTGCGATTTTGAAAGATGGAATCTCGCACTCTATAGGTAGGACTGCCTCCAATCCGAAAACCAACTGGAACAGTGTAAACCTGGTGGCAGTCTTAACGAAGGTCCGGTAGGCCCATAGTGCGGAAAAGAGCATGTTGTGCCAGTTAGACTTGTGCGTACCCACCATGCGATGAATCATGGTTTTCAAGACCTTGTTGATGGCCTCTACTTGTTCATTGGACTGTGGGTAGTAAGGGGTTGAGTTTTCATGACGAAAACCCAGTCTGGCACTTAATTCATTGACCATATGGTTATGAAAGTGAGATCCTTGGTCGGTGACTATGGCCTGTGGGATTCCGAAATGTGAAATAACATGATTAAACATGAAGAGTGCGACGGTTTTTCTGTTGTCTGTATATGTAGGCATAGACGCAGCCCATTTAGTAAAGTAATCCATGGCTACTATTACGTAACCATGCCCCTCGACCGAGGTAGGCTTACAGTGCATGAAATCTATGTCCCATTTTGCAAAGGGGCCAATTACAATAACCAGGTGTAACGGGGCTGGGTGGTGCTGTTGCCACCCTGTGGTGGGGATGGGGAAGAACCCTAGGGGTTCGATGGTACACCAGTTTGAGTAGAAGGATGGGAGTTAAGGGAACTAATGATGCCATCAGCCTGAGGTCCCTTAGGTGGTTTCGCTGGGTCGTAGGTAGGGCGGGGTGCATCAGGAAAAAATTCATATAATTTTCCTGATTGAGCATAGACCAGGTCTAAGTAATGGGGACGGGAAATAGCTTGTTCCTCAATGACGACCCCTCCCATGGCCACATATCGAGCTACGACAGGTAAAAGAGACTTTATGAACCAATCAGCTAAGAGTTGGTCCGGGATATGAGCCTTAATGAGACGTTGTCTTCGCTGCCATGCATGAATATGGTTTGAGATATGAGTTGCGTTATTCTGGCAAAGAGAGGTCAATAAGTCCGTACCAGTCTCATAGTGAATGGGCAACTGGAAATGGGTCAAAAAGGACATAGCAAGAGAGCGAAAATATGGAAAAGAGTTGGGTGGTAATTCAATATACCACTTGGCAACTGGGCCGGTGAGAATCCGTTGGAATAGCTAAGACGGATCGAGTCATCCATCAAGGAGTTGGATTAACGCCATAAATGGTATGTCATCACATGATTTTTTGGATCCTCACTAGGTTTTCCATCAAATTTGGGGATATCGAATGGAAGTTTCACCGGAATTGGTGGCCAATTATATCTGTGAAAGAGGGGGTCATTAGTCAGATGAGACAGGTCGGGTAGGTCCAACGTAGCCAGAAAAGGAAGCTATTGATTCAGCTGCGGGTACTGATAGTACTGATATCTCATGTATGGACCAGTGGGACCTTGCATCGACTGGTTGTAGGGTGTTCCTGGAGGAAACTGGTTGTAAGGGGGTATGCTGCCCGGACCATATGTAGGACCGTCGCCATAATAGGGTGGTCCGTTACCATAAGGTGGGGGTTCGCTGCCACCGTTGGGAGGGGGTGGGCCTCCTCCGAATGGTGGGGGTCTGTCGCCTCCACCGAGATAAGGTGGACCTCCAACACCTCCGTCAGGAGGGGGTGGGCCTCCTCCAAATGGTGGGGGTTCTCCATCGTCACCGGGATAAGGTGGAACTCCACCACCTCTGCTGGGAGGAGGTGGTGTTCCAACGCCTCCACCGGAAGGGTGTGGGCCTCCTCCGCCACCTCCACCAAAATAGGGTGGTCCTCCACCACCACCACCAGGATGGGGTGGTCCCCCCACCATAAGGTGGGGGTCCTCCGCCACCATCGGGAGGGGGTGGTCCTCTGCCTCCATCGAGAAGGGGAGGGCCTCCACCTTTGCTGCCAAGAGGGGGTGGGCCATGGTTTCCAGAATGAGGTTGTCCTCCGTCATAAGGTAGAGGTCCGCCTCCTCTGGAATTGTGTGGGGGGGGACCGAATGGGGGTGGTGGTACTTGAGGGACGGTAGGTGGGGGTCCACATTGTAAAACATTTTGATGCCCCCATAGAGTGTATGTATTTCTGGGATAAGGTATCCCGTAGAGTGTGTTTACGGGATTGAATTGTCCCGACACAAGGTTAAGATAACCTGGATACGCTTGACTCCATGGTGGTTGAGTTGAATGGGATGGTCCCCCAACATGGGATAATCCCGTGGTGGATGCTCCGGCGGGTAGGGAAGTTCCAACAGAAGGTCCGAGAGGAATTCCTTCTCGAGTATTATGGTTAGGAGATGGGGGTTCCCCCCCAATAAAAATGTGTTGACTACTAATCAATGGTTGACCCAACATAGGTTGTTGATTATCTTCCGCGGGATTAACATTAATCGTAAGGAAAGTAGGGGGTTTAAGAGTATCCTCCCCGCGAGTTTTGGGGTGGGGGAGGAGTGGGTAATGTTCTTGTAGTAGTAAGAGGAGTGTTGGACTGTTGTCCTTCAATAGGTTGAGTCATTTGAGGTATAGAACTGGTCTCCTGTCTAAGGGGTGTACTTGCAGGAAGTGAGGGTTGACTAGGTTCATAAGTGGGCATGTTGTGGATGGATGGTTCTAGTGAGTCATAAGATAAAGAGCGAATTAGGATCTGCCAATATGTGGGTAACATCGGGTCTTCAACCCTTCGTAAAAGACTTTGCCTTCAAAATTCCTTGCCTATGGCACGTAATCGATTCAAGCGATCACGAAAGGGTCCGAAAATCTCGTCAGGAGTGGTCCAAATGGGTGGGGATGTAGTGGAAAAATGGGCCACTTGTTGACCTAGAGATGTTTCCCAAAAGGGTGCAGTTGGACCAAAGGCAGCTGATATAGGGTCGTCCTGGGTGTGATTTAACCATTCCATTGATCCAGGCTCTCCCAGTAAAACGGGAGGGAGAGGTACATCTAGTGAAGTGGAATTTTCCGCCTCTTCACCCCTTGAGGGGTTGGAGGTGGGTGAATCTGGAGGGAACATGTGTGCCCCAACATTCAAAGTAGGGTTTTCTACTTCAGGTGACACGACCGTGACGTGTGAGTCCATTCTTACCTTCAAAATTACCTCCTGGTTAAGGGGTCGGGTGGTAAGTTCAAAATCCTATGGGACCTTCTGCAAGGGAAGTTAGCCAGAGTGACTGAACCAGAGTTTCTCCTAGGTGTAATATAAAAAAAAGAAAAGCAGTCCAGAAAAATCTACACAAACTAAGGCTGCAAGAAAACTTATGTGATAGGTGTGGATTCAAAAGTATGGAACCTCACGGGATTGTCAAGGCTTCGCAACTCACTATATATCGCAGGGTCCAACAGTAAAACATGACAAGGAGGATTGGGACCGTACCCTTTCCTAAATACCCGACTACCTGGACGACAGGTGCATAATAATATCCCCGAGTGCTGTTCTCGATGTATTGCTCCGCCAAGATGACCAAATGGTTAGCTTAGTTGGTTTCAGGAATCCTAAGAGTGTCTCCCGATATACGCAAGGTAGGTGGGAGCTAAAATCTGTGTTGGTGTTGTCTAATGCACAACCGTACGACACAAGAACTTCCGATATATTACCGAGTACATGAAACACCTTTTGATATATGCCAAGTACGTGAAGTTCCTTTTGATATACCCTAAGGTACATGAAAGATCCTTCGATATACTGGTTGGTATGTGAAAGAGCTTCGATATACCGGTTGGTACGTGGAAGAATTACAATACCCCCGGGATGCAGTGCAGGAATATAACGATAGCTGCCATGTTTTAAGACGCCGGAACACGTCTCTAACTTAACACACAAGTTACTAAATATTTTAGCCTAGTTCTACCGTTAATTTTATCTGGACGGTTAGGTGAATGCGTGAGGTGAGTACATAAACGTAAGCATAATGCAAGCCCTATCTACATGAAGAAATGCAATTTTCTTTTGATGAAATCTATGTACGTGAAGGAGAAATCTTTTTCCAAGTGGTTTTACCAAAACAATAGATTTCAACAAAATCCCAAATCTACGAAATTTGACAATGAAAGTACTCTTTTCATTTTTCTGAGCAAAACATGAAAATCAACAAGCATCAAAACCAAATCTAAGCATTTTCTTTTTGTCTTTTTCAATTTAGCGTGAAACCAAAGATGACGAAAAAGAGAGAATTTCTATCAAGAGCACACTAGCTTTTCAAATTTCACTATGGCAACCTAAAAGCATGAAAATCAAAAGTACATATAACTTTTTCAAGCATGGAATCAATTTTGCAAAAACAAATTTGACTATGCTTTGGATTTTTCAAGAAAATGAATGGATCATAGTTCAAGAAAAATACAAATGATGAACTCTTTTTCAAACTTTCCAAATATATCTATGATGAATTCCAATGCATGAACCAATTTCTACATCAATTATTAAATGCACTTGAAAACTCAAAAAGTTAGAGAGGAGAGGACCCAAGCACAAGGCTTGAGTGGTTGGCGCAGCCTGTGGTCAGGCTCAGAGCACCCGTCGCAGGAGGAAAATAGGTGATCTATGCCAATGGTGCAAGATGTAAAACTGAGCTGAGTGACGACGACGCAGGTTGCAGAGCAACAGATTCCGCTCGGGAGTGGACGTCGCTCTGGCTATACTACCCAGGTGCGACGGGCTAAATCCCAATGCAGGGATGAAAAGATCTCCAGAAATGAGCAACTAAAAGGTTTGTTGATCATACATACAGACTCAAAGGAAGTTAGTAGACTCTTTAGAGAGAAGATATGGTGGCGAAAGAGGCTCAGGAGGCAAAAGGAATGGCTCACAAAGAAATCAGAGAAAACGAATTTCAAATTGAAAACTTAAAACAATGCACATCTTTCCCTAGTATGGTCGCCAAATTTGTTACTGGACAATCTAACGAAAATGGACTTAAGGCATGATCTCCCTGGTTCAACATGAATATAGAACAAATAGGACAAAATACAAATCTACCTTCCTAGATCAAATTAGAGATTAAGAGACATGGACATCTTATCTTTCAGAAATGTAGATCTCTTTCTCCCTCGTCGCTGCAAGCTCCACGGTCGTCAGATCCAAAGATGCAAGACCTGTCAGAACATGCAAGAGACAAACAAGCATTAATAACACATCTACACAATAATTGACCTAAGTAAACGGTTAAGGAAGTGAACTATAAATATCAATGAACAACAAGACATTTATGGAAAGAGTTTTGTATTACTGTATAAAAGGTGGGAATACAAAGAAGAGATAAGATTACAACCAATCCCTAACGTCGCAATCTTCCTCCAACAAGCCAAGCCAATGCCTTTAAGGAGAAATGGGTGCCTCCAATGGATGAATGATGATCTCCTAAGCTCTATTTCACCAGCATATGGCTGCTATAGCCTTCCTCCCTTTGGAATGGGAAGGAGCTTCATATATATATGACTAGGAGAATAGGATAGGTTGAGAAGTAGTGGGAGAGGACTAAGGGATCCTCCCAAAGGGTTAGGGAACCGAATGCTAGCTCCCCTATAGGTTAGGGATAGAGATCCAAGACACACACCTTTGAGAAATCGCTCGATGATGCCCTTTATCCATATTAACTGACATCGGGGCAAGTTGCAATAGAACTACCTGTGACAGATAGGGTCGGTGCATGCTAAACAAGGGTGTCATGAGCTATCGGCGCAAGTGGTCAGGTAACCACCTGTGATGAACCTAGTTGGGCGCAAGTTCCTAGGGAGCAACCTGCGATGACCCAACTACAACCTATTAAAAAGGGGTCAGTAACTTCTCATGTTTGACTTCCTATTCATGGAAACTTCAGGGATGTTTACACTGAGTCTTATGGTGGCAAGATTTAGGTGTAACAGGGTGACACAAGGAACGCTTAGATTGTGACACGTGGTATATTTGATTTTTAAAATTAGTTTAAAGATTGTATAAACGAATATTAAGGATATTAATGGTACCATTTAAATATAAACATATGTATTTAACTTATAAAAGAAAGAATGTTTCTATTTAAAAAAAACAAAAAGAAAGAATGATTCTATTTAAAAAAAATAGAATAGTATTCGTATAATGCTACTATATGACCTTTTTTTATATAGAATGGTATAAGTGTGTAACTGCATGCTTATGCCTATCTTACTATTATTGAAGCATAAATGTTATTTATTTACAGCCTTATTTTGTGGTAATTGCATGTCTTCCTTACACCCATGCATGATGTCTTCCTTACTAATGCTTTTAAAATAATCTCGCACTTTGGAAGTTATCATTTTTCGCATAATTTTGATTATTGTTGCAGCCTGAACTAGAATATGGAAAGTGGAAGACGGATATATTTTTGCATGAAGACATTGTTTAGAACAATCCTTTCAATAAACAAGAAAACTAGTGGCAAATTGAGTATAGTGAGGTTACTAATTTTTTATTACGGATTTAAAACTTATAAATATTTATTTTTCCAAAATTAGTAAAGTAGATGGATGGGACGGATGGGGAATGGTAATTATCACAGGAGGTGGTCATATATATCATCTCTGTAGATTTTGCTCGAGTAATTGTACAATTATAAAGAAGTTCATGACATTGACGGGGAACTGGAACGATAATTGTACAAGTAAACTTCATTTCGACAAGTAAACTTCAATTCGATAGGTAAACTTCACTTCGATGAGCATTATGGACAAACATTGTTAGGAGGAAGAGGTGAAGAGGAAGAGACGTAATAGGGAAGAGATCCCTTTGGAGGATAGTCGCAGAGTCTCTTATGCTCATAAGATAGTTTGGATGGAGTCTAGGATTTTTGAACTGGACCTACCATTGTTAGTGCAGAAGGAAATCCAAGGTTTGGAACAGGAGATTTGGAAAAATCTTGGTAAAGATACCCTGCAGGAGGAATGCCAGAAACTGGAAAATTGGTTCATGGACCTGGGGAACACTGTTGGCCGTTTAACCCTGTACGAGCGAACTGTTTCCCTTTACTGGGTAATGAAAAAATTGGTGGGGTATGCTCTTAGGGACCGTATGGAAAAAGAGGATCCTGTCCATAACTCGCTTCAATCCGAATCTAGGGAGATGAACTGATAGATGGAATTCTTGCTGCAATCCATGGGCCTCCGTATTCCTGATGCTCCCACGACTGCGCCAAAAGAAAATACTCAAGGGTGTTTCCCAGATTTGCCTTATATTTTACTGTAATGCTGTTATGTTTTTTTAGTGATTGTAGGTTGTTTCTCATATGTAGTTGGTGTGTTTTTTGAGTTTATATCACTATGTTGTGTTCGTGTATGCTCAGTTCCGGGTTTAATAGTCTTTATGTTAGGAAGTTTTGGTTGATCTTCAGGATGTTTCAAATGAAAGTTACATTTTCTCTAAGTCGAGCTTTTGGCTATGGGTAGAACAATCATACAACATATATCTTTATTTGTATGTGTCAATATAAACCTTTCTAAAGTGCAAAATCATGTTCTGAAAGTGGCAATATTGACTTTGAAAAGTGTGTTTTTCTATTCGAATAGTGTGTTTTTTGACTACTTATGAACTTTAAAATTGCATTTTTTTGTTATGAAACTATGAATTTCAATTCAAAAAGTGTGAATTTCAAATTAAAAAATGCAAATTTGATTCAAAAAGTGTGGATTTCAAATTAAAAAAATGCAATTTTTATTTGAAAAGTGTGAATTTCGAATAAAAAAATGCAATTTTCATTTGGAAATGTGCAACCTTTTAAAAGGTGAAAAGTTCAATGTCTATAATATTAAGTCCTAGTTTGAATAACAAGTCTATCAGTTCTTGTGAAAAGCTCAATGTCTACAAGATCACATCAAACGATATCATTTTCTTCTGTCCATATGCCCCATATGTTCTCGTTGTGCCTTAACTGCTGCAAGGCCCTTCTCCTTTATTCTAATTTTTTCTTCTGTCCATCCTTTCCTTGGTGACTATTCTCATATGATTCTATTTACATCGATCATCATATTTTCTTCTGCACCAACAACCCATTGTTGCTTTCTATCTAAGCATTTTTTGTACAAGACCTTCATATCCTTCGATGCTCCTGTTGGCTTCCATTATTGCACCTCTACTTTGTAAGACCCAACAGTACTAGCATATGAATTCTGATAAATATTACCCATCACCCTACCTAGCCAGATTGCACAATCTGGCTCTGGTGATTGCACAATGACCATTTGTCCCTTTACAACATCCACTCTTGTAATGAATTCATCTCTAGGATTGTTGCATACTTGTCCAACATAGCAATCCTGCAAAGTAGGAACAATTTCCTTCAAATAGGAATCCATAATTTCATGTTCAGATCTTGTAGGTTCACTAATATGAATATTACGGCTTGTCGATGGCCAAAAGTTAGTTGATGTCTGATCAACACTCTCAAAGGGACTGTCCAAATCTTTATATACAACCTCACAATAATTTAACTTGGGACGCCAAAATTGTTCACCTCCCTTCTCAATCCCTTGATTCCAGAATGAAATATATGTTTCTATTCCTTTTTTTATTTCGTCAATGTCCTAAGGTCTTTTTGATTGAAAATTTAATAACCTAGGTTGTCCCACCGGCAAGTCTGCGCTACCATCTGGCCATGACTGTTAGAGATGAATAGGAGATGACCAAGCTTCATCCCGAAGTGACACCCTCCATTGCATGAATGGAATGCTATCTATGAGCTGAAATTTAAAAAATGGCATTTTTTGATACCGATGATCTTGGCATTTGCATCCAAAAGGTGGGGTTTCACAAAACTCTTAAAATCGTAAAGTTCATCAATTAGATAAGGGACATAGAAATTTTGATCTTCACATTTCCTATACGTATCCATAATTTACGAGAGTGAAAATATATCCTTGTGCATTATCTTTACTGATAACCTGCGATAAATTCCATCTATGTATTCATGGGTGAGTCCAATCGGGAGGAATCCAACTTCGACTATATCAAACACTCTCCTTGATGTTAAAAGAGACAAAAATGCAAATACAAAGTGGTTTTTGTTATCACCTGGAAAATTATCCATTTGCAACAACAATAAGGGTGGTAGTTTTCTATTTGGCATGCATTGATTAGTACCATCAACACACAATACATCATCTTGCATTACATCTTGTCTATATATCAAACTATTTTCATATGACTCTTATTGCAATAGAGAATCATGCAATTGGTGCTTAGATGTTCTACCTTTGTAGACCAAATTACCATATTTATCAACCACTGGTTATTCAAGACACTTCAAGCATTTAGCTAGGGATGTCACAGTTAAATTCGATCCCATCTCTAAAAATGAGAGGCTGAAATGGCCAAAATACCAGTATTGTGCCCATGAGTCAACATTCCAGTCAATGATATGGGAATATTCATAATATTACTAAAATATTTCGCCTTTTTACCCATCCTTGGAATGGAAGTCTTTGACTTATCCATTTTGTCATGAACAACACTCAGAAAATTATTTGGATTTTTTTGTGAAGCTAATCTATGAGAATAATATACTTGGCAACAACTTGCGATATATTTATTATGAGCTGCTTGATTTCCTCGCAAACTTTCCACCTCAGCTAGATCAGTGGTCCCCTTAAGCCTATCCTGTATTGTAATGCACTCATTACACCTTGCAAAGGAGTTTGATTTAGAAATTTTAACATCTCGAAAATATTCTCTCATCACCTTGCTAAAGGAGGATTGTGATACTGGAGGAAAACCGATACTTTCGATGTCTTCATTAGCCATTTTTCACAGCAAACCATGGGACATATTAGATGGAAATAATTTCAAGGTTGTCCTTGTTCCATATTCATTGATTAATCGTGTAAGATGTGGAGATTTTTCTGAATTCTCTTCTACAATTTATTAATAGTAGCTACTAGTGTAGTAGTGTTCGCCCTAGATTTCTCCTAGACACTATTACCATGCATAGCTCTCACATCACCATTCAAGAACATGATTTTAAAATTGTAGAAAGTGCTCCCTTTTATCCCATGGCATTTATATCATGCATTTTGACAGACGTCTATTGTGTCTAATCTCATTGTAAACATGCTTATTTTTCTATCATCTCCTTCTTTGGCCACATGAGCATTTGATCCCATAGAATTTATAACATACAGTCTTCTTGAATTTCTATTCATACTATGAAATTTATTCACACATTCAACTATCGATTGAAGTGAAATTTTTGACATACAAATATTTGAGCAACAATGTTCAGTGATTTTTTTTGAAAGGAATGCACCCTGATCAATTCCAAGCCTGTAAGGTACCGATCTTGAATTTCTTTCGAAAATTTTAGTTCCATCTTGCCGCTTCACGAAATTGTATGGCCTTGTTCCATTACCTTTAACATCTGTATATTCACAATGGGGAGTACCTCATAGGACCATATGTAAAGGACATTCTTAAAAAATATTCCAATGTTGACCATATCTTCGTCTGTTTTCTTTTTCAGTATAACATCCAAAGGAACATCATCGAGGTCAAGCAAATTGTTTGCAGGCCATCTTATAAGAGTTCCTTCAAATACACCACAATCCTCGCAATTGCAAAAGATTTTATGAACTAAAATACCAAACTCACCAACATCTAGTGCTTTGAATTGTACAATGTCTCCCTAAAAACAGTTGACACTATTCCTCAAGCAACATAATGTGGCTTTAAAGAACATTGATGTATCAAAATAAATTTCTCTTCCACAAACCTGACATTGTGATTTTCTCTTAATACCTTCAAAGTAGTTTTAGATTATTATTGTTGAAATTTCTTTCAACAGAAAGCAATGTTTTTGTATTAAAATATATGATTCTTTTAATCGACCATACAACAAAGCATCCACTGCTCAACCCTGGACAACATGCCATACAAGAAAAACCCACTTCATCCACCAGAATACCAAAGGAGAAGTCACCCAAAAACGTTCCCCCAACAAAATCAATCCCACTCACATTTGTTACAAAACCTATGGAAATGCAATCCTTGCACTCTGAACACTTATGTAACAACTTCATTTTTCTCATAATAAAAGAAGATTTATTCTCAGTTGTTATGATATGTTATACACTTGGAAAAGTAGAAGCTGGTATATCATTCACCTCATTCTCGCGAAGAGCAGACCCAATGTGGTTAACGATATCAGATACATGCCATTGAATATAACCACCAACAACCTCTAACAATGTATCTGCACCTTCTGATGGATAGGGAAATAGAAGAATTGCATTTAAAGTCTTGGTAACATTTACAATGATACATCCATCATGAATGCTAATATTATGCAATATTTTTCTTTATGGAAAATAGATTCCTTAAACAACTTTCAATCCATTCAAAAGCAGGTCCACACATTGTTGAGAACCAAAATCTATTTCATAAACGATTTCTGAAATATAAAATAACAGGACACATTGTTCAAAACCAAAATCCAGTTCAGAAGTGATTTATGAAATATAAAATAACAGGAGCACATTAAAAACCATATTTATTTTAAATAAAAAATAATTTTTCCACTAGTATATATTATCAAATAAGTCAATTATAAGGGTCTTGTCACGTCCCCTCCCATCCATCCAATGCAAGGAACGGAACATGAAAGAGTGGTATCAGAGCCCATGTTGTAGCACTGGGGCTGCTTGGGCCAAACTATGAGCTTACAGGAAGATAAACATAATATTTAAAAGAGGTACTGATGAAGTTGGGCAGCATTTTGATTGAGAGAAGGAGAAAATCAGAGTTCTCTAGAGTGGCAGAGGATCACACAGTTGCATAGTGCTCATCGAGAGATTTCCAAGGGTACCAAGTATTCCAAAAATGGTCTTTGGATGAGAAAGTTATGGGCCAAAGAAGTTATGTAGTTGAGCTTCCGACTTTCCAAACCCACATTGAGGATTACGGATTGCGAAAGTGATATTTTCCATAGTTGGAAAAATTGGCGTTTCACATTTCCGAGTTCCGCATTGCGGATTGCAGAAATGATATTTTCCGTAGTTGGGAAAATTGGCGTTCCACATTTCCGAGTTCCACATTGTGGATTGCGGAAGTGATATTTTCCGGAGTTGGGAAAATTGACGTTCCACATTTCCAAGTTCTGCATTGCGGATTGCGGAAGTTATATTTTTCGAAGTTGGGAAAATTGACATTCTGCATTTCCGAGTTCCGCATTGCGGATTGGATATTGGGGAAGTGATACTTTCCAAAGTTTGGAATTTTGGACTTCCGACTTCTGCATTACATATTGCATAGGAGTAAATTTTCTTAAAGTCACGCGTTGGGGTTCCAACTTTTCGACTTCTACATTGCGGATTGCGAACACAAGAAGGATCGACTGACCCTTCTTGCAGGTTAGAACTATCATGAAAAGCATATGGGAAAAATAAGGGTAGGATTTCCCTTGATTTATGAGGGAATTGCAAAACTATTCAACCTACGAAGGATGGGCCGTCAATTCATGCATATCCAAAATGGTGAACACTGGAAGAATACTCAGTACAAGAAGGATCAATCAACCCTTCTTGTAGTCTAAAAATATTATGAAAAGAATACTGGGAAGTTGAAGGGTCAATCGCCCCTTCATTTATGAGGGAATTGAAAACATATTCAACCTACAAGGACTAGGGTGTCAATTCATGTATATCCAAAATGGTGAACACGTTAATAATACCGAGCATAAGAAGGGTCGGGCGAACCTTCATTTACGAGAGTAATGTAAAAATATTTAATCTACGATGGCTAGGCCAAGAATTCCCGCCTTCCGACTTCCACTGTAAATAGCAGGAATCCGGATATAACCTAAGCTATAATATAAAAAAATGTTTGTCCAGACTTCAAATTTTCCGAATGGAAGGATCGATCGATCCTTCATTTAGTGGATAATTGTAAAGATCTATATCCATCATTTATATATATCCAGAATGGTGAACACAAGAAGGATCGACCGACCCTTCTTGTAGTCTATAAATATTACAAAAGGAAGACTAGACAAAAGAAGTGCCTCTCGTCCATTAAATTATGAGGGAATTTTAAAAATATTCAACCTACGAATGCTAGGACGTCAATTCATGTATATTCAAAATGGTGAACACGGGAAGAATACTGAGCACAACAAGAGTCGGTCGACCTTCATTTACGAGATAAATGTAAAAATATTTAATCTACGAAGGCTATGTCGACAATTCTCGACTTATGACTTCTGCCGTAAATAGTAGGGACCCAGACATCATCTATGTTCTAACATATAAAAATGTTTTTCCCGACTTCCATTTTTCGACGAGAAGGATCGGTCGTCCCTTCGTTTAGTAGATAATTGTGAACAACTATTTCCAACAATTCACCTATATCCAGAATGTTGAAAGAAAGAAGGATCGACCGAACCTTCTTGCATTCTAGAACTATTATGAATAGAATACTGGGCAGAAGAAGGGTCGGTCGCCCCTTCATTTATGAGGGAATTGTAAAAACATTCAACCTACGAAGGTTAAGTCATCAATTCATCTATATCTAAAATGGTGAACACCAGAAGAATACGAGCACAAGAAGGGTCGTTGGACCCTTCATTTGCGAGAGAAATGTAAAACTATTTGATATACGAAGGCTAGGCTGATAATTCTCGACTTCCAACTTCCGCAGTAAATAGTAGGGACCGGACATCAGCTAAGTTATAACATATACAAATTATTTGTCCCAGATTTTGTTTTCCGACAAGATGGATCAGACGCCCCTTCATTTAGTATATAATTGTGAAAACCTTTATCTAGAAATTCAACGATATCCAGAATGGAGAACACAAGAAGGATCGACCGACCCTTCTTGTAGTCTAGAACTATAACAAAAAGAATATTAAAAATAGAACTTGGAGAAAGAGCAGTCACTCTTTCTTTGTGGATATTTCCACTTTCCAGCAAAATGTGTATAGCAATGTTCCTACAAAAATTGTGTTCAGAGTGCCGATATCTACTTTCGCCACTCCTAAAAAATCATCCCTGGAGGAAGGAGTGGATGCTCTTTCTTCTCAGCATCTACTTCCAACACCCCGAAATAGAACAACCTGATGAAAGAGCAACCTCTCTTTCTTTGAAATTTTTTTGACTTGCCAGCAAACTCTTTGTAGCAAAAATTCTATAAATTTTGTTGTTAAAATGTCAATATCTAGTTTCCCAGGGTGACATGTGGAACGATCAGATTGTGCCACATGGCATATTTGATTTTTAAAATTAGTCTAAAGATTGTATAAACGAATATTAAGGATATTAATGGTACCATTTCAATATAAACATATGGATTTAACTTATATAATTTTTTGGAACAGGTATCAGGGATCAAATTTGAAAGGCTGAACTTAATTTCAGGTTGAAGGTTATATATTCATACCACCCTTCTATCATGAAGGGATTTAATTAAAAAAATTACACTTCAATTGAAAATAATAAATTACCTCAACATTTCATTAAAAAAATTGCTAATTGGCTGGCAACTGGATCAGAAATCCAAAGAAAAGAACAAGAGGTGTATCTCCTGTTTGGGTTGGTTTCCTAAAAGTGTACAATTGGCTAGAAAATGATCTCTATTGGAGAGTAGGAAATGGTAAGGAGATATTGGTCGGTATAGATCTGATCCTGGGTTTGGAAGAGAATTACAAACTTTCAGAAGATATTATGATTTTATTGAAGGAATATGGTCTTATTACTCTTGATAAAATTAAAAAGACCGAGGTTAAATTTGCTCAAGATACTTACTTGTTCAGTGCAAAAGATTTGGGATTCAACGGGGGCATATGAAGGGGACAACTATAGAAGGTTCTTGAACTGAGCGTGTGGCTAGAGTGTGGTAGCATGCGACTGGATTCTGAACCAAGCATGGAACATGCGTAGGGCTTGAGCTACATCGAATGTAGATGGGACCGAGCGTAAAACAGATCCCGTTGCATGGAACTGTTACCCGATCTTTGAATGCCACACCAGATATTTCTTGTTATTTCAGGGGAACAGGAACCCAAACCCTAAAAAATTCTATCTTGTAACTACTGCCCGAAACTACTATGAATATTTTGGTGTTCAGGTAAATACGATGGCGACCATATAATGCCTGAGAAAACTTGATGCGTTAGACAAAGTAATTTAAGACAAAATTCACCTTTCTTACATGCTGCCGCTAGGAAAAAACGAGATCAAAATGATTAATTTATAAGTAATAAATGGTTTAGATTCGAGGAGGGTTGAGATCTTTGGCGGACAGGGAATCCGCTAGGAAAAGGTGCATGTTCTATAACGTTGGAAACTTTGGCGAAATGACGTTGGAAACTTGGTACATGATGAATTCAGGAAGAAAATCTACGGTGGGTGAGCGACAGAATAAAAGATCTATGGTTGATGTTGATTTCGCACTTTCAACTAGCACGGAGAATCAAAAGGGTAAACAGTAGCAGAATATTTACCGCTTACCACGTGTCAAGTCGAGGATCGTTCTCATGATCCCGAAACCACTTCTCGTGATTCGATATATGTATTAGTCCGCTCATTATACCATATTAATACTTTAGTGTGCACTCTGTATCAGTTATTAAAAAAAAATTCAATTTATTAAAAACAATTGACAAGATTTCCATAAAAATAAAAACTAGGCATCTTACTTTTAAAAAGAAATAGACATCAAGGATAAACATAAAACAGATTCCCAATCTTGATAATTATCAGTGTGTTTTGAAAGTGCTAGATGGTATCTATAATGATGGAGACATTATAATGAAGGATTGAGTGCACATCCCTAGACATATAAATAAATAGATAAACATAGCCACCCATGGTTTCAGGGTTTAAAGATCAGGAATTTGGTTAGTGAACATGTGGCTTCGCTATCCTGGGATATGTATACCTGTAAATTCATCATTACCCTCATACGTATTCAAGGGGAGGCGTGATACAACTATAATATTGCAATGGATAAAAACTAAGAGGGATTAATGGGATTGGGTACCAAGAACAGAGAAAAAATAAATGATGCATTATAAATAAAGGATTAATGGGATTCGAGACTAGGAACAGAGAAAAATGATTTAAAAAAAAAGAATATTAAGAGGGATTAATGGGATTAGGGGCCAAGAACAGAACAAAAATATTTGAAAACATCATAGCTTTAGGCCAGGCAGTTACCGCAAGAGACGTAGGAGAAATAAAGTTGGAGGTGGAGGTACTGTACATTCAGACACCAACTAACCAATTATTTTCGATACAAGATCACTCTTTATATTATTTAAGGAACCTTTCTATCCAATCACGACATAGACAAAGGTTTTCTATTTTCTCTTTTCAAGCACAGAAAATTTTCATACTTCATGCATAGAAGACATGCTTTATATTCAAATATTTCTTACAAAGACATAAAAATAAGTAGAAGTTATTTCAGGTTAAAACAGGGCAACTTCGCCGCATTACACAGAGATGGAATTTACTTCGATCTTTCACCTTTTATAGATCTCAGGATCTTAATACATTTCATGAATATGAGCTTGAGATCACAAACACAGACTCTTCTCCTATATATACACAGAATTGATTTTTGTTTCACCTGGAAGCTACTGAGTCACATTAGATACAAATCCTGGTCTTGGGGCTTCGAGAGTGCTCGAAATTCCCATATATCATGGTGTGGTGAGGATTTGTCAGGGAACTGATGTTGAAATGCTCATATATCACAAAGAAAACTAGGGAGATACCATAAGACTCAAGTATTTCTGATAAAACAACAAAAGAAACGGAATAGAGGAGGTAAAGAAGAGTGCCATGACTTCCCGAATATTTCATTTTGTTGCGATATGGGGTATGGTTTATCCTTTATATAGTGAGTAGCTAGTGAGTTGGTGAACTGACTTGGATGTTACGGATGGGGAACGGTAATTATCACAGTATGGAGGGATGGTGGTCATAGATATCATCTATACCAACTGTAGATTTTGCTAGTGTAATTGTATATGTATCACTCCAATCGATGCCTTGAGAAAGGATTGTATGCTGACACGAAGATGGTTTATACGATGAAATTTTTAAATGGCAATTATCCCGACGGTGCTAATGGTGAATGATGGCTTGTATCACGTGTGTGAAGAAAACAATCTCATCATGCCTTAAATTTTGGTGGAGTAATTGTACCGACTGTAGGGAAGATGTAACAACTTTATAGAAAATGTGTGAATACAAGTTAATTCTAAATTGATCTGCTTAAGCTAATTTAAACCTGGAAATGTGATTATAGTTTCAGAACAATCAGATATGGGATATTTGATGAATGTTATGCCAATTGATAAATATATAAATTAGATCTAACATTGCTAACTTCAAATAAAACAAGATAGTGAAAACTGGGTTATTTTATTTAAAGGATTAAACCATAAGACTGTTATGTTAATGATATGCTAATTAACAAATTAGAATAAAATAATGATGACTATCTAATAGTTGCAGAAAATGGAATGTTATGAATCAAGTAAAGAAATTTATTTGACACATAATCTACACATAAACCATATGATGAGAAATCAACACACATATCTATGTGTTTAATGATCATGCAACATAAAACAGAGTTACCAAATGATTAAGTGGGAAACCAGATTTTATCAAGGAAACTTGACAAATATGACAAAGAAAAGGAAAGAGAAACTAACTCAAATTCTTTAAAGATTGCAAAAAATTACAACTCCTCGAATACAGAGCATCTCCAGTTCTCTTCTTCAGTGGCCTCCCCCCCTTCCTATGAGATCTAAGTCTCTTTAAACAAATATTACAAAAATTACAAAGGGACAAATCTCCCATAAAAATGTAAGTGAGGTTAATTTTAAAACTAATCTACTTAAGCTACGCTAAACTTAGGAATTGTGATTGGAATTTGGAGAACAATCAGATCTGCGATATTTGATAAATGTTACACCAATTGATAAATATATGAATTAAAACTTAACATTACTAGCTTCAAATCAAATAAGACAATGAAAACTGAGTTATTTATTTAAAGATTAAATGGAATAATTTCTCTGTCAATGATATGCCAATTAACAAATTAGCACAAAAATAAAGATGATTGTTTAATAGTTGCAGTAATAAATAATATGATCCAGGTGGATATTTATGGCGGCCCACCTCTTCCAACTGTCTCAAAACAGTCTTCTGGCAATTTTGGTAAATTACTATTTTTAGCAGTTTTTCGGGTCCTGAACTTCCGGAGCCATTTTGAGGCCCTAAACGACATTTTTTGGCGATTTGGGGGACCAAATGGTTGCCAATGGCATGCATTTGGGCCCAATCAAAAGTTGTAAATCTCGGTTAGACCTTTCCAATGGGCTACCGAGCGCCCTAAACGAAGATCGTATGCAAAAGTTATGACCCCGGGAAGTTGACTGTTCAACTAACCACCTTGGGGCCGCAAACTTTATGACGGTTCATCTTCTAGGGTTAGGTTTTTGGATTTTTGGGATTCTTTCCCTCATGCTTATGATAAATAGGCCCTTTCGGCCTCTCTTTGTATTCATCTTGGCACGAATGAGCATAGCGGCCACACCTCTTCTCGGAGATAGCTACCACCATTCTAGCTATTGTATTTTACAGTCTGTTCTATTTTCGCTATTTAATAGAATATGTGTTTACTATATCACTGTGTTATTTGCAATATATCTCTGTATATGCTATCTTTTGTTTCGTTCCCACATAAATCCGAATCAGTGGTATCAGAGCGGTCTGTTCTTTGATTGTTTCTCGGTGCATGTCCCCGACGAGGTCAGGATACAGAGAGTTGGGTCTCGAACTAGTTTCACTTGGGGAAGACCACTATTTCCGCCCCAAACGGCCTCCCATGGCGGAAGAAAATAGAGATGACGGAGCAGTAGATCCTATCAAGTTGTTGCTCGAGGAAGCCCTCGCGCAACAGAGGAACGAGATGATGGATAATTTCGCCTAGATCCTTCAACGTATGCCAATAGCGGCAAATGCACCCTCAACGAGCAGCCATTTTGGAGATACGACTCCCTTCAAGGTACAAGTTAATTTTGATATCCCTTTATTTGAAGGCCAAATCGATGCCGATGCCCTAGATAAATGGTTGAATCTACTAGAAGGGTATTTCTTTGTCCACAATTTTTTCGACAAGGAAAAGATCGTCTTTTCACTCCTCAAGGCCGTCCTCCATGTCAAAAATTGGTGGAAAACTTATTGTGAGCAAAACTCATCAGACGAGTCTGGATTGTTTGAATATTCCAATCCCACTTGGGCCTCTTTTATAGATGCCGTCAAGGAACAATATTACCCTGTTCGAAACTACGATGACCAGTACACAAAATGGACCATTTTGCATCAAGAGAGGGACCAAACGGTGTCGGAGTACACCAACAAATTTCATAACTTGCGCACAAAGCTAGGTATCAAGGACTCCGAGCGGCACCTAGTACTGAAATATCGCAGTGGCCTACACTGGTACATCCGAACAGAGATGGATTTCCTGGAAATCTCTTCACTCGGATCCACCTATCGATATGCTGTCAAAATTGAGCAGAAATTTTAGCAAAAGAACAAGCGTGACTTCGGACCTGCGCAGAAGCAGGGCAAGGGAAACTCTGGCTCACAGAACACGGGGCAGGAAAAGGACAACCAGTCCCAACCATAGGCGAAGAAGGGTAAAGAAAAGACAAAGAAGGACACCGGGAAGTGGTGCGAGTTCCACAAAAGTCCCTGGCACAACACTGATGATTGTCGCTCAAAACAATCATTGGTGGTTGAGATCAAAGCTTCAGAATCAGATCCCAGTTCCGATTCTGACTCAGAACCTAATTTCACAGCCGCGCGAAAAGGGAAGCAGATCATTGATGCAGAACCCAGTGCCGTTGTTGCCACCACATAGATTTAGCCAGAGGAGCCTGAAGAGTCCGAGGCAGAGGAGCGCCTTTTCCACTCACAGATGTGGGTGAAGGGAATTCCCCTACACTTTGTTGTGGAAAGCGGCAGCCAGAAGAACCTGATCTCAGAAGAAGTCATCAAGAGATTGGAGCTACCAATAACGCCACACCCACAACCATACACCATTGGATGGCTAAGCCAAGGACGAAGGATCCGTGTCAGTCACCAATGTCGCCTACCATATGGCATCAAGCCCTTCAAAGATGAGGTATTATGTGATGTGGCCCCACTCGAAGTATGTGATGTTCTTTTAGGACAACCATATATGTGGAAGCGTCATGCTGTATATGAATCACGACCTCACAGTGTCATTGTCACTTTGGGAGGACAACTCTATCGGATACCAGAGATAGTTGCACCTACCCCAAACGAGCAGGGAAGGAAGATAATCTCCCACACTGGGAAATTTTCCCTATTCGCAATTGCCACTAAAGGTGAACATCAGATCGCGGAGCCATCCACAACCTCTGCAGATTATCCTTCTACTCAACAAAAACAAGAACACAAATTCAGTGCCGCATCGCCTATTCGGGTACCTCTACAGTGCAAGGCCACGCATTCAAGGTGCTCCTCCAAAAAGAAACCATCCACACCGGTGCATACCAAGGATACCACAACAACCAAAACTGTTGAACAGCTCCAGCGCATCCATCAACAACAATTACAACCCTCTGAAGATGTCAAAGTAAGGCAACCTTTCCACTTCAGCAAATGTCGCACTAAGAGCTCAACTCGACACACAGCTCGACATATGATAGGGGAATTAACGCAATGGAGACCATTGCTTCCTAAGGAGGGAGGATTGATCTAGGTGGATATCGGTGGCGGCCCACCTCTTCCAACTGTCTCAAAACAGTCTTCTGGCAATTTTGGTAAATTACTATTTTTAGCAGTTTTTCGGGTCCTGAACTTCCGGAGCCATTTTGAGGCCCTAAACGACATTTTTTGGCGATTTGGGGGACCAAATGGTTGCCGATGGCATGCATTTGGTCCCAATCAAAAGTTGTAAATCTCAGTTAGACCTTTCCAACGGGCTACCGAGCGCCCTAAACGGAGATCGTATGCAAAAGTTATGACCCCGGGAAGTTGACTGTTCAACTAACCACCTTGGGGCCGCAAACTTTATGACGGTTCATCTTCTAGGGTTAGGTTTTTGGATGTTTGGTATTCTTTCCCTCATGCTTATGATAAATAGGCCCTTTTGGCCTCTCTTTGTATTCATCTTGGCACGAATGAGCATAGCGGTCACATCTCTTCTCGGAGATAGCTACCACCATTCTAGCTATTGTATTTTACAGTCTGTTCTATTTCAGCTATTTAATAGAATATGTGTTTACTGTATCACTGTGTTATTTGCAATATATCTCTGTATATGATTCTGTATATGCTATCTTTTGTTTCGTTCCCACATAAATCTGGATCATAATATGAATTAAATAAATAAAGTTATTCAATACATAACTTATAGATGAACCAGGTGATGAGAAATCAACACACAAGGTTAATGTATTTAATGAGCATACAACATGAAACAGAGTTATCCAATAATTAAATGAGAAACCATAACTCATCAAATAAATTTGACAAATATGAAAAAATAAATATCAAGAGAAACTGACTGAATTTGATTAAGTTTGCAAAATATTACAACTCCTCAAAACAAAGAGCATCTCGATTTCTCTCCTTTGGTGGTTTTCTCCCCTCCTCTCCTATGAGATCCAAGTCCCTTTAAATAATAATTACAAAACATTGCAAAAGGGTAAATATCCCACAAAAGTAGGGATTACAAAATATTGTTTTAAGATTTTCCAAGGGAAGATTGCCACTTGGAAAATACACCCAACAAATATTCAACATTTTGATATTGGGCATGCTCGAGTTGTAACTGTGCTTTGCAGGTAAAATACTCGATCTCCCTTTTCTTCACCTTTTCGCATTCACGCAAGAAAATATTAACCTTCATCTATGAAGCTATAGGTGATTCAATCAATTCTTTAATCTTTGTTATGTGGTGATCCAGCTGCTCAATACGCTCCTTGGACTTCAAATAATTCTCTTCAAATAACTCAATCAACAAGTTCTTATGATCATCTTGAATCTTTAAAGCAAGCTCCTTAAATTCTTCCTTAGAAAACCTTGAGAAAGAAGAAGCAATGGAAAGGGATTGTGAAACCTTCAGTTGCTGCTCAAGGGCTGTAACGTTTTCTGCATAGTTCACACTCAAACCTTGTGCTTCTTGGAGCTGTTGTCGGAGAACTTCATTATGTGCTTGCATGTTTTTGAGATGATTCTCATAATCATCTTTCAACCCCTGCAATTGGGATTGATGCTTCTCATTCATTTGAATCTGCTCCTGCTTGATTTTTTGTAGTTCTTTCTCCTTCACATCAATTTCTTTATTCAGTGAGGTGATAGAATCATAATTTTCCCCTGCAAAGGCCCCCATAGCTGCAATGGTCTCAAGAGATTCCTATTTTACATTAGTGGAAGTCCTCCTCCATATGACCTGGTTCGGGACAGTTCCCTACACTAGAGTCCCTTCTGGGGCTCTCTTAGAACATTTTTTCACCACAACCCTTTTTGATCTGCTCCAAAAATACTCTCCCAGAGAGACCCTTGCATCTTCTCCAAAGTCTTCTATTTCTTCCACAGTGGGTGCTGACACTTTTGGGATGGTGACCAAAGGAATAGGTTGGGATACCACAGGTGTTGGATTTGGCATGGTTATCTGGGGAATGGGAATGGAAGTCATTATAGCACTGGAGGTGGGAGGTGTAGAAATGGAGGTGGTGGATGAGGTGTTGGGATTTGTAGGTGCAACAAAAGTTGGAATTACAACGGGCTCTGTAGGTGCAGTAGAGACTTGAATTTCGCTTGGCTGTGAAGGTGCAATTTCAACAGGGGCCGCAGGTTGACCAGTTGAAGTGGATGGAGGGACTGTAACATCGGATGATGGGATAGAAGATGTTTTAGTGGCAGCAATGGTGAATTCTGGGAAATGAATGTCGTTGAAGGAATCATTAACTACCATATTTTCTAGTGGATCAGAAGAATCCTGAGCGACTGAAGCAATTGTTGGTAGGATAACAGGAACAACAATTGGACATGAGAAGTCGGTAGGGAGTAAATCATCTTCTATATCACGCTCTTAAATGTGAAGCATAGTAAATTTTGGTTCTGAAACTTGAAATTTTTTTTTCTTGAATGGAGGGGTTGAAGCTATTGTTTGTGTTTCAACTACTGAACCCATCAATGCTAGGATATTCTTCATTTAATCAGCTGATTTGATAAGAGCATTGAGAGTAGCCAGGGGTTTAGGTTGTGGAGTATCCTCAACAGGAGCTTTCCCTTTGTCATATGTGTGATAAGTCAACATCAAAGGAGTACTGACTTCTGGGAAATGAATGTCGGGGAAGGAAGCATCAACTACCATATTTTCCAGTGTATCAGAAGAAGCCTGAGCGAATGAAGCAATTGCTGGTAGGATAACAGGAACAACAATTGGACATGAGAAGTCGACAGGGAGTAACTCATCTTCTATATCACTATCTTCAATGTGAAGCATAGTAACTTTTGGTGAACCTTCAACTTTTTGCTTCTTGACTGGAGGGGTTGAAGCTATTGTTTGCGTTTCAACCATTGATGTAACATCACGTAAAAATACCAAAATTTAAATTTTTTTATAATAGAAATAATTATCGAAGTCGTTAATGTGGAACATATAAATTAATTAAAATTCTTAACTAAGATAATCAATAACGATGACACGTCATGCTTCTCAATTAAAATATGATATATTTGTATTTTCTATTTCAGATTTAAACAAATGCTAAACTTCTTAAAGAAAGATCCTTTTATGATTATGCATAAAAATACAGGTTACAGATCTGTTTCAGTTCTAAATGTAATTACATGCTGTACATTGTTTGTACTATTATGATGTTCTTGATGAAGTGCTGACAATTTGTTTGTATGATGATGAAGGGGTCCTACGAGATACCCTGGAGTTTACTTAGTTATGTTTAGCTAAGGCATTTGAATCCTGTTTCCATGTGCAGACCGCAGGTAAGAAATTATACGACAACATGTGTTAAGAGTACATGTGTCTTTCAATTCATCGTCAATGTAAAATTAGAATGCTAAGTACTTCCTTGCGACACAAATTACCGGAGGTATGGATACTTGGTTCTGATTCTAGTTTATGTGCTGACTTACAAAGTTCTTCAGTATTATCATTTCATGTCGTCCAAGTGTTCTGTTATAATGCTACATATATTATCATATGACTACTGTCATTATCATTTCAACAGTGATACTAATATCTATTGATAATGCTATAATGAAACTTGTAGAAAAAGTGTTTATACCTTTGAACTATCATTATATTTTGCGTCTACAGAACTTAACTACTCTAAGTCTTGAATTTATAATTTGAATACACAGTTAAAATATGTAAAGTATAGTGACTAGTGCTTGTACTAAGAACTTAGCTTTAGAGTGTATCTCGTCAACACTTAAACTATACCTATGGTGATACCTGGATTAATAGTCTTTGCACTACATGGCTAATCACATGGGATTTATTGTGAATATGGTATTTATGCTATGAACTAGCATTATAAAACTTCATCCTATTGCTTATACAAAACTATAGAAATGAAAATATAATTATTCTGTAGTTACTATGCATCTACAATAATACATTGATATGTAATTCAAATATTACGATGCCTAAGTTCAAACTTTGAACTATATAAAATGTGCACTAATATTGCAATGATATGATTAATAATATGCAAACAATTGAATACGATGTAAACAATGTAATTCTGTCTATTTTCTAACTTTAGCATAAGACTTGTATTTATTTAATTGATATATCCAAACCTTTGAAAAGATAAGACTTTAGCAATAGAGTGAACTATGCTATATGACCTATCTCTTGTCCTAAGTATTATTAATGTATGTTATTGCATTCACAACAATCTCGTTAAAGAGGTGAAGAGTTGACAGGTATTAAATTGGCTAATGGCAGGTTGACAGTGTCTCGTTCAGGTATTAATGGTCCTGACCAAAACTCCATAGTGGAAAGTGTGGCTGTCAACCCACGTAATCCATCCACGTGAACTTTGGTTGATAATACAACTAGGAATATTAGCTGTGCATGGTTACCATAACGATTCTCCTCTGAGCTATACATGGTATTGTTCCTTAGCATGCAGTGTTGGCATTGTCGTGGTTGTTGTAATTAATGAGATATCAATGCAATCGTTGCCCGACTTTCAACGTAGCTTGTTGGCACCTTATTGCTCGTCGATCTCACCAGATCTTGATCGTTAAATATGAAACCCTAAACCTCGTTGTATGTAGTGATGGAGAGTTTTCTAGGTCTTCATTTTTACGTTAGAGTTGAGGCCGACAGGCTGCTGAAATGTAGGGTTGGAGAGAGTATCTCTCAGGGGATTTCGATCCTGTGACCTATGGGAGGTAGTTTTTAAAAGTTGCAGGCTTAATCTCTCTGCACTTAACCCATGATGCCAATAGTGATGGGGTTTCTCTAGCCAATGTATTGAATGTAATTCGGACTGGGTTCGATTCTCCTTTTGGTGAGAATGGTCTGCTCTGTTAGCTTGTGGTTGCTGTCAAATATCAACATGCTTCGTCGTTTATTTTAAGGGTAAGTTTTTCGTGACAGTAAAATAATATTGCAATTTCTTGTATTAACCTTTCACAATGTGTTTTGGCAGGTACCCACTTCGTATGAGATTTCTGAGTGAAATATTGGAGAATGGAATGTTGCTACTGCTTCCTGGTAAGCTCCGGTGGTTATCGAAAACCTCGTAGGTGCCTTTGATGGTGTTTTCTATGTCCCGAGAGTTGGAACCATTCGACTTTGTTTCAGTGATGGCCGAATGCGAAGTTTTAAGTCTTGTCTTGTTAATAACTGTACATAATATAATCTTTAGTTCTCTTGAGATGTCATTCGACTCTTTAATTCCCGACTGTGTTGTTCGAAAGGAACTTCGAACTTTTGTTTGTTCTGCGAGATGTTAAGGGTAAAACCCCATGTAGTTTGTTGCCTCACGGCCTTATTTTAAAGGTTTTGGTTGATAAGGGGCAAGCCCCGTGTATTGTGGAACCTTGACAGGTCCGTAATGTAATTCTCTGTTATAAACTTTAAATTTAAAATCAAGAACCGAGGGTTCTCTTGCACTTATTGACAATGGCTCGTTTTTGCAATGGAAAGTTATGTTTTTAAATAAAAGTTGAGAACACTGTGTAAATAAATGTTAAGGTGTGCCGAGCCACGATGGTTGATTGTAGATAGTTGTTTCTGTACTTCGTTCTCATTGTTGATAATCATGTTTGGAAAATTGATGAGGTAGTTTGACTATTATATGTTTTCGTAATGGCTATGCCACAATGTTCTATTTGTTTTACGAAAGAAACCCTACCTGTAGCTTCCGATTGCTATTTGGCTTGTAATGAGCTTTGTAGTCAAGACTTAACCTTTGCAACAAATGGTTCCGATGTTGTGTAAGTGTTCTTACTAGGGTTATGAGCTAACGATGGTCATTGGTACAGAATTGTGCTTTTTGGTAAGTGAAGTTTAATGTCTTGTAGCAATCTAGAAATGTTTTAGAAGATGATTTGGTAAAGAACAATGTTAGTTAGGGTTTGGAAAACTTTAACTGTTATAAACATAAACTAGGGTCTGTAATATCTTAGGGTTTGATACAATTGTGCAGATATGTAATAAATGAAATCAAAAGTGATAGTTAGTGAAGAAATGAAATATGTATAATTGTAAGAAATTTATACAGAGATTAAATCTTGCAGCTGCTATAATTCCTGAAAATACAATTGCTTGAAAAACATGAAATGTTTATTATTGATGTGCATTTGCTTACTATCTGAAATAAATAGAGGTAAAAGAAATATATAGAACTGTGCAGAAACATATTGTGTTTTTCTTTCATGTATTAATTAGATGAATTCTATACTGCTGTTAATGCTATACTATAATGTTTACTGTGTTTAAATATAGGACATAATTTTAACAAGAATACTACCGTAATCATCTTTCCAATCAATGGCATTCTGCCTATCACTTATCTTTCTTAATTTGCTTCTCTATATTGGAGTACGATGCAAAGAACAACATGGGGAAAAATATAGAGATGGTTATCGATTCAATTATTTCACCAAGTTTTTGCATTCAAAATCATAATTAGATCAGAAAATAAAATAACTTCTTTTACATGACAGAGTTTAATAACTCTACTAAGCGGAAACATTAACTGTAAAAAAAAGTAGGAACAATAAAAACTAGTTGACTGTAGGAGAGACAAACAACCCAAGGAACCTGTTCCACCCAACCAATTCCTAAAGACAGCCAAGTTACTTGCCTTAGAACCCCGAGCCTGTTCACTGAACCACCAGGAGGAAGATTTTGTAGGAGCCTTAGTACATCGACTTGCAATAGAATGTAGATTGTCCAGTCCTTAAGACTCAGCATTCAAAAAGACTTGCACCAGCACCTCTGGTTTTCCTTCTCAGTATAATTAATAGACTTATAGTTGCACTCTCACATAGCCTCCCTATTCGAATCTCTCAGTGATCACCTGATGCACTTGAGGAATATTTATGCAGAAAATATTGTAAGGGGATTCCTTCCCAATTCAAATTGCCTTATGTAGGATGCCTAGGCCTTTTAGTGGTTAATTGGTCATTAATGAGATGAATGCTCTCTTCCACCCACCTGGGGGATAATGCCACAAATTTAGGGGTAGTTGTTCCATAACCAACAGCTAGTGGTGGAGTGCAATTGCTGCCATCTGTCCCATACCTTCTAACAGCTTCCATTCATCCTAGTGGGTCAGTGAACACTAATTTAACAGTTCCCTTGGGTGTTTGTCTCCTACTTTAATTTATTAAAGAATAATAATCAGTAATTACAATTATCCTTGACCAAACTTGGTCATAATTTCAAAACTTTGTAATTTAAATTTAACATAAAGTATTTTTCAAATAAAATAATATTCTCAGAATTTGGGTAGGTGACATACACCCCCCCTTAAGTCTCAACATCTTCCTCGATGTTGTTTAATCACTCTCTGAGTGTTCCTGAAACAGCGTTGGGTATGATGCCCGCATACTACTCTCCAACTCCCAGGTTGCCTCTTCTGGGCTAAGGTGCTTCCATTGCACCTTTACCTTCCCAATCGTGCGATTCTAGAGTAGAGTTTCCCTCTTTTCGAGGATACAGTCTGATTCCACCTGAAAATCGTCGTCTTGTCCCACCTGTACATCATTCCAATTTACAACATGAGTAGCATCGTGTACATACTTCTTTAAAAATGATATATGAAAAACATTATGTATGTTTAAATTTGGTGGCAAAGCCAGTTGGTATTCCACTGGTCCAACTCTTGACAATATTTCGAAAGGACCACAATACCTGGGTGCCAACTTGGCACAAATTCCCAATTTCAATGAACTCTTTTTCGGTCTTACCTTGAGAATAACATGTTCACCAACCTGGAACTCTTTTGCCTATCTTGGGCAGCTTTAAGATTTCTTTGTACCTGTTTCACAATTAGTTCTAACTCCTGCAACAATTCAGGTCCTAAAACAACTCTATTTACTGGGTCATTCCAAGAAACAGGTGTATCACATTTGATACCATAAAGAATTTCAAAAGGGCTAAGCCTGGCTGATGCATGATAATGGTTATTATATGCAAATTCTGTTAGATGCAAGTAGTCTTCCCACTTTCCAAGTTGATCTTTAACATACATTCTCAGCAAGTCTTCCAATACTTGATTCACTCTTTCTATTTGTCCATCCGTTTGTGGATGAAATGCTGTGCTGAATTTTAAGGTTGTATTCAACCCTCTAAACAAGACCTCCAAAAGTTTACAGTAAACTTAGAGTCACGATCTGAAATTATCACTTTTGGTATACCATGTAATCGAAAAATCTGCTTCATGAAGATTTCTCCAATGTCTGGAGCCTTATGAGTAGTCTTCACAGGTATAAAGTGTGCTGCCTTGCTGAGTTTATCCACTACTACCATGATAGAGTCATTTTGTTTCTAATTTTTGAGTAGACCGGTAATAAAATGTATGCTTATCACTTCCCATTTCTAGCTAGGTATAGGCAATGGCTGCAACAGTCCAGCCGGATGTTGATGTTAAACCTTAACTTTTTGACAGTCCAAACACTTAGCTATGTTCTCTACTACTTCATCTTTCATTCTGGGCCAATAGTACTCTTTCCGTAGCATAGTTATGGTTTTCTGATAACCTAGATGACTAGAGTAATGGCTTTTGTGCATCTCATTTAAAATCAGAATTTTTACTTCTGGTATGGGTACATACAATCTGTTTTTGTATAATAACAGTCCATTTTCCTTTAAATTGTAGTCTGCCATAGAATTTTTAGAACTGTTATTTGCTGTCTGTTCTTGTAATTTTCTGTATTCTTCATCCGTTTCACTCCTTTCAAGGATCTAATTTTCTAAATCTGTGGAGTAAGTACTGATGGCTGAAATAAAATTCAGTTTTGCTTTACGACTTAATGCATTAGCAGCCTTGTTCTCTTTCCCTTTAATATGCTGAATTTCGAAATCATATTCACTTAGAAAAGTTAACCATCTAGCTTGTCTAGCGTTCAGATTTGTCTGATCTAATAAATATTTCAGACCCATGTTATCTATCAACAAGGTAAATTTTTTGCCAATATAGGTGGTGACACCACATTTTTAAAGCGTGAATTACTGCTAACAACTCTAAATCTTAAGCAGAGTAGTTCTTCTCATGTATTTTCAACTTTCCTGGTTCGTATGCAACAACATGTCCCTCTTGTGTTAGGACTCCACCGAGTCCATCATTACATGCATCGGTACATACTATAAAATCCTTATTAGGATATGCTATCCTCAGAATATGTGCTATAGTTAATAATTCCTTTAGCTTCTTAAAATTGTCTAAGCATTTCTGATCCCACACAAATTTCTTCCCTTTCTTCTGTAAGGAGGTTATGGGGTTTGCCTTGAAAAACCCTCTATAAATTTTCTGTAATATCCAGTAATACCCATAAATGATCTTACATCTGACACATCTTTATGAATCGACCAATCATTAATGGATTTTATCTTGTCCGGGTCAACCGAAATTCCTTCCTTGGAAATTATGTGTCCTAAATATTGAATTTTATCCTTGTGAAAATCACACTTACTAAACTCAGGGTATAGTTGATGATCTCTCAGAACTTGTAATATAATAAGCACATGTTCGTCATGCTCTTCTTTGCTTTTAGAATACACTAAAATGCCGTCTGTGAACACAATAGCAAACTTATCTAAGTATTTGTGCAGAATATTGTTCATCAAACACATAAATACAACCGGGGCATTAGTCAAGCCCAATGGCATGACTACGAACTCATAATGTCCATATCGAGTTCTAAAGGCTGTTTTGAAAATATCCTCATCCTTCACCCGCACTTGATGATATCCTGACCTTAAGTCAATCTTTGAAAATATTGTTGCTCCACGTAGTTGATCAAATAGATTGTATATGCGGGGAAACAGATATCGATTTTTGATTGTCATCTTATTTAGCTGGCGATAATCTACGCACAGTCTTAGGGTACCATCTTTCTTCTTAACAAAAATAACAGGTGCTCCCCAAGGAGACACGCTGGGTCTTATATAGTTTTTATCAATCAGTTCCTTCTACTGTGATTTCAACTCATTTAATTCCAGTATATTCATCTTATATGGAGCTTTAGAATCTAAATCTCTTTTAGGAGGTAATCCTGGAATCTCCTCAGGAAAAACATCTTTGAAATCCTTTAGGACATGTATGTCTTCTAGTTTCATTTTGTCCTCTTTACAAATAGACTTATCATTTAATACATTTATTGCAAACAATTGACATCCTTTTCTAATTGCCCTCTTTACTTGCATGGCTGAAATTTGTCTAAGGGATGTCTTTCTTGGAATACCTTTTACTTCTACAGTTTCTCCTTTATCATTTAAACATATAAAACTTTTCTCATAACAATTTAGAATGACATGATGGGATTCTAACCAGTCCATTCTGATTATAATATCATAGGATCCCAAAGGTAAAACATTCAACTTGGTTTGTGTCTTTAACTGATTCATGGATAAAGCACAATTTTCAATAAAATCAGATACTTTCCTTTTTGTTCTTGTTGCTAGTCTAACTAACCAAGATTTACTGAACTTTTCTGTTTTCAATTTAAAAATTTCTACAATATCTGGTGATATATAACTTAAGCTAGCACCTGGATCAATCAAAATAGTAACAAGATGATTTTGTAGCATACATTCAATCTCTACCATAGAGATTTGATGATCTGCTTGTCTGTTGTCGAGTGCTGCATTAATTCTAGGCATCTCCCTTGCCAAGTCTCCAACAGTAGGTTCAGTCTGTATGGAATGAATGTTGTTAGCTGTCCGCTTCCTCTTGGGGCATTCTGATGCATAATGAGGACCTTGACACTCAAAACATTTGATAGGTTCCTTTTGATCATTAGTTCTGGTAGCATTGGGAGTGTTTCTAGGAGCTGTAAAATTCTGCTGCTGACTGTTTCTGGGATTATTTCCTTGAAAATTTTGATTCTGAATTTTTTTCTTTTGGAAACCAGAATTCCCACTAAACCTAAAATTTTTCTTTTTCAACTCAAAATTGCCGGGTTTATGACTTTTCCAGTTTGATATTCCTTCTCTTTTCCGATTAGTGTCATAACAGAAAGTTGCTTTCCTCATGGCCTCTTCTAATGTATTTGGATTTTCATACTCAATTCTGTCCTTGATGTTGAAAGGTAGACAACTCAGGTATCTTTGAATCTTCGGTTTTTCTTCCACGAGGTATGGCACATACCTCAGTAAATTTAGAAATTTACTGTTCATCTCTTTCATGTTCATAGTTCCTAGCTTTAAATTGTAGAAATCCTTTGATTTTTCTTCATAGTATTTTTTAGATAAGAACTTCTTTTTGAAGTACCGTTTGAAAGTAATCCAATTCACATCCTTGTCCTTGATGCCCTTCACTCTTTTGATGTCCTGCCACCAAATATCTGCCTTCCCAATCAAGTTGTAGATTGCCATCTTTGTCGTCAATGATTATGAATAATCATATATTTGGAAATACCTTTTCATGTCGGACAACCATGCTTTGGCTGTTTGTCCTTTTTCGGTTTCACCATTGAAGGTTGGGGGTTTGATTTTCTTAAACTCCCCAGAAATCTGTTCATATTGTTTGTAACCTTTTCTTTTGGGTTTGTAGTCTCCTTCGCTGCTATCACTTGAATAGTTCCGTTTCTTTTTCCGTTTTTCATGATCAGTTTCTGATGATGTTGAAATGCTGTTTGCATCATCAGTTTTCATCTTCTTACCCTTGTCTCGATGAGGTAAATCTTCAATCTTGGAGGTATTTTCAATTTCTCTATCTTGTTCGTCAATTGGGCATTGTTCGAATAGTACTTGATTTAGTTCTTCTTGTGCCTTCAAAATTTTCTCATTGTCCTGTTTTACAGATCTGATTTCTACCTTTAACTCTTGAAATGCTCATAACAATTCTGATGAATTGTCATTTAATTCGCCATGGACTTCTTCTTCATAATGCTATCCCGTGCTATGACTGTTGGGTCGAAATTTGTCTTCTAATTGTTCAGCTGATCCTTCCATACCTGTAACTTAAAATAATTTATGTATAACACAAATAGTTTAAATTTTTGAATTAGTAAGATTTCTGCTGTAAATAAATTTCCTGCTGCATGTTCTTGGACCTTTTCAGGCCTAGAGTTCGAACGTGAGCTCTGATACCACATGTAACATCTTGTAAAAATACCAAAATTTAATTTTTTTTACAATAGCAATAATTATCGAAGTCGTTAATGCGGAACATATAAATTAGTTAAAATTCTTAACTAAGATAATCAGTAACGATGACACGTCATGCTTCTCAAATAAAATATGATATATTTGTATTTGCTATTTCAGATTTAAACGGATGCTAAACTTCTTAACGAAAGATCCCTTTATGATTATGCATAAAAAAATAGGTTACATATCTGTTTCAGTTCTAAATATAATTACATGCTGTACATTGTTGTACTATTATGATGTTCTTGATGAAGTGCTGACAATTTGTTTGTATGATGATGAAGGGGTCCTATGAGGTACCCTGGAGTTTACTTAGCTACGTTTAGCTAAGGCATTTGAATCCTGTTTCCATGTGCAAACCGCAAGTAAGAAATTCTATGACAACATGTGTTAAGAGTACATGTGACTTTCAATTCATCGTCAATGTAAAATTAGAATGCTAAGTACTTCCTTGAGACACAAATTACCGGAGGTATGGATACTTGGTTCTGATTCTAGTTTATATGTTGACTTACAAAGTTCTTTAGTATTATCATTTCATGTCGTCCAAGTGTTCTGTTATAATGCTACATATATTATCATATGACTACTGTCATTATCATTTCAACAGTGATACTGATATCTATTGATAATGCTATTAGGACACTTGTATAAAAAGTGTTTATACCTTTGAACTATCATTATATTTTGTATCTACAGTACTTTACTACTCTAAGTCCTGAATTTATCATTTGAATACACAGTTAAAATATGTAAAGTATAGTGACTAGTGCTTGTACTAAAAACTTATCTTTAGAGTGTATCTCGTCAACACTTAAATTATACCTATGGTGATACCTGGATTAATAGTCTTTGCACTACATGGCTAATCACATGGGATTTATTGTGAACATGGTATTTATGCTATGAACTAGCATTATAAAACTTCATCCTATTGCTTATACAAAACTATAGAAATGAAAATTGAATTATTCTATAGTTACTATGCATCTACAATAATACATTGATATGTAATTCAAATATTACGATGCCTAAGTTCAAACTTTGAACTATATAAAATGTGCAATAATATTGCAATGATATGATTAATAATATGCAAACAATTTAATACGATGTAAACAATGTAATTCTGTCTATTTTCTAACTTTAGCATAAGACTTGTATTTATTTAATTGATTTATCCAAACCTTTGAAAAGCTAAGACTTTAGCAATAGATTGAACTATTCTATACAACCTAGATCTTGTCCTAAGTATTATTAATGTATGTTATTGCATTCACAACAATCTCGTTAAAGAGGTGATGAGTTGATATGTATTAAATTGGCTAATGGCAGGTTGACAGTGTCTCGTTCAGGTATTAATGGTCTTGACCAAAAATCCATAGTGGAAAGTGTGGTTGTCAACCCACGTAATCCATCCACGTGAACTTTGGTTGATAATACAACTAGGAATCCTAGCTATGCATGGTTACCATAACGCTTCTCCTCTGAGCTGTACAAGGTATTGTTCCTTAGCATGCAGTGTTGGCATTGTCATGGTTGTTGTAATTAATGAGATATCAATGCAATCATTGCCCGACTTTCAATGTAGCTTGTTGGAACCTTCTTGCTCGTCGATCTCACCAGATCTTGATCGTTGAATATGAAACCCTAAACCTCATTGTATATAGTGATGGAAAATTTTCTCGGTCTTAATTTTTATGTTAGAGTTGAGGCCGACAGGCTGCTAAAATGTAGGGTTGGAGAGAGTATCTCTCAGGGGGTTTCGATCTTGTGACTTGTGGGAGGTAGTTTTTAAAAATGGCAGGCTTAAGCTCTCTACACTTAACCCACGATGCCAATAGTGATGGGGTTTCTCCAGCCATTGTATTGAAAGCAATTCGGACTGGGTTCGATTCTCCTTTTGGTGAGAATGGTCTTCTGTGTTAGCTTGTGGTTGCTTTCAAATATCAACATGCTTCATCATTTATTTTAAGGGTAAGTGTTTCGTGACAGTGAAATAATACTGTAATGCTTGCTTTGATTCTTGCAATTTCTTGTTTTAACCTTTCACAATGTGTTTTGGTAGGTACCCACTTCGTATGATATTGCTGAGTGAAATATTGGAGAATGGAATGTTGCTATTGCTTCCTGGTAAGCTCTGGTGGTTCTCGAAAACCTCATAGGTGCCTTTGATGGTGTTTTCTATGTGCCGAGAGTTGGAACCATTTGAATTTGTTTCGGTGATGGCCGAATGTGAAGTTTTAAGTGTTGTCTTGTTAATAGTTGTACAGAAGATAATCTTCAGTTCTCTTGAGATGCCATTTGGCTCTTTAATGCCTGGCTATGTTGTTCGAAAGGAACTTCAAACTTTTGTTTGTTCTGCTAGATGTTAAGGGTAAAACCCTGTGTAGTTTGTTGCTTCACTTCCTTATTTTAAAGGTTTTGGTTGATAAGGGGCTAGCCCCGTGATTTGTGGAATCTTGACAGGTCCGTAATGTAATTCTCTGGTATAAAATTTAAATGTAAAACTCAAGAACCGAGGGTTCTCTTGCACTTATTGAAAATGGCTCGTTTTTGCAATGGAAAGTTATGCTTTAAAATAAAAGTTGAGAACACTGTGTAAATAAATGTTAAGGTGTGCCGAGCCATGATGGTCGATTGTAGATAGTTGTTTCTGTACTTCGTTCTCGTTGTTGATAATCATGTTTGGAAAATTGATGAGATAGTTTGACTGTTATATGTTTTCGTAATGGCTATGCCACAATGTTCTATTTGTTTTACGAAAGAAACCCTACCTGTAGCTTTCGATTGCTATCTGGCTTGTATTGAGATTTGTACTTGAGACTTAACCTTTGCAACAAATGGTTCCGATGTTGTGTAAGTGTTCTTACTAGGTTTATGAGCTAACGATGGTCATTGGTACAGAATCGTGCTTTCTGCTAAGTGAAGTTTAATGTCTTGTAGCAATCTAGAAATGTTTTAGAAGATGATTTGGTAAAGGACAATGTTAGTTAGGGTTTGGAAAAATTTAACTGTTATAAACAGAAACTAGGGTCTGTAATATCTTAGGGTTTGATACAACTGTGCAGATATGTAATAAATGAAATCAAAAGTGATAGTTAGTGAAGAAATGAAATATGTATAATTGTAAGAAATTTATACAGAGATTAAATCTTGCAGTTGCTATAATTCTTGAAAATACAATTGCTTGAAAAACATGAAATGTTTTAATATTGATGTGCATTTGCTTACTATATGAAATAAATAGAGTTAAAAGAAATATATAGAACTGTGCAGAAACATACTGTGTTTTTATTTCATGTATTAATTAGATGAATTCTATACTGCTATTAATGTTATACTGTAATGTTTACTGTGTTTAAATATAGGAATTTTTTTTAACAAGAATACTACTGTAATTATCTTTCCAATCAATGGCATTCTTCCTATCACTTATCTTTCTTAATTTACTTCTCTATACTGGAGTACGATGCAGAGAAAATCATGGGGAAAAATATAGAGATGGTTATCGATTCAATTATTTCACCAAGCTTTTGCATTCAAAATCATACTTAGATCAGAAAATAAAATAACTTCTTTTACATGACAGAGTTTAATAACTCTACTAAGCAGAAACATTAACTGTAAACAAAAGTAGGAACAGTAAAACCTGGTTGACTGTAGGAGAGACAAACAACCCAAGGAACCTGTTCCACCCAACCAATTCCTGAAGACAACCAAGTTGCTTTCCTTAGGACCCCCGAGCCTGTTCACTGAACCACCAGGAGGAAGATTCTGTAGAAGCCTTAGTACATTGACTTGCAATAGAATGTAGATTGTCCAGTCCTTAAGACTCAGCAGTCAAAAATACCTGCACCAGCACCTCTGTTTTTCCTTCTCAGTATAATTAACAGACTTACAGTTGCACTCTCACATAGCCTCCTTATTCGAATCTCTCAGTGATCACCTGATGCACTTGAGGAATATTTCTGCAGAAAATATTGTAAGGGGCTTCCTGCCCAATTCGAATTGCCTTATGTAGGATGCCTATGCCTTTTAGTGGTTAACTTGTCATTAATGAGCTGACTGCTCTCTTCCACCCACTTGGGGGATAATGCCACAAATTTAGGAGTAGTTGTCGCATAACCAACAACTAGTGGTGGAGTGAAATTGTTGCCATCTGTCCCATACCTTCTAATAGCTTTCATTCCTCCTAGTGGGTCAGTGAACACTCATTTAATAGATCCCTTGGGTGTTTGTCTCCTACTTTAATTTATTAAAGAATAATAATCAGTAATTACAATTATCCTTGACCAAACTTGGTCATAATTACAAAAAATTGTCATTTAAATTTAACATAAAGTATTTTGCAAATAAAATAATATTCTTAGAATTTGGGTAGGTGACAATTGAACCCATCAATGCTAGTCTCTTCTTCATTTCAACAGGTGATTTGATAAGAGCGTTGAGAGTAGACAGGGGTTTAGGTTGTCGAGTATCCTCAACAGGAGCTTTCGAGTATTGACTTGTGCTTTCTGTGCTTCTTTCTCTACTAATTATTTCTGAGTTCTTTCCTCTACTGATGTTAGGATATTCCTATACTCCATCCTAGTCCTACCAACGTTTTCATCATTTGCATTTTCAGTCTTGCATGCATCCCAGTCATCAGTCCGAGCACCTAGCCCTTAGTTATCTATCCCTAGGAGCTTCTCACTGATCAGTTTCAGCCCTCCTAGCGCCCTACATGCAGTTTCATGCATCTCATGCGCCCTCTCTCACCTACCATTCAGTTGTAATTTAGTTATCTCCAGTTCTTTCCTTGATTTAAGGCTAGACTGACTCTCAACTAACTGTATCACTCCGATGGACCTCCTATGAGAGTAGACTTCCCATTCTGACTCCAGTTAGCTCCTCATGTGCCCTCCACTAAGCCTCCTTCATTCAATTAGTTCCAGTTACACTCAGTTACACCTACCACACTCAGTTAGACTCAGTTTGATTGATGGTTGATAGTTACTTGTGCATTGATGACTCCATTGATGATGATGAAGACTTCTTGTTGTGCTCCGATGACACTCCAGTGATATTTTAATCTCTCCATGCAGGATAATTCGAATTACACCCTTGGTATTCGAATCATGTGCATTGTATCACTACTATTTTACTATTATGATTAATGAAACATGTGTGAATATTCTGCTCCTATCTGAGTTCCATTGGATCTATGTTCTGCCGCACTATTCTTCTTTTATTTTCCTAAATTATTTCATTGTGAGGTTTACATCATCTCTTTGGATCCACTATGAGGATTTTCACATTGTATCAGATCCATTTGAGAGTATATTCTACCTCCATTCTTGAGAGTTTTTTGCAGGTAATTCAAAGTTCCAAGAGTTGCAACAGTAGTAGCAGCAGTTTTCACTTTGCATTCGCTCCACCAGTCAAGATGAGCAATTTGAATGCTCTCCTCTCTCCTAGAATTCTCACTCCCTTCAATTACTTTGATTGGAAGGGTGATATGAAATTACTCTTGCGTAGTAGACAACTATACAGGTTGACAATGGGAAGAGAAGCCGAACCACATTCAGCTGTGGAGAAAACTAAGCATCTAAATAAAATGGATGAAGCTTTTGGTTACATAGTCCTTCATATTTCTAGAGATCTACTGTTCCATGCCGAAGGATTGAAGACTCCAAATGAGTTATGGGTAAAAATAAAGAGTCTTTTTGGCAAACAAGATGGGCTAAGAGGCCATGCTCTCGAAAATGAATTGGTTTCCTTACAACCTAGCAATTTTGAGACCATTCAAGAATTCTTCTCAAAATTTAAGAACTTGGTTTTGCAATGCAAGCATTGTGGCATCACTAAAACTGATGATCAATTGGTGCTCTCCATTTTGAGCAAACTTGGATCGCAATTTTTTGTATTTGTATCTACCTTCCATTCTCGACGAATGTCAATAGCTGGATGGAAGATGCCAACCTTAGAAGTCTTTACTGAAGCTCTCATTCAAGAAGAGGACAAATTGATTCAAATGGGTTCCATCAAGGCCTCCAAATATCTAGCTCTTCTAGTTGGAGAAGCAAGTGGGATGAATGTGAAAGAGAGGAAAAAATGCAAGGAAAAGAAGCCATCTAAATCCAAGCTGAATGACATTTCAAGTCCATCAAAAGGAGCCTCCATCTCCAAGAAGGACAAACATAAAATATCTGAGTGTCCCTACTGCAAGAGAGGACACCACCTAGAGAGATCTTGCATGCACAAGAAAATAGATCAACTAACCAAGCTTCTTGAACAAAACAAAATTGCTATTCCAAAATATGCAAAGATGTTTGATTCTGGAAGTGGATCTGATGGTCACGAGGATTGCTATGCATTGATGGATGGTTTTTCAAAATCAAACGCCCTCCTCATAGATTTTGGAGCCTCCAACCACATGGTTGCCTCTGAAGAATCATTTTCTTCTTTAGCTCTCAAATATGGGCCTACTTTTCACATGAGAGACAACTCTCAGATCTCTGCCAAAGGGTTGGGTACGTTACAATACATATGGAGCATGGCAAGTTCAAGAATGTTCTATTTGTTTCCTCCTTGACAGCAAATTTGTTGTCTGTATATCAGATGACTCACACCGGATCACCAAAGAAGGTGAATTTTGGTCCCGACACAGTTGAGATTATAGAGATATCTACTGGGAAGACTATAGCGAAAGGGTTTGCAAATCATGCATCCAAGGCATATGAGTTCTCTCATTTTCTTTCCTTCTCTCTTCCTACTCCTTCGGAATCTGATGAATATCCGAGTGACTCTTCTTCTGATGAAGATGAAGATGAATATCTTGATGTTGAGATCAAAGTTCAAGAACATTCAAATTCAGATCCAGAACCAACACATGTTCTCAATCTAGAGACAAGGCCAACATGGGCTCACACAGTCCTTTCAGCTACTGAGAACACAGTTGAGGATTCAATTGCTCATAGAACTACCATATTTCAACACCATGCCAACCTTGCATTATGCCATCTACCTCTCCATGAGAGATGCAAAATGATGGTGGGGTTCACTCTTCCATCCCTTGGGAAGACTCATCATGATCCATTCGTTCCAGTGGTAGAAATATTTCCTGAGAGACTTGGTTCGACCAATACATTCTCTACACAGTGGTAGGCACATCAGAAAATCAGATCCATATCTAGCACCTGCATTGGCATCCTACAAAGGATCAACTTGCCAAGTGTTTTGCAAAATTTGTCACTGATGAAAGCTTCTTCCTTTTCTACTTAGTATGATGGTTCTTTGAGTTATTTACTATTCTTTTGAGGGGGGGTGTTTTTCCCATGAGGTTTTCGCCATTTCCTCTGTTTACAGACAGTTCTTATTTTTCTTATCATTTATTTTGATTGTATGGGTGACCTTTGGTCCTAGTTAGCAGGGCCCAGGATGGAGTAAGGGGGGGTGTTAGGATATTCCTATACTCCATCCTAGTCCTACCAACATTTTTATCATTTGCATTTTCAGTCTTGCATGCATTTCTGCATGCATCATGCATTCCTGCATGCAGCATGCATTCCTGCATGCATCCCAGTCATCAGTCCCAACACCTAGCCCTCAGTTAGTTAGCCCTGGGAGCTTCTCACTAATCAGTTTCAACCCTCCTAGTGCTCAGTGCGCCCTGCATGCAGTTTCATGCATCTCATGCTCCCTCTCTCACCTACCATTCAATTGTACTTCAGTTATCTTCGATTCTTTCCTTGATTTAAGGATAGAATGACTCTTAACTGATTGTATCACTCCGATGGACGTCCAATGAGACTAGAATTCCCATTCTGACTCCATATAGCTCCTCATGCGCTCTCCATTGAGCCTCCTTCATTCAATTAGTGCCAGTTACACTCAGTTACACCTACCACACTCAGTTAGACTCAGTTTGACTGATGGTTGACAGTTACTTGTGCATTGATGACTCCAATGATGATGATGAAGACTTCTAGTTGTGCTCCGATGACACTCCAGTGATCTTTTGATCTCTCCATGCAGGCTAATTTGAATTACACCCTTGGTATTTGAATCCTGTGCATTGTATCATTACTGTTTTACTATTCTAATTAATGAAACATGTGTGAATATTCTGCTCCTATCTGAGTTCCATTGGATCTATGTTCTGCTGCACTATTCTTCTTCTATTTTCCTAAATTCTTTCATTGTGAGGTTTGCATCATCTCTTTGGATCCACTGTGAGGATTTTCACAATTGACAGTTCAAGCTTCTTGTACTTCAATACTTTATCCTTAAGCTCGTGTTGATATTGGAAGATAAAGTTCTTCTCATATAGGGAAGAGGTTTTGTTCAATACTTCAGAGAAGGAATTGGAATCCTAATAAATGGAATCATCATGAGCAATTTGATGAACATAGGCACTCTTCATATTCTCCCATGTGGAATGATTAACTAAAAATGATTTTGGATCATGCATCCTCTTGGGATCCTCTCCAAGCTTCAGTGTGGTAGTTCTTTTTCCAAGCAAGGTTGCATGAGTTGAATTCTGAATCACCAGAGATCCAAGGTTAAGAGGGGAACTTGGGCCACCCTTTCCTTTTAGCTCCAATCAATTTGGGGAATACACCATCAATCACTGTTTGGAAAGATATCTCTTCCAACACCATTCTATCAGGTACAATCCTGGGCAATAAGTGGGCTGTGTTGTTGCCCCAAATTCTGATGTAGGAGAAATATTCTCCCACATACCAATCTCCCATTGTAGAAATTAGTGCCTTAGCTTGGGTTTAATAAGTAGGAGCATCTTCCTTGAATATTTTCTGATAGATGGAACCCACGAAGTGATCACAAATGTCATAAATGAAAGGTCTGAAGTTATCCTCCCACAATGAAGAACAATAGATTTGGACTGGAGGTCCATCCCTTCTCCAAATCCATTCCATGACAGGGAAAGGAAAATCTGAACAAATGACATCCATAACATAAGGAGAGAGGTAAAATGTCATCTTCCTTGAGGCAAGTGTATTCTGGTACTTCTCTATTGCTTCCTTCAATACCACTGACAAAATCTGGGCCCAATTGAAAGAATCTCATGTGGTAAGAACATGATGGGCTAGGGGTTCCCACTTTGCTTTGAAGACTAAACAGTTTGGCAATCCATATAGCCTGCACAACATGGCTGCCAGCAAAGAGAAAGGTTCCCTAAACTAGGAGATAGGGTACAGTCTATCAGCTTTAGGTGTAAAACTAGCAGGGTTTCCATCCGGGACCTAACCATCTCATCGAAATTATACCGGGTCGCAAAGGAATCCAGGAATTGCTTATTAAGAAGTTGTTGGGGTTGTATAAGTGCATAGGATCTGGAAAATACCTCAGGTCAGAAAGAGGCCAATTGGGTTTGAGCCGTGTCATTAAAGGAACGGTCCCGCGGGTTGGTGTGGTCAATAATCCACTTGACGGCATCAGTGTAAGGCATTAGGGAAGGTCTGGCCGCTATGGCATGGAGCTGGGACTTACTGATGTTTATAAAGGCTGCTTGGTCGCGCTGAATTTTTGAGAAATCGTCATTATCAAATATGGTGTAAATTCACGACCATTCCAGGTGGTAGGTTTCGGAAACCCTTCCATTGGTATCAGAGAAGATACCACTGTTTGGGTCCTTGTTTTTCAGTTTACTCGGGGTTGTTTTAGTGTTCCTCGACATGGTTGAAAGAAAATGGAAATTTATGAAAAATGATGAAAAAGACAATTAATTAAACTAAATTTAGTTTCCAAATTTTGCACAAATGATTGGTTAAGAACTGAAAGACCTACCTGTAAATCGATGAAGAAAATCAAATCCGTTGACAGGGTCGAAAATCGCAGTAAAAGATTGATTGAGGGTAAAATTCGAAGTTTGAAAATGGTGAAAAGATAGTAAAAATTTGAAATATTTAACAAAATATATATAATGAAATCAATCCGGATTGTGGATCTCAAAGAAATCGACGGTTACGATCAAAACGAGAAAAATTGGAAAAGAAATTGCGGAAGTGCGAATTTCAACTTGAGCAATTTATTGTTTCAACAATCCGCAATCCACAGTCGAGAAAGCAGAGCGGGGAAAATTATAGAAAAAATAGACATTTACGCAATCCGCATTGCGGGTTGCGAAATGCGGAAAGGTAAATGCAATTTTATTGACCAAACACTTTTCGAGTTCTGCAATCACCATTTGCGGTTTGCGGGTTGCAAAAAGGAGAAATTCAAAACTTAAAAATTTCTGAAATTGAACCGGGTCGCGGAAGACTCCAAGAATTTCTTGGTAAAAAGTTGTTGGGAACCTCTCAGTGAATAAGCCCTGGAAAACCCCTCAGGTCGGAAAGAGGCTAACTAATTTTGATCCGCATCATTAAATGAACGGTCCTGAGGGTTGACATGGTCAATAAACCATTTAAAAACATCAGTGTAGGGAATGAGGGATGGTATGGCTGCTATAGCATAAAGTTGGGACCTACTGATGTTTACAAAAGATGATTGGTAACTCTGAATTTCTGAAAAATCATCATTGTAAAAAATGGTATAAATTCAGGACCAATCTAGGTAATATGTTTCGAAAACCCTCCCACTGGTGTTGGAGAAGATCCCACTATTTGGGTCTTTGTTTTTCAATTCGTTTAGGGATGTCTTAGACCTAGAGTTCTTCGACATGGTTGGAAAAATGGAATTTCAGATAAAAAGGGAAAAAGAAATTCAATTAAAACCAAATTCAAATTCCATATTTTGCGCAGATGATTGGAAAAAGAACAGATAACTTGTTATCCGGTGAAGAAAAGAAAATTCGTTGACAGGGTAAAAAATCATAGTGAAATCCGTGTGAAATTTGAAGTTTGAAAATGGTAAAAAAAGATAATTAATTTTGAAATACTTAACAAAATATTACTACCAAAATTAATCTGGATCGTAGATCTCAAATAAATCGACAAACAATATTAGAAAAAGAAAAAGAAGAAAAGAAATTGCAGGTTTTTTTTGAAAATCTTTGATTTTGGTTTCCTCAATCCGCATTGCGGGTTGTGGAATTGCAGAAGTGCAGATTTCAACTTGAGCATTTTATTGTTTCTACAATCCGTAGTTGGGAATGTGGAGCGGAAAAATTATAGGGAAAATTTGACCTTTCTGCAATCCGAATTGCAGGTTGTGGAATGCGGGTTCGGAAAAGGAAAATACGATTTCATTTTTTAGTTGGGTTTTCGATTGCGGAAATGCGGAACCAAAAATGCGATTTTGTTGATTAAACAGTTTCTGACTTCCGCATTGCGTATTGCGGAAGTGCGGAAAGAAGGAATTCAAAACATAAAAATTTCTGATTTCCGCAATCCACATTACGGGTTGTGGAAATGCAAAAGGAAAAATTTCAAAACTAAAAAGAAGGAAGTTCAAAGGAAAAAACTAAGCTTTCTGCAACTCACAAAATGCAGAAAAATAAGAGTTATTCAGCAAATTGTATTGATTCCAAAGCATGGAAAGTGAGAATGAAGACATCAATCAATCAACCCCATAATTAAGATGAAAGAATTGGATATTACCTCCAGAAATTAGTAACTGGGGCTTCCATTTTATTAATAAAAAATGGGATCTGTTGTGCCTACAACATGTCCCTTCATTTAAAAGGGAATTGTAAAAACATTCAACGTATGAATGCTAGGCAGTCAATTCATGTATATCCAACATGTTGAACACTGGAAGAATACTGAGCACAAGAAGGGACGACCGACCCTTCATTTACGAGATAAATGTAGAGATATTTTATCTGCGAAGGCTAGGCCGACAATTTCTGACTTCTGTTGTAATAGTAGGAATCCAGGCATAAGCTAAGTTCTAGCATATAAAAAATGTTTGTCTCGACTTCCGTTTCCCGATAAGAAGGATCGACCGCACCTTCCTCTAGTGGATAATTGTGCAAACGTTTATCTAGCAATTCCCTATATCCAGAATGGATTGACCGACCCTTCTTTCCGTCGAGAACTATTATCAAAAGAATATGGGGTAGAAGAAGGGCCAGTCGCCCCTTCATTTACGAGGGAATTGTAAAATTATTCAACCTACGAAGGCTAGACCATCAATTCATTTATATCCAAAATGGTGAACACTGGAAGAATACTGACCACAATAAGGGTTGACCGACCCTTCATTTACAAGAGAAGTGTAAAAATATTTAATCTATGAAGGCTAGGATGAGAATTCAAGACTTCACACTTCTGCTGTAAATAGCAGGGATCCTTCCCTTCGTTAGTAGATAATTGTGAACACCTATATCCAACAATTCACCTATATCCATAATGGAAAACAAAAGAAGGATCGACTAACCCTTCTTGCATTCTAGAACTATTATGAACTGGATTTGATTCATGGTTTCCATCCAAAATTTGATCATTTCATTGAAATTCAATCGGGTCGTGGAAGAATCCAGGAATTGCTTGGTAAGAAGCTATTGGGAACCTCTCAGTTTATAAGCCCTAGAAAAAACCTCAGGTTGGAAAGAGTCTAATTGAGTTTGATCTGCATCATTAAATGAATGGTCCTCAGGGTTGGCATGGTCAATAAACCATTTAACAACATCAATGTAGGGCATGGGGGATGTTCTGGCTGCTATAGCATAAAGTTGGGGCCTACTGATGTTTACAAAACCTGTCTGTTCACGCTGAATGTCTGTTCACACTAAATGTACGAAAAATCATCATTGTCAAAAATAGTATAAATTCGGGACCAATCCAGGTAATAAGTTTTAGAAACCCTCCCACTGGTGTCGGAGAAGATCCCACTATTTGGGTTTTTGTTTTTCAATTTGTTTACAGATGTTTTAGACCTAGAGTTCTTCAACATGGTTGAAAAAATGGAATTTTTGATAAAAAAGGAAAAAGAAATTAAATTAAAACCGAATTCAAATTCCATATTTTGCGTAGATGATTGGAAAAAGAACAGATAACTTGTTATCCGGTGGAGAAAAGCAAATCCGTTGACAAGGTAAAAAATCGCAGTGAAATCCGTTCGCAGAGGGTGAAATTCAAAGTTTGAAAATGGTTAAAAAAGATAGTTAATTTTGAAATACTTAACAAAATATTACTACCGAAATCAATCTAGATTGTAGATCTCAAAGAAATTGACGATCAAGATTAGAACAAGAAAAAGCAGAAAAGAAATTGCGGGTTTTTAAAATTTTATTATTATTATTATTTTCGTTTCAATAATCCGCAATCCGCATTGTGGGTTGCGGAATTGCGGAAGTATAGATTTCGAATTGAGCATTTTATTGTTTCCGCAATCCAAAATCCGCAGTTGGGAATGCAAAGTGGGAAAATTATAGGCAAAATTTGACCTTTCCACAATCCACATTGCGGGTTGCGGAATCTGAGTTCAGAAAAGGAAAATGCGATTTCATTTTTTAGTTGGGTTTCCAATTTACGCAATGCGCATTGTGGAATGCTGAAATGTGGAACCGAAAATGTGATTTTGTTGATTAAACACTTTCCGACTTTTGCAATCCGGATTGCGGAAAGAAGGAATTCAAAACATAAAAATTTCCTATTTCCGCAATCCACATTGCGGGTTGCGAAAATGAAGAAGGAAAATTTTCAAAACTAAAAAAAAGGAAGTTCCGCAATATGCATTGCGGATTGTGGAAATGATGAAGTTCAAAGGAAAAAACTAAGCTTTCTGCAACTCACAAAATGTAGAAGAAAAAGAGTTATTCAACAAATTGTATTGGATCCAAAGCATGGAAAAGTGAGAATGAAGACATCAATCAATCAACCCCATAATCAAGATGAAAGAATTGGAGATTACCTCCAGACATTAGTAACTGGGGCTCCCATTTTATTAAGAAAAATGGGATCTGTTGTGCCTACAACATGTCCCTTCATTTAAAAGGGAATTGTAAAAATATTCAACCTACGAAGGCTAGGTAGTCAATTCATGTATATCCAACATGTTGAACACTAGAAGAATACTGAACACAAGAAGGGACGACCGACCCTTCATTTATGATAGAAATGTAGATATATTTAGTCTGCGAAGGCTAGGCCGACAATTTCTGACTTCCATTGTAAATAGTAGGGATCTGGGCATAAGCTAAGTTATAACATATAAATTTTTTTTGTCCTGAATTTTGTTTCCCAACAAGAAGGATCAGCCGCACCTTCGTTTAGTGGATAATTGTGAACATGTTTATCCAACAATTCCCTATATCCAGAATGGAGAACGCAAGAAGGATTGATCGACCCTTCTTTTAATCGATAACTATTATGAAAAGAATATGGGGCAGAAGAAGGGTCGACTGCCCCTTCATTTATGAGGGAATTGTATAATTATTCAACCTACGAAGGCTAGACCGTCAATTAATTTATATCCAAATGGTGAACACTGGAAGAATATTGACCACAACAAGGGTCGATCGACCCTTCATTTACGAGAGAAGTGTAGAGATATTTAATCTAGGAATTCTAGGCCGACAATTTCCAACTTCCACTGTAAATAGTAGGGATCCGGGCATATGATAAGTTCTAACATATAAAAAATGTTTGTCTCGAATTCTGTTTCCCGACAAGAAGGATCGAGTGCACCTTCCTTTAGTGGATAATTGTGAACACGTTTATCCAACAATTCCCTATATTCAGAATGGAGAATGCAAGAAGGATCAACCAACCCTTCTTTCATTCGAGAACTATTATGAAAAGAATACGGGGCAGAAGAAGGGTCGGTTGGCCCTTCATTTAGTAGGGAAGTGTAAAATTATCCAACCCTTGAAGGCTAGACCATCACTTCATTTATATCCAAAATGGTGAACATTAGAAGAATACTGACCACAACAAGGGTCGACCGACCCTTCATTTACGAGAGAATTATAAAAATATTTAATCTATGAAGGTTAGGCCGACAATTTCTGACTTCCGCTGTAAATAGTAGGGATTTAGGCATAAGCTAAGTTCTAACATATAAAAAATATTTGTCCTGACTTTCGTTTCCCAATAAGAAGGATCAGCTGCACCTTCGTTTAGTGGATAATTATGAACACGTTTATCCAGCAATTACCTATATCCAGAATAAAGAACGCAAGAAGGATTGACCGACCCTTCTTTTAGTCGAGAACTATTATCAAAAGAATATGGGGTAGAAGAAGGGTCGCCCCCCCCTTCATTTATGAGGGAATTGTAAAATTATTCAACCTATGAAGGCTAGATCGTCAATTCATTTATATCCAAAATGGTGAACACTGGAAGAATACTGACCACAATAAGGGTCGCTGACCCTTCATTAACAAGAGAAGTGTACAAATATTTAATCTACGAAGGCTAGGTTGAGAATTCTATACTTCCAACTTCTGCTATAAATAATAGGGATCCTCCCCCGTAGATAATTGTGAACATCTATATTCAACAATTCACTTATATCCAGAATGGCGAACACAAGAAGGATCGACCGACCATTCTTGCATTCTAGAACTATTATGAATAGAGTACTGGGAAAAAGAAGGGTCGACTGCCCCTTCCTTTCTGAGGGAAATGTAAAAATAGACAACTTGCTGAAAGAGAGGCCACCCATTCCTTTATGAGGGAATTTTAAAAATAGACAACTTGGAGAAAGAGCGGCTTCCCCTTCCTTTATGAGGGAATTGTAAAAATTGACAACTTGGAGAAAGAGCGGCTGCCCCTTCTTTTATGAGGGAATTGTAAAAATAGAAAACTTGGAGAAAGAGCAGTCACCCCTTCCTTTATGAGGGAATTGTAAAAATAGACAACTTTGAGAAAGAGTGTCCACCCCTTCCTTTATGAGGGAATTGTAAAAATAGACAACTTGGAGAAAGAGAGGCCTCTCTTTCTCTGAGAATATTTCCACTTGCAAGCAAATTGTATGAAGCAATGTCTCTATGAAATTTGTGTTTAGAGTGTCGATATCTACTTTCTCCACTACTAAAAAACATCCCTCGAGGAAGGACCGGATTCTCTTTCTCCTCAGCATCTACTTCCAACACCCTTTCTCTAAACACAAATTTCAACTTGCCAACAAACTCTTTCAAGCAAACTTTCTATAAATTTTGTTGTTAAAATGTCGATATCTAGTTTCCAGGGTGACACGTGGAATGCTCAGATTGTGACACGTGGAATATTTATTTTTTAAAATTAGTTTAGATATTGTTTAAAAGAATATTATGGATATTAAATGTACCATTTCAGTATAAAACTATATATTTAAGTTATAGTAGATCCAATGCAAGAGTATAAACATCGAGGGAAAAACCAAGAAATACATGACCTTCAATAATACTCTTTTTATAATAATCTGATTGATAATGTTCTATTAAAAATTATTGTTTTCAAACTTAAAAATTAAGGCATATTTAGATAACCATGTATATTATGCAAAATAAAGTAAGGTAATTTACAAACATTACTTGGAAAATCAACACAACTCTATTTTCAAATCTATACAAAATAGCTAAAATGCACTTCCAAGAAAAATATGGTTCCTTCCTAAATAAAATAAAATCGTGTAAAATGAAATCCATGTGGGAATTCATGCTTTGTTAGCAGTAGTTTCACCAAAAGCAGTTGGAAAGCACAATTTTTGGAAAATACAGCCGTATGAGGAGAGAGGACAACGCAAACCGAACAAGACATGTAATTCTTCTTTCCAGTATCTTTAAATTAGTTTATCTTCATTAATGTGTCTCCTAGAGTTTTTCTCGAGTAAATAATCACTATGTTGAATTGATGGCTTGGATTTTTTGTTTTCCGTTATTTAAACTATCATCCAAAAGAAATTAAAAACTTTATCTAAATTGAAATAGAATCCATAAATCCAGACATAATCGATAAATAAGAGAGGTTAAGAATTTAGAGAAGATCAAATAATTAAGAAAATTATTTAAAATTAATATTAAAAAAACTGCATGTATTTTATTTAAATAGTAGCGGTCTGGACATCAACACAGAGTTAAAATTTTTCAAAATATAAAGTTTAAATTCTTCCAAAATACCTAGTTTAAATTCTTCAAAACGTAAAGTTTAAACTCTTTCAAATACAGAGTTAAATTCTTCAAAAAGTAAAGTTTAATTTCTTTCAAATACAGAGTTAAATTATTCAAAACATAAAGCTTAAATCCTTTCCAAATACAGAGTACCAAAAGTACAACCCTTCAAAATACATGCCGATACAAACTGAACTTAAGGGCCTTGGAAAAAATCCCTCCCCTAAACTAACAGAAAAGTAAACCTAAAATATTAAAGTTATCATGAAAATAACAAGAGATCATGGTGGGTGGGCCGCGTGGTTCCCTCAGTAGTCAATCTCGATTGATTTGACCCCTGATGATCTTGCATCTAAGGGAGTTCTATCTGAGGTAGTTCTGGAAGCTGGAAGGGACTGTCCAGAACCTACCGAAGTCACTGGGCTCCCCTTACTGTGACCTTAAACTCCGGTGGATTTATTTCGAATGCCTTCATCACGTCGAAGAAGGAGCCCTCACATTTTCTCAATCATTTTATTTTTGTTACTTTCCAGCTTGCGGTCGATGGTATCCTTGATTGTGGTCTTCAAGGAATCCAAGTCCTCTTTGTCGCATTTCAAATTTAGATTCTGCCGAAGCTCTGCTATCTCCTTTTCCAACTTCTTGACTCTGTGGATGTTTGCATCGGTGAAGCTGGTCCTTCCGCGACTACTACCTTTCTCCATTATAAAACAAGGAGATAGGCCTGAAGAACTACTCATAACAAAGCTTCCCGTATAGGAGCTCACGGCCACGAAGCAGAGCAGTGGTTGGAATCCAGAGGCTTCCCTTTTCTCTGAATTTAACAACCAGGCGTTGAGGAGGGCTAGTGGAGGTTGAAACAGTCAGAGACAGAGCTAAGTTAGACAACATTTTTGGAAAACACGAGGGAACAGGGGAAGGTCCTATTTAAACAAGCGAAAAATGAACAAAAAAAACAGAACATGGATCGGAAGAAATCTCCACAGCCGTTGGAATTAAAGATCAAAGTAATTGAAAGAGTGTTATATGACATTAAGAATCAAATACGTTACCCAAGAAGTGGAATACCTTACCCTGGATGACCTTTGATTTAATTGATGGGACAGATTGATGGCTAGGGTTCATAATTGGGCTCATAAACTTTTCAAGTCCACCGTCGATCTTGGATGGGGCAACCCAATGGTACAGGACAATTTCGCTGGGTTAAGTTGTACAACATTTAAAGCTCAAGATGTGATGCGAATTCTTTATGAAATCTAGCTAAGCGCATGTTGAAGTCCACTGTCGATGTGGATTGACGAAGATCCAATGGTTTTGAATCATTTCGCTATTGAGAGATGCTGGAGGGTTAATTAAAAGGATCAGACACGAAATATTTGTAAATCTTAGTTGATCGCTGGTTTGACGTCCACTCTATTGAAGAGACATTTGGCAATGGTATATTAGGAGAAAAATTTGGCCAAATTGTCAACTTTGGAGAATTGCCAAAATTGGTTAACTCTGCAAAATAGTAATTCCTTACTAATTAAAACAAATTGAAAGACTATGAAGATCAATGATGAATCAATTCCATTAGAAGGATCCAATATTTTTTATGAAGAGGCATGATTTTCCTAAAAAACACAATGTTTCAAATAATAAAGTTCTTTGAAAAGATATATAACCATACAAGCCAAATGTATGAAGAGGACCAAAGGTGTCTCTGAATTTTTGGTAATTTCATATCAACAACAAGAAAGAATCCAGTGAGATAGATGAAGCATTACAAAAGTTTGAGCTACCACTAAAGATCTGGAAAACTATTATAAATTAGAGGGTTGTTGGGTGGTGCTTGGGGCAGGTTGAGGCCTTCTAAGGAAATTGTTTCCTCCTTCCAGTCGTGGCTGGAGAATTAGGGTGGTGGGGCATCCTTGTCTGTCAAGCTGGTAGAAAACTAGGGGTGTAGGAGCATCCTTTCTGTAGTAGCAGAAGAATCTAGGATATTAAGTTCTCCATCAAGTTGGTTCTTGTAAAACAATTTTGTATATGATTATCTCATTAATAGGAAAGCTTTGTTGGTGTTAACACCCAAAAAGTGCTCACTACCTCATCTACCCCATTACATGACTCATTTGTCCATATTTCCTACCATATTTGCCTCCAAAACCTCAAAATCCCATTAAAAATCCTCCAAAAGGCAAAAAAACCCCCTTTTCCCCCAAAATAATCCAAAATTCCTCCAAAATAGCAAAAACCCTCTAAAAAGGAAATAAAAAATACAAAAAAGAGGAAAAAAGGAAGCAAAACCCTTATACAATTGACCTAAACCATATGGTGCCCAAAACCATGGGCCAGCACTCCACCACTAAAAACCTATAAATAGGTGATGGAGGCCCCTCATTTCATATCCACGGTCAAATACACCCTTACTCTGCCAAAATCACTCCTGAAACCCTAGCTCACCCTTGAGCTACTTTCACACTTGAGTGCCCCTTTGGCCCATTTCCAAATCCCTTTGGAGAAAGAGAAAGGAGCAAAACTGGAAGCTTGGAAGCAACCCTCTTGGATTGCTGCAAAGGCTTCACCAACCTTCACATTGGAGGTATAATCAATACAAAAAACCTTTTTATTATCTTGTCTTTTCTGTTTTATGCACATGTTTAGAATAATTACCATTTTACTGTATTGTCTTTCATTTACTGTTTTTCTGAACTGCTACTAAGGAGTCCCTTCTCCTTAGTAGGTGCTCATTTGCACAAGCTAGGGTGAAAACCCTAGCTACAGTTTTGGTGACTTCCCTTGTGTTCCTTTGAATTTCTGGTTATAGTTTTAAAGTTTTAAATGTTTTTAATTTTCTGCAATATTTTTCTGTTTTTTCCTTTCGGCTGCCGTAAACCGCGTCTTTTGCCCCCCGTAGTTGCGTTCCGATCGCGTCTTTCAGGCATTTACCTGCGATCTGACTGCTGCTCTCAGAATGTTTCCGGCGACCTACTGGCAGTTTCCAGTCTGTTACCCACGATCTGACCGCGGCTATTAGCTTGTTTCATGCGATCCGATCGCGACTGTTAACCCATTTTTCCACATCCCTCTTGCGGCTTTCAGCCATTTTCCTGCAACTCGCCTGCGTCTTTCAGCCTTTTTCCCGCTTCCCACTTGCGGCTTTCAACCATTTTTCTGCAACCCACCTGCGTCTTTCAGCCATTTTCCCGCATCCCGCTTGCAGCTTTCAGCCATTTTTCTGCAACCCGCCTGTGTCTTTCGGCCATTTTCCCGCGTCCCGCTTGCGGCTTTCAGCCATTTTCCTGTAACCCGCCTGCGTCTTTCGGCCTTTTTCCCGCATCCCGCTTGCGGCTTTCAGCCATTTTTCTGCAACCTGCCTGTGTCTTTTGGCATTTTTCCCGCGTCCCGCTTGCGGCTTTTAGCCATTTTTCTGCAACCCACCTGCATCTTTCGGCCATTTTCCCGCGTCCTGCTTGCAGTTTTCAGCCATTTTCCTGCAACCTGCCTGCGACTTTCAACCTTTTTCTCGCGGTCCGACTGTGTCTTTCGGCCAAAATCCCGCAACCCGTCCGCGACTGTTAAGCTGTTTCCGCGGTCCGACCGCACAGATTTTCCACAGACCCGCGGTCTGTTTTCTGCACTTTTTTCACTGTTTTGAACCCAGCACTTTGCTGCAATATTTTCTGCACCTGCACAGCCATCTGTCTTATCTTCATCCATACTTCCCTACAACCTTTTTCTGCAGTATTATTTCTGTTCCATTTACAAAATATTTTTTAAAATTTCAGCATTTTAATTGAAAAGAGAAAATTTTGCATTTCGAAGTTTAAATTCTATATTGTTATTTTTAGTTAGAAAGTTGCCCACCCCGTGGCACTTTTACTTGGGTTCATCATCTCACACGCACACACTTTGTCCCCTAATTCAAGTGAGCCCTAAAATACTACTTAACACAACCAACACTCTAACCCCACTTGGGGAACACATAATAATTTTTGTAGTTAGGTAGGATTGGGGGGATAGGCTTCCAAATAACACCCCTCGGTTGCTTAAACTTGAGACATAGTTGTTGTCCATTAGGGAACCAAAATCCCCTAGTATTTTTTGACACGGTTTAAAACCAATTTATTGGGAAGGCCTCTCCCATAGGAGGGTTGAAGTCGCCAGACTGGTTCCGGAAGCCTGAGTGAATACTGCAATCCATTCAGTAACCGAAGGATACCTTTCGCAGTTCTCGATGTATCACCTGTATGGGGATACAACGACGATAGAACCAAACGACAAATTCACCCAACCGAACGTATCATGAACGGGGTATCTTAGTTTCTTTTCTTCTAGGATTGACTACCCGGTGTCCCTCCCGGTAGGGGGATATCTTTAGCCACTTGGCTCTACTATCCATATTGTCTGACTTGGATTTCATCACCTTGTAGAGGATATGTCTAGTTGAGTCAGAATACTATTTAGATAGGTGTTTGCATACTCCCTTAACTCCTTTTGGTCTAGCGAGTCCACTATTTTTATTTTCTAGGAAACATTCTGCTTGTTGGTATTCTGACCATTTCTTTTGATACTCCACTTATTGTAGCACAGCTGTTACAATAAGTGTTTTGAATTAGTTGTTGGACTGAGTGCCATATTTTTTGATCTCTCCTTCTGCACAATCGGTTGCATTAGGGTTTTTGAGCTGTCTTTCACTCAACACAACCCCTAGATACTTGACACCATCTGTCACCATTAAGTCCCTGAGACATTCTCAGCGCCTCCGGGGCGAGCCCCCACAGCGCGGTTCACTTGACATCACCCGTCATAGACATAGATCTTCATCACTTGATACCACTCATCATAGATCTCGAGCCTTGTCACTTGACTCCACTCGTCAACAACATAGAACTCCGTCACCCGATCTTGACACCCCTTATTTTACCTCTGATTCTGAAGCAGAGTCCGAGAACCCCACTTACACTGCACCAACTAGCCCCATGGCTGGCATGACTTCCACCCCTTTCTTTGTAGGGACCATTGTTGGAGCATCCACCACCACACCAGCTTCCACACCTGCTTTGGGTATGCTCTCAATGGGGCCCACATCTACCATTCTGATCACTGCACCCATTCCAGTAGCTGGCATACCTATTCCCACTCCATCAGTGACTCACACTACCCTTGGCGGTGCAGGACCATCCCATACCACTTTCGTTCCTCCACTTGGGGGAAACATCCCAAATCCATCGCCTCCACTTGGGGGCATTGGCCCCAACATGGTCACAACCTCTAGTATGTCACATCCTTCTACTAGTTTGCCATTCATGGCTAGTCTCAACCTTCCTGACCTAGCTAGACTGACTAACAATCCCATCATACACGACCCTGCGTGGCCTCACATGCCCACCAAGCTCCCCTCCGACATCCCTAAGTTTGAGGGAAAGGCAGGTGAGGACCCCCAGAACCATATTATGTCCTTCCATCTATGGTGTTCCTCTAACTCCATAGTGGACGACTCTGTCCATCTCCGTCTATTACAGTGCACCCTCACTGGCTCTGCAGCTAAGTGGTACATCGAGCAGCCCCATGGGACCCATGCCACCTTTACTTCCCTTGCCTTGACTTTCCTACAGTTCTTTCAGTTACCTATCCGCTATGACGTGGGAGTTGAGATCCTACTATCTTGCTGACAGAACACGGCTACCCACATCACTGACCACATTCATGAGTGGCATCAACGCCGCAGCCCCTGCAAAATCAAGTTAGACGACCGTATCTTCTTAGATTGGTTTCTAAAATACCTCCTTCCTGTCATTGCCAAGGATGTGGCATCCAAACGACCCTAGTCTGAAGAAGAGGCCATCCTCAAAGCCCAGCAATTTGACCTCATTTACGCCCAGTCAGGTTATCTGTATTCCATCATACCTGATGCCCCTCGCTGTGATTCCTCCCGACACGATGCGTCGGGGGCATCCCATGCCGCAGATGGCATCATTGGCCGTATTGCCTCGCATCCTCAACCCTTTTCCATAGCACGTCCTAGCCATGGCCACGACCTTTCGCGGGATACATCATAGTCTGGAGCAACCAATTTGTATGCTCCCATGGCACATCACCACCATTCCCACGGACCCTCCTATCCACCTCAGTGCTTTGGTCATGCATCCCCCGCATACACCCCCCTAGTCGCACCTCAGCCATATTACCACACACAGGTTGCACCAGCTCCTGTATCCTCTCAAGCCCAACCTGATTATTACCCGCCACAGGCAGCCCCTGCTGAAAACCCACAACCCATTCCGCAGACGTATCAGCAACCCCCACAAGGTTCAGCACCTGCGCAGCCTCCCCCTTCTTATTATCCACTGCAGCCTGCTCCCACACCTGCACAACTCCAGAACCCACCTGCTGCCTAAGGGCAAGTGTACGCCCAACAGAATCCGCAGCAGAACCAAAATAACCAGTGCCAACAGGGCCAACAAAACCGTGGGAAAACCCCCCTCTAGACCAAGCCGGTCAGCCTCCCAATCCCCTAAACAACAATAACGCAACACCTGCCAACCAGAACCCTGATCGGCCACCCAAGTAGGCCAAAAATCCTAATTTGCGAACAAACCATCCTTGTTCTATTTGTGGGGTCTATGGCCACTACACACATGCTTTCCCACATTTGGAGCAAGCTCGGAAACTATGGACTAATGATTCCCATCGCCAAGGGCACGCGGCTCCTCAGGCGCCACCCAACCCCCCACCACCTCAACATCAACCTTTGGTGCTGCAAAACCCCTTACCAACCCAAGGCGTAGTGAACACTCAGCCGTTGGCTCCCCCTCAAGGCAACGCGCCACCAAAACAACATATCACTTATGCCGCTCCTGATCAACCCATGTTAGACTTAGGTACCCACCACTTGTTAATGATGTCATCCACCGATGTCAACCTCCAAACCCATCAGAACCAATATGGCTCCACCCCTGAACCCTCTCCCGCCGACAAAAACACCAACGCTCATCCCACTGATTAGACGTTACGTATACCTCCGGCTCCACTAGATGGCGCCTCCAAGGCACCTTGCTTCCCACTTCGTTGCATCAACAATAATCCCAATGCTCGCGCTGCATCAAATTACAACATTGTAGATGACTTAGCCCAGTCTCCCACAGCCATGTCTGCGTTAGAAGTCTTAAAAAACTGTCCTTCATAGCGCAAGACTTTTCTCTCCGCCATTGGTGCTATTAACCCAAATGATTCACGACCGATGGCCTTCGATTTGGACCAGTCCAAACCACGCCTGCCTTCCACTTTAGCATTCCAAGTTTCTGTTTCCGTTCAGAATCTTGTCATCCATCGGTGCATTATTGATGAAGGTGCCTCTACATGCGTTATGTCCACATTCGTTTGGCATAAGTTGGGATCCCCTAGTCTCCAGAAGTCCACCACTGCGTTGAGAGCCTACGACGGCCGTTCGACTCAACCCCAAGGTCTCTTAGCTAATGTCCCCATCTAGTTGGCTGGTAAAACTGTGCTAGTTGACATAGAGGTCATCAATGCCCAACTTGATTATAACCTCTTACTTGGCCGCAGCTACATGTATTCCATGAGGGCGGTTTCCTCATCCATTTTTCGTACCATGATGTTCCCCCATGACGGATGTGTGGTCAAGGTCGACCAACTCACCTATTACGATCCCAATGCCCCCACTGCACCAGAGAATGTTCTCCCCATGGTTGAACAGCTTGTTTGTGGTGTAACTACCTCGTTTGTTTCCTCCGTGGGACCCAAAGTTTAATCAGATACGCCAATGACCTCAACATTCCAATCCATTCCACCCCTGTCACCCACGCCCGCAGCGTCTGACCTATGTACCCTTTCCCACAATACGAAAACACCCAACAATCAACCGCCCTTGTTACCCAAACCACCATTGGTACCTAGTCACATTGGTGTTACACCCATCAACACAATCCCCTTCCTATTTCCTCCCTCAGGAGTAGTAAGCGCCTCGGTTATGGCTACCCTCAGCCTCCCCGGGTTAACCTTAGGATTATCCGTGTGGTATATTTCACCTCCCGTTCCCTCGTCGACACCAAATGTCATCCTATAACTGGTGCAACCCATTGTCACTACTAGTCAACCACCTCCCGGTGTCACTACCCCTTTTTCCTCTATAAATCCCCCCCCTCTTATCAAGCACACTGGGGGCAGAGGCCCACAACCATACACTGCTGTACCCCCACCCAAAACAGTTAAACCCCCCCCGTGTTTCGTGCTCCTCCCAAATGCTCATTGTGTGATGAGTTAGTCCATCCGACTCATCAATTTCCACAATTACCTGCATTACATGAACACATGCAAATGCTTGACGATGACCCCAACATCTTGGTTGTCGAACTCGATCCGACCCCTAAGCCTCGTGATAAATCACTGCGTACCAATCACCCTTGTGCAATATGCGGTATTTACGGCCATTAATCACATCACTGTCCTGATCTCCCATATTACAAAGCAGCTCTCTACGAGATGAATAATTTTGACCTTGAGATGGCACCCCCCACAATTGAGGAGATCCACCCCCCCGTATCACCCTCACCTAGAGATATTAACACCATTTATATGATCTCTTCGACTACCACTTCCTCGTCAATCGATTTGACAACTCAAAGTTTCTGCAATGATGAGGAGATTCTAGAGGCTCTCACTGCCCCGGATTATCCTTGGGAAGACATGTACCATCATTCCTATTTCCTCCCAGAAGAGTCATCCTCCACTACAGCCACCCAATTTGTGGTTGAGTCCAAAGATTTCCTTCCCACCAAAGTCGACTAGTTTAAGGATTCCATTCTTGCTCCTGATGCGTTTGAGGAGGGTAACATGGCCAACATCTCACCTATCATCCACATCGATATCTTTGACCCACCTGGTTCTCTTGAAATAATTACATTGGGAGCCTCCTGCAGTGAGTATTATATTGGAGAGTACAAAAAACTTTTCCAAGAGTTCCGTGATGTCTTTGCCTGGTCCTATACCGAAATGCCTGGTCTTGACCCCGCTATTATAGAGCACCACATTGACACATGGCCAGATGTACCCCCTGTTCGCCAGAAACAATGCCCCATTCATCCCTCAAATCTCCCCGCTGTTAAAGCAGAGATTGAGAAACTTCGTAAGGTATGATTCATTTATCCTATTGCATATACCACTTGGGTTTCAAACCCCGTCCTTGTTAACAAGAAACAAGGCACTATCAGAGTATATACTGACTTCCGCGATTTAAACCGATCCTGTCCCAAAGACAACTTCCCCACGCCATTCATTGACCAACTCATCGATGCGTGTTCGGGTTATGAAGTCCTATCTTTCATGGATGGTTTTTCTGAATACAACCAGATTCAGATCCGTAAGGAAGATCAGTACAAGACTGCTTTTACCACCCCATGGGGCACCTTTACCTATCGCGTCATGCCTTTCGGCCTCAAAAATGCTGGTGCCACCTTCCAGCGAGCCATGACCTGTTGTTTTCACGACTTGGTCCATATCCTGCTAGTCTATCTTGACGATCTTACAACTCGTTCCCGGAAACGATCAGACCACCTTAACGACCTTCAGCAAGTCTTTCTGCATTGTTGCAAATATCAAATCCGCTTGAACCCACACAAGTGTGTCTTTTGCGTTCCGACAGGCCGATTTTTGGGTTTCATTTTTTCCCAGAAAGGAATCACTATTGATCCCCTGAAAGTCCAAGCCATCATAGACCTTCCCTCTCCTCGCACGCTCCGGCAGCTCCAGAGTTTGCAGGGGAGATCTAATTTCCTCCGTCGATTCGTTCCTGATTATGCCACCACCGTTCATGGTTTCTTATGCCTGCTTCGTATCCACATACCCTTTGTTTGGGATGAGCAAGCAGAAGCTGCATTCGAAGCCCTCAAGAAAGCTCTCACACAAGCCCCCTTGATCTCCCCTCCGGATTTCTCTCAGGACTTCATCCTTTACATCTCGACATCTGATTATGCCGTGTCCGGAGTCCTTGTTCAAGAAGATACCGCTCACCAGGAGCATGTCATTTATTACGTCAGCCAAACCTTGTATGGACCACCCCTGCGTTACCCATATGAGGAAAGACTAGCCCTTGCTGTGGTCTTTTCCGTCCAAAAATTGTGACACTACATTTTACTCAGTCATACCACAATTGTCGCCGACTCCAACCCGATGGTTTATCTCTTAAACCGGCGGCTCCTGCAAGGTCGCGTTGCTAAGTGGGTAATTGTCCTCCAAGAATATGACCTCAATTTCAGAACCCCTAAGAGCACTAAAGCCCTCGTGCTTGCCCAGCTCATCACCGATCTCCCCTCCCTTTTGCCATCCCCACAAATCTCCAATGAGTTAATCGACAATCACTTGTTCCTCATCTCGTTTGATGACCCATGGTACGGTGATATTTTGTTATACCTTCGCACCCAGAAGTTTCGACCCAAAATCAGTCATGATGGACGTCGTCGTATCCGTCACCAGGCCTCTCGATATCTCCTCTTAGGCGATGTCCTTTATTGGAGAGGGGTTGACACGATTCTCCATCGTTTTCTTACACACGCAGAAGCCGAACACGTCCTCAATGACTGTCATAGCGGTGCCTACGATGGACATTTCTTTGGAATGGCCATCGCCCAAAAGGTCATCCGCGCCGGATACTTCTGGCCCACACTCTTCACCGACTGCATCACAACGGTCAAACATTGCCATAATTGCCAACTTTTTTTCCCCAAGGCCCGGACACCACCCGCTCCATTACACCCAGTCATCACCGTTGGCCCCTTTTGTAAGTGGTCCATCGACTTCATGGAATGTAAACCCTCATCCACCAACGACCATAAGTACACCATTGTTGCCATCGATTACTTCACCAAATGGGCTGAAGCCATTCCCACCTTCAATTGTAAAGCTGACACCACTGCTCGTTTCTTTTTTAACCATGTTATCACTCGATTCGGGGTCCCCAATGTCATGTCCCAAATTTGGTATTGGGTCACAATGGCCTAATCACATTGGCTCTATTCATTAGAGTTTGTCAAATTGATGCTAAAGGTCAAATAATTGCCAAGGAGGAAAATTACTAGTTTCCTAGGTTGGGGGTGGAAACTTTGGGATTTGGAATAATGGGGATAATAAATGATGTTTGAAAATTAGAATGGCATAAATATTTAATAAAGGATCTAAATAAATATATACAAGTGAAAATCAAAGTGGCATTTCATCATGAAGACACATGGAGGAAGTGGGACCCACATATGGCTAGATTTCCCCACTACATTTGGCATCATTCTCTCACCAATTCGAATTCAAGGTGAATGGTAACATACTTGGAGGAGTCCAAAAGGTATTATTCATTGCATGACTCATCCAAGGTCGAAATATAGAGGAAGAGTAACTCCCATGGAAGAGGAAGAGGCAATTTGGAGCTAGTGAGACACTTGGGCTAGATTCCCTAGCTCTATGACAACAATAATGAAGATGCTATGACACCTATGACACAAATCAGACCTGAAGGCTGACATATGACATATATGACATGTAAGGGCTAAAAATAGACTCCAAGAGGGCGCTCAAGGGTGTTAGGGCAGCTAAGATACTTCCACATGTGATTTGGTGGAAGTGGGATGCTAGGAATTGTTGTACAAGTGGCGTTCTTTGGAATCTCTTCCCAGCATGAGTTGGCATGAGTCTCTTGGAAGAAATTCGACCCATGGAGGACATTAGAAGTTTATAAATGTCAATAACAAAGAATGAAACCAGATTTTGATCATTTGTAGAATTTGCAATTGCATTTGTGAAGAGGGAGAGCTAGTGGATGACTAGTTTCTTGCCTTAGCCAATTTCGAGGGTGAAAGATTCCCATCCAAGTTGGTAATTGGAAAGGCCATTCAGACCTTTCATTTGGAGCTTTAATGGAGTCTTTATTTGCAGGTGTAAGCTACAGGGTATCTCATGGTTTCTTCTATTGCAGTTCACTCCTTCAACCATTTCCAGTTTTGATGGCATATTCTTGATCCTTGAGGGAGGGCGTTTTTGGTGAGCTATTGTACTCTTTGGGGAAGCTTTTAATGACCCATTTATTTTTTAATATGAATTAAATACTCTATTCTTCATCTCCAAAAAGTTTCAGGTTGAAATTCCAAGTAGAAATGTATAAATCTCATTTTTAATGGAAGAACAATGCCATTTCCCCACTACCTTGTTGTGAACCAATTTATTGATGATGATTTCGAATGAATGGATGATTCTCTGATATATTTGTGATCAATATACTGCCATGTATGTCTTCTACAAGTTTCATGTACTGTACTTGAGCATTTGAATCATTTTTACTCAGTTTAGTTCTATTGGGAGGTGAAATAGTGCCATTTCCCCAAGGGTCGAATTGGGGATTTTTGCAGTTGAATGGGAGAGGGTGAGAACAGTTGTAATAATACATTAATGGTGCATATGAGAATTTAATAAAATAATTAACACATTACATACCTCTGTTCATAAATTTGAGTGGGTTTGGAGGCATTTGGGAAGCCATTTTCAGTACTTACCCCAGGGGGATTTGAACCCCAAATCACTAGTAAAATTGCATAATTGGTCCAGAATATTAAGAGAGTTTGCAGAGGTCTTTTGGTGGACATATTTCATCCATAAAAATCATATTCAATTTCTAATATCATTCATACACCTTTCTTGAAGATTTGAAGGCATTTGGAGTCAATTTGAGACCTAGAGGCCAATACTAGTCAAAGAAAAATCACTAGTAAAGTTACCTACATTGATCAGAATTGAAAGAGGATTTGCAGAAGTATTTTAAAGGTCCAAAGGCATCCCTGAAACACATATTTATGTTCTAATATCATTCATATACCTTCTCAGAAGATTTGGGATCATTTGGGGCAAATTTGGGACCTAGAGATCCAAACTAGTCAAAGGTCGAACTAGGGAAAAAAAGTGGAAAATTGCAATACTAATAAAATTCTTAATAAGGGACATTACAGTGGTATCAGAGCATGGTCTTGGCACCTGATGTGGTAGAACATTAATGAAGACCAGGAGTCAAAGAAATAAGCCACCACCCTTAGAAACTGAAACTGGATGTACTTTGGTGAAAGGGAAGAAGTAGGAGAAGAAGTGCATTCATTGGTCACCATGAGTAAGGATGAGAAAGGAACCTTAAAGGAGAATGAGGAGTTTAGGAAATTACTTGAACCATCCTTTGAAGACAAGTGGAGACAATACTTTCAAGAGTTCAGATTGTTTCTTAGTGAAATTGGAAGCAACTCGGAAAAAGTAATGAGCAATGGTTCTCTTTTCAAGGAAAAGGATGAAACAATTTATGCCACAAAAGAGGAACCTAATGTAATTGTGGAACATGAGGTACATGTTGATATGCAGGTTCTTGAAGATACTACACTAAAACAAGAAGAAGGACAAGCACTTGTCCTTATTCAAAGGGATAATGAGTTGCCTCATGGAGAGAGTTGCAAAGCCTTGGAAGAGGTACATGATCTCACAATAGTTGGACCAGCCAATTATGGAGAAGATGAATTAAATATTTCAATGGGTAAGAGTTGTAAAGAATTAAAGTTGGCTCATAATTTCTCACCCCACACTTCTTTTCCAGCCACATCACTTTGGGATGAAAATTGGGTGAAAGGTTTTTTCCTAGTGGTGCCACATGAGGGGTATGAAACTCCTACCGCTCCTTTTGATGATGATATGAATAGAGCACCTCATTATTTAGAATTGCAACAGCATATTGCTTTACCTTATGATGATACATATCCTCATGGATGTATGGATGAGACTTCTTTGAGTCCTTTGAATTCTCCTTGTTTTTTCTGCTCATTATTTGGTTCAGATTTTAGTGGAGATTCTTCATTCACTTCTTGGATGAAAGAATGCATGGCTGAATATTTTGATGCATATCACATTCTCTTGGGGCAGCACTATTGGACATGGGATCCTCACCTATGTCATTGGACCAGATTTGATGGGTCACTTGAAGATTGTATGCACTGGAAAATGGTGGTCTACATGCTTGGAGGTATAAGCACTTTCATGACTCTTTGATGAAGCATCTCCTTTATGTACATTTTCATTATGTTGTTATGTACTTTGATGATATATATTTTGTACTCATGATGTTTGGAATAATGCATACAAGAAAATGGGATCCAGGAATCCTCTTATCTGATGGTATGGGTTGGAGAGCACTTTTAATTGTTGGGGTGCAATACAAGCAATGGGACCCTGGAATAATTTTTATCTCATTGGTTTCATATTTTTTGGGGAAGCAAGCAGTATGGGAGATGGATTCCCCACTTAATAAAGTGATTTTAATCAGAGTAGTGCAGCAGCAAGCATGGTGGTTCCTCTCTAAAATCTTCATGGAAACTCAAAGACTCAAGGTTGGGCAATTCAATGGCAACTTCAAAGAATTATACAGAAAGCAGGTTCTTCAACACCCACATTTAAAATTGCTTGAGGACAAGCAATATTGGGAAGGGAGGATTTGTCATGTCCAAAATTTGGTATTGGGTCACAATGGCCTAATCACATTGGCTCTATTCATTAGAGTTTGTCAAATTGATGCTAAAGGTCAAATAATTGCCAAGGAGGAAAATTACTAGTTTCCTAGGTTTGGGGTGGAAGCTTTGGGATTTGGAATAATGGGGATAATAAATGATGTTTGAACATTAGAATGGCATAAATATTTAATAAAGGATCTAAATAAATATATACAAGTGAAAATCAAAGTGGAATTTCATCATGAAGACACATGGAGGAAGTGGGACCCACATATGGCTAGATTTCCCCACTACATTTGGCATCATTCTCTCACCAATTCGAATTCAAGGTGAATGGTAACATACTTGGAGGAGTCAAAAAGGTATTATTCATTGCATGACTCATCCAAGTTCGAAATATAGAGGAAGAGTAACTCCCATGGAAGAGGAAGAGGCAATTTGGAGCTAGTGAGACACTTGGGCTAGATTCCCTAGCTCTATGACAACAATAATGAAGATGCTATGACACCTATGACACAAATCAGACCTGAAGGCTGACATATGACATATATGACATGTCAGGGCTAAAAATAGACTCCAAGAGGGCGCTCAAGGGTGTTAGGGCAGCTAAGATGCTTCCACATGTGATTTGGTGGAAGTGGGAGGCTAGGAATTGTTGTACAAGTGGCGTTCTTTGGAATCTCTTCCCAACATGAGTTGGCATGAGTCTCTTGGAAGGAATTCGACCCATGGAGGAAATTAGAAGTTTATAAATGTCAATAACAAAGAATGAAACCAGCTTTTGATCATTTGTAGAATTTGCAATTGCATTTGTGAAGAGGGAGAGCTAGTGGATGACTAGTTTCTTGCCTTAGCCAATTTCGAGGGTGAAAGATTCCCATCCAAGTTGGTAATTGGAAAGGCCATTCAGACCTTTCATTTGGAGCTTTAATGGAGTCTTTATTTTCAGGTGTAAGCTACAGGGCATCTCATGGTTTCTTCTATTTCAGTTCACTCCTTCAACCATTTCCAGTTTTGATGGCATATTCTTGATCCTTGAGGGAGGGCGTTTTTGGTGAGCTATTGTACTCTTTGGGGAAGCTTTTAATGCCCCATTTCTTTTGTAATATGAATTAAATACTCTATTCTTCATCTCCAAAAAGTTTCAGGTTGAAATTCTAAGTAGAAATGTACAAATCTCATTTTTAATGGAAGAACAATGCCATTTCCCCACTACCTTGTTGTGAACCAATGTATTGATGATGATTTCGAATGAATGGATGATTCTCTGATATATTTGTGATCAATATACTACCATGGATGTCTTATACAAGTTTAATGTACTTTACTTGAGCATTTGAATCATTTTTACTCAGTTTAGTTCTATTGGGAGGTGAAATAGTGCCATTTCCCCAAGGGTCGAATTGGGGATTTTTGCAGTTGAATGGGAGAGGGTGAGAACAGTTGTAATAATCCATTAATGGTGCATATGAGACTTTAATAAAATAATTAACACATTACATACCTCTGTTCATAAATTTGAGTGGTTTTGGAGGCATTTGGGAAGCCATTTTCAGTACTTACCCTAGGGGGATTTGAACCCCAAATCACTAGTAAAATTGCATAATTGGTCCAGAATATTAAGAGAGTTTGCAGAGGTCTTTTGGTGGACAGATTTCATCCATAAACATCATATTCAAGTTCTAATATCATTCATACACCTTTCTTGAATATTTGAAGGCATTTGGAGTCAATTTGAGACCTAGAGGCCAATACTAGTCAAAGGAAAATCACTAGTAAAGTTACCTACATTGATCAGAATTGAAATAGGATTTGAAGAAGTATTTTAAAGGTCCAAAGGCATCCATGAAACACATATTTATGTTCTAATATCATTCATATACCTTCTCAGAATATTTGGGATCATTTGGGGCAAATTTGGGACCTAGAGATCCAAACTAGTCAAAGGTCGAACTAGGGAAAAAGAGTGGAAAATTGCAATTTTAATAAAATTCTTAATAAGGGACATTACAGTGGTATCAGAGCATGGTCTTGGAACCTGATGTGGTAGAACATTAATGAATACCAGGAGTCAAAGAAATAATCCACCACCCTTAGAAACTGAAACTGGATGTACTTTGGTGAAAGGGAAGAAGTAGGAGAAGAAGTGCATTCATTGGTCACCATGAGTAAGGATGAGAAAGGAACCTTAAAGGAGAATGAGGAGTTTAGGAAATTACTTGAACCATCCTTTGAAGACAAGTGGAGACAATACTTTCAAGAATTTAGATTGTTGCTTAGTGAAATTGGAAGCAACTCGGAAAAAGTAATGAGCAATGGTTCTCTTTTCAAGGAAAAGGATGAAACAATTTATGCCACAAAAGAGGAACCTAATGTAATTGTGGAACATGAGGTACATGTTGATATGCAGGTTCTTGAAGATACTACACTAAAACAAGAAGAAGGACAAGCACTTGTCCTTGTTCAAAGGGATTATGAGTTGCCTCATGGAGAGAGTTGCAAAGCCTTGGAAGAGGTACATGATCTCACAATAGTTGGACCAGCCAATTATGGAGAAGATGAATTAAATATTTCAATGGGTAAGAGTTGTAAAGAATTAAAGTTGGTTCATAATTCCTCACCCCACACTTCTTTTCCAGCCACATCACTTTGGGATGAAAATTGGGTGAAATGTTTTTTCCTAGTGGTGCCACATGAGGGGTATGAAACTCCTACCGCTCCTTTTGATGATGACATGAATAGAGCACCTCATTATTTAGAATTGCAGCAGCATATTGCTTTACCTTATGATGATACATATCCTCATGGATGTATGGATGAGACTTCTTTGAGTCCTTTGAATTCCCCTTGTTTTTCCTGCTCATTATTTGGTTCAGATTTTAGTGGAGATTCTTCATTCACTTCTTGGATGAAAGAATGCATGGCTGAATATTTTGATGCATATCACATTCTCTTGGAGCAGCACTATTGGACATGGGATCCTCACCTATGTCATTGGACCATATTTGATGGGTCACTTGAAGATTGTATGCACTTGGAAAATGGTGGTCTACATGCTTGGAGGTATAAGCACTTTCATGACTCTTTGATGAAGCATCTCCTTTATGTACATTTTCATTATGTTGTTATGTACTTTGATGATATATATTTTGTACTCATGATGTTTGGAAGAATGCATACAAGAAAATGGGATCCAGGAATCCTCTTATCTGATGGTATGGGTTGGAGAGCACTTTTAATTGTTGGGGTGCAATACAAGCAATGGGACCCTGGAATAATTTTTATCTCATTGGTTTCATATTTTTTGGGGAAGCAAGCAGTATGGGAGATGGATTCCCCACTTAATAAAGTGATTTTAATCAGAGTAGTGCAGCAGCAAGCATGGTGGTTCCTCTCTAAAATCTTCATGGAAACTCAAAGACTCAAGGTTGGGCAATTCAATGGCAACTTCAAAGAATTATACAGAAAGCAGGTTCTTCAACACCCACATTTAAAATTGCTTGAGGACAAGCAATATTGGGAAGGGAGGATTTGTCATGTCCAAAATTTGGTATTGGGTCACAATGGCCTAATCACATTGGCTCTATTCATTAGAGTTTGTCAAATTGATGCTAAAGGTCAAATAATTGCCAAGGAGGAAAATTACTAGTTTCCTAGGTTTGGGGTGGAAGCTTTGGGATTTGGAATAATGGGGATAATAAATGATGTTTGAACATTAGAATGGCATAAATATTTAATAAAGGATCTAAATAAATATATACAAGTGAAAATCAAAGTGGCATTTCATCATGAAGACACATGGAGGAAGTGGGACCCACATATGGCTAGATTTCCCCACTACATTTGGCATCATTCTCTCACCAATTCGAATTCAAGGTGAATGGTAACATACTTGGAGGAGTCCAAAAGGTATTATTCATTGCATGAATCATCCAAGGTCTAAATATAGAGGAAGAGTAACTCCCATGGAAGAGTAACTCTCATGGAAGAGGAAGAGGCAATTTGGAGCTAGTGAGACACTTGGGCTAGATTCCCTAGCTCTATGACAACAATAATGAAGATGCTATGACACCTATGACACAAATCAGACCTGAAGGCTGAAATATGACATATATGACATGTCAGGGCTAAAAATAGACTCCAAGAGGGCGCTCAAGGGTGTTAGGGCAGCTAAGATGCTTCCACATGTGATTTGGTGGAAGTGGGAGGCTAGGAATTGTTGTACAAGTGGCGTTCTTTGGAATCTCTTCCCAACATGAGTTGGCATGAGTCTCTTGGAAGGAATTCGACCCATGGAGGTCATTAGAAGTTTATAAATGTCAATAAAAAAGAATGAAACCAGCTTTTGATCATTTGTAGAATTTGCAATTGCATTTGTGAAGAGGGAGAGCTAGTGGATGACTAGTTTCTTGCCTTAGCCAATTTCGAGGGTGAAAGATTCCCATCCAAGTTGGTAATTGGAAAGGCCATTCAGACCTTTCATTTGGAGCTTTAATGGAGTCTTTATTTGCAGGTGTAAGCTACAGGGAAGCTCATGGTTTCTTCTATTGCAGTTCACTCCTTCAACCATTTCCAGTTTTGATGGCATATTCTTGATCCTTGAGGGAGGGCATTTTTGGTGAGCTATTGTACTCTTTGGGGAAGCTTTTAATGCCCCATTTCTTTTGTAATATGAATTAAATACTCTGTTCTTCATCTCCAAAAAGTTTCAGGTCGAAATTCCAAGTATAAATGTATAAATCTCATTTTTAATGGAAGAACAATGCCATTTCCCCACTACCTTGTTGTGAACCAATGTATTGATGATGATTTCGAATGAATGGATGATTCTCTGATATATTTGTGATCAATATACTTCCATGGATGTCTTATACAAGTTTCATGTACTGTACTTGATCATTTGAATCATTTTTACTCAGTTTAGTTCTATTGGGAGGTGAAATAGTGCCATTTCCCCAAGGGTCGAATTGGGGATTTTTGCAGTTGAATGGGAGAGGGTGAGAACAGTTGTAATAATACATTAATGGTGCATATGAGACTTTAATAAAATAATTAACACATTACATACCTCTGTTCATAAATTTGAGTGGGTTTGGAGGCATTTGGGAAGCCATTTTCAGTACTTACCCCAGGGGGATTTGAACCCCAAATCAGTAGTAAAATTGCATAATTGGTCCAGAATATTAAGAGAGTTTGCAGAGGTATTTTGGTGGACATATGTTATCCATAAAAATCATATTCAAGTTCTAATATCATTCATACACCTTTCTTGAATATTTGAAGGCATTTGGAGTCAATTTGAGACCTAGAGGCCAATACTAGTCAAAGGAAAATCACTAGTAAAGTTACCTACATTGATCAGAATTGAAAGAGGATTTGCAGAAGTATTTTAAAGGTCCAAAGGCATCCCTGAAACACATATTTATGTTCTAATATCATTCATATACCTTCTCAGAAGATTTGGGATCATTTGGGGCAAATTTGGGACCTAGAGATCCAAACTAGTCAAAGGTCGAACTAGGGAAAAAAAGTGGAAAATTGCAATTTCTAATAAAATTCTTAATAAGGGACATTACACCCAAACAGTTGGTCTAAGACCATGGTTCACACTTCGAAGATTCCCTTTGGTGCGAGTTATCCACCCTACTGAAGTTTGAACATCAGTATTCCTCTACTTACTACCCCCAAGGGAACGTCTAAGTAGAGGCCATTAACAAAATTTTAAAAACCATCCTCCAACGCACTGTCGACCGCCATAAGTCCAATTGGCACCACATGCTGTTCCCTGCATTATGGGCTTACCGTACATCCACCAAAACCGCAACCGGTTTTACCCCGTTTCATTTAGTTCACGGTGTAGAATCTATCCTCCCCATCTAGTATCAGATACCTTCCTTACACATCGCCGTTGAGCTTCTCCCAGACACCTCCCCACTTGAACAACGTCTGCTATCACTAGAACAAGCTGATGAAGACCGTCGTGCCACTCTACAGACCATTGAAGCTGCCAAGAACTGCTCCAAAGCTGGTTACGACAAAAATTTACATCCTCAAACTTTCCGTGAAGGGGACCTCGTCCTCGCTTATGAACAAGCCCATGACAAAACTGGTAAGAAAAGTTTGAATCCATGTGGAAAGGCCCTTACATTGTGCAGACCTACCTTGACAATGGGGCATACATTTTAACTGACTCAGAAGGTCACCCTTTGCGCAACCTCCGTAATGGGTTGTATCTTAAACGCTTTTATTCCTAAATAAACCCGCGGCCCCATTGGTCTGTATTGTACAGTTTGCTCTCTTTTTGTTTTTCACCTTTTTTACCGCAATCTTACATTCGTCATTTTTGCATGATCACAGATGAACCATCTTCCACCTCATTACATTGGCTTCGCTGATGGAGCAAGCCGCTGGTCTCCAAACCTGGCTTCTGCAGCATGAGTCTTATATTCCCCTTCACATGAATTGATTCACCTTGATGGAATATGTATAGGCGCTGCTACCAATAACCAGGTGGAGTATGATGCTGTGACCAGCCTCCTGACTGCTGCCCTCCAGATGGGCATACGTCACCTTCACGTGTTCCTTGACTCCCAGCTACTTGTCTCCTAGCTCAACAACTGCTATCAGGTGCGTGATCCCTTCCTCTCTAGAAAATTCCTGCGCACAAAACAACTCAACCGACAATTTGAATCCATAACATTCACCCATGTCCCAAGAGCTCAAAATAGTGTCGCAGATCAAATGGCTAACAATATCCTAGATTGGCACATCAATCACACCATGTAAAACCTCCATCATGCACCATCATCCCATAACATCTCATCAAAAATATATAAAAATCCAAAAAGATTGCCAGGGGAATCCACGTGCCTATCACCATATAAACATTTGCATCCATGTGCAATAACAATAAAAACACATTACTATACAGGGACATCCACGTGCCTAATCCTACATACATAATGTTGCATAACATAAAATGCACAAGGGGCATCCATGTGCCCATCATCCTACACTACTTGCATCCACATGCAATATAAACATCTAACAAATCATAAGCGCATCCATGTGCGTACACTAAATCATCATCGCAAAAAGGTGCATCCATGTGCATATATATATAAAAAAAAATAAACGTCAATATGCTACACATGTCCTGAGTACCCCCGTACTCAGTTATACAAAAAAAATATATCTATACATCAATACGCCTCATAGAATACATGCCGTAGCTACAAAATTGGGGGGGAGTCCCCTGCACTCCCTACTGAGAGTCATACCCTCCGTCACTGCCTGTATCAGCTGCCTCCAAGTCCTCACCTTGCTCCTCATCCCCTGTGGGCTCCTGTGCCCAACCCCTATCCGCCAAAATAGCCACCCAGATCGTGATCGATCGAAACTCCCGTGGCGCCCTTAGACAGTCCTGAATCACCTCCGGATCCACGTCCCACCACCCATCATCAGTCACTCCAACCAACAACCGATCCAGAAGCATCCATACAGACTCCAGTGTCCCCTCAGCGTCCCGTCGATGCACCTCCCCTCGGCCTGGGAGGGTTGGTACCGCCACATGCCCCCTGCGCGCTACATGTCCTGGTGGTGTTCTCGAGCCAACATCTGTAGACCATACATCAGTCAATAACAACATATCCCAAACCTATCATACACAAGACTTGACATCAACAACAATCAAGCAAATCAATACGTACCATCTGGTCCCCACGCCTGCCTTGGCGGCCGTGGTGCCTCTGGATCCCCGGTGTAGTCCATATATATGTATGGATAATCATTCAGTGTCAGCGGCATCTGCAACCACTGAAGGTAGAGCTCCTGGGTGAAGTATCTCCCAACCTCACCACCACCCCGTCGGCACATCATCTCTCCCCACCACACCATGCACGGCTCCCTCAGTCCTCCTACCCTGACCGGCACCCGCGACCGCAGTGTAGGTACCCGCTCCATGAAGAAGGCACACAGAAAGGATCCATAACAGAATCCCTTACCAGATTCCTTCACCGATGTCAGCTGCCGTTGAACACAAGTAAGGAACATCTGGCCCTATGCATAATATACACCATCCAACACCTGCTCCACAAGCTGTATCTTTCCCCCGAACACCTTCTCAAGTGATTGGGACACCAAAACTTGAACCACGCACGCCGCGGTCGCTTGTACTGCTGGATCCTGCAGGTCCACCACCTGGAGTGCATTCGTCTGCACCCTAGCCTCCGAAACGCAGTACTGCTCCAACATATCCTCCATATCCACATCTGCGGATACTCGGGCTGCGTATCTACCACCCTACCCAGACAGGGAAACCCCGTCAAGAAGTATACATCTACGAGGGTGAGATCCACCCTCTCTCCCTGCACCTTGAATGAATGAAAGTCCGGCTCCCAAAAGCTCACTAATCGGTTCAGCAGCAGCGCTGCTGAATGCATCATAGGCACCTGTGCGAACTTCAACAGCCTGCACAACCCCAACGTAGACCGCACATGTCAATCCCTCCGGATGACATCCACTATGTCATCCGGGACATCCCACTCTCTCCAAAGCACCAACGACATCCTTTCAATCACACAAGGCAAACTCATCAGACTCATGTCAAATAAGTAACCATCCCCCTCGGTGAAACCCTAATAGCTCGATCCCAATCGCGGCTTTAGGGCCCCTTGCTGTGGCTTCCAACCACGGCTATCAGGGCTATAGTCGTGTTAGGAGGCCGTGCCTGTAGGAGCCGAACTCCCGGTCCCGAACCGCGAGTCCAGCCTCGGAACTCACTATATCGAACCGCGTATTCTGACCCAAACCTCGCGGTCCCCGTCCGCGTGATCCGCCTCGGAACCCGCGGTCCCCGACCGTGGTCACACCCCACAAACCCGCGTTCCACCCCACGTGGACCGAACACAAACTCCCGTAGGACCCACTACCCCCCCCGAACCCAATAAAAATGCAGGTATAAGTTTATCGGAATACCTGTAACTCCCGGATCTGAAAACGGTCGATCGAATCATCCAGAAACACCAACTCAACTCTAGTCCACTCTGATCACTAGTCAAAGTCAACAAGTCCAAATGACACTTGTCATGTTGGACCCACTTACTATTTATAGTCCGTTGACGTTTTCTTGTTTTGGCCATTCTAAACCCATATGGAGTCCATTTTTCAAACCGTTTCCACCACTGGAATCAGCACGACGAGACCGTCATGATGGTCAACTTGTTTTCTTATTTTTTCCACATTATTTTTTGAGCATTTTAAAGACACCACTAGTCACCTCGATTTGCGTGCCACTTCGACTGCTCTCCATTTTTATATATTTGATATCATCGGATTCATTTTTTCGAGCCCGTGATGATGCTTGAGGTCATTTATCACTCTCACCAGGTACAGTTTCAACATTGTGTCCCGACACCTTGCTACCTCGGTTTGCGAGCCACATCGGCCGCCATCAGATTGTTCCACCTTTTTACATGATCCATTCACTCCTTTCATACGGCAATTATTTCATTATTTTGCCACCATACATTATCCCGTAAGGAGGCCCACCAGTGTTCCCCCCTACCTCGTTCTTGGTCATCATCAATGTTCCTTGATTGAGCACTTCCTCCTTGCCTAGCCATTCTTTTTGTTTGGTATAATTTTATCCCTTTTTTGGGCCGGACAAGTCCTTTACGAAAAAGGCACTTAGGGAGTTTCTGTTAAGCTCTTTTCTGACTCCTAAAACAATGAAAAGATCACCGAGCAATCTTGCTTCCTTTCATGCTCGTTAAAGTACCTGAAAGGGCATCTATCTGGTATAAGTTTAACCCTTTTCTGGACCTAGTAGACTAATTACGAAAAAGGAATACTCTAGTCACACCGGCTAGAAGAGTTCTTCATTGCATCCTTTTATTCTTCTTCGGTCCTTGGAGACTAACACATGAAAAAGAAACCCCCTGGAGTCTTCTTATCGCTTTCAGACTCTCTAAAATTGAAAGCAACCACGAGCATGCACCGTCCTGGGCTCGTACAAATCCACACGACGGTACCATTCCATTATTTCAGAGTCTTCTTATCGCTTTCAGACTCCTTAAAATTGAAAGCAATCACGAGCATGAACTGTCCTGGGCTCGTATAAATCCACACAACAATATCATTTTACACACACTTCTGCTAGTTCCTTAACCCGTGGAGAAGTCCCCCCGTGCCTCTTGGCACTATGATCAATCATCTTGGCAGCACCCCCAATCAGGTCGCCTTTGTTCAGAGTATTCTACAGTCTCCTGCCATTTTACACCAGCTTGAGTATCACTCACCCCAGTCACTATCCTTGATCCATTACAGCTGTGATCCCTTTCCCTCTAGTCAATTTCATATGCTGCCTGATCATACCCCATCTTCATACTCTGAACAAAGGAAGTTTGACTCCACCCACTCTACTTGCCCAGTTATCCCCCATAGTCTGACAGTTCTACCATTAGTACTCTCACACTTCGGTTCTTCACCTCGTGCTCCTATCAAGGAAACACCATTGCCTTGCTAGTTGCAGGTTTCCCTCTGTCGACGACAGCCCCTCTATTCCAGAGGATAGACCCAGAGGTCCCTGCGCCTTGGACCCATCACCATTTTTGGTGCATGCCTACGGACCATTTTGAGAGGAGTCATCATTTCCTCTCCAAGTTGTTGTTTCTCACATGCTCGACTTCAACACCTTGATCGCATCACTGAGAATCGCGCAGGGTATATATCCCTTCAGTTATTGGTCGAAGACCCCAGATTTCCCCCAACTCTAGCACATTGGTGAGTCACTTCGGAATGCCCAGTTCTATGTTCCCGTGGATGTCCAGGTTGCGCTGGCGATTGTATTCGGAAGCCATCCAGTTATATGCTTCCTTGAGTACCCAGTTTAGTTTCAGTTCAGTGTACCATTGAGGATACGACTCCCCGTCACTATGCTCCAACAGCTCATCAGTTCCTCTGGTACCCCACTCAGCAGCACTGTAGTTATTCCAGTATACTAGTTCTTCAGCTCAGACATGGTTAGCCCAGCAGTATGTCCCAGATTTGTGTCCCCTCTGGACCCTTATGATGTACACAGGGGTTCTCTATGTATCCTACAGGTCCCTCTTTTCGCGTCTCACAGTTATTTTTTATGTATCTTGATACGAGCATGGGTATGCCTGCCTCATCCATATATTGAGATTCTTCCTCATTCATTATTTGAGGCCATGTATATGTCAGGTCCCCATATTTTGGACCACATTGTTATTGTTGTTCTATATCTTGATACGAGCATGGGAATGCCCGCCTCGTCCATATGATCAGATTATTCCTCATTCATTATTGAGGTCATGTACTTTCATTTTTTTGCAGTTTGTTCGGGACCGTTGTTCCGGGCTCTAGTTTGTTTCTCCTCTTCTCCACACCCCAAGAAAACCATAAACGACTTATGATGTCTATCGGCCATACGATGAGCTCCTTCCCTCACACATCAGGGGGCAATCTGTTAACACCCAAAAAGTGCTCACTACCTCATCTACCCCATTACATGACTCATTTGTCCATATTTCCTACCATATTTGCCTCCAAAACCTCAAAATCCCATTAAAAAGCCTCCAAAAGGCCAAAAAACCCCTTTTCCCCCAAAATAATCCAAAATTCCTCCAAAATAGAAAAAACCCTCTAAAAAGGGAATAAAAAAATACAAAAAAGAGGAAAAAGAGGGAAAAAGGAAGCAAAAACCCTATACAGCTGACCTAAACCATATGGTGCCCAAAACCATGGGCCAACACTCCACCACTAAAAACCTATAAATAGGTGATGGAGGCCCCTCATTTCATATCCACAGTCAAATACACCCTTACTCTACCAAAATCACTCATGAAACCCTAGCTCACCCTTGAGCTACTTTCACACTTGAGTGCCCCTTTGGCCCATTTCCAAATCCCTTTGGAGAAAGAGAAAGGAGCAAAACTGGAAGCTTGGAAGCAACCCTCTTGGACTACTGCAAAGGCTTCACCAACCTTCACATTGGAGATATAATCAATACAAAAACCCTTTTTATTATCTTGTCTTTTCTGTTTTATGCACATGTTTAGAATAATTACCATTTTACTGTATTGTCTTTCATTTACTGTTTTTCTGAACTGCTACTAAGGAGTCCCTTCTCCTTAGTAGGTGCTCATTTGCACAAGATAGGGTGAAAACCCTAGCTACAGTTGGTTTTACCTTTGAGGTTTCCATGATAAATTGGTGTGTTCAAATTGTTAATTTTATTATTGAAGTTACTTATGATTATTTAACTTGTGCTTAATACTAATTGTATATAAAAGGTTTGAAAAAGGAAATATTGATTCTCCCCTCACCTCTTAGTATTTTGGGATAAACCAAAACTTGCCGCATAACTCCCTCATCATCAGCTAATTTTAATGTCCCTTTTTTAAAATTTTATAAAAATGCCCAATTTTCCACTTTTTCCCCAAATTCGACCTTTGACTAGTTTTATTGTTTTGGCCTCCAAACTAACCCAAATGCTCCCAAATATTCTGTAAGGATATATGAATGTTATTGAGACTTGAATATCAGGTTCATGGATGATTTATAACCCTCAAAATACTTCCGCAAACTTGATTTACATTCTGGTCAATGTATGGGATTTTAACTAGCGATTTGTAAATCAAATCCCCCCCGAGGTAACTCTGAAAATGGCCTCCCAAATGCTTCCAAAATCCCTCAAATTTCTGAACAGAAGTGGGGAATGTATTAAGGATGTTATTAAGGTATTATTTGCACTATTAATTAATTATTATATTTGTTCCAAACCTCTCCCATTCAGCTGCAAAAATCACCAATTCGACCCTTGGGGAAATGGCACTATTTCTTCTCCCAATGCAATTAAACTGAGTAAAAATACTTCAAATTCTCAAGTACAATAAATGAAACTTGTAAAACACATCCATGGAAGTCCATTAATCATAAATTTATCAGATAATCATCCATTCATTCGAAATCATCAGCATTCTAATGATATACATCAATGTAGTGGGGAAATGGACATTGTTTGCTCATTAATCAACATTTTTGCATACAACCAGTGGGTATTTCGACCTGATACTTTCAGAATATGAATAAAATAGGATATGAAGCTATTACAATCATAAATACATAATGATAAGCTCTCCCAAGAAGCATAAGAGCTCACCAAAAACGCCCTCTCTCAAGGAGCATGAATATGCCTTCAAAACTGGAAATGGTTGAGAGATGGTGCTGCACTAAACACAACCATGAGCTTCCCTGTAGCTAATACATGCAAATAAAAATCCATTAAATCTCGATGAAAGACTTGAGTGGCCTCTCCAAACACCAACTTGGATGGGAATCTTTCACCCTCGAAATTGGCTAAGGTAAGAAACTAGTCATCCACTAGCTCTCTCTTCACAAATGCATTTTTTCTCAAATAATCAAAAGACTTTCTCGGACTTGATTTATACATTTTATAACCAACATTATCCTTCTAAAGTTTGAAATCCTTTCAATATATTCAAGATATTTCCACTTAGGAAATATTCCACATTTGCCACTTGTCTCCTAGTACCAACCTTCCATCTTCTCCCAAATTCGAATTTGAGTCTCTTGGGCTTCTTCCACTCCCACGAGCACCTTCCTTGAGCCTATTTTTGGGGCTGACATGTCATAATGGTCATATTTCAGAGGCTAGGTCTGAAATTTGTCATAGTTGTCATATATTCTCCATCATTGGTGTCATAGGGGCTAGGGAATCTAGCCCAAGTGTCCACAAACTTCCAATTTGACTCTTTATCTTCCATGGAGGTTACCAATCCATCCCAATTCGATCTAATATGATCAATGCCATGTGTTATGACTTACCAACTCACACAAGAGTTTTCACCTTCTCATAAATTCGATTTGGTAAGAGAGAGATGCCACGTGTCCTTGAAAAATCAAGCTAGTGTGGGTCCCACACCCTCCATATGTCTCCAAAACCACTTGCCACCTAGAATTTCTCTTGAATTTATTTATTCACCCTATTTATTAAATACTTGAACCCTTCTAATGTCTAAACATCATTTATTAGTTTCCTTATTACCATTCCACACATGCCCATCCAACCTAGGAAACTAGTAGGATTGATGGGATTGTCTTACTATACAATTATTTGAATGGGGACATTACAGTCCTCCCCACCCAAGATTGCTTTCCCTCAAGGAATATCAATTTACCATGCTGCAAACTTGTCCCTCCTCTATCAGGTGGCCTTCCATGAGTAATGTCTCCCAGAATCTTTCTATTCCAGTGCTTCATGCTGTGGGAAGAAACTACTTGATTCGGATAGGTGTGCTGCTCTCTCACAATCCTTAGTACTCCTTTTGAATCTTGGAATTTCATTTCAGGAATTTTATAATTTATTGTATGCTCTCCTATTGAATACAACCATTGCACTCCCAAAACCACATTAGTATCACCAATATCAACCACATAAAAACTATCGACAAAAGTATAGTTACCTACGGTGACTTGCAGCTGCGGAATCCATGTTTTGCACTCCATTGTGTTGTGACCGGGAATGACAAATGTGAAGCCATTGAATGGTTCAATAGGTATATTTATTTTCTCCACCATCTCTACATCAATGCATTTATGGGTGGCTCCTCCATCTACCAAAACTGAAGTTCTTTGTCCTTGTACCATACCCTTGCATAGGATAGTATGATAGCGAGGTAGTGCTGAAAGTATTGCCATTGTTACTTTGGTGGGTGATGGATGCTTCACCTTTGGTTTCCCTTCTTCTGCTGTCGTGTATCCTTCTTCTTGGTATGAATTATGTCCTTCTTCCTCCATGCCCCCTTCATATCCTTCATCACAAAATACTTCAATGAATTGGGCCTTTCCTTTAGCACATTTATGTCTAGGTACCCACGGTTGGAAGCATGAGTAACACAATTTCTTCCTTCTGAGCTCTTCCCTACTTAGTTACTCTTTCTTATCCTTTCCATATTCATCTTCTTGCCATGGATTCTTATCAGGTGCATCTCTTTTCCAAGGTTTCTTTTCAATTATGAAGTTAGGATTGGGAGGAAATCTCATTCTAGGAAGCACATTTTGGAGATCCCTAGTCAAGTTCATTGCATCTTTTAATGTAGTTGGCTTGTGGGCTTTGAACAAACCTTTTAAGGGTTCAACCAAACCTTCAGTGAAAAAAAATACCAACCTTCCCATAGATACATCAGCCACCTTGACTAATAATTTTTTAAAGTCCAACATATATTCAGTAGGGGTCCCAGTTTGATTCAATTGAGCTAATTCCTTGAAAGGCAATTCTTGATCTTTTTGTTGAAATCTCTCTAGTACCCTATCAACAAATTCTCCATATGTTTTAACCTGATCATGAACCAAGGTTTTCAGGCCATAGAACCACCATTCATTATCATCGCCTTCCAAATGCAAAATGACCATTTTTAATGCATCCTCTTCCAACATAGGATTCAACTGAAAATACACATCCAATTTTTGCACCCAAGTGTTAGGAGAATTTTGAGAAGAACCCTCAAAAGTAGGAAGTGACATTTTTCCAATACCACTATTTAATTCTTTGTTTTTGAATGGAATCCTATTGTCTTCCATCCTTTTCATTTTATGTATAGCATCAATATAGTCACTGAATGGTAAACATCTTTTACACTCTTCGCTCAACCCATTCCAATCAGTTGCTAGTTTAATACTATCCATATGAATGTCAGGCTCTTCTTTGGGTGTGAGAGATTTAGGTGCAGTATGTCTTTGTGTGATTTGGAATTCATCAGGTCTATTATGTGGTCCTGTGCTTGAAAAAACATGCTCACTCTCTTTTATCTTTTCCCCTGAGTGTGAACCACTGTTACCTCCTATAACCCCTTTGCTTCCAAGTTGGCTGATTAACAATTCCAATCCTTGCATAATTTTTTTACCCATTCTGTCCATGCTAGTGTAAATTTTAGAGAAACATGGTTCTAAGGTTGCAATAAGTTTCTCCTGCTGTCTTAATTCTTCATCCTCCTCTCTACCCATTTTTCAAAAAAAAAAAAAAAAACTACTCTTTTTCTCCTACTATCTCTTCTTCAACCAAAACTTCTTCAACTACTAGTTCAAAGGGTGGTGGTTTATTTGTTTGGATTATTTTTAATACCATCAGGTTCCAATACCATGCTCTGATACCACTTGTAATGTCCCTTTTTAATTTTTTTATAAAAATGCCCAATTTTTCACTTTTTCCCCAAATTTGACCTTTGACTAGTTTTACTGTTTTGGCCTCCAAATTAACCCAAATGCTCCCAAATATTATGTAAGGGTATATGAATGTTATTGAGACTTGAATATAAGGTTCATGGATGATTTATAACCCTAAAAAAACTTCTTCAAACTTGATTTACATTATGGTCAATGTATGGGATTTTAACTAGTGATTTGTGCATCAAATCCCCCCCGGGGTAACTCTGAAAAATGGCCTCCCAAATGCTTCCAAAATCCCTCAAATTTATGAAAAGAGGTGGGGAATGTATTAAGGATTTTATTAAGATATTATGTGCACTATTAATTAATTATTGTCTCTGTTCCAACCCTCTCCCATTCAGCTGCAAAAATCACCAATTAGACCCTTTGGGAAATGGCACTATTTCTTCTCCTAATGCAATTAAACTGAGTAAAAATACTTCAAATGCTTAAGTACAGTAAATAAAACTTGTAAAAAACATCCATGGAAGTCCATTAATTATAAATGTATCAGAGAATCATCCATTCATTCGAAATCATCAGCATTATAATGATATACATCAATGTAGTGGGGAAATGGACATTGTTTGCTTATTAATCAACATTTTTGCATACAAACAGTGGGTATTTCGACCTGATACTTTCAGAATATGAATAACAGAGGATATGAAGCTATTACAATCAGAAATACATAATGAGAATCTCTCCCAAGAAGCATAAGAGCTCACCAAAAACGCCCTCCCTCAAGGAGCATGAATATGCCTTCAAAACTAGAAATGGTTGAGAGATGGTGCTGCACTAAAAAAAACCACAATCTTCCCTGTAGCTGATACCTAAAAATAAAAATCCATTAAAGCTCCATGGAATATCTGAGTGGCCTCTCCAAACACCAACTTGGATGGGAATCTTTCACCCTCGAAATTGGCTAAGGCAAGAAACTAGTCATCCACTAGCTCTCTCTTCACAAATGCAATTTTTCTCAAATCATCAAAAGCCATTCTCATACTTGATTTCTACATTTTATAACCAACATTATCCTTCTAAAGGTCTAAATCCTCTCAATAGCTTCAAGAGATTTCCACTTAGGAAATATTCCACATTTGCCACTTGTCTCCTAGTTCCAACCTTCCATCTTCTCCCAAATTCGAATTTGAGTCTCTTTGGCTTCTTCCACTCCCATGAGTGCCTTCCTTGAGCCTATTTTTGGGGATGACATGTCATAATTGTTAGATGTCAGAGGTCAGGTCTTCAATTTTTCATAGTTGTCATAGATTCTCCATCATTAGTGTCATAGGGGCTAGGGAATCTAGCCCAAGTGTCCACAAACTTCCAATTTGACTCTTTATCTTCCATGGAGGTTACCAATCCACAAAAATTTGATCTAAGATGCTCAACGCCATGTGTTATGACTTACCAACTCACCCAAGAGTGTTCACCTTCTCATAAATTCGAATTGGCAAGAGAGAGATACCATGTGTCCTTGAAAAATCAAGCTAGTGTGGGTCCCACACCCTCCATATGTCTCCAAAACCACTTGCCACCTAGAATTTCTCTTGAAATTATTTATTCACCCTATTTATTAAATACTAGAACCCTTCTAATGTCTAAACATCATTTATTAGCTTCCTTATTTCCATTCCACATGTGCCCATCCAACCTAGGAAACTAGTAGGATTGATGGGATTGTCTTACTATGCAATTATTTGAATGGGGACATTACACTAATGTCATGTGTAGTTGATGCTCTAGCACTTCTGCTTAATATTTTAAGCGCTTGGGCTATTGTAATAAGTTTGTAGGCCCCCTAAGGTAAGCTTACTTCCCTTATAAGTTTTTAGCCTTCTTTGGAATCCAAACCTCATGGACTATTTACTCGATATTTTTAGGTACTTGGGACAAAAATAATGCTAAGAATGGGGTCCCTTTGTGCAGATATTTTGTACCTTGTCCCAGAGCACTTTAGCTAATGAACACTGTTGGCTTCTTTTCTGGACAGACCCGGGTTTTCAGGTAGCACAACAACAAACACCCATTGGCGCACTGGCCCTTTCGGCAACGAGCTGTGCAGCAGCCCGAGGTCTCAACCAAAGTGGCTATGCGAGGGTTAAGGAATCAGGTTTCCTTAACCAGGGCGGTGTGGAATCCACAGTCTTCTCTCTTCCCTCCTTCCGCAGTAACTTCCGAACGGAGCGTGATTCTTTCACAGGTCATACAGCGCACAGCGCTGGAGCTTACTCGCCTTAGGCTAGCTGCGCGGCACCTCCGCACCTGCGAATGAGGTGTCTATCCACTACGTCCAATACACTATGTATCGTCTCTGCCTTCATGCAACAGTGCAGTAACACATTCCTTAAGCGCTGCGGCGATAGTTCTCTCACCGACTCCTTCGATAGTGCATGAATATAACTTCTAAAGGAACTTCAAGGACTTGCTTTATATACTCATTTATACAGATAACGAAACACTCATGTAAACACAGATAGTAAAACCTAAACATCCATTCACACAACATAGCATCATAACAACGAGAATTATGTGGTTCACCTCCACGGGGAAATCACGTCCACGGGAACTTGTATCTTATATTATCTCAAAGTGGGAATTACACAGTCCTGCTGCGCACACAGCTGCAGCCTTAGATCTTTCCGGGAAACTCCACGCACATAGCTGGGAGCCCTTCTCTTAGATCTACTATCTTCTTCTACAGAGATTACAATGACTCAGACATCAACCTAGACTGTCTGCAACTCAGTGACTAGCTCTACAGTTATCAACTCTCTAACTCATCTAACCTCTAATCTCTCTAACGTCTAACGTCTAACCTTTTCCCTTTACAATTACACATGTATATAGGTGGCCCTGAAGGTCGCACCTTTACAAAACTGTGGGCCTTTCCCAACAGTAATCCCCAAAAACCCTAACCGCGGACATGGCTAGGTGTATTGTAGGCGCTGCTTGCAGTCATGTCGTCGTTTCCTGCAGGTTCCGTGACTTCCGGCGCAGATTGCGGGTATGGGCGCCGCTTCATCGTTCTCTGCTTCTTGTCCTTCGCCTTCAATGCTTTGGTCCGTTGCTCTTCCTTGGTCAGAGCAACCATAACTTCTGTACTTAGCCTTAATGAGGGTAGCTGAGCCCTCTATTCCGTCGCTTCATTTATTGTGGTAGCTGAGCTTTCTACTTGGCCACATTCACTCCTTTGACGTGTGTGTGTGAGCTTTGCAATTTTTGGCCCGTAATCTGCGCTGAGCTCGTCCATCTGGCGCCGTACTGCGCACTGTTCACTTCTGCCCAAAATTGGTGCTTTTACTCAAAACTAGCACTTCTTCTCTTCAACACTTGTGCTTTTTCCTCAAAGTTCGCAGCTTTACTATAGCTGCGGCCTATGCTCCAACAGGCCCCTAGCACTTACTTATGGCTTGTCCCCAAGCCACTTGCACTAGCGTGTGGTCGCTTTAGCTGCGCGTCTGCCTTTGCTTGGGTCGCAACAATTGCTTGCTTCCACTGCGCAATAGCGGAGTCCATTTCATCCACGCACTCTGCAGCTGTCTGCACCATGTCTGAACTGGCTTCTTCTTCAGTTATGCCATCAACCAACTGTTGAGATTCAGCAAATTATTTGATCTTTGCCTCGGCTTGGGTAGCAAGTTCAGCTTACTCATCCATAAATGGCTGAATGTTGTTGGTGAGATTAGCATCTTCATTTCTGAGCTTGTGCAGTTGTTGTTGTACTTTGCGCACTTCGCTCATTTTCCTCATTTTGGCTAAGCCTTCTAAGGCCTTAGCTTCTTCACTCAGAACAGTTAGGGACTGTTCTGCTGCTTGTACCTGTTCCAAAAAACCGACTTTGAAAGGGAGCTTCTCAAGCTCAGCCCAAGCCTCCATAGCTTGCGTCATTAAGTTCTGGGCTTCATCTGCTCTGCACTTCATTTGTGTGGAAGCTATGCGCAACGCTTCAAATTGTTCCTGCCTATCATCTATAGGAGGTGCTGCGACACGAGCTTCCAACTCGGCGATCTGCGCTCTATGGTCCTCAGCCATAGCAACTATTTCCTGCTCTAGGGATTTCACCATTCCGCCAATAATTTGGACTTTCTCAACCAGAGGAAGGTATGGTTGAATCTGGCAAGCCGGCACCTCCTGGGCGATTTCATCAACTACGTTTCTTATCCCAGTGTCTTGTGCCTCGTAAAGTGCGAGCTGCTCAGAGATGTTCTTATAGCCTGCCTTCAGCTCTATTTCCTGCGATTGCAGTCTTTGGTTTGCATGGAATGTGGAGAGCTCTCTAGCTCTCAGCTCAATAGATACTTTCTCTTACAATAACTGCAAAGTTTCTATCAGAATTAATGAAAAATTTATCTCAATAGGGCCAACCGTGTTTACCTGGGTTGCAGCCAAAGGATCTGGGAATGTCATGCTGGTAGGCAGGATGTGAACGACAGTATGCCTCTGTGCAAGTACTTCAACCCGCTCGGTGCTTGTAGATGCCTGCGGCGCCTGCGAACCGGATGCTGGCGCATGGGTCTGCGCAAATCTTCCTGCGAGACCTTTCAACTCCACGAGCTGCAGGTCCAGAGCACTTCTGATGTGAGCCTGCGAGGTCCGCAGCTCGTGAAATTGCTCCTTCAGGTACTGGTCGAACCCCGCGGAAAGGGTCTCAGAAGGATCTCCTGTCGCTTCTGCGGGGTGCGACAGCTTCTGCTTCTTTGGAGGTGGTCCTGGCGGACCTTCATCAGTCTTCTGCGCGGCCTTTTCCTTTCCTTTATCTTTTTCTGGCGCGGTAGGGGGTGGCATTGCGGCAGCGATGTCAGCGGCCTGCTTCCATTCGCCTGGCCAAGATTTCACAGTTTCTTCAACATCCTGAGTAGTCATTTGGTAGAGGCCTATGGCCCATTCTTCCTAAATTCCACAAGGGCGGAAGTAAATTTCATGTATGTTGGCAGAAAAAACCAACTTTGTTCCATAGATTTGTGCTGTCTCCTCAGTCAGCCTCGGCATCTCGTGGATGGTGTCCTTGAGGAGATGGTAATATTCATAGAACACGACGCGGTTCATCTTGCGCTTAGCGGGATTATTGGAATCCCATAGGTTGACATAGCACATCCCTGCAACCTTTCCTGCGCGGCGCTAAAGGAACTGAGTGTTGGGGGGATCCTTCCACTCGACAAAGGCGCATAAAATCAAAAGCCAAGAAAAATGGAACAACTGAGCGGCGTTGTCTTGAACGTTCCGGCAGTCGTCCAAAAATGTATTCAAGAGGAAGAGAGACCAGTTATACTGTTCTCCCTCCGCAGCTGCGATTGCGAGCTCTACAATAGCTCAAGTGACTTCTTTAGGTCTGCACTTTGTTAGAAGTCTACCTGCAAGCAGACTACCTGTGAATCTAAGTGCTTCATCTTCAACTGTAGTGAGGTCATAACCCCGACCTCCTCTCAACAATTTGTATTTCTGCACCAGCTGTGCAGCCAACTTTCTGTCCTTATCCTTACCAACAAAATGAACATTGGGGTCCTTACCAACCTTAGATAGGCCGGTAATACGATGAATCAAGTCCACATTCAAATCGATTGGCCTCCCCAGCAAAAGATAACCACCATGAACACAGGATAGCAGGGCCTTAACAACTGCATTTACTTCATTGCTACGCCCGAAGTGCGGTAGCTTCAATAGGTTCAACAGTCCAGGCCTCTCTAGATTTGCTGCAAATTCCTTCGGGACGAATTCATCAACCTTTCTAACGGAATTGTGGACTACTGTCAGATAGCGATCCAGCGCGAACTGAGGATACGTTCTGTAGTCTCCCAAGTTGAAGTTAGAAAACTTAACCAGTGGAAGGTGTCCAAGAAGGGACCCTTCTTCTCGCACGATTTCCGCCATTGGAGGCAGCGGAATTGGATACTTGGCATCCTTGGGAATCTACACCTCGGGTGCATCATCTGGATGTGGAGAAATTTAGTTAATCAGAGTGGCCAAGGGATCTGAAACGGGTTCGTCTGGCTGCTGCTGCTGAGACGCCCTTATGCCCGGGGACTGTCTGGGATCAGACCAACCAGGATGTGTATAATCCGAGGTCGTCACCGGGGTAGCCATGCCAAAATATAAGCCTCTGCGCTTGAATTGACGAACAACTTCTTCAGTTGACAGGTTCTCCGTCATGAACCGGTATACACAACAAGCACTTGAACAGACAAATGGCGGAACAACGTAGGATACGAACGCTGAAAACAAAAGGGACCAGTCTGCATGACACGGCTCTGAAAACAATGACTTCGATTCTTAAACAAGACACTATACAATTCGAGGAAAGTAACGCGAACATATACGAGTGCGGGGTATTTATAGCTAAAGGCGGTAGTAAATGCGGACAAGTGGGGCTAATAACCGTAGGCGCCTATGCATGAGTTGACAACCCCCCTACCCTCGTGCCTCTGCGGTGCATTAATTGCGATGGACGGGCTCTGACAGCCTTTCGGGAGATGAGTTAAGGCCTTCGGCTCATTACTTAAATGCGAATCTTAGGGAGATCAAGCCGGATCTGTCAGAGCAAATACAATTAATTGGCGATCTTATCCTTCATTAATATTCAGACGCGGCTATAGGACTACCGTGATTCAAATTTTTGGCGGGTCACTTCAGCATAGGTAACTGTGCACATGGAGGGCTCCATGGCGAGGAGAACTCCTCAAGTGGCAAATTGATAATAGGGAACTCCGCAAGAGCGACGGTTTGACAACCCGGGGAAAAACTTTGCAAGAGCATAAAATTGGCTCCTTCCAAATAGGCTTTATTGATATGCGCGGATGTTTCAAGGAACTGCGCGGGAAGCCGGAGACTGAAAGTGTCTCGCGATTTCTGTGTAGACTGTGATAAGTGCGATGCATCTTTCAACTACACCGGGCATCTGCACTTCTTTAGCAATCAATTAAGTCGACAGGGAGGAGTGGCCGTCGCGATAAAGCTTGAGCCGACTCCCGTTGATCATTGTGGGCAGCAATTCTCCATTAAGATTTGCAAGCTGAACTGCTCCTCCTTCTGTTATCTTTGTCACCTGAAAAGGGCCTAACCAATGTACACGAAACTTGCCTGGAAACTTGATGAATTTTATATCATAGAGGAGTACCAAGTCTCCTTCTTGAAAAACTTTATTCTTAATATGCCTGTCATGCCAAGATTTCTGTCTTGCCTTCTGCACTTGTTGATGGAATCCGGCTAAAAGTCTGTCTTCTTCTAAGGCAAGCGATTGTGAGAGTCTTTCACTCATAGTATCAGTATCTGCCATTTCTGTAATTTGCGCAATTCGGAGACTGGGAACAATATATTCCATGGGCATAACTGCTTCTTGTCCATACACCAAACTGAAAGGTGTGTGACCTGTTAATTTATTGCATGTGGTTCTGTAATCCCATAACACAGTTGTGACTCTAAGGTCCCAATCATCTCTTTGTTGATTACAGATATTTGTCAGGGCATTCTCGAGAATCTTACTGAATGCCTCCACCGTACCATTAGCTTGAGGGTGGTAGGGTGTAATCTTATGGTGACTAATGTGGAATTCTTTGGTAAGGGCCTCTATAGTCTCATTCAGGAAATGGGTGCCCTGATCACTTATTAGAATCAGTGGACATCCAAACCTAGTGACAATATTCTCGAAAATAAATTGCGCGGCAGTGACAGTGTCACAATTCTTAACTGGCTTGGCCTCATCCCATCTGGTGAGGTATTTAGTAGCTGTGATGATGTATCTTGCGCCGGTTCTCTTTCCTGGTGGGTTGATAGGTCCCACAAAATCAATGGCCCACTTATCAAAAGAACGCAGTGTTATATGGGGTCTTAGCGGCATTTCATCTCTTCTGGAAGGTTTTCCTGTTTGCTGGCACACATTGCAACATTTGCAGAATTCCTTAGTATCCTTGTGCAATGTTGGCCACCAAGACCTGCGGCTAAGATCTTCTGCACAGTCAGCTTTCCTGCGAAATAGCCTCCTGCAGTCCCTGAGTGCACTTCTGCGATTATGGAGTTCTTCTCATGCGGTAAGATACATCTGCGCAAGACTTCATCGGGGCCCAAATTATAGAGCTGGCCTACTATCAAAGTGAAGTCTGCGGCTTTGACAACAAGTTGCTTCTTCTGCTGGATTGTAAACTCAACTGGCGCTTGCTCGGTAGTGAGAAAATCAAGAATATCGGAATAATACTCATCGGCTGCTTGAACAGAAAACAGCTACGCATCAGGCAGATTGTCCTCCAGATTTGTAGGTTCCTCCCCTGACTCTATCCTAGATAAATGGTCAGGTCCTGCATTCAATCTACCTGGCTTCACAATAACCTCAAAATCATACTCTTGGAAGAGCAGTAGCCATCTGCAAATTCTTCCCCCTAACACTGGCTTATTGACCAAGTATTTCAAAGCAGAATGGTCAGTATACATTTTAAAATGAGCACCCAATAGATAGTGTCTGAACTTCTGTAAGGCATACACCATAGCTAGTCCTTCTCTTTCTGTAGTGGTGTAGTTCTTCTCAGCTGTGGACAGCTTTCTGCTAGAGTAAGCAATGGTGTGGTCAATACCTCCTTCTCCCGGTTGTGTCAGCACAACCCCCAATGCTATGGAATAAGCATCTACATGAACATGAAAGGGTTTTTTCCAGTCTGGGAATACTAGAATAGGTGCTGTAATCATCTTTTCTTTAAGTGTGTCCAAGCTTTGTTGGCACTCTTCTGTCCATTGGAATTTCGAATCCTTTTTCAGCAATCTTTCCATAGGCGCAGTTATTTTTGCATAGCCCTTGATAAATTTCCTGTAGTACCCTGTATGTCCCAATGTAGTGTGCAATTGTTTGACTGAGTTGGGCGCAGGTAAGTTAGCAATGATGGCAACCTTCGCAGGATCCATCAGGAGTCCTTGTCTGCATACAATATGACCCAACAGAATACCAAAAGGAGCACAGAAAATACATTTTTTCAAGTTAAGGGAAATTTGATATTGTCTACATTTGTCTAACATCATCCGCAGATTCCCTATATGGTTTTTTAGTAAACCAAAGACAGTCCAGTCATCAAAATAGACTTCTAGAAACTTATGAATGAATTCTTTAAAAACAGCAACAAAGACTCTCGAGAAGATAGCAGGAGCGTTTTTAAGACCAAAGGGCATTACCGTATACTGGAATGAGCCCCATTCAGTCGCAAAAGTGGTCTTATGGCGGTCTTCTGGGTGGATTCTGATCTGATGGTATCCCGAAAAGCCATCAGTGAAGGAGTAAGCCTCTTGTCCTCCAACATTATCAAGCACTTCATTTGTAAAGGGCGTAGGAAATGGATCATGCGCTGAGGCGTCGTTCAGCTTGCGTAAGTCCACGCAGATTCTTATTTCACCTTTTTCCTTTTTGTCTTGTACCACCTGTTGGCCCGGTTTTGCAACCAGGCTTAGTGCTATGGGCACCTGCTAACTAGTAGCAGCAGTTTCAAATAGAATTAAACAAGAAACTAATCTAAACAAAACTAATCATGGATCTATGCAAGAATATAAGCAAATAATGTAAACATTTAAAAAACAAGAACAAGAAAATATTAAAGAATGAATTTGTATTAAGAAATGGGGGGCAAGCAAGTGCTTGCGATAATACCTTCAATGGTGAAGGTTGATGTTGAGCAACTCCCAAGATGAGTAGCTCCAAGCTCCAAGAGGTCTCCTTCTCCAAGGTTGCTTACAATGGCTAAAATGCTCAAGGGAGATTTCGGCAGCATGAGGATGAGATAATGGATCGATGTGAAATGAGGAGCCCCTACCACCTTTTTATAGGTTTTGGTGGTGGGGAATACCATTTGTGGTTTTGTGGAAACCAAATGGTATTGACCAACATGGTTTAGGTACTTTTCCCTCCTTTTTCCTTTTTTGAATAAACATAATATTTTAATTCCCTTTTTAATATTTTTGGGAATTTGGACCCTTTTTGAGGGTTTTTTATGCTTTTCAAGAAAAATAATCTTTTTTTTAATGGAAAAAGGGGTGTACTAAGGTCTTTTGGTGACCTTTTGTTGGTTTCAGAGGATCAGATGGTGGAAAAGTGGACAAATGGGTCATGTGAATAAGGGAATGAGCTAGTGAGCACTTTTTAGGTGTTAACAGATTGCCCCCTGATGTGTGAGGGTAGGAGCTCATCGTATGGCCGATAGACATCATAGTTCTTTTGTCTTTTTTTTGGGGTTTAGGGAGAGAAGAGACCGGTTGGAGACTGGAGCCACGGCCCTTGGAAGCTGCAAAAACAAAAAATATTACATGGCCTCAATATGAATGAGGAATAATCTCTGATATTGGACGAGGCGGGCATTCCCATGCTCGTATCAAGACATATACATAACAATTAGTCCCAAGAAGGGGGATCTAATACATAAAGAATCTACTAGTACATCATAATGGTCCAGGGGGGACATTATTTTGGGATATACTCCTGATCATAACTGATCTCAATAACTGATACACTGGAATAACTGATGAACTGTTGGAACTGAAGGTGTCCAACATCTGTAGGGACGTAATGACTGTGAGCCATCTCTGGGAAGTATCTGTAATTGTATACTCGAGGGAGTATAAAACTGGGGTACATCTGAATACTGTCGCCATACGCAACCCGCTCCCACACTTGCGGCTCCTCAGAATCCCCCCAATGCTCAAGGGCAAGTGTACACACAGCAAAACCAGCCCCAGAACCAAAACAACCAGCGCAACCAAGGTGCGCAACAGAACCGTGGTAGAGGTCATAACCGCAGTAATAACCAACAACATCAGCAAGGTCCTCCACCTCCCAATACTCCGCAGAATAACAATGCTGCTCCTCCCAACCGCAATCCGGATCGGAATCCTAAGCAGCCTAGAAATAATAACCTCAGAACAAACCACCCTTGTTCTATCTGCGGGGTCTATGGTCATTACACGCATTATTGCCCACATTTGGAGCGAGCTCGGTAACTCTGGACCAACGATGCCCATCGTCAAGGGCAAGCGGCTCCTCAGCCGCCACCCAACCCTCCACCACCTCAACATCAACCTTTGGTGCTGCAAAACCCCTTTCCAAACCAGGGTGTAGTGAACACTCAGCCGTTAGCCCCCCCTCAGGGAAACGTGCCACCACAGCAGATCACTTATGCAGCCCCTGATCAACCCATGTTCGATTCAGGTACTCACCATTTATTGATGATGTCGATTACCGATGCTAACCTCCAAACTCGTTGGAACCAATATGGCTCCACCTCTGAAGCCCCTCCCACCGACAAGAACACTAACGTTAATCCCACAGATCAAACGTTACGTATACCTTCGGCTCCACTTGATGGCGCTTCCAAAGCACCTCGCTTCCCACTTTGTCGTATCAATAATAATCCCAATGCTCAGGCTGCGTCGAATTACAACATCGTAGACGACTTAGCCCAGTTTCCTGCAGCCATGTCTGCTTTAGAAGTTTTGAAAAAATGTCCTTCACAGCGCAAGACTTTACTCTCTGCCATTGGCGCCATTGACCCCAACGATTCACAGCTGATCGCATTTGATTCAGACCAATATGAACCACGACTGCCTTCCTCATTAGCATTCCAAGTTTCCGTTTCTGTTCGGAATCTTGTCATCCATCGGTGCATTATCGATGAAGGGGCCTCCACATGCGTCATGTCCACATTCATTTGGCAGAAGTTGGGATCCCCTACTCTCCAGCAGTCCACCACTGCGTTGCGAGCCTATGACGGTCGTTCGGCACAACCCCAAAGTCTTTTAGCCAATGTCCCTGTACAGCTGGCGGGTAAAACCGTGCTCATTGACATTGAGGTCATCAATTCCCAACTAGACTATAACCTTTTACTTGGTCGCAGCTACATGTATGCCATGCGGGCTGTTGCCTCATCCGTATTTCGCACCATGCAATTCCCCCATGAGGGACGCGTGGTCAAGGTCGACCAGCTCACCTATTACGATCCCAAGGCCCCCGCCACACCTGAAAATGTTCTCCCCATGGTTGAACAACTTGTTTGTGGTGCAAGTACCTCATTCATTTCCTCAGTAGGACCCGGACTCTACTCCGAGGTGCCGATGACCTCTACATTCCAGTCCATTCCACCACCGCTACCCAATCCGCGGTTGAGTCCAAGGATTTCCTTCCTACTAAAATCGACTGGTTAACGGATCCCATGGCCGATATTTCTCCCGTCATCCACATTGACATCTCTGACTCACTTGGTGCCCTTCATACGATCACATTAGGAACCTCCCACAGTGAGCATGAGATCGGAGAATACCAACAACTGTTCCAAGAATTCACTGATGTCTTTACTTGGTCAGATACCGAAATGCCTTGCCTTGACCCCGCCATTTATACGATCTCCACTGGATACCCCTCTGTCCGGTCGGCCCCTTCCATTGATCCCTTTGACACACAGGTTAAACCCTTTCAAATCGACCAGGAAACCACATGTCCACAACATGGGGGCAGGCCCAAAACCTTGCCTACTCATCATCATTGTGATCCTCGTCGGAGATACTGGGGGCATCCACCCCACAAAGGGAATCCCCCATCATCATATCATCACTTCAGTATGCCACCACGACCCACAGCCTCATGGTATAACACCCCGCCAGCAGTTGCTCAATGCCCTATTGATCTCTCTATGAGACAACATCTGCACCACATTGACACCTCTGAGTTAGGGGGCATAATAGATTACCTCGAACCCGGGATAGGGGGCATGATCAATCATTTTGAACCTTCCCCATCATCTCTATCTCAACACCTCAATGAGCCCATCGTTCAAACCAACACATATGTGATCCACAATCACAAACCCCATGCACATAGCATGGGGGCAGGTCATTAACCCTTCTCACTTTTTCATATTCGTGACCTCAACCATTTTTGAGGTCACGTGTCACTTGTATATTTCAATTGATTTGATACACCTAGTATTTTTCCCCCATGGGTCATCATTTCTCCCCACCACTGCATCCTTCGCTTGGTGGGATCACCTTTATTTGTAGCCATTTTTTAACCTAGTTCTTTCCTTTAACCATTCCGGAGTCCTTATGACCTCCATTTTTCGCACCATTTGCACTGCCGGATTCATATTTCCGTGCCCATGATGATGCTTGAGATCATTTCTTGCTCTCACCAGGACCAATATCAACATTGTTTCCCGACACCTTGTCGCCCCAGTTTGCGTACCACTTTTGCTGCTCTCCGTTTTTGATATATTTGATATCATCGGATTCATTTTTCCGAGCTTGTGATGATGCTTGAGATCATTTCTTGCTCTCACACCCATACTTTTGGCCATTTTTTCAAAATTCCCTCTCATTGCCTCGGTTTGCATGCCACAAAGCCGCAGCCCCCTTTGTGACAATATTTATGTCACTGGATCCAGTATCCCGCACACATGATGACGCTTGAGACCCTTTTTCTCGCTCCCATCAATCCCTCTTTGTTCGGTATAATTTTATCCCTTTTTCGGGCCGAGCAACCCCTTTTACGAAAAAGGCACTTAGGGAGTTTTGTTAAGCTCTTTTCTGACTCCTAAAACAATGAAAAGATTGCCGAGCAACCTTGCTTCCTTTCATGCTCGTTAAACGTATCTGAAAGGGTGTCTACCTAGTATAAGTTTACCCCTTTTCCGGACCTTGTAGACTAATTACGAAAAAGGTATACTCTAGTCACATCGGCTAGAAGAGTTCTCCATCCGCATCATTTTATGCTTTTTCGAACCTTGGAGACTAAACTACGAAAAAGAACACCAATAGAGTCCACTTATCGTTTTCAGACTCTCTAAACATGAAAGCAACCATGAGCATGAGCCGTCCTGGGCTCACAAAATCCGCAGGAACGTACCATTTTAGAGCACACTTTTATCCCTTCTTGGAGCTCATTACAACTATGAAGAAGGAATCAATGGTGCCTCTTAGCGCCACGACAGATCACATATACTCATACGACAGCTTCCCCATGATTGGTCGCCTTTGTTCAAAGTTAAGGCAGTATGTCACCTTGAAAAACCCTCGATAGCACCTATCAGCTCGTCCTCCCCCCCCTAGAGTCAATATATACCATTCAGTCAAAGCAATGATCCCCACACCTACAAGTCAGTTCCCCACGCTGCCAGGTCAACCATGTGATCATGCTCTGAACAAAGGAAGTTTGAGTCTACCCATTTTTTGACCCAGTTATTTCCCATTCCCACAAGTATGTCAGTCCTACCATCAGTACTACAACACTTCAGTTTTACACCTCGTGCTCCTATCAAGGAAACATCATTGCCTTGTTAGTTGCTGGTCTCCCTCTGTCGATGACAACCACATTGATTCCAGAGGATAGACCTAGAGGTCCCTGTGTCTTGGACTCATCACCATTTATGATGAGTGCCTACGAATCATTTCGAGAGGAATCTTCAGTGCCTCTCCAAATGGTTGTTTCTCACATGCTCGAATTCAACACCTTGATCACATCGTTGAGACTCGCACAAGGTATTCATCCGTTTCACTTATTAGTCGAAGACCCCGGATACCTTCTGACTCCTCCACATTTGAGAGTCTACCTATGGATACAACCAGTTACACTGTTCCTATAGATATCCGGGTTGCGTATGGCGACAGTTAACAGATTATCTGTATACCATTATATTTTTTGTTTTTGCAGCTTCTAAGGGATGTGGCTCCAGTCTCCAACCGGTCTCTTCTCTCCCTAAACCCCAGAAAAAAGACAAAAGAACTATGATGTCTATCGGCCATACGATGAGCTCCTACCCTCACACATCAGGGGGCAATCTGTTAACACCTAAAAAGTGCTCACTAGCTCATTCCCTTATTCACATGACCCATTTGTCCACTTTTCCACCATCTGAGCCTCTGAAACCAACAAAAGGTCACCAAAAGACCTTAGTACACCCCTTTTTTCCATTTTGCATCTTCCAAGGGCCGTGGCTCCAGTCTCCAACCGGTCTCTTCTCTCCCTAAACCCCAGAAAAAAGACAAAAGAACTATGATGTCTATCGGCCATACGATGAGCTCCTACCCTCACACATCAGGGGGCAATCTGTTAACACCTAAAAAGTGCTCACTAGCTCATTCCCTTATTCACATGACCCATTTGTCCACTTTTCCACCATCTGAGCCTCTGAAACCAACAAAAGGTCACCAAAAGACCTTAGTACACCCCTTTTTCCATACGCCCCTCGGGGCGAGTCATCCCAACATGATGCGCCGGGGGCATCCCATGCCACTGATGGCATCATTGGTCGTATGGCCGCACATCCCCAGTGGAGTCGCCAAAAACTGTTGCCCCGGTTTTGCAACCAGGCTTAGTGCTATGGGCACCTGCTAACTAGTAGCAGCAGTTTCAAATAGAATTAAACAAGAAACTAATCTAAACAAAACCAATCATGGATCTATGCAAGAATATAAGCAAATAATGTAAACATTTAAAAAACAAGAACAAGAAAATATTAAAGAATGAATTTGTATTAAGAAATGGGGGGCAAGCAAGTGCTTGCGATAATACCTTCAATGGTGAAGGTTGATGTTGAGCAACTCCCAAGATGAGTAGCTCCAAGCTCCAAGAGGTCTCCTTCTCCAAGGTTGCTTACAATGGCTAAAATGCTCAAGGGAGATTTCGGCAGCATGAGGATGAGATAATGGATCGATGTGAAATGAGGAGCCCCTACCACCTTTTTATAGGTTTTGGTGGTGGGGAATACCATTTGTGGTTTTGTGGAAACCAAATGGTATTGACCAACATGGTTTAGGTACTTTTCCCTCCTTTTTCCTTTTTTGAATAAACATAATATTTTAATTCCCTTTTTAATATTTTTGGGAATTTGGACCCTTTTTGAGGGTTTTTTATGCTTTTCAGGAAAAATAATCTTTTTTTTAATGGAAAAAGGGGTGTACTAAGGTCTTTTGGTGACCTTTTGTTGGTTTCAGAGGCTCAGATGGTGGAAAAGTGGACAAATGGGTCATGTGAATAAGGGAATGAGCTAGTGAGCACTTTTTAGGTGTTAACACCACCATAGGACTAATCCAATCACTTTCCTCTACTGGCTCAATGATACCTGCTGCGAGCATCTTATCAATTTCTTCTCTGACCTTTTCTTTATATCGCGGGTTCAACCTGTACGGGCGCTGTTTTACTGGCTTGGCATCCGCTTTCAAAGGTATGCGCATAACTCCTAAATCTCCTAGGATTACTTTCATTTCTGTAAACTTGGTAGGAAAGATATCCTGGTAGTCATGTAGTAAATCTGCAATATGGCCAACAGTTTCATCATCCCAATAATATCCTATAGAAGCAAACTTGGGTTCGGCTTCTGTACTAATGTTAATCTTCTTGAGCTTGATGTGTTCTATAATGGCAGGGATATCAAGCTGAGGGCCTTCGACCTTGCGCGTCCCTTCTGATTCTGGAATATTGATGTTGTGAGGATCATCATCCTCTTCACCAGTGGTGAAATTATAGCATTCCAGGGCATGTTCCATCTGGACAGCCCAATCTGGTTGAGAATATTCTGGTAAAGGACATTGTTCAAATACCTTCTTTGGGGTGGCAGGTGCGGGTGGGGTCTTATTTGATCCCGGAGGAAATAAAATTGAAACCTTCTCGTGGGGATTAGGAAGCAGGACTAACAATGAAGCTTAATGGCTTGCTCTCGTCTTCTCACTCAATATGATCTCCTCCTTCAGCATTGATAATCTCAGAGTTTATGGGGATTCTAGACATGTCATTCAAATAATGAGAAGGGGTGTTGCTCCTCAAGGCTCGAAAGCTTACAGGTACATGCAAAGAATAAAATCTAATCCTCATTTTTCGAAGACCTCTTTCTTCCACATCTGTCGAGAGAACAACAAGCTAGCAGATGCAGCAGCCAATAAGGGAACTTTGTTAGACATTGGGAAGGTTGAGGGCCTCAATGGTGCCTTGGGGTTTCAATTCATACCCTAACCAATTTGTTAATGGTTAATAATGTCATGGCTAAGGAAAAGGAGGGGTCTATTGGCACGCGGGTCCCCCTCTCCCCGTCTTCCTCCGTCGGTGATGTACCTCGCTCCTTCCCCATTGCCCCTGCCACACGCCACCCTCTCCCTCGCGCTTGGCACATGGCTCCCAGTGGTGCTATCAGATCCCATGAGCCGTTATTTACTCTAGCACCTGCCTCTCCCCCGCAGTGCTTCGAAATGGCTCACCCACCCCTCTCCAGTGCATTGAACTGACTCTCTCTCGGCGATTTGGGCTCTCCTTCGTCCCGTCCTGGTCTATTGATTCCCTTCAGTTCTGGCACCATGCAAAATATAATGGCGTCCATTGCCGCACTGAACCGCACCATGGTTGAAGTCAAGCTCTCAGTGCGCAACACGTATAATGCAGTATGTACTAGTGTGGATCAGCACGAGGAGATGGCTAAGGATTTAAGCTATGCTGTTAACCAGCTCTCCTGCCAGGAATCCAGGATTGACGACCTGGAAAAAAACTTGTTTGAGCTTATGGGAAAGGTGGATAATATGCAGGAAGACATTGCTGTTATCACCGGAAAAACACAGGGAAGTTGCGTCCAAGACAATCTGACGGTCAATCAGGAGATTAAGCAGGAAAAGAAGGATGCAGCCTCTGCCTATTTCAAAAGTTGTGGATAATTAGCAGTCTTAGTCCAGGTTCCACTTTTTGATGTTTTAGACCCTATGTTTTTTTGTATAATCCTCAACAATCAGTTTATCAGGGTTTATCCCTGCTCTATTTTGAACAGTTTTAGAAAGGCAATGTTTAGAACTTTTTACAGTCATGCAGTTAGAAACTTTAGCTCCAAACTTTCAGGCACTTGCTACTCTGTCAATTATTTTTAAAAGCTTGTAATGAATGGCTGTGCACAACCTTTATAAATATATCTATTTTCCCTGTTCTTGTTAAAAAAAAATACCTTCTTTTTAATACACTTTAAAGCGTGATCGATGCTTGGATGTTCTGACTCAAAGCTGAAGGTAAGTTGAAAACTTTCCATCATAAGAGGCCAAGTGATAGTGCCTCTGCACAATTTTGTTTCAGTGTACCAGTTCCTTGGAACTGTATCCAACGTGTGGATGAATAGGTGAACCCACTCATCCTCTGGAATATCTGACCATTGTTGAATACATGCTTCAACGTGTGACCTGGGGTCACTCTGTCCATCATATTTGCGCAACACTTCTGCTGTAGTTTCCTGAAATCTGCACAGTATCAATCTGCGACAGTCTTGCCATGTGTCAATATTTTTTTTATGCGCACGCCACCATCTTGTGGGTGTAGCGCGTAGTGCTACATCCAATGTTTGTATGCGCTGCTCTTTTGGGATTTGTTGTTCATATGTATGTATGAATTCACTTACTTTAGTTAAACCATCAAAGATTGGAGTGTTATTCAATTCTGTGCCAATCCATCGAATGGATTTGGTCATCATGGCACAACGCCTTGCAGAAACCTCATGTAAGCGATTCTGCCAGTTTTCCAGTCCTGCTTCTGAATCTGATGTGCACGAGCTATCGCATCGCTAGCTGATATGGTCGTCCGCTATGGGATTGACATAGTCACTATGACTAGCAGTCATCTGGTACAAACTTTCCATGTGGCGCGCTTCTTCTTTTGCTCGAATGGGTTCGATATACCGTGGTCCCTGAAGGGGATTAAGCAGTGCAATGACCCTAATCTGCTCATTCTCAAAGGTCATCTGTCTTTTCTTCATATTAATGACAGCCAAATTATCAAATGCCCAGTCTATTCCTAAAAGTACTGGGTATGGTTTACTTTCATCCAAAATTTTGATTACTTTGAAGTCTGCAGAGCTTCTTACTCCCTCAATATCAATAGGTACATTGGGTAATCTGCCCAATGGAGAAACTCGTTGCTGATTTGCAAGTCTTAGATGGATAGGAGATCTGGTAAGCTGAGGACTACCCATCTGTTCCCATGTATGCATGGTGAGAAAATTAACTTCTGAGCCTAAATCCAAAATGACGTCATCCATTTCAAATGCTCCAATCTGCGCTGTGAGTCTCATCTCTCTTCCAATTCTAGTATGACTCACAATCTGATGAACAACACGCTGCGGTGTATTCATCAAAGCAGATTGTTGACACTGATCCAATAGGTGTTGGAGTTCCATAGTTGCTTTTTCATTGTGCAACAACTTTAAGCAGTTTCTCAAGAAAGCATGAACACTGCCTAGTGCATCCTCTTCATCAGGCCTTCCCGATGTAGTAGCCTGTTCTTGTACCAGATTCTCTTGTCTTAACATTTGTGGTCTAATATCTTTGTGCGATACTGCGACAGAACTTGAAGTTCGGGGGTCTGAGAAATACTCTTGAGCTTACTTGAATGCTTCTTTTTGCTTCTGTAGGTCGAGCGAAGATGGTTTGATATTAGCGCGGCGCACCCATTGCGTCGCTGGTTTTCCAGTTCCTGACTCTGGCGCACTAGTGGTTGCTCCACTGCGCATGACTATATTAACTGTAGGATCTGGTTCTCTTTTTTCTGCTGCAATCAACTGAATATTCTGGTTAACTTGTGGCTTCTTTTCTTGCATCTTGGCCATCAACTGAGGGCATTATTCAATGACATGATCATAAGATTTACAGTATCTGTAGATGGTTGTAGGATTTTGGCAATCCCTTGCATAATGAACTTGAGCTCCGCAGTTATAGCAAGTGATCTGTCCTCGTCCATGACCAAAACCTGCTGCGCATCCTCGGCCCCTGTAATTTCCTCCTCGGCCTTCGCGAGGTTGGTCATACTGCGGACCTGCTGTGGGTCCTTCTGCCTCTGACTGTACTCTATAAACATCATGTTTTCTTTCCATCATAAGGTCATATGCTCTACAATTGTTCTCATCATGGCCTACTGATTTACAGAAATTGCAATATAGATTCTTTGGAGTTTGTACATATTTTTGTAACAAGTGACACTCTTGTGGTCTACGACCTCTAGTTCTACAGATTTCACACCAAGGCCCTTGTGCCTGTGGTAAAGGGTTAAGTGCTCTAGTCGCAATATACTCCATGAAAACGGGACAATGGTCCTTTGAATGACCTTGTGCTCTACATTTTGTACACCAAATTTATTCTTTAACATTCTTAATATCATGCACTTGCAAGGTTAGGTTTTCTAACTGGTTCCGCAACCACGCAACATCGTTGCTTGTTCCAGCAATTGGTGAAGCTTCTAGTTTCATAGCCATCTCTAGAGCTTGTTCCTGAGTAGTGAGATTCTGTTGCATCAGAGGAAGTCTAATATGAGGAAGCAACTCAGCAATGAACCATTCCTTATGCTGCTGCGGTGCAAACTCAAAGCTTACTTGATCTATCAAGGCTTTGAACTTCTGGTCAAAGTCCCATATTGACTCTGTAGGTAACTGTTTTATGTCTTTGAGCTCGGTTATGCACTGTGATTCTGATTTAGGTTTCTTGAATTCTCTAATCATAGCATTTCTTACCTCAGCAAGCGTCCTATTCTGTGCTGCTGAGTATTTCATGAACCAGGTTAAGGCTCTTTCTCTTAGTGTGGTTGCTAACTGAACCAGCTTAACAGCATCATCATTAATTTGCTTAATCGTCCAAATGGCTTCACATAAGAACCAGTGCTGCTCAAGGTCTTCTAGCCCTGTTCCTCTAAAGGTCGGTAGCTTCATGTCATCACCCATCCTTCTTGCGCTAGGTTGAGGTGGAGGTGCTGTAGCACTACCTCCGGGATGGTTAAACAAAGGTGGAGCTGAGGTACTAGTAGTACCGTGCGGGCTACTAGAGGGAGTTATTGCGGGGTTATACTGAGCCCCGTCTGGCTTTTGCGGTGTAAAAGGGTGGTAAGGGATATGAGCACTCCCTTGTCTCTCTATATGGCTCACTCGAGGAGCTTGACTACCTTCTGGGCTAGACGCAAAAGAATGTTGGTCAAGGCCTACCTTATACCATTTCCCACTACGAGTGCAACCAATAACTTCAAGATCACTATTAGAATCTGCGGACATTACTTGTCTATGCTATTCATCGGAAGCTATGCATAGTTTTCCTTTTTCATACATGAGCATTTTAATCCATAAGTTCAGAGAATTTAAGAACTTACCCCTGTATGCTCTGAAGAAGCTCCTCTCAGCTTCGTTGAAGCTCTTTCTCGTATCTACTGCAAACTCGGTGATGAAGCCTTCCAGCAGACTGTTCAACCAAAATTCTACTGCGCGGGACACAGGATTATCTACCCGCTTCAAAATGCTAACTAGCTCAGGCGTCCAAACAACAGGTTGATCAACATGCGCAGTGGGTCCAGTATCTGCTAACTTGGCTATCCACGCATGCAACTCAAGTGCAAATGTTACAAAGAATATTTTGTGAAGGTCAGTATAAATATGCTTCTGCAACCAGTCTTTTGTCTGAAGCCTAGGGCTTCTATTTTCACGTTCAGCGAACTCTCTAGCCTTTGAATCAAACCACTCTTGAATTTCTTTAGCTGTAGGATTCCAACACCACATTGCCTTCAAAATAATAGGGTTAAAGCCGACGATGGAACCATTTGTTGGCTGAGAAAGTCTCAAGGCAACGAAACCATTTGATGGCTGCCTTTTTCTCTAGGTTTCGCATCAATCTCGCGCGTCGCCGGAATAACAAGTCTCAAGGCAATGGAACCATTTGTTGGCTGAGAAAGTCTCAAGGCAACGGAACCATTTTTTGGCTGAGCAAGTCTCAAGGCAACAGAACCATTTATTGGTTGAGCAAGTCTCAAGGCAACAGAACCATTTGTTGGCTGTTTTTCTAGACAGACCCGGGTTTTCAGGTAGCGCAACAACAAACACCCATTGGCACACTGGCCCTTTCAGAAATGAGCTGCGCAGTAGCTCAAGGTCTCACCCGAAGTGGCTATGGGGGGGTTAAGGCATCAGGTTTCCTTAACCAGGGTGGTGTGGAATCCACAGTCTTCTCTCTTCCCTCCTTCCGCAGTAACTTCCGAACAAAGTGTGATTCTTTCACAGGTCATACGATGCACAGCGCTGGAGCTTGCTCGCCTTAGCCTAGCTGCGCAGCACCTCCACACCTACGAATGAGGTGTCTATCCGCTATGTCCGATACACTATGTATCGTCTCTGCCTCCGTGCGACAGCGCAGTAACACATTCCTTAAGCGCTGCGGAGATAGTGCTCTCACCGACTCCTTCGATAGTGCATGAATATAACTTCTAAAGGAACTTCAAGGACTTGCTTTATATACTCATTTATATAGATAACGAAACACTCATGTAAACACAGATAGTAAAATATAAACATGCATTCACACAACACAGCATCATAACAACAAGAATTATGTGGTTCACCTCCACGGGAACTTGTATCTTATATGATCTCAAAGTGGGAATTACACAGTCCTGCTGTGCACACAGCTGCAGCCTTAGATCTTTCCGGGAAACTCCACACACACAGCTGGGAGCCCTTCTCTTAGATCTACTCTCTTCTTCTACAGATATTACAATGACTCAGACATCAACCTAGACTGTCTGCAACTCAGTGACTAGCTCTACAGCTATCAACTCTCTAACTCATCTAACCTCTAATCTCTCTAACGTCTAACGTCTAACCTTTTCCCTTTACAATTAACATATATATAGGTGGCCCTGAAGGTCGCACCTTTACAAAACTGTGGGCCTTTCCCAACAGTAATCCCCAAAAACCCTAACCGCAGACATGGCTAGGTGTACTGTAGGCGCCGCTTGCAGTCATGTCGCCGTTTCCTATAGGTTCCGTGACTTCTGGTGTAGATTGCGGGTATGGGCGCCGCTTCATCGTTCTCTGCTCCTTGTCCTTCGCCTTCAATGCTTTGGTCCATTGCTCTTCCTTGGTCAGAGCAACCATAACTTCTGTACTTAGCCTTAATGAGGGTAGCTGAGCCCTCTATTCTGTCGCTTGATTTATTGTGGTAGCTGAGCTTTCTACTCGGCCACATTCACTCCTTTGACGTGTGCACGCGAGCTCCGTGATTTCCGGCCCGTAATCTGTGCTGAGCTCGTCCATCTGGCGCCATACTGCGCACTGTTCACTTCTGCCCAAAATTGGTGCTTTTACTCAAAACTAGCACTTCTTCTCTTCAACACTTGTGCTTTTTCCTCAAAGTTCGCAGCTTTACTATAGCTGCGGCCTATGCTCCAACAAACGCCTTCCAACTTTATCTTTCACATTATCATATATCCCATGAAGGATGATATCCATTTCCATTGCATTATTATTTATTCGCTCCTTCATGGATACCGTTTTTTGTGGTCTTTTTAGAGCGGTGCAACCATTTACAACAGATTTCCAGATATCAAAACCTTGTGCATGTAAGTGGAGTCTCATTCTTATAATCCAATCAGATCAAAATTTGATCCATAGAAAAGTTGAACCCCATCTGTAGAGTAGACACTTTCATGCTCATCCATGTGATATAGAGATCTTCGGTCCAGCTATCAGACTCTCCTGAAGGAATTGACTCCCTAATTTACCTCCACCAATTGGAAGGAGGCTCCAATACCCTAATTTATAGGCTCCAAACTGAAGGAATCTCCAACTCCTCGATTTACTAGCTCCATCTAGAACGAGGCTACAACCCCCTAATTTATAGGCTCCAACCTTAAGGAAGCTCCAACTCCTCGGTTTACTAGATCCATCTAGAAGGAGGATACAACCCCTTGGTTTTCATAATTTCCAACCTATAGATAAAACTCCAGTCCTCAGTAAAGTCCAAATCAATAGTTTTACTAGCACCAACTGGAAGGAATCCCCAAATCCCTAAGATCACAAGCACCAACCCAAAGGATACTTCAATCTCCTATCCTTGCTCGATCCTGCCACCCTAATATGAATTAGAAGAACAATATTCCACTGCCATTGTACCACGGTTTCCATCAACCTATACCTATATCTATGTCCTTGTACTTGTATCACTGTCCCTATACCTATATCTATCATTTCCACAATAATTGTATTGGTGTCACTATTACAATCCCTGTTCGTTACAATGACACAATCATTGTCTCTATCACAATGCCACAAAAACTATCTTTGTCACAATGTCAACCTGTACATGCCTCACATCTGTCCTCCAAGAATGCCAACAACTTCTTCTAAGATATACTCCAGATGTATATAAATACCATAAATATTCCTCCAAATAGTGTAATCAAATCCCATAAATAATCACCAATAGATTTCATCTATTTGCACCTTCAAACCCTTACATCATAGAACTTATAGTACATTCCAAAAGCTTAGAGGGATCTCATGCCAATAACATTACCATGGAATATTTCAATACAATCACCAATAATATATATACCAAGATAATCATATAATATGCCAATATAATCACCAAGATCATCGTTAAGAATACGGTTCCAATGTGCCAACAAGTTTGCGATTTTGATACCGTATGAGAATGTTATGCAATATTTTGTCAACCCTCTTCTCTTGAATTTTCATTGTCACAAACCCTAACATTCAACAAGTATAAATCTTAACATGTAATGAATAAAGATATGAAGTATCAATACCATGAATCTATACTTATAATGAATAAAGATATAAGTATAAAGATTGTACAACCCCACTGCCATTTTTTGCAATTTCCAAACCTTGAACGATAGAATTATGCAGATAATATGAAATGGGTTGTGTAAAAAAATAACACCAGCCTTAGATGTTATTGCTATGACATGTGATCTCTCCTTTTCCTAATTTAATGTTTCATCTCAATTCCATCTTGGAAGATTGATCTTGTTGTTTATACTTCTCTTATCTCTTATGGTCATCTCTCCCTCTTCTTCATCAACTTTTTCCCATGTTACACTCGATCTTCTACTAACCCATCTACAAACAATGTCTAGAATTTGGTATAATCGATCAAACAAGTGATTTCTTCATATTGTTATTTTTTTTGTCTTTATGTTTTTTAAATTTATTCTATATGGATTTTTGGGTTATTTAACTAGCCCATATTAATATAACATTGCTTATTAAAGTTTATAGAGAGGAACAATGCAAATATTGTCACTATATTAAGGTCTCTATATAAGGTATCTGATAAGTAATGTCACCATATCGAGGCATTTTGGTTGTATTTTATCCTACGCGTGAAATTCATGCATGTTAAACCGATGAAACGTGTGTGATCCGTTGGATTTGATTCCTCCGAGATCAACAGTGTTCTTTGCAAGTCAACTTCATGGCATTCATGATTGCACACAAGGTCTTTTAATGCACAAAGGGGCTTCAAATGACCAAGGGCGGAGATGGAAAACGCGCTAAACAATTGAATGACTCATACCAAAAGTTGAAAACGTGTAAAAACTTGGCGGAATAATGATGCAGACGCACCTAAAAGCAAATCATCGGTGGAAATGGGTTTTGGCGCTAGAAAGTGCACGGTGGTTAAACTTGGAAAGGTGGAGCAAAAATTAAACTGCTTACTACATGGCAAGCATTGGTGGAGTCCGCTATGAAAAGCGGTTAAATTTAAACCACTTATCGCAAGTTTCGAAACCACCTAAGCATATGTTATATAAAAGGTTTTTTCGAAGTTTTAAACAATGCTTTTGTCGCTTATTGCCTGGAGGAAAATAAGCCGCGAGAAACACGTCATTGTCTTCGTCAACTATAACAGAAGTCAACAAGCTCACTTTACAAGTAGCTCTAAACCCTCAGTGTTTATATTTTGTTTCCCAAATGGAGAAAACCCAAGACCTTCTTCCCTTCAATGAAAGTTCAGATGAAAACGATGAGCTTGTAGTTGATAGGGAAAGGGATATTTTCGACCCTGTTTTTCTTGTGTGTAGTATTTCACAGTCTAAAGAGAAATTAATGGAGTTTTAGTCGTAGGGAAATGATTTATTTGATGTTTTTGGTTCTTTTATGTATTATTTTTGTGTCGAACAAACCCTACACTTCCCCGAATTTGTTGGGTTGTGTGCAGCGAATTATTCACAGGCTGAAAGGGTAATCATTAATGTAAATATAACCAAAATTCTATGCTGAGTAAATGCATAGACTTTCCGTGAGGTTCTATGTTTACTTGGAACATTTCCCAAAAGCCTTGAGTCATTTAACGAATAAAATTTGGTAAAGTTTTATAGAAACTGCAGTCCGACAGAAAAATACAAGCTTTTATTACAAGTCTTGAAAGATGGTCAGTCACATGAAAACATATCGTTCCCTTTGAGTATTGATGTCTTTGAGCGAGATACCTAGATAGTTTTGTCGTTGTTGAGTCAAATTTTAGGTCTAGATAGTGATAAGTCAATCACGGAAGTTACATTAGGTTTCCTTCTGCAAGTAGTTTCACCCGAGTCACAGTCGGGTCCAATGTGTTGTTTTAATTTTGATGAATGCCTAGCTGAAGCAATTCATGTCCAGTTGGTGAATTTCCACGAGTTGAAGCATTTCAGATATCAGTCATATATCCTGAACATTTTCTTGTGTTCAAATATTCCGGAATCGAAGTTTCTTGGTACCATATTTTCTCATGACCTTCCTAAATAGGTCAATATGTTTGAATTCACCAATATAATCATGGCAGACGTTTACAAAATTATTTTTAATGTTGAATTAATCTGAGTGTTAGAAGAAATGAAAGAAACTTTGCAGCCTACACCAGAAGGCTAAACAGGTGACTGGTTCTTATATAAATAACATACTATAATTAGAGTGTATGGTTTTACTGGAGCACCATATATGTTGCCAGCCTTTTTAACACCAAGGGGTTTTGCCTTAGAATTTATTAGACAAAGGTTTCATTCAAAAGAAGAACATTTCGGTGTTTTCAAAAAATCATCTAATGTGAAATTCCCTCTTAAAGTTGGTCCATTTATCATTAAGACTAAGGCAACCCTATCTGTAGTAGAAAAAATATTGAAGATCATGTATTTCCAAGAGGCTGAAAGGATTAATTATGATCCTCATCAAATTATATCGCAAAGGAGACAAAAAAATAGAAACACGGATTTTGATCATTAAACAGTAGAAGGATGAAAAGAAATGGAAAATTTATTCAAATTTGAACAAGATAAGAAAGAAGTGAATATGGAACAAACAGGAAATTTGGAAATGTTGGTTCAGACACCAGCTAAATCTGATATCACCAATAAGAGAAGTATTTCATAAGTTGATAGTATGGAATTTGATGAAGAAGTTTCAAGCAAGAAATCAAAAGTGGAACGACAGAAGGAAATTATTAGTATGGATGAATGGGATTTAATTGTTCCAGAAAAAACTACTTTGATTTCGCAGCCACCTCCAAGTATGCAACAATATTCGTTTTCAGAAATAAAGGAATTTGGAAGTAACTCTCAATATAAGTCCATATTTTATTTCCTTTCACAATATGCAGAAAAGAAGAAGCAGCCTTTGGAAGAAACTCAAAAATTGTACCCTCAAGTAAGAGGGTTGGTAGAACAAAAAGTTTCGCTTCTTACAGTTATGGATCTAGGAAGAAACACTATAATGTTTGCAGTGGTGAACGATGAGAAATTTTTTGAAATTGAAGTTAAGCTTGATGCAATTAATATACCCAATAAGATTCAATTGCATAAACAAACAAGAGATGTCTTGTATTCCGATTGATTGCAATCCACTTAAAAAATTTCTAAATTGCAGCCTGTGATAGCAAAGCTAGAGATTCAATTGAGGCAAGAGAAGGCAGAAAACAAAGCAAATTTGATCCATATTAAAAGACTACAAATGGACCTTGTGACCGTGGGAGCCGAGCCAGGGAACAACCAATGTACCAAAAGGCTCCTTGATGAAAAATGAAATACCATTCAAATGCTCAAGAAAAAATTGAAGGTGCCAAATAATCAACATGTGCAATCTCTAGAGTTGACATCATTACAACAAGAAAAGGAATCCATATATCAATACATGATGGATCACGAACGGAAAATGTTAAAGTTACAAGATGAAAATCATGATTGAGAAAAATAAAGGATTGAATTGTTGTCACAAATTTCAGTGTTGAATACCAATCAGATTGAAATTGTGCAAGTGCCAAAGAAGCCAAGGGATCAATCTCTATGTACAGATGAAGGAAAAATGGAAAAGTCCTCCACTGAGGAACTGGCCAGTTTTATGTCACAAATTAGTCTAAAAGATGTAGAGATAGAAGATTTGAAAGAGGAAAACTAGAAGTTGAAACATGAAGTAATTCAAAATTATGGAGAAAAGAAAAAGGCTTTGAGTGATAGAAATCAACCGCAAAAGAAAGTTGATGAATTAAAAGATAGATTGACAAGTCAACTTCCATTACAAGGAGATAAACACCTTATATGGGATGGGACATCAGTGGAAGTCACCAAATTCTAGTCTTATTTGAATTTTATAGCAGATAAAGATGCTATAGCAAACATAGCTCTCTAGAGGTGTAAAGTGGAAAACAAAACAATATGCAAAAGGCCTTCAGAAACAACTCAAAATATAGTCATATTTTTAAACACTCTAACCCAATTATATATGTAGAGTTTTGGAATAAAAAACAAACCATCAATCATCATTTGGAAAAGAAGAATTATTGGCAAGCATGATCGTGTTAAAGTAGTAGAAGACATGGCGCAACAAATCGTCCTTGAATTTCAAAATTTTAAGTAATTATTTCTGGGGCCTTTTGAATGTAGTCTACTTTCTTTTTGGAGTGACGATGGAAAATTAACGACTCAAGAAAATTATCACAGTTTGATAGTACAGGCTCGTATGGATCACTCAAGATTTGAAGGTTTGGTCAAAGTGTTAACTGGAAAGACAATAATTGATAAATTGACTGATGATTTTGAAATACTTGAACAATTTATAATGATTAAGAAGGATCTTCCAAATGTATGTTACACAGAATGCATACAATTGGAGGTGATGGTGAAAGAAATGATGGATTATGAAATCCCAACTAAAGAGCAATGGAAATTTGTTGAAAAATATGGGAAAACAAAATACAAGTATATCAAGAATGAATATTCAAGTGTCTTAATTTTAAATGACATTGTGGTTCCTTTGTTAATTGCTCAAGTGTTACATCAGCCCAAATCAAAGCAATACTATAACAGCTTGATCGAAAACAAAACAAATGTTCTTGAAGTTTAGAGATTTCTTTGAAATTTCTATTTTTAGCGAAGAATTCAAAGAATATTTTGTATGAATTTTGATTTTACAAAGTAATAGGGGTTGGATCCCATAACGAAAAATATAGTGATGTAATATTGTAATGTCCCCATCTTGACCCTATTGCATTAAAATGTAAATGATGTAATATTGTTATAAAATCATGGTGAGGAGCTCAAGGCCAAGGACCTGCCATCGATTTATTGATGCATATGGTTTACGTGCTAGCCATGAACAATGAAATTGCAAATATAATGTAAATGTGCATTTTAATAAAATACCCACAACTAGTTATGCAACGCAACAAGATATGGGGGCATGATTTTACAAGGAATTGGGAGGGAAATATTCAAACCCTTGGAGCCAATCAAGTCAAGACAAGTGTCAATGAGAGAACCCATCAAACCCTCAACTACCCATGTTGAATTTTGTACCCAATCATTCATTTTCATCCAAGAGTTGGTTGAGGTAGTTAATGCCTTGCGGAATGGGAGGTATGGCTATCCAAATTCGGGTATGGGAAAACCACCCTTCATGAAAAATTGTGTTGGGCTTCTTGGAAAAGAAAAGAGCCATGAATTGATCCCCAAGCCATTACTCATCCACCAGTTTGTCTCTCTCACGTGTTGGGAGCTGGCTGGGCGTTTTTCTCCATCAAAATTTTGTGTTTTCCTTCATTCTTAGCTGGGAGAAGGGAGTTTTTGTGTGGTATACCAGTGGGGAAGAAGGGGAATAGAATTGGGGTTCCATAGAGACCGTTTGGGGCCACTGAATGCTTAGATACTTGGGGGAGAAATCATTTTCCTCCCTGTGAATGTTTTTCCCCATCCCACAATCTGTTTTTGGATGGAAACGATTTGGGGAAATCTCATGGCCATCCCGTTTGTAAATACTATTGTTAAACATGTGTATCCACTGCCCAGTGATTGTGCTTGTTGTGTGTAGATAGAGTATGTTGGGGCATGGGTTATGGGTATCCATTGCTTTGGCTTGAGTTGGAGTGTAAGCATCCAGAAATGAAGAGGGTTCAGATTTAGCATGATAAACCGAGTTGTGGACTGGCTTGGCTTAGATGCAGTGATTATTTGGCTATGTAGGAGTATGAATGTCCCCTTTTCCTTGTATAAATCATGCCCAACTCGGGGGTGGTCTCTGAGTGCTAAAATAATACAGGCTGGGCAGAGACCTATGGTTGTGTGGAACGTTGTAGTGACATAGCTAGTTGCTTGGGACCAATTCACCATAAAGATAAGTGTTTTTATTCTCTATGTGTGTTTACTTCTGCAATGATTAATATGATGATTTTTTGATATGCTGGATGAGCATGAAATGTGTGTGGATGATGTTTTTTCTGCTGTGCATATTTTCTTGATTTGCATATGCACACTTAATATTTATTTGTATGAATCTAATGAATGGGCCGAGTTTATGTAGAAGTCCAGAACTTAGTGTCATGATCCCTTCCTTGAATTGGGTTGACGGGAGGGGATGTTACAAATAGTTTTTGAAGACTTTAATGAAGAGCAGAAGTACAAGTATATCATAAACAAAGATTGATATGTTGTCACTTTCTTCAGTCTTTTAATTTCTATTTTGTGAATGTATTTCGTGTTACACCATCTTATTGCTTTGCCTCATATTTGACTATAATATGTGAGTTAGAATCCATTTTATATGCTCTGATTCACACACTTAAATATTGTCAATGTTCTTTCTTCCAAATTAATGTAGAATTCATCCTAGTTATATGCTCTTTTTGTTTTCCTAGTGTTAACGGCCAATCCACTCGACCGGAGGCGAGTCGGATCTCCCTAGCTCAATGCGAGTCTAGAACAAATAGAACAAACTACAAACACATTTCCTAGATCTACTTAAGGATCAAGTACTAGATGTATTAACTCTTTGATTCGTTATCATTTCTCCCGAATGTTGTTCCACATCCCACGGTCGTCAGATCCAAGCTGCAAGACCTGTCAAGATACAAAAAAGAGAAACGAGTAAAGAGCATCTATACAATAAGAGATCTATGTAAACAGTTAAGCAGGTAAACAACACAACACCATCACACATCAAGAACAATATTGGTGGAAAACATTTGTATTACTGCAAATAGAGGAGTACATGATAGAGATATAGAACCACAACCAATGAATTAACATAGCAACCCTTCTCCACACAAGCCAATTTCCAAGCCCTTCCAAGGAAGCATGAATTCTCCAAGAGGTGAGTGAGGGTGTCTAAGAGAGATTTCACCAGCATGTAGATACCATAGTCTTCCTCCCTTTGGTATGGGAGTGAGCCTCATATATATAGGACTAAGTGGATGGGATTATGGATATGATAGGTTGAGAGATGGTAGGAGAGAGATAGGGGATCTTCCCAACAAGTTAGGGGTCGAGTACCAGCTCTCCAAGAGATCAGGGATAAGTCCGCAAATGGGCAAGCTTCGAGAAAGATCTCGAAATGGATATTTTTTCCCATTAATAGACCTCGTTGCACTCTTTTATGGAGCAACCTGCGACGTCGCATGTTTCTAGTGTGAAACCTGTAATGACCTCTCAAAAGGTTGTACAAACTGAGTACAAATCCTCCTAAATGAGCACTTGGTCCAGGTGACTTCAGGGATGTATACACTAAATCATGATGATGCGTAGATTTTAGGTGTAACAAAATGCCCCCCAAAGCATGAAGCTGTTAAGGATGTACAGGTGAAGTGCTCTGATAGAAATAATGGCAAAAGACTTGTCGGATGAAGGACGTTCCTGCAGTACAACTAACTATGAACTGACAATCTCATATGTAGTACAACATGGCTACCGACCAATACATTGCAGATCCATGTGAGTAATGACCGACTGAACACAATCATGGCTACTAGACACAAGCGTAGATCCATGATGAGATGATAATACAATCATGACCAATACAAAAGTGGATCCTTGTAATGTGACTCAACACAAGCTCCATCGCAACCTGGGTAAAAACATAACTCCCCAGGGTCTTCAAGCTGAACCCGCAATGATACGAATCTATCCATGTGATTACAAATGTCTTGACGTTGAACATGGTAGAAACCACTTGATTACCGGTCATTGATGTAAACCATTAACAAGTGCGAGGGAGATCACCATTAATGTCAATGATTCCCAAGGTATCATAGTACATATCATCTAGTGTGAATAAATGAGTTGACGCTGAACGCAAGATGAAATCTTTCAATCAAGAGTCAATTATGTAAACTCATGATGAAAGCGAGGTGACCTGCCATTAAGGCAAGTAGGACCAAGGTACTTGACTGGTTTCTAGATTCAATCCTTGGACGATGAGTTGAAGTCGACAAGGATGAATCCGTCGAAGGGGGGCCATAATGAATCCCCCATCAATTGACACGAAACATGACAAAAGATGTGTAGAGTGGATTGGATGGTACAATAACATGTGAGACTGACTCAAAGTAACAACAACATGACGACGTGTGTACTGATTGAAAATGATGAGTGATGAATGTGTTCTTGAATATGGGCATGGCATGATTTGGTAGTATTGACATGAGAATGACGCAAACTTCTAATGCAATTGATAGTGGAAGCTTTCTCCGAATGACTCAGAGGAGTAACAAGACTCAGAAAGTAAGCGGGGACTCATAGACAAACATATGACCCAAGTATCGGTATGCAAATGCAAATGAGTGCCATGTTCAAGAACGACTATATACTGCCACTAAGGTATGTAATACAAACACTTTCCTTTTTCCCCATCATGAATTGTTATGCGGAATTCTGCCCTACGGATAAGTCAAAACTCCCTTAACTTTAAAGTAGACTTTAAACTAACTCCAAAGCAAGAAACAAGTCAAAACAAATGCTACCTTGAATCTCTAGATCTAACAAACGTCTCAAGATTAAAATGCTAGAAAGAGTAGAAGAAGTTTAACTGACCTTCTATCCAAACGCTTGTCTTCGTAGTTGCTCCAATCTCCAAGCCCTCACAAATGAACCTGTCAAAATGGGACCAAGACACAAGAATGCACTATTCTCTAGCAACTTGAAACATGAGTTAGAATCTAAATCTATGAAAGATACAAATCATATCATTAAAACAGAATTAATACAAATGATTTGGGGAAACAAGACAAGTTATTCCATTACAACTTGAAGAATACTTACAAAAGGTGCTTGATGTCCAAGCCAATCCTCTAGCTCCAAGTGTCTTCTCCTCTAGCTATCTCCACAATGCTGTAAGACCATAAGTTTGGTACTCTCTAGAGTCCTCCCCTTTCCCAATGGAATGCCTCTCTTTTATAGTGAATGGTGAGGTTAACCAACAAGAGAGATGGGTGGATCTAAGGAGAGATAAGTGGATCAGGGTTTCTAATCGAAGGAGATGAGTTGAGATCGAATCAGGGACCCCAATATTCCATTATCTTCGAAAATCCAAAATCCCACAAACCAAGGAAAAAAGGGCTAATAAAAGAGTACCGCGCCCTGCAGTCTTAGCACAACGCGGTACTACCACGTTTTGGGGAAAAAGCATAGCGCGGTAGTGTCTAGTACCGTGTTTTGATAAATGAGCAAGGCGCGGTAGTGTGTGTAGATAAAGTCTTAGGTGGGTCAGAACTTGTCAGGGTAGATTCACCTTCAAGATTAACTCATCATCTGTCTCTTCTGGATGGTTTAGACAGCAGGGGAAGTGTCATCAACTCTGTTTGTGGTGGAGATGCGACACTGTGGAATATAGAGGTATAACAGATGCCCCCTAAAGTGTGAGGTCAGAAAGGACTGATGGCCGAAAGACTTTACGAATAGAGTGTGCAGAGATAGCATCGAGGAGAGCGACACTGAGCTGAAACAGAAACAAAGTGTTAGATATACCACCGAGGTGGGAATCCCCATGCTCGGAAACAAATGACTCAAAGCATGGCTGCCGACCAATACATTGCAGATCCATGAGTACTGAGATGATGTAGACTGTGGACAGATCATGGCTACTATGAACAATCATAGATCCATGAGACAATAATGACACAGCCACGACCAATACAATAAGTGGATCTGTGTGACAATACAAATGACATCTCCATCGCAACCTGGATGCAATCAAAATGTAGAGGTGCGTCCAGGGTCTTCTACCCGATCGCAAAAGATACGAATCTAGCCATGTGATTACAAGGTGTTGAAGTTGAACATGGTAGAAACCATTTGATTACCGGTCAATGATGTGGACCATTAACAAATGCGAGGGAGATCACCAATGATGACGATGATTCCCAAGGTATCAATAGTACATCTCAACGAAATGCGAATGAATGAGTTGATGTCGAGCATCCGAGAGATTGCTTGATCAGAGGTCAATGATGTGAACCTACTGTCAAACACGAGGAAACCTGCCATTGAGACATGCAGGTACCAAGGTACTAATAGTTGATTCCTAAGTCTAGTTCTCGGATAGTGATTTGGTGTCGACAGGAATAGACTCGTCGAAGGTGGGCCATGATGTTTCCCACATTATCGACACGAAATCGACACGAATGATAAGATGATGGAACTATGGAGTATGTACTGACACAGCGGAGGTCTGACACAATGAACGACTCAAAACAATGCAACCCTTTGAACATATAACGGCATGTAACAGGACTTGGCAGCAGGGATTATTGACAAATAGAGGATAGACACCAGATGAGTAGGATCGTGGCTAGGGAGACGACTCATGATGATGACCATGACTCAATGCAAAATGGATACCCAATATAGACAAGAGGTGGACACATGCCATGTTCAAAGGTAACGATTGACAAGCTGCCATAAATAAACTTGACTTATCCCCCCATATTTCCCCGACATGATAGACGAGTACCTCTTTCTTGTTTTGCGAGCTTGAAGAGGATAACAGATGCTCGGTGTAGCTCATCTCATGGATGAGTCCAATCTCACACATTTTACGAACCTGAGAAAGGAGGGGTTCGTCCCAAAGTGGGTCCTTCGATGTTAACATTTTAACGAGTCTAAGGAAGGAAAACTCGGTAGTTTTTCATATTTAAAGAGCCTGAAAAACTTAAAAGAAGCTCCATAATGTACTTTTTCGTAAAATTTAGTCCCTCGATCCCGAAAAAGTGTAAAACAATTCCCGAGAGAACTCTCCCAGCCGAGATTGACTGAGGTATACCTTTCTCGTAAATGGTCTAGACGGGCCGAAAAAGGGGTAACCTATCACCGAATAGACGACCTTTCAAATACTTTTACAAGCGTGAAAGAGTCAAGATCACTTGGCAATCTTTTCAATTTTAGGGAGTCTGAAAAGAGCTTAACTATGGACTCCTATGGTCTTTTTCGTAATTTTTGATTATTCTGGTCCGAAAAAAGAATAAAATACAACCAGGATAATACTTTCCTCATCGTTTAACGAGCATGAGTAAAGCTGACCATACTCAACACCATTTACTTGAGTTTGACAAGCACGACATGGGTGTAAAAGCGCTTGGAATCTTTTTCAAGTTTTAAATCCAGAGCATGAAAAAGATAAAGTGGGCTAAAAAATGAAGGTCAGAAAACACCAGTGTGAATGTATCGCGTTTTTACTGAGGATCCTGTCAATAAATGCTCAAAAACTGGACATTAGTAATGTGAACAAGTTTTATTTTAACTATTTAAAATAATAATTAAAAAAGATATTTGAAAATACTATATAAGGAATAGTTAAAAATAGAAATTACTATTCATTTGTGTTTTTTACCCAAGGGAGAAATTTTCACCTATTTAGGAGCAAGATTTCAAGGATCCATACCGGGAGTTCTAGGACACCATTTCGACCGCCGTCTGCACCAGGTAAGAGTTCTTGAGCCCCTCTTTCATTTTATGTAAGAAATTTTTGCTTTCACCAGGAAAAATTTGATTTTTTAGCGAGCCCTTTTGGGCAAGAATCGCCCTTCACACTACCGCGTGGGGGCTCTATCGAAAAACGTGGTACTGTCTAACAGTACCGCACTGGATATCCAAACCGAGGCGTGGTAGTGTGGATTGCCGCGCGGTATAATGTCTCTCAAACGCGGTAGAGGCGAATTTTTTGTTCAAGAAATCAAATTTTCTCCAAATTTCTGCTGGAAGTAAGTTGCTAAATAGTTACCAACTGCTTTGCTTGATCTTTTGCAGGAGTTTGCAACTTGTTCGGAGCAAAATGGTAAGCTGGAAAGAAAGAGAGCATGAAGCGGATGATTTTGCAGCTGAAAATGACGTACCAACCGTGACCGCATTGCGAGAATGTGGTTTGCTAAAGTTCTTTAAAACCAAAGGAATCCGCCAGCAGCCCAAGCTTCTCACTCATCTCATTCAGTTGTGGGACCCTGACATTCGAGCTTTCCGAGTGGGAGAGCATGTCCTCGAAATCCAACTCGAGGATATTTACTTCCTCACGGGCCTCTCGAAAAGAGGGGCCCGGGTGAACTTTACCGGATACTCAGCTTCAGAATCAAGTACAGATGACTTGATTGCTCGGTATTGCCATCAGGGTACGAGTAAGAAAAGTGGGAAGGTGGCCATAAAGGAGGTCATAGAACTTCCTGTAAAAACCGTACTATTCACTATCACACGTGCAGCAGGAAGTGTGAGTCCACATCAGGCATCTCGCACACAAGTGAACCTCGCAGCAGAGTGTATGGGAGGGACAGTTTTTAACTGGTGTGATGCAGTGTTGTCCAATCTGAAAGAACAAGTGCACAAGTGTAGGGTTGGAAAGAACTCCCAATTCGGCTATGGGTGCATCCCGGTCACCTTCTTTCTGGCGAGGGTGCCATTACTGCGTCCACAGATATCTATGCACCCCCGTCCACCTACCAAGCCATGGATGGCTCGATGGAGTGACTATGTTGGACGTCTCGGGGGACCTCAGCGGCTAGCCTTTGGTGAGGACTTCTTCTCCTGGATAGAGGAGCGGATAGTTATGATTGATGACTATCCCTACTCAGGGGTAGATTTCCGTGAGGACATCGACTTGTCACTGCCAGAGGATGATGACTGGGACGACTCTGGTATGACCTTCATGGATATGTATTTTTTCCTTTTTGAATATTTATTTTTTATTACTTTTTTAGAATGTGTAAAAGATGTCTAATATATGTTCGCATGCATGTTGCAGACCGTGGACCACAGAGACCAGCTGGGTACTCGCCACTACGTCGTGGTGGTGTTGACCGTCAAGCTGTTCCTGACGAGGAGGAGGATGAAGATGAGGCAGGAGGTGTTCGAGACATTGAGAGGAACTTGCAGGGATTGACTCATGGCATCCCTGCTATGAGGATGGATGACGTCCCTTACCACCTCCAGCGGCATACTGTAGGTGTGCCTGGTCGTATCAGTCGACTTCTTCGCAAGGTGGTTCGAGCCGTAGTATGTTACCACCAGCAGCGGGAGGAGTCCGATGAGGGACATGATAGGCCTCCTAGATCTCCATAGATGGTCTTTTGATCTTTCTGCGGCATGTACACGATATGTAGGCTTTGAGGGCCAATTTTGTATATGGGATTTGATCCCCAATTTTGTCTTTGACACAAACTTTATGTATTTTTGAAGAAAAAACACTCTCATATACAGTGATATGGACCTATTTATGATCTAAATATTTACAATGACTTGTGCATTTTATTTTTTATGATGTGTTTATGTGTGGGCAAGATGCCAATCCAAAATGTAATTAGCCAATGAATCAGCAATACAATTGAATTCTCTCGGTATGTGTTGATATGTGATAAAATTAAATGACCGTTCCAAGAGGCGTACTCTTCGAAATAAACGAAGTAGTGTAGGATCGCGAACTGTGTAAACACGGTTTAGATGAGAAACCACAAGCTGGGAGTCTAAAAAGACCGATAAGGAGTCAATCCCGAGTGAAGCAACCTCTGTCAAGAGACCAATGACTGCGTGGTACTCTGCGATATTATTGGTTGCAGGACCTAAACAAATGGCTCCTGAAGAAATCAACTCGCCAGTGGGGAAATAGATTACCCATGCTGCGGAAGCGAGATTCTGGGTATGTCGGCTTGCACCGTCGGCGAATCCAAAGTAGGCAGACATCTGCGCATAAAGTCACGAGTCAAAGTAAGAGTGGACACATGAGGTCCACGCGCACACCAAAAAAGAAAGCAAAAGCAAACTAAGTACATTATGTACAACAAGTAACCCGCGTAGGGTAACCTCACGCGTAGAAACGTTTGAGGTATATCCCATTGCGGGGCCGTGCCATTGGCGTACCATCACAATCGATTAGTTCATAGGCTCCTTTTTCTAAGACACGTTTTACGATGAAGGGGCCGTATCACATAGATTCAAGTTTACCTTTTCCAAGTTTATCGTGCATCTGATCATATGTAAGTACGAGGTCACCCTCATTGAAGATTCGAGGTTGAACGGATTTGTCATATTGAGCTTTGACGCATTTTTTGTGAGCTTCATTAGCTAAAGTGGCGTCGTGGCGGGTTTCATCTAGCTTAGCTAGGTATAGAAACCGTTCTTCTTCGGAAGTAGTGTGTGGAAGCAGCTCTATGGCTATCTTGAGTGATGGAATTTCACATTCAATCGGCAAGATGGCTTCTAGGCCATACACCAGTTGGAATGGTGTGAACCCAGTAGCACTTTTCACTGAGGTTCGGTATGCCCACAGTGCTGAGAACAGAGCTGAGTGCCAATTGGATTTCTGGGTACCCACAATGCACTGAATCATTCGTTTCAGGACTTTGTTAATGGCTTCAACTTGGCCATTAGCTTGTGGGTAATACGGGGTTGAGTTTTCATGGCGAAAACCCAGCTTGGCACTTAGTTCTTCGATCATGTGGTTCCTGAAATGGGAACCGTGATCGGTCACAATAGACTGTGGGACACCGAATCTAGCTATAATATGATTGAATATGAATTGTGCTGCTGTTTTGCCGTCTTCAGCATACGTAGGCATCGCTTCAGCCCATTTTGTAAAATAGTCGACAGCTACTATGACATAGCTATGCCCCCCGGCTGAAGTGGGCTTACAGTGCATGAAATCGATGCCCCGTTTGGAAAAGGGGCCGATGGCAATGACAGGATGGAGTAGAGCAGGATGCGAGCGTGTTTTGCTATGAAAGAATTGACATGGCGGACACTTCTTGACTGTTTCAATGCAGTCTTTGAAAATTGAGGGCCAGAAGTATCCTGCTCGCAGTATTTTCTGAGCCGTAGCCATCCCAGAGAGATGACCACCACATGCTCCAGCGTGGCAGTCATTGAGAATGCGTTCTGCCTCATCTAAGGTCAAACAGCGTCGAAGGACGGTGTCGACACCACGCCGATATAGAGTATCGTTAACTATGAGGTAGTACTTTGCGTGATGTCGGATGCATCGCCGTTCGTCGCGAGTGAGGTCGGGACGGAAGCGTTGGGTTTGGAGATATAAAAGAATATCCCCGTACCACGGATCAGACGTGCTAATGAGGAACAATGATTCATCGGGAAGAGAATCAATGGGCTCGGATTGCTCAGTAGCATGGGGCAAGTTACAAATTAACTCCGCGAAGACCAAAGACTTCTTGGACTTAGCCTTGACAAACTACAAGTCAAACTCTTGAAGGATGAAAATCCAACGAGAGTATTTTCCCCCAAGCACTTGACGTGTGAGGATGTAATACATTGGGTTGAAGTCGGCTATAACAGTGGTCCGACGGAGTAAGATGTAATGGCAGAATTTCTGGACAGCAAATACTGTTGCCAGAGCCAGTTTTTCAACATGTGAATAGCATGTTTCGGAGTCAAGAAGACTCTTACTGAGATAATATACCACATGTTCTAAGCCGTTTTGGTCTTCCTGGACCAGCACCATACCAATGGTGGAAATCGAGGCTACGAGATAAAGAATGTAGTCCCGTGTGTAATCGGGGGGTTGAATCACAGGATCTCTGGTTAAGGCTTCCTTTAGATTGTCAAAAGAGCGTTGGGCTTCGTCATCCCAGATGAAGGGAACATTCTTTTTGAGAAGCCGCATGTAGCCTTTTGTTATCTCGGACATATTGCAGATAAAACGGTGTAGAAAGTTTGCATGCCCTTGCAAACATTGAAGTTCTGGAATATTGGTGGGTGAAGGCAGAGCTACGATAGCTGCTACCTTTGCGGGATCTAGACGTATCCCGTATTTGGAGACTATGAAGCCCAACAGTTTTCCGGCTTCTACACAGAAGACGCACTTATGCGGGTTCAAACGTATATTGTAGCGACGGCACCTTTCGAAAATGGCACTTAAATGGTCTGGATGGTCTTCCCGGGTCCGAGAGTGAGCGGGAAGGTCATCAAGATATGTTTCTACAATATGTTTGATGTCATGAAATGCGTAAGACATCGCCCGTTGGAAATTTGCCCCGGCATTTTTTAGGCCAAAAGGTAACTTTCGATATGCAAAGATCCCCCAAGGGAAGATAAAGGCCGTTTTGTGCTGGTCGGCTGGGAGGATATCGATCTGATTATAGCCAGAGAAGCCATCCATGAATGAAAATATGACACTCCCGGCAGAGTTATCGATGATCTGGTCGATAAACGGAGTTGGGTAGTTGTCTTTGGGACAAGCCTTGTTCAAATCACGGTAATCAACACAGACCCTAATCGTTCCCTGTTTCTTGGCTACGGGAACGATGTTGGATACCCATTCTGTCAATGGGACAAGATAGATAAAACCGGCACACAAAAGTTTTTCAACTTCTGCTTTAATGGCGGCTGCCTTACGAGGATGGACGGGTCGAAGCTTTTGCCGAACAGGTCGGGCGCCAGGGAAAGTTGGAATTTCGTGGACCACGATCGAGGGGCCAATTCCTGGCATCTCTTCATAACTCTAAGCAAAAACATCACGGAAAGTTTTAAAGTAGGCACTATAGAACTCCGTTTCGAGGGGAGTACATGTTTTGCCAATGTGTACGTTTTCCACGATACCAGGCTTCACTGAAATATCAATGGGAGTGGTTGCCATAAGATTGGCCAAGTTTCCTTCTGAAAATACCTCATCGAGGGAAGTGGGGAACTTGGTTTGAACCATCCCAAGTGAAGTGCTGGGTTTTGTATCAGGCTCAAGTGGATGAATAGTGGGGAATGAAGATCGATGATGAAAATCTCCCCATGGTGGCTCATCACCGCACATAACCTCCATGATTGATTCGTCAGTAGGAAAAATCAAGTTGAGAGGATCAAAAAATGGTGGGTGTGGATGAGTTTCAGCCGAGAGCTGTGCCACGATGTGATCAGTAGAACAGTCAACCCAATCTGTGGCTGATTGGATCGTGTCATATGCTGCAAGGTTTCTGTTCAAAGGCATGGAATTGCCATAGCCTTGAATCTGAGTGGGACTCAGAATCACCCATGAATCATCGGAAGGGGTGACATGCGATGAAATCATGTTGACTGGTTGAAGATGGGTTCCCAGCTCTGGAAAAACTCCAATGAGGGAAGAATCATTCATGAGACCAACACCTATGTCTTGGAACCGGTACCGAGGTTGATCCAATAACGGGACAGTATTGGCGGAGTTCGAATGGGAGTCTGGGATACAGTAATCCAGTTGATCAATAGTGACAATTTTCCCTTCATGAGGAAATTATACAATCCGGAAGACTGTAGATGCTATGGCGGTCATGGCATAGAACCAGTTCTGACCAAGTAGGAGATTGTAATCCAAAGGTGCATCTACGACTTCGATGTGTATGGATACTGTTTTGCCCCCCAGTTCAACACCGATTGAGGGAATGAGTCCATATGGTTGAAAACCATGTCCATCAAACGCCCTGAGAGTAGTAGGAGAAGTTGTGACCTCGGGTGAGCCTAAGGCTCTCCAGCAGTTCAAAGACATAATTGACGTGGAAGCACCCTCATCTAACACAGTGCGATGGATGACATTTCCATGGATTTTTGAATGCACCTGGAAGGCTAGCTGGTGAGAAAGCCTAGGTTTAGTGTGCTCCAAGTTAAACATGATGGAGTTTGAAGTATCTGGGTCCATTGCCTCTAGTACTGAAAGTAGGGTTCTACGCTGCGTGGGGAATTGTTGGAGAACCTCGAGAGTCGACATGGCGCAAGGTGCTTGAGCCAAATATTCAACAATGTTGTAGTTTTGGGAAGCTCGCGCATTAGGATTGAATGTCGCCTTTCGAATAGTGCCCTTGGGTGGGCGTAGCACTGTGTCTGTCAGCGGTCTCTCGATATGGAGATGACCGGTAGGAGGGGGAATAGGAATCAGATCTTCAACGGGAGATTTGCCTTTGGCTGTCTCCGATTGTTTGTTTGAACTTGGGGGGTTGTCATACGTCTTTGAACGAGTGGTGATATTAATCTCCTCATTACTTGTCATTAGGATTTCGCGGTTTGTGGACGTCTCTCCGCGGGTGGGATTGGTCAGGTTGCCCCCTTGTGGGGTTTCTTGGGCAACCATCTGTTGTTGTTGTTGTGGGAAAGGGTCAGTTAACACTGCCGGGCGAGAGGATCCTTTAACGAACTTGTTGACCTCGTCCTTGTAGGGATAGTCACACGTATAATGATCATCTTGACAAATCAAGCAGGGAAACTTATCTTTCCGACGTGGTTTTTGGTCATTCTGGGTGGGTTGTGGCTTGGGGTTCTCCTGCTGGTTTTTCTTAGGTTTACCACGGTTGTTTTTCTTCTTTCCTCCGGATGGTTGTGACGTAGATTGGACTGCGTTCACTTCGGAGGAAACAGTAGGAGAAGTAGTTGTTTTTGAAATAGCCTGGGTAAAAGCGGGGGAAGCTGAAGCTTGTTGTCCCGTCGAGTTGGTAGCAGGCTGGGTCTTGACTGAACTGACAATACCATCAATGGGGGGCTCAGTAGTAGGCTTTGTTGGATCAGTGTGAACGCGGGAGGCATGTGGAAGAAGTTCATGTAAAGTACCGGATTGAGTATATACTAGATCCATGTACTGTGCTGCCGAGATGGCTTGTTCTTCTGTAACCGGTCCGCGCATAGCGATATCTCTGGCTATGGGAGGCAAAAAGGATTTTTTAAACCAATCAGTAAGTAGCTGATCCGGAATAGGTGCCTTTATTAGCCTACGACGTCTTTGCCACTCGTGGATGTGATCCGAAATATGTGTAGAAGTGGTTTGACGCAGTGAAGTTAGCAGTTCTGTTCCAGTCTCATACCGGATGGGGAGCTGGAAATGAGTCAGAAACTGCATAGCCAAAGTGTTGAAATCATGAAAAGAGTGTTGTGGCAGCTCAATATACCATTTTTCTGCCGTGCCGGTAAGTGTGCGTTGGAAGAGCCGAAGTCGGATGGAATCATCCATCAAGGAGTTGAATGAACACCAGAGATGGAAGGTCATCACGTGGTTCTTGTGGTCTTCCCCGGGCTTGGCATCAAACTTAGGAATGTCCGATGGTATTTTGGCTGGAATAGGTGGCCAATGAGGTTCATGCCATATAGGATCGTTAATAAGCCTCGACAAATCAGGTAAGTCAAGTGTGGCCAAAAAGGGAAGTTGACGGTTGGTCTGCGGGTATGAGTAATAACCATGTGGTGCAGAGAAACCTGGAGGTCCCTGCATAGCATGCTGCTTTGTGTTATACCCATATGAGTTTCCCGCGGGATACTGCTGGAAGTTCTGTGGATAGTAAGCCATCTGGTTAACCGGTTGATTGTAAGCAACCGGTTAGTAAGTGTTCTGCTGAGTGGGTATGGTACCCTGGGGTTGTTGAAACCCAGGAATGGTTGCTGTTCCTTGTTGGGGAAAAGTTCCTTGGAATTGTTGTGTTCCAGGGATGTTACCACTATATTGTGTAAGTGGAGGATTTCCCATAGCAGGGTTGGGGGCTGGCTGCGACGGTGGTGTCCATGGAAGGCTCGTTCCTGCTTGAGGAGCGAGTGGAAATTGAAGTGATGGGTTCCATGGAGTTGTAGCAGCCGAAGGGTAAGGGAAGCCAGAATTCAAGTTGGGGGAAATCTGAGATTGCTCCCCAGCTTGGTTCCAGTTTCCAAAAAGTGAGTGCCCCCCACTATGTGGGATTTGATGATCCCAAGAAGGAAGCATGCCTGACGGGGGAGGTTGAGAATGAGGTCCGGTAGGAATACTGGAATAAGGTTGCCCACTGCCAGGTGTGCTGTACATACCGTACTGAGCAGATGTTGCTGGTTGGGGTAGTTGTTGGATAGAACCAATAGGTTGTCCGCCAGCAGATGGGTTGGATGGCCCTATGAGAGGAGGCTGTTGAGTAGGAACAGGGTTCCCAACAAAAGGTTTCCCCCCAGCTGGTTGGGTTGATGACCCAATAGGGAGGGTTTGTATGTTGGTGTCAGGGACCATTGCAGTCGGTTGTCCACCTCCTGAAATAGTGTAAATGGTAGCTGAAGGTGATCCTCCAGTCGAAACGGAAGATCCAGCAGTATGACTAGGTGTTCTTCCACCGCTAGCCAAATATGATAATGTGGATTGGCCAATGGCGGCAAAAGTACCGATTTGCGGAGGAGGTCGTCCATATCTGACAGGTGAGGACGGAGAAAAAACTGGGTTATCCCTCATAGAATGAGCACCAAACATAGGTGATGATAGCAAGTGTGGGGAATTTAGCCCAGGGGTATTGGCGTCGTCCATAACGTGTTCAATGATAGGAGGACCATCGAGAACTGGGTCCGAGTTCATATCCTGAAAAAGATTTTGGGGATCTGGCGGGAACCTAGGTATAGTAAAGTCCGTAGGTCCTGAGTCGTCTGCAAAGGAGTGATGGAACTCTGTGCTAGACGGGACATTGGGAACCCTATAGTCAGAAGGATGAGAAACGGGGGGGTATCTAGACGCCGTCGAAAGTATTTGCTCTGTGCTGCGTCTAAATTGTGTCGATGCTAACGGAGAGTTCACTAGGCTAACCATACTAGACTGGATGGAAGCCATTATCTCATGTCCTGGTGGGAGGTTGGGTAGATGTAAAGTACGAGGTACGTTGCTAGAAGAATTTGTCTCCTGAGGGTGAACACTGGGTGACGTAGTAATAACAGGCGGAGGTTCCGCCTGGGAAGTAATGAAGCCATAATCAGGTTCAAAAGGTGTGTCAGGGAGACGAGTATCTTCAACGATTTCAACGTATCCTCCTGGGACTGAAATTAAGCCAGGTATGTCCTGGTCGTATCCTTCTGTGGTGCCAATAGATCCATCTGTATCATCATGAAAAGTGTCCGATGGACGGGAAGTGTTGACATCCAGTAGAAGGATGACCTCTGGTCTAGTAGTCTGGGTTGTGCTAGGTTCAGCTGCTGTAACTGTGTCCACTGTAACAGATAAATCTGGAATGACAGTGGGTGAGGTGACAGTGGAAGTCTCAGACATGCTAGTGGTTGCAGAAACTGCAATAGATTCTGAGACTGTGCTGTGTGTGGCAGTTACGGGCGTAACTGAAGATGTTGTACGTATCGGCGGTGGAATGTTTCCTCGACCAGCACCGCGGCTAGGAGGAGCAGGAATGCGTGATGCAGGAAGACCAGAAGTCCGTGGCGGTGGTGGTGGTGGAGGGATTAGGCCCTGTTGTCTTCGTGATCTTCGTGGTTGATCTGACATGATGAAAGGAAAATGAAAATCGGGGGCAATATCGTAAACAAAGAACTCAAAAACTCTAATGCAGCCGAGTGTGCAGAAGAGGAGCTAGAAAAAGCAAGGCTCATAGGCCAAAAAAGCAAGCTCTAAAATCTATACTGAGACCGGTGTTTCAATAAGCGAGCTGATCAACAAAAATGGCCAGAATGCCAACAAGCAGTCCCTACAAAGAAAAATGACCCTCTACTAAGATGAGATACCAAGCAAACTCCTAAATAAGAGCTGGAGACCTCAACAAGCTGTATCCTTCGCAAGGTGATGAAATCCAAGTCGAACAATACAACATGAGAGACCAATATAAGAAGGATATCCCTCTACCGAAAGGGATCCTGGGTAAAAGATCCCTAGTAGAATAGATACTAAGCTACCTCGTTCATGACACGTCGGAAAAGGTTTTGGGCACTTCAGCCTTCCGAAGAAGACAACGATCGATGTTTCCTTAGGGCTAAGTGGAGTGCGGTATTCCACAGAGTCCGTCCGGTTCTCAATCTCGCGGCCGTTTAACCCCTGAAAGTTAGAAACAGTCAGGAGGCCCCTCCACAAACTAGCTGTGACCGTGTCAATAAGTACTAGAGGATTTTAGTTCCCTAAAGACAACGACTATGTCTCAGATGAAAATGACAAGGGGGAATTATTTTGATGCCTATCCCCGGTGTCCTACCTAACTACCAAATTCTTTTGATTTCCTCAAGTGAGGTTAAAGTTGGTTTGATTAGGGTGATTAATTTTAGTGGCTGTCTTACTCAATCAGGTAGTGGACGTGAAACTTGATGGTGTTATGACGACTCAAACCATGCAAATGAGAATGAATCACAAACAAGTCTTTGTCTTCGATGAAATCTAGCTAAGGTAAAGATAGAGGTTCTTCGATCAAATATGCATGAGATTTTTCACAAGCAATCAAAAACTAAAGTAAAATATTTTTTCTTTTTGATTTATAAACAAAGCCAAACTGAAGTAAACACTCTTTTCAATGCACTGATTCTACAATCTACAATGCTTCTACAATGAGAATTTCTGTGGCAAAATCAATGGTGCATTTCCCTATGCAAAATACTAATAGAATTTTTCAATTTAAACAACAAAATTGCTCTCAAATGATAACTTTTTGATTACTGAAAACGATAGAAATAATATGACTGTAAAATCTACAGGGTTCAGTAATAGAGAACAATGGTGTTGAGTTAGTTATGGTGAAAAAATCAAGTGAATGCAATCAAACTGGAAAGATGACCAATATTTCAAAAAATGCCACTAATTCAATCAACAATCAAGCTCACAAACTGGGTAATAAGCACACCATGCAGACTGGAAATTGACCAGGATGCTAACAGGCAACAGTAGATACTACCTAAGGCAGAGAGAGACTCAGGAAACCAAGCAAAGATAAAAAATTTAAAAACTTGCAGACACTACCGCGGGTAAAAGTCTGACTGGAGCGCGGCACTATGACAATACCGCTTTGGTACTAAGGACGAGAATGCGGTACTACCGCGCTAGAGGCAGTTCAGGGGGTGCAGTACTGTGGCAAGGTAAGGAAAAAGCGCAACTTGAGAAAAGAAAATGAAATTTTCAGGGTTGTTGCTGACCCAAGGGACTCAGTGATCAAACAGGGAGAATAATACAACGAGGAGGGGTGAATAAAGGTAAAAAAGGAGCAAGATTCAAACTGGTTTGAAGTGCAACAAAAACTCACAATCAAAAGATAAATGACAGTGAACTGAATCAATCAAGCAGTAATCAAAACCAGCGGAGTTGCCATTCTTGTTATGCGGAATTCTGCCCTACGGATAAGTCAAAACTCCCTTAACTTTAAAGTAGACTTTAAACTAACTCCAAAGCAAGAAACAAGTCAAAACAAATGCTACCTTGAATCTCTAGATCTAACAAATGTCTCAAGATTAAAATGCTAGAAAGAGTAGAAGAAGTTTAACTGACCTTCTATCCAAACGCTTGTCTTCGTAGTTGCTCCAATCTCCAAGCCCTCACAAATGAACCTGTCAAAATGGGACCAAGACACAAGAATGCACTATTCTCTAGCAACTTGAAACATGAGTTAGAATCTAAATCTATGAAAGATACAAATCATATCATTAAAACAGAATTAATACAAATGATTTGGGGAAACAAGACAAGTTATTCCATTACAACTTGAAGAATACTTACAAAAGTTGCTTGATGTCCAAGCCAATCCTCTAGCTCCAAGTGTCTTCTCCTCTAGCTATCTCCACAATGCTGTAAGACCACAAGTTTGGTACTCTCTAGAGTCCTCCCCTTTCCCAATGGAATGCCTCTCTTTTATAGTGAATGGTGAGGTTAACCAACAAGAGAGATGGGTGGATCTAAGGAGAGATAAGTGGATCAGTGTTTCTAATCGAAGGAGATGAGTTGAGATCGAATCAGGGACCCCAATATTCCATTATCTTCGAAAATACAAAATCCCACAAACCAAGGAAAAAAGGGCTAATAAAAGAGTACCGCGCCCTACAGTCTTAGCACAACGCGGTACTGCCACATTTTGGGGAAAAAGCATAGCGCGGTAGTGTCTAGTACCGCGTTTTGATAAATGAGCAAGGCGCGGTAGTGTGTGTAGATAAAGTCTTAGGTGGGTCAGAACTTGTCAGGGTAGATTCACCTTCAAGATTAACTCATCATCTGTCTCTTCTGGATGGTTTAGACAACAGGGGAAGTGTCGTCAACTCTGTTTGTGGTGGAGATGCGACACTGTGGAATATAGAGGTATAACATGAATTATGAGTGCCTCATGTGTTTTTTAACGAGCTTGATGAGGGTAACCAGATGCTCGGTATAACTCATCTCATAGATGAGTCCAATCCCAAATATTTTCCGAACCTAGGATAGGAGGGGTTCGTCCCATGACGGTCCCTTCAATGTGAAAATTTAACGAGTCCATAGAAGGAAAACTCGGTCGTCATTTCATATTTAGAGAGTTTGAAAAGAACTAAAGAAGACTCCAACGGTCCTTTTTCGTAAAGTTAGCCTCATCACCTGAAAAAGGGTAAAACAAAGCGGGAGAGGACTCTTCAGTCATGATTGGTTGGAGTCTTCCTTTTTCGTAATTAGTGCCCCCTAGTCCGAAAAAGGGGTAAACTATCACCAGGAAGACGACCATTCAAATACTTTAACAAGCGTGAATGCAAAAAGTTCACTTGGAAATCTTTTCAATTTTAGGGAGTCTGAAAAGAGCTTAACTATGGACTCCGGGGGGTGTCCTTTTCCATGGAAGTTTAACGAGCCCGGAAAAGTGATAAATCATAACTCAGTACTTGTTCTCGTGATTTGACGAGTACGAGAACAAATGAAGAGTAAACTCATCCTCATGGAATAATTACGACTTAACCAAAAACAATATGACAAATCATTCAAAGGAGTGTTCATACCTGTAATTACCGTTGGTAATGCGAGAAACGCTATAAAAGACCACTTTACGACTCCTGTACACTAGAGAAAGTGTCAAATAGTACCAAATATAATGACAAATGGTCGAAACTATAGTAAATGGTCCAAAAGCATCAAAATATTTGAAAAGGAATATTCCATTCCATTCTATAAATAGAAATATGGTCCAAAAATAGAAACATTGTTCAAATTGCCAATTTGGGTGGAGAAGTACCAATTTGGAGCCAAAACTTCCACTGCCGATTTTGGGAACTACGATCCGCCATTTCACCAACCGTCCGGACTAGGTAGGCCTAAATCTTGTCTTGCAAGTTTCCAGTGGTTTACTTTTTGCATTTTTGTTCCCTTTTTGAGTTTTTTGATGATTTGGGGAGGGGCCATTGCGCCCTCAGCTCGTCACAAGTGTCCCTTTCGGGACTTGCGATGAGGTTAAATCGTCGCAAGTCTCGAAAATAGGACCTGCGACGACATCGCCTTGTACTTGAAGGTGAGGTGCGACGGCGGAAACCCACAACTCAAACATCAAAAATATTTCAAAAAGTGAACTTGTGCCAGTTGGGAAAGGACATAACATGTTTTAAATGCTCCTTTTGGCAGGTTCCCAGCAAGCAGAGATGGTGCTAGAGTGGAGAGAGAGAGAACATGAGATAGAGGATGAGCAATCCACGAACGATCCACAATGTGTGGCTACTTTGTGAAACTGCGGGTTGCTCAAATTCTTTCAGATACAGGGGATGAGAGCCCAGATCCCATTCATGACACACATGCTACAGAGTTGGGATGAAACCCAACAATACTTTGTCATAGGTGAGCATATCATCAATATTGACATTGAGGACATATACTTTCTGATCGGTTTGTCCCGAAGGGGGGACGCTGTACAACTCACTGGGACACGGGCTAATGATCGTACAGCTGAGGACATGGTGTCACAACACTATGTTGCTACTTCTCGTCCTTCCAGTGGGAAGATACTCATCAGAGATGTGGTGAGTCGTCGACTGAGGATTATACTACTTACTATTACCAGGGTGGCAGGTAGCCAAGCTCCACATACGGCTACTCAGACTCAGATGTTATATGTGGAAGACTGTATGTCTCCCATGGTGTTCAACTGGTGCGAGGGTCTCCTCACAAACATCCGAGCTCAGTTGACCAAGTGTCGACGAGGGGATCTCAAGCAGTTTGGATACAGATCGATCATAGTTTCGTTCCTCTTGGAGCGGGTTCCTCTTCTGCGCCCGTAGGTGGTACTGGATGACAGGGATCTGAGAGATCCACACATGCTCAGATGGGCAGAGCTGATGACTCATCATGGTGGGGGTCCCATCATCACTTTTGGTCCCGATTTTTTCAGCTGGCTAGAGGTCCAAATGCTCATGGTTGAGGACTTTCCATATGGCGGTACGAACTTTCGAGAGGATCCCGACTTAGTGCTGCCAGAGGATGCAGCATGGGGTGATATCGGTAAGAACAAAACCTTTGTACTTTTTAGTTTTGTGAATTATATTATTTTTTTGATGTAGTGCTGACAAGTACTTTATATGTGTGTGCAGATGTGGGTCCCGTGCGACCATTAGGTCTCTCTCTTCTGGCGAGGAGAGACAGAGGTGGAGAGGCAGTGGTTCCTACAGGTGCTCATGCTGCCATCGAGGAGATGGAGGAGGTATATTGGAACCTATTTGGGATGACTGTGGAGGTACCAAAGCCAACCATCGATGACCTACCGAGGCCCATGCAGAGGTATGGGGTTGGAGCATCCGTGCGCTTCAACGCCCTGCTCCGCAAGGTGGCTCGTACTGTAGACTGCTTTCTCACCCAGCGTCAGAGAGCTGTTAGAGGCAGGGGTGGTGTACGGGTTAGGCGTCCATCATGATTGCACTTTCAGACTTGTATCGAGAGCTTCGAGGCCTCAGATTTTTTTACTTACTGAAAGCTATGATGCTTCATATTTTTGTGGAGACTCACTGAAATCCATCATGCTTCAAATTTTGTACCAGCACTACTTTTTGAGCGATTTATATATATATACATTATCGACGATTTATACATTATGTGTTCTTCAAATGATTAGTGATGTGATCTTGTTTATATGTTTGCTTCTGTACATTATATTTACATGTTATGAATGCTTTTACATATTATGATTATTATGTGTGTGCAATGTACCAATCCAGAATGAAATTGGCCATCGAGTCAGCAACTGTGTTCAACTCTCGTGGAATGTGCAGGTATTGAATAGATTGAAATGACCTTTCCAAGAGATGTACTCATCTGAAGAGACAGAGTAGGATGGGATCACGGATGGCGTATATCTGGTTCAAATGAGAAACCACTAATTGAGAATCCATGTGGATGACAACGTGGTTCATACCCAAGGAAATAGCATCAGTTAGGGTTCTGATTACTGCCTGATATTCTGTGGCATTGTTGGTCGCAAACCCTAGGCAACTTCCTCCTGAGCTAATGAGCTCACTTGTTGGGGAATATAGTACCCAGGCTGCCGAAGCAAGGTGAAGGGTATGCCAGTTGGCGCCATCCACAAATCCATAGCACGTTGCCATCTGCACACGCAGACAGAACATGGTATGAGAAGCGGAAACAAGATCAAAAGACACTTGAAAAGAAATGCATCACACCACACAAAAACACAAAAACACGCCATGTACAGTATATACAAGCAAGTCTATGCATGAGAGATCAAGCATAGTATCTCTTCAGGTAAATCCCATTGCGGGGTTCACCTAAAGAAATTTTGTCATAATCTTCAAGCTCGTAGGCACCTTTTTCCAACACACATTTTATAACGTAGGGTCCATGCCACATGGACTCGAACTTCCCAGCTCCTAGCTTATCGTGTTTCTGGTCATAAGTGAGGACCAGATCACCCTCGTTAAAGATACGAGGTTCAACCGATTTATCGTATTGGGTCTTGATGCATTTCTTATGCGCTTCATTAGCAAGAGTAGCATCACGGTGAGACTCGTCAAGTTGGGCTAGGTGTAAGAGACATTCTTCCTCAGCAGTAGTGTTAGGAAGAAGTTCGACCGTGAGCTGTAAAGATGGGATTTCGTACTCTATCGGTATAACAACCTCCAATCCATATACCAATTGGAAGGGAGTGAAGCCTGTGGTGGTTTTAATGGTAGTTCAATATGCCCATAATGCTGAAAAGAGAATATTATGCCAGTTGGATTTTTGTATCCCTACCATCCTTTGGATCATAGTTTTCAAGACCTTGTTAATTGCCTCGACCTGTCCATTGGATTGCGGGTAGTAGGGTGTTGAGTTTTCATGGCGAAAACCCAACCTATCGCTTAATTCAGCAACCATATGGTTCTAAAAGTGAGAACCATGATCGGTAACTATGGCCTGTGGAACTCCAAACCACGCTATCACATGATTAAACATGAAGAGTGCGGTGGTTTTTCCATCGTTTTGGTATGTAGGCATAGCCTCGGCCCACTTTGTGAAGTAATCCACAGCTATGATGATGTAACTATGCCCCCCGACTGAGGTAGGCTTACAACGCATAAAATTGATGCCTCATTTTGCAAATGGGCCAATGGAAATAACCAGATGTAGTGGGGCAGGATGAGTGCGCTTCTTCATGTGGAAGTGTTGGCAAAGATGACATTTTTTAACGGCCTCAATACAATATTTGAAGATAGTAGGCCAGTAATATCCTGCGTGCAAAATCTTCTGGGCTGTAGCCATCCCAGAGAGATGACTGCCACATGCCCTAGTGTGACAGTCATTCAAAACGCGTTCAGCCTCATCATGAGTGAGACAACGTAAAAGGACTGAATTGACGCCACGACGATACAAAGTATCATTGATGATTAAGTAATACTTTGCATGGTGACGAACCTTACGACAATCGTTGCGGGAAAGTTGAGGATCGAAGTGTTGGGTTTGAAGATAAAACAGAATATCTCCATACCAGGGGTCAGTTTTACTGATGAGAAACAATGATTCATATGGAAATGAGTCATTGTGCTCAACTTCTGCATCGGGACAGGGAAGGTTGCAAATAAGCTCGACAAACACCAAAGACTTCTTAGACTTAGATTTCTCAAAAAGAAGATCGAATTCTTGCAGTATTACGATCTAACGTGAATACTTTCCCCCAAGCACCTGACGTGTCAGTACGTGGTACATGGGGTTTGAGTCGGCAATGATAGTGGTGGTGCGGAGCAAGATGTAATGACGGAACTTCTGGACGAAAATGATTGTCGCGAAAGCAAGTTTTTCGACATGTGAGTATCTAGTTTCGAAGTTAGCTAGACCCTTACTTGCATAGTATATCACATGTTCCTAAGTGTTTTGATACTCCTATACCAAAACCATGGTGATAGTGGTAGCAGAAGCGGCGAGATATAAGATGTAATCTCGATAATAATTAGGCAGTTGGAGCAGAGGGGCATGCGTGATGGCATGTTTGATACTGTCAAAAGACTTTTGAGCTTGGTTGTCCCAAATGAACGGGAAGTCCTTCTTAAGCAGTCTCATATAGCCCTGAGTTTTCTTCACAAAATTGAACACAAAACGTCTGAGGTAAGTCGCCTTCCCTTGGAGACTTTGAAGTTCTGTAACATCAGTTGGGGGTGGTAGTTTGATGATGGCCTCCACCTTTAAGGGATCAATGTGGATCCCATCCTTCGAAACGATAAATCCTAAGAGGCGTCCAGACTCAACGCAAGAGATACACTTGTGAGGATTCAGATAGATTTGTACTGTCTGCATCTGAGGAAAATGGCCATTAGATGATCGATGTGGAACTCACGCTGCTTTGAATGGGCAGGGAGATCCTCTAAGTAGGGTTCCACAAATTCCTTAATATCGTGGAAGGCATACAACATAGCCCACTGAAACGTGGTGCCAACATTTTTAAGGCCAAATGGGAGCTTGTGATAAGCGAATGTGCCCCATGGGCAGATGAAAGTCGTCTTATGTTGGTCGGTTGGGTTGATCTCAATTTGGTTGTAACTAGAAAAGCCATCCATGAATGAGAAGATGATGCTTCCAACACAGTTGTCGATGATCTGGTCGATGAAGGGGGTCGAGTAGTTGTCTTTTGGACAAGCCCGATTAAGGTCCCGATAATCAACACAGACGCGAATGGTGCCCTGTTTTTTGTTCACAGGAACAACATTTGAGACCCAATCCGTCAATGGGACAGGATAGATAAAGCCAGCCTTTAAGAGCTTTTCAATTTCTGCCTTTATTGTCGTAGTCTTCCAGGGGTGTACCGGTCGCAACTTTTGACATACAGGTTTGATGTCGGGATAGGTTTTTATCTCGTGAGAAACAATCGCAGGGTCTATCCCAGGAATCTCCTCATAGGACCAAGCAAACACGCCTTGAAATTGCTTGAACAAGGCCGTGCTAATAGCGATTTCTTCAGGGGAACACTTTTGACCTATGCGAATGTGTTCCACTATACCTGGTTTCACTGAGATGTCTACCTCAGTAGTTGGCTCAATGTTAGCCAAGTTGCTCTCCGTGTCTGGAAGACATGTGAGGATGGGAAAATGAGGGGATGGGTAGATATCCGGTGAAAAGAGGGTATGAATGTTGTTCTTTACGTACTCCCATGGAGGAAGAAAATATGACCTGTGATGAAGATCATCCCACGGACTGTCGTCCACATTCATTACTTCCATGATGGACTCATCTGAATGAAAAGTCTGAAGTAAGAGATCGGATAGAGAGGGTTCCCATCGTAGAGAACAGGAAGGAGGGTCCATGGATGGACGGTCCTCCGGTTCTGTTTGGATAGCCTCATAAATACGTTCAGCGGGTGAAAGAGGCATCGTGTCTCCAAACAAGTGTGTTTTGGTTTCAGCCGGTACAAGCCGAGCATTGTTTGAGTGAGATAAAATATCAGTGGAGATCATGTTCACCATGGCAACATGATTAGGGGGGTCCGCGGTTGGAAAAACTCCCATGAGAGATGAATCTTTCAAAAGGCCAAACCCTACACTCTCATACTGGTTTGACGTATGTCCAATGGAAGGAACATGGTCACCAGGATGAGTAGTGGCATACGGCGTACAAAAATATAACTGGTCGATGGTAACAATTCGTCCTTGGTGGGGGAATTGTACTGTGCGGAAGATTGAAGAGGCTACCGCCTGCATGGTATAAAACCAATTGTGACCAAGCAAGAGATTATAATCTAACGGGGCCGAGACCAATTCCACGTTAATGGTTATGGTCTTTCTGCCCAACTCAACTGCAAGAGCTTGTAAGAGCCCATGAGTTTGAAAGCCACGCCCGTCGAATGCTTTCAACGTGGTAGGAGAAAGATTCAATTCAGGGGAGCCAATGGCTCTCCAACAAGCGATGGACATGACAGACATGGAGGCTCCTTTGTCCAAAAGAGTGCAATGGAAAATCTTCCCACCAAGGTTCGCAGTAAATTGGAACGCGAGCTGGTGTGAGAGCCTCGACTTAAGGTTGTCAAGACGAAGCATGATGGTGTTCGAGGAATCTGGGTCAACTGCACCAATAGCTGCAAGGAGAGTTCTGCGTTGATTGGGACAATTCTGCAAAACTTCCAGGGTGGACATGGCACAAGGAGCTTGGGCCAAGTCCTCTATGATATTGTAATTTTGTGTCGCGCGAGCATTGGGATTGAAAACAACTTTTCGAATCGTACTCTTGGGCAGACGCAATATCGAATCTAAAGAGGGTCTCTCTATGGTGAGAGAGGTTGATGGTATAGTGACATCAGGTAATGAGTCGGAAGCTTTTTCAGTATTAATTCTGGTGGGTTCCTTCGAAGGGACCTATTCGTAAGATCGTGAGCGAGTATTTAAATTGATCGCCTCGTTACGCAACATGAGAACATGCGCGGTATTGGATGGTTCCCCCTGGGCTGGGGGGGTTTGAGAAATCATCTGCTGATTTTGAGTAGGAAACAGATCGTTGAGGACTGCGGGAGTCGGTTTACCCCTAAGAAACTTCTTAACTTCATCTCTATGGGGACACTCTTTGGAGAAATTATCTTGTCCACACAGTAAGCAAGGATACTTCAGTTTCCTTTTCTACTTAGTATCTTTGGGAGTGCTCTTAGTTTTCTGCTGGGAAGAAGACTTCTTGGGTTTCCCTTTGTTCTTCTTTTTTCCATTAAACTTCTAGGATGAAGCTGATTGAATAGAATTCACCTCTTCAGTTACAGCAGGAGGAGTGGACTTATCGATGCTGTATCCAACCGGAGCTGGGTTGGATGATCCAACAGTGCTAATAGCAGGCTGGGTGGTAAGGGAACCAATGATACCATTAGCTTGGGGTCCCTTATGTGGTTTGGTGGGATCGTTAACATCCCGAGGTGCGTTAGGAAAAATATTGAACAGAGTGCCAGACTGGGTGTAGACCAAGTCTAACAGATGAGCACTTGCGATGGCTTGTTCTTTGGTGACAGCACCTCGCATGGCTACATCTTTTGCTATGACAGGATGGAGTGACTTTGTAAACTAGTTTGCTAGGAGCTGATCTGGAATGGGAGCTTTAATAAGACGTCGTCTGCTTTGCCACTCGTGGATATGATCTGAAACGTGAGTGGTGGTATTATGATGGAGCGAGGTTAAAAGCTCAGTACCAGTCTCATACCGTATAGGCAGTTGGAAATGCGTCAAAAAGTTCATAGCAAGAGAGCCAAAGTCAGGAAAAGAGTGTGGTGGCAACTCAATGTACCACTTGGTAGCAGAACCGGTGAGAGTCCTTTGGAACAATCTAAGACAAATTGAATTGTCCATTAAGGAATTAGATGAACACCATAAATGGTATGTCATCACATGGTTCTTGGGGTCTTCACCCAGCTTGCTGTCAAACTTGGGGATATCAGACAGAAGTTTCACTGGAATCGGTGGCTAGTTAGATCCATGGTAAATGGGATCGTTGGTTAAACGAGAGAGGTTAGGTAGGTCCAAAGTATCCAAAAAGGGCAGCTGTGGATTAGGCTGCGCGTATTGATAATACGGATATGGCATGTAAGGACTGAACTGACCGTAAGGTGTACCAAGATAAAACTGACCGTAGGGGGGTGTGCCGCCCGGACCATAAGGAGGTCCACCACCATAAGGTGGTCCATTCCAATAGGGTGGGGGTCCACCTCCACCTCCGGGAGGGGGTGGAGGTCTGCCGCCACCACCGGGAGGAGGTGGGGGTCCATAAATGTAATAAGGTGGCCCACCTCCACCTCTGCCTGGAGGGGGTAGTGGACCACTTCCACTTCCAGATGGGTGGGGGCCCCCACTGCCTCCACTGCCGGAAGGATGAGGGTTTCCGCCACTAGCACTGCCACCAGGGTAATTAGGTCCTCCACCGCCTTCGCCTGGAGGGGGAGGTGGACCACCGCCGCCACCTGAAGGAAAATGTCCTCCTCCACCATGATAAGGTGGTCCACCACCTCCTCCACCTGGAGGAGGTGGTGTACCATTCCCGCCACCACCTGAGGGGTGAGGGGCGTTGTAGGTAAAATGGGGTCGACCTCCGCCAACATTAGGTGGGGGCCCACCGCCTCCAACAGGAGGTGGGGGAGGACCGATCGAGGGTGGTGGTCCTTGAGGGATAGTCGATTGAGGTCCATGTTTCAACACAGGTTGTTTCCCCCATAGAGTGTATGGATTCCGGGGATAAGGTATCCCGTATGGCGCGTTTCCGGGATTAGGTTGGCCCGTCACAGGGTTAATAGAACCTGGATACGCTTGACTCCGTGAGGGTTGGGTTACATTTGACGGCCCTCCAACATGAGATAATCCCGTGGTGGATGGTCTAGCGGGTTGGGTAGGTCCAACGGATGGCCCGTTGGGGACTCCACCAATGATTTGGTTAGGAAACGAGGGTTTCCACCCAGCCACAATAGGTTGACCACTATTCAAAGGTTGAACCAACATGGGTTGTTGACTAGCTACTGTGGTAATAACATTACCAATAAGATAATCCGTAGGAATGGAATACCCTCCTCTCAAATTTTGAGGTGGGGGAGGGACTGGTAAAGTAACCGTGGTAGTGACAGGTGTGTTGGATTGTTGTCCTTCCACCGGTTGGTTCACTTGAAGTGCAGGACTGGACTCTTGCGAGGGTTGACCAGTCTCATTAGTGGTCACATGGTGGGGTGCTTCAGGTGATCCGAAAGATATCAGATGAACTGGGGTGTTTTTGTTGTTAGGTCGTAGTTGGAAATGACGATTATGGAACTCTTCAAAGTGTAATTTGAGACTTTGTCTTCGAAGCTCATCACCCTTAACGCGTAACTATTCCAAATGTTCATGGATGGGGCCAAAAATTTTGGCAGGGTCAGGCCTATAGTAAGGCCTAGTGAACTCTGGAGTTGTCCAGTTAGGTGGGGATGAGATGGCAAAATGAGCCATTGGGTGGTCTGTAGAAGATGTCCAATAAGTTGCTGAAGGACCAACAGCTACTGTAGGGTCGTCCTGGGGTCGGTTTATCCATTCCAATGATCCAGGTTCTCCCAGGATGATGGGAGGAAGGTCATGTGAAGTGGGGGTGTGTGATTCTTAATCCTGCGTGGGATGAGAGGTAGGTGAATCTGGTGGAAACAAATGCCCGCCAATATTCAAGGCGGGGTTCCCTACTTTAGTAACTACGACCGCGTTACGCTAATCCATTCTTACCCTCGAAATAACCTCCGGATTAAGGGGAAATTCGGGTGGAAAGTTCAAGATCCTACGGGACCTTCTCTAGGGAAAATCCACCAGAGTATCAGGAAAATCAGCCAAAAAAGGTCGAAACAACGTTTCTCCTAAAAGAAAAGCAGTCCAAGAAAACCTACTCAAACTAAGGCAACAAACAAACTTGTGTGATAGAGTGGATTCAAAAGTCTGGAACCTCATGGGATTATCAAGGCATCGCAAACCACAATATACTGTAGGGTCTAACAGTATGACGCGACAAGGAGGATTGGGACCGTACCCTTTTCGGCATACCCGACTACCTAGACAGGACATGCGTGCTAATCTCCTCGAGTGCTGTTCTCGGTGTATTACTTTTCCAAGACGACCAAATGGTTAACTCGGTTGGTTTCAGGAATCCTAATGGTGTATCCCGATATACGCAAGGTATGTGGGAGCTCAAATCCGTAGTGGTGCTGTCTAATGCACAACAGTTGGCACGAGACCTTCCGATATACATGTCGAGTACATGATACACCCTTCGATATGCGCCAAGTATGGATTATGGTACTTGGTGGGTACGTGAAGGAGCTCGATATACCGATGTACGTGGAAGACTACAATACCCTTGGACTACAATGCTGGCAAGTAACGACAACTGCCACACTTAACGACGCTGGAACACGTCTTTAACTTACACACAAGTTACTAAAATTTTTACCTAGTTCTACCGTTAATTTTATCTTGGACGGTTAGGTGAATGCATGAGGTGAGTACATAATCGGAAGCATAATGCAAGTCCTAGCTACATGCACGGAATATTCTTTTCTTTCGATGAATTCTACCTATGGTAAGGAGAAAGCTTTTTCCAATGGTATTGCCAAACAAACTCAATGCAACACAATTCCCAATGCAAACAAATTTGACAATGAAAGTACTCTTTTCTTTTTCAACGAAACACACAAACATACACAACACTACTGTCCAAATCAAAGTATTTTTTCTCTTTTCTTTTCTTTTTCAAATCAAAACAACACTAAGTAATTAAATGAGAGGATTCTGAAACGAAAATGCAAGCTTTTCACTTTCTCTTTTCAATGATCTAAAGACAAAAATAAAATAAAAATGCACCTATCTTTCCCTAACATGGAAACAACTTTTGAAAAAAAATGAAATGTACTAGAGCTCTTCAAGAAGATGAATAATTCATAATTCAAGAAAAACACAATTAATCATATTTCCATTCATCTTTTCCAAAACATTCCAATATGCAACGATCTTTCTTCAATAATTTTTGAGAAACAATGGGAAAGGACCACTTTTAATCTTTCAATGGATGTACCAAAGTACTAAACTTGAATACAACTTTGCTTTTATATCTAAATGATTGAGAAGAAAATGTTACTTGCGGCACTCACACACTCAGAAAACTCAAGAAAAGACAAGCACTCAACCAAGCAGAAATGACACTCTTAACTCAAAATCAATCAGCAGCAAGAAAACTAAGCAAGAAAAGCTCAAAATAAAAATAGATGAGGTTTGGAAGGTGATCCAATGCATTGATCAGATCAGGGATGGAAGGAAGGGAATGAAAGAGTGAATGGATGAAGGTGGGGGAGGAAAAAGTATCCACCACTACCGATTTCAAACTCGTCCAAAGCGGAATCCAAAGTCAATCCAAACAAACCAAACTCTCAACACACAAACCAAAATGGGATCTCTGACTGAATGTTGCAGCACAGAGGGAGTTCATACACTAAAACAAAGCTCAGACTGAAAAACAAGAGGGTGGATGCCTGCATGCTAAGTCTCGACCGATCGGAGCACTCTAGCTTTGCAGACAGTGTGATGTCGCAGTTTACCGACACGGGAGATGCGACGATGTCACAGTCTACTAATACACAGGACGCGGCGAGCAAGCAACAGTCAAAGAACAAAGACACAGAAAAACATAGTGTCGCTCTGTTTTCACTACCTAGGTGCGACAGGCGAGTTCTAGATTAAAAAATGAATCAGATCTCATGATAATGAACCACCAACAAGTTTGAAACTGAGTTATACAAACTCAAAGGAAGAAGATCAGGATCTTCAATGTGAAGATCTGACAATGGAATCAATCCTAAGAAGGAAAAAAAAATGGCAAAAATGACAACAAGGCTTGTGACAAGTAATCAACTGAAAAATGAATCAGATTAACGATCACTAAACAAGAATACTCCCTAGTGGAGTCGCCAAATTTGTTACCGGACAATCCACTCGACCGGAGGCGAGCTGGATCTCCCTAGCTCAATGCGAGTCTAGAACAAATAGAACAGACTACAAACACATTTCCTATATCTACTTAAGGATCAAGGACAAGATGTATTACCTCTTTGATTCGCTATCCTTTCTCCCGAATGTTGTTCCACGTCCCACGATTGTCAGATCCAAGCTGCAAGACCTGTCAAGACACAGAAAAGAGAAATGAGTAAAGAGCATCTATACAATAAGATATCTATGTAAACAGTTAAGTAGGTAAACAACACAACATCATCACACATCAAGAACGATATTGGTGGAAAGCATTTGTATTACTGCAAATAGAGGAGTACATGATAGAGATATAGAATCACAACCAATGACTTAACGTAGTAGACCTTCTCCACACAAGCCAATTGCCAAGCCCTTCCAAGGAAGCATGAATTCTCCAAGAGGTGAGTGAGGGTGTCTAAGAGAGATTTCACCAGCATGTAGATACCATAGTCTTCCTCCCTTTGGTATGGGAGTGAGCCTCATATATATAGGACTAAGTGGATGATATTTTGGATAGGATAGGTTGAGAGATGGTAGGAGAGAGATAGGGGATCTTCCCAATAAGTTAGGGGTCGAGTACCAGCTCTCCAAGAGATCAGGGATAAGTCCCCAAATGGGCAAGCTTCGAGAAAGATCTCGAAATGGCTATTTTTTCCCATTAACAGACCTCGTCGCACTCTGTTATGGAGCAACTTGCGACATCGCATGTTTCTAGTGTGCAACTTGCGACGACCTCTCAAAAGGTTGTACAAAATGAGTACAAGTCCTCCTAAATGAACACTTGGTCCAGGTGACTTCAGGGATGTATACACTAAATCATGATGATGGGTAGATTTTAGGTGTAACACCTAGAAGAAAAAGAGCCTCTTGCTATTCATATTATGAATCGAAGAAACTACACATATTCTTGTCCATAAAAGTCAATGATCCTGATAATAATTTGTTACATGTGAAACATAATTGTCTCCCAAATGGACACTATTCCCAGTGAGCTTTCTCGACTTCTGAATTCTGACTTCCGACAAGAAGGATTAGTCATCCCTTCGTTTAGTAGATACTTGTGAACACCTGTATCCAGGAATTCATGTGTATCCAAAATGGTCAACAGAAGAAAGATTGTCCAACCCTTCTTGCAGTCTAGAACTATTATGAAAATAATGTTGGGCAGAAGAAGGGTCGGCCGCCCCTTCATTTATTAGGGAATTGTAACAATACTCATCCTATGAATGCTAGGCCGCCAATTCATCTATATCCAGAATGGTGAACACTGGAAAAATAATGAGCATAAGAAGGGTTGTCTGACACTTCATTTAAGAGAGAAATGTAAAAATATTTAATCTATGAAGGCTGTGACGAAAATTCCCGACTTTTGACTTCTGTAGTAAATAGTAGGGATTTGTACATTGGATAAGTTATAACATATAAACAATATTTATCCAGACTTGTGACAAGAAAGATCGGTCGCCCCTTCATTTAGTAGAGAAGTGTGAACACCTATATTCAACAATTCACCTGTATCTAGAATGGTGAACACAAGAAGGATTGACCGACCCTTTTTGTAGTCTAGAACTATTATGAAAAGAATAATGGGTAGAAGAAGGGTCGGTCGCCCCTTGATTTATGAGTGAATTGTGCAAATATCTCAAAGTGGGGTTTTATGATTGATGTTTTTCATTCTCACATTTGCATGCTTTGATCTCAATAAAAAAGTTTAAATAACACTTGTTTTTATGTATTTTCATGATTTGCGGGAGGCCTTGTTTTTCTTGGAAAAACATCGTTTCCGCAATCCCGCAATCTGCATTATTTGTGAGTTTTAATTTCTTGCTTCAGCATTTTCTCAACCTGCAATGCGGATTGCAGAAGTCGAAAAGCGTTTGATCAATAAAAATCATATTTTCGGTTCCGCCTTTTCGCATTCTGCAATGAGGATTGCGGAAAGTGGAAACCAAAATTTAAAAAAAATAAAATTTCATCGCCCTTTCTGAACCCGCAAATATATTGCGGATACCTAAATTTCTTAAAAACGTTCCCGCAATTCCGCAATCCCGCAACCCGCATTGCGGATTGCAGGAAGATCGAATTTACAAGCGAAATATTTCATTGGCCCTTCTGATATCATCCTGTAAATAGGTTGAAGTCTCACCCGAAGTGAATATGGGGTGTTAGAGCATCAAGCTTCTATAATCATGGCGATTGGGACATTGGCTAAGTTATAACATATAAATTTTTTTTATCCCGACTTTCGACATCTGACAAGAAGGATCGACTGCCCCTTCGTTTAGTAGAGAATTGTGAATTCACCTGTATCCAGAATGGTGAACACAAGAAGGATCGAATGAACCTTCTTGTAGTCTACAACTATTATGAACAAAATACTGGGCACAAGAAGTGTCATCCTACCCTTCATTTATGAGGGAATTGTAAAAATATTCAACCTTTGAAGGCTAGGATGTCAATTCATGTATATGCAAAATGGTGAACACAGAAAGAATATTGAGAACAATAAGGTTCATCCGACCCTTCATTCACGAGAAAAATGAAGACACAAAAAAACTCCTTTCACTGGTCCCTTCAGAATCAACTTGTAAACAGGTTGAAGACTCATCCGAAGCGAATATGGGGGGTTACAAAATCAAGCTTCTATAACCATGGCGATGCGCAGAAGTGGTTACCATCTTCACTTAACGTTCTATTTAATATCTACTAATGGGATAGAATAACAGATGACTTCGCACTTCACAACTATCACAGTATACAGAACAACATTGAATCTCTATTGTATTTACCAGTTAGCTACGAATTCATTAAACTAAGTGTTTCATCTTCACAATCACGCACTTGTATTCCAATTACTCAATGTGTGATTACCATTCACATACATATGAAAGTAAATACATAAACTCGCATAAAATCGTATACAACACATGTCATAAAATCATATACATAATCACACTGATTTACGCGGTTCACCCCATGTGGGAGCTACATACACAAGAACTATTCTTTTATTATCTCAAAAGCGTAACGATACTAGTCCGTGCAATCAATTGCAGACTCTTCTCTACAATCAAAGAAGAGTCGGCTGCCCCTTCTTGCAGCCTAGAACTATTATGGAAATAATACTTGGGAAAAGAAGGGTCGGCTGCACCTTCAATTATGAGAGAAATGTAAAAATATTTAATCTACTGAGGCTGGGCTAGCAATTCCCGACTTCTGAATTCCACAGTAAATAGTAGGGATCGAGAAATTGGCTAAGTTATAACATAGAAACAATATTGATCCCGTCTTCCGACTTCCGACAAGAAGGATCATCTGCCCCTTCTATGATGATCACTCCTTCTATGATCGATCCTATCTCAAATGACTATATAAAATGTGCATTCGATCTCTCATGGATAATGCTAACATATTTGTTCTTAATCAATCAATTGATTTTGAAAATGAGAGGTCATTCCTTATCCATCGATCGTTAGCATGAACATTTGCAAGTATACATTTAATATTAAAACACTAATTTATAATTATAAACATTGTATGCATTCTTATATTAACTACTTAATATTTACTCTTTTGCAAATAAAGCATGCCTGCATTGTTGAGCCTTAGTCAATACCAGGGAATCTCGTTCATTAAATTGTTAAAAGATCAAAACCTTGGTTTTTTCAAGCATGGATGGTATGTTGAGATGGATGAACCAGATAATTTGTACCCGGATTTATATCTATTCTCCTTGGATGAGGATGGAGCTCCAACTCAAGCTGGAATATTGACATATGCGGATCCCATTTTTGACGAATTATTTCGTTTTCAAGTTGAAGTGGTCGAGAGAGACCTGTGTTTCCTTCTACAGGTTGATCTTATGGTTTGTAATTTTCAACCATATCTAATGAAAAGTGGTCCCGATTCAGATACGGTTTCCTGTGCGAAGCAAGGGTGGGGTTTTCCCTCATATGATGTTTCTAATCGGGCCAGAATTAATACCATGTCATCTTTGAAGAAAGGAATTTTGTCGGTATGGAAGAAAAGAATCATGGTTGCGAAAACTTCGTTTGTATTGCATTAAAGGAATATTGAAAAGAAGTTGACAAATGCACGCCATGAAAATATTCTTATCTACCTTAGAAGAACATTTCTCCATCATCTTGAAAAAGATGTGGACAAATATTTCTTCAAACTACTCAAATCAAAACCTTCCAAAGCGATGATGAGGAAAGTGACTAAGAGATTCAAAAGTTCAAAAGAAGTTCAACAAGAGCAGATCAAATACTTTTTGTTCAATGAGAATTTTTTTTCTATTGACGTAACATTATGTGTTGTTGCGCCTCCGCAGTTACAATATCGAAAAGTTGATGTGGAGGTCATGCAATATGGTTGTATCTCTTCTCCATACATTTACAACAACATTGAGAGATGTTGTTCTATTGCCTTTCGATAAGGAGACCACATTGGGATTTCTTCTTGTAAATGAGGACGAAATTAATTTTCCTTCAGTAAATTTTTATATATTGGATGGGAAGCATACTATTTTTGCGCAGAAAAAAATCATTGAAAATGAGAAATATGAATCGGTCCATTCAAGGTATCGGCATCGAACAACTCGTCTTATACATAAAGATGTTCCTCAACACATTATCAACAAATTATGCAAACAACAAAATTTCTTAAATAAGGAATTTACAGACACCATTCATTTCTCAAGTTGTAAAAGCAAGGGAGAAATGGATATCCTCCGATAGGCCACCCATCTCGGGAAAGGGGAACGTTTCTAGTGATGCTTGGAAGGTATAGAATTTTTCGTCTTATCAATCAAAGTATTTAGATTGCTTCATGTGTTATGAAAAAAGAAAATTAAATATTATCTTCAATTTTATATGTTTGTAGTCTTTCCAAGCTGAATGTATGGATATATTTGTTGTTCAAACAAAGGACTGCCTTAAAGACAATCCGACTCTTTTTTTGACATCAGATGGACTATGGAGATAATGGATGTCTGTATTCGAGCTTTACAAAAGTGGTTCCTTGCCATGCTCACCCAAGAGCATCACTTAGGTTGATTTTGTTCAAAATAAAATAAAGAATCATGGATCTAATTTTTTTAGACCATTGCGTGATCTTGATGAAGATGAATTGACCGTTGTGGCAGACAATATAATCAATGGATCGGTTTGGCTGAGCACATCAGTCGACAACAACGTTTGCGCATAGACTTTATATCAATATTGCAAGCGAATCAAGGATGAAAGGTCAACCAAGCATTTGATCGTTGAATATTTCAAATTTCATGATGTTCAAACTGTTCGATCACAGATTATCATTGACCATAATGTCATTGAAATCTATAAAATTGCACCAAGTCATTTCCAACAACTGTGCAGTATTTTAGGCTCCGAAAAGCAAGCAAAATCTCCGAGTAAAAAGAGAAAGAAAGAATCTAAAAAGGATAATGGTACCAAATTACCAAATGATGTTGAGAAAATATTGAATATATATATAAATAAAGAGGGGATGGGTATGTCCATTGACGACGTCAAAGATAGTTCACAGTTTGCTTGTCAATGTTGTTATCCTGCATCTTTGGTCAACGCACTAAGATCCATTGAATTTTTTGGTGCGGCAATCAACTGTGAATTTGTTGTTGTTGATATGTGTAATTGTCATAGTCCCTGAACAAAAGAAGATATTCTTGCATTGTTGTACTAATTAGAAACAAATGAAGCGGCATGCACGTGTATATTTTTAGCTGATATGGAAAAATCTTGTATGATTTCTAAAGCTTTCACACTTTTCAGCAAGAAAAAAAAAGGTAACATAGAATCCTACCAAGGGAGTTTATAGAGATTTCTCCAAGGACTTGTTTATATGATTCTCTATTATATAGTGTTGGAGCATTGGAAGGCATGAAGATAATTTGTCCACTTTTCAAATGGATATGGATTGGAAGGATGAGGGCCTACCAAATATTGATTTACCTTTTCCCAAGGTTAACAACGATAGTTCGAGAAGCCATGTTTTTGCAAAAGAAAGGACACAGGAATTCTGGGATCACATAGTTTCTAGACTGGTCTCTTCTCGAGCTACAGTTCTTTCGTTGTACGTAGGAGGTAAATTTCTTTGTTCGTTGATCAGGTCGCCAGATAGAATAGTTATTTCTATTGTGGAGATAGTACAACAGGAGCTATTTATGAACAATTTCTATCATGAATTAGGTATAAAACATGGTATTTGTATTAACATTTTGAGATGTCTTCTTTCATTCTATTTTACTTTTCTCAGTCAGTAATGTTCAATAACTTCTTCAAATTCCTATTCTACTATAGCTTCAAATAAAGATCACACTCAGGTATCATCTAATCAAATTATACTATCCGATGACGACATTGAATGTGATAGAGAATCCACAAAGAACTACCAAACTGGAGAACAAGATGGACAAGAATGTAAAAAATTATTTTTTAAAGATCGTGTTTAAATTAACTAAATTATGAAAGGGGATAGTGACCTTGAATACTTGCAAAAAATTATATAAAATGTTTACGTGCAAATTTCCAGGTCAAGATGATTGTATTGCTATTCAACATGTGGATCATCCACAACTAGATCTGGCATCGACGATGTCCGTGGATATTAGGCAAAAAATTGTTCGGATATCCACATCATCATTTTCAGGACCTTGCATGCAATTAGGGTTTGCATGCAAACTCTAGAGTTTGCATGCATCCCAGTCACCAGGTTGATGCCTCCAACACCTTACCCACCTTATTCTAGCACCCGGGAGCTTCTTACATCAGTTCTTTAGCCCTCCTAGTCATGAAGGCACCCACTTCTCACCTATTGCCAGAGAAGGGCGTACTTCTTCACCTACCACCTCAGTTTACACTCAGTTAGCTCTGATTCTCCCTTATTTGAGGCTAGTTTCACTCCCGACTGATTGTTTCACTCCGTTGGACCTCCAGATTGACTAGATGACTTGTTCTGACTTCAGTTAAGCCTCCCATGCACCCTCCACTAAGCCTCCTTCCCTATATCAGTGCTACACACTTCAGTTACACTTGTTACACTCAATTAGACTTAGATTGACACTTGGATGACTGGTTCTTGTGCATTGATGACCACCACTGATTGATGATGAGGACTCCTAGTTGGAGCCAAGCTACACCATTTAGTAATTCGAATGACCTTCTTAGTCAATTCGAATTGCTCATTCATTGTTACTGTATTGTATTGTAATTATTCACCCTCATTGGGATATTGAGCACTGATGCATGCTTTGCACAGTTTTACACCATTTTTTTGAGTTTCATCTATTGTGATTGATTTACTTGTTCATTAGATCTGCTGTGACTAATTTTACATGGTATCATAGCCATTGCAGGGACAAGATTTCTTTTCTACAGGTGATCTACAAGGATATTTGAGTGAATTTACTCAAAATTACAAAGTTTTGGCATGAAAGATCTCAAGAGCATTCGCTTTTGTGCATGCAAAGCTTGAAAATACTTCCAATACCACTCCAGAAGCTTGAGTTTCCAATAAATCCTGGAATTGATACATTGGACCCATTCAACATTGCTTGATCTCCAATCCCAGGTGTGATGCAACTCTAAAAGGGTGGATTGTTCGACCCACGGGTGCTTCACTAGAAAGCAATATAATACCACGTTCATTCATATTGCAGTATTAAATATTCATGAAAACCTAAAAAGTATATTGCTTATATATTAAGGGGCAAAGGGTTTTTTTTTTATTTAATGTAACAATACAAAAATATTTTGGGGTCTTGTTTATATGGGCAGGACGACAAATATCCGCCAAATGGAGATGGAGGGATCACAACCAGATGAGAAATCGGGTTGGGGCAAGGCTCGGGCTTACCAGTGCATATGGAAATCGTGTCTTGAGGCATGCTTGAGGCCAAGGGGTTTCGTGGTGAAGTGGGTTTCCAGTCGATCATAGTCGAGAGACAGTGGTCATTGACAACCAATTATTACTAATAGCACTCATCCAGTTGTTACCAATATCGTTGGGAGGCTCTAAGCCTCCAGGGCCTGTTATAGGCCCTCGATAGGCCTTAGGGGCTTTAATACCAAACCACTCGTTCCTATTACAGGCCTTGGAAGGTTTAATCATCCTCCTAGAGCTTGTTACAGGACCTGGGGGCTTGGATACCTAGCCCACAACAGGTTTAGTCAGCGATTGGGGAAATGTAACATGCAATATAAATGTTGTACTATGTGCATTGGCTCTAGTGACATACAAGAAGTGATCTCCTATATCTTCATTAGACCATTAGATATTGTAAATCATAATGATATGTCGTTGAGTAATTGCATTGTGGGTGAAGTAATGTGCATCCACAATATACATCGAAAGAAGCAAGGTGCATTGTAGAATGCATGTGGGGTCATAAAAGGGGTATCATATCAATATACTAGGTAGAAATATAAAGGGGCATAAAAAATGTTAATGAAAAAATTGATACATACAATATCTAGTGAAAATAAGTTTTTTTTTTAAATTGGGAAGGCATATTGGGAGGGGGTTAAAAAACGATTTTGGAAGGTATTTTTCAATATTTAGTGAAATTAGGGGTATTTTTTCATATGCCACGAACGAACGTGCTATGATAGCGGTTTATTGAGTGAAGCCCCCATGGTTCGACCTCACTGTTCTTGTATTGATTGTGATTTGCAGGTTATTGTCTCCTTCAATTGCATTCGCTACCTTGCTTTGGCAAGTCTTTTTACATCAAAGTGCACTCACTCCTAGCAATGGAATACTCTTCTTCAAAGCCTATCCTCACCCCTTTCAATTATTTTGATTGGAAAGAAGATATGGAGATCATGTTACGTTCAAAAGGATATTATAGAGTCACCATTGGCCTCGAATTGGAGCCAAGCACATTGTCAGAAAGAACAAAACACTACAACAAGCTTGATGAAGCTTATGGTCTTCTTTGCCTCTCTATTTCCAAAGATCTTCACTTCCATATCAGTGGATTGAAGACTCCAAAAGCTATATGGGAGCAACTTGAAACACTTTTTGGCAAGCAGGACGAGCTTAGGGATTTTCAGTTAGAGAATGAATTGATTGCTCTTAGTCCTGAGAATTTCGAGACCATCAATGAGTTTTTCACAAAATTCAAGCACTTGAAATTGAAGTTGAAGAACAGTGGAGTTATCAAAGAGGATAATCAATTGATCCTCTCTATTCTCACCAAGCTTGGTAAGGACTATTCGGTATTTGTCTCTACTTTCAATTCCGGTCGGCTAACTACCCCGAATTGGAAGATGCCTACCTTGAATGCCTTCATTGAGTCCGTCACAAAAGAGCATGATAAGTTGATTCAAATGGGGTCCATAAACTCCAAAGATTCATCCCTATTTGTTCAAGGACCCAAGAACTCGAATGGTAAAGGAAAGCAAAAGAAAGAGAAGCCCAAATTTGAACCGCACAAGCAAAGAGAGAAAGGAAAGTAGACGGATGCACCATCCAGTTCGAAGTTCAAACAAAAGGGCAAAGAGGGTAAGGAAAAATATAAATGTACTTATTGCAATCGTGGATTTCATCCTGAAAGTTCATGCATGAAGAAGACTATAGATCAAATGGCCCTCCTTTTGGAAAATAACAACATAACTCTTCTGATGGTGCAAGGAAGGAGCATAGGAATGATGATCATGAAAGAGGACAAGCACTCATGGAAACTGTTTCGAAGCCCACTACTCTTTTGATAGATTCGGGTGCCTCGAATCATATGGCTGCAAATATTGATTCTTTTTCTTCATTCAATCCAAACAGATCCATCCCCATCCATTTGGGAGATGACTCAAAAATTTCTTCAAAGGGCAAAGGTACAATCCATGTAGATCGTGGAAGCTTTCATAATGTTCTCTATGTGCCTTCCTTGGCTTCAAATATTCTTTCTGTGTATCAAATGACACACACTAGTGAACTGAAGCAAGTTACATTCAGCCCTAATACAGTTGAAATTTTTGATATCAAAAGTGGAAGACTTATTGCAGTCGGAAAGGCGAACCACACTGCAAAATGCTATGAGTTTTCACACTTTATTCCGCTTGCAAAGCCCACTGCTCTTCGCACACATGGTAATGAGGTTAGTAGGATTTGGCATGAAATATTTGGACATCTTAATTATAAGTATTTTCTGTTGTTATCAAACAAATCCATGGTAGATGGTCTTCCACAACTCCGTTCCTCGAAGGGAATATGCACCAGTTGCATTATTGGGAAGCACCTCGAGCATAGGTTTGACAATGGAAAAGCTAGTAGAGCTTCTACAGTTTTGGGGCTGATACATTCTGATATCAGTGGTTCACTGCCCCATATGTCATTACATGGTTCAAGGTATGTTTTGACATTTATTGATGATTTTTCCCGCTTTACATGGGTATTTTTTCTCAAAAACAAGTAAGAAGTGCTTGGAAAATTCAAGGATTTTAAGGCTTCTGTTGAGACCACCACTGAGAGCAAGATCAAAGATCTTAGATATGATAATGGTGGAGAATATATCAAGGTCAAGTTGCTGCAACTTTGTGCTGAAAGCGGAATTCAGATCCAACATACAGTTCCCTACACACCCTAGCAGAACAGTGTAGCGGAAAGGAAAAATCGGTCACTGAAATAGATGGCTACATGCATGATTGAATCAAAAGGTTTGGTTGCAAATATTTGGGCTGAAGCAATTCATGTTGCTGCATAAATTCAGAATTGAGTTCCACATTCATCCGTGAAAGGTATGACTCCTTTCGAAGCATTCTTTGGTCACAAACTGGATGTGTCAAATTTGAGAGTTTTTGGCTCTACTGCATGGGCTAGCATTCTTTCCAAGAAGAGACGAGCTTTTGATCCACAAAGTATTGAGTGCATACTGATAGGGTATGGAGAACAATTAAAAACATATAAACTCATGGATATCAGATCCAAAAAGATATTCATAGAGCGCAGTGTGCAATTTGAAGAACCGCTTCAAGAATTGCAACTAGTCGAGGAACAAACTGCCGTTTCACCGCCTTCATCAGAAGAAGATTCGAGCAGCGATAATGAAGGTATTGGTTCTGATATTTATGATATTTTAGCATCACATGATGATCATGACATATCAGGTTCAGAATCCAACCATTATGATCCTCCTCATTTACCAAAGTGGGCCCAAAACACTCTTCAATCTGTTGGTTCGAACATTGGAAATCCTGCCGATCCAAGACGAACAAGAGCAGACTTTCAAAGAGCAGGTATGGCTCTTTCTATTTCTGATCCATTAATTCCTGAGATATTTTATTTGATGACTAGTTCAGATCCCACAACATACTATCATGCCCACCGAGATCCGAGATGGCAAAGTGCCATGGATGAAGAGTACGGTTCTCTTCAAAAGAACAATACATGGGAGCTAGTTTTTCTTCCACCTGGAAGAAAATTCGTCAAATGTAAATGGGTATACCGCACGAAAGTTGCTGCTGATGGATATATCATCAAATACAAAGCAAGGTTGGTGGCAAAAGGTTTCTCCCAAGTCCAAGGAGTGGACTACACTAAGACTTTTGCACCGGTTGCAAAGATGGATTCCATCCGCCTTGTTTTGGCAATTTCCGCATCCAAGCACTGGGAAGTGCACCACATGGATGTGAAGAGTGATTTTATACATGGAGACCTTGCTGAAGAAGTATATATGCAGCAGCCAGAAGGATACACATCAGATCCATCATTAGTTTGCAGATTGAAGAAATCTTTGTATGGGTTAAAACAGGCCCCAAGAGCTTGGTATGCAAAGATGGACTCCTTCCTTCTTTCTCGGAATTTCAAAAGATGCAAATATGATCCGAATGTGTATCTTCAGCAAGTCAAAGGTAATTTGTTGGTTATTGTACTTTATGTTGATGATATTCTCATTACTGGTAGCACTCTTACTTCAATAAACAAGCTAAAAACTACCTTAAATCTAGCTTTTGACATGAGCGATTTAGGCTTGCTGAGTCACTTTTTGGGCTTGGAGATTGCTCAAAATTTTGATGGGATCACTATATATCAGAAAAAATATGCTTCCGACCTGTTATTGAAGTTTAATATGGCTGAATGTACGGCAGCCCCATTCCCATTCCTCTCAGGAATCAGTCTTGAGGAGGGAAATTCTACACTGCTTGCAGATTGCAGTATGTATCGACAGTTGATTGGTTCACTACTTTACTTGACACACGCAAGGCATGATATTTCATATGCCATGAGTGTCATGTCAAGGTATATGAAGCAGCCCCATGAACTTCATTGGCGGGCAACCAAGCGGATCTTGCAGTATGTACAAGGTACAAAACATTTTGGCATACATTATGTTGCAGATTCTGAGATTGATTTCATTGGTTTTACTGATTCAAATTGGGAAGGTGATAACATAGATCGGAAGTCCACTTCCGGTTATGTTTTCATGATTGGAAATGGGCCTATTTGATGGTCAAGAAAAAAGCAGGCAGCCATTGCACTTTCTTTAGTAGAGGCAGAGTATCGAGGGGCAGTCAATGCCTGCATTCAAGCAGTTTGGTTGCAGGGTATTCTTTCCAAGTTTGGTTTAGGTGGCACTACTTTGACTATCCTCTTTTGTGACAATCAAAGTGCTATCAAGATCTCCACAGATCCAGTTCAGCGGTAGAGGACCAAACACATTGAGATTCATATGCACTACATTCGACAGTTGGTGGATGATCGCACCATCATTCTGCAATATTGCCCTACTAATGAGCAAATTGTAGACATCTTCACCAAGAGCTTCACTGAGAATAAGTTCTCTTACCTCCGTTCACTGTTGGGGGTGAGTTCCATCATGATGGAGATAGATTGATCCATTATTATGTTCTTAGCTTGAGGGGGGGCTTTCTTCCCACTGGGTTTTCCCTCTTTCCTCACTTAGCTTATTTTCAACATTTTTTGGATTATTGTATTAGGGTGACCTTTGGTCTTAGTTACCAGGGCCCTACATTATTTTTTGCACATCATAGTCTAGCTTGAGGGGGGGTGTTCGGATATCCACATCATCATTTTCAGGACCTTGCATGCAATTAGGGTTTTCATGCATCCTAGTCACCAGGTTGATGCCTCCAACACCTTACCCACCTTATTATAGCATCCGAGAGCTTCTTACATCAGTTCTTTAGCCCTCCTAGTCATGAAGGCCCCCACTTCTCACCCACTGCCAGAGAAGGGCGCACGACTTCACCTACCACCTTAGTTTACATTCAGTTAGCTCTAATTCTCCCTGATTTGAGGCTAGTTTCACTCCCGACTGACTATTTCACTTCATTGGACCTCCAGATTGACTAGATGACTTGTTTTGACTTCAGTTAAGCCTCCCATGCACCCTACACTAAGCCTCTTTCCATATATCAGTGCTACAAACTTCAGTTACACTCAGTTAGACTCAGATTGACACCTAGATGACTGGTTCTTGTGCATTGATGACCACCACTGATTGATGATGAGGACTCCTAGTTGGAGCCAAGCTACACCATTCAGTAAATTGAATGACCTTCTTAGTCAATTGGAATTGCTCAGTCATTGTTACTGTATTGTATTGTAATTATTCACCCTCATTGGGATATTGAGCACTGATGCATGCTTTGCACAGTTTTACACCATTTTTTTGAGTTTAATCTATTGTGATTGATTTACTTGTTCATTAGATATGATGTGACTAATTTTACAAAAATCACATTGGATAATAATGAACTGGGCGAGAGCTTGGACAATAATGAACCAAGCGAGAGATTGGAAAATAATGAACCAGGAGAGGGCTTAGACAATAATGAACCAGGAGAGGCCTTGGTGTCAAAACGTGGTGTCTCCAATAATGTTACTCACCACTCAAATGTTGGCATGGCATTGACAGGTAAAAGACAAATAATATTTTCTACTTAAATTGATAAAACAAATTTATTCCGAAATATATAATGACAAGCAATATTTATGTGCAGCTCCACATACAAAAATGTTATTGATATTAGAAATGGAAGGTTTTCTATTTCGCAAGAAAGTCATAGAAAATGATTCCAAAAGAGAAAAAAAGGGAAATAAAAAAACACCGTTGGAGGGAAAAAAGCAAAAAAGGGGGAAGAAAGTACTAAAAGTGAATTTGAATTTAAACACAAAGAAACTTCATATGAGTCAGGAGCATATGCCATTCAATTTTTGGGATTATGTCTTTCCAAATTCAATGTTGGTATTTGGTCATATAAATGTGGGGTCAATGAGGGGAAGTCACCGCTTACAATTTTTTTGAGGGTAGGCGGTGCAGAAAAATCATATGGGGATCAAATTTTATTTTTTTAGTTTCGAGAGAGATGTACCTATGATAAAGAAGAAAATACATAAAAAAATATGGAGAGTGTGTGGGTGTAATGTCCCCAGTTTGACCCCATGGCATTAACATTATAAATGATGTAATATTGTTATGAAATCATGGTGAGGAGCTCAAGGCCAAGGCCCCGCCATCGATTTCGTGATGCATATGGTTTGCGTGCTAGCAATGCACAGTGGAAATTCAAATATCATGTAATATGCATTTTAATAAAAATACCCACAACTAGCTATGCAATGCAACAAAGAGATGGGGGAATGATTTCACAAGGAATTGGGAGGGAAAAAACATTCAAACCCTTGAGCCACTAGAGTCAAGCCAAGTGTCAATGAGAGAACCCATCAAACCCTCAACTACCCATGTTGACTTTTGTACCCAACCATTGATTTCTCCCAAGAATTGGTTGGAGAAGTTAATGCCTTGGGAATGGGGAGGTATGGCTGTCCAAAATCGGGTATGGGCAAGCCACCCTTCATGGAAAATCGTGTGGGTCTCCTTGGGCAAGAGGGAGCCACGAAATTGCTCTCCAGTCATTATCCATAACCATTCTTCCTCCCTCACGAGTTCAGAACTACCTGGGCGTTTTCCAGGCATGGGGAAAAACGTTTTCTTCTTTTCCCCAGCAGAGAAGGGCGTTTTTCTGTGTTGGATACCAGTGGGGAAGAGGGGAAAATGAATGACATTACAATAGAGTCCGTTTTGGGCTGTTGCAGGCTGAGATATTGGGGAAGAAATCGTTTTCATCCCTGTGGTTGTTTGCCCCATCCTATAATCCGTTTTTGGTTGGGAACGTTTTTGGGAGAAGCCATGGCCATCTCGTTTGTAAATCCTACTGTTATCCCTGCCCCTGTTTGTGCATGCCGTGTGAGAGAAGAGTATGATGGGTATGGGTGATGGGTAATCCCTTGTGCTGGCTTGGGCTTGGGAATAAGCATCCATTGTGCAAGTGTAGCCTGATAAACCAGTTAGACTGGCTTGGCTAAAACAAAATGGTTAATGGACTGTGTGTGAGCGTGAATGTCCCTTTGTCCTTGTGAGAATCATGCCCAGCTCGGGGGTGGCCTTCGGACGGACTCAGTATAAGCTGTCGAAGAGCCTATGGTTGGGTGGAACGTTGCAGCGACATAGCTAGTTGCTTGGGACAATTGAAATGAAGATAAGTGTTTCTGTCTATGTATTTATTTCTGAAATGTTTTTATTAATGACTGAAATTGACATGTTGAATGTATTCGAATGATTGTGTGGATGTTGTTTCCGCTGTGCATGATTGATTGTTTACATCTGCACATTCATATTTTATTTCTTTTAATGAAATGAGTGGGCTGAATTTTGATTAAAAGCCCCATTGATTGGTAGTATGTTCCTTGCCTCGCAGTGGTCAGCAGGTGGGGACATTACATTTGGTATCAGAGCTGCTGGTTGCAGCATTGGGCCTCTATGGGCCAAATCCAATAACAGCCATCTCTGACAGAAAGAAAGATTTCGATTTTCCTAAGTGTTTGAAAAATTTGCTTAGAGTCTGTTTGAAAAAGTTTTTGTTTAAAGACTGTTTCGGAAAGAATTCCCGAATGTCTTCCGCAACTGCGGAAGCATTCGGCGAATCTTTCCGAAATTTCGGAAGCATTCCGCGAGTTTTTCCGAAATTGCGAAGGGAAGTTTTCGGAAGGAATTCTCTTTCGAAATTTGCGGAAGGAATTCTCTTCCGAAATTGCGGAAGGATTCCGCGAGTTGTCCCGCAACGCGGAAAAATTCGGCGAATTCCTCCGAAAAAGAATTCGGGAAAGTCTTCCGCAACTGCGGAAGGATTCCGCGAACGACTCCGAAATTGCGGAAGGATACAGTGAGTTGTCTCGCAATGCGGAAAAATTCGGTGAAATGCTCCGAAAAGCAGAAAAATTTCTAAGTGCCCGACATTGAAAGGAAATTTCGGAAGGAATTCTCTTCCGAAATTTCGGAAGGAAATCTCTTCCGAAATCGCGGAAGACTTGGGCGAATCGTTCCGCAACTGCGGAAGGATATAGCCAACCGTTCCGCAACTGCGGAAGGATACAACCAACCGACCCGCAACTATGGAGGGATACAGCCAATTGATCCGCAATTGCGGGAGGATACAGCCAACTGGCCCGAAATTTGCGGAAGGCTATAGCCAACCGGGAGCATTCAGTGAACCGCCCCACAGTGGCGGCAGGCGAAAAAAAAAAAAAAAAAAAAAAAAAAAAAAAAAAAAAAAAAAAAAAAAAAAAAAAAAAAAAAAAAAAACTCATTTTTTGGAAAGGGGGGGCATCGGGGCTCGGAATGGAATGATTCCCATGGGGCTCGGAGGCCATTGACGAGGGCCATGAAAGAACCAGTGAAGACCCCTAGCCCATTACACTCCGATTTAACAGAAAATGGATAATAGTGACTTTTGAAGGACGGAGTCCCATGAAAGAACCAGTGAAGACCCCTAGCCCATTACACTCCGATTTAACAGAAAATGGATAATAGTGACTTTTGAAGGACGGAGTCCCGAGGCTTGACGGAACGTCGGTTTGAGCTGAAATTGATCAGGCGCAATCATGAAGCAGGCACGATGTTAAGTTCAGAATCTTGGAGCCAAAATCCAAAGGATGTGGAGTTGGGGTGATTAAGAAAGCCAAAAAGCACTGTTCCGGGCCACTTTTTCGGGATTTTGAAAAGCTTGTGGGTAGTAAAAGAGACCCCTGATGTGGGAATCAGAAATTTTACTGAACTAGACATTTCATATTCTCATTAAGATGGACAGTTTCCGTTAGACGAAGATTTTCCAGAAATGCACCGTTTGGGAGATAGCCGTTTTTGGCCCAAAATTTGGAATTTTGGGAAAATGTGAAAAGTGGGAAGTAGTGAAATCCAGAAATTCATAGAAGATGAATGGTGCATCGGAATTGAAATCCGTGAATTGCTGAGTGTTCCTTGTTATATGGACTAACTTCGCCGATAGATAAGTTTTTGTGATTCCTCATAGATTTTCTTCCACAGGTGGTTGAAGTTGGCATTCGGGACCAAAATGCAACTGTGTAAAATGTGCAAAATTGAAGTGAAAGTTGTCATTTTTGAAGGGATGCAGTTTTCGCACCTGATGTCGGAATGGAGCATGAAGACAGGAATTGGAAAGCTTGTCCAGTAGGGAACAATGATGCATGACCAGAGTTTGAATGAGGTCTACAGATATTATAGTTATTTAGTGCAGAAGAGTGCCAGCGGCTGTTTTTGACAAACAAATTTTGTTGTCCATGTGGGCAATTTCTACAATTGCATGATATGAAAGAGAAATTCCATGATACGAGGAGGGATCGAAAATGGAAGAATTCCTTAAACCCTTGTTTGTTATCATACTTATAATTATGAAATTGTCATATGGCATAAAAATGATAAAAATGTAAGGGATTACATAGATGTATATGCACTAGATGGCATCTTAACAAACATTGCATAGTACATGTGGGAATGCTTGTGCATAAATGGGATGTTGCATATTGGTAAAATAATGAAGTCTGCAAATGCAATGAACCACTGATGGAGAATATTGTGGCTGATAATCATTATTGATGTTGGTATTGGTTGTAGGACCAAAGATAACAAAGAGCATGGCCAAATGTGCTGAGGATGTTGTTGCATGAAGCCAGCAACCTTATGCAGAAAGGATGGTGCAACAAATCTATGATCATAAAGTTGGCAAAAGGACCGAGCAGCCTTGGTAAGAGGCCAACTGATTAGGTAACATCAGGCGATGTTAATGGTAGCCATGCAGGTAATGATTATTGGTGCCAAATTGCATGAATGTTGAAAGAGGGTTTGGTAAGATCCCTTCAACTATGTTTGAGCTATGTTGAGTTAGTTTGCTTGTGATATTGAATACCGATTGGAACTGTTAACCTACCAAGCTTGGTGAGGTGTGGGTAAGTGAAGGAAATGATCCTTACACCCTATGATTGTTTAAAAATCTCAATGCATTCATATGAATTTATATCATGCCATGTGTATGTTGGTTATGTGCTTAATAACCAAAGCAAGTGAGGACTGGTGGTCCTGATTATGATAATGCAAGTTATATGAGATAGTCATGTTTCGATCATAATAGGCTGGAATGCATAGTACTCATGAAACAATGCAAGATAACATTGAGTAGATGTGCATTAAGAGATTTTATAAATCTTGTGATGCATTGTATGAATGCATAGGGATGATGCATATGTTATTGAAAAATAAATAATGAATGAAATGATGAATTGATGATAATTCTAAGATCATTTCATGAGTTGTTATGAATGCAGAATAGTAAGTGCATGAAGAGCCCAATCATGATCGATGGGCTGCTAGAATGCTCTGTGGAAGGACAGAGTTGTATGAATGATATAACTGTGAAATTTGATCTAGAGCTTATGAGAAGGAATCTCATGGTTGAAAGCTCTAAGTTCTGTCAGTAAGAACAATTGAGGACATGCTGTAAGTGGATGCTCCCGTATGGCAGCGGGCATAAGACCATAACGGGCAGAGTGGTGTCACTTACAGGAGCCAAACAATATGAGGATAACCTCATGGATAAGAAAACCAATTTCTGTAGTAGACAGAATTGTAAATTCATATTGAATTTAATTATTAATGCTATTGATTGGTTATGGAACAATCATATTTGAAGCTTATTGCTAAATGTTGCTGACTATTTGGCTATGTGATAAAGTATGCCAGGATGACACATTGCAGGAAGATCATGTGTGATGGCCTGCAGAAGCCGAACTAGATGGGAAGGATCCCATGCTTTGGAAATGGGTTTCGGGTGAAACGCCATTGTAAATGTTGATAATGTCTCAGACAAACTGCATGTTGGTAAAGCATGTGAGTGAGACAGTAAATTATGCCAAGAAGGCATGTGTGGGTTATGGCACGTGAAAAGATTGGGGTGGCAAACTGAAGGACTGTTGACTCAGAAAAGGGAGCCCCATTCTTCACAAATGCAGAAAATATACATCTGTGAAGCGAATGAGTATTCCGTAACCCTAACTAAGAATATACGTGTCTGGTTATTAGATTTAATATGCAGAGCATGCTCCATCTTATTTATATCATTGTAGACTGCTTGAGTATGATTAGGTCCTACATGGCGCACATCGGAGAGGGGGTGCACACCTTTTCTGGTGCTGGGTCATGATAGGGTTTTCAATATTGACTACATCCTAAGGGAATGGACGCATTCCTGGTGTTTCAATACTTGATAGTGAATGCTATGAAATATGATTACAATTTTTGGGCAACAATACTGATGAGCCTGCTTATCCTTCTTGTGCTAACAGCTTACACAAATGCAACTTGGTGTTGCACGAAAGAGGCAAAGTGAAGAAAGGGAGCTCAAGAGGACTGTATGGGCAGTGGTAACCTTTCTACGCTCACACTAAAGGACACTAGAAGGGATGGATAGGCCTGGGGAGCTGTGTTGCAGAAAAGGGGTATCATCCTTGTGTAGTGTGAGTGGGTATTGTGGGGCCATGCTAGCCTTCAGTCAAGTGAGTCACCTATGGAGTTCCTGGAGGGAACCACTAGTTGCACAAGAGAGGGAGCCACGTAATCATATTATGTTGTTCTTATTGCCTGAGAAACCCAGTCGATGTACTGGCTTGGCAATGGTTGTTGTATGCCTGATAAACATAGTCGGCGTACTGGCTTGGCATTGGTTATTTGTGAGTTGTGGCAAATGCTTGTTGTATGCCTGATAAACCCAGTCGGCGTACTGGCTTGGCATTGGTTATTTGGGAGTTGTGGCGAAAGGTTGTTGGATGCCTGATAAACCCAGTCGGTGTACTGGCTTGGCATATTGTTAAATTAATGCCTGACAAACCCAATTGGTGTACTGGCTTGGCATTGGATATTTGCATGTTGTGGAGGTACTGGTTATTTGGGTGATATTTCCTGACAAACCCAGTCGGAGAACTGGCTTGGAAATGGTTATTGTATGCTTGATAAACCCAGTCGGCGTACTGGCTTAGCATGCTGATTTTGAAATGCTTGATAAACCCAGTCGGCGTACTGGCTTAGCATACTGATTTTGAAATGCTTGATAAACCCAGTCGGCGTACTGGCTTAGCATACTGATTTTGAAATGCTTGATAAACCCAGTCGGCGTACTGGCTTAGCATACTGATTTTGAAATGCTTGATAAACCCAGTCGGCGTACTGGCTTAGCATACTGATTTTGAGGGATGCCTGATAAACCTAGTCGGTGTACTGGCTTGGCATTGCCTATTCAGATGATCTTGTGGAGTAGCATGTGTGCTGGCCAAGCATCCACCCCACAGGTGATCCAAGGCTTGCAAAGCAGAGAAGGAAACCTGTGGAGTAGCGAGGAAACGCACAATACAGATAAGTATTCATTTTCATTTAATTCTTGTTTGGAATAATGAGGATTTCAGATCCAAGTCTTATTGCAACCAAGCTAATACACTGTTGTTTCTTGTTGGAAACCTTGGCCATTACAGGAAACAAGAACCCTGAAAGAGCTATAAATGCTTGGTGAAGCCAGAGAGTAACTGGTTGGAGCTATAAATACTTGTTAAAGCCAGAGAGTAACTGGTTGGAGCTATAAAATTCTTGGTAAATTCAGAGAATAATTGGTGGGAACATTAACCACTCGATGTTGTGGAGCAGCTGATGTGCTGACCAAACATTCCCTTAAACAATGGATAAAACCGGTCAGCGTACTGGCCTGGCCTTGCCTATTCGAATGGTGGTGGAGTAGCCTGCGTGCTAGCCCAACATTCATTGTTGTATCCACGGGAAATCCAATGCTTGGAAAGCGAAGAAGGATCCTGTGGGATAAAGTGAAGACATCCAATAAAGATAAGTATTTGGTTATCTTGCAACTCTTGCTTATGAAGATACGTATGATTTAATTAAGATTTCTTAAATTTCTCATTTGCATATAAACACTATGAAAATACACTAAACATGTGAATTGACTCAATGTTTGAGTGTAGGTATTGCTGGAAGCAAGGACTATGAAAGCATCTGGAGGATGCATGTGGGCATATGACTGTCCTAAAGAGCTCAGTATGAGCAGTAATGAAAGATGGTGCTAGTGGAACTGTGTGGGTCCTAGCAGCCAAAGGTTCTATAAACAACAATGGGGAAGGGTTTCCTAGTTGAAATCCACATGCAAACCTTAGACACTAAGTGTCATAGCCAAGAAAGGGAAAGTCAAACATTCACATTGAAGTGAAAGAGGCTAAGGAGCATAGAACCACAAGTGATGGTGTGGCTCCAGATTGGAACAAGACTAAGAGGGGGAAGCTCTTACTCTTCTCTTTCCTTTTGATTGATGCATCTCAGAAACAAAAGACTATTGAGTGCATGTCATAAATGAGAACAATTGGTGTTTAATTGCTTGAAATGAATTGTGAATGCTGAAATAGTTATTTTCTTGTGAAAGGATGAACATGACTGAGTTCATGTGTATGTGGGAAAGCATGAAATGTGTGGAAGTCTCGTGAGTAAAGCATGGACGTTCCAAGTCAATTAGGAAAATAATTGACTAATTTTATTATTGTGTTATGCTTGTCCTAACAGGAATTGCCATGATAAGTCTCACAGATAGTTGTCGGGACAACAAGAAAGATGGCATCCATGAAATTCCAGACTTGTAGATCAGCTGGAAGATAAACAAATGGAAGGGATTGCTTTGGAGCAATGCCCACCTGTAGAGTTGGAAGACCAAAGCTAGCAGGAGGAACTTGTGGAAGCTAGGGGACTTGATCGTGAAAGATCAAAGTAAAGAGACGAATTGCAGGACAGACCTGCCACCATCTGTGAATTATGAATCATGTGTAAAGTGGGTATATAGTCCGAAGTGTTGAAACACCGAGGATGGTGTTATTCCAAGGGGAGGGGAATGTAATGTCCCCAGTTTGACCCCATGGCATTAACATTATAAATGATGTAATATTGTTATGAAATCATGGTGAGGAGCTCAAGGCCAAGGCCCCGCCATCGATTTCGTGATGCATATGGTTTGCGTGCTAGCAATGCACAGTGGAAATTCAAATATCATGTAATATGCATTTTAATAAAAATACCCACAACTAGCTATGCAATGCAACAAAGAGATGGGGGCATGATTTCACAAGGAATTGGGAGGGAAAAAACATTCAAACCCTTGAGCCACTAGAGTCAAGCCAAGTGTCAATGAGAGAACCCATCAAACCCTCAACTACCCATGTTGACTTTTGTACCCAACCATTGATTTCTCCCAAGAATTGGTTGGAGAAGTTAATGCCTTGGGAATGGGGAGGTATGGCTGTCCAAAATCGGGTATGGGCAAGCCACCCTTCATGGAAAATCGTGTGGGTCTCCTTGGGCAAGAGGGAGCCACGAAATTGCTCTCCAGCCATTATCCATAACCATTCTTCCTCCCTCACGAGTTCAGAACTACCTGGGCGTTTTCCAGGCATGGGGAAAAACGTTTTCTTCTTTTCCCCAGCAGAGAAGGGCGTTTTTCTGTGTTGGATACCAGTGGGGAAGAGGGGAAAATGAATGACATTACAATAGAGGCCGTTTTGGGCTGTTGCAGGCTGAGATATTGGGGAAGAAATCGTTTTCATCCCTGTGGTTGTTTGCCCCATCCTATAATCCGTTTTTGGTTGGGAACGTTTTTGGGAGAAGCCATGGCCATCTCGTTTGTAAATCCTACTGTTATCCCTGCCCCTGTTTGTGCATGCCGTGTGAGAGAAGAGTATGATGGGTATGGGTGATGGGTAATCCCTTGTGCTGGCTTGGGCTTGGGAATAAGCATCCATTGTGCAAGTGTAGCCTGATAAACCCAGTTAGACTGGCTTGGCTAAAACAAAATGGTTAATGGACTGTGTGTGAGCGTGAATGTCCCTTTGTCCTTGTGAGAATCATGCCCAGCTCGGGGGTGGCCTTCGGACGGACTCAGTATAAGCTGTCGAAGAGCCTATGGTTGGGTGGAACGTTGCAGCGACATAGCTAGTTGCTTGGGACAATTGAAATGAAGATAAGTGTTTTTGTCTATGTATTTATTTCTGAAATGTTTTTATTAATGACTGAAATTGACATGTTGAATGTATTCGAATGATTGTGTGGATGTTGTTTCCGCTGTGCATGATTGATTGTTTACATCTGCACATTCATATTTTATTTCTTTTAATGAAATGAGTGGGATGAATTTTGATTAAAAGCCCCATCGATTGGTAGTATGTTCCTTGCCTCGCAGTGGTCAGCAGGTGGGGACATTACAGTGGGAGTATTTCCCAATGAAAAATTCGGAAACTAATACATCAATGATTGTTTTGGAGGGTGATGATGTGAAAGCACATCCATGTTAAAAATATATTTTGAGTAAGCCATTTATTGCATCATCCGCTAGGATAGATACTGAATTGGTACATTGACTTTGGAAGTGTTTTAGTAAAATGCATGAATCAACTGATATCAGAACCTTCAATTCCTTCTTCTGGTTGAGTGACAACCATCAAATGTAACCTATCATTGCCTATTTTAAATCAATCAATGTGTTTTCTGTTTTTTTCGGCGACGTTGCTATTTTCATCTGAATCTAACATATTATTAGTTCAGTGTGATGATTTTATTAAATCATTTGAATCTGTGAAATTTTGGGTGATTTTTGTATTAATCTTTGGAAATCAACATCTTCATTTACAGTTGAATGTTTGTGATCATTAAATTCATGAATGAAGTGTTGTTGTTGTTGTTATATATATAGTCACGGTTCTTGTATGCAATCCAGATATCACCGCAAAAGAAACTATTGGTCCTCGGAGTAGAGGGATTTCTCTTTGGAGTTCTGATGTTATCCAACATTGAAGATTCTTCCAAACAACCTCATTTTGACCAGAATTGCTATTGTTATTATGCATGGATGTTCAGCCCCGATATTATCAGTGTTTCCAGAGAACATTTCGACGTTTCTCTATGGTTTTCCTCGCTTGAAAACATGGAAATTAAAAAATTCCTTGGTATATTTGAATGGTTGAAGAGTGAAGACTTTGTATTTATTTGGGGTCGAGAGAAATGTAAACTTAGTATGTTTATAATTACTCAATGTCTGCATACTATAATGTTGGTGAAGTGCCGAACATATACAAAAATTCGTTCAAGGATGTACTTATCCAATATGGAGATATATATAAAAACAGACATGTTGTTTATAGATGAAGGGCAATATCAATCAGTAAATAATAGCAAGGAAAATTGCCTGAAAATGCCAACTAGTTGGACATTTGACGGTTCACAAGAGAGAGAAATAACGATAAAACAATGTTTTTTTATCTATTGAATTATCTCAGGCATCATTAAAAAATGGGGCATTGGTTAAATACATTCAGTTTCAAATGACCGTCATATTATACAAAAAAAATTCATTTAGTGATTTGTATATTTTTGACAACTTATACATTTAATTGATGTAAGTTTTATTTTATAGTTCTCATATTATTTATGGACATCGTACCATGTATTTGGTAATGTGTTTAAAAAATTGTTGAACATGAAAGCAATATTCTTAGAAACATTCAACCATAATATTTTATTGAATAGGTTGTGTGTGTGTGTTTTTTGTTTGCAGATAGTACTAGAAGATTTGTTTCTAGTAAACCATTGATTATTTTCGATTTCAATGGAGTTTTCTTACACGCATTTCATAAAAAAAGTTTCAGATTGCCATGAACACCGGATATCGAATCAACCACAAAGTATTATTTTATAGGTCCAGGATTAAGGAAATTTTTTGAAATATGCTTTAGTATATTTGAAGTTGGGGTATGGACATCTGCACATCAAAAAAACTTTGACGCTTTTTTTCCAACATTATTACAAATAACGAGATTTCAAACGGAACAATTTAGAGTAATTTTAACACAAGAAGATTGTTCTTGTGTATCCAGAGAGGGTTATCAGGGTGATCGAAATCCTTATGTATTTCACAAGCCTTTAGATAAAGTTTGGGACATTTTGATCCATGGTTGGGATCCTACAAATACAATGATTGTGGATGACTCGAAAGAAAAACATGTTTGTAACGAGGAAGGGAATTGTATTATAAAAAAAAAGTATACTTGCCAAGATGTCAATGACACATTCTTGTTAGATCGATTATGGACTTGCTTGCTGCACCTGAATGGCGTGAGTGATGTGAGCCCAATTGTGAATAAAATTAAAATGAAAGTATTATGTTAAATAATACACTTATGCTTTTTTGTACTATTATGTTAAATAAATTTTGGGGCATTTTGATCCATGGTTGGGATTCTACAAATACAACGATTATAGATGACTCGAAAGAAAAACATGTTTGTAACGAGGAAGGGAACTATATTATAACAAAAACTTATACTTGCCAAGATGTCAATGACATATTCTTGTTAGATCGATTATGGCCTTGCTTGCTGCACCTGAATGGCGTGAGTGATGTGAGGCCAATTGTGAATAAAATGAAAATGAAAGTATTTTGTTAAATAATACACTTGAATGTTTGTTTGTACTAGTATGTTCAATTTTATTGTGATTATAATTCTTGTAAAGTGTCGATTTTGGTTTTCGAAAATACAAAATCAGAGTTTGAAAGTGCTAAAATCTGTTTTAAAATTTCAAAATTAAGTATTGGAAGTGTCAAAAGTAGTCTTCTAAAAGGGAAAAATCAGGTTCTAAATATTTTTTCTATGAAGTATGTACATAGCATGTCTATTATTTTAATAAAAAAATTCATGTTGGCTACGTGGTGAGCAATACGCTGAAGAGGAGATCCATATATTAAAAGATGATTGTGAGGGGGTAAGGTTTACTTGTGTACCTTGTCTCATTGATCAGTTGTTTTCTAAACCTTATGTTAAAATCCAAAAACCCATGTTCCTAAGCCAAACTCAAATGGGGGAGTGATTAATAATTAAATGTTATTAATTACAACTTTGGGAGAACTTAATTAATTTTAATTAAGTTGTTAATGGAAATTAGGAAACAAGGGAATGTGGTTCCTTTGGGATAACCACGTGGGAAACCGAAAGTTGACACTCGTTTTCTAGGAATGCTGGGGCGAAATCCTGGGGGTGGAGAATTTCGGGGAAGAGGAAAAATGGAGTAATGGATAGTGAAGAGTATCACAGTGTGACTTTGAATTCACGAGGTGAAGAAAACTATGTTTTTACAACCTGTACTAGCATTGTATTTCCTTTGGTTGAATTAACGAGTTAATTGGAAATTTGTGCATGAAACCCCGAGCGGAATTCCGACACTTGTAGTGAAGGGTATCGTTGTGTGTCTGTGAAGGAGATATGGTGGGTTAATTGCGGAATTGACAAGGAGTTGGTTAGAATCTGTTGTTTTGGTTGTGCCTGGTAGAGATTATTTCACATTTCTCAGTTATTTCTACATTGTCCTTGTGAGTGAGCTGAGGGGGTTTATGAGTTATCTCTGGTTAATCACTGTATCTTGGCTCGGGGGTGGACTTGGGAGCTGAAATAATATAGGATGGAAAATTTCTATGGTTGGGTAGAGCATGGCTCACATGCAGCCAGTTGCTTGTTTTAGGACAAAATTCTCAAATAATTATATTCAGAATTCTAATTTCTCTGTTAAATGATAATTTGAGAGAAAGTAATGCTGAGATTTCATGGTTTTGAATTTGTATTATGCTATATATTAATTCTCTGCAAGTATGCTTTGAGAAATTATGTTTGCGGCATTTCTATGCATAATAAATATAATTTGGGTACAAATGAAAATTTAAAGAATTATATTTTGGGAAATCATATTTTTGGGTTGAAATATTAATTTCCCTGTTTTAATTTAATCCCTGAGAATATAATAACCATTAGATAGAATTTCCAGAATTCAATAAAATTCTGGAAATTGATGGTCATTTTCTGTTTAAAGTATTTCTTTGGTTACATTTAGAAAAATATGAAGGAAATAACTCATTCATATTCTCTGTATATTTGAATTTGGAACTTAACAAATGGCTGGAAAATGTCCTAGTTTTTAGGAATTGGTAAAAATATTTAAAATGGAGTTATGGTGAGAAATTTGTGAATGATAATGAGGAATAAATGTTCAACTGTAAATCATAACCTGAATTATGCATGGTTTATAAATACCATGAGCTACGTAATAATTACCATTATTATTTTGAATTGGTTTGTTGTTTTGGTTTAAAGAGATGATTTAGTTAACTAAAGCAAAACCATGAATTGGTTGTATCGTTTACAAAAACCATGGAGTGGTTTAGTTAATTAAAATTTTTGAAACTAATACTGAAATGTTGAAGACATGTTATAGATATGTTTATGGGTCTTATAATAGACTTATGCTTCCGCAATTGTGTGCATAATAGATATGTCTTATAATATAGATGTTTATGGGTCTTATAACATATAAACAATATTTATCCCGACTTCTGACTTCCGACAAGAAGGATTGGCTGCCCCTTCGTTTAGTAGATAATTGTGAACACCAATATCCAGTAATTCACCCGTATCCAGAATGGTGAACACAAGAAGGATCGACCGACCCTTCTTGAAGTCTAGAACTATTATGAAAATAATACTGGATAGAAGAAGGGTCGGCCGCCCCATCATTTATGAGGGAATTGTGAAAATATTCAACCTACGAAGGGGGGTTTTATGATTGATGTTTTTCATTCTCACCTTTGCATGCTTTGATCTCAATAAAAACTTTTAAATAACATTTTTTTTTTATGTATTTTCATGATTTGCGGGAGGCCTTGTTTTATTGGAAATACATTGTTTCTGTGATCCCGCAATCAGCAATGTGGGAATCCTATTTTTTATGAGTTTGAATTTATTGCTTCCCCATTTCCACAACCCACAATACGGATTGCAGAAGCCAGAAAGCCTTTGATCAATAAAAATTAGATTTTCGGTTCCTCCTTTCCGCATTCCACAATCTGGATTGTAGAAAGTGGAAACCAAACTTAAAAAATATAATTTCATTGCCTTTTCCAAACCCGAAAATATATTGTGGATTGCGGATACCTAAATTTCTTAAAAATGTTCCCACAATTCCGCAATCCCGCAACCCACAATGCAGATTGCATGAAGAACGAATTTTTCCCCATAATTTTTCCCGCTCCGCATTTCCAACTTCAGGTTGCGGATTGTGGAAACGATAAACTTCCCAACATTCAATTTGCACGTCCATAATCCCGCAACCCACAATGCGTATTGCGGAAGGTTTAAGTCACAAACTTTCAAAAAGTGAATCCGCAATCCGCCTTTTTCTTCGTTTAATATTGACCATTGATTCGCTTGAGATTTACACTCCTATTTTAGATTCGCTAATAACATTTTGGAGTTAAATACGCGGAATAAAATGATCTTTTTACCATTTTCACGCTACAATTTTACCTTCTGTAAATGAATTTCACTGCGGATTTTATCCTGCTACCAACTTTGCTGTTCTTTTCCATCGGTTTACGAGTAAGTCTGTTGTTCTATGTCAATCATCTGCTTAATATTTTGTAATTGAAAATCAATTTTAATTAAAATATTTTTCCGTTTTGATCAGAAAAAAAACCCATTTTTCAATCATGTCGAGGAACCCTAGCTCCAAAATTGTCATGGACCAACTGAAAAACAAAGACCCAAACAGTGGAATCTACTCCGACACCAATGGGAGGGTTTTTGAAACCTATATGATGGATTAGTCACAGATTTATGCCATCTTTGACAATGAAAATTTTCCTAAAATCCATCATGACTAGACGGCTTATCTGAACATCAGTAAATACCAAATCCACGCTATAGTAGCCAGACCATCCCTGATTCCCTACACAAATGCAATAAAATGTATTATCGATCATGCCAACCCTCGGGACCGTTCATTCAATGACATAACCAAACTTTTTTAGCTTCTTTCTGACCCGAGATCTTTGCCATGGTTTATGCACTTAGAAGTCGGCAACAACTTCTCACCAAGCAATTCCTAGAGTCTTCTGAAACCCGATTCAGTTTCAATGAAATGATTAAATCATGTATGGAAACCCCTTCTATCTTTGCTCCCAAATCTGATAAGTTGTATCCTATTGCTTGGTTTAGAGATCCCTTTTCATTGTTGGCAACCATGTTGTGCAGATTGAATGGGTTACCCAATTGTACAGTTCTCAAAGTAGAATGGGAACCTGTGACACATCACGTTCTCACCACCAATGAATTCTTCAATTGGGCACATATTCTATCAGTAGTGTGGAAGGAATCCATTGAGAAGTATAAGAAGACTCCTGCCTCCAAAAAGCCAATGTTTTCCCTTTCTACTTATTCTTATATTATGGATGTGTTATGTTCAACCTTCCCCTTCCTGCCATGGGATGGAATTGGACCAGGGAAGCACCTCCAGTCCACATTTATTGCGCAACATTATGGGAGGACAACTTTGTACCCTTCATCTATGACATTTGTGACCATTTTATGGGCTCCATTTATTACACAATATTCGAGGATGATTCCCCCACCTTTTCTGCTCAAGCTAAGCCATTGATTGCCACTATGGGATATTAGTATGTGGGAGAATATGTTTCCTACATCATATTTTGGGGCAGCAACATAGTTCATCTATTACCCAGGATTGTGCCTGACAGAATGGTATTGGAAGAGATATCCTTCCAAACTGTCATTGATGGTGTGTTCCCTCGGTTTAATGGATCTAAAAGGAAAGGATGGCCCAAGTTTCCTCTTAATATTGAATCCCTAGTTATTCAAAACTCCACTCATGCAAATCTGCTTGGGAAGAAGATTACAACCTTAAAGCTTGGGGAGTCCCATAAAAGGATGCATGATCCAAAGTATTTCTTGACCAATCACTTCATAAAGGAACATATCAAGATTACTTATGTGCATCAGTCTGAGCCCGATGACTTCATCTATGAAGGTGTAAATTCATTCCAGGAGGTGTTGAGCAAAGTCACCTCTCAGGAGGAGAAAAATTTCATTCCCTAGTACCAACAAGAGATCAAGGTAAAAGTGCTGCAATAGAGTAAAATCTTACTGTTGGATGATGAAAGAGCTCAAATAAAATCAATAGAGAAGGAGGCACATAAAACTCAGGTTAAAACTCCTATGATGATGACCTATAAATCAAAAGATAAAGGTAAAACTCCAGTTGAGGTTCTGCAACAGCCTCAACCCATAGGTAATTTGAATGCTCTCATCAAATCAGTTGCATAAATGAAGAAGAGCTTAGCATTAATGAGCTCTGCAATTGAGACCAAGACCATTCCTTCAACTCCTCTAGCCAAGAAGCAGAAAAATGAAGTGTCAGTGACAAACGCTGCATTGTTGCATATTGAAGACAATGATTTGGAAGATGAGTTTCCCTTTACCAACTTGTCATGTTTAGTTACTATTCCTACTAGCTTGACAGTGGTCACTTCAATTACCCAGACTTCTTTTGATCCACTTGAAAATTTATTGGTTGATGATTCTTTTCCTGAAATTCATTTTTCAGAAACCACCACTACTTATACTATCACTTCTTCTCCACTTCATACCATACCTACCATTTTTCCATCTATATCATCATCAAACCTTATAGTTCCTCCATCCCCATCATCTGGTCAACTTGTTATTCCCATGGAGATTCCCCCCAATCTAGTTGAAATACAAGTTTCTTCCACATATTCAGTTCTTGTCACCTCATCTACAATCCCCATTCCTTTATCTTCAGTCTCCACTACTGTAGTACCTTCCACTTCCATACCTCATATAAGTATGCTTATTCCTCCCCCTACTGCTTCCCAACTTGTATCTTTGGTTACAGTTCCGGCAGTGTCTTCATCCCCTTTTGATGAAATTGTAGATTTTGGTGAAGATGCAATGGTCTCACTTGGAGAATATCTTTGGAGTAAGTCAAAGAAGGAAGTTGTGAAGAAAGGTTCCAAGAGAGAAAGAGAAGGGACACTGATGCAAGGCTCTATTCCTAATCATATTATTTGGAAGAGAAATTCCACAGATGTCAAATAGGAAGCCTTAGAAATAGTTTCTTCCATGGGAGCGTTTGTTGGTGATAACTATGACTCTATTGCCTCACTCAATAGAGAAATTGAGAAGAAGGAAGAGGAATTATAAGACTTCAAGCAGAAACAGGTTCAATTGGATGAACAACATCAATCTCAGTTGTAGGGATTGAAATATAATTATGAAGATTAGGTTCAGAAATTGCATTCTCAGAATGATGATCTTAAACAACAACTTATAAAGGAACAAGGGAAGAATGCACAATATGATGATAAGTTAGTAGCCCTGGAACAACAGTTGGAAGCTTCATAGTCCGTTTCTGTTGTTTCTTCCTTTTCAAAATTCTCTAAAGAAGAATTTAAAGAATTCACCTTGAAGATTAATGGTGACTTCAGGAAATCTTTGGTTGAATTGTTTCAAGGCTTGAATGAAATCCGGGATATCTTTAATTCCTTTGAGAATTTATCAGATATCCTTGGTGATCACAATCAAAGGAGAAATGATGCCACCAAAGCCTTTGCAGATGTAATTGATTGGCAAAAATACATCAAAGATAAACCTGAAGGAGTCCCTATTCTGGATAAGATCAAACTCACAAGGATAAATATTTCTATGGAATCTTGGGAGAATGTCTGTGAAATGGTTGAAACTACAATTGAAGAAGGCCAACAAGTCTGAAAAAAGAGATGGTTTTCCTCTGATAATATGCTTGGATTGTTGAAGTTTCCTATCATGAATAAGATTGAGGCTGCTCTTCCACCTAAACTTATGATTACACAGATCGAATAAAAGTACCTAAAATCCAAGGAGCACATTGAGAAGATCCAAATAGAAGAGATCAAGGAATTAATTGAATCTCCTGTGGCTTTAGGGATGAAGATTAATCTCTTATTACGAGAATGGTCAAAGGATAAGAAGAGGGAGATCGAGGCTTTCACTTGCAAATTACAATTTCAGCTTGAGCATGCAAAGTATCAAGATGTTGATGATCTTTTGGATGTATTTTCCAAGTGGCAATCTTCCCTTGGAAAATTTCATGAATGAAGGGCAGGAAAACCATTGAAGGAGAGAACTGGGGACACTCTTTACTTGGAGAATTGTAATATTTTACAATCTTTAAAGAATTCCAGTTAGTTTCTCTTTTTCCTTTCTTTTGTTATGTGTATCAAGTTTCCATGATTCATTTTGGTTTTCATACATACATCTAATAACTCTGTTTTGTATTGTTAAATCATAAAAAATATAAATCTGTGTGTTAATAACTTACTACCAAACACTCTAAAATATTTGACAGAGGTAGGTCTTCCATACCATAGTTCATAAGGAGTCTTGTCATTATTTACTCTGAGTTGTCCTCTATTGAGTATATAAATAGTTGTGTATACTGCTTCTCTCCAGTATGCATTTGAAATTTTTGCTTCATTAAGCATAGTTCTGGATTCTTCTTGGACTGTCCTATTCTTTCTTTCCACAACGCCATTTTGCTGAGGAGTCCTTGGAGCTGAAAAATTGTCTTTTAATTTCATGGGTTTTGTTAGCACTCATAATTTTTCCTTTGGTTGTAGAAGGATAATCCTAAGGTAACTCTTTCAAACCAATCTTTAGGAAGAAAACTAGCATTTTTCCTACCAGAGAGGGTTCTCTCAAAAATGGATATAATGGCTAGAGATATTTCAAAATGATTTTATTTTAAATTGTGAGAGGTTGAAAAATATAGATACCATTGGGCATGGAGTCAAAAACTATAAAATTTAAAAATCAACAGAGTTTTAATAATGGATTTTTTTGCAAAGGCAAGGTAGTTATCTTTTAACAGTCAAATTCTTGTTTGGCAGGTGGTATTTGAAGAAAGAATGAAAGTCCATCAACATTAGGCATCAATCAAGGATGAATCTAACATTCACTTTAAAGGAAAATATGTGAATACTTTGATCCGATTAAACCAGAGCATAGTTACATGAATTATGATTTAAAACAAACTCTCATCAAAGCATGAAAGAAAACATAATGGAAAGATAATTACTGGAAATAACAAATCACATGAGGAGAGGGAAAATAAAGACTGTAAATTAGTAACACATGAATATTTACTCTTGAAAATATGCATCAACTCTTCTCGACCATCTTTATTCAAAATTGAAGGGCTCAATACAAAACAAGTATCTCTTCATGGGTTCCAACCCTTACTACATTGCTAAAAAATGCCTTTTATACATTGTAAAACCTCTCGAGGTAAAACCCTAACTGCTTCATAACTAAAAATAGAAAAATATAAACTAGCTATTACATTCCATTTCGGTCAAAATTTATACAATTTCCAAAATTTCTCATAATATAATTTTTGACGTTTTTCTATTGGCTGTAGCTGCTGAAAAAGATTTTCCCTCGAAAAGAAATCTTTGGGTGTGCAAGATGTACTTAATATTCCCATATATTTCTACTATCTTCCATTGTTCTGTAGTAGGTATTTCATAACTTGTCATCTCTTTGACCAAAACTTTCATCTCTATGTGCTCTGCAATATAAATTGGAGGTATATTTTCACCTATCATGGCCAGCTGGTTTAGAATTTCAAAATCATCTGAGAGTTTCTCTAGTAGAATTTTCCCTGTTAGAACATGAGTCAAATATTCAAATTTCTCATGGTTCATCCTCATGTTAAATAGTAAATCCTTATAATTGTTCTAGGAAATTAACTCATTATTTTCATCCCCAAAAGAAGGTAGTCCCTTTTGTATTAGATTTTCAGATCCCTTTTTGAAGGATTCAACCTCTTTCTTCATATGTTCTGCTCTAGCCTGAACATTCTCAATGTGAGAATGTTTTCCAAGGACTCTCCTAGCCCAATTTATGACTGCTACCCTGTTTTTGATAGCCATTGCTTTCAGATCATCTTCTGTCAGAGTATTTAAGAAACTTATGGTATTCTAGGCTGTATCTTTTGGTTTCTTATCTAAAACTTCTCTCATTGATGTACAGCTTTGTAAGCTATCGTCTGCTATGGATTCCTTTGTCTTCATAAAATTTAAATAAGGCCTAAATTTTGCAGGTTCATTGATGATTGAATCCCAAATAAAATGCTTTGCACCTTGCAATGGTAGTTGTCTTGTCACTTGACTTATGAACCTCTGATTTCTATCTACCAATTATTTATTCTGATTTGTCAACTCTTTTATTTCATTTTTTTTCCTCTTCTAGTCTTTGTTTTTCTTCTTTTAGTTCTATTTTCTCCACTTCTTTCAAGCTAACTTGGGACATAGCTTGAATTATATCATTTGTGATTGATTCTTTGTTGCCTTGATATGTTCCTTGCTTCTCTTGTGATATATTTCCCAATTTGGCCTTTAGATATTCAATTTGAGTCTTAAGACTCGATCTATCTTTCTCCCAACTTACCTCTTTTTCCTCAAACTTGAGAAATTTAGCTCTACAGTCATCCAATTCTTGAGATAAAGTTTCTTTTTCTTGTTCTAACACAGTTAATTCATAGGCTTGAATTAACTGAGTTGATGGAATTTTAAGTTTTTTCTTAAGTAATTGGATAGTGTTTTCTTTCTCAGTTAAAATATTTTTACTTGCCTCTCCTCTATTTGGTTCTTCATTTCTCTCCACCAGGTCATATTGCAATATTTTTATTTGTTACTGATGAGCTTTGTTCTTTGTTTTATCTTCCTTCAACTGGATTTCCATCCTATTCACTGTATTCTATAGTTTTTCCACTTTTAAAGTAGCTTTCATCAAATCGGTATAAATCACCTCTCCAGTATATCTATGTAGGTAAATTTTATCAGTGACTAGTATATTCTGTAGATTCAATTTCATTTCTGTGACCTTATCATCAGATGATATGGCCAAATTCAAAGTATTTTTGGTTGGATCTCTGCTAGTCATCAGAGTAATTTTTGAATCAACAACATTCCTGAATTTTGGAAACAACTTATGCATTGCTTCTGCTGTTGTTTCTTTGTCTTGCACATATTTTAAATATATTTCAGATCTTGATTGAAATTATATGATCGTAAGTGAGCTCCGCTATAGATAAAGGCATAGACATCTTAACGTGTGCAATGTCTCCAGACGTGGAACTTGTGGATGGTAAAGTCCACGGATCATTTAAATAAGAGGTCCGGAATAACATATTATTCGAAGGAGGAGGCACACTGTCGAAAATGGTTCCAATAAAATTCACAGGTGCAAATGGTTAAAAGTTCCCATCAATGAAGGGTACATCCCAAAACCTATGTTCCTAGTTTCCGACTGAGAAAGAGAAACTTGTGGGACTATAGATCCCGTAGATACTGTGGAAGGAGTGCCAACATAATCCAGTTGATTGATCGTCACAATCTTTCCTTCACGAGGAAAGAAAATCACTCTAAATACAGTAGATGCGACAACCTTCATAGCATACATCCAGTTCCGACCTAGTAAAAGGTTGTAGTCGATGGGCGCATCAACCACTTTGACTTCAATAGGCACAGATTTACCTCCCAAGGAGACAAAAAGGGAAGGGATAATTCCGTGCGGCGTAAAAGATCTACCGTCGAATGTAGTGAGTGTAGTTCTAGACGCGAGTAGAGGAGGAGAGGCAAGAGATTTCCAACAAGTTAACTACATTACTGACCCGGAAGCACCTTCATCAACCATAGTATGTTTGACGAAGCTCTTAAGGCAAACCACCTGGATTTGAAAAGCCACGTGGTAAGGCAAGCGAGGTTGGACATCAGTAGTATCGAACTTGATAACACTAGGACTTCCCCCATCCTGAACTCCTAACGCACTCAAAAGGGCATGCTTCTGAGAAGGACAAGCTTGCAAAACTTCAAGAGCCGACATGACACATGGGGTTTGGCCCAAATATTCTACGATGGAGTAGTTATGGGCGGCTCGAGCATTAGGATTATGCGTGGAGCACTTGAGAACACCTTTCGGTATCCGTGGCATAATGGAAGGCTTCTTGATATGCAAGGAATTATCAGGAGGAGGGGGAGGCTCATTCCCCAAATTTGGTTGTGGTGCACCATAATCACATTGTCGAGTAGCAACACAAACCTCCGACTGAACCATATTCACACATCCATAACCACTAGTATTGGAAGAAGCCGTTGCCGTTTCATTAGTACCATAACCAGTGGTGGGAGCATGCGAATCCATGTTTTGGTGATGATGTAGGGGATCCTTCAACACAGCTGGGCTCTGTGCCAAATGCATCGATGCTTCTTCAATTCGAGGACATAAGTGAGTAAGATGGTCCTCCCCACAAAGCTTGCAAGGGAATTTCACCTTACGCCTAGGTTTACAATCCTCGCCAGCATTACTGCCTTCCCGAGGAGGGTTGGCATTCTCTTTACGAGGAGTATTACAATTGTTATTATTGTTACTTCCATTGTTTCCACCCCTACGATTATTTCTCCCCTTTTTCTTACTACCAGGTTGCTAGTTACTCGACGGTTTCGTTGATTGCACATTGTGTACATCAGACGATGGAGTGGAAGTGGACAAGGTGTGAACCTGTCCGAGGGAAAACTGGTTTAGCGACAAATTTTGCATTTGATTAGCTACCAAGTCTATAGGGAAAGTGCATGCGGATCCCACGATGCCATTGGCATGTGGTCCAGGAACTGACGTGGGCTCATGTTTGGTTCTTGGTGCGTCAGGAATAATTTCATACAAAATGCCAGACTGAGAATAAAGTAGATCTAACTGCTGGACTTTCAAGATAGCTTGTTCCTCAGTCACAATGCCAGACATCGAAACATCCTTAGCAATGTATGGGAGTAAAGACTAAAGGAACCATTCCAACAGGAACTCTTGAGGAATGTTGGCTTTCACTAATCTCTTCCGTCGACGCCACTCTTGAACGTGGTCAGAAATATGTGTGGCCTTATTTTGACGGAAGGTGGACAACAATTCAGTACCAGTATCATAACGAATTGACAACTGGAAATGGTCTAAGAAAACCAAAGCAATCTCGTTGAATCCCCTATAGGTGTTTCCAGGAAACTCCACATACCACTTCGTGGCTTCCCCCGTGAGGGTGCGTTGAAATAGTTGTAATCAAATGGAATCATGATTCAAAGAGTTGGAGGAGCACCAAAGGTGAAACGTCATGACATGATCTCCCGGGTCCTCACCACCTTTCCCCTCAAACTTCGGAATGCCGAAGGGAGCTTGGTAGGGACTGGGGGCCAAGTAGGGTCGTGACACATCGGATCGTTCATGAGCTTCGAAAGATCCAGGAGATTCAAGTGTGCAAGGAATGGGAGCTGAGGATGGAAAGCTTGATTATAAGCTCCCATAAAAGGTTGGTTAAACGGAACTGTGTTATAAGATGGACCAAAAGATTGACCATGAGGATTAAACTGTTGATACTGAGGACCTGACGGCCCATACGCTTTCCCATGGCCATAAGATTGATAACCTCCCCCTGGTTGACCCATTTGAGAGTAAGCAGGTATATGCATGTTTTGAGCACCATATTGGGGTGGTGGGTGATACTAGTGGCCAACACCGACTGTGTTGTAGTAAGGGTTTCCACCATGAGTATGGGGCATGTATGTACTATTCATAGTGGGAACCATGTTGTATTGATCGTAATGGTATGGTATGTTCCCACCCCCAACATTAGGATTAGTGTGAGCAGTTGTGTGGTGACCAGAAGCATGAGAAGCATTCCCAAGTCCAATATGGGCATGACTAGTAGCAAGGTTATTGGTGTGGTGTCCATGTGGATAGGAAATATTCCCACCCCCTACATTAGCATTACTAGTGGCGGCGGTGGACGCAAAAGTATGCGGTATGTTTCCACCCCCGTGGTTGGGAGGAACGGTATCATGTGCAAAAGTAGTCCTGGGTTGACGAGTAGCGTGCATGTATTAGGTTCTGGATGGCGAGTCGTATTCCAAACAACATTCCGGCTAGGTTGTATATTCCTAGGAGGTGGTCGTGCTCCAACATAAGCATTATTAGGAATCTGACAAGTCCCCATACTATGTGAGTGGGTGGACAACGTAGTGCCCCCAGCTAGGGTAGTGCCCCCAGTGGGTATAGTATGGCTAACACTTTAACTAGTGCCAGCGTGAATACCAACCATAGTGGAAGGTTCGACGGTATTGTGACTAGGCATACCAAAAGAGAGTGCGGTGAGGTTGATCATAGGGCTGGTATCATAATGAGTCTCAGGTCTCCCGTATCTAAAATCGCATGGAAATGAAGGAACGAAAGGCTCGTCTTGTTCTCCATCCTTGGGTAGGTCGGGCATCCTGTAAAGATAATTATCCAGATTTGAAGGATCAAACGGATCCCGGTCAAGTGGATTAGGCCAAATAGAACCAAGTTGAGTCTCAGGTGGATCACCTCCCCAATCCTCGCGAGGAGTTTGGGGATCGAAAGTATGCTCAAGTCTACTCGAAGGAGTAGAAGGGTCTTACCCGATATCGGGATGTGCAGTCATGTAGTCTTCAACGTAAGTCTCTCATGAATCTGAAGACTCAGAGGGAGCCCTCCGACGTCCTCTAGCAATACGTTGTGTAACAAAAGATGGCTTTAAACCAACCAACCGATGGGACCGACGGAGAGTAGGGCTCCGTGCCACGTTCTCTCGGGAGAGAGACACAGTGTCTCCTAACGGCCAACTATCGATCAAAAAATAGTAAAGCAAAAGCACACACCTAGAGAATCTATAGCCAAAAGCAGATAGATAGAGTGGCTAAATGAGCTCCCGACACTAGAGCCGGTATGTCTCGCCTAGGAGAGGCTTGAGACTCCCAAACTATAGCCGGAGGTAACATAATCAGTTATAGAGACACCCAGGCTTCACTGTGTCGACAGGGTCAAGTCCACTGCATGAACACAACTGTGCTGTCCAATCCCTATTTGACTCAGGACACAAACAACATAACCACTGCAAGTACCCTGTGTAGTACCTAGGTAAGGCAACTATGTTCACCGCAATATAACAAATGCTCACGGGGATAGTCGCAGGTGGGACCCATAGTATGCGCAGGGTAGCTAAGCCCGAAGCACAAGAGGATGAACCTCTGGTACCCCCAGATACGAACAAATCTTGGATATATCTCCCACGTTCAGCCGATATCAGAGGGATATCTCCTCAACCAACCTCCTGTGACCTCGTGCTTAACTCTGGATTGAGTAGAGCTTTCCTGAGAACACCGATATATACCATGGATTCCTCCATTGCCTGGTCAGACACCTAATGTTTCGTTCAGTAGTCTTGGATTTTTAACTCACAATGATCTATCCCAAGACTCTAAACCTATGCTAGTTGGTGTACCCTATAAAATAAAATCAGTCTAATCAATTTTAGTGATTAAGCATTAATTTTAGTGGTTGTGATTACTCAAGGGATATGATCGTGAAACTAGTGATGTGTAGACTCAATAGTATGCAACATTGTCCAATCCTAGACTCATCTATCCAATAAAACAATGACACTAATATGCAAAGTCAACCAACAATTCCAAAATAAAGATGCAATCTTTTATCTTTTCAATGCACAAGCAGAACCTAAAATGAAGGCAACAAGCACTCAATGCAAAATGTAGTACATGGAAATAAAATATTTTTGTATTTTCTCTTATAAACAGAAAGGAAAATGCAAAAACTAAATGAATATTTTTATATTTTTTCAATATAAATGAACTGAAAAAGTGCAAGCAAAATCCTACTATTCAGTCACTGAAGTGCCAAGAAGATCACTAAGACAACCTAGCAGATCCTAAATAGCAAGACTCGGCCAAAGGAAAGAGCTCCAAAGAAAAAACCAAGAGTTTAAAACCAAAGATTGGTAAAAAACCAAGAAGGCTCAACCAAGAGAAACGAAGAGATCCGGTCACAACCAAGGCATGAAACAGTCAAGAAAGAGGCCAACAAAGACTCAGGAACCAACCAAACTCACCCAGCAACAACCAATAGCCATAAACCAACAAAAGTTGGAGTTACACGCTACTGTCGAAGGAATACCTACGAGTACCCGCGAGTAGTAGTGTAAACAGAGGCGGGTATACGCGGGCAGAACTAAGCCAGCCCGCGGGTGAGGAAAATGAAATGGTCAAATAAAGAGTCCAAAGGCTTAGAAAAAAGAAATTTTTCTACAATGTATCTTAACGACCAATCAGTGACACAGAGCTTCGATAAACAACAACTCTAATTATGGACTAATGCTCAAAAATTTTTCCAAACATGGATGATTTCCCCAGCAGAGTCTCCATTTCTGTATTGCAGAAAACTCACTATGGCTTGGGAATACCACAACAGACAGATGACTACCAGAAATCTACTCAATTCTCAAAGCAATGCTATTATAAATGACAATGTTAAGATAATGGAGAAATGTAACCAACCTCGATCCAATGTTTGATGTAGATCCCCATTGGAGCTTTCAATCCACACACTTCCAAGTACTTGTAATCTGGAAATTGGCCTTGACAGCCAATATCCAACAAGTACATATAATATATAATTGACATTAACATTATCAATAACAGTGGTCCATAATATCATAAGCAAATGTAACCCAATGTATAATAAACAACATTCGCACCATGAATGGACGAGAATATGAGTATTTCTATTAATGAACAAGAAGAAGTACAAAGTGATACGACCTCTTGCCGGAAACCAATCTGAACCAGGATCTAGATCAATCCACATGTGCCTCCACCACTTCAATCCTCCATTAATGTCAAACTCAAACTAGAGAGGAGTTTGGAAGGTGAACATAAATGGTTCACAACTACAAGGATCAATGAGTGCAGACTCAAGATAGGGCAAAAATCCACTAGAGTTGTCGTACGATTATCTTCTTCCTCCTTCTTCATCCCGTCCATAAGCCATATGTGCTCAATATATAGTCCTCCTAAAGCTAGGTGAAAGGACACATCAAAGCATTACTCGGGAAGATGGAGAGCCAAAGGTCACCCAATGACCGCTTTTTGGGAGTAAAAAGTAATTAATAGTGGTTTTTACCATTTTACTTGATACCCATGGACCATAGTGATGCAACTTGCGGGTACGCATGCTATAGTGATGCAACATGCAGGTAGGAATAAAAATAGGGCAAACTAGTGTCATTGAAGGATAAAAATGGATTTGAGTCACTAAAATGGATCCTACAGGCCAAAGAATGCTGATGCTCACAGGGTGGAACATTTCTGTGTAACACCTATGCCCCACCTTTTCACAGATCAAGAATTTTCTTAGTACCCCAGTTAGTGTGATGCACGCAACACGTACTATAACAGGGGGAACACCTTCAACCTCATCTTCGCCCAATAAGAAAACTAAGTCCAATTTGTTACATACCAATCATGCGTGTTTTATTTGCTCCGAGTTTGGTCATTACATGCGCCATTGTATCGACCTCCATCTTTTTCGGGATGCCTTGGAAACAATCCACCTCACCCACCCTTTGGTTGAGAGTCCTTCACCTTAAAAACAAGAAACGACTTCCATAAATTTTTTCACTACATCAACGACAACGCTAGTTGTGCCTACCTTAGAACTAGCCATCTCAATGGTACCCACCACTGAGACACCTGCTAATTTTTTTTTATCTTAATGCGTAATTATAGTAGAACTTGAAATAAATGAATAATCAAAAGCAAAAGCATTCACATGAGGCACAGTATTTACCCAAGGGAAACCCTCTAGTACTTGAGGTAGAAAACCCCATCAAAATATTCTTTAGAATATTCATAGATAACATAGAATGTATTTATAATGAGCCGATTACATCAAGCACCCCTGGTGCATTATTAGAGAGAAATAACAAGCATCCCTGGTGCAATCACAGAGCAAGAGAGAAGAGAGAATAAGAGAAGAACCCAACAACTGAATTTGCACTAAGACCAATTCGCAATTTTGGTCACATGCACACTTCCTTCAAGAGAGATTCGCTCTTCACCTTGATATCATAAAAGCTTGCATTACAAGTGTATCATACATCTCATTCTTGGATTAATTTATAGCCTTATGACTTCAAGATGAACTCGCCTTCCAATTGCATTGCTAGGTCACTTAGTTAGGTTACTAACTCAAGTGTCATAAATTAAGTGTCATCATTTAGTTTCACTCAAATGTCGCCATGCAAGAATTTGGTTAATTAGATCTTCTACTTCAGGATGAACTCGCCCGTCAACAGGATGATATACCACTCAAGTATTGTCTTTTAGTTTAACTCAAGTGTCGTCATGCAAATACTTAGTTAACTCAAGTGTCATCATGCAAACAATTAGTTAACTAGATCTTATTTGTTATCACTTAGTTAACTCTTTTAACTGGAGTCTTTCTTGTTAACATCATTGAAGTAAACAATTTGAGTTCTCTCTTAATTAATTGAAGTCTTTCTTGATCACTGAAGTGAAAAATTTGAGTTCTCTCTTATCTTAACATACCTTATCTTTATCTCGTGTCTTATCTGCATGATCCACTTGTGCCATCTTTACTTTATTTATCATATCAAATATACTAAGGAGATTTTTCCAATGATGTGATCATCTTGTTCTACTATCATTCCAAGTGGTCATATGCTAAATTAATTCACTCTAGAGGTGTCCAGTATCTAGAGGAGACTTAATAGCTCAACCATGGTTAGTATTACATCACACACCATTCATGATTCAACATGCAAAGCATTACCTCAACCCATGAGGCACCACCTCAACACATGAGGATCTGTCTTGGCACACAAGACCTTAGCCTTGATAAGAAATATTGTACAACATCATCACTTTTAAATATAAATCACTTAACCTTTACACATAAGTCTCAGTCATTCTTGATTCCAACTCAAGAATCTACTCCAAGTTTCCTAACTCCAACTCAGGCTCCCTAAGGCACTACCTCGACAAACAAGGCTCAATCCTGGTGCACAAGATTGAATTGGAGGATGACTCATGATGTTGTAACTTTAACACTCCCTCTCAGTGAGGGAGGAACTATATGCCATACCAAGCTTGTTTCGGAATTACCTATACTTCGTAAAGGACAAAGGATTAGTCAACATATCTGATATATGCTCATCAGTAGCAATGTACTGAAGTCTTACAACACCTCCTTGGACCATGTCTCTGATGTAGTGGTATTTCATCTCAATGTTCTTCGATTTGTCATGAAACACAAAGTTTTTTGAGAGCTTAATGAAACTCTAATTGTCAGATCGAATGACCGTAGTCTCAGGATTCTCACAGAACAACCCAACAGGTAGCTTCCTAAGCCACACAGATTTTCGACAGGAGGTACTAGCTACAATATACTCTGTTTCTATAGTACTCTGGGCTATATATCCCTACTTCCTAATGTACCAAGAGATCATAGTTGATCCCAAGCTTAAAAAAAATCTAGATGTACTCTTTTGGTCCACAATACCACCACCCCATTCAGATTCAGCATAACCAAGTAGCATCACTCCTCCACTGGAAGCATATCTTTGTCCATAAGAAATAGTACCTCAAAGGTATCTAAGAACATGATTGGTATCAACCCAATGTATATGTCTTGGCTCATAAATGAACTGACTCAATATAATCACTACGTAACATATGTGTGGTCTACTATATATCAAATACATCAAGGAACCAATGCGTTTTCTATACATGGTAGATCTACTAGATCTGGTTCAGAATTTGACTCATGTAGTTTCTTCATATTATAAACCATTGGTGTAGACATGTATTTACAATCCATCACACCAAACCTACGCAACACATCAACTGTGTACTTTCATTGTGAAAGAAAGATATCATCTTTTCTTTGAAAAACTTCCAGACCAAGAAAGTAGTGCATAAGGCCCAAATATTTCATTTCAAACTTAGAAGTGAGCTCCCTCTTGCAACGATCTATATTTTTTTCCTCTCCAATAAGAAACAAGTCATCAATATAGAGAACCAAGATCAATGGTTGGTTCTTCACAACCTTGAAGTACAGGTTGGGGTCAACTTGCTTTTGGAGAAGCCCAAGATCTGAAGATAACTATCAATCCTTGAATACCAAGCCCTCGGGACTTTCTTAATCCCATACAAGGATTTATTAAGTTTGCATGCATGGGAGTCCTTCCCATGAACTACAAACCCCCCAGGTTGTGGTATGTATACTCTTTCCTCAACTTCACCATTGAGAAAGGTAGTCTTCACATCCATTTGGTGAAGCTTCCACACTATAACTGAGGCAAGTTAAATCATGGATCGAATAGTAGTGTACCTATCCACATGAGCAAATGTATCATCATAGTCTATTCATTCTTTATGTGGGAAACCACGAACCACAAATCTTGCTTTATATTTTTCAATATTTCCATCAGCTACATGTTTGAGTTTATAAAGCCACTTGGAATTTACTATTGACTTCCCTCCAGCTTTATGAACCACTTTACACACATCATTCTTCATGATGGATTTGTATTCTTCCACCATGGCATATTTCCATACTTTCTGCTTAGTAGCTTCCTCATAAGTGGTGGGTTCTGAATCATTGATGTGACTCATATGTGCTACATATCCTGTCATCCTAAATATCTTTTAGGTCTCCTTCACTCTCTAGATGTGCTTGATGATAGTCCATACTTTTACGCCTATTGCAAAATGTCTCAACACTAGGCATATCTCCTTTTAGAATGAGGTTCATCAAGTGATATTTCTACTAGTTCTATTGGCTCTCCAGGATCAAGCGGATCTAAAGACTCTTTTGGATTATCCCTCCAAACATATAAAAGAGGAAAACCAAAACCTGGATCCTCCATCATGGGAGTCTCATGCTCCTCCATATCTGAATCACACTGAAGTTCTTTAGAGTGCTTGAGGGCAACCTCTTCATGAAATGTTACATATATGTTGACTTCAATGTGCCTTTGACCTGGAACACATATTTTATAATATTTGGAGGATTCACTCTATCCGAAAAATGTGCCTTTCTTTCTGCTTGGATCCATATTTTTCCTCTTCTCTTTTGGCACATGAATGTAGATAGGAAAACCGAAAATATTCAAGTGTACAACATATGTTTTTTCACCAGTGAAAACTTCTTTAGGAGTCTTTTCTCCCAGGATAGCATGCGGACTTCTATTCTGAATATAAACAGTAGTGCTGGAGGATTCTTCCCACAATGAGGTGGGAAGATATTGACCACACATCATAGATTTTTCAACCTCACATATTGTCATGTTCTTTCTTTCAACCACCCCATTCCGCTGGGGGTTGTAAAGTACAATCAGTTGTGTTCTTGTCCCTACCTCTTGGAAGAAGTCATTAAACTCATGATACTCGAACTCTCCATTATCATATCTCAAAGAAGGAATGTGCTTTCCAGTCTGATTCTCAACCAGTGCTTTAAACTCTTTAAACTTGTTGAAATTTTCACACTTTGCCTTCAGAAAATAGATCCGTGACTTGCAAGAGAAGTCATCTATGAAAATCACATATTACAGATAACCTCTCAAGGATAGTGTAGACATGGGATGACCACATAGATCTAAATGGATCAAGTCCAATATCCCTTTAGATATTTTAGTATTATTTGGAAATATTTTCTTGATGTTCATACCAAGAGCACAACCTCTACAAATAACATTATGCTCAAATTGAAATACATGAATACCTTTTACCATCTTTTATAAGCCAGGTAGTGCTTTGAAATGAAAATGAACAAGCCTCCTATGCCACAATTCACAAGGACTAACTATGTCATGGATCATGACTTTAATGAACTTTCTAGGAACCTTGTAGAGACCCCACTCTCTAACTCCAATCACAGCTGTAGAATTCAAGTCTGAATTCTTAGACCACAAGAGCGCTTAGTTGTCCATAAAGATTACTCTGAAACCTTTATCTTCTAGAACTGAAACAGATAGGAGGTTTCTCTTCAGACTAGGAACATATATAATATCATCAACATGGAGTACATCACCTGAATTTAACTAAAAGGAACTGGATCCAACTCCTTGGATTGAATTGTTGGTATTATCTCCAAGCTCCACCTGACACGTGAACTTATTTTCCTTCATATCTATAATAGCGCTCCTATAATCAGTCTTGTATTTTGATGCGCCACAATCCACCATCCATGTCTCAACACTAGTGGTAATGGATCCAGCCAGCTAGAGCTGAGACAATATAGTACTCCTTCCTTGTCTCTTGATCATGGGAAGATTTTTTTCTTTTAGGTTCATCTTCTATACCAATAGAATCATGAAATATAACCTTGTACTTTCCTCTTTTATTTGCATGGAAATATCTTGCAAAGTGGCCCTTCTTATTACAATTGAAGCATTTGAATTTAGACTTATCAAATTTCTTGTTGTATTATTTTTCCTTTTGATGAGGAAACTTCTTCTGAGAAAAGTATTTATTTCCTCTCTTTTTCCTTTCCATAACATCAAGGTTCTCTTCTTTGGAGGAAGAATTTTTGCTTTGAATTCACCCTTCTTTTTGAAGGCAATCATGACATAATCTTTCAAATTTTGGTTGCACTTGTCAACCATTAACAACATCCAAGAATGTATCCCATGAGGATGGAAGACAATCAACAACATTCTGAATAAGGTCAACATCATCGACAATAACTCCAATGCTCACGATTTGATCTCTTACTTGAGAGACATTTGTGAAGAAGGAATAAATAGTTTCTTCGTTCTCCATATTAAGATTATGAAGCTTGTTCTTCAGGGCTCTCTTTTTACTAGGATCCTTATTCTCATATATATTTGTCAAGGATTCGAAGCACTCCTTTGCAGTCTTCAATGGAGTAATCACGGACATGAAGTTGTCTTTCACAGAATCATAAATGATTCTCTTTACTTTGTCTTGATTCTTCTTGAAATCAATGTTCCCATCATTAGAAGTAGGATCTTCAACAACATTGGATATGTATCCATCTAGATCATTCTTTTCCAGGATATTTAGAATCCTGACCTTCCAAGTATTGAAGTTCGAAGTTCCTTCAATTCGGTCCTCTGGTCTTACTGAGATTGAAGCCATCATTCTTCAAGTAATATGCTCAAGTTTTGCCACTCGGGATCAACGTAGGCTCAATATTGAATGCAAAACTTATCTCATTCATTCCTTGATCTTTGATACCATGTTGAATTTTTTTTATCTTAATTCAAAATTATAGTAGAACTTGAAATCAATGAATAATCAAAAGCATAAGCATTCACATGAGACACGGTATTTACCTCGGGGAAACCCTATAGTACTTGAGGGAGAAAACCATAGAAAAATATTCCTTAGAATATTTATAGATAACAGAGAATGCATTTACAATGAGAATATTACATCAAGCACCCATGGTGCATTATAAGAGAGAAATACCAAGAACCCTTGGTGCAATCACAGAGCAAGAGAGAAGAGAGAATAATAGAAGAACCTAGTAGTTGATTTTGCACTAATACCAATTCGCAGTTTTGGTCACATGCACACTTAATTCAAGAGAGATTCTCTCTTCACCTTAATCTCATCAATTCCTTCATTACAAGTGTATCATACATCTCATTCTTGGCTTAATGTATATCCTTCTAACTTCAATATGAACTCGCCTTCCAACTGCATGCTAGGTCACTTAGTTAGGTTATTAACTTAAGTGTCATCATTTAGTTTAAATCAAGTGTCGTCATGGAAATACTTGGTTAATTAGATATTCTACTTCAGGATGAACTTTCCCTTCAACTGGATGCTAGACCACTCAAGTGTTTTTTTTTAGTTTAACTCAAGTGTCACCATGCAAATACTTAGTTAACTCAAGTGTCATCATGCAAACACTTAGTTAACTAGATCTTCTTTGTTATCACTTAGTTAAATCTTTTAACTGATGTCTTTCTTGTTAACATCATAGAAGTAAACAATTCAAGTTCTCTCTTAATTAACTGAAGTCTTTCTTGATCACCAAAGCGAACAATTCAATTTCTCTCTTATCTTTATCTCTTGTCTTATATGCATGATCCACTTGTCCCATCTTTACTTTATTTATCATATCAAATATACTAAGGATATTTTTCCAATGATGTGATCATCTTGTTCTACTATCATTCCAAGTGGTCATATGCTAAGGTAATTCCCTCTAGAGGTGGATAGTCTCTAAAGGAGACATAATAGATCAAATATGGTTTGTATTACATCACATACCATTCATGATTTGGCATGAAAAGCATTACCTCAACACATGAGGCACCACCTCAACACATGAGGATCTATCTTGACACACAAGACCTTAACCTTGACAAGAAAGACTGCACATCATCATCAATTTGACATACAAAGCACTTACCTTAGCATATGAGGCTTAACCTTTACACATAAGGCTTAGTCATTCTTGAGTTCAACTCAAGAATCTACTCCAAGTTTCTTTAGTCCAACTTAGGATCCCTAAGGCACTACCTCGACATACGAGACTCAATCCTGCTCCACACGATTGACTTGGAGAATTACTGACGCATGAATACACCAATTGTCCATTGGACCCTGTATAAACAAACAAAGCATATATATGTTTTTTTTTATCATACCAATCATGTGCGAGTACCTACAACTACACATGGAAAACATCAACATATATATGATACCATCATCATTATACATCACATGAATACATCAAACACATACATGATATCATAGACAATGCCTCATAAGGCCTCATTGGCCATATATACATAGAATCATATGTCTTATGGGGGTACATAAAAAATAGACTCCCATAGGCACCATCGATAACATCTACAAAATGGGGCTCTCAAAACTATAAAAAACAAATATGGAGTTCCGAACACTCAAGATCCTCCTCCCGGTGCTGGATCGCGATGCCCCGAAATATCTAAAGGCCTCACTTCCTTCATTGTTTCTCCTGCTCCTCTCGGTGCCCTTAGTGTTTTACCTTGGTTTGGTCCTTGGAATGGTCCTAGTCCTCGAAATGGTATCTTCCTCACAGGGGTCCCTCTCCTCCCTGTGACCCCTAGATCATGTGGCAAGTTACAACCACCCTCCACATCACTCGACGCCATCCATCCCTACACTCTACATGCAACTGGAGGGTCTAGGCCATCTCCTCATCATGAAGATCACCTAATCCTTTCTCATCAAATTACTCTACCAACCAACTTAGTCGCCTCTCTAGGTTGTCTAAGACAGTTGTGGTTCGATCTCCCAAAGTCCCCCCCCCTACGAGATCAATCCCACTTGATACTCCATCAACCCTCGCAGGACCGACTCTCTCATCATGCCTCTCACGGCAGTGTGACACTTGAAGTGGTCACACGGGACCAATATCTGCATCACAAATAGGACACCACAATTAGTCTCGGATATACATAAAAAGTATGTGCATAATAAACTAATGTACAACAAAATGTGCAATCACAGAACACAAACATACCTATGGCATCCCAAAAATGGGAGGGGGTAGCTCCATGTCCCTCGATAGTCCATACCAGTCCATGGGTATCTCTCCATTGAACCAATCCCCTACCACCATACATCCAAGAAATGGGACGTGAACACATGCCCCACCGGGACACCATCGGTACGGGGCATCATATGACTCTAGAACATCACTCGAGGCTCTTAGGGCCCCCTCAGAGGCACAACCACCTGTGAACTTAGTGACAGTTACCACTCAAAGAAGTAGGAGCACAATGCGCTCCCATTCTAGAAGGTCCTCTTGCCTGCCCCCCCGTCGTGCATATCTAAAACACTCCATTAGTACATGGAGAAGCATAGGCCCCCAAGCTACCTGGTTTCCTGCTATAACCTGCTCCACTAGAAAAAATGATCCCCCAGTGATCGTGTTGGGGGACACTACCCTAAAAACCCTCACTACAACAATTTCTACCACCCACACTGACAAGATCGTAATATGACTGATAAGGATCTGAACGAAGTTCAAGGCACTCATATCCCCACCACAGTACTGGTCAATGAGGCCATGGATCAAGCACCCCCTAGTAACTGTTGGGTCGACTTACGTACTCCATGATGGGGAAGACTAGTGAGGAAATAGATATCCTGAGCAGTGATGCTACGGTCCTCATCCCTGACATGAAATAAACCCCTATAAAGATCCCACATCTATAAAAGTTCTTGCAACAAGAATTTGACAGACCAAAGAAAGGGGCATTTGAAAAACTTCAAGATCCCTGTATCGTGTAAAGTCTACATAGCCACTAGGTCCCCTATCACCTGTGGCACTAAATCATCATAGTGGCGCTCTCACCACTCTATATAGACCATCTTTATCGAATAGTAACACCTGTAAGAAAAAACAATAACACATAATGGTTAATCTCAACATCCAAAAAGAGCAAGAAACAAAGGCCCCACCTCGCATGATGTTTTCTCAAAATGCGCTTAGTGTGACTGAACGCAGTTATCCTACATGATATTTTACATGTGGGGGATGAATGCTTCGGCTGTGCTACTTGTGCAAATATCCATCGAATAGTCACATGAAACTAGTGCACAATCGAAGCAAAATATTCTACATGGCATGCAACTATACCTGGTTTCCCATGCAATGGTAGCATGAGATATTTGATTCTCCCATGCGACCATGTGAGAAAAAAAAAATTCCACGCGACCTATTTTTAGGGATAAAAAAATGTTGTACAGTATCCAAGACCCCCTACACTCAAAACATAATGGAAGAAAATCACGAGGATGAGATAAAGGCTTACTTGAATCTCACTGCATGAAAATCAGACGAACGAATCTCCCAAAGTCGACTGAAAACGCTCTGGAACACAAAAAATGAACAACGCAAATGATCTCAGAAAGTGGGTCCCACCCCTATTTATAAACACTTGAACTTGGTTTTAAACCCTTTTTACGACCACACCATAACTCTGTATGGTGAACCATTCCCACCACCACAATTTGCACATTTATATCTACTCAGTGGCATTACTCACTCTTCGATCCAAAAAGTTTCATTTGACACTAATTTTTCCGTGCACTCCTCAGGTGCGCTATGTTTCTGGCGATTATTTATACATTCTCAATACCTTTTTCATGTTCTCTATTACACTTGGGTATCAGTGTCATGTGTTGCAGGAAAATGGCCAAGAAATTGAGACTCCAACCCTTTAGTAATGGCACACAACTTGTATTGTAGTTATCATTCCGAAACTAGAATATAGGCAATGTTTTCCCTCTGTTTACATTGCATTTACATGTATTTAGGTTGATAACCATAGGGTCCTAATTCCTAGTAATGATGTTCCATCAATACCTTCACTGAGGATATCATGTTTCCTCCATGGGTGTGTGCACCATTGCATCTCTGTCATTACTTGACACCCTTGATGTCGAACACCGATAAGTTCGAGGAATATGATCAATTTGAAATGATCAACCAATAGTTCATAATTTTATAGTTGCGCATTTACTCCCCCACCTCCAGTAGTTGATGCCGTCATATTCCTTGACACATGATTGCGACCAAGACTCACAATTAACCTCTCATACCTCAATGAGTAATCTACCATCTATGTGTTAGTTTTTCATCATTTAATCCAATATGATCTAGGATCTTATATGAGAGAACAACATGTACAACATATCAAACACAAGAGACAAGAGACACAAAACATTTCACCAGGGAAAACCAAGAAGGTGAAAAACCCCACAACTTCCTCAGAGATAGAATAAGCACCAATACAAAGATCACAAAGATGAAACCCCAAAAGATATATTTCTTCAGCAGCTACTCCTCCTCCACTTGTGCGCACTCCTCTCTCTCAACTATGCGAGTTGGATGTGTGAGTGAATGGATAAATAGAGAGGTGATCCTCTCTATTTATACTTTACCTTTACTTTCCCTTTACCCTAACTGGGCCGACCTCCCTTAGGAGAGTCTAATAACCCATTACAACTTGATACTGGGCTGACCCCACTAGGGGAGTCTAATAACCCATGAAAGACACAACTCCGGGGTCTAATGCCCCTTCATACATGGGAGGATGGACCTCAATGACTTTACATGACCCAAGTACAATAATGACTTCTCTGACCGGAGGAATAAACATCTCCATCGGAGGTACAACAATAAAATACAAATACAATATAAAATATACAAGTGAATACATTCTGAATTTACAAATACATCAACACTCCCTCTTAACTAGGAAGGTATTCTCTTAACACAGGAATCAATACATATAGGCACAAGTATTCAATACTAGAGTTGAATCATCAACATTGGATCACTAGAGCATCATTGTCATTGCTATTGTACTCGTCATCTTGATCACCGGTGCTATATCTCAATTCTAATCGTCGTAGGAAGTTCTATAGAGCCAACCCTTTTTCATGTTGGATGTAGTCCTAGCCTCCATGTAGGTATTCATCATCTCTGCAAGCAGCCCATCCGGTGGAATCTCAGGACTGATTATGTGCATCTGCAAAACCTGAAAAGAGTATCCCAGGACTGATTACGTTCCAAGCACAACTTGCAAGATCTCCCGAGGTTGATTACACGCGAACAAGCAAAACCTCGAAAGAGCATCCCAGGACTGATTATGTGCTACTACACAACCTGCAAGATCTCCCAGGACTAATTACATGCGACCAAGCAAAACCTCGAAAGAGCATCCCATGACTGATTACGTGCTACTACACAACCTGCAAGATATCCCAGGACTGATTACATGCTACTGCACAACCTGCAAGATATCCATGGCCATGAAGCATCATATAGATCATTATTATACAGAGCATCATACAGATACTCATCACACAACACTTACATCCACAACCATGAGGAGGACCCACCTACCACCATGCTTGGAAGGGCTCTTGCATATGTGTCCTGTCACTTCCTCCTGGAAGTATCTTCAATCTGAAGAACACCAAGCCTCTCTCTAAAGTACTCGAACTTCACCCTAGCTAGTGGCTTGGTCAACACAACTACTGTTTTCTCTTCCGTCGCAACATACAGGAGCTTCACTTCTCCTCTCTGCACCAAATCCCTGATATAGTGGTACTTGATCTCGATATGCTTCGACTTGTCATGGAACACCAGGTTCTTGGAAAACTTCACACAACTTTGGTTGTCACAGAAGATACAAGTAGCATCCAACTAGAGATCAAATAAATATGACAGTAGCTTCCTTAGCCATACTACCTCACAACTGGTCGAACAAGCAGTGACATACTCTGCTTCGGCTGTACTCAGTGCTACGCAGGACTACTTCCTTCTAAAATAATAGATAACCCCTGATCCCATATGGAAGGCGCAGCACCCCGAAGTGCTCTTCCTATATGCAACACTGCCTTCCCAATCTGAATCAACATAACCCTCTAGGTTAACCTTTTTATTCACATCATACTTGAGCCCATAATCAACCATACCCTTCAGGTACTCAGAATATGCTTTGCAACAGTTAAGTGAACATGTCTAGGATCCATCAGGAACTGCCTCAATGTGTTCACAACAAAGAAAATATCTGGTCTTGTGTTCATCAGGTACATCAAGGACCCAATTATTTGATGATACATCATGGCATCAACCAAGTATGATGAAGCATCACTCAATAGCTTCAGGTTCGATGCCATAGGTGTGGCCATAGCCTTGCAGTCCATCATCCTGAACCGCTTCAGGATCTCTACTACATACTTCCCTTGTCCAAGGAAGATTCCATCTGCACTCTGCCACACCTCCATGCCTAGAAATTAATGCATCATACTCAAGTCCTTCATCTCAAACTCGACAACAATCTTCCTCTTCGTATCAACAATCAACCCATCCTCACCTGTCACAACTAGGTCATCCACATACAGTAGGAGTATCACTGGATTTCCTTCCTCAACCTTGTAGTAAATATTGGAATCTGCTTTACTCTTGGTAAATCCCAAACTAGTCAGGAAGCTGTCAATCCTGCTGTACCACGTCCTGGGTGCTTGTTTCAAACCATACAAGGCTTTCTTCAGTTTGCACACATGAGTCTCCCTGTCATATGTTTCAAACCCGAGTGGCTGCTCCATATACACTTCTTCTTCCACTACACCATTCAAGAACGTTGTCTTGACATCCATCTGGTGTCTCTTCTATTTCATCTCTGCAGCCAGAGCAAGTACTGATATGATGGAAGTGTATTTGGCTACAGGTGCAAACGTATCTTCATAATCGATCCCTTCTTTCTGGGAGAAGCCATGTGCCACAAATATTGCCTTGTATTTCTCTATGCTACCACCTACAGCATGCTTGATCTTGTAGATCCATTTGGAAGTCACAATAGGCTTCCCTACTGGTCTCGGGACCACATCCCAGACATCATGATCAACTGGTACTCCTCGATCATGGCATCCTTCCATTACTGCATCTCTGATCCTGGGAACTTTAGATTCTTCAATATCTTCAACTTCATCGCTGGAACAAATGTCGTTGTCCTTCTTTTGTAGGTGATTGTACACGATATTTCCTACAATTCAAATTCAATTGCATGATTAGAAACATCTCATAGTTTTCAGAACAAATTCTTACGCATAAAGACATAGATCATACAGTCATGCAATTATCTTAGCCAATGCTTCAATACAACATTTATCCATATCCCGTAACTTTCTAGATGCCTTCCATCTCTACCAGAACATTGTTAAGAGTGTGCACTACTCCCAACATGTCAGCAAAGAGGTTTCAATCTAGATAAGTAGAAATGGAGTGTTGTACAATACCATAGGCCACTTACCCATTACTATATTAGTAGCATCTTGTTCATTAATGCAACTTTCCTAAAATGCATAATATACATCCTAAATCTAGGAACATAAGTATGTACATGACTGAACAACATCATTTAAGTAATCATATATACAAGAAATGACAATTCAAATACTTATCTTTGTTTGGTTGTTGGGTGGAATCGCTCTCAATATGTGCTTCCTTGTAGGATCTACTGGAGTCTCTGATAGTGTGCACCTTAACTAATGTTGAAAATGGATGAGAGGTTATTTCATAGATTATTTGTTTTCTGGAGTACAACTCTGCAGTAGCTTCTTCTACTCCTTTCATGTAAAACTGAAAGTCATCTTTAGTTTCACCTTATGAGGTGGAACCTATGTAGATGGTTAACTTCATTACAATACATATTATTTATCACTTGAATAATCTTCCCTGGTTCTCTTCCGTGAAGGTTCATCATCATCTGCAGTGTGAACATGATGTCTTCTCTTATTGTTCTTCTTCTTGAGGGAGCTGCTTTTGTTCCTGGGACAATCTCTGGAATAGTGTCCCTTCTCCTCACAAGTATAACATTGAATATGAGAAAGATCTCTCATGGATTCTCCAAAGTTCTCCCTCCGATTCTGGTGGTGGTGTTTACCCTTCTTGTGATGAGGATGATCCCTCTTGTGGTTATTCTTCCTGGTGTGTGATGTGAGATCCTGGTCTTCATTATCCATCTTTTCTTCTCGAGCTACAATTCGAGCTTCTTCCTGTGAGAATTCCTCCCACAACCTACTGAATGTGATGAGCTTCTTTCTAGCACAAATTCCTTGAATGAAGGAATCCCATGACCTAGGAAGACCATTCAAGTTGGTCATCACAATTTCACCATTCTCTATATCTTCTCCCACAGCTTCAAGTTGTTCTTTTATCTGAGAGACCCTTGTAAAGTAGGACTGCATGGTCTCTGCATTTTGTATCTTTACATTCTTTAGTTGATTCCTCAAAGTCATCTTCCGATTTATGTTCTTCCCTTCAAACAACTTGGTCAAGGAATCAAACATCTCCCTAGGTGTCTTTAGAGAAGACACATGTGGTATGAGATGGTCTTTGATAGAATCTGCAATGAATCTCTTGGACTTGACCAAGTTCTTCTTATGTAAGGCCTTAGCCTCATCTCCCTCAGGAACTGGAACCTCTTCACTTATGTAGGTGTCCAAATCATTCTCTTCTAGGATTAACCCAATCCTATACTTCCATGCTCGGAAGTTATCATCCCTTTCAAGCCTATTCTCAAGCTTGGTGTGGTGAGACATCTTAATGAGAAACTCAAATGGAAATAAAAGATTTAGGTCTTACCACTTGATTTGTTGAATCTAGATCTGGAGCTGGCTAGGGTTTGACAAAGAAACCCTAAAATCCAAACTAGGAATTTCAAACTTCTGTTTGGACAGGGAGATGCAATTCACTGGGGCAAGAATGCTGGTTTGCTCATATTTTGAAAAACCCAAAAATTGACCCTCCAAAAATGACCTACGAATTTCGGATCTACAACTTCTGTCAAATTCTGGTTTTCTGGTCCAAAACTCGAACTAGGGTTTGATAGATCCCGAGGTTCTACCCAACCATAAACTTCGATCTTGGTCTCTAAATTTTGATTTTGCTGAGGAGAGAAAAAAAAAATCCACTTCTGTCAAAAGCCGTAATTTCCCGCAGCAGTGACAAGCCAAAAATTGAAATGCTTAGAATCCAATTCCGTTTTGACAGAAATATATGCCATATTGTTTTTGGTTCATCTTTGAATTTAGGATCCTCAGGGTTTGAAATTTCGGCCTATGGTAGACTGACTTGTCATATTTCCAACTCCATATATCTGAGCTTCAATGGATTATCCATGAGAGAGATATGCTAAGTGTCGCAACATGACCTATTTATGGGATGAAACAACATAGTGAACTTGTACGGAGTGCCACGTGTCACTGTTTCAACTTCGGCCTCTGAAAATTGGACCTGTGAAACTAGAGTCCATGCCCTAACTTTCACTTTTTATGTAATTCCATTTGGAGCTTCCTATCCCGATATATGACCTTTGTTCCTAGGTCACTTGTTTAGGGATGCATTCTGTAAGAGGCAGAAACCCTAACTTGTACGAATCATATCTCACAAAGTACAACGAATATGAGGCTGAAAGTTTTACATAGGGTATATCCATGTCTGATATTCATCCTGTAAATAATTCAGATCCTGAATCTTCATCAAAACTGATTTATAGCGAAAGTGCCACAATGACTAGTTTTTAGTATACCAAGCCCTAGCTTCCAATTTGTCGCAAGTGCAACAAGTGTCGTAAATTCCATACAATGCCTTCCTTCAGGCTAGCTCTAATACCATGTTAGATTTTCATCATTTAATCCAATATGATCTCGGATCTTAACTGAGAGAACAACATGTACAGCATATCAAACACAAGAGACAAGAGACACAAAACATTTCACCGGGGAATACCAAGAAGTTGAAAAACCTTGCAACTTCCTCAGAGATAGAATAAGCACCAATACAAAGATCACAAAGATGAAACCCTAAAAGATATATGTATTCAGCAGCTACTCCTCTTCCACTTGTGTGAACTCCTCTCTCTCAACTATGCGAGTTGGATGTGTGAGTGAATGGATAAATAGAGAGGTGCTCCTCTCTATTTATACTTTACTTTTACTTGCCTTTTACCCTAACTGGGATAATCTCCCTTAGGAGAGTCTAATAACCCATTACCACTTGAAATTGGGTCGACCCCACTAGGGGAGTCTAATAACCCATGAAAGACACAACTCCGGGTTCTAATGCCCCTTCATACATGGGAGGATGGACCTCAATGACTTTACATGACCCAAGTACAATAATGACTTCTTTGACTGGAGGGATAAACATCTCCATTGGAGGCACAACAATAAAATACAAGTACAATATAAAATATACAAGTGAATACATTCCTGTAATACCCCATTTTGACCCTTAGGATATGTTAGCTTTTAATGTAAATGTTGTATACATGTGATGTATGTTTTCCTAGCATGGAGCTCAAGGCCAGGGCCCCGCTAGTGGAAGCTTGAATTTGATTTAAAGGCAAGTATTAGACATTATTTTTTCCATGTGCTATTAGCCATGGAACATTGTAAAAATGATGTAAATAAACATCATGCAATAAAATATCAAAATTGACTATGGAGGCAACGAATGAGAAGGGGCCATGTGTATCCACTAGGGAGTGGTGAGGGGGCTATGGGATTGAACCATAGGCTGCCATATGTCACCTTGAGAACCCATTTGACTTACCTTGCTGAAATTTATTTCTGTTGTGAGGTATTGGTTGAGGAATGTAGTCCATGGCTTCAATGGAGCATGGGCAGCCTAGAAATTCATATGGCAGAGTATGGACTCTGTTTTCTTGTACCACAAGCCACTTTACCTCATGGGAGTTGCTTCTTCCTCATCCCCATTCCATTGTGGAAGTGACCAGCATCATTTTCCATTCAAAAACAAATTGCCAGCAGGGAGAAAAACCAGAAATCGCAACTTTGAAAGAACCCACGTTTTGAAGAGCCATAAATGCCCAGAATTGGTATTTGATAGTGAAATCCAATGGGGGATCCATAGGTATGAACCTTGGGGTGAATTTGGGAGCATTAGCTACCCTGAAATCCATTGAAAAATCCAGTTTTGATAGCCCGGAAACCCAGTGACGGGATTGAGTTATTTGTTGCCAGAATGGTGAGAAATCCAAGTGTGGAGGTTTGAACAGAGGATGGGATTGCTTGAATTGAGCTTGAGATGTCTGTATCTCTGTGGTTGAGATCACGAGCTTAGCATTCTCATCATTTCCTTATTGCATGCTTGATAAACCCAGTTGTTTGTTGGCTTAGCATGACCGTTTGAGTGAATCCATGGCTGTGAGTGAGCCTGCCTAGTTTCTCCTTAGTGGATACAAAGCCCAGCTCGGAGGTGATCTCTCAGTTGAAAGAATATAGGATGGACAGAGATCTATGGTTGGGTGGAACGTTTCTCTCACATAGCCAGTTGTTTGGACGTTTTCATTTCAAGATAAGCATTCTCTGTGGATTAATTTATTTGCATTATGTGTTCAACAATGTGTTAATCCTGTATGTTAAATTATTCATGTTACTTGGATGAAATGATTATCTTAAGTTAGTTGGCATGATTCCTGTGCATAGCATGAGAATGAGATGGATTCTTGTATGACCGTTTCATCATTCTGCCTAGAAGAAATAAGCCGATGCATCTCCTTCTGCTTGTATGTTATTATGGTTATTCTTCTGTGTTTATTAAATGAGTTGTGTTCATTCTATGTTCTGTAATGTATTAAATAATGACTGGTATTTGGATGATGGATGCATATCTTATTATGGCTAACATGTAATCTATGTATATCATGAGAATGTGATTGCTTCCTCGCATTATAATTCATCACCTGTTTGTGAATGGTATGCTGATGCATTCCATTCTAGCTGTGTGTTAATATGTTTAATTACACTATGTAAATGAATTGTGCATCTTAATTTAAATGGCAAAACTTTATCATTATGGTTTGGGGACGAATTAGACACCCCATGTTGTAGTCATGTTCCCTCCCTTGCATTGGATAGATGGAAGGGAATGTGACAGAGTGGTATCGGAGCCCAGCTTGCAGCACTAGGGCTTTTTGGGCCAGACTCTGAGTTTTCAGGCATGTAACAGGACGTTTTAGCACAGTATTGGGAAGTTGGGGAAGCCATTTTGATTGGGGAAAATGACAGGATCATATTTCTTAGATGTGAAAGAGGATCACACAGGTTCATAAATCTCTCCAATAGCTTTCCAACGGTACCAAACTTGCCTCATTGGCCAAGGGACGAAGGAGATACGGACCCATAAAGTTACGGGAAATGTGGGTGTTTTCCGGTTTTCGGCTTTCGGCTTCGGCTTCCGGTTTTCGGCTTCGGCTTCCGGCTTCGGCTTTCGATTTTCGGCTTTCGGCTTTCGGCTTCAACTTCCGGTTTTCGGCTTCCGATTTTCGGCTTTCGTCTTTCGACTTTGGCTTCCGATTTTTGACTTTTGGCTTTCGGCTTCGACTTCCGGTTTTTGGCTTCCGATTTTTGGCTTTCGGCTTTCGGCTTCGGCTTCTGGTTTCGGCTTCCGGTTTTCGGCTTTCAGCTTTCAACTTCGGCTTCTGATTTTGGATTCTGGTTTTCAGTTTCCGGCTTCCGGTTTTCGACTTCAGCTTCCGGTTTTCAGCTTCGGCTTTTGGATTCACAAAAAAAAAGAAAAAGCCCGAAATTTGGAATTTTGGGAAAATGTGAAAAGTGAGAAGTAGTAAAACCAAGAAATTCATAGGAGATGAATGGTGCATCGGAATAGAGATCCGAGAGATGCTGCGCATTCCTTGTTATATGGGCTAACTTCTCTCGGTAGAAAAGTTTTCGTGATTCTTCATAGATTTTCCTCCACAGGTGGCTGAAGTTGGCATTCGGGACCAAAATACAACTGTGTAAAAGTATGCAGAATTGGGGTGAAAGTTGTCATTTTGAAATAACGCAGTTTCCACACCCGATGTCAAAATGGAGCAAGTGGACAGGCATTGGAAATCTTTCCCAGCAGGGAACAATGGTGCATAGTCAGAATCTATATGGGGTTATCATACACCATAGTTAATTGGAGTAGAAAGTGTTAGTGGCTGTGGCTGTTTTGACAAATAGGGGCAATTTCTAGAATTGCATGCCTAGAAGTAGCATGCCATGAAATCATACCAGCTATGATGTGGAAGAGGAAGTTCATGCAAAGATGAGGGATCGGAAATGGATAATTCTTTAACCCCTGTCTTGCTAACTGCATTTATATTTTATAAGCTTTATGTTCATAAAATTATGGCATGAGAATGCTGAAAATGCAAGAGATTAGATGAGTGGCATGAATATACATTGATTGGCATATTAATAAACATTGCACAGTGCATGAGTATATGTTTTGCATGCATATGACATTACATATTGGTAAAAGTAGTGAGAATTTACATATGCCGTGAACCACTAATGGTAAATATTGTGGTCGATAATCGCTATTGGTGATTGGTTTTGGTTGTAGGACCAATGACAACAGAAGCATGGCTAAATATGTTAGGGATGTTGTTGCATGAAGCCAACAACCTTATGAAGAAAGGATGGTGCAACAAATCTGTGATCATGAGGTTGACAAAAGGACTATGTAGCCTTGGTAAGAGGCCAACCGATCAGGTAACATCAAGTGATGTTAATGACAACCATGCAAGTAATGGTTATTGATGCATAATTACATGAATGTTGAAAGAGGATTGGGTAAGATCCCTTTGACTATGTTTGAACTATGTTGATTTGGTTTGCATGTGGTATTGAGTGCCCGAATGGGAATGTAACCTACCAAGTATGGTGAGGTGTGGGTAAGTGAAGACAATGATCCTTAAATCCTATACTTGCTTAGAATCCCAATGCATTCATATGAAATTATATCATGCCATTTGAGTATGTCGATTGTGAGTTTAACAACCAAAGCAAGTGAGGACCGGTGGTCCTGATTATGGTAATGCATGTTATATGAGATAGTCATGATTAAGGCATAATATGCTTGAATGCATAGTACTCATGAAACAATGCAAGGTGGCATTGAGTGGATGTGCATTAAGATATTTTAAAAATCTTGTAGTTAAGCATTGAGTGAATGCATATGAAAAACTTGAGTAAATGTTGTGAATATGCATGCATGTGGGTAGATACACCTGAGGAGATGTATTGTATGCATGCATGATTGTGATATATGTATATGTCTCATTATGATTGAGCAATAGATGAGATGATGAATTAATGATAATTCTGAGATCATTTCATGAGCTGCTATGAATGCAGGGGAAGAAATTGCAGGAAGGTAGTCATGATTGATAGACTTCCAGAGTGCTCTTTTGGAAGGACATAGTTGTATAAATGATATGGCTATGAATTAATGAGCATTTAAAAACTTTAAGTTGATTACATAAATGATGTGACTGTACCTTGCAATTTTAGTATGATAATGATTTATATGAAGTAAATGAGTTTGTTATATTGATATGTTAACAGCTGGAAGTGTTTGAATTATGGAATGTTATAATTCTGGAAATGCTTCAGTGATTGTTGCAGCAATGAAATATTATATGCATGGAGACTTACAAAGTGTTGGCTAATTGAAGTTTCAGATTTCAGGTAGATTGTTCTAGGCATGGCAATGTGGGTAAGTCCATGATGAAGGCTGGAGTCTACCATGTGCAAAAGCCAAAGGTTATGAGAAGATTCTCATGGGTGTGAAATTTAACTTATGCATGAAACAAATCTAAAATTATTCTCATTTAAATTTATGAGAATAATATCATGGTTGAAAATCTAATTTCGGTAGGGATCAGATTTGAAAACTCGATTTAGAGCTTATGAGAAGGAATCTCATGGTTGAGGAATCTAAGCTCTGTTAGAAAGAAGAATTGTAAATCTCAGATTTGTAAACTTTCAGATTTGAATTGCATTGTTAAATGTTGCTGACTGTTTGGCTATTTGATAAGTGCGCTAGGAAGACACATTGCAGTAAGACCAAGAGACAGGGCCTGCAGAAGCCAAACTTCATGGGAGATATTCCATGAATTGGAAATGGGTTTCGGGTGAAACGCCATTAGACATTATTAATGTCTCATCTGCATTGCATGATTGGTAAACAATATGAGTGAGATGATAAAGATTATGACAGTAAGACATATGAGAAATATGTAACATCAAAAGGAGTTGGGATGGTAAACCGAGGGACTGTCAACTCAGAGAAGGAGCCCCCATTCCTCATTAGTAAAGAGAAATTACATCTGCAAAATGGATAAGTGTTATGTAAACCTTGACTGATATATATATATGTATGCAAGTTTAATTGTTAGAATTACTATGAAAAACGTATTCTATTTATGTACATTATTCAGACTGCTTGAAGTATGATTAGGACTTGCATAGCTCCCATCAGTTAGGAGTGCATGCCTTTCTGATGATGAGTTATGTTAGGGATGCCAATATTGATCACACCCTAAGAGAATGGACGCATTCCTGGTGTTTCAATACTTGATAGTGAATGCTATGGTTATGGTTACAATTTTAGAATAACAATGCTGAAAAGTTTGCCTATACTACTTGTGTTGTCAAGCTTAAACAGATGCAATTTGGTGCTACACACTAAAGAGGCAAAGTAAAAGGTTGTTGTGAGGGGTTGTGGTGGAAGTGTTAATGTACATGAAAGGATGTTGTGGGAATTTTGATGAAGGGTTGTGAAGGTGTTGATGAAAGGGCTATTATATGCCTATGGCTCCATAGTAGAGCCTTGACCTAGAAATGGTCGTAGTGAAGTTTCCTTCCAAGTCGGCGTGAAGGTGTATTGGTTGGACATTAATTATTTGATGTTTTGGAGCAGCCTACATGCTAGCAAAACATCCCAGTCCGCAAGAGGATCCCAAGGCTTGTAAAGTAAAGGCAGAACCCTGTGGACCAGAGAGGAAATGCACAATACAGATAAGTATTCAATTTCATTTATTTCTTGTTTGGAATAATGAAGATTTCTAGTATAAGTCTTGTAACAGTTAAGCTGATGCACTATTGTTTCTTTGTTGGAAACATTGGCCATTACAGGAAGCAAGGACCCTGAAAAAACTATAAATTGCTTGGTAGACCTAGAGAGTGACTGGTCGGGCATTAATTAGTTGGTGTTGTGGAGCAGCCTGCGTGCTGACAAAACATACAAGATTATTTGGTGTTGTGGAGCAGCCTGTGTGCTGGCCAAACATACAAGATTATTTGGTGTTGTGGAGCAGCCTGCGTGCTGGCCAAACATACAAGATTATTTGGTGTTGTGGAGTAGCCTGCGTGTTGGCCAAACATACTAAATTAATTGATGTTGAGGAGTAGCCTGTGCACTGGTTAGACATCCAATTCCATAGGCGTTTCCAAGGCTTGTAAAGCAAAGAAGGACCGTATGGAATAAAGTGAATACCTCCAATGCAGATAAGTATTTGGTTACCTTGTAATTTCTTGCTTATGAATATACATGTGTATATGATTTGGTTATGATTTCCTGTGAAAATAAACTAAACATGTGAATTAATTCAATGTTTGAGTGTAGGTATTGCTAGAAGCAATGACTATGAAAGAATCTTAAGGATCCGGGTGGACATGTGACTGTCCTAAAAGGGCTCGACTTGCGCATAAATGAATGATGGTGTTATTGGACTTGTAGGGGTCCTAGAAGCCAAGGGAGTTGTAGACAAACCATGTGGAGGGACTCCATGATTGAGAGGTCTGAAATAGACCATAGACACTAAGTGTCATAGCCAAGAAGGGCTGGTCAAGCATTCACATGGAAGTGAAAAAGGCTAGGAGCATGAAAACCACAGTGGTGGTGTGGGTTCTAGAATGGAACAAGATGAAGAGGAGAAAACTCTTAATGCTCTCTCTTTCCTTTTTATTGATGCATTCATAAAAACAGAAAATTTTGAATGCGTATATGGCTGAAAGTAGAGTGTGTTTATTTGCTTGAAATAAATTGTGAATGCTGAAGTAGTTAATTCCTTGTGAAAGAATGGACATGAATGAGCTCATGTGCCTGTTGGGAAAGTATGAAAAGTATGAAAGTCTCATGGGCAAGGCATGGGATTTCATATCAATTAGAAAGCTAATTGATTGAGTTATTTTAATGTTATATTATGCTTGGCCTAACAGAAATTATAATGATGAATTTCATAGGTGAAAAAGTGAAACTAGTTTGTGGCAGCTGTTGCGAAGCAAGTGTTGCTTGTAAGTACAGTGAGAACCAGCTGCGCACAAAGATCATGGCAGCAGACCATAGGCTGTTGGAATTGGATAAGAGTCTTCTTCAAACAATTTACAAGACCCAAGAAAATCTTGGAGAGATACTCAAGATACAGAAGAGGAAGAATGAGATGAACCACAAGGTTTTGCAGAACTCTATTGGTCTGCAAAGAGAGGTAAAAATCCTTAAGAGAGCAATCAGTAAGGGAAAATAAAGTGGATCAAGGATGAGGCATTCGTCCAATCGGTCCATTAAGAAACATTCCAGGTATGAAGACTCAAAGGAAATTGAGCAGGTAAAGATGAAGCAGCCAGTGAAATGTTGGAGATGTGGAGGACATCATTGCCTCTGCAATTGCCCAATAAGGGAACCTCAAGAGGGTAGCAGCCATAAATTTTTCAGACTTGTGGATGAGATGAAAGACCAGAACCAACGGGAGAAGTTCGTGGAAGTCAAGGGACTTGGTCCTGAAAGTTCAAAGTAAATGATAAAATGCAGGGCAGACCTGCAAAGTTTTTTGAAATTTTGGACATGTATAAGTTGTATACATGTGATGTATGTTTTCCTAGAGTGGAGCTCAAGGCCAAGGCCCCGCTAGTGGAAGCTCAAATTTTATTTAAAGGCAAGTATTAGACATTATGTTTCCCATGTGCTATTTAGCCATGGAACATTGTAAAAATGATGTAAATAAACATCATGCAATAAAATACCAAAACTGGCTATGGAGGCAACGAATGAGAAGGGGCCATGTGTATCCACTAGGGAGTGGTGAGGGGGCTGTGGGATTGAACCATAGGTTTCCATATGTCACCTTGAGAACCCATTTGACTTACCTTGTTGACATTTATTTCTGTTGTGAGGAAGTGGTTGAGAAATTCTGTCCATGGCTTCAATGGAGCATGGGCAGCCCAGAAATTCATATGGCAGAGTATGGGCCTGTTTTCTTGTACCACAAGTCACTCTACATCATGGGAGTTGCTTCTTCCTCATCCCCATTCCATTGTGGAATTGACCATCATCATTTTCCATCCAAAAACGAATTGTCAGCAGGGAGAAAAACCAGAAATCGCAACTTTGAAAGAACCCACGTTTTGAAGAGCCATAAACACCTAGAATTGGTATTTGATAGTGAAATCCAATGGGGGATCCATAGGTATCAACCTTGGGGCGAATTTGGGAGCATTATCTACCATGAAATCCATTGGAAAACCTAGTTTTGATAGCCCGAAAACCCAGTGACGGGATTGAGTTATTTGTTTCCAGAATGGTGAGAAATCCAAGTGTGGAGGTTTGAACAGAGGATGGGATTAGTTGAATTGAGCTTGAGATGTCTGTATCTCTGTGGTTGAGCTCACGGAGTTAGCATCCTCATCATTTCCTTATTACATGCTTGATAAACCCAGTTGTTTGCTGGCTTAGCATGACCGTTTGAGTGAATCCATGGCTGTGAGTGAGCATGTCTAGTTCCTCCTTATTGGATACACAGCCCAGCTCAGGGGTGATCTCTCAGCTGAAAGAATATAGGCTGGACAAAGATCTATGGTTGGGTGGAACGTTGCTCTCATGTAGCCAATTGTTTGGACGTTTGTATTTCAAGATAAGTATTCTCTGTGGATTAATTTATTTGCATTATGTGTTCAACAATGTGTTAATCTTGTATGTTAAATTACTCATGTTACTTGGATGAAATGATTATCTTAAGTTAGTTGGCATGATACCTGTGCATAGCATGAGAATGGGATGGATTATTGTATGACCGTTTCATCATTCTACCTAGAAGAAATAAGCCGATGCATCTCCTTCTGCTTGTATGTTATTATGGTTATTCCTCTGTGTTTATTAAATGAGTTGTGTTAATTCTATGTTCTGTAATGTATTAAATAATGACTTGTATTTGGATGATGAATGCATATCTTATTATGGCTAACATGTAATCTGTGTATATCATGAGAATGTGATTGCTTCTTCGCATTATAATTCATCACTTGTTTGTGAATGGTATGCTGATGCACTCCATTATAGCTGTGTGTTAATATGTTTAATTCTGCTGTGTAAATGAATTGTGCATCTTAATTTAAATGGAACAACTTTATCATTATGGCTTGGGGACGAATTAGACACCCCATGTTGCAGTCATGTTTCCTCCCTTGCATTGGATAGATGGAAGGGAATGTGACAATTTCGAAGTTAAAATACATCAACATCGTGATCTTCCTTGTATCATCACCCCCATGAATAAAAAATCCCCCCCCCCAACCTTCCGAACAAACCAATTCTATTCAGTTATTCCCGTAGGAAAAATCTGCATGGAATTGATTCATGGGGCACCCATCTTCACGTTTTCCAAACAAACCTCACATCAACATGGAAAATGTTCCCCAACCCACTCAAAACCGTGGGAAATCCTCCCATCATCAAATTGTCCCCCAACACACTCAAAACCGTGGGGACCCCACCAATTATTCTTTCTGTACAAACAGTTCGTTGATCCACACAAAATGTGGGAACCTTTCATTCTTTTCGTAGCAACCCCTGGTCACCTTTGATTGATGTAGTTGAGTCTCTATATCCCCAACATTGTTAGTTTTTTCAGTCAATATTACCCTCAGTTGCGTCTCCAACAAATCCCTTCATCTGCAGTTTGTCTCCCTTTGTTACACTCTGTACCTCTCTTTGAATAATGTTGTCATCAGTTACTCTCCAAGTTTACATCGATCAAAGGAAGTTATGAGTCCGATGCTCATCAACCAATCTTGTGTCAAATATATCAGACATATAGTTGGTTACAAAATGGTCTTGGTTCTCCGGATAAGACCCCCGTCTTATCATGTACTTCAGCTCTCATAGACATCAAATCATCATGTTATCTCTAGGGTTGTTCCGTAGACTTATACATCCCTTTCCTAATTTTAATTCATTTTTTCCATTCGCCTAGCCTATTCATTCCCTCCATTTCCTTAAAGTTTTATTTTACCATTTGTCATATTTTCATGATTAAATAGGATCAGGCTCTTGTTCATATTTATGTCCAGAATAAGGTTTAATTTCTTATTTCAAAAAAACATTTCAAATGTTTGGAAACTTTATAATTCATCAAATTTGATTTAAATGTCAAATTGACAGCATGTGCCAAAATTCCGAATCTGAAAATGTTGTCAATATTATAAAAAATGCTGTCAGTTTCGCAGAGATGTGAAATTATGATTTAACAGGGGTTTTAAAGTTTATAATTGGCATTTATTACAATTCGAGATGAATTATCCATATGCATGAATCTGGTACCCAGTAAGGCATGGTAGTTTGTTTCACTTCAAATGTGGCAATTGAACAAGTACACAAGTAATATTTGATAATTACATTTTCCAGGCATTGAAATCAATAGAATTGATGGGTCGAGGAATGAAACTTCGAGAATAAACCCCGCAGGGTAGGGTTTTCACAACATTGGTACAGGTTCACTTTGAAAAAGAGTAAAACATGGAGGGAACCTCACAGGTACAGGAGACGTTTTGAGGAATAATGTGTCCAAAACAATATCACTTGGAGAATGTATGAAAGCAGATTTTTCTAGAAATGCCTTGTTTCATTATATTTTTTCAGAATAGATTGTGGCCAATAGAAGATGAATTTTGTAAAACTAAAGGAGGTTTTTATTCCTAAGATATAGAACTACAAAAACCTATCTCACTTTTTACACAGCTATCAAGTCTTGGAAGATCCATTCTCTTAATTTCAGCCTATTTTTCTAACTACGGAAATTCCAGTCTGAGTCATATTTTTGCAGAGTTGATTATGGACAGCTGGAGGGGAATTTTTAAAAATTGAAGGAGGTTTATATTAGTAACTTATTTATATTTAATAACATATTTCATGTTTCTTACAAGTTTCATATAATGAGATAATCGAATCCATTACTGAGTCCTATTTGTTTGGATTTCAGACTTTTTCTGTTTTGACACTTGTTTTTAGAATGCAGATTTCAAGCAAATGGAAACGAATTTCAGGAATTTGAGAGAGGTTTTTTCTCATAATAAACTGATACACTAAAATATCTCCCAGATTGTACACATCTGTCATCATTCAAGAGATACAAAGTCATAATTGTAGCCCACGTTTTCAGCAGTTTAGTCCATTTTTCATGGCAGACAGTTCTAAACTTGATTGTAATCTCTGCTATCTTTAGAAATTCGACCTGCTAGGGAGGATTTTGACCTCAATATTTATATGAGGCATGATTGTAATATTTGGGGGTGGGGAGTAGGGGGCTTTTCTTCTGAAAAGAAGTGGTTGGAATTTGAACAACATGATGGAAGTTAGATCTTAGAAGCTTTTTGTACAGGCATGTATAATGTTTTCTTATATTGATATGTTACAGAAATTACTGTTTATGAAATAAAATATGATCTTTGAGCTTGTCTTGTTTTAATCTATGAAGTATATGCTATCAGTATTCTGTCTATACATGGTCTAAATTTCATGTTGTGATTCTTCTGAATAGTATACAACTATGCCCCAATTATGAAATGATATCTGAGCTCTTACATTTGTAGGTTTATGATCACAGTCATTTTCTGTTTCTATTTATATATTGAAATTTTTATATTATCCCTGTCTTCTGTTTTTAATCATCCAACCTAACCCATACCTTCATTTACCACCAAAATTACTTATAGTTACTGTGTAGATGTCCCATTCCTACCATTCAAGATTTCCTTAAGCTTGAACCCCTGTAGTCTAGGTTCAACTTTAGGAATAACATATTTTGGCGCCGTTGCCGGTGACGGAGAAACGAAAGTATATCTTCCCTGGGTGTTTGACATCTTTATAGCTAGTTTTGAGAGGTGACAAGATCGGTACATTTGTTTACAGACTACATTCACCTGACAGTCAGAAAGATGCAGTGGCTTTAAAGCCAATTGGTACAAGAGGAAATCCTTCATCTCCTCTACATGTAGGAGTTTTTGATCCAGAAAAGATTATAGGGGAGGCTAGAAGGAAGTTAAATATTCCATCATCCAGTAACCCTCAGCTTTCCACCTTTGATACAGATCTAGGATCTTCCTCTTCAGATTTTGTGAACAACCAAGAAGAAAATAAATTGGATTTATTAGTTAGCATTCCTGAAGTTGATGAATTAAATCCAACACAAGTTGGTGATTTTAATGTATATTCAAATCCTTTATCTGTAGAACATAAACACATTCCAAAGGTGACTCCATTTATTCAGGATCCAGAATGCCATCAAATGATCTAATGGCTGGCATGGTGGCTCAGAGGTTTGCACCTTTTGACTTTTCTAAAGTTACTGGTTTCCCACATCCAGTACCGACTATGTCAGAGTGGGGAGATTTTCTGCCTATCTTCCGAGAAAAGAAATAAGACAACCCCGCAGAACATATCCTTAAGTTTCATGAGTGCATGGATCTGCTAGATCTACAGCACGAAGATGTTCGTATGAAAATGTTCATGTATTCGTTGGAGGGTGATGCACGTAAATGGTATTTCTCATTGCCTCCTTCCAGCATTTCATCCTTGAAGGATTTCCACACAGTATTCCATCAGCATTACAAAAGCTATTTTTCTCGAGAACTTATTCTTGAGCAATGTTGTGAAAAGTTCAAATCTTATATTTAGCAGACAGTAGTTGATTCCTCGAATGATGAGCTTTGTGAAGATCTTGATGAAAAATAAATTAAGAATGGGAGTGAGTCTTTCAATAAAAATATGGATGAAATTCCTACTCTTTCTAATTCCCAAAAAGAAGGTTTTCAAAATCTGATTGATGACAGTACTGATGATTGCATAGCTGTAGATGATAATTTTCATGATGAATAAGAGGTTCATGATATTCCAAGTGATACCCAGATTGCAGAAACTTTTGACATTGTATCAAATGTATCTGCTATTTTAAATGGCCATGAAAAACAAGTTTCTTCTTTTGTGTATTCAAATGATAATGAGCAGATCGATATATCATTATGTGATGGTTTTGAAACTGAACTACCAAAACATAATAAAAGAGATAAAAAGGAGTTAGAGGAGCATGTTATGAATATATCCGAGCTTCAAAATTCAGAAATTTGTAAGGGTCAGCTATCTTCTAGTCAGATGGTACTTGAAATTAGTAAAGACAGCTTGCAGCAATTTTCAGATTTGCATACAGATGACACTGGCAATAAGCATGGAGAAGGTAATATGCAGAAAGAATTTGATCTCCAGCTGGAACAATGTCAGGAGGAGTTAAATAAGGAGGAAGTGTATACATCAGTAGAAGAAAGTTATGGATTTGAGTTCCAGGGAAATATTAAAGGAAACCGGGATGAATTACATGATAAATTGTTTATACCTACTTCTTTATCAAATTTTGAGCAAATCAATAAGCTTATTTTACAAGGATCTATGGCTAAAACCGGTGTTGGTCAAGAAGAACATGTAGATTATGGTAACAAGACTGAAATTGTAAATGGACAGTTTGTTTCTTTACATCAGCTGCAATTTCACGATCCAGTGGCCTTCTACATCGAATCAGTATTTACATAGTCTCAGAATGTGGCAGATTTCAGTATGACACTTTCCAGTAAGTGTGAGTTCAAGATACTTATTAGTTTTCAATTGTTCATGTCATATTTTTCTTTTGTCCTCATCTGCTTACTAGAGGATCATTTTAGTAGTAAGATGCTTTCGTGGATTTATTGGAAGTACGAATATACTTGATCAGTTTGTATCAGTTGATTAGTGTATATAGTGCACATAAATAAGCTCATTTCAAAAGCATTTATTCTCATTCAGTCATTCAGTATCTGAGCAGTGATTTCATTTTGTAGTGCATGGATTACTTTTCAGTGTACAGTTTATTCCTAGCAGGTTTTAGTAGAGTCCAACCCAATAAGACAAAAGGCATAGGTCACATGTTCTTAAGGTCTCACAGTGAGGACCTTATCCCCAGGAGGAGCCAGATGTTATCTCTAGGGTTGTTTCATAGACTTATATAGCCCTTTCCTAATTTTTATTAATTTTTTCCATTCGCCTAGCCTATTCATTCCCTCCATTTTCTTAAAGTTTTATTTTACCATTTGTGATATTTTCATGATTAAATAGGATCAGGCTCTTGTTCATATTTATGTTCAAAATAAGGTTTAATTTCTTATTTCAAAAAAACATTTCAAATGTTTGGAAATTTTATAATTCATCAAATTTGATTTAAATGTCAAACTGACAGCATGTGCCAAAATTTCAAATCTGAAAATGTTGTCAGTATTATAAAAAATGCTGTCAGTTTTGCAGAGATGTGAAATTATGATTTAACAGAGATTTTAAAGTTTATAATTGGCATTTATGATAATTCGAGATGAATTATCCATATGCATGAATCTGGTACCCAGTAAGGCATGGCAGCCTGTTTCACTTGACATGTGGCAATTGAACAAGTACACGGGTAATATTTGATAATTACATTTTCCAGGCATTGAAATCAATAGAATTGATGGGACGAGGAATGAAACTTCGAGAATAAACCCCACAGGGTAGGGTTTTCACAACACTGGTACAGGTTCACTTTGAAAAAGATTAAAACATGGAGGGAACCTCGCAGGTACAGGAGAAGTTTTGAGGAATAATGTGTCCAAAACAATATCACTTGGAGAATTTATGAAAGCAGTTTTTTCTAGAAATGCCTTGTTTCGTCATTGTTTTTCATAACATATTGTGGCTAATAGAAGATGAATTTTGGAAAACTGAAGGAGGTTTTTATTCCTAAGATATAGAACTACAAAAACCTATCTCACGTTTTACACAGCTATCAAGGATTGGAAGATCCATTCTCTTCATTTCAGCCTATTTTTCTGACTACGAAAATTCCAGTCTGAGTCATATTTTTGCAGAGTTGATTATGGACACCTGGAGGGGAATTTTGAAAAATTGAAGGAGGTTTATCTTAGTAACTTATTTATATATAATAAAATCTTTCCTTTTTCTTACAGGTGTCATATAATGAGAGAATCGAATCCATTACTGAGTCCTATTTGTTTGGATTTCAGACTTTTTCTGTTTTGACACTTGTTTTTAGAATGCAGATTTCAAGCAAATGGAAATGAATTTCAGGAAGTTGAGAGAGGTTTTTTCTCATAATAAAATGATACAGTAAAACTTCTCCTGGATTGTACACAAGTATCATCATTCAAGAGATACAAAGTCATAATTGTAGCCCAAGTTTTCAGCAGTTTAGTCCATTTTTCATGGCAGACAGTTCTAAAATTTATTATAATCTTTCCTATCTTTAGAAATTCGACCTCCTAGGGAGGATTTCGACCTCAATATTTATATAAGTCATGATTGTAATATTTGGGGGTGGGGAGCGGGGGGCTCTTCTTCTGAAAAGAAGTGGTTGGAATTTGAACAACATGATGGAAGTTAGATCTTAGAAGCTTTTTGTACAGGCATGTATAATGTTTTATTATATTGATATGTTACATAAATGACTGTTTATGAAATAAAATATGATCTTTGAGCTTGTCTTGTTTTAATCTATGAAGTATATGCTATCAGTATTCTGTTTATACATGGTCTAAATTTCATGTTGTGATTCTTCTGAATAGTATACAACTATGCCCCAATTATGAAATGATATCTGAGCTCTTACATTTGTAGGTTTATGATCACAGTCATTTTCTGTTTCTATTTATATATTGAAATTTTTATATTATCCTTGTCTACTATTTTTAATCATCCAACCTAACCCATACGTTCATTTACCACCAAAATTACTTATAGTTACTGTGTAGATGTCCCATTCCTACCATTCAAGATTTCCTTAAGCTTGAACCCCTGTAGTCTAGGTTCAACTTTAGGGATAACACACCATATTTTGAGAGTTGCAATAGTTACTGTTGTACACTAGGGTCCCCCTTTCAATCAATATAAGGGATCACCTCGAATTAGGTAGGGAGAGTCATTAGTGCTCCCTAACTTAGTGGTCTCCCCTATGCTCGATGTCAACACATCTATTGCATCAAGGGAGCCGTACATTTCAAAGGTAGTAGTGTTCACATTTACCAGCACATCTGATATAGTGAGGTGCCCCACCCAACAAATTTACCAGTATTCTGGTCTCCCACCCTCATGGGATTATCATGATCATCAGTAATTCCACTTCTTTGGAACCAGTAACATCATTTATATGTTCATCTACTTTTACATGGATTGAAGCTGCCTTCATCCATGTACCAACGGTATCATGATTTGACCCCTTGGTTTCCTCTTACTGTAGTCATCTTAACATATTTTCACGAGCATGGGTATTCCCACCTTGTTTGTATAAAACATAATTAGTTGTTACAGCTTCACCAGTCGTCACCAACACTCTTCCCCCATGCAAGGAACTTTCCATCCACACATGTTTCATAACTTACAAGAACAAGAGAGAACAAAAGAAATGATGATGCATTATCGGCCCTACAGTACCCTCTGAACCTCATACATCAAGGGGAATCCATTAACGATTAAATTTTGCACACATGCAACATTTTAGATAATCCTATAGTAAGGCGTCATCAACATATAGCATGCAGCTCACCAAAGACATCCTCATATTATCCAAAAAACAATATGAGTCCAGAAATGCCAAAAAGCATTCAAAAGAAGAGGCCGCACAGATAAAACCATGTTAGACCGTGCTACAACACGTGTTATCAATTATTTTCCTATGTGAGCTTCATGTGGGTTTTCCTTTGAGATCCGCATAACTATAAAAAATGACAGGATCTCAACCACCTATTGCGCATTGAATGATCATGGAAGCTCCCTCATCAACAAAAAAATGAATTTGGCTCTTCAAGCATTGAATAGCCCCCTTTGTGTACTTTGGATCTAGTCCATGAAGTGAAGGAGTTCACACTTGGATCTAAATATTTCTTGGCCACCTCTTGGTCTATAAAAGGAAGCCATGGGCATGCATCTAAGTAGAGAAAATCATAAAAAGGTTATGTTGATAGAATTGTGTTGAGACTTCCTCATAGTTCACCTCTTCCTACACCTATTGGCATTTCCCAAGCTCCCTTGCCACCTTCCTTCAAGGGGAAAGGGTTTCTCTCATGTGTTCTTCAAGTTATTTATCATTTAGTGTGGATAAAAAGGACCTCCCTAAAAGAGATTGTTGGCTTCCCTTGAAGCTTTCACCTTATAGGTGACACTACATGTAACAAGCTTGAACATTGGCCAATCTAAGTTGGTTTGAGAATCTACTTGTTGTTGTGGTTTGCGTATCTTCACCCTCTTTGTTTATTTCATGTTACCTGGTTTTTTTTTTTTTTTTTTTATCTAACAAGAGCTTGCAGGATCAATTTGGCATCATCACTTTTTCTTTAGCAACACAATACTGGGCCTTGGTAGAAACCTCTAAGGCTTTCATCCCCCAAGTGGGAAGAGTTGCACACCTTTGTGCTATTTATCCCACAACAAAGACCATGGTAGTACGAGAGGAACATGATTTATGATGGCCATGCAAACATTGTTACAGTGGAAAAGGATGGCAAGAAGATTGAAATGATTCCCTTGGAAGACAGCCTGAGTAACAAGGGAAATGAAAATAATTATTGGTAGAAAAGAGTGTTGATGTGTTCAACTAAGGAATTCCTAAAGGAGGAAAAGAAGCGACAATATTGTTTTGAAGCTATTCGAAAGGGACTAAGTGTCGATAGTCCAAGGGAGAACATATTGAATGAAGTTGGAAGGATGCTGACAGAGTTAAAAGGGATATTGGTCGATGAGATGTCGATGGATTTTTCGTCGATAAGAAGCATATCCGATCAGATTGAATTGATCCTAGGGTTGAATATGCCAAACAAGGTGATACATAAGATGAAGCCGATGGAGAATTTCAAGTTGAACTAACAGGTTCAAGAATTGTTCGACAGAGAATTAATCAGAGAAATTCTAAGGTCGTGTGTTGTACCAACCATGAAGAAGGTTGGAAAATGGAGGAAGTGCATCGACTCTAGGGCCATCAACATAATTGCAATCAAGTACATATTTTATTTTCCAAGGATGGACGACTTGATCGACTACTTGAGTGTATCAAGGTACTTCAATAATATCAATTTGAAAAGTGGATATCACCAGATTAGGATCAGAGAAGGTGATGAATGGAAGACATCCTTCAAGACGAAGGAGGGGTTGTATGAGTGGTTGGTTATGCCATTTGGGATTACCAATGCATCAAGCACATTCATGAGGTTGATGATTGAAGTCTTGAAGCCATTTATGGGGAATTTTGTCGTTGTTTATATGGATGACTTTTTCATTTTTAGCAAGACTAAAGTTCAACACTTGGCTCATTTGAGAAAGAATTGCAGAAGTTGAATCGAGAAAAAATGTTGGTAAATTTGTATAAATGTTCCTTCATGAAAGAGGATTTAGTGTACTTGGGATTCATTATACCCAACCAAGGATTGAAAATGGAGCCTGAAAAGGTCAAAGTTATTTTGGAGTGGCATGAGTTGAAGAGTTCCATCGAAGTAAGAAGTTTTCATGGACTTTCTAGCTACGATAGGAAGTTCATCAAAGATTTTAGTCAGGTATGTACACCTTTGACTATGTGCATGAAGAAAGGAGAATTCAAGTGGAATGAAGGAGCCTGGCGAGCATTTGATAAGTTGAAGTAGAAGGTGACTAAGCAACCAATGTTGGCCCTCCCATATTTTGACAAGGTATTTAAGGTCTATTGTGATGTCAGTGGAACCACAATTGGAGTAGTATTGAGTCAAGAAGGCCAACCAATTGCATTTTTCAATGAAAATTTGGAAGAAGCTAAGCATAAATATTCAGTCTATGACCAAGAGTTCTATGCCATTTTCTACGAATTGAATACATTGAGGAATTAACGGTTTCCCAAAGAATTTGTGTAGTTCACAACTATTAGGCTCTAAGATATTTGAATGCTTAGATGAAATTAAATCAAAGGCATATGAAGTGGGTTGAGTTTCTGTAGAGTTACACCTTTGTGTTGAAACATAGGTCGGGAAGGTTGAACAAAGTTGCCAATGTGTTGAGTTGAAGAGTCACGTTATTGGGCGCGACAACTGTCCAATAAAATGGGTTAGAATCGATGAAAGCTTACTATGAAGTGGATGAATATTTTAGTAAAGCATGGAAGGCATTGAAGGATCTGTGGAGTGTCAACCAAACTCCATACTTAGATTATTTCATTTAGGAAGGATACATGTTCAAAGGCCATCAGTTATGCATTCCCAAGGGGTCCGTTAGAGATAATTTGATAAGGGAATTGCATAGTGGAGGATTAGGAGGTCACTTTAGCATCGATAAGACCAAGGAATTGGTTGAGGAAAAATATTACTGGCCAGGATTGGTGACAAATGTAAATAAATGGATAAAACATTACAAAATTTGTTAGCATGTGTATTAGAGAAAACTCACTATGGCTTGGGAATACCACAACAGACAGATGACTACCAGAAATCTACTCAATTCTCAAAGCAATGCTATTATAAATGACAATGTTAAGATAATGGAGAAATGTAACCAACCTCGATCCAACGTTTGATGTAGATCCCCGTTGGAGATTTCAATCCACGCACTTGTAATCTGCAAATTAGTCTTGACAGCCAATATCCAACAAGTACATATAATATATAATTGACATTAACATTATCAATAACAATGGTCCATAATATCATAAGCAAATGTAACCCAATGCATAATAAACAACATTCACACCATGAATGGACGAGAATATGAGCATTTCTATTAATGATCAAGAAGAAGTATGAAGTGATACGACCTCTTGCTGGCAACCAATCTGAACCAAGATCTAGATCAATCCACTTGTGACTCCACCACTTCAATCCTCCATGAATAGAAAACTCAAACTAGAAGGAGTTTGGAAGGTGAACATAAGAGGTTCACAACTACAAGGATCAATGAGTGCAGACTCAAGATAGGGTAAAAATCCACTAGAGTTCCTTTACTATTCTCTTCTTCCTCCCGTCCATAAGTCATATGTGCTCAATATATAGTCCTCTCAAAGGTAGGTGAAATGACACATCGAGGCATTACTTGGGTAGATGGAGAGCCAAAGGTCACCCAATGACTGCTTTTTGGGAGTAAAAAGTAATTAATAGTGGTTTTTACCATTTTACATGCTACCCGCGGGCTATAAGGATGCAACTCGCGGGTACGCCTGCTATAGTGATGCAACAGGCGGGTAGGAATAAAAATAGGGAAAACTAGTATCATTGAAGGATACAAATGGATCTGAGTCACTGAAATGGATGCTACAAGCCAAAGAATGTTGATGCTCATAGGGTGGAAGATTTCTGTGTAACATATGCCCCCTAATGTGTGAGGTCAGAGACTGAAATGTGCTACGATGGCCGAAATACATTATAAAACTCAGAACTGGAGTGATGGAGACACAAGTGGAAAGAACAACTCACTCATCATAATACAATAGTATCTTTGAATACATGTCGGTATAGTACAACAATCTGATACAATGGCCATGAATAGGCAGTACATAATGGATACATGTGATAAGTGATCATAGCCATGATCCCTCTACATTAAGATATGGTCTTCTGCTAAAAAGAAGACAACCGGTGCAAACTGGAGGTACAAACTGCTGGAATCTGAGAGGTGATATCTCAGATGTAAAATCAAAGTCATGTATAGCATACTGAATGCCACAATCACCTGGGATCTTCTACCACTAGTACAAAATGAGAGATAAGTGACCACGCGAACAAAAAATTTGGTCACCATAGTTTTTTTAAGGGATAAATGACCAAAATTGAGAAATTTTAAGTGAGCTAACTAAAAATGACCAAGATAAATGATCAATTTGGTCACAAGATAAGACTAAACTAAAAATGATCAAGATAAATTACTAATTTGGTCACAAGATAAAAACTAAACTGAAAATGACCACATAACAATTGGTCATTTATTTGGTCATTTTTAGTTTTGTCACTTCGACAATGAAAAATTATAATTTTTACAATGAATTTGTACAATTTACTAAATTTTAACACTGCCGATGGATTCAGAGATCCCATCTGAATCCATCAACAGTGTTAAAATTTAGTAAATTGAAGACCTCCTCATGTGTCATAGCTCAACATTAATGCATGAAGCAAATTTGCACCCCTTACATTAACGACCTTATACATATATAGTCTTCTCTTTAGCTAGGGCAATAATCTTATCACATCTCTATCTCATTTCTCTATTTAAGATTCTATATGACCCCTTCGACAAACTTGCCAAGTTGCGTATTTTACATCGTCATAGTCCAGTTAATGTCATGTATCGGGGATTGGTCATTTCTTATTCAAAGTTGCATCACCATGTCTTGAATTTTATACCATTGTGTTCAACTTAACACATTGATATCATTCATATTTTGTTTGGAAAAAGTCATCATCGTTTGACCCTTTCGACACTCGGTTGAAGTTTTGGAAAGTAAGAGTCTTTTGCATCTCATTGGTTGAAATACTCCTATTTTGTGCCTCCCTGTTAATTTGTTGATCTTATATATGGATGCCAACTCATCAATTCTATGTCTAGAATGTTCAAATTACCATGTTGGTGTTTCCCTCGAGAAGAAAAAACATATATCACCCATTGAAAATAAATTAAAAAAACCCCTTTTATATTAAAACTCCCATCTTTATTTACCCCTTCTAAAATTCTATTCCTTAAATAGTAAAATTTTAAATCTTTTATCCTCACCTTTTAGATGGATAAAGGTAGTTCATCAAAGACAGGTTTAAAGATGCAGTTTGCAGTTTGGTAGCTCGAACTTTGTGCATATAGAAATGCTATAGAATCTCCAGTATATCATTTTGATCCTATGATATGCATCTTTTTATTTTATAAAGCTCTAGACTTATGTTAATTTTGCATATAATATAAAGAAAAAACAAATAGTATATGTTCTAGACTTAGATTAGCTTAGTTCATTTTGATCCTATGATATGCATCTTTTTATTTTATAAAGCTCTAGACTTATATTATTTTTGCATATAATATAAAAAAAAACAAATAACACATGTTCTAGACTTAGATTAGCTTAGTTGAGACATTATATACTGATAAATTTATAGTATATAAAAAATAAATTAAACAAAAACAAAATAAAATAAATAAATTTAAAAATTTAGATCAAATAAATTTAGTATATTAAAAATAAATTAAACATAAGCATATTAAACAAACACAAAACAAATTTCATTTTATACCAAAACACACTAATAGATTTGGAATTGAGTGGAGGTGGAAGGGACTTTTCCATGAGCCAGAGGAAAACGTCGGTTCAGATTTTTTCAGTACTTGGAGGGTTACCTGGAACTCTCCATGTAGATGAGCAGATCGGTTAAGGATCGTGTTTTTTGAGTGGGGTGATCACAAGATTTGTGTGTGTGTTAGGTTTTTAGATGGTTTTATTATGTGGATTGGTGCCATATTTGCGAGATTTTGCTTCAATTGGTCATCAATTTTTTCAACAATCTTTGAGGTGGATTCGAAACCCTAGCTCAACTACTGCAACACAATCATGGGTAACAATTTCTACCCTTATCACTTTGGTTCCATTGTATTCATTGTATTTATGGGCTTTCTTTAATCTTTGAAAATGTCTTTTTAGCTTTAGAGTGATGATGTTTGTGCTCAGGATCGATGTTTTTCGGCTTCAGAGAAGCCGAAGCAGAGAAATTGATTGGCTGAACATGAGCTCTAAGAGGGTTGCTGGATGCACTCACACAAAGGCCCAACCTTAGGGTTCTTCTGCTAAGCTTATAGACGTATTTTTGTTCTGCAATTTCTTCAAGGCCTCCTCGATTCTGACTAGTCTTAGGGTTTCTACATAGCATAGCGTTGTCAAGTATGAAACCCCACTCAAAATAAACATTATACCCATTGCACTGCCCACAACCATGACCATGGTCGTGGCGATAGAAACAATTGACTTTCTATGACTCCTCTCGTCGAACCCAGAAATTGATATACTCTTAGACAGGCCATTACTGTCATTCCTTTCATCTTTTCTCTTCAAATCCCCTTCCTCGCCATTATTTTTCTCGACGGGTCCCAGGATAGAAGACCAAGAAGCACCTGTGCCATCGTTTTGCTTCCCATTTCCCACTCTGGGACTCACCACCACCAGAATCCATCCATTCTTTGAATACACGAACTTCACCAGGGACACTGGTGCACCGGTATTCTTGGCAATATATTCTCTTTTCATAAAGAGTTCGACGTAGACGCTCTCAAACTTGTCAAGCACTTTGGTGGAAAAAGGATTCGACCTCTTTCCTTGTTTCTACCGGGATCTGGGCCTTGATGAAAAAATAATTTCTTCTGCTTCGCCTTATAAGCAATATGACGGTATGTTTGACCACTCCCCTTGTGATTCAATAGTGAATATGGTGGTATGTTTGGCCAAGGTCTCCCTTTGGTATTTCACTTCCACCGATAAGTAATATGGTGGTATGTTTAGACACGCCACACAGGTTTAATTTCCCTAATATGTTGAATTGGTCAGCCTCAGGGGAAAATTTTTGTCCTTTTATGCAGGTCACTGGTGCCAAACCACAATTTACCTATTTCACTTTTTTTATAGGACACCTATTTTTCTGGTCATCCTCGGGACATGTCTCGAATTTGGAATTCCCCAACAGAAATTCAAAAATACACAGTTAAAACACATGAAAACAATATTTTTCATTGTTTTCATTCTTGGTGTACCCCAAATTTCAAACAACAACTTAAAAAGGGTTGCCAAACCCTAACCCTACCATTTGCATAATTTCCAAATGGTTTTGAACTGGGTTCCCTTCTACAGTAGCATCATTTAGGTGAGACGGGTTCCCTTCTACATGTTCTCTTACTTTATGCACTTCCATTTGATGTCCTTTCTCGGCTTATGCTTGAATCTTTTGAAGCCGGTAAGATGTCTTTTGCTGCAGACTTCATCAATTTTGAAGGATTGGTAGGGAGCAACGAGCTAGGTATCCAAGTACTGCAGACATCATTCGAAGTTCATGAGATGGCACGGAATGAGGTTTGTGCTAACTGTATTTTTGGTTTCTTACAATTTAAATTTAAATTTTTTTTGGGGTCTCTTGATTGGGAAAGTCTATTTGCAATTATTTGATTTATGCAATTATTGAAATTTGTAGATTATTGAGCAGTGGTTTTCGCAATGGCAACTGAAACCCATCTGCACATAGACATTGGCCAATGTGCAGGGCTACTCCACTCTCCAATGCCACATATAATCCTTAGCACAGAGTTCTCATAGCTTTAAACCTGCTCCACTTTCCAATGTGACCTGTATTCTACGAGCCCTCCTTTAATGCTCCATACTCTTCCTATCCAAGCCATAATGCGTAAGAGTTATTAGGAGGAGATCGGAAGAGATCATTAGAATCTTTTGTCCATGCTGTAATTGGTCTTCTGAGTCGCTCTAGGGTACTTATATTATTGAGCTTTTGTTGTTTATATTCTCAAATGAACAAATGTTCTAACACTTTTAAAAATTCATTTGTGTTTACTACTATTATAGGTATTGGATATTCTGAGGGCATGTTCTGAGGACGTCGAGCATTGAGGAATGGTATTTTTAATTTGAAAGATCTTACTTTTATGAGTAGTAATTAGCTCAATGATATACATTCTCAACCCTACTCTTGTTTTCATAGAATTCCTTGAAACTATATTAACACTAATCCTTCCTTCCTATATCATGGCATCTACCCTTTACAACTTTTGGTCTCATGGCGACTCCTCGAAAATGATGATAGGGGATTTCCTTGCCTTCCATCGTGTGCTCTGGTCAGGAGGCCCTCCCTTCGCGACCATGTAGTACTAGGGTATCTAGCAGACCATCAATTGGGTGCGGCTTGCAAACGACTAAGGGAAAAGCTACCACGCGCCCTTCCTCAGTCGTCCCATGAATCCACAAAATTGAAGCAAACAATACCACATCTCCCCTCCCGTAAATGTCATTTCTCTCCAAAAAAAAGTTGCAATGAGACTACTGAGTTTGGTTCAAACATAAATATTCCATGGCAGGTAAGGTTTATTCATTGCATAATTGCTTACATACCTTTAGGGTTTTTTATTAAGTTAAATTGTTTTACTTACTTCCTTGATTGGCTTGTTGTTCATTTGGTTGTTTGTCCAGGATTTGACTCCTCGGATCCAAGTCTTATAATTTAAATTTTGTTTTGGGTCTCTTGATTGGGAAAGTATATTTGCAATTATTTGATTTATGCAATTATTGTAATTTGCAGATTATTGAGCAAAGTAAATTTCGCATAATTTCTCTGAAGCCTCAACAAAGCTCGCCAGTCATCAGGTGATCTCATATGAGCACAGCTTCATGACTATTTGTATTATTCTGTACAAATTTCTAATTTTTTTTTGCAGGTTACTTGATCAACTAGTCCAGCAATATCCATATCTGCTACTGGAGCACGCTGCTCGCTTGAAGGAGTGCTTAGATTATTTCACCTTTTTGAATTCCTTATCTGCTTCCTCTCTTATCATAGCTATATGCCCACTTTTTCAGATGAACCGTGACCTTCAGGTGATTATCCCAATTTTAAAATAACACTCATTTCAAAAGAAAAAATCTAATAAAAATAGTCAACATTGACAACTCTCACATTCACATAATTACACAGTTTTGGTTCTGCGAAAGGCAATGTTTGGACGGTAAGAAGCTACACGCATGGCTGCAACTAGAGCCATAATAGATTTAATTATATCAGAAAATCAGTTTCCAGACAATGATTCAGAAACTTTTCCATTTTCAAGTCAAGCTAGCTGTAGTCAGCAAACAAAACTCCCTGGTCCTGTAGGGTTGAATCTATTTCAAGAGCTCAAAGGGTTATTGCGAAGGTGTCTTTCACAATAGGTATGTAAACAACGTGATCCATGATATTTATTTCTAGGTTATGACACATAGATTTTAATTAGTTGTATAGATTCCTTCAACATCCTTCAACAGGCACGAGTCAAGGAGGCTATGTACAAAGGGCTTGTGCACTAGACTCTATTTTATTTTTGCAGAATAACTAGCTACCCAAACCTGCCACGTAAGCCAAAGAAAGTTCGCTCTTTGCGTTGTTGTTCCTCGGGACATATTTCTTGAATCACTTATAGAAAAGAAAACCACGCCACACTATAATGATTACCCCCCAACACACACATATATAGCATGAATTCATGATGACATCTGATCTGATTATAATCTAGACTGCTAAACAAAAATGTGCCCTATATGATTGTGTGTGATTAAGTGAAAGGATTTGGAAACACTCTGCCAACTGTATTATTAGCAGTTTATTAAATGATATTTGATGCCATCCATACAGTTAAAGAGAACACGAGTCTTGATAAGGTTGATGCATGACAAAGTTGTTTCATCATCTGGCTATATGTGCAAATACACCATCTCACCTTTCTTGTGCCCTATTATTTTTCTAGGGGTGCATGTGAAAACGATCCTTAAAGATCTAGATGGAGCCAAGAATCCTCACTGAAGAAGATTACCAACCAAGCAACAAAGTCTGCACTATATATACATAAAACTATGGCAGAGCCCCTAGCTTGATGGAAAATGTTCACTGTGTGATATGAACGAGTACACACTGGATCATTTCTCGTTGAATATCCTCATCAAATTTATAGTAAATGTATATTTTTGTGTTGTCCAACAGCTTTAATATGGGGAAGGCATTTGGATGTGGGCCATGACTGACCAGCATATTGTCTTCCTTTTTATTTTTCCTTCTATAGTTCTAGCTGGGCTGGCAATTTTTATATATATATATATATAAGCCTTTAATACATTTGTAGGCATAAAAGGATGATATATGGCCTTTAGTGTTTCCTATAGCTGCATCTAGTCTTTAGCTGTAGTGAATGACCCATAGATAAAATGTTTTAACACATATTTACATTTACCTCTGATATGAAGGTGATCAATGATCCATATCATAATAATAATAATAATCTATTTTTTAGGTCACGACCTAGTCAAACACCAAATTGATGTGTAAGAACATCTTGTTTGTGTGACAAGGGACTACCTCCATGCAGTGATTTGACTGCCCATTATACGGAGTTGTACATGCCCTATTCCCATCTGAATTTCAACCTGTGGATGTCCAAGGAGGAAACACATGTTCTGAACTGTTAGGTTCACTCAAGCTATAATGGAAGACTAGTTTTGTTATAGCTTAATTCTAGTTAGGCTAATAAGAAATGACAACCATACAATACAAGTGGGCTAAAAATGGAGGACTAGTTTTGTTACAGCTAAATTCTGGTTAGCCTAATAAAAATGGCAGTTGAAAAAATATGGATAGCTATAATTGTCAGCTCGAGGTGGCTTTCTTTTGAATGATATCCCCTAAAACCAGAGACAGATATGGGTTTCTAAAACAGTGACAGTTTCAAAATTCCTTAAAATGGAAAATTTTCATGTATATGTAATTTGTAAATTGTTTTAAATTATTTATAAATATTAAAATAAAATTTAGAAAGTAACAAGCAATCCATGATTAGTAACAACAAAATTCATTTAATGTATTTTTGGAGCTGAGCTTCCACTTATCATGATGAGGCTAATTCTCAAAATGTTTGCTTTTTGGCTAAGCAACTTGTTGGATGTTTTAGAGAATGTTTTGATTTGCCATTGTTTGAATTATCTTTGTGGTTTGATTTGATTTGCCATTGTTTGAATGCTCTTTGTTAGACTACCGTTTCCAAAGTTGTCCGAATCTACACTTGCACTCTCAAATTTGTTTAGGATTATTTTTTTTGCCTTATTATATAGAAAAGGTCAGGGTGTAACATTTCTTCCTATTGTTTTCATTTCATAGCAGAGATTGCTTTGCATGAACAGGGAAAATAAGCCATATTTTTCTATTAAAAGTAATGTATTGGTGGATCTAGAGTGCAATTTGAATAGAAAACACCTAAAGAGCACTTTAACTCTTACTGCAACATTGAAGACAATACATGTCTCTGGTAAAATATTGCTAATAGATCTTTCTTTTGATTCATCTTTGAATAACAGTAAGATGAGAACTACTTCTTCCACCATAAAGTATAGGATCCATAGTAGAGAGATTTGGATGTTGTAGAGAATGATATGACTTGCCATTGGTTGAATGCTCTGTGTTAGATCACTGTTTCCAGAGCTGTCTGAATCTACACTTGCACTCTCATTTTTTTTGGATTAAATCTTTTTTCCTTGTCAAATGACATTCTCCTTTTAATGAGTTTCCTAGGGCTGAGAAATTATGTTGTTCTGAACAGATTTCTTATATACAAGATTAACAAAGGCCACATTACACAAATTCTATCTTAGTTATGTATAATCGGGTGTAATTTGAACCAAGCTGGCTTTATTTACCAACTTCTGAGTATACTCTTTTGGAGATAGGAACTGGATGTAGTTTGAACCTAAGGTGGCTCTATTTACCAGTCTATTTTCATACTCTCTTGGAGATGAGAAGAGCGTAGGAATTACAGAATTGGTTTAGAGTTATCAGAGTATCAGATTTGAGGAATGGAGATCTATCTCACGAAATACTAAAGATGCCTCTCCGGGCAAAAAACTAACTTTATAAAATGAAAAGCATGGGACCATTGATTGTAGGTGTTTGCAAGTACTATAACTAGGAATCTAGATAGATATCCATCTACAAAATTAAATGTTGTATATTTTCATCTACCGAAGACTTGAGAATCATCAGCAGATAAGTGAAAGCTCCAAAGTCCGAAAATAGATGAACTTTATGAGATTTTCTTGGAAAAATAGGGTGATAAAAACATTATTACATAGAGCTTAAGACTAGTAGTTAGGAACTACACTAATTCCAAAATATTAGTACAAGTTATCCGGAAGAGATAAAAAGGAATAGTGAAACAATAACCCTATAGTTAGAGCAATTTCAAGCTACCTTAGTTTAAGGGATTTAGGAAATTGACTGCAGATTGATATTTGGTATATTTAAATGAACCAACTTCAAATTAAGTTTTCAAAAAGAAAATCCATATCTTAAAGGTAGAGCAAAGTCAAGATTCCTTTTGTTCAATGGATTTAAGAATCATTATTAAGTTATAAAAAAATGCATGTTCTCTTACGACTTTTTTTGTTTTATTATGCAGGACAGGAAGGCTTTGACGTTGGGTCCTAATGATAATCTTTATGTAGAGGGCTTTGCTTCGAATGTTTTTTCAAAAGCTGACAAACAAGATAGAGCAGGGCGGGAAGACTTGTATGACCATTTCAACATGATTTATTTGTGTTGATGGATACTGTGCAATGTTTGGATGTTTTATAACTATGTGTAGTTTTCTCAGTGTCCAATCTAGTCAACGATGTTATGATTTACTTCCCATGAGGCTCGCTGCCAGCTTTTAAGTATCTGAAGTAGATACTTGCTTTAAAGAGATTATTAGTTTGATGTGTATGGATGATGTCAATAATATGGGAGAATGTATAGTATCTTGGATTTACTTTTACAAGTTTTACTATTTAGACATTTGATAACATTCCTATTTGTATTTCAGGAATACTGCAAAGACGTTTTATGCAGCAAGCATATTTTTTGAGATTCTCCACCAGTTTGGTGAACTACAACCTGAAGTGAGTCTTCCTTTTCTTGTGCTTATCGAATATATTCAATATTTTAAATTCATCAAAACTTGTAGGTTCTCTACAAACTCAAGAAACTGGAACTCATTCCAATCTCAATTTGAAACATGGTTCAATTGCAGCTCCACCAAGTTCTCAAGAGAGAATCCCTTTCTTAAAAACTTCAAACATTGCTTACCTCTTAGAGGCTTCATTGAAGTTAATTAACACTGATAACATATCTTCCATCCAGTCAACTTCCCAACATCGTAGCCAAGGAGAATTTCGGAAGCAAACTATCCATCACTTCAAGCTTGCATCATTTACATTGAGAACATGCTTGCGCCATCTGAAAGCATTTTATACTGAGTCACTGATGCAAGGGGAGTCTCAAAATCCACTCAAGGCCCTTTTTTTTGGTGACATGAAAGTTCTAGGAGGTCCACTGCTGCAATTAATGTGTTTATTAAAATTAACTTCAAGCTCAGTTTCAACACAGGAGAAAACAAGGAACAAGGAAACCAGGGTGAAGAAGGCATCTGATGAAGCAGGAGATGGACTGATCCATACAACAGTTCTTTGTATGGATATGTTATGCAAGTCGAGTTTTACAACAAAATGCTTGCTTGATGTACTTGAGGAAATGCTATCTGTTTCAAGCAATGAGGAAGAAGTTGTAGATGACATTGATATTGAGATGGAGGACATTTATGAAAATGAAAGTGAAAGCCCAGAAAGTAAGCTAATACACCTGTTTTTGTGGAAAAAAATCCAACCACTTTTGTTTGAGCATCTTATGTAGACACATTTTTGAGAGTTTGAGGTAACAGGTTCCTAGAATTTGAATCTAGATTAGTTCTTAACATATGCAAGTTTTCTTTCTGCAGGCATGTTTAGAGTTAGAGTTTAAATAATCTCTTGTGTAGTTTTAAGTTAAACTTTTGCATATAAAAAAAGCTCAATTGCAGCTATGATATTTTATTTTTAGTAGTTGTTTTCCATGCCCGGTATTAATGTTTTATACTATTTTGTGTCTTGATCCCCAAACAATAGGATGATATGTATGTGCGTGCTACATATTTATTGTTATCTATATTAAGATAAAAAACTCAGCTACAGATTTCTCCAAATCTGACTTAAACTCAGTCAAACACTTAGCATTTCACAGATCTCAGTCTTCAAGAGTCATAAAAAAAAATCCATATCACATGCACACTTTCTAGTGAATAGCAAGCTGAAACACAGTAGCTAAGTACACATTTGCAGTGGAAATAACTCATGAACAACAGACTGTAAAACACATTTGACACAGAAATATTTGGTCCAATGACCTTGAAAAAACCCCAAAGGGGAAAACCAATCAAGAGGGAAATGCAGATACCCAAGATCAGGAAAAGACAATTGTGATTCTTGATTTGGTACCACTCGGATAGAGGTATGTGATCCTTTTCCAGAATTTGGCAAGATGGTGTTAACTGTTGGAAATTTTATTCTCATATCAATCCATAAGGAATTCTATTTAAGGGTTCTAGCTCAATGGTAGAGCACCTGCCTTATAGGCAGGAGCTTGGTGGTTCGATTCCTCCATGCCTTATTTATATTATGAAACCACTAAAAAGAGATAAATGACCAAACTTTGCATATAAACGACCACCAGTACAACATGAGAGATAAGTGACCAAAAAAATGACGAAAACATGCATATAAATGACCACATATATAAGCTATAAATGACCAAATATACGACCAAATATATGACCACAATATAAGCTATAAATGACCAAGCTAAATATGGCCTCATATTTGCTACCAGTGGTCACCAACTCAAAAATGGTCATTTATATGCGGATTTTGGTATTTTTTTGGTCATTTATCTCTCATTTTGTACTAGTGTACATAAGTCTTCGACGGTGCAAGTCCCATCAAGTGAATAAAGGAGTTGGGGTTGAACCTGATGAGACATCGTCTGATTACCGGTCAATGATGTATACCGTTAATAGACGCGAGATGACCCATCGATAATGAAAATGGGCATCAAGGCACAGAGCACAATCATCAGAGTGTGAATAAATGGGTTGAAGTCGAACACTAGGATGAATCCATCGATCAGGGGACATTGATGTATTCCCAAAACCGTCGATGGTGAGATAACCTGCCACTAATGACTGCAAGCCTCAAGGTACTCAACCAAACTCTAAGCCTCAAGTCCCAGAATAAATGAGTTGAAGTCGACGGAACGAGACTCGCTGGAAGGAGGGCATTAAGGCATCCCCCATCAACCAGCACGAGGTACCAGCAAAGCTGAAAGATTTGGAAGATCTCAGGTGAAACGGACTAACTCAATAAGGATGGCCAACATGCAATAGTCAAGATATCTGAGGAGTGGTCGGCACTAGTTTTAGGACTTCCTTTGAACAAGAGCATGAGCAGATGAATAGACTCAAGCAGCATAGACTTGACATAAACTGTGCAATGTAGGAGGCATTACAGAGGGCTCCATAATGACTGGAGCTTAACCAATCGGTGGAGAAAACTGAGAAACAAGTACAGCTTCTAAGGCCCAACTATAGTCCTGACTCATAATGTACGGAGTGGAATGAATGCTCTGTTCAAAGGCGACACAACAACTGCTAACAAGAAATAGTGACCATAATCCCATCCGACTTTTTGGAATATTTGATTTTTTGGGTCGTTTTCATATTTGGGAAAAGCTTGAAAAAGAATAAAATTGCTTATAGCACAACAAGTGAGGGAACGAGTGTCAAATAGCTAGCAGACTAGTCCCAAGCAGTGGAACATACCTATGCTCAATGCAAGGAAGTGCATGCAGGATGTGGACACTCGGGGGAATGTTGCCTCAGGGTAAAGGGTCATCAAGCTGCGAAAGATAAATTAAGGCTCTGCTTGGCTCGGAAGGTAAAGTGCTCAGGCACATGGATAAGTGAGTAAGCGAGAGCCGGCACAAGGCTCAAGTGACAAGCAGGATAATGCAATGCAATCACAACTCGACATAAAAGGGGAGTCCTTTTTCGTAAAGTTAGTCTCCTCACCCGAAAAAGTGTAAAACAATGAGAGAAGAACTCTTCTAGTCACGTATGACTAGAGTATACCTTTTTCGTAATTAATCCACAAAGGTCTGGAAAAGGGGTAAACTTATACCTAAGTGAATGTCGCTTCAAATCCTTTAATGAGTCTGAAATGACAAGTATACTCGGCAATCTTGTTTGATTTGAAAAAGTCTAACAAGGGCTTAAAAAAGACTTTATAAAAATCTTTTCCGTAAATGTTGAATGAGCCCAAAAAAGTAAGCTTGTGACCTCCTTACTGTTTTTAATGAGCTCAAAGGAGATATGGAAGAATGCTCGTAATGAGAGCAGACGAGTGTTAGGGACATGCGAGACTAGTTCCAAGGGCATGGGACAAAGCTATGCATAATGCAAGGAACATGAGCAAGATAAGGACACTCAAGGGGTGTCTACAAATTCGGATAGTAATAGGTTCAAATGCATCATAACAATGGGGAGGCCTAAAACTATATGCAAGGTTCTGAATATGCCTGCCATGAACGAAGCAAATGTCGAAAAGGACCAGTAAACAAGTATAAGTCCAGCTAAAAATCCTGTCTCCAAGAAACATAAGTACCAAGATCATATCTAATACGTACGTAAAGAAAAATCTGATACAAGTCACTGTGGTAGAAACATTTTCAACTTCACTATTGTTAACCTCAGACATAACGCAGGTAGAGATAACCATTGAAGGTGCCATAGTACCAATACCTGAGGTATCAAAATGATCATCTTCAAAATGAAGAGCAAAGCTGAAGGATGTGAAGGAATCTGCAATGGCAAATTCATCATCACAGGAGTTGGAAATTCTAGAAGTAGAATCGAACTCATCAGGATCAATGATTTGCAGATCTATAGGAGAGTCTACAGACTCATCACTAGGGAGATCAGACTTTAATGTCAAACCGGGGCTAGACAAAACTATGCCTGGATGAAAATGTATGGCAGATTGTATTCTAGACTCATCTTGTTCAATAATATCAAGGGCGGGAGGGGAATGAGATCTATGATAAAGATCCCCCCACGGCTTGTCATCACCACTCATGGCCTCAATAAAAACTTCATCTGAAGGTAGAATACCATCGAGGCAATCATGTGAACAAGATGGGTCGACTGCACATGTGGGAAGCATAACGGGATCTTCTTCAAATGTCCAGGAAGAAGAGAGATCCAGATCTGCAGTGGTTTGTTGGATATGATCGTAAGCGAGCTCCATTACAGATATAGACATCCCGACATGCGCAATGTCTCCAGATGTGGAATTCGTGGATGGTAAAGTCCACAGATCATCTAAATAGGAGGTCCGAAATAACATATTATTCAAAGGAGGAAATGCATTGTCGGTAATGGTTCCAATAAAATTCACAGGTGTAGAATGGTTAAAAGTTCCTATCAATGAGGGGTACATTCCAACACCTATGTTCCCAGTTTCTAGCTAAGAATTAGAAACTTGCGGGACTACGGATCCCGTGGATGCTATGGAAGGAGTGCCAACATAATCCAGCTGATCGATCGTCACAATCTTGCCTTCATGAGGAAAGCAGATAACTCTAAATACAGTAGACACGACAGCCTTCGTAGCGTACATCTAGTTCCGACCCAGTAAAAGGTTGTAGTCGATGGGCACATCAACCACTTTGGCTTCAATAGGCACGGACTTACCTCCCAAGGAGACAACAAGGGAAGGGATAATTCCATGCGATGTAAAATACCTACCATCGAATGAAGTGAGTGTAGTTCTAGACGCGAGTAGAGGAGGAGAGCCAAGAGCTTTCCAACAAGCTAATGACATTACTGACACAGAGGCACCTTCATCAACCATAGTACATTTGACAAGGATTTTAAGGAAAACCACCTGGATTTGAAAATCCATGTGGTAAGGTAAGCGAGGCTGGACATCAGTAGTATCGAACTTGATAACACTAGAATTTCCCCCATCCTGAACTCCTAACGCACTCAAAAGGGCATGCTTCTGAGAAGGACAGGCTTGCAAAACCTCAAGAGCCGACATGGCACACAGAGTTTGGCCCAAATCTTCTAAGATGGAGTAGTTCTAGGTGGCTCGAGCATTAGGATTATGCATGGAGCGCTTGAGAACACCTTTCGGTATCCGTGGCATAATGGAAGGCTTCTCGATATGCAAGGAATTATCAGGAGGAGGGGGAGGCTCATTCCCCAAATTCAGTTGTGGTGCACCATAATCGCGCTGATGAGTAGAAACAAAAATCTCTGACTGAACCATATTCACACATCCATAACCACTGGTATTGGAAGAAGACGTTTCCGTTTCATTAGTACCATAACCAGTGGTGGGAGCATGCAAAGCCATGTTTTGATGATGAGGAATGGGATCATTCAACACAGCTGGGCTCTGTGCCAAATGCTTCGATGCTTCTTCAATTCGAGGACATAAGTGAGTAAGATGATCCTCCCCACAAAGCTTGCAAGGGAATTTCACCTTACACCTAGGTTTACGATCCTCGCCAGCATTACCGCCTTCCCAAGGAGGCTTGGAATTCTCTTTATGAGGAGTATTACGATTTCTATTGTTATTACTTCCATTGTTTCCAACCCTATGATTATTTCTCCCCTTTTTCTTACCACCAGGTTGTTGGTTACCCAGTTTCGTCGATTGCACATTGTGTACATTAGACGATAGAGTGGAACTAGACAAGGTGTGTACCTGTCCGGGAGCAGACTGGTTTAGCGACAAATTTTGCATTTGATTAGCTACCAAGTATACAGGGCGAGTGCATGTGGACCCCACGATGCCATTGGCATGTGGTCTAGGAACTGACGTAGGCTCATGTCTTATTCTCGGTGCGTCAGGAATAATGTCATACAAAATTACAGACTGAGAATAAAGTAGATCTAACTGCTGGACTTTCAATATAGCTTGTTCCTTAGTCACAATGTCGGACATCGAAACATCCTTAGCAATTTATGGGAGTAAAGACATAAGGAACCATTCCAACATGAACTCTGGAGGAATGTTGGCTTTCACTAATATCTTCTGCCGACGCCACTCTTAAACGTGGTCAGAAATATGTGTGGCCTTATTCTAACGGAAGGTGGACAATAACTCAGTACCAGTATCATAACGAACCAGAAACTGGAAATGGTCTAAGAAAACCAAAGCAATCTCGTTGAATCCCCTATAAGTGTTTCCAGGCAATTCCACATACCACTTCGCGGCTGCCCCCGTGAGGGTGCGTCGAAATAGTCATAAACGAATGGAATCATGATTCAAAGAGTTGGAGGAGCACCAAAGGTGAAACGTCGTGACATGATCTCCCGGTTCCTCACCACCTTTCCCCTCAAACTTCGAAATGTCCCAAGGGATCTTGGTAGGGATTGGGGACCAAGTAGGGTCGTGACACACCAGATCATTCGTAAGCTTCAAAAAATCTGGGAGATTCAAGCGTGCAAGGAACGGGAGCTGAGGCTGGAAAGCTGGATTATAGGCTCCCATAAAAGGTTGGTTAAATGGAACTGTGTTATAAGATGGACCAAAAGCTTGACCATGAGGATTAAACTACTGATAATGAGGACCTGATGGACCAAAATCTTTCCCATGGCCATAAGATTGATAGCCTCCCCCTGCCGGACACATTTGAGAGTAAGCAAGTATATGCGCGTTTTGAGCACCATATTGCGGTGGTGGGTGATATTGGTGGCCAGCACCAACTGTGTTGTAGTTAGGGTTGCCACCATGAGTATGGGGCATGTATGTACTATTCATAGCGGGAACCATGTTGTAATGACCGTAATGGTATGGTATGTTCCCACCCCCAGCATTAGGATTAGCTTGAGCAGTAGTGTGGTGGCCAAAATCATGAGAAGTGTGCCCAGCCCCAACATTAGTAGCAGGGTTGGTGGTGTGATGTCCATGTGGATAGGAAATATTCCCACCCCCTACATTAGCATTACTAGTGGTGACAATGGATGCAAAAGTATGTGGTATGTGTCCACCCCCGTGGTGGGGAGGAACGGTATCATGTGCAAAAGTAGTCTTGGGTTGACGAGTAGCGACACGTGTATTAGGTGGTGGATGGTGAGTCGTGTTCCAAACAACATTCCGGCTAGGTTGCGTATTCCTAAGAGGTGGTCGTGTTCCAACATTAGCATGGTTAGGAATCTAACCAATCCCCACACTATGTGAGTGGGTGGACAAGGTAGTGCCCCCAGCGAGGGTAGTGCCCCTAGTGGGTATAGTATGGCTAACACTTTGACTAGTGCCAGCGTGAGTACCAACCGTAGTGGAAGGTTCGATAGTACTATGACTAGGAATACCAAAAGAGAGTGTGGTGGGGTTGATCATAGGGCCAGTGTCATCATGAGTCTCGGGCCTCTCGTATCTATAATCACGTGGAAACGAAGGAACGAAAGGCTCATCCTGTTCTTCCTCCTCGGGTAAGTCGGGCATCCTGTAAAGATAATTATCTGGATTTGAAGGATCAAACGGATCTCGGTCAAGTGGATTGGGCCAAATAGAACCAGGTTTAGTGTCAGGTGGATCACCTCCCCAATCCTCATGAGGAGTATGGGGGTCGGAAGTATTTTCAACTCTACCCGAAGGAGTAAAAGGATCTTGCCTAATATTGGGATGTGCAGCCATGTAGTCTTCGATGTAAGTCACATAAGAATCTGAAGACTCAGAGGGATCCCTCCGACGTCCTCTAGCAATACAATGTGTAACTTCGAGTGGCTTTAAACCATCCAAATGACGGGACCGACGGAGAGTAGGGCTCCACACCATGATATCTTCGAAGAGAGACTCAAAGTCCCCTAAAGGCCAACTATCGATCAAAAACAGTAAATCAAAAGCACACACATAGAGAAAATACAGCCAAGAACAGGAAAACAGAGTGGCTAAATGATCTCCCGACACTAGAGCTGGTATGTCTCACCTAGGAGAGGCTTGAGACTCCCAAACTATAGCCGGAGGTAACATAATTAGTTATAGAGACACCCATGCTTCACTGTGTCGACAGGGTCAAGTCCACTGCACAAACACAACTGTGTTGTCCAATCCCTATCTGACTCAGGACACAAACAACATAATCACTGCAAGTACTGTATGCGGTACCTAGGTAAGGAAACTATATTCACCGCAATATAACCAATGCGTAGGGGGGTAGTCGCAGGTGGGACCCGTCGTATGGGAAGGGTAGCTAAGCCCGAAGCACAAGAGGATGAACCTCCGGTACCCCCAGATACGAACAAATCCTGGATATATCTCCCACGTTCAGCTGGTATCAGAGGGATATCTCCTCAACCAACCTCCCCTGACCTCGTGCTTAACTCTGGATTGAGTATAGCTTTCTAAGAACACATATCTATAACATGGATTCCTCCACTCCCTGGTCAGACACCTAATGTTTCGTCTAGTAGTCTTGGATTGTTAACTCACAATGATCTATTCCAAGACTCTAAACCTATGCTAGTTGGTGTACCCTATAAATAAAATCAGTCTAATCAATTTTATGATTAAGTGTTAATTTTAGTGGTTGTGATTACTCAAGGGATATGATCGTGAAACTAGTGATGTGTAGACTCAATAGTATGCAACATCGTCCAATCCTAGACTCATTTATCCAATAAAACAATGTCACTATTATGCAAAATCAATGAATAATTCCGAAATAAATATGCAATCTTTTATGTTTTCGATGCACAGGCGGAACCTAAAATGAAGGCAACAAGCACTCAATGCAAGATGCAGTACATGGAAATAAAATATTTTTGTATTTTCGCTTATAAACAAGAAGGAAAATGCAAAAAACTAAATGAATATTTTTTTATTTTTTCAATATAAATGGAATGAAAAAATGCAAGCAAAATCCTACTATTCAGTCACTGAAGTGCCGAGAAGATCACTAAGACAACCCAGCAAATCTTAAATAGCAAGACTCAACCAAAGGAATGAGCTCAAAAGGAAGAAACCAAGAGGCTAAAACCAAAGATGGGTAAAAAACCAAGAAGGCTCAACCAAGAGAAACGAAGAGATCTGGTCACAACCAAGGCATGAAACAGTCAAGAAAGAGGCCAACAAAGACTTAGGAACCAACCAAACTCACCCAGCAACAACCAATAGTCATAAACCAACAAAATCCGGATTTACACGCTACTGTCGAAGGAAATCCTGCGGGTACCCACGAGCAGTAGAGTAAACAAAGGCGGGTAGACGCGGGCAGAACTAAGCTAGCCCGCAGGTGAGGAAAGGAAAATGGGAAAACAGAGAGTCGAGACTCTCATAAAAAGCAAGTTTTCTATAGTGTATCTTAACGGCCAATCAGTGACACAGAGCTTCGATAAACAACAACTCTAATTATGGACTAATGCTCAAAAAATTTCCCAAACATGGATGTTTTCCCCAACGGAGTCGCCGTTTCTGTATTGGAGAAAACTCACTATGGCTTGGGAATACCACAACAGACAGATGACTACCAGAAATCTACTCAATTCTCAAAGCAATGCTATTATAAATGACAATATTAAGATAATGGAGAAATGTAACCAACCTCGATCCAACGTTTGATGTAGATCCTTGTTGGAGCTTTCAATCCACGCACTTGTAATCTGCAAATTAGTCTTGGCAGCCAATATCCAACAAGTACATATAATATATAATTGACATTAACATTATCAATAACAATGGTCCATAATATCATAAGCAAATGTAACCCAATGCATAATAAACAACATTCACACCATGAATGGACGAGAATATGAGCATTTCTATTAATGAACAAGAAGAAGTACGAAGTGATACGACCTCTTGCTGGAAACCAATCTGAACCAAGATCTAGATCAATCCACTTGTGCCTCCACCACTTCAATCCTCCATGAATGGAAAACTCAAACTAGAAGGAGTTTGGAAGGTGAACATAAGAGGTTCACAACTACAAGGATCAATGAGTGCAGACTCAAGATAGGGCAGAAATCCACTAGAGTTCCTTTACTATTCTCTTCTTCCTCCCATCCATAAGCCATATGTGCTCAATATATAGTCCTCTCAATGGTAGGTGAAAGGACACATCGAGGCGTTACTTGGGCAGATGCAGAGCCAAAGGTCACCCAATAACCGCTTTTTGGGAGTAAAAAGTAATTAATAGTGGTTTTTACCATTTTACATGCTACCCGCAGGCTATAAGGATGCAACTCGCGGGTGCCTGCTATAGTGATGCAACAGGCAGGTAAGAATAAAAATAGGGCAAATTGGTATCACTGAAGGATAAAAATGGATTTGAGTCACTGAAATGAATCCTACAGGCCAAAGAATGCTGATGCTCACGGGGTGGAAGATTTCTATGTAACAGCATGCCAAGGGGCGAAATAAGAATACAAGACTGTATACACTATTTCCTATACCAGAAGTTCCGTGGGAACATATTGTTAAAGTTACCACATCATGAGTCATTCTCCAAGTCAATCTTGTGTGTCAATATTGAGCCTCGTGTGTCGAGGTAGTGCGTTATAGGAGCCTGAGTTGGACTCAAGAAACTTGGAGAAGAATCTTGATTTGGAATCACGAATGGATAAGCCTCATATGTTGAGGTAAGTACTTTGTATGTCAAAGTGATGTTGTTGTACAGTCTTGATTTTCAAGGCTAAGGTCTTGTGTATCAAGGTAGATCCTCATGTGTCGAGGTAATGATTTGCATGTCAAAGCATGAATGTTGTGTGATGTGATACTAACCATGGTTGAGCTATTAAGTCTCCTCTAGAGACTGGAAACCTCTAGAGTGAATTACTTTAGCATATGACCACTTGGAACGATAGTAGATCAAGATGATCATATCATTGGGAAAATATCCTTAGTATATTTGATATGGAAATTAATTAAGTTGGCACATGCAGACCATGCAGATAAGACAAGAGATAAAGACAAGATGTGATAAGATAAGAGAGAATTTGATTTGCACACTTCAATGATGACAAAGACTTAAATTAAATTAGAGAGAATTCGAATTGATAAACTTCAGTGATATTAACAAAGAAGACTTCAATCAACTAAAGGAGAACTCAAATTGTTCATTTTAGTGATGTTAACAAAAAAAATCAGTTAAAAGAGTTAACTAAGTGATAACAAAGAATATCTAGTTAACTAAGTGATTGCATGACTGTTGATCTATATGTAACTTCGGAATGTATTTCATCTATGTATTTCATATATATTTATTGTACCCTTATAAGAGATGTGTTATTCCTCTATAAGGAAGTGTTGTCATGTGTATTGACAAGTGTCGCAAGTATGTTAACTTGCCGATGGGTTATTAGACCACCATGTATGGGGTTGGCCCTATTTTATGTAATATGTAATTGATGTACCTAACTAGACAAGTCGACCCCATAAGGATATTGGGAAAACAGGTTAAGTATAAATAGAGATTGGGAGATCTCTATTTGGATCATTCAGAAACTCACACTTCTCTCACTCAGAAAGTGGCGCACTAGTGAGGAGGAGGATCATCTGCTACTAGGAGACTATATATGTGTCTTTTGGTTGTACTTTGGTTGAGCCATTGCTCTCTCTATCTCTGAGGAAGTTGTGGGGTTTTTCACCTTAGGGTTTTCCCCACGGAAACTCTGTGTCTCTTGTCTCTCATGCTTTTTATTCTTGTGATGATTGACATGCTTGTTATGATTGATATGCATTGATATACTGTACATGTTATTCTCTCGGTAAAGATCCTAGAGTATTGTGAATTAATGCTCAAAATTTAACAATGACGACACTTAAGTTGCGACACTTGCATGACGACACTTATGTTAGCTACCTAACTAAGTGGTCTAGAATTCAATTAAAGTGTGAGTTAATCCTGAAGTCAGTACATGGATTTAAATCTCTTTCATGAGATGTCTGGCACACTTTTCCATGCAGGATTGTATCCAATGTTGGAGCGAATTCTATTGAAGGAAATTTGTGCATGTGACCAAGATTAGTGAATTGGTTGAGTCTAGATTTATTCTTCTAAGTTTCTCTTCGTTATCTATCTCTCTTTCTCTGATATATGCATCGAGGGTGCTTGATGTAATCTTCTTATTGTGAAGCAATTTATTCTCTGTTATCTATCAATATACTAAGGAATATTTTTCTAGGGTTTTCTCCCTCAAGTTATAGAGGGTTTTCCTAGGGTAAATTTATGTGTCGTATGTGAATGCTTATGATTATGATTGTTAATTGATTTCAAGTACTATTTCAATTCCAAATTAAAGAAAACAAATTAACACATATTAGCATGGATTTTGTATTGGGATTGCCTAAGACACAACAAGGTAATGACTCTATCTTTGTGGTATTAAAAAAAAAATTGAACATGGAAAATTTTATTCCTTAGAGGAAGACAAGAGATGCCATGGGTATTTTTTTTTTTCAAAGAAATAATGAGATTGCATGGATTATCGAAGAGCATAACTTTGGACAGAAATACCAAATTCATGGGGAATGTTTGGAGAACCTTGTGGAAGAAGTTGGATATGAAGTTTCACTATAGTTTTGCATACCATCCACACACTGATGGGAATATTGAAGTCGTCAATAGAAGCTTGGGAAATTTGTTGAGGTGTTTGGTTGCTAATTGACCAAAGCAGTGGGAAAATGAGTAATCCTAGGCATAGTTTGCGTATAAAAACTCTGTGAACAGGTCGACGGGAATGAGCCCATTCTAGATCATGAAAGGAAGAAGTCCACATAGAGTAAACGAATTGATGAAGTTTCTGACTGGAATAGAGAAGAGTGCAAATGCTGAGTCATTTCTTGAGCACATGAAAGAAGTGCATGAGAAGGTGATATAGTAGTTGGAGAAAAGTAATTCCAGTTATAATTTGAGTGTCAACTGAAAGAGACAAATTTAATCTTTCAGAGAAGGAGATTTAGTCTATGTGCATATTCGAAAGGAAAGGTTATCGAGGGGAACATATAGCAAGTTGAAGCTGGAGAAAATTGGTCCATGCAAAATACTAAAGAATATTTTTGACAATGCTTATGTGTTAGAATTACCTGAAGAGTTGGACATTTAGCTAGCATTCAATGTCTCCAACTTGTATAAGTATGCAAAATGATCGACGAGTGGGAACAAGTCGAATGTTGATTGGAAAGACCAATTACTAGACTGACTGAAGGAGGAAGTCGCTAAGGTGCTTGACGAGTGAGAAGTCAGACATACAAGATGACAAAAGAAGAAAAACTATTTGGTCTGCTAGAAGGACATAAGTCTGGAAGAAGCGACATGGATTTCAGAGGAAGAGTTCGAGAGGATGATGAACCAAGGGCGTATTTATTTTCAACCTAGGGATACTAATGCAGGAGCATCGGGCCCTAGGATTTCCAGTCGAAGATAGATGACCAAAGTCGTCTAGAGGATATTCGACGACCTTTAAATGAGGGGAAAATGGGAATTTGAAACCCAGGTAGTTGAGTCGAAGACTAGTCTGAATATGGTCGAATCATAAAGGAGGTCGACAGGGTGAGGTCGATGAAAAGTAAGTGGGTTGGTATAATTGATAGTGGGTCAAGTTGATGAGGTTGAGAGCAGAACGACTAGTGGCACAAACAACAAAAAAGTAGAGAAGTAGGAGGAATGGTTGACAGAATATAGAGCCCACGAGAATTGGTCAAAAGGTCGAGAGATGATAGACCAAAAAAGCCGAGGCACATAAATCCAAGTAGTTGCGGAAGTAGTTGGAGTAGTCATTGCATGATTTATGGTAGTTGTCAAATTCACTGAGAAGGTTGCATGTGAAATATTAAATGCTCATAACTGCAAAAGGAAGCACCCAAAGGATTCTAGAAACATATTGAGTGAGATATTAAGGAAGTGGAGCACCCTATAAAAGGGGATTGAGTTCATGAATAAGAAAGGAGTTTGGGAGGGGTTCTGGAGTTTTCTCTTTCAACAAATGTAATTGCATCCCACTAGATAATTAAAGACCGACTGATCAAAGCATTGAATTTGCATTGTAACCAACATATGTAATTTGTTTCAAATAATAATAACAAGATATTATTGGTGTCCAATATTCTTGTTGTGTGTATAGTTGTTTGTGCTTTTTCTATTTACTATGATCGATAAGTCGATCTTTTCAACCTGCTTGCAGCAACAGGAAACACCCATGATTTATGGGAACCCTTATAAGGTTTTTGTTGCAAGCCCTCAATATCCTCATTTTATTGAGGGATCAAATTTGGATGTGGAATTCAAGCCCTACCACCCCCCTTAAGGTGAAATGGACTAGGAGGAGATATGAAATATTCCCCCATAGTTAAGACTATAGGTTTCATAGGAGTCAACCATGAATTGGTTGGGTTATTAATAGAGGTCACTTTTGGTGGATATGGTGCTTTATTTCCAATTTTAACCACTTAAACCCAACCTTCTTCGTCAACCCAAGTCAATTTGTTTTGAAATTGACACTAGGGAACTACAATTAATGGAGCATCTAGGGATTTAACCTTGAACATCAAGGGTCAATACATAATTATACGGTATGGGATTTAGCCTATAATACGCGTGTTAGGTATTTTGGCATTCATAATTTCCCCCCTTAAGATCTTCCCCCCAACATAGATGTAGACAAATTCTACAAGGTGCTTAGAGAGAATAACCTCAAGGAAAACCCACTTTCGTTGATTAGGTTTAAATATTTTTCATGCAAATTGAAATTCCCTATGGGGGTATAAATGTATTCCAAAAATACTTATAACTGCAAATTTAATCTACGAACTTTGTTAGGAGATGAAGCCAATATCCATATTTTTATATTCTTCATGTAGAGTTCACAAATAGGCACTAATTGTTCGTATGCATGAAAAGGGGTCATAGGGGGGATCTATTCCCCTCCTCCGAGGTGCGGGGATGGATCCCCTACATTTTGAGGGTTCAGGGATGGATCCCTCTAGGTGAAAATTTATATACCCTTCTAGTGTATTTTGGTTCCTTCTTGAACCCTCAATGTATTGTATAAAAGGGAAGTGACCCCTGGAATTGTAACACGAGAGAAGAAAGCATTGTAATTTTTTTGCAGCGTAATAATAAAATATCGAAGATACCATTGCCATGTGGTTTTAACTGCACATAGTTGGGTTTCCATGTGAATCTTGTGTTTTATTGTAGTGTGCTTCAGTTGTTATGTTTTTTCTAACAAACTTTTATCAGAACTCAACAATAAATTTATACTTCATACAAAAAAATGATTCATGACATTTTGAGAATAGAACTAAAGCATTACAACATATCCAAGAGAAACAAGAAACTACTTCAATATAGTGCATTACCTCTTAAGAAAAAAATGAAAAATCATGTTATTCAGGATTGGATTGGTTGTACAAATCCATGTTCCCTTGACCCAAACCTTAATCACAAAATCAAGAGGAATCCAACCCCAAAAAAATCCTTAAATGAGGGTGTGTTATGTAAGTCCTTCACATCATAAAACATTGATCAACAACAATATCAACAAGACTTTCATCAAACAAGATTTCACTACCTCGTGGAAACTTTGGGAGAAAAATTGCATAAGAGTTTTGATGGAATATCATTGTTGTTTATCTTCCTTTGCACCTCAGTTCCCTTCAAATTCACAACATTACATTGTCATCATATGGTCCCCTTGAGCCTTATGGCGTACATGGAAGGTCACATGAGCTAGCACGTGACAAGTTCTATTAGGATAAATTGCTAATGTGAAAAGAAGGCCAATACATGTGAGTGATACAATTTTTAACCACAAAAGTCACCTTCAATCTCGTTTTTATACACTAAACCCTATCAGATCTCTCCATCTTTACACAAATAAAAAAGAGTTAGACAAATATATTCTAAACAATACTCATTTGATGAAATTGATAATAAAACAATATCAGTAGCTTAAGAAATCTCAAAGATATTTTTTTGCACACGAGTTTCTAAATAGAATACATCCTAAATGACATTACTCCAATAGGATTTATTTTGTTTAACTTGATGTAATACCCCCATTTTGACCATTAGGATATTTTGGATGTAATGTAAATATTGTATGTGTGTTATGTATGATTCCTAGCATTGATCTCAAGGCCAAGGCCTGCTAGTGAATGCTTGGCCTTGAAGAGGCAAGTATTTGGTATTAGGGTAACCATGTGCTAGTAAGCCATGTAAATAAAAATACCAAGGGTTGGATATGGATGCAACTAAATGAGGGGGCTATGTGTATCCACTAGGGAGTGGTGAGGGGGTTGTGGGATGGAACCCTAGGCTTCCATATGTCAACATTGAGAACCCCTTTGATTGTCCTAGCTGCCATTGAATGTTGTTGTAAGGAAGTGGGTGAAGAGCAATGTGCGTGAGGTCGATGGAGTATGGGACAACCCTAAAATCCATAAGGCAAGGTATGGGACTCTGATCGCTTGTCCCATAAGCCACTCTGCCTCTTGGGAATTCTCTCACCCTAATCCCTATACCATGGTTGACCAACTAGCCTCAGTTATCACACATGACAGACCAAGCAGAGAGGGAGGAAACCAAAATCATGATCCTGAGGGAGGCCGCGATTTGCAGAGCCAATATTGCTCAGAAAACCTTTTTGGGAGGTTGAATTCAATAAAGGATCCATAGATGCGACCCTTGGAGCAAAACTAAGAGGTTTGGATGCCCGAGAGTTCATGAGAGAACCATATTGGATAACCGAGAGCTTGTTGCGGGACAAAACCATTCGACCACAACATTGAGGAAGATTTGAGTGCGGATTACAGTGGGAAGAGGTCAGGAGGGTTTAGGATGCATAGTAGATCCAAAGAGGGATCATTTACCTTGATCTGATAGTTAGGATCAACCATACCTTCCCAGTTTAGTGCTAAGGGAAGGGGTGCCCTAGGGATTGTGCAGCATAGAAGAGGACCTTACTTAGGCTGAGAGTGGAGGGATGGAGGGCCTAGACTGTCTGAGGTCGTATGGTCATTCCTATAGCTCTGTGGATGAGCTTATTGACCTAGAAAACCCTTACCTGCATCCCCACTTGCTTGAAAAATCAACTGTCTGTTGGATGACCTTGATTGACTATGCATCAAGGTTGTGAGTGAGCTTTCCTAGTCCCTCTTTAGTGGATACATATACCCATATCGGGGGTGGTCTCTGAGTGCTAAAATAATGCCGGTTGGGCAGAGACCTATGGTTGGGTTGGAACGTTGCATTCCATAACCAGTTTGCTTGGGGATTTCAATAAAAATATAAGTGTTCCTTGTGCCTTGAATCATGTCATTTTACGTTTGTGCATGTGTGTTTGTGATGTCAGAATACATAGATCAATACAACTGAGTAATAGGGTTGAATGCCTATGCATTATGTTTAATTCTGTTGTGCATGTTATTGATTTGATGAATGCATGATACATTGTGTGTAGATGATGCTTCCTTCAACTGTAGCTATTGAGACTAAATACAAGGCTAGAAGGTGCAGAATAATTCAGTCATGGTTGTGGGGAAAGAATAGACACCCCCTTGTGGTGTTCATGACCCATCTAGACCAGTTGAAGGATAGAGGACATGGCAAAGTGGAGCAGAGCTTCTTGCGGAGTGGTAAAGAGGCATAAATGGGGTTTAAGGCCATATTTTGGAGTGTAAGAAGGGCAAGATCAAGGTTCTTAGGTGTGGATGAATACCCTGCAGCTGCATAGTTCTCACCAAGATCTTTCCAACTGTACTGTATTTGCCAAAATTGGACTTAGAATGAAGAATTTATGGGATGGAGAATTTGTGCAGTGGGACTTCCGACTTTCCGAACCCGCATGCGGACTGCGGATCGCGGAAGCCAAAAGCATGAATTCTCAGTGTGATGCTTGGTGTTCCAAAATTTTGACTCCCGCATCACGGACTGCGGACTGCGGAAGTCGAAAGTGGAAATCTTGAGGTTGGATATTTGGTGCTTCGACGTTCTGAGTCTCGCAATGAGGAATGCAGAACTCCGGAAGTAGAAGAGGCATTTTCTACATCGTGTAATTGGCGCTTTGGCGTTCCAAGTCCTGCATCGCGGAATGCGGAACTACGGAAGTCAGAGAGGCATTTCCGACATCGTGTAATTGGTGCTCTAACGTTTCGAGTCCCGCATTGCGGAATGTAGAACTGTGGAAGTCGGAGAGGCATTTTCGACGTTCCAAGTCTTGCATTGTGGAATGCGTAACTGCGGAATTCGAAGAGGCATTTTCGACTCTATGTAATTGGCACTCCGACGTTCCAAGTCCCGCATCTCAGAATGCGGAACTATGGAAGTCCGAGAGGCATTTCGACGCCGTGTAATTGTCTCTCCGACGTTCCAAGTCCTGCATCATGGAATGTGGAACTGCAGAAGTCAGAGAGGCATTTTCAATGTTTCGTATTTTGGAGATCCAATTTCCAACTTCTGAATTGCAGCTATGGATTTCTGCTTGCAGATTGTGGAGTTGCAGACTGAGCTCAATTGTGTCTGTGCAAAAGATTAGAGTTGCAGATCAGTTTTGGAAGGAAAAAAAAGGTAGCATATTGCTTCAAGGTTGGTCCCCCATCACCTCTAAAGGGCACCAAGGCGAGCGACAACGTGACAAATGGTATCAAATCCCAAGTTTGCAGCACGGGGACTGCTTGGGCCAAGCCATGATCTAGAAGAGGAATTCCACACTATGATGAGGAATTGGAAAGGGAAAACTCCTTAACTTTTCTCTTGTTGATATAATTATATTTTATAAGTTATATATATATGAAATTGTGGATAGGAATGTTGAAAATGTAAGAGATTAGATAGATGAACTATGTATGCATAGTAGGCATATCAAGAGATAATGCATAGTGCATGTGAACTTGCTTGTGCTTGCATGTGGTATTTCACATTGATAAACGTTGTTAATGAGGACATTACATTACAATTTGAATGCACACTTAACAAGGATATGGAGAAATTATTTTTGAGATGCCTTGCTGACACTTTTCTTTGAGAATTTACAAAAATGTTGTTTCTAGGATTCTTCATTTAAGTAAGAGGATATCATAGGTACCATGGTCAACATAACATATCCAAGTTTGTTGGAAACGGCAGCAAAAAGGACCAAGATAATAGAAGCATGGCTAAAGATGTTGGTAATGATATTGCATGTGACCAACAGCCTTGTGAAGATGGGATGGAGCACAAACCCATGATCAAGAAGTTGGTGAAAGGACTGCGTAGTCCTTGGTAAGAGGCCAATTGATCAGGTAACATCATATGGTATTTTGATGGCAGCCATGTAGGTAATTTTTATTCCTGTTGATTGCATAAATGTTGAGAAAGGATGGGTAAGAATCCTTTTAACCATGTTTTAATCATCATAAAAGGGTATGCATGTAAGTGAATGCATTTATGTGAATGACATTCCACAGGGTATGATGAGGTATGTGGTAGTAAAGGAAATAAGCATTATACTATGTCACTGTTATAATTATGAATGCATCCATAAGAAATAAGAGCATGCCATGTGTGAAACCATGAGAATGTTGGGTTGTGAATCCTGTAGTGCTCAACAAGTATCCCATGAACTCCCTATTGGTGTTAACTTGGGATGAAATCTCTTTTCCAACAACCAAGGAGTGAGACAGATCCTGATGTGTTGTTTTAGGATGAAGAAGAAGGCACCCAATTAGTTCACCAAGTGATTGGGGAGATGGCTGGGTATTGTGTTGAAGCATTGGCTAGGGTGTCCAACTTACCATGGTAAGCAACCTTTTTAGGCACAATAATGTTTTAGATCAATGTTGTAGCGCATTGAGTGCATTGAGTAAATGTACACTAAAATATATTATGTAGTTCTTTTTTATTTTGCATGCATATGTGTGGTTACATATATGTTAATATATATTGTGTGGATGCATGGCTATGGTGTACATTTCATTGAAACTAGATAATAGATGAAATGGTAGAATTGTTAAGAATTCTAAGGTCCTTTCATGAGATGTTATGGGGATAGAGTTGCATGAAGGGATATGATTGTGTAATCATAAGTATTGGAAATTGTTTTGAATTGCATAGATCATGTGACCATACCATGCAATCTTATTGTGATAATGATGCATAGAAAGAAAATGTATTTAATTGCATTTGAAATAATAACAACCGATAGTGTTTGAATTATCGAGTACTTAAATTCTTAGACCACTTTAGTGATTGTTATAAATGTCGCAATGCAAATATTATATGTGTGGATACTCACCACTTGTTTGGATGATTGAAAATATCAGATTACAAGTAGAATTTATTATGTATGGCAATGTGGGTAAGTCCATGATAAGACTGTTATCTACCATGTACAAGGTCCAAATATTCTGATAAGGATCTCATGAATGAGAGGAACCTGCAACAATTAATTGATAAAATGCACGATATATTAGATCACAGAATATTTTTATTGATCGCGGGCCACTTCGAGGGGGAAACCTCCTTTGAGCAAGCTCAATACAAATAACTTCACGGTGCCTTCATTGGCCTCAACAAAAAATTATATACTAAGTCTAGGCACCAATAATATGGGTCAAAACCATGGGCTAGTACAAACTATGGATCAACAAATACTACGGGACAACTTACAAAGCATATGTGTCCAACAAAAATATACTAACAAAGTAAAGAGAAGGGTTGACATGGGTTCCTAACATCCCCTCCCCCTTAGAAAAAGCTTTGTCCTCAAAAATTTAGATGTGGAAATTATTGTCGAATCTGAAGGAGTGGTTCCCATGTAGCATCCTCTAGTTGCATTCCATGCCACTGAGTTAAGACCTCTGTGATAGAGTGAGAGCGAAGCTGATGAGTGCACTTATTGAGGATGGCCTTCGGCTCCAAAAGGATGGATCCTTGTTACACCTAAAATCCTACCATCGTGAGATTCAGTGTATACATCCCTGAAGTTCCATTGGCTAATTCATTTACCTGGAAAGGACACCATTTCTTTTATGCTAGGTTTTGAGAGGTCGTCGCAGGCTGTACTCATGCAACCTGCGACGTCGCACCTTGCTCCACTACAGGGTGCAACGAAGTCAGTTAATGGGGAAAAATAGCTTCTTCGAGCTCATTCTCAAAGACTGTTGACTTGTATCCTTATCCCTGACCTCCTGGGGGAGCTGGCACTCGGTTCCTAACCTCTTGGGAGGATCCCCTATCTCTCTCCTACCATATCTCAACCTACCCTATCCATATCCTATCCACTTAGCCCTATATACGTGAGGCTCTACCCCTCTCCAAAGGAAGGAAGTCTATAGTGTCTACATGCTGGTGAAATCACATAGGAGAGATCTCTAACTCATCCATTGAGAGACTCTACTTCCTTGGGAGGATATGGCAGATGGCTTGGATGGAGAAGGACTACAGCGTTTAGCCTTGGTTATAGTCTATTCTTTACTATGTATTTCCCGATTTTACAGTAATACAAATGCTTTCCACCAATATTGTTTATGCGTGATGATATTGAGTAGTTTACCTGCTTACCTGTTTACTTAGATCTCTTATTGTATAGATGCTCTTTACTCGTTTATGTTATTCTTTGTGTCTCAACAGGTCTTGCAGCTGAGATCTGACGAACGCGGGACGTGGAACGACATTTAGGAGAAAGGATTGCGAAGTTAAAGGAAAGACATCTAGCACTTGATCCTTAAGTAGATCTAGGGAAGTCATTTGTAGTATGTTCTATTTGTTCTAGACTCACTTTGAGCTAGGGAGATCCAGCTCGCATCCGCTCGAGTGGATTGTCCGTCAAACAAATTTGGTGACCATACTGGGGACGAGACATTGCTTCCTAGTTTTCATTTGAATGTTTTTTTTCAGTTGATTTCTTACTAAGCCATTCTATTTTGTCATTTTCTTCTTGAAGTTGATTTCACCATCAGATCTTCACCTTGAAGAGTCTGATTAGCTTCCTTTGAGTTTGCACATCTCATTTGCAGACCTATTTATTGCTCATTACCTAGAGAATTGGTTCATTTTTTAACTTAGATCTCGCCTGTCGCACCTGGTCAGTGTACCCAAAGTGACACCGTGTTGTTTTTTTATCTCTGTTCTTTTCCTGTTAGTCTATCGTCGCAGCCCTTCCGTTGGTATACTGCGATGTCGTCGCACTTCCCGCACTGGAGAACTGTGACGTCGCACTATGCATAAGCACAGAATGCGCCGATCTGCCATTTTTTCCATACAGGCATGCCCTCTCCAGTTCTGTTGTGAGTTTGGTTTATGTGCAGACTCCCTCTGTACTGTATGATCCAGTCAGAGATCCCTTTTTTGCTTTTTGTGATTGAGTTGTTTGGTTTTTGTTTGGAGTTGTTTTGGGTTCCATCTTGGACAAGTCTGAGATTTGGTAGTGGCGGACACTCTTGTCTTCCCACTTACATCCACTCACCCTTGCATTCCCTCCTCTCCTTCCAAGATCTGATCATTGTATTGGATCAGTTTCTATACCTCACTTGCATTCATTTTGTGAGTTTTTCTTGCTTTTAGTCTTGCTTGTTACTAAGTGATTTTGAGAGTTTGTGTGTACCTTCAGTCCATTGAGTGCTTTCTTTCTCTTGAGATTTTATGAGTTGTTAGAGTATTGCAAGGCATCTTTTCAATTCAAGTATTCATGTTTAAAAGCATAGTTGTTATCAAATTGTCATTTTGATGCACTCATTGAAAGATCAAAAATACTTTAGTTCCATTATTTTTCAAGATAATTTGAAGAATTGTACATGCATTGATATGTTTCAATTATGAATATTTTGGAAAAGTTGAAAGAAAATTGCATTAGTTGTGTTTTTTCATGAATTATGAGTTTCTCATCTTCTTGAAAAAAATTCGAATAGGCATAAAGTTTTGCAAAAGTGGTTCCAAACTAGGAAAGTTGCATTGTATCTTTTGATTTTTATGCTTTTAGGCCATTGTAGTGAAAGTGAAAAGCTTACAAATTTCTGCATAGAAAATTCTCTCTTTTCATTACTTAACATCATTTTCGTTTTGAAAAGACAAAAGAAAAAGAAAAAACATGTTTTGATTTGGTTTAGTAGTGTTGTGCCTTTTATGTTTCACTGAAAAGGAAAAAGAATACTTCATATTCATTTTTTGGTAGATTTGGGATTGTCTTGCATTGTATTTCTTTGGTGAAATTGTCGAAAAGAAAAAAGAAAATTTCTCCTTCCCATACATAGAGTTCATTGAAAGAAAAGTGTATTTTTGCATGTAGTTAGGGCCTGCATTATGTTTATGATTATGTACTCACCTCATGCATTCACCTAACCTTCCAAATAAAATTAACGATAGAACTAGGGTAAAATATTTAGCAACTTGTGTGTAAGTTAGAGACGTGCTCCGACGTCGTTAAGCATGGCAGCTGTCATTATTTGTCAGCATTGTATCCCGGGGGTATTGTAGTCTTCCACATACTTATCGGTATATTGAGATCCTTCACGTACCCACCAAGTCACCTTGAGTACTTGACGTATATCGAAGGGTGTATCACATACTCGGTAGTATATCGGAAGGTGTCTTGTTGAACGGTTGTGCATTAGACAGCACCACTATGGATTTGAGCTCCCATGTACCTTGCGTATATCAGGAGACACCCTTGGGATTCCTGAAACCAACTGAGTTAACTTTTTGGCCGTCTTGGCGGAGCAATACACTGAGAATGACACTCGGGGAGCTACTATGCACATACCGTCCAGGTAATCGGGTATGCAGGCAAGGGTACGGTCCCGATCCTCCTTGTCACGTCATATTGTTGGACCCTGCGGTATATCGCGAGTTGCGAAGCCTTGAAAATCCTGTGAGGTTCCAGACCATTTAATCCACTCTTATAACATAAGTTTGCTTCTAGCCTTATTTTGTGTAGGGTTTTGTTTGGTTTGCTTTTCTTTTAGTTTTCCCTTAGGAGAAATTTTTTTGTTTCAGTCACTCTAGCTGACTTTCCTTGGATAAGGTCTCACAGGATTCAAAATTTGCCACCCGAATGTCCCCTTAACAAGGAGGTAATTTCGAGGGTAAGAATGGAGCCACATGCCAGGGTCGGGTCACATGAAGTGGAAAACCCCACTTTGAATGTTGGAGGACTCTTGTTTTCTCATACTCCTCCAGATTCACCTGCCTCTCATCCCCTGCAGGGTGAAGAAGCACAAATGCCCACTTCACAAGACTCACCTCTTGTTGCACCAGAAGAGCCTAGATCGTTGGAATGGATAAATTAACCCCAAGATGACCCCACAGTAGCTACTGGTCCTGCAGTAGCTTATTGGACATCTTCTACAGGCCACCCAGTGGCCCATTTTGTCGTTGCACCCCCACCCAGTGAGACTACTCTGGATGATCCCTTAGATTACTATCATAGCCAATTGGGTCACTTTCGTTCTATGGCTGAGAGGTATTGGAATTCAAGTCTCCAACGAAGGGTTGAAGACTCGATGTTACCCCCTTACAGACCAATCCCAGGTCTCTCTTTATATTTCGAGTCACCAGAATCATCTATGCAACACATGACCACTACTAAAACTGGTCAACCATCCATCCCTGCACATGTATCTCCTAGACAAGAGACCAGTTCAGTACCTCCGATAACCCAACCTATTGAAGGAAAACAGTTCAACACGCTCGTGGCTACCGTAGTTATGTCACCTGCTCCTCCCTCTCACCAAACTTCACGGGGAGGATACTCTTTACCCCCTACCTTCTTTATGGGTAGTGGTAATCCTACGCTGAATAATCAACAACCAGTGTTGGGTTAACCTTTACCTAGTGGTCAGCAAGTTATTGCTGGGGGGAAACCCTTGTCTCTTAACCATAATCCTGCAGCAGGAGTTCCCATTGGGCCTTCCGTTGGAAATTCCTTACCTCCTGGACCTTCCACTTCGGGACCATCCCATGTTGGGGGACCGTCCAACGTAATTGAACCTCCATTGAGTCAAGTATATCCAGGTCATCTTAACCCTATGTCGCGTCAACTTAATCCCAGAAATGCACTCTATGGGGTACCCTACCCCGGTAATCCTTACACTCTATGGGGAAAACAAAATGTTTTACAACATGGACCCCCACTTACAGTCCCTCATGTCCCTCCACCCCCGTTTGGTCCACCCCCACCTCCCATTGGAGGCGACAGGCCCCCACATAACTCTGGACGAGGCGGACCTCTACCTTCTGGCAGAGGACCACCCCACTTCAGTCATCACGGCCCACCCCCCTTGACAGAGGTGGTGGAGGACCACCCCCTCCTCTCGGTGGAGGTGGGGGAGGACCATATCATCCTGGTGCTAGTGGAGGAGCATCACCCCTTGGTGGGGGTGGAGGACCTTCTAATCCTGGTGGTGGTGGTGGTGGACCCCCACCCAACTATGGTGGAGGCGGCAGAGGAGGATCTTACCCTTCCGGCGGTGGCAGCCCACCACCCCCTCCCAGTGGAGGTGGTGGAGGCCCATCCTATTCCGGTGGTGGTAGTGGACCACCACCTCCTCTAGGCGGAGGCGGTGGTGACCCATCCTACCTTGGCAATGGTGGCGGACCCCCACCATTTGGAGGTGGCCCACCCCCTCCCGGCGGCGGAGGATAACCCCCACCTTATGGTAATGTGCCACCTTATTATGGTTATGAAACACCTTACTATGGCGACGGACCTACATTTGGTCTAGGCGGCCAGTACCCCCACGGCCAGTTTCCTCCTGAAACACCCTATGGTCAGTCGATACAAGGTCCCACGGGTCCTTACATGCCTTATCCATACTATCAGTACTGGCAGCTTCCCTTTTCGGCTACTTTGGATCTACTTGACCTGTCTCGTTTAACTAATGAACCCATTTACCACGGAACTAATTGGCCACCCATTCCGGTAAAACTTCCGTCAGATATCCCAAAATTTTATGGTAAGCTGGGTGAGGATCCTACAAACCATGTGATGACATACCACTTATGGTGTTCATCCAACTCATTGAAGGATGACTCGATCCATCTTCGGTTATTCCCACAAACTCTCACTGGTTCGCCTACCAAGTGGTATATTGAACCACCATCACATTCTTTTCCTGATTTTGGTTCTCTCTATGAATTTTTTGATTCATTTCCAGCTACCTATAAGGTATGAAAATGGTACAGAGCTTTTAACCTCACTCCGTCAAAATACATCTACTCATATATCAGATCATATACATGAGTGGCGGAGGAGATGACATCTCATTAAGGCTCCTATTCCAGATCAACTCCTAACAGACTGGTTTACAAAATCTCTTATACCAACCATAACACGAGATGTTTCCATGGGTGGCGCTATCATTGAGGAACAATCCATTGCTCGTGCCCATTTTCTAGACTTATTTTATGCTCAATCTGGCACATTGTTTGATATTTTTCCTGACGCACCCCGCAACACTTACGACCCCACGAAACCACCCAAGGGACCCCAAACTGATGGCATAATTGGATCCCTTACCACCCACCCTTCTTCTCAAACTGTTGGTTCGTCGAACCCCCAGGCTTCTTCCCCATCACCAATACAGGATGGTCACGGCACCACAAAATCATCCACTCTTGCTGTCACCAAAGAAGTGAATTCTATGTCATCAACTTCACCTCAAAAGTCTGGTGGTAAGAAGAATAACAAGGGGAAACCTAAGAAATCTTCCACCCAGCAAGAACAAAGGAGCACCCCTGATGATACCAAATAGAAAAGAAAGTCGAAGTGTCCTTTCCTACTATGTGGTGACGATCACTTTTCTAAAGAGTGCCCCAATAGAGACGAAGTTCAAAATTTTCTTAAGGGTAAAATCACACATGCAGTTCTCAATGATCCCTTCCCTGCTCAAAATCAGCAATCGATCGCTCACACTTCTTCTTCCCAAGGAAAAGCATCCACCACCGCACATGTTCTCATGGTGCGTAACGAGACCATCAACTTGAACACCCATTCTTGTTCATATGAATCCGTTCCAGCTAAGGAACCTATTGGAAGTAATACTAAAAAAGCTTCCACTTCAATGCCTGATGTCACCGTACCGGCTGCGCCTCTCACCATAGGGAATCCCTCTCTCTATTTAGTGTTGCGTCCACCCAAGAGCACGATTAGAAAATCGGTTTTTAATCCTAATGCTCGGGCTTCTCAAAGCTACAACATTGTAGAGGACCTAGCACAAGCTCCTTGTGCTATGTCGACGCTCGAGGTCTTGTAAAACTACCCTAATCAGCGCAAGACTCTCCTCACTGCCATCGGTGCAGTTGACCTGGATTCATCGAACACCATTATGTTCTGGCTGGAGTATTTCAAACCAAGGATCTCCCATCAATTAGCATTTCAAGTTGATACAAACATCGCTGGGAAGATAATCCATCGTACCATTTTGGACGAAGGATCCTCTACGTCATTCATGTCGATCGCATGCTAGAGAGCCATTGGTTCTCCCGAGTTGAACCGTTCTCCTACCACTTTGAGAGCCTTCAATGGACGTGACTTTCAACCTCATGGGCTGTTGCAAGCTTTACTAGTCGAGCTAAGGGGCAAGACCACAACCATTAACATGGAAGTAGTCGCTTCCCCATTAGATTATAACATTGTGCTTGGTCGTAATTGGTTTTACGCATGACTGTGATCGCATCATCTATATTCCGCATAGTACAATCCCCCCATCAAGGCCGAATTGTCGCAGTCGACCAATTGGATTTCTGCACACCTGACACCACTTCTCACCCAGGCGATAACATTCCTTCAATTGGACAATCTTCACAGAAGTATGAGAGCGTGGGGGTTGTCCTCCTTAAGGATTCATCCCTTATGGGAATCTTTCCTACCTCGGATCCCCCAAACCATGTTGCCACAGTGAACATGATCTCCTCGCAGATTTCATCTACCCCTAGCTCCACTGATTCATGGCTTGTACCTGATGAAGCCACCACACACCTGATTGGAGACACTGTGCCTCTATCACCCGCTGAACTTATATATGAGGCTATCCAATCAACACCGGAGGACCACTTAATTGTGGCCTCCACCTCCTGTTCTCTACAACGGGAATCATCCGATCCTCTACTATGGACTTTCCATTCTGACGAGTCCATTATGGAAATCATGAGTGCAGATGATCCACCATAAGAATACCTCCACCATCGTTCATCTTTCCTTCCCTTGTTGGATACTATGGAGAACAACATTCACACCATCTTTACACTGAATGTCTACTCTAGCTCTCAGTATTTTATACTCGCGTGTCAAACGGATTCTGAAGGAAACTTTGCCAACATCGAGCCCACCACTTTAATAGACATTTCGGTTAATCCTAGTGTAGTGGAACACATCCAGTTAGGCCATAAGTGTTCCCCTGAAGAAGTCATCGCCACCATGGCCTTATTCAAGCAATTCTGAGATGTGTTCACTTGGACCTATGAGGAGATGCCTGGGATAGACCCCTCCATTGTTTTACACGAGATTAGAACCTATCTCGTCGACGTCAAACCTGTTCGCCAGAAGCTGTGACCGGTACACCCTCGAAAGACTGCGGTAATCAAGGCAGATATTGAGAAACTCTTTAAGGCCGACTTCATTTACCCTATCCCATTGACAGAGTGGGTCTCAAACGTCGTCCCTGTTAACAAAAAATAGGGTACCATCTGGGTCTGTGTCAATTATCGAGATCTCAACAAAGCTTGTCCCAAGGACAACTACCCGACTCCCTTTATCGACCTAATTATCGACAATTGTGCTGGAAGTGTCATTTTTTCATTCATGGATGGATTTTCTAGGTACAACCAAATTGAGATCCACCCTACTGACCTGCACAAGACTGCATTCATCTGCCCTTGGGGAACATTTGCATATCGTAAACTTCCATTTGATCTTAAAAACATTGGTGCCACATTCCAGCAGGCCATGTCATATGCCTTCCATGATGTGAAGAACTTTGTGGAACCTTACTTGGATGACCTCCCTGCCCACTCAAAGCAGCGTGAGTTCCACTTAGATCATTTGATGGTCATTTTCCTCAGATGCAGACAGTACAATATCCGTCTGAATCCTCACAAGTGTATTTTTTGTGTCGATTTTGGACGCCTCTTAGGCTTTATCGTCTCAAAAGATGGGATCCGCATTGATCCCTCGAAGGTGGAAGCTATCATTGCTCTTCCACCTCCAACTAATATTACGGAACTTCAGAGTCTACAAGGACGTGCGACTTATTTAATGCATTTTGTCTGTAATTTCACCCAAAAGACACAGGGTTATATGAGATTGATGAAAAAAGACGTCCCAATCATTTGGGATGATCAAGCTCAACAATCTTTCAGAAGTTTGAAACATGCCATCACGCATGCCCCTGTGATCCAACCATCGAACTACTATCGAAATTACATTTTATATCTCGCAGCTTCCGACACCATTATCGCCATGGTTTTGGTACAGGAAGACCAGAACACCCAAGAACATGTGATATATTATGCCAGCAAAGGTCTCATTGACACTGAAACTCACTATTCACATGTTGAGAAGCTCGCTCTCACAGCAGTCATTGCCGTGCAGAAGTTTCGTCATTACATTTTGCTTCGCACCACCACTATCATCGCTGATTCGAACCCCATGTACCACGTTCTGACTCGTCAGGTGCTTGGGGGAAAGTATTCATGCTGGATCGTGATACTACAGGAATTCGATCTTCTTTTTGAAAAATCCAAGTCGAAAAAGTCTTTGGTGTTCGCTGAGCTCATCTGCAACCTGCCCCGTACTGATACAGAATCTAAGCCCAATGACTCATTTCCATATGAGTCATTGTTTCTTATCAGTACGTATGATCCATGGTATGGAGATATCACATTGTATCTTCAAACCCAACGTTTCAGCCCTGAATTATCTCATGACAACCGTCGTCAAATATGCCACTATGCAAAGTATTATCTAATTATCAGTGATACTTTGTACCATCGTGGCATTGATTCTATCCTTCGGTGTTGTCTGACTCATGATGAGGTTGAACGCATTCTGAATGACTGTCACATTGGGGCATGTGGCAGTCACCTCTCTGGGATGGCTACAACCCAGAAGATTTTGCGCGCAAGATATTATTGGTCGTCTATCTTCAAAGATTGCATCGAGGTCGTAAAAAAATGTCCTCCATGTCAACATTTTCATACGAAAAAGTGCACCCATCCCACCCCGTTACACCCGGTTATTGTCGTTGGCCCCTTCGCTAAGTGGGGCATCAATTTCATGCATTGTACGCCTACCTCGGTCGGGGGGCATAGTTACATCATTGTAGCTGTGGACTACTTTAAAAAGTGGGCCGAGGAAATGCTTACATACACGAACGACGGCAAGACCGCCGCACTCTTCATGTTTAACCATGTAATAGTGCGGTTTGGAGTTCCTTAAGCGATAGTTATTGACCATGGTTCACACTTTATGAACCACATGGTTGACGAGTTGAGAAATAGATTGGGTTTTCGCCATGAAAACTCAACACTGTACTAACCACAGTCAAATGGACAGGTCGAGGCCATTAACAAGGTATGGAAAATTATGGTCCAATGTATGGTGGGTACGCACAAAGCCAATTGGAATAACATGCTCTTCTCCATGCTTTGGGCTTATTGAACCTCCGTTAAAACTGCCACTAGATTTACTCCCTTCCAACTAGTGTATGGATTGGAGGTGGTCCTTCCCATTGAGTGTGAGATTCCGTCTCTCAAGCTCGCTATCGAACTTCTCCCAAACACTACTGCCGAGGAAGAACGCTTCCTCTACCTAGCTAAGCTCGATGAAACTCGCCGAGATGCCACTCTTGCCAATGAGGCTCATAAGAAACGCATCAAAGTGCAGTATGACAAGTCGGTAGAACCTCGTGCCTATAGTAAGGGAGATTTGGTCCTCACGTATGACCAGAAACATGATAAGCTGGGGGCAGGAAAGTTTGAGTCCATGTGGCATGGACCTTACATAGTGAAATGCGTCTTAGAGAAGGGAGCTTATAAGCTTGAAGACTATGACGAGATATCTTTGGGTGAACTCCGCAATGGGATTTACCTGAAGAGGTACTATGCTTGAGTCTTTCATGCATGAGTACTTTTGTATATACTGTACATGGCATGTGTGTGTGTTTTCTGTGTGGTGTGACGCTCTGATTTCTTGTGTGTTTAGGTCTTGTTTCATTTCTTATACCATGTTCTATCTGCATGTGCAAATGGAAATCTGTTATGGATTTGCGGACGGTGCCAGTCGGCATACCTGCAACCTTGATTCAGCAGCCTGGGTACTTTATTTACCTACTAGTGAGCTCATCACCTCAGGGGGAATGTGTCTAGGTTTCGCAACCAACAATGCTATAGAATATCAAGAAGTCATTGGAACCCTAACTAATGCCATTTCTTTGGCTATGGACCATGTTGTCATCCACATGGATTCTCAACTAGTGGTCTCTCATCTTAACCAAGTCTATGCCATCTGCGATCCTACCTTACTCCGTCTCTATCGACGAGTTCGTCTTCTGGAAAGGTCCTTCAAGTCCATTCAGTACCTGCACATTCCACGATACATTAACACAGTTGTCGATTCTATGGCCAACTTCATCATAGATTAGTACATTGCACACACATAAGCATATATTCATGAATTGTTAAAAGTATACATAAAACGTCTCCCCATGCTTCTCCTTCTGGCAGCGACAAGTCCAAGTCATCTCTAAAGTACGCACCACTGTACGAGAAGTCCTCCACCATTAGTAACTGGCCCTCCAGCCAAGTGAAGAACTCAAGACCATATCTAATAATGGGACCCCTGCCATGACGGGTCATCACCCCTGTCCATCTATCCATATGTGGATCCGTAGGATCCCTGTCCTCCAGTGGTACTTGAGGATGCAAGAGGGGAACCCATTCCAGTAAGAATGAGATCACTTTTGAACCATAGCCAAACTGTTTGAGCTCTCCCCACCGACACTTGGTCAGCTGAGCTCGCATGTTTGGGAGGAGTCCCTCACACCAGTTAAAGATCTTCGGAGACATACAGTCCTCCACATATAACATATGTGACCTGGTGGCTAAGTGTGGATCTTGGCTCCCTGCCATGCTCATAATGGTGAAGAGTATGGCACGCAATGGACGTTCCCACATGTTTTTTATGGGAATCTTCCCACTAGAAGCAGTAGTGTTGGGAGTACAATGTTGTAGGATCATGTCACCCACAGTCCGATCACTCCCACGTGATCCTATCAGAAGCACATTGTCCCCTCTATGGGACAATCTAGTCAGGAAATAGATGTCCATGACATCTATGGTAAGCACGTGCTCACCGATCATGAAGTATTGCTGGGCCGCATCCCAACATCGGAGCATATGGGTCACTAGTGGTATTTGGGACCTCATCCCCTAAATCTCAAAGAACTTGAGGATCCCACAGTTCCTCAGTGCTTCCACACAACGTGGATCATTTGCATCTTATTCATCATCTAACTCATTCTCCCATTCACGCGACTCGAAAACCATTTGGATGCTTGGAATCTGCCAAAAGGAGAGTTTTAACATTGTTAGAACTTGCTTCAACCACCAAAAGTTCCTTTTTTGAGATTGGCTTGAGTTTGGGGATGGACGTTTCCGTTTTCGCACTCCATTTTTGCAAACAGTGTGATGTCATCGCAGTCTAGTTATGCGACCCTTACGATGACTCAGTCTCATCGTAGTTCTCGAAAGGGAAGACTACGATGAGCCGAGGGTGCAATGGCCCTTCCCAAACCAAGCCAAAACCCAAAAACCTGAACGAAATTCAAAAATGTAAACCACTACAATTATGCTGGATGAAGTTTAGGGTTACCTGCTCCAGACGATGGGTGAAATGGTTGCTCGTAGCTCCCGGAATCGATGAGTGAATTTTTGGCTCCAAATGGCACTACTCCTCCCAAATTTGGCAAATAGAACAATGATAACTATGTTTGGTTTTTATTTCTATTTATAAACAAAATGGAATATTCTTTTTTCAAATATTTGATGCCTTTATGCCATTTGCTATAGTTTGGATCGATTTTATCATATTTGAACGTTTGGTTGACTATTTGACCTAGTTTCCAAGTGCGCAGGAGTTGTTAGGTGTCTTTTCATGCCATTTTCGCATTGGAACAGTCATCTCAGGCATGAACACCCCTTGTGCATTTTTGTCATCTATCTTTTCATTCATAAGATTGTAATTGTTTAATTATTATGAGCTTACTCTTTGTTCTTTCTCGTGCTCTTGAAAATATGAGAATACGTTACCGAGTTATGATTTATCACTTTTCCCGGCTCGTTAAACTCCTACAGAAAAGGAACCCCCCCGTAGTCTATCTTTAAGCTCTTTTTAGGCTCTCAAAATACGAAAAGATTGCCAATCTAACTTGTGGTCTTCCTGGTGATAGTTTACCCCTTTTTCGGACTAGGGGGAACTACTTACGAAAAATGTATACTCCAGCCAATCATGATTGGAAGAGTCCTCTCCTGCGTTGTTTTCCCTTTTTCGGGCGATGAGGCTAACTTTACGAAAAAGGACCGTTGGAGTCTTCTTTAGTTCTTTTCAGACTCTCTAAACATGAAATGATGACCGAGTTTACCTTCTATGGACTCGTTAAATTTTCACATTGAAGGGCCCGCCATGGGACGAACCCCTCCTATCCCAGGTTCGTAAAATATTTGGGATTGGACTCATCTATGAGATGAGCTATACGGAGCATCTAGTTACGCTCATCAAGCTCGTAAAAACACGAGGCACTCATTATTCATGATGGGGAAAAAGGAAAGCTTTTGTATTACACCTTTATCTATGGCAGTACTTAGTCATTCTTGAACATGTCACTCATTTGCATTTACATACAGTACTTGGATCATCTGTTTTTCCTCGAGTTCCGCTTACTTCCTGATTCTTGTTACTCCTTTGAGTCATTCAAAGAAAGATTCCATCATCAGTTGAATTAGGAGTTAGTGTCGTACTCGTCATGCCAATACTACCAAGTCATGCCATGCCCATGTTCAAGAATACTTGCACTATTCATTATCTGCAGTCTGTACACCTTCCGTCATTTCGGTCTACTCTGAGTCAATCACACATGTTACTGTACCATCCGATCCTCTCTACACATCCTTTATCGCGTTTCTTATCAATGATGGGGGATTCATCATGGCCCTCTTTCGACGGATTCATCCTTTTCAACTTCAACACATCATCCAAGGATTGAATCTAGAAACCAACCAAGTACCTTGGCCCTGCATGCCTCAATGGAAGGTTACCTCACTTTCGACATGAGTTTACATCATTGACTCTTGATCGAAATATTTCATCTTACGTTCAACTTCAACTCATTTATTCGCGCTTGATGATATATACTGTGATACCTTGGGGATCACTGACATCAATCATGATTTTCCTCGCACTTGTTAACGGTATACATCAATGACCGGTAATCAAGTGGTTTCTACCATGCTCGACGTCAAGACATTTGTAATCACATGGTTAGATTCGTATCATTGTGGGTTCATCTTGAATACCCTAGGGAGTCATGTTTTAACCAGGTTGCGATGGAGTTTGTATTGAGTCATATTACACAGATCCCCATGTGTATTGGTCGTGGTTGTGTTATCATCTCATCATGGATCTACGCTTGTGTCTAGTAGCCATGATTGTGTTCAGTCCGTCATTACTACCATGGATCTGCATTGTATTGGTCGGCAGCCATGTTGTACATCATATGAGATTGTCAGTTCAGAGACAGTTCTACTGCAGCAACGTCCTTCATATGACAAGTCCATTTTCCATTCTTTCTGTCAAAGCATTTCACCTGTCCAATATTTCAACAGCTTCATGCTTTAGGGCGCATTCTATTACACCTAAAATCCTACCATCATGAGATTCAATGTATACATTCCTGAAGTTCCATTGGCTAAGTCATTTACCTGGAAAGGACACCATTGCTTTTATGCTAGGTTTTGAGAGGTCACCGGAGGCTGCACTCATGCAACCTGCAATGTCGCACCTTTCTCCACTACAGGGTGCTACGAAGTCAATTAATGGAAAAAAATAGCTTCTTTGAGCTCATTCTCGAAGCTTGTTGACTTGTATCCTTATCCCTAACCTCTTGGGGGAGCTGGAACTTGGTTCCTAACCTCTTGGGAGGATCCCTTATCTCTCTCCTACCATATCTCAACCTACCCTATCCATATCCTATCCACTTAGCCCTATATAAGTGAGGCTCTACCCCTCTTCAAAGGGAGGAAGTCTATAGTGTCTACATGCTGGTGAAATCATATTGGAGATATCTCTAACTCATCCATTGAGAGACTCTACTTCCTTGGGAGGATATGGCAGATGGCTTGGATGGAGAAGGACTGCAGCGTTAAGCCTTGGTTGTAGTCTATTCTTTACTATGTATTTCCCGATTTTACAGTAATACAAATGCTTTCCACCAATATTGTTTATGTGTGATGATATTGAGTAGTTTACCTGCTTAACTGTTTACTTAAATCTCTTATTTTATAGATGCTCTTTACTCATTTATGTTGTTCTTTGTGTCTCAACAGGTCTTGCAGCTGAGATCTGACAACTACGGGACGTGGAACGACATCCACGAGACAGGATTTTGAAGTTAAAGGTAATACATCTAGCACTTGATCCTTAAGTAGATCTAGGGAAGTCATTTGTAGTCTGTTATATTTGTTCTAGACTCACTTTGAGCTAGGGAGATCCAGCTTGTGTCTGCTTGAGTGGATTGTCCATCAAACAATCCTTCATTATCCAGTTCTGGTAAAATAGTTTGTCCTCTGATGTTGGTGCCAAGAAATTTCTTCGGACAAGAGACATGAAATACTAGATGAATGGGGGAAGAAGGAGGAAGTTCCAATTTATAAGCAATGGACCCAATCCTCTGAAGAATCCTATATGGCCCATAGAACTTTGGAGCAAGCTTATGACGCCCTTTGAGTTTAAGGGAGGATTGCTTGTAAGGCTAGAGACGAAGAAAAACCATATCACCTGCTTGAAAAGTGCGCTCAGAATGGTGATGGTCGGCTTGTTGCTTCATGCGATTTCTTGCCTTGTGAAGATTGTGCCACAAAATGCGAAGAATCTGATTGCGGTTTTGAAGGACCTTGTCAACTTCCTGAACTGGTGAACTGCTAGGGGTGTATGGAAGAATAACTGGCGGTGCCTGACCATAGACTGTTTCATATGGATTCATTTTAGAGGCAGTGTGGTAAGAGGTATTGTACCACCTTTCAGCGATAGGGAGCCACTTTACCCACCAATGTTGTTGTTCATAGGTGAAGCAACGAAGATAAGTTTCCAAGCATTTATTGATAATTTCAGTCTGACCATCTGTTTGTGGGTGATACCCTGAACTCATCTTTAGTTTGGCACTAGTGTGGCGAAAGAGTTCTATCCAAAAATGACTGGTGAAAGTTGTATCACGATCCGAGACAATGGAAGAAGGGATTCCATGAAGACAAAAGATCTGGTCCAGGAAAATTTGAGCGACTGAGGAGGTTGTATAGGGATGGCTGAGAGCACAAAAATGACTATATTTGGAGAGGTGATCAACCACAACCAAAATCACTATCGTCCCTCCATATTTAGGGAGCCCTTCAATAAATCCATAGAAATATATGTCCAAATCCGTGTAGGTATGGGCAAGGGTTCGAACAATCCTGAAAGGAGTATCGTTTCACCCTTATTGCACTGGAAAGTATCACATTCATCCACCATATGTTGAATTTTCCTTTTCATTCCCTACTCGAAGAAGTTACTTCGTGCTCGCTCATAAATTTTGAGGAACCTAGAGTTCCCTGTCGATGGAGAAGCATGGAGTTCATAGAAGACAACCTGTTGAATAGCTATGCTCTGTGGAAGCATCAGATGACCCTTGTATCTCAGGGAAGCACAATCCCAAGAGTAATGTGGTACAATAGAAGGGTTGTTTTCCAAGCGTTGGATGATTTGAGATAATGAAGAGTCATTGAAATAACCCTATTGAATAGATTGCAACCAATTTGGAATAGGCATAGAAATAGTTGAAAGAGAACCTTGGTCATCAAATGTGCGAGAAAGAGCACCCACCACAATATTGTCCTTACCCTTCTTGTAAGTGATCTCATAGTCATAACCTATGAGTTTTCTAACCCATTTATGTTGTGCTGGGGAGGATACACGATGTTCCAAGAAATATTTTAGACTCTGGTGATCAATCTTGATGCAGAAATGATTCCCTAATAGGTATGGTTGCCACTTTTGTACTGCATGCAAAATAGCCATCATTTCCTTCTCATATGTAGAGGAAGCTAAATTATTACCTAAAATGGCTTTGCTGGTGAACAAAATGGGGTTTTCATCTTGAAGGAGAACATCTCTAAGTCCATTTACGCAAGCATCACTCTCAATAATGAAGGGCTTGGAAAAATCGGGCATAGCTAGAACAGGTGTAGTACACATAGCTTGTTTCAGTTTGTAAAATGCACACTCAGTAGGATGTGTCCATGTAAATGCATCCTTTTTCAATAAAGTTAATGGAGCCACAATATTCCCATAATCCTTGACAAACTTGCAGTAGTATCCAATCGACCCCAAAAACCACGAAGGCTCTTGAGTGTCTGAGGATGCGGCCAATTGTTCATGACAGCGATTTTGGAAGGATCCACACGAACCCCTTGTGCTGAAATAATGTGCCCGAGATACTCTACTTCCTTTTGTCCAAAAATAAATTTAGACTCTTTGGCATGGAGATGATGTTCAAAGAAAATTTGCATTACAAGATCCAGATGCTGGAGATGTTCATCCCATGTTTTACTGTAGATGAGGATATCATCAAAGAAGACCAAAATGAATTTCCGCAAGTAGGGCCAGAATATTTTATTTATCAAGGCTTGGAATGTGGAAGGAGCATTAGTGAGGCCAAAGGGCATGACCAAAAAATCATAGTGTCCATCATGTGTGCGGAAAGATGTTTTAGGGATATCATCCTCATGAACCCGAATTTGATGATACCCAGAATGAAGATCCAACTTGGAGAAAAATTGAGTACCATGAAGCTCATCAACAACAAGAATTGGAAACTTATCCTTGATTGTGAGGTGATTAAGTGCTCGAAAGTCAATGCAGAGGCACCATGACCCATCTTTTTTGTGGACAAGAAGAACTGGTAAAGAAAAGGAACTAGTATTTGGGTGAATAATACCTTGCTTCAGTAATTCCCGAACGAGCATTTCAATCTTTTTTTTTGGTGAAATGGGTAGCGATAGGGCCTGATGTTGGGAGGAACCCTTCCAGGAAGGATCTGAATACGATGGTCCTCTGGACTTGAAGGTGGCAAGCCCACTGGTTCAGCAAAGACACCTGTATATTGATCTAGAATTTATTGTAGATCCAAAGGAGTAGTGGAGACCATTGATGGTTGCATCTGAATGGAATGGATATGAGCGATGACACCATGTGAATTCCTCTTAAGGAGTTTTTCCATGCGATGTGAACTGATGATGCTGAGAGACCCTGGTTGTAAGCCTGTCAATGTGTGTTTTTTTCCATTGGGTGAAAACTGCATCCAAAGTTCAGCAAAATCCCATAAGATGGGGACAAGTGTGCGTAGCCATTGAGTGCCCAAAACCACATCACATCTGCCTAAGGTCAAGGAAAACATGTCAGAGCGCAAGTTATAATCTCCCATAGAGATACGCACATTGCAACACTTCCCTTTGCAAGGTAAGGTGCCCCCATTGGAAACCATGAATTCAAATTTTGAACAAGGATGGACAAAAAAATCAGCTTGTTTGGTGATCCAAGGGTCAATGAAGTTATGAGCGCTACCAGAATCAATGAGTATTGTAAGAGGAAGCTTCTTGAAGTAACCCATGATCCGCATTGTTTGGGGGGTGGTGATTTTGGCTAAAGCATGGAGAGATATATCTGGGTGGTCGTCTTGAGACGGAGGGTAAATAGGTGGCTCCTAAATGTCGACCTTATCATCCATTGTCTTTGGAGATTCTTCACCAATTTCAGAGGCAGGCGGAGATTCCACATCTAAGAGATAGAGATTTTTATCAACACATCTATGGCCCCGAGTGAATTTCTCATCACAATTATAACGAAGCCCTTTTTCTCTACGTCCCCTCATCTTTTTTTCAGAAAAATGCTTGATAGGATTTGGTCGAGGAGCTGGGGGGATGGGAGGTCATTTAGAACCCATATTTCGGAAGGGAGAAAAAGTGGGTTTGGATCATTGTTGGGCTACAATCTTGTCTTCTACCAACTTAGCCAACCCCAGGGCTTCCATCATTGTGTTGGGACAAAAAAATTTGACCTCAGAGCGAATTGAATCCTTTAGACCACTAATAAAACAACTCTTGTAGAAGTCATCAGGAAATCCTTCGGTGTGGTGGCTAGTTTCTCAAATTCGGTTTGATACTCTCTCATAGTTCCAATTTGGTGAAGTTTAGTGAGGGCTCCTATGAAGTCATTAAAAGCACTAGGACCAAATCGTTGCAAAAGGAGATGGAAAAAATATGACCATTTTGGCTCTTCATGAGCCTTAATGTACCAACGGTACCATTGAAGAGATTCTTGTTCCAAATGAAAGGATGAAAGTGGAACTTTGTTGACATCAAAAGTATTATGCAGACTGAAATATTTTTCTGCCCGGTAGATCCATCCAGTCAGATAAGTACCATTGAAGCGAGAAAAATCAAGCTTCGGACCAGGGAAATTGCTAGAAGAAGAGAACCCATTGTTTGAAGAAGACTCTAACTGTCGTTCATGGCTGAATGCTCAAGATGGAGGGATGCAATTTTTCATCTAGATCTTGGAGTTTGGTTTTGAGGGATGCAATTTCTTCCTCCATGGTTTTTGCTCCTGCGCGGGTGACAACCATAACCAGGAGTTTTTTTTTTTGAGTGGGAAGATAAACAAAAATAGAAACTGAGTAAAGCAAAATCTGGATTTGGGAAAAATCTGCTGGGTAATTTGGGTTTGACTAGGTTTTGGACACTGTTGAATGGATAGGGAAGTAAAAAAGGAGGATTTCAGAAGCGGGGAGAAAGAATGAGAAAAATTGTTAGAGAGGGACAAAGGAGTAGAAATAGGAAATGAACACTATGGTAAAATTTGAAGGCGATTGGGTGAAAATCGAAGAAATTATGGAAAACCCTAAAAATAGACAAATGTGAGATTTCTAGCTTTAGGAAGTGGAATTTGGGATAGGGTCCTCAGGAATGAAATAGGCGGAATGGGATTTCAGGGGTGTCAAGGAAGTTTCAAGGGAAACATAGTGAAAACAAGGGATATATGGCGAAAAAACAAAATTTGATACTATTTTTTTTTTTTCAGGAATGGATCTACAACGACACGGAAGAGATCGGAAACATATGGATCTGCAACGGCGTGGAAATAGTTAGAAATAGATGGATCTGCAACGATGCGGAAGTGGTCGGAAACAAATGGGATCTGCAACGACGTGGAAGTGATCGACAACAGTTTGGGATAGAGGAAATCTATGATTTATCAGCTAAAAATAGATATGGACCCCAGGTATGCTCGACTTCCTAACGATTCAGGGGATTCACTCGGACACCAATGTTCTCTGACGGCTTTCGTATTGGGGCATTAACCCTCACTCCACAGCTCAGGTAAAACTGATAACTGTTTTTCCACAAACGACAGCTCTTGGCTTACCTCACGGGTGGGAACTAGTCAATCAGGTAGGGGTCGTTGCCCTTTTCGCTAGCAGATCCTCTCAATGGGACAACTACTTAGGGGTTCTTATGGTACTCCTCACAATGATTTTTAGGTCTTATTCCCAAGTACTTCCCACAATTAAGCGGATAGGGATTATTCGCAGATCCGAACCTGCAACAGATGCGAAAAACAATTTTGGTAGAAATTTCACCCAGCGAGCCAAAGAAAGTGCTCTGATACCAGATGAGAGGAACCTGCAACAATTAATTGATAAAATGCATGATATATTAGATCAGAGAATATTTTTATTGATCGTGGTCCACTTCGAGGGGGAAACCTCCTTTGATCAATCTAAATACAAATAAATTCACGGTGCCTTCATTGGCCTCAATAGAAACTTATATACTAATTCTAGGTGCCAATACTATGGTTCAAAACCATGGGCCAGTACAAACTATGGATCAACAAATACTACGGGACAAATTACAAAGCATATGCGTCCAACAACAATAATACAAACTATGGATCAACAAATACTATGGGATGACTTACAAAGCATATGCTTCCAACAACAATACACTAACAAAGTAAAGAGAAGGGTTGACATGGGTTCCTAACAATGAATGTCAAATATGATTTCTATATGAAATAGATTTGAAAAAAATTCTGATTTAATTTTATGAGTTATCTTGTGGTGGCAAGGTCTAAATTCTGTAGTGAGCAGAATTGTAAATTCAGATGTGAGCTTGATTAAGGAGGACACACTGCTGGAAGAGAAGATACATTTTCAAAACAGATGCGTATTATGTAACCCTAGCTAAGAATATGCATGTCTAATTATTAGATTTAATAGGAAGAGTAGGTTTTTGTTTTATTTTTGTTATTTTAGACTGCTTGTGTATGATTAGGGCCTACATGGCTCACATCGGAAAGGGGTGCACACCTTTCGGGTGCTAGGCTATGTTAGGGTTGCCAATATTGACTACACCCTAAAGGAATGGATGCATTCCTAGTGTTTCAATATTAGAGAGAGAATGTTATGAAAAATGTTTACAATTCTATATCAGTGATATTGATGAGCTTGGTTACCCATCTTGTGTCGTCAGTTGAAACAAATGCAACTTGGTGCTGCATACTAAGAAGCAAAGTGAAGGGTTGTTGTATGTGTGAAGGGTTGTTGTATGCCTGATAGACCCAGTCGATGTATTGGATTGGAATTGGTTACTTGAATGATGTGGTGATGTTGGTAAAGGCATAAAATCCCTATTGGTTCAGCAGTGAGGTGGGTGCCAAGACTGGCTAGAAAACCCCTTGAGATTCCTATGGCTCCGTAGTAGAGCACTTGACCTGAAAATGGTCATGGTGCAGTTTCCTTCCATTGACATGTTGACCCAGACGAAAGTGATGGCTTGTTAATGGAAAGGGAAAACCAGGTATGGGACTGGTTTGGCACCATCAATGCCTAATAAACCCAGTCGGTGTACTGGCTTGGAATTGACTACTTGGATGTTGTGGAGCAGCATGTGTGTTGGCCAAACATTCATTCCACAGGTGATCCAAGGCTTGTAAAGCAGAAAAGAAACCTGTGGAATAGCGAGGAAATGGCCAATACATATAAGTATTCAATTATCATCTAATACTTATTCTGAATAATGAAATATTTCGTGTACAAGTCTTATAACAACCAAGCTGATACACTGTTGTTTCTTTGTTGGAAACCTAGGTCATTTCAAGAAGCAAGGATTTTGAAGGCATCCTAAGGATGCATTTGGACATGTGACTGTTCTAGAAATCTCAGTAGAAGCAACAATGAGAAGATGGTGCTAGTGGACTTGTGTGGGTCCTAGCAGCCAAGGGTTCTGTAGGAAAACCATGGGGAGGGGTTCCCTAGTTGAGAAAGCCTTGGATAGACCTTAGACACTAAGTGTCATCGCCAAAACAATGAAATTGTAAGTCAAGCATTCCCATTGAATTGAAAGAGGATAAGGATCATGGGACCACGGTGGTGGTGTGGATCCATATTGGGGCAATATTAAGAAGGGACAACTCTTACTCTTCTCTTTCCTTTTGATTGACGCATTTAGAAAACAAAAAATTGTTGAATGCATGATATGGCTGAAAGTTGATTGTGTTTATTTGCTTGAAATAAATTGTGAATGTTGAAATAGTTAATTCCCTGTGAAAGGATGAACATGAATGAGTTCATGTGTATGTTGGGAAAGCATGAAAAGTGTGGAATTCTCATGAATAAATCATGGTCTCTCCATGACAATTGGGAAAATAATCGATTGATTTTAATGTTTATGTTATGCTTGGACTAATAGGAATTGCCATGATGAATTTCATAGGTGAGAAATTGAAATCAATTGGTTGCAGCTGTTACAAGACAAGTGGTTCTAGCAAGCAAAGTGTGGGAAACTGTGCACTTGACCATGGAAACAGACCAAAAGCTATTGGATTTGGTTGAAAATAGTCTTCAAACAATTGCAAAGACCCAAGAGAATCTTTGAAATATGCTCAAGCTACAAAAGCAACAACATGAGATGAACCATAAGTTTTTGCATGACTCTATTTGTCTGCAAAGGGAGTTAAGAAGCATTATGGAAGCAACCAGCAGTGGAAAGGGAAGTGGATCAATGAAGAGGAATTCATCCAATCAGTCAACTAAGAAATGTTCCAGGTGGGAGGACTCAAAGGAAATTGAGTAGGTAAAGAAAAAGTAGCCACTGAAATATTGGGAATGTGGAGGAAATCATTGCCTCCACAACTGCCCAACAAAGGAAAACAAAAAAGATAGCAGCCATAAAGATTCCAGACTTGTGGATCAGATGGAAGGTAAAGAGAAGGAAGGTATTTCTATGGAGCAATGCCCACCTGTAGAGATGGAAGATCAAATCCAACAAGAGCAGCTTGAGGAAGCCAAAGGACTTGGTCCTGAAAGTTCAAAGTGAAGGGTAAAATGTAGGCTAGAACTGCAACATTTTTGTAAATTTTGTACATGTGTAAACTGTATAGGTATTCCTAAGTATTGGAACACTGAGGATGGTTTTATTCTAAGGGGAGGGGAATTGTAATACCCCCATTTTGACCCTTAGGATATTTTGGTTGTAATGTAAATATTTTATGCATGTTATGTATGATTCCTAGCATGGAGCTCAAGGCCAAGCCCCACTAGTGAATGCTCGACCTTGAAGAGGCAAGTATTTGGTATTAGGGTAACCATGTGCTAGTAAGCCATGGAAAATGTAAATGATGTAAATGATACCATGTAAATAAAAATACCAAGGGATGGATATGAGGGGGATATGTGTATCCAATAGGGAGTGGTGAGGGGGTTGTGGGATGGAATCCTAGGATTCCATATGTCACCTTGAGAACGCCTTTGATTGTCCTCAATTCCATTGAATGATGCTGTAAGGAAGTGGGTGAAGAGCACTGTGTGTGAGGTTGATGGAGTATGGGATAGCCCTAAAATCTGTAAGGCAAGATATGTCACTATGATCAATTGTCCCATAAGACACTCTACCTCTTGGGAATTCACTCACTCTAATCCGTATCCCATGTTTGACCAACTAGCCTCAGTTATCATGCATGACATACCAAGCAGAGAGGGAGGACACCGAAATGGTGATCCTAAGGGAGGTCACGATTTGCTTAGCCAAGATCGCTCATAAAACTTGTGTGGGAGGTGGAATTCTATAAAGGAGCCACAGACCTGACCCTTGGAGTGAAACTAAGAGGTTTAGACACCTGGGAGTTCATGAGAGAACCAGATTGGATAACTGAGACCCTGTTGTGGGACAGAACCATTCGGCTGCAACATTGAGGAAGATCCGAGTGCATATTGCAATGGGAAGAGGCCAGGAGGGATTAGACTGCATAGTAGATCTGGATAGGGCTCATTTACCTTGACCTAACAATCAAGACCATCCATACCTTCCTAGTTCAATGCTAATGGAAGGGGCACCCTAGGGACTGTGTAGCAGAGAAGGGGACTTTACTTAGGCTGAGAGTGGATGGATGGGGGGGCCTAAACTGTCTGAGGTCATCTGGTTATGCCTATAGCTCTGTGGATGATCTTATTGACCTAGAAAACCCTTACCTGCCTCCCCAATTTCTTGACAAATCAATTGTATGCTGGATGACCTTGATTGACTATGAACCAAGGCTGTGAGTAAGCTTTCCTAGTCCCTCCTTAATGGATACATAGCCCCAGCTCGGGGGTGGTCTCTGAGTGTTGAAATAATACAGGCTAGGAAGAGACCTATGGTTGGGTTGGAACGTTGCAGTACATAGCCAGTTTTCTTGGGGATTTCAATAAAAAGATAAGTATTCCTTGTGCCTTGAATCATGTGATTTTATGTATGTGCTTGTGTGTTTGTGATGTCAGAATACATAGATCAATCCAACTGAGTAATAGGGTTGAATTCCTATGCATTATGTTTAATTCTGTTGTGCATGTTATTGATTTGATGAATGCATGATACATTGTGTGTAGATGATGCTTCCTTCAACTGTAGCTATTGGGAATAAGTACAAATCCAGGAGGTGCAAAATACTTCAGTCATGGATGTGAGGAAAGAAGAAACACCCTCCTATGGTGTTCATGACCCTTGTGGACTAGTTGAAGGAGATAGGACATGGTAGAGTGGAGCATAGTTTCTTGCGGAGTGGTAAAGAGGCATAGATGGGGTTTAAGGCCATATTTTGGAGTGGAAAAAGGGTTGGATCAAGGTTCTTAGGTGTGGATGAAGACCCTGCAGCTGCATAGTTCTCACCAAGATCTTTCCAACAGTATCATATTTTCCTAAATTGGACTTAGGATGAAGAATTTACGGGATAGAGAAGTTGTACAGTGGGGCTTCCGACTTTCAAAACCCACATGCGGACTACGGATCGCAGAAACATGAATTATCCACATGGTTCTTGGTGTACCGAATTTTTGACTCCCGCATCGCGGACTACAGAGTATGAAAGTCGGAAGTGAAAATATTGAGGTTGGATATTTGGTGTTCCGACGTTCCGAGTCCTGCATTTCAGAATGTGGAATTGTAGAAGTCGGCGAGGCATTTTCGATGCTATGTAATTGGCGCTCCGACATTCCGAGTCTCACGTCGTAGAATGCAGAACTGTGGAAGTCCAAGAGGCATTTTTGGCACCGTGTAATTGGCGCTTCGACGTTCTGAGTCCCGCATCGTGGAATGCGGAACTGTGGAAGTCGGAGAGGAGTTTTTGATGCCGTGTAATTGGTGCTCCAACGTTCCAAGTCCAGCATCGCGGAATCCTGAACTGCGAAATTCAAAGAGGCATTTTTGACGTCGTGTAATTGGCCCTCCAACGTTCTGAGTCCCACAGCACGGAATGCAAAACTGCAAAATTCAGATAGGTGTTTCGACGCCATGTAATTGGCACTTCGATGTTTCGAGTCCCGCGTCGCAAAATGCGGAATTGTGGAAGTTGGAGAGGCGTTTTCAACACTGCATATTTTGGAGATCCGATATTCTACTTCCGACTTGCAGCTGTGTATTGTTGGTTGCGGGTTACAGAGTTTCATATTGAGATCAATTGCGGATGTGCAAAATATTAGAGTTGCGGATCATTTTTGGAAGAAAAAATAAGCTAGCAGATTGCTTCAAGGTTGTTCCCCCATCGCCTCTGAAAGGAACCAAGGAGACCATGGTCGTGACACTTGATCAAAGATATTTATCTATCCAATAATTCCTTGTATTGAGTACAAACCATAGAAATAACCTCCTTCTTACATATACATCCTGCTTCTTTAACATGTTCTTTGAGTAATCTAAACGATAGAGGATTTGCACCTTTCCGACTATTTTTGTTGGAATCTAGTGATGCAGTTTTTGTTATAGTCACAATTTTCATTGTTCAAATTGCAATTTTGATTGCAAAAATAGATTCAATGCCTTCGATTACCTCTAAGGCACCCTGATTGTGCAATTTTAACAACCTAAAACTGTAATATATTCCACCTTTATCGTATTTCCTTTATATGCTAGATATCTCTTTATAACAACATGCACTTCAACTTTTGAAAACATTCACTTTTTCTTTTAACCTCTTAATTTTTGTGAGCAAGCATAAATTTTGTTTTCAAATACAAATTTTGTTTATATTTCCATAAACATTTGTCAATATCATCCATATTAATTTTGGATTTTATTATTTAGTCTTATATTATTAAATTTCATTTGTTAATATCATCCATATTAATTTTGGATCTCATTATTTAATCTTATTGAATTTTGTTTAACACTTATGGTCATTTTTTTATTTTTTATTTTTAACAATTTAGTTTATCACGTGATTTTAAAGATTTCTTTAAAATTGCATTGAAAGTTCAACCAATTCTCTTTTCAATCATTCACATTCCAAAGTAAATATTTGTGCCATTTGTGCCATGGCTTTCGCCAAGTGTGGTCACCTTTACAAACATCAAATAATACATTTTTTTAAATTGAGTTAGGACTTTGACTTGACTTTCAACTCAAGGGGAACCTTATCAATTTCCAGATATATATATATATATATATATAAGAATAATTTAGTGGAAAAATATTTGAGTACTTCCTCGTGATTCATGGATGATGAACAAGGTAAACTATTGACCTTTATTATGGAGCCTAACCCCAAGGGGATCAAAAGAGTCAGACCCATGACCTACCCAAATCTGGAGGGGGATCTCACATATTGCTCATGATTGCTCGAACTAACCCTTGGATATTTTTATTAATCATTCTCCTCCCTCCCCATGGAACTAGATGGTCTTGAATTGTATTAAGGTTGTACGGGTTAAGCCATAATTGGTTATATATATATTTATATTGTTATAGGAGTTTTCGATTGATGCAGACAAAGATCGAAGTCCCTAGTCTGAATGGTTCAAATCTAAAACAAAAAGAGACAACTTGTACAAACCTTCACCTAGGTCAATAGAATGATAACAAGAGATGAGTATGGGGGGACTTACCTTTCAGACAGGAGTTGTCCTTATGATCCATGAGTAGTCATGATCCAAATTTGCATGCAAGAAGACTTGCTACAAATCAAGCCAAGAAAAAAACAAATGAAGTAGAAATAATAAAATTGACCTATGCAGGTGGTCAAGGAACCTTACAATACGTGATCATGAACATTAGATGTATGGGAAGGAAAATACAATTCTATTAAAAGTGGCAGAAATAAAGTAAAATCGTTTAGGACTTGGTGCTATAGCTTCTTCCCAATGGGTTCTTCTTGCTCCAACAAGTCACCTTCACCTTGAATACAAAGCACCTCAAGAATATCAAAGTATAAGGATATTTCTCGAGCATTTACCTACTTCCAATATTCCTCCCCCACTCATGGCCAACGACATCAATTTATAAGACAATATGGATAAATGGAGGTTGAGAAAAGTGTGGGGAGTGGATGAGATATGATCCCCCACAATGGTGGAAGTCAAGCTGGATCCATAAAAATAAGAGGGAAAGGTAATAAATCGATATTTATCTCTAGAATCTTCTCGAATACCTAATTTTACCCTCGTGGAGAGATCGATGCAATCTGCAGTGTGTTAAATTTTGAGCTTTAATTCACAATACTCTTGGATCTTTACTGAGAGAATAACATATACAGAATATCAATGCATAACAATCACAATAAGCATGACAAGCATCACAAGAATCAAAAGCATGAGAGACAAGAGACACAGAGTTTCCATGGGGAAAACCCTAAGGTGAAAAACCCCACAACTTCCTCGGAGATAGAGAGAGAAATGGCTCAACCAAAGTACAACCAAAATACACTGAGATAGTCTCCTAGTAGCAGATGATCCTCCTCCTGACTATTGCGCCACTTTCTGAGTGAGAGAAGTGTGAGTTTTCGAGTGATCCAAATAGAGATCTCCCGATCTCTATTTATACTTAACCTGTTTGCCCAGTTACACTATGGGGCCGACTTGTCTAGCTAGGTACATCCACAATATAATATATATTTCAGGGCCGACCCCACACATGGTGGTCTAATAACCCATCGCCAAGTACACACACTTGCGACACTTGTCAATACACATGACGACACTTCCTTATAGAGGAATAACACATCTCTTATAAGGGTACAATAAATATATATGAAATACATAGATGAAATACATTCCGAAGTTACATATACATCAACACTCCCTCTTAACTAGGAAGGTATTTCTCGACACAGATCTGCTAGACAAGTCTTCTTCTCAGGATCATCGTCATCGATGCATTGTCATCATCATTGTCATTGCTGCTACTATCTCAACCAATCTATGACTCTACTCGTCATAGGAATTTCTACAGAGCCAGTCCTTTTTCATACTGGATGTAGGCCCACCACCTACAGGTCTTCGTCATCACTGGCCATACTATGGAATCCTCGGGACTTATTACTTGCATCACAAAACCTCGAAAGAGCACCCTAGGATGTTACGAGCACACGGCTCTACCTATATGATCTCCCAGGGCCATATTATATGTGACCTCACCACAAAACCTCGCAAGAGCATCCCAAGCTGTTATGAGCACATAGCTCTACCTATAGGATCTCCCAGGGACAGATTATATGTGGTCACCACAAAACCTCGCAAGAGCATCCCAGGCTGTTACGAGCACACAGCTCTACCTATAGGATCTCCTAGGGATAGATTATATGTGGTCATGGAAAAACCTCGCAAGAGCATCCCAGGACTTATTACGGGCACAAAACCCAACCTATCCGATCTCCCAGGGACATATTATATGCCATAGGACAAAACCTTGAAAGAGAATCTGCCAAATATCCTAGGGCCAGATTATATGCCATAGGAAAAACCTCGAAAGACTATCTGCAGATCTCCCAGGGCCAAATTATATGTCCTCCCAGAGAAAAACCTTGAAAGAGCATTTGCCAGATATCCCAGGGCTAGATTACATGCCATAGGAAAAACCTCGAAAGACTATCTGCAAATCTCCTAGGGCCAAATGATATGCTCATCTGCACAACCTGATCCATGGCCATAGAGTATCAACCTGATACTCACCATACATCATCCTGATGTACACATGATCATCGTGATCATCATCACTGCAACATCCTGCTGCATATCATCTGGAGCAACATCCTGAAGATCGTCATCCATGATCATCCTAATCATACAATACATCTACCATATGCATACCAAGTATCTACCTGATACATATCATCATACATGATCCACCTGATCATACATGATACATATCAACATACATGATCTACCTGACCATACAATGTATCCACCTGATACATATACAGATACATGGTCCAAGCATCCAATATGATGCATATACAAAATACATACAAATGATCCAACCAATCATATCCAACATCCAACATGATGCGTACATACATATACATATAAATGATCCAACTGATCATATCTAGCATCCAACATGATACGTACATACATATACATATAAATGATCCAACTGATCATATCCAGCATCCTCCTGATGCATATATACATATACATATAAATGATCCAACTGATCATATCCAGCATCCTCCTTATGCATATACATAGCAGTAACTGGAGCATCGTCCTGATGCTCATCATACAGTGCTTACATCCACAGCCATGTGAAGGATCCTCCTTCCAACATGCTTGGAATGGCCTCTGCAAATGTGTCCATCACTTCTTCCTCGAAGTATCATCAATCCGAAGAACACCAAGCCTCTCTCTTAAGTACTCGAAATTCACCCTGGCTAGTGGCTTTGTTAGCACATCTGCAATCTGCTTGTCTGTCGCAATGTACAGGAGCTTCACAGCTCCTCTCTGCACCATATCCCTAATATAGTGATATTTGATCTCTATGTGTTTCGACCTGTCATGAAACACTGGGTTCTTGGATAGATTCACACAACTTTGGTTATCACAAAAGATACCAATAGCATCCAACGGGAGATCAAATAACTCAGACAGAAGCTTCCGTAGCCATACTGCCTCACAACTAGCTGAACCGGCTACAACATACTCTGCCTCAGCTGCACTCAATGCTACGCATGACTGCTTCCTGCTAAACCAAGAGATCACACCTAATCCCATACTGAAGCAACATCCAGACATGCCCTTCCTATCTGCAGCACTTCCAGCCTAATCTGAATCAACATAACCCTGCAAGTTAAACTTTTGATTCGCTTCATACTTGAGCCCATAATCCACTGTACCCTTTAGATACCTCAGAACATGCTTTACAGCAATCAGATGAACACTCCTCGGATCTGTCAAGAAATGAATCAATGTGTTCACAATAAAGAAAATATCTGGTCTCGTGTTCGTCAGGTACATCAAGGACCCAATCATCTAACGATACATAGAGATATCAACTGGCTCAGATGAAGCATCACATAGAAGCTTCAGGTTTGATGCCATAGGTGTGGCCATGGCCTTGCAATCCATCATCCCGAATCTCTTCAGGATATCTACTGTGTACTTCCCTTGACCAAGGAAGATCCCATCTGCACTCTGCCACACCTCCATACCTAGGAAATAGTGCATCATTCCTAAGTCTTTCATATCGAACTCAGCAATAAGCTTCCTCTTAGTATCTGCAATCAATCTGTCATCTCTTGTTACAAATAAGTCATCCACATACAGGAGTAGAATCACAGGATTCCCTTCCTCAACCTTGTAGTAAAGGTTGGAATCCGCTTTACTGTTGGTAAATCCCAAACTAGATAGGAAACTTTCCATCCTACCATACCAAGTTTGGGAGCTTGCTTCAAGCCATACAAGGTTTTCTTCAATCTGCATACATATGACTCCTTGTCATGTATTTCAAACCCGAGTGGCTGTTCCACATAAACTTCCTCTTCAACTACACCATTCAAGAAGGAAGTATTGACATCCATCTGGTGTATCTTCCATTTCATCGCTGCAGCTAGGGCAAGTACTGTTCTGATGGAAGTGTACCTGGCTACAGGAGCAAAAGTTTCTTCATAATCTATTCCCTCTTTCTGAGACAAGCCACGAGCTACAAATCTTGCCTTGTATTTCTCTATGCTGCCATCTGCAGCATGCTTGATCTTGTAGATCCATTTGGAAGTCACAACAGACTTCCCTTTAGGTCTTGGGAAGACATCCCAAACATCATTTTTCATTATTGATTGGTATTCTTCGACCATTGCATCCTTCCATTCTTTATTTTCCATTGCTTCTTCATAATTGGAAGGTTCTTTATTCATGATGTCATAGAGTAAAGCAACCTCTGTGTTCTTCTTCTGGAATTCCAAATATTTCTGCATCTTGAATGAGATCTCTATCCCATGCAGGTTTCCTCTTGTGGGAGTTATCCTTACTAGGTGGATCTACAGGTTCTTGCGGATCTTCAAACTCATGAACAACTTCTGGAATTGCTTTAGACATGGTGGTGTCTTGAAATCTAGTTTCCTTAGGTTCTTCATAAACTTCGATAAGTGCCTTCCTTGATTTGATGAATGCTGAGTTTTCATCAAATGTTACATCCCTGTTGACATCAATCTTCTTGAACCCTGGAAAGTATATTCTGTAAGCCTTCGAGATTTCACTGTAACCCACAAAGATACCCTTCTTTTCTGAAGGATCTAGTTTGGTCCTCTTTTCCTTTGGGACATGAGTGTATACTGGACAACCAAATATTATGAGATGGCTAACTTCAGGTTTCTTACCAGAAAATACTTCTTCTGGTGTCTTGTCGTCCAATATCTTGTGGGGTGTTCTGTTTTGCACATATACAGCTGTTCTAGCTGCTTCTGCCCATAGATGCATAGGTAGATCCTATTCATGTAGCATTGCTCTTGTTGCTTCCATGATTGTTCTGTTCTTCCTTACTGCAACTCCATTCTGTTGTGGATTGTAAGGAGCAGTCAACTCCCTCTTAATCCCTGAATCACTGCAAAGCTTCTTGAAGTCACCTGAGGTGAATTCTCCACCATTGTCGGATCTGAATGTTTTGATCTTCTTGTCAGTTTGATTCTCCATCAAGGTTTTGAATTCCTTGAACTTATCAAACACCTCATCTTTTTTCTTCAAGAAGTAGACCCAAGTCTTCCTAGAGAAGTCATCTATGAAAGAGACATAGTAATCATACCCACTCAGAGAACTGGATGACATAGGACCACATACATCTGAGTGGATGATTTCCAAGATATCTTTTGCCTTGCTTTCACTACTTGGAAATGCCTTCTTAATGTTCTTTCCTTTTGCACATCCTTTGCAAACACCTTCATGTTTGGTCTTGATTTCAGGAAGACCTTCTACAGCCTTACTTGCAATTGGTAATGCCCTGTAGTGCATATGAGCAAGTCTTCTATGCCAAAGTTCACTTGGCTCCATGGATTCATGTACCATGGCATGTTCAGGTTGACCCTTCAATTTATACAAACCTCCCTCTTGCTCTCTAATCACTACTGCATCATCGATTGTTTTACCCTTTGGCCACATTAGGACTTGGCCATCTACAAATGCAACCCTCATACCTTTTGCATCTAATGCAGAGATGGAGAGAAGATTCTTCTTGAGCCTAGGTACATAAAGGACTTCTTTCATCTTCAAAGATTTTCCAGAATCTAGGTTATAGGAGGCTTCACCACTTCCTTTGATTGGGTAATGAAAATCATCCCCAAGTTTCACCTTATGAGGTGATTCATGTTCAGATAGGTTTACAAAACATTCCTTAAACCCAATTATGTGTTTGGAAGCCCCACTGTCAATCAACCAATCATTACAACCATGGGAGATAGTACCTGTGAGAGCAGAGATTAGAACATACTCTTCTTCGCTTGATGAGTCATCATCACTATCATCACTTTCTGCCCTAGCCTTCTTCTTTGGAGGTTCATCATCCTCGGCAACATGAGCATGGAACTTTCTTTTGCTTCCCTTCTTCTTCTTGCTGGAGTTGTTGTTATTATCCCTTTTTTTCTTGGGACAATCTGAAGCAAAGTGACCCTTCTCATTGCATGTGAAGCATGTTAGATCCTTCTTATTCTTTTGATAGGATCTCTTGTAGCAAGAGTGCTCCTTCTTGGGCTTGCTTCTTTTGGTGTGAGCTGCGAGAGCTTGATCTTCACCTCCCATCTTTTCCTCATGAGCTACAAGTCTAGCTTCTTCTTGAGAGCATTCTTCCTGCAATATGTTGAAGGAGATCAACTTCTTCCTTGCACAAATTCCTTGAATAAAGGAATCCCATGACCTGGGTAGGCCATTTAGAGTGGTCATGACAACTTCACCATTCTCCACCATTTCATCTACCGCTTCCAGTTGTTCCTTAATCTGGGAGACCCTAGAAAAATAAGATTGAATGGTTTCTCCATTCTGAAATTTTACTCCTTTCAATTGGTTTTGCAGGGTCATCTTCTGATTTATGTTCTTCCCTTCAAATAGTGTTGGTAGAATTTTTCCCTACGGATAAGTCAAAATTCTCTTAAATTAAAGCAGATTCACAACTGACTCTAAGATAAGAACAAAACAAAACAAATGCTACCTTAGATTTCCTGAATTAACTTTCACAACAAGATTGCATGCATTTAGAAGATATGAAAGATATAACTCACCTTTCAATTCGACGTTTGTCCCGCTTCTAACTTTTGATCCCAAAGCTCCCAAGTAGAACCTATTGAAATCAAACAAGGGACTCTTAGAAGTATCAAACTTATGATCTTGCAGCCTTGTGGAGATAGTTAGAGGAGGAAGCACTTGGAGCTGGAGGATTGGCTTGGACATCAAGCAACCTTTGTAAGCATTCTTCAAGTTTGTAATAAAGATAACTTGTCTTGTTTTTCCCATTTCATGTGTATGATATGTGCTTCTAACATGGAATGTATCTAGTATAGATTTGAATCTAATATTTGCTTCAAGGTATTCGTTTCAGGACTTTGTTGATGGCTTCAACTTGGCCATTGGCTTGTGGGTAGTACGGGGTTGAGTTTTCATGGCGAAAACCCAATTTGGGACTTAGTTCTTCGATCATATGGTTCCTGAAGTGGGAACCATGATCCGTAACAATGGATTGTGGGACACCAAATCTAGCTATAACGTGATTGAATATGAATTGTGCTGCTGTTTTTCTGTCCCAGCATACGTAGGCATCGCTTTAGCCCATTTTGTGAAATAGTCGACAGCTACTATGACATAGTTATGCCCCCCGACTGAAGTGGGCTTACAATGAATGAAATCTATGCCCCATTTGGAAAAAGGGCCGACGACAATATCAGGATGGAGTGGAGCAGGGTGCGAGCGTGTTTTTCTATGAAAGAATTGACATGGTGGACACTTCTTGACTGTTTCAATGCAGTCTTTGAAAATTGAGGGCCAGAAGTATCCTGCTTGCAGTATTTTCTGGGCCGTAGCCATCCCATAGAGATGACCACCACATGCTCCAGCATGGCAGTCATTAAGAACGTGTTCTTCCTCATCTAGTGTCAAACAACGTCGAAGAACGGTGTCAACACCACGTCGATAAAGAGTATCGTTGACTATGAGATAATATTTAGCATGGTGTCGGATGCGTCGACGTTCATCGCGAGTGAGGTCGGGGAAGAAGCATTGGGTTTGGAGATATAATAAAATATCTCCGTACCATGGATCAGACGTGCTAATGAGGAACAACGATTCATCAGGACGAGAATCGATGGGCTCGAATTGCTCGGTGACATGGGGCAAGTTACAAATCAACTCGGCAAAGACCAAAGACTTTTTGGACTTGGCTTTGACAAATTCCAAGTCAAACTCTTGAAGGATGAGGATCCAACGAGAATATTTGCCCCCAAGCACTTGGCGTGTGAGGATATAATACATTGGATTGAAATCGGCTATAACAGTGGTCCGACGGAGTAGAATGTAATGGCGGAATCTCTGGATAGCAAACACTGTTGCCAGAGCCAGTTTTTCAACATGTGAATAACGTGTTTCGTAGTCGAGAAGACTCTTACTAAGATAGTATACCACATGTTCTATGCCGTTGTGGTATTCCTGGAGTAGCACCATACCGATGGTGGAAGTCAAAGCTGCGAGATAAAGAATGTAATCCCGTGTGTAATCAGGGGGTTGGATCACAGGATCTTTGGTTAAGGCTGCCTTTAGATTATCAAAGGAGCGTTGGGCTTTGTCATCCCAGATGAAGGGAACGTTCTTCTTGAGAAGCCTCATGTAGCCTTTTGTTATCTCGGAAATATTACAGATGAAACGGCATAGAAAGTTTGCATGCTCTTGCAAACTTTGAAGTTCTGGAATATTTGTGGGGGAAGGCAAGGCTAAGATAGCTTCTACCTTCGCAGGATCTAAGCGTATCCCACTTTTGGAGATTATGAAGCCCAGAAGTTTTCCGGCTTCCACGCAAAAGACGCACTTATGTGGATTCAAACGAATATTGTAGCGACGACACCTTTCGAAAATGGCACTCAAGTGATCAGGATGGTCATCCCGGGTCTGAGAATGAGCGGGAAGATCATCAAGATATGGTTCTACAATATGTTTGATGTCGTGAAATGCGTATGACATTGCCCATTGGAAAGTTGCCCCGGCGTTTTTAAGGCCAAAAGGTAACTTTCGATATGAAAAAATCCCCCAAGGGCAAATAAAGGTTGTTTTGTGCTGGTCGGCCCTTTTTCCAAATGGGGCATAGATTTCATGCATTGTAAGCCCACTTCAGCCGGGGGGCATAGCTATGTCATAGTAGCTGTTGACTATTTCACAAAATGGGCTGAAGCGATGCCTACGTATGCTGAGGACGGCAAAACAACAACACAATTCATATTCAATCACGTTATAGCTAGATTTGGTGTCCCACAATCCATTGTGATCAATCATGGTTCCCATTTCAGGAACCATATGATCGAAGAACTAAGTGCCAAATTGGGTTTTCGCCATGAAAACTCAACCCCGTACTACCCACAAGCCAATGGCCAAGTTGAAGCCATCAACAAAGTCCTGAAACGAATGATTCAGCGTATTGTGGGTACTCAGAAATCCAACTGGCACTCAGTTCTATTTTCAACATTATGGGAATACCGAACCTCAGTGAAAAGCGCTACTGGGTTTACACCATTCCAACTGGTGTATGGCCTAGAAGCTATTTTACCGATTGAATGTGAAATTCCATCACTAAAGATAGCCATAGAGCTACTTCCCCATACCACTTCCGAAGAAAAACTATTTCTATACCTAGCCAAGCTAGATGAAACTCGCCGCGACGCTGCTTTAGCCAATGAAGCCCATAAAAAATGCATCAAAGCACAGTATGATAAATCCGTTCAACCTCGGGTTTTCAATGAAGGTGACCTCATACTTACATACGATCAAATGCACGATAAACTCGGAAAAGGAAAACTAGAATCTATGTGGTACGGCCCCTTTGTTGTAAAATGTGTCTTGGAGAAAGGAGCTTATGAACTCGTTGATTGTGATGGTACGCCATTGGCACAGCCCCGCAATGGGATATACCTCAAACGCTTCTACGCGTAAGGTTACCCTATGCGGGTTACTTTTTGTACATAGTGTACTTAGCTTATTTCTTTTTCGCTTTTTGGTGTGCGCATGGACCTCATGTATCCATCCTTACTTTGACTCATGATTTTATGCGTAGATGTCTGCCTACTTTGGATTCGCCGATAGTGCAAGCCAGCATACCCGGAACCTTGCTTCCGCAGCATGGGTAGTCTATTCTCCCACTGGCGAGTTGATATCTTCAGGAGCCAACTATTTGGGTACTGCAACCAACAATATCACAGAGTACCATGCAGTCATTGGACTCTTGACGGAGGTTGCTTCACTTGGAGTTGACTCCCTATCAGTCTTTTTAGACTCCCAACTCATGGTTTCTCATCTGAATCGGGTTTACAAAGTTCGCGATCCTATCCTACTTCGTTTATTTCGGAGGGTACGCCTCTTGGAACGATCTTTTAATTTTATTTCATATCAACACATACCAAGAGAATTCAATTGTATAGTTGACTCATTAGCTAATTACATGTTGGATTGGCATCTTGCTCATACATAAAAAACACATCACAAAAAATAAAAATACACAAGTCATTGTAAATAAATAGATCATAAAGATAGGTCCATATCACTGTATATAAAAGTGTTTTTCCGAATACATATAGTTTGTGTTTTAAAGACAAAATTTGGGATCCAATCCCATACAAAAATTTGGCTCTCAAAGCCTACATATCGTATACATGCCGCAAAAAGATAAAAACTGCCATCTAGGGAGATCTAGGAGATCTATCATGTCCCTCGTCAGAATCCTCTCGCTGCTGGTGATAACACACTACAGCTCGAGCCACCCTGCGAAGGAGTCGGCCGATATGCCCAGGCACACCTACGGTATGCCGCTGGAGATGCAAAGGGACGTCATCCATCCTCATAGCAGGGATACCATGGGTTAAGCCCTGTAAGTTCGTCTCTATATCCCGGACTCCTCTTGCTTCATCTTCGTCCTCCTCCTCGTCTGGAGTGGCTTGGCGATCAACACCACCGCGACGTAATGGCGAGTACCCAGCCAGTCTCTGTGGTCCACAATCTGCGACACGCATACGTACATACATTAAAAGTCTTTTACACATTCTAAAAAAGAAATAAAAATTATATATTCAAAAAAGAAAAAATATATATCCATGAAGGTCATACCTGAGTTGTCCCAATCCTCGTCTTCTGGTAGTGCCAAGTCGATGTCCTCGCGGAAGTCCACCCCTGCATAGGGGTAGTCATCAATCATCACTATCTGTTCCTCGAGCCATGAGAAGAAATTCTCACCAAAAGCCAAGCGCTGAGGTCCTCCAAGACGTCCTGCATAATCACTCCATCGAGCCATCCATGGCTCGGTAGGTGGATGGCGGGGCATAGCTATCTGTGGATGCAGCAATGGCACCCTCGCCAAAAAGAAGGTGACTAGGATACTCCCATAACCAAATTGGGAATTCTCTCCAACCCTACACTTGTGCACTTGCTCTTTGAGGTTGGTCAACACCGCCTCACACGAGTTGAATACTGTTCCCGCCATACAATCCACTGCAAGATTCATTTGTGTACGGGACGCCTGATGGGGACCCATGCTCCCTGCTGCACATGTGATGGTGAACAACATGGTTTTTACAGGAAGTTCTATAACATCTTTGATGACCACTTTGCCGCTTTTCTTACTTGAAACCTGACGGCAATATCGAGCAATCAATGCATCTGTGCTCGTCTCCGAGGCTGTGTATCCAGTAAAGTTCACCCGGGCTCCTCTTTTTGAGAGGCCTGTGAGGAAATAAATATCCTCGAGTTCAATCTCGAGGGTGTGCTCTCCCCAGCAGAGTCTCCATTCTTGTTGGTAGAATTTTTCCCTACGGATAAGTCAAAATTCTCTTAAATTAAAGCAGATTCACAACTGACTCTAAGATAAGAAATAGTGTGGTCAAAGAGTCAAACATCTCCTTGGGTGTCTTTAGAGAAGACACATGGGGTATGAGATGGTCTTTGATAGAATCAACAATGATTCTCTTTGCCTTGACCAAGTTCTTCTTATGCAATACTTTAGCGTCTTCATCCTCTGGGATAGGGATGTCTTCTTTTATATATGAGTCCAACTCATTCTCTTCTAGGATTAACCCAATCCTATACTTCCAAGCTCGGAAGTTATCAACCCCTTCAAGCTTATCCTCAAGCTTGGTGTGGTGAGACATCTTAACGAGTACTTCAAATGGAAATAGAAATTTTTTAGGTCTTACCACTTGAAATGCTGAAAACTAGATCTAGTCTCGGATTAGGGTTTGTCGAAAAAACCCTAAAAATTCAAAATGTGAATTTCAACTTTCTGAAAGGATAGAAAGATGCGCCTTGATGAGCTGATCAGCCTGGTGTATTCAGAAATTGAGATCAACAAAGCTTTACCCTTCATATTTGTCTTTTTTTCCTCCTGGATTCACCAGGGAGAGCCCTAAATTAGGGTTTGAGTTTCCCGGAGATCTACCCAGCCACAAATCTCGATCCAAATCTCTAAACTTCGATTTTTGCAAGTAGCTTCCAGCTATGTCTTTAGATTTTAGAAATTCCTATTTTTGTGGAAACCCTAATTTTTAGGGCCAAATATGAAAATGCTCAGAATTGAATTCTGATTGGACAGATAGATTCTCCTTGATGAGTAGAGTCAATCTACTATACTGCTTTTCCAAAAACTGTGGAGAGAAACCCAATAAACAAGAAACTCAAGTTTCCTTCACTGCAAAATGTCTTCTTCTCAAGTTAGCTTTGATACCATGTTAAATTTTGAGCATTAATTCACAATACTCTTGGATCTTTAGTGAGAGAATAACATATACAGAATATCAATGCATAACAATCACAATAAGCATGACAAGCATCACAAGAATCAAAAGCATGAGAGACAAGAGACACAAAGTTTCCGTGGGGAAAACCCTAAGGTAAAAAACCCCACAACTTCCTCAGAGATAGAGAGAGCAATGACTCAACCAAAGTACAACCAAAATACAATGAGATAGTCTCCTAGTAGTAGATGATCCTCCTCCTCACTAGTGTGCCACTTTCTGAGTGAGAGAAGTGTGAGTTTCTGAGTGATCCAAATATCTCCCGATCTCTATGTATACTTAACCTGTTTGCCCAGTTACACTATGGGGCTGACTTGTCTATCTAGGTACATCCACAATATAATATATATTTCAGGGCCGACCCCACACATGGTGATCTAATAACCCATCTCCAAGTACACACACTTGCGACACTTGTCAATACACATGACGACACTTCCTTATAGAGGAATAACACATCTCTTATAAGGGTACAATAAATATATATGAAATACATTCCGAAGTTACATATACATCAACATAGTGGAGCAACATGAACTAGACTGGATCAACGTGGGTTGCTCTGAAGCCAAGGTGCGTCATCTACGCAGTATTCCAGTATAACACACTACGTCGAGGGGGATTCGGTGCAGGCTGCTAATAGATCAAGGCATGTCGAAGTCACAAAAAAGGTCAAGCTACAAGAAAAAGAAATGAAGGATCATCCACCGTAAAAGTGACTTCAGGGATTGTGGAAACATAAGATCACAGGGTTTTGTAATACTAATGAAAATTCCATGTAACACATTTCCCCCAAAGTACGAAGCTAGAGGAAGAGGATAGGTGATGTAGTTTTATGTGAATGTTAGAGAGAAGAACCATCGGTCGGAAAACTGACAATGATCATGAAGGACTTTGCAATATGATTTTTGACATCTATGAACTAATGACTCAAGGCATGGTTGTCGACCAATACATTATAGATCCATGCTAGTACTAACTGAGGATATGGCCACCAAAATACAACATGGATCCATACCTAAATGATTCAACACAATCACGGCTACTAAGATACAAGCATAGATCCATGATGAGATAATGACACAGCCATAACTGATACAAGAGTGGATATTTGTGACAGTACATCAATGAGGTCTCCACCATAACATCTGCATGGGAACCTACTAAAAATATCCATCACAACCAAGGTGTAATAATAAGACATCAGAACAACCCAAAGTATTCTACTCGTTCCCAAAATGATACGAATCTATCCATGTGATTACAAGGTGTTGAAGTCGAACATGGTAGAAACCACTTGATTACTGGTCAATGATGTGAACCGTTAACAAGTGTGAGGTAAATCACTAGTGATGACAATGATTCCCAAGGTATCTCAGTACATTCCAACAAATGAAAATAAATGACTTGGATTCGAACATCCATGGAATCATTCGATCATATTTCAATGATGTGAACCTACTACTAAAAGTGAGAAGGCCTTCCATTGAGGCATGTAGGATTCAAGTTACTATGTGGTCTCTAAATCTAATCCCTGGATGATGTGTTGGTGTCGACAAGGATAGATCCATTAAAGGAGGGCCATGATGTATCCCCCATCATCGACACAAAACCAATACATGAAGATGATTTTCGACAATAGATGAAATGAGTATGGACTGACACAAGGTGTATGGACAAATGCAGATGAGATATTGTTTTAGGGATGACCGACATGATGGATGAATTCAAAGTTTGACTCAAATGGAGGACTTCCCTTGAACATTTTACAGCATGATGAATGACCTAGCAACATTGATTTGGAGAGACGAAAATAAAGACATAATGAAACATGAACAGAGCATTCTTTGGATGAACCAAAGGAGTAGAGAGACTCATGGACTTGACACGACTCAAGCAGAAGATGATTACCCAATTGTTTGGATGAAATACAAACAGGTTCCATGTTCAAGAGTGATAATAAGCTACCATAGATACAGATAAAGATGCATTTCCATTCCCTTATTCCCCATCATGATTGACAAGTACCTCTTTGTTTATTAATGATCTTGAGGAGGATAATAGATGCTCAATATACCTCATCCTTTGGACAAGTCCAATATCACATGTTTTACGAACCCAATAAATGAGGGGTTCGCTCCCAAAGAGGGTCCTTTGACGTTTAATTTTACAATTCCAAAGAAGGTAAACTCAATGACGTTTCATGTTTAGAGAGTCTGAAACGGTTAAAAGAAAAAACTAGGGTGGAATTTTTCATAAAGTTAGTCCCCTAGGCCCGAAAAAGTATAAAATAATGCTCGGAAGAACTCTCCTAGTCAACGGTTGACTAAGGTATTACTTTTTCGTAAACAATCTACATGGTTCGAAAAAGGGGTAAACTATCATCGGATAGATGTTTCAAACCCTTCTACAAGCATGAACGAGAAAAGTTCACTAGGAAATATTTTCCTATTTTAGGAATCTGAAAAGAGCTTAAAGATAACTCCAAAAGTGTTCTTAAACATGAAAGATAATTTTGGACCATTATTCCATCATTATGTTTGACCTGAAATCTCAAAAACAAGTGCGAGAAATCATAATAATAAATAAACAAAGGACTTTTAATAACAAATGGTAAAAATTATAAAATGTCATGAGGTAAAAATAATAAAATATTTCCTTTCAAGTCAATAAATAGAGGTGAAAGGGACTCATTTTACTATTGCATTCTTACCAAAGAGGGTAAAATCCATTTGAGGTATAAAATAGTGTTGGAGATTCTAGGCATTCCAGGAAATAGATTCTCATCTCGTCAACTCCAGGTAACTACACTTTCCCTTTGTTTCATTTCCTATGTTGAGTTACTACAAATTTTTACTATTTTTAGATGGATTTTGGTCGATTTTTTGGGTAAAAATGTGCCCCTGGATCGATGCGACTGTCTCTTTCAGGGAATGCGTTGATCTAGGTCGACGCGACTCCCGAAAGGGAAAACCGTGTCGATGATGCACTATAGGTAAAGCCGGATCGTATTGATTAAAGAATGCAGCCCACAAATAAATATAGTAAAATGTTTTTGGGGTTTTCTTAGAGGAATGGTTTCTAATGCCCCCATTAATGGTTTTGTAGGTCTCAATCAAGAAAATGTTGGAGTGGAGAGAGAGAGATCATGAGTTGGAGGATCTAGAAGGTTTGAATGATGATACCAATATGTTGGCCCTCTAAGAGTGTGGAATCAAGAAATATTTCCTCACTCCAAGTATGAGGACCCAAGTCCCTTTGTTGGAATATTTGGTGGGGATGTGGGATCATAAAGAACTTCATTTTCAATTGGGGACCCATATCCTCACTTTGGAAATATATGATATCTATTTTTTGACTGGTCTTTTAGGAAGAGGAGCTCATGCCTCTCTATCTGGGCATTGTGGAGGTGATGAATATGTCAATGCACTCATCAGTCAATATTGTGAGCCAGAGACCAAGAAAGCTAATGGGAAGATCCCAATCAAGAGTGTCTGTAATTTGTTGTTGCAGATTGTTCTCTTCACTGTGGTTCAAGTAGCAAGAACCAAGTCCCACCACCAAGCAACTAGGTATCAAATGTTATGTTCCATAGAGTGCATGCAAACTATTGTATTAAACTGGTGTGAAAGTCTAATGAGCATAATGAAGGATTAGTTGACCAAATACCAGGTTGGGAAGAACCAAGCAGTTTGGATACGGGTCCATTTTGGTATCCTTCTTCAGGGAGCAGGTTCCTCACTTCCGTCATCAACACATAGAGATAGCCAGCCCCGATGCACAGGAACCATGTATGATGAGATGGGTTTAGTTATTTGGTCGTCATGGTGGTTCGATACATGGTTATGGGCCAAATTTATTTCGATGGGTGTGTAGGAAGCTACTCATGGTGAAGGATTACACATACACAGGGACAGATTTATGATGGGATCCCGACTTGGAACTACCAAAAGGGTCTTCCTAGTGAAACATAGATAAGAAAGGATTTTCATGCTTTTCAAGTTTTTATACATTTTTTAAATATATAATTTTTTTGTGTACTAAGACTTTATTTTTCACAAATGCAAATGTTGGGCCAGAGAGGCCACCTGGAGATTCTCCTATTCATCGACGAGGAGAATGGAGGGCCATTTATGCTCGTGACCAAGAGGCGAGCGAAGTTCTCATGGATACTGAAGAGAAACTTGAAAGGTTGATTGCTAACATCCCAGATATGTCATTGGATGATCTGTCGCGGTGTAATCAATGCCACAAAGTGGGATTTTCTGCGAGTATCGGACGTCTTCTTCGTCTAGTAGCTCAAGCTGTGATATGTTATCACGAGCACCACAATTAGCTTCATTATCTATGTGTAGTGATCTATGAAAATCATGAGATTCAAAGTTTTTTCGGCATGATGTACTGAAAGCTATGAGATTCAGATTTTGTCTTAGTACTCTTTGTGAAACTCTTATCACACTTACTATAAAAACTATTTCTAGCGGTTTTATATACAATGTGTCTTATGTTGAATATGGATCTCATATGGACTACTTATCTATATGTGAATTATTTACATGTTATGATTATTGACACATTTTAATGATGAAATGTTTAAGAATGTGAGATGTACCAATCTAAAATGATATTGGTCAAGGAATTAGAAACTGTATTCATGTGTCTTGGGATGTGTTGATATTGAATATACTCAAATGATCTCTCTAAGAGACGTACTCGTCGAAAAATACGGAGTAGAGTAGGGTCACGAACGACGTAGACTCGGTTTAAATGAGAGACTAAAAGTTGAGAATCCAAATGGACGACAATGTGGTGCACACCATGGGAAGAGGCATCAGTTAGCAATCCAATCACTGCGTGATACTCTGCGATATTATTAGTTGCGGGACCAAGGAAAAATCCTCCTGAACTTATAAGTTCATCGGAAGGGAAATGCACTACCCAAGCAGTTGAAGCAAGGTTTCGAGTATGCCGACTAGCACCATCTACGAATCTAGATCATGTTTTCATCTACACATTCAAGCAAAATATGGTATAAGCATTCGTAGTGGAGATGATAGGCTAACATATGAGAGGAAAGAAAACTACACACCATATAAAACACACACTATATACAAAATGTACAAGGTACTTGTGCATGATTTCCCTAAGCATAGTACCTTTTAAGGTAGAACCCATTTCTAGGCTCCCCAAAAGGTATCCCTTCATAGTCAATTAATTCGTAGGCCCCTTTTTCTAAAACATGTTTCACAATGTAGGGCCCATGCCACATGGATTTGAACTTACATGCCCTCAGTTTATCATGCATTTGATCATATGCTAAGACCAAATAACCTTCATTGAAAATGTGGGGTTTGAATGACATGTCATACTAGGATTTGATGCACCTCTTGTGTGCTTCGTTAGCGATGGAGGCATCACGATGAGTTTTGTCGATTTTGGCTAAGTGTAGAAATATTTCTTCCTCAGCCACAGTGTTTGGAAGAAGTTCGACGGCTAGTTTTAAGGACGAGATCTCGCACTATATCGGAAGTACTACTTCCATACCATACACCAATTGAAAGGGTGTGAATCTGGTAGTGGTTTTGATGGAGGTTCTATAATCCCAAAGAGTTGAAAAGAACATTAAATGCCAATTTGACCTATGGGTCCCTACCATGTGTTGTATCATGGTTTTCAAGACCTTATTGATGGCCTATACTTTTCCACTTGCTTTAGGGTATTATGGGGTTGAGTTTTCATGGAGAAAACCCAACTTGGCACTCAATTCAGTTACCATTTGATTTTGGAAATGTTAGCCATGGTCTGTGACAATGGCTTGTGGAACCCCAAATCTAGCAATGACATGATTAAACATGAAGAGTGCGGCAGTTTTGTTATCTTCTTTGCATGTAGGCATAGCCTCGGGCCATTTGGTGAAGTAATATACAAATACAATAGCATAGCCATGCCCCCCAACTGAGGTAGGATTATAGTGGATGAAATCGATGCCCCATTTTGAAAAGGGTCCGATGATAATAACTAGGTGTAAAGGGGTGGGATGGGCGTGCTATTTAGAATGAAAAAATTGGCATGGATAACACTTCTTAACGAATTCCATACAATATTTAAAAATTGATGGCCATAAGTATCCAACGCATATTTTTTTTGGGATGTAGCCATCCTGGAGAGGTGATCGCCACATGCTCCGAAGTGGAAATAATTCAGGACATGATCAGTCTCATCATGTGTTAAATAGCTTCTTAAGATGGATTCAATACCATGACGATATATGGTGTCACCGATAATTAGATAGTATTTATCATGATGGAGAATACGCGGATGTTCATCATGAGACAACTGAGGCCTAAAGAGTTGGGTTTGGATAGTTAATATCTCCATACAATGGGTTAGATGTGTGGATCAGGAACAACAACTCATCAGGAAGAGAGTTGACTCGCTCAACTTCTTGAGCAACATGGTGAAGTTCGCAAATAAGTTCCACAAATACTAATGATTTTTTTGCTTTTGTTTTCTCAAATAGTAGGTCAAATTCTTGAAGAATTACGATCCAACACGAATATTTCCCCTCCATTACTTAACGGGTTAGGACATGGTACATGGGGTTTTAATCGGCGATAATAGTAGTAGTGCGGAGAAAAATGTTGTGACGGAATCTCTGGATGGCTATAACAGATGCCAGAGCTAACTTATCAACATGTGAATAACGTTTTTCATATTTGGCAAGACTCTTACTTAGGTAATAAATCACATGCTCTTGCCCGTTACTATCTTCCTGTATGAGTACCATACCGATCGTGGATGTGGAAGTTGCAAGATAAAGGAGATAATCCTTGGTATAATCAGGCAGTTGTAATACATGTGCATTTGTAATGGTGTGTTTGAGATTTTCAAATGCACTTTGCGCGTAGTCATCTCAAACAAAAGGAACTTCCTTTTTTAATAGCCACATATAGCCCTGTGTCTTCTCCTCATAATTACACACAAAATGCCGCAAGTAGTTTTCCTTCCCCTGCAAACTTTGAAGTTTGGTGATATTTTTTAGTGGGGGTAGGGATAAAATAGCCTCTACCTTCAGGGGATCGATACGAATCCCATATTTTGAGAAATGAAGCCAAGAAAACATCCGGATTCAATGCAGAATATGCACTTGTGAGGATCGAGGCGGATATTATAGCGGTGGCATCTGAGGAAAACCACCATGAAATGGTCAATGTGAAATTCACGATGATTTGAATGAGATGGAAAATCATCGAGGTAGGGATCCAAAAAATCCTTAATGTCATGAAAGGTGTACAACATAGGCCGTTGTAATGTGGCACCAGCATTTTTGAGGCCAAAGAGTAATTTGTGATAGGCGAATGTGCTCCATGGCCAGATGAAAGTAGTCTTGTGCTAGTCATCTCAGTGGATCTCGATCTGATTATAGCCAGAGAAGCCATCCATGAATGAAAATATGACAATGCTAGCAGAATTATCGATAATCTAGTCGATCAATGGGGTAGGGTAATTGTCCTTGGGACAAGCCTTATTTAAATCCCTGTAATAAACACATACTCTAATAGTTCCTTTATTTTTTGTAACAGGAACGATGTTAGAGATCCAATCTGTCAAGGGGACAGGATAAATGAATCCAACCATTCAATAGCTTTTCAATTTCTGCTTTAATAGCAGCAGTATTTTGATTATGTACTGGATGTATTTTTTTCTGGACAAGTTTTGACTCGGGATAAGTTTTGACCTCATGGACAACGATAGAAGGATCAATCCTGGGCATTTCTTCATAGCTCCATGCAAATATGTCACAGAATTGATTAAACAAGGCCATATAATTTTTTATTTCTTCAGAAGAACAAGTTTGTCCAATATGAATAGGCTCCATGACACCAGGTTTCACCGAGATGTCAATAGCAGTGGTAGATGTAATGTTTGTCAAATTCCCCCTAGTTATCGTATCCTATGTGAGAATAGGAGATTGAGGGTTTGGAATGACATTTCGTGAAATAGTAGTTTGAATATCATCCTCTATCGTGTCTAAAGGTGGGAGAAAGGACGATCAATGGTGATGGTCTTCCCACAGAAGCTCATCCAAGCTCATAATCTCCATAATGGATTCATCAGAGGGAAATGTCTGGAGGAGATGATCCAATGATGGTGAGGATGATTTTAACCAAGATGACAGAGAACATGGGTCTGATGCCACCAGGTTATGGTCATCAGACGAGTCTGACACCAATTGGATGGAATTATAAGTAGCATCAGCTGGGCTAAGAGGCATCTTAGCTCCAATCGAATCAATGTCAATAGAATCAGGAACAATCCAAGGATCAGTTGAGTTGGAGGAATGTGGGGCCATGGACGAGATCATGTTCACCATGGCAATTTTTTATCGGGGATTAGGTGTTGGAAAGACTCCCATCAAGGATGAGTCTTTAAGGAGTCCTACCCCCACACTCCCAAATATTTGCAAAGACTTCCCTAGAAGAGGGACATTCTCCACTGGATGAGTTGTGGTGTCAGGTTGAAAAAAATCTAATTGGTCGATGGTGACAATTTTCCCTTAATGGGGAAACTGCACGATGTGGAATACGGAGGATGCAACCGTAGTCATGGTGTAAAACCAGTTTTGACCAAGTAATAAGTTGTAGTCCAAGGGCGTTGCGACCACTTCTACGTTAATGGAAACAATATTACCTCCCAATTCAATGACTAAGGATTGTAAAATCCCATGTGGTTGGAATCCACGTCTGTCAAACACTTTCAAAGTGGTAGGGGAACAGTTCAATTTAGTAGAGTCGATGGCTCTCCAGCAGAAAAAAGACATAATAGAAGTTGAGGATCCTTTGTCTAGAACAATATGATGGATATTTTTCCCAGTGACGTTGGTGATAATTTGAAACCCCAGTTGATGGGAAATCCTCAGCTTAAAGTATTCATGTTTAAACATAATGATGTTAGATGAGTCTGGATCCACTGCTCCAATAGCAGATAACATAGTCTTACGCTGACTAGGACAATTTTGTAAAACTTCGAGGGTCGACATAGCACATCGTGCCTGGGCCAACTCTTCAACAATATTGTAGTTCTGAGTGGCCCAGGCGTTGGGATTGAAAACCACTTTTCGAATTGTTCTCTTAGGTGGACTTAACACTGCATCTGATATAGGTTTGTCTATTGTCAAAAGACATTGTGTAGTAGGGGTAGTGGACGTGGATATGGAGGATTTTTCAGCATTACCTCTTTTAGATTCTTTTTATGGAACATAATCGTACGTACATGCACTAGTAGATAAATTAATTGTTTCACTACGAATCATGAGAACATGAGCGGTTGTGGATGTTTCTCCTTGCGAGGGAGTTTATTGTTGTGTAACCATCTGCTATTGTTGTGTTGGGAAGGGGTCGGTTAAAATTGTGGGTCGAGGGTTTCCTTTTAGGAATTTTTGGACTTCTTCACGATGGGGAGATTCTTTTTTGAAGTGGTCATCTCCACATAGTAAACATGCATATTTAGCCTTCTGTTTTGGTTTGGCATCAGTGGTTTCTTAATTAGTTTTTTGTTCCTGCTGATTAGAAGATTTTTTGGATTTACCTTTATTTTTATTCTTACCACCAGATTTCTGAGATGAATCAGATTGGAATGAATTAACCTTCGCATTGGGAGAAGGACTGGGTGAACAGTTGGTTTTATTACCAGCTTGCGATGGAGTTGGATTTGGAGCCGTGTGGCTTTGCAATCCGATCGATTGGGTGTTAGGCTACATTTTAACGAAACCAATTATGCCATCTTCATGTGATTCTGTAGTTGGTTTCATTGGGTCGTGGGTGGGGCGAGGGGCATTGGGAATTATGTCATATAAAGTGTTAGTCTGAGTGTAGACTAAGTCTAAGTACTAGGCACGTGCAATGGCTTGTTCCTATGTAACCGCCCCACCCATAGAGACATCTTTGGCTATGATAGGAAATGATTATTTAGTGAACCAATCATCCAATAATTGATTTGGAATGGGATCCTTAATTAGCCGACGTATTCTCCTCCATTCATGAATATGATCATAAATATGTGTGGAGGTAGATTGTCAAAGCAAGGTTAAAACATCCATACCGGTTTTGTATCGGATTGGTAATTGAAAATGCGTAAGAAAGGCCATAGCGAGGATTGAAAGTCCATCAAAGAATGTGGTGGAAGTTCAATATAGCATTTGGCGGTCGTGGCGGTAAGAGTTCTCTGAAAGATCCTTAAACAGATAAAATCATCCATTAAAGAGTTTGAAGAACACCACAAATGATATTTCATTACATGGTTTTGAGGATCCTCACCAGGTTTTCCATCAAATTTGGGTATGTCTGATGGCAGCTTCACAGGAATGGGTGGCCAATTTATGCCATGTTGAATGGGATCGTTCGTCAAACGTGACAGGTCCGATAAATATAATGTAGCCAGAAAAGGTAACTATCGGTTTGGTTGCGGATACTGGTAATATTGATATGGCATTTGAGTATCAGTAGGACCAGAAATCAATTGATCATAAGGTGTAGCCATGTATGACGATGGTCCTCCCATAGGGGGTTGGCCATATAGTGGAGGTCTTACCATATTAGGAGGTTGGCTTAGTGGTGGGTTTCCTCCGGAATGAGGGGGTCCTCCAGAATGGGGGGGTTTTCCGGATGGTGGGGGTGGATGTGGGATAGGTGGTAGAGGTGGAGGTGGGACAGGTGGTGGGGGTGGGGTTGGTCCGCCGGCTAGAGGTCCGGTCAAAGGAAAGTTCTATTGTCTCCACGGGGTGTTCTCGTTTCCAGGGTAAGGTACCCCAGGATAAAGGTTTTTGGGAGTGGTTTGATATATTTGACTCATTTCCATATTTTGATTCTATGGATATGTGTGGTTCCATGCATCCTAACCCCATGTAGGTGGCCCCTGTGTATGATGTCCCCATGAAAGTTGTACCATGGATGGAGGCATACCTCCAATCATATTATAAGCAGTAAATGAAATTTTCCCTCCCGTTGCATTATGTCCGCTGACTAGAGGTTACCCCCTAGTTACATTTTGTCCACTAACTAGAGGTTGCCCCTAGTTAAGTTTTGACTACCAACCAAAGTTTTCCCCGTGCTTATTTTGACCATTGACCACGAGTTGCCCCATGGTCATATTTTGACCACTAACTAGAGGTTGGCCTCCAATTATACTTTAACTTGAAGATTGTGTTCCGGTTACAAAGTTAACATTGGATTAAGGTTTCCACCTAGTCATTGAGGTCAAAGGAGCTCTAGAACTGACCAATTGATTTTGATACGATATAGACGGAAAAGATGGTTGTCCTGGTTCGTAGGAGTTCATGTTGGGCACCGACATTCCTGGAGAAGAAAGAGTAAAAGGATAAATGAGAGAATGGTATTCAGTATTTACTACTTTTGAAGTGGATGGTAAACAAAAAATTTGACGCCTTACATGTTCTCCAAGTATCCATAAGCAAGATACAATATCTTGAAGTGGTCCAAAAAATTCTTCGTTCGAGACAAATCTGGTAGGACGCAGAGGTGAAGTTGTCTCCATAGTCGATGGTGAACCAAAATCATAAATAACTTTCCCTAAGTAGGTTCCCCAAAATGAAGCAGTTAGACCAAAAGAAGTCGCTATCGGGTCATCTAGAAGTCGAGTAAATATCCAATCAACGGCTCTAAGGTGTCCTTCAAGTGAATGGTGAAAATATGTATCATGCGAAGATGGTTGTTCTACCACCAATGATCCCATAGGATCAGTGATAGGTGGATTTACAGGGGGAGAATAATTTCCTCTTGATTCAATAACTGGAATTCCTTCTTTGTGTAAACTAGATGTAGTAGGTTGGTCCATATTTTCCCCTGTGTTTCCCTCCCCAACGGGGGGATATTCGAGTGGTAAATTTTGTATTCCACGATACCTCCTTAAAGGTTGCTCATCCAGAATGTATAATTAAAATCTCTCCCTAAAATTATTATAATCAAAAGACACACTTCAAGTCCTACTCAAGCTAAAGGCCGCAAGCAAACTTGTGTAACAGCTGGGATGACAATCTGGATCCTCATAGGAGTGTCAAGTTGTCGCAACTCGCGATATACCGCAGGGTCCAACAATAATACTCAACCCAATATTTCAGAGCACTAACCAGGGAGGATTAGGACCGTACCCATGATCGTATTACCCGAATACCTAACAATATGTGTGTATTATCTCCCCGAGTGTTGTTCCCGGTGTATTGCAATGTCAAGAAAAGCAATGGTCGAATTTGATGGTTTCAGGATCCTAGCGAGGTTTCCTGATATACGCAAGCTATGTGGGATCTCCAATCTATAGTAGTGTTGTCTGATGCACAATCGTTCGACAGGATCCTTCCTATATATCATCGAGTACGTGAAGAACTACAAGCACCCAGGATGCAGTGTAGGCAAAGAATGGAAACTCCTACGCTTAAAGACGTTGGAACACGTTTCTACCTATCACTCAAGTTTCTAAATATTTTAACTTAAACTAGCGCTTGATTTGACCTTAGATGGTTAAGTGGAATCATGAAGTGTGGGCACATCCCAATATCACACACAAAAACTAAATGAGATGCAAACTCTTCTTTCGATGAGATCTATTTATGGGAAGGAGAGAGATCTTTCTTCTTTTGATGAGACAAATAAAATCTTTACTGAAATACAACACTATTCTTGCACTTTTCTTCTTACACAAAGCTACAAGACAAAAGCAAATAACATTCTTTCAATCAAATCCATTGAAACAAAAAATAGCACCAAAGCAAATTCTTTTTTGTTTTTTCCAAAAGAGATTTGAAATTACAAACTAAAATGGAAAAGATAATTAACTCCTACAATTGCAAAATATATTACTTTTCAAATGAAGAGACAAAGGGATTGAAGGACAATCGAAAATACTTTTAAACAAGAATTTGATCTCTTTCAACAATGTATTCAAAAACCTTTTAAGAATGATCTTTGTTCACTTTATCCTAACTCGAAATGCAAGAGATCTAACAATTTTTCAATTTTAATTAACACTAGAAGTTCAAAAGAAGAAAAACAATCACCCAAGCATCCAACTTCAAGACTCAAAATGACTCAAACCAAACTCATAGCAATCGAAAGTTATCACAACAACACACTTTGAAAGGGTTTAAAATATATTGTAGATTAGATCTGAGGCTTCTGAGAGCCACAAGACAAGCTACGCTTACAAAGGATGAATATGATCCAAGAAAAGCAAGGAAACTGCTTGACTACTGAAGACCCAAAAGAAGACTCAAACTAGGCTTCAAATCTCAAGTAAATGCAAGAAAGAGGGGTAAACATCAAATCTCAAAGAAAGCTATGGTTAAGATAGGCAAGATACAGATCCGAGGAGAATACTTGTCCCAACCTCAATACGAAGATTCAAACCTAGTGCAAAATTTAGCACAAAGTCGCGGTATGATGTGGGAAACAACGCTCCAAAGCGGATCAACGTGGTTTAGTATGCTTCCCAGGCGCATGGTCGATGCGCTGTATATGAAGACAGGTCGCGTCGATGCAAACAGAGAGCGATTTTTCAAAAGAAAAATACCAAAAAGACAATCAACCTAAAAGGATTCAGATGGATTACAAGTGTCACATCCGTGTTGGATCACCTAGTGACTAAGAAATGCAACAATTCAATCAAGTAAACAAGGTAGGTGACAAAATTCAAAGAATTTCCAAGGAGAAATAAGGGAGATCTAATGAGCGATCCCCAGTGGAGTCGTCAATTTTGTTATAGGATTTTTCCATCGATGTGGATAGAGATCGAAGTCCCTAGTCTGAATGGTTCAGATCTAGAACAAAAAGAGACAACTTGTAACAACCTTCACCTAGGTCAATAGAATGATAACAAGAGATGAGTATGGGGGAACTTACCTGTCATACAAGAGTTGTTCTTATGATCCAAGAGCAGTCATGATCCAACTTTGCATAAAAGAAGACCTTCTACAGATCAAGCCAAGACAACAACAAATGAAGTAGAAATAATAAAATTGACCTATGTAAGTGACTAAGGAATCTTACAATACATGATCATGAACATCAGATGTATGGGAAGGAAAATATAATTGTATTAAAAGTGGCAGAAATAAAGTACAACCGTTTAGGCCTTGGTGTTGTAGCTTCTTCCCAATGGGTTCTTCTTTCTTCAACAAGTCACCTTCACCTTGAATACAAAGCACCTCAAGAATCTCAATGTCTAAGGATATTTCTCCAACATTTACCTACTTCCAATATTCCTCCCCCACTCATGGCCCAAGGCATCAATTTATAAGACAATATGGATAAATGGATGTTGAGAAACGTGTGGGGAGTGGATGAGATTATATGATCCCCTAAAATGGTGGAAGTCGATCCAAATCCATAACAATAGGAGGGAAAGGTAATCAATCAATATTTCGCTATAGAAGTTTCTCGAAGACCTAATTTTACCCTCGTGGAGAGATCGACGGGGTATGGAGTGGAGCAACATGGGCCAGACTGGATCGACGTGGGTTGCTCTGAAGCCAAGGTGCGTCATCGACGTGGTCTTTCAGTATAGAAAACTACATCGAGGGGGATTTGACCCACATTTATAATAGATAAAGGCACGTCGAAGTCACAAAAAAGGTCAAGTTACAGGACAAAGCAATGAAGGATCATCCACCGTAAAAGTGACTTCAGGGATTGTGGAAACACAAGGTCACAGGATTTTGTACCACTGACGAAAATTATGTGTAACATATACATATATAAATATCCCCACAATCGGTTATATATATATATCTCCACTATATATATATCCCAACAATTGGTTCTATGTTGAAATATTGTAACTTCTAAGAATATTCTATTTGTACTTTATTATCCGGAGATGTTTATTCCTCCATAGGGACATTATTATTCATCTAGAGATATTTTATTCCTTCGTCGGGATGTTGTAACTAGGGTTATTAGACTCTCATAGTGGGGTCGGCCCCGAGTTAATTTATTAGAAGTTATTAGACTCTCCTAGGATATGTCGGCCCAGTTAGGGTTAAAAGTCAAGTGAAATAAAGTATAAATAGAGGAGGTGTGTTCCTCATTTAACACACACTCACTCACTTGTGAAACTCGCATAGGAGAGAGAGAGATCTATGAAGGAGGAGAAGGAGCTCTTGTTTTGGGGATTATATCTTTGTATTTGTTGATCATCTATATTGAGGAAGTTTTGGTAGGTTTTCTACCCCATGAGGGTTTCCCAAGATAAATCTGTGTCTATCTTGTGATTGTGTTTCTTTCAGTGATCCTTATTATGCTCTTGTTGTGAATTTCATGCTAAACTTAACATGGCATCAGAGCTATCCTGAATAGGACATATTTCACAAGGTGAAAATCTCTCTCTTCTTCCTCTAGTGAAAAATTAGGGCTTATGCAAAAGTTTGAATTTTTGGAATTTGTTTGCATGGTTGGATGCTTCTCCTCAAAAGCGAAATTTTGAGCCCTAGATCGAAGCTTTTGAGTGGGTAAAACCCCAAGATAAGTCAAACCCTATTTTGACTTCTAGACCAGAAAACTAGTGAACCAGAAAAGTTGCGAACCAGTGAACCAAAAAAGTTGTGAACCAGTGAACCAGAAAAGCCGCGAGCCAGTGAACTAGAAAAGCTGCAAGCCAATGAACCAGTGAACTAGAAAAGCTGCGAACCAGTAAACCAAAAAACCTGTTGCAAATCCGAAATTCGTTGGTCAAGTTTGGAGGGTGAAAAGTTGAAGTTTTCAGAAACCAAGTACACTAGTCAACTCAATTTAGTCAAGCACATCTCCTGGTAAGGTTTGTTTTTCATTTTGAGAATTTTCAATTTTGGGTGACCTCCTGCATAAGATGGCCCCAAGAACTAAGCTTGAGGATAAGCTATAGGGCATAAAGAATTTTCGGGCATGAAAATATAGGATTGGTCTCATTATTGAAGAGAATGATCTTTCCCAATACATCAAAGATGAAGTTGCAGAACCTGAGGAAGATGAAGCTAAAGAGAAGTACAAGAAGGACATGATTAGGGAAAAGAGTATCATTGTTGATTCTATCAAATACCACTTGATCCCTCAAGTGTCATCCAAGAAGACCCCAAAATAAATGTATGATGCCCTATCCAGAATATATGAAGGGAGGAACATCAATAGGAAGATGAACCTGAGAGATCAATTGAAGAGAACTAAGATGATTCAAAGAGAATCCATTCAATATTACTTCACAAGGGTCTCCCAGTTCAAGGAACAACTAGAAGCCATTGGAGACTCCCTTGATGAAGATGAACTAGTCATGACTGCTCTCAATGGTCTCACTAGACCTTGGGATTCATTCATCCAGACCATGTGTGCCAGAAAGGAAAGTATGAAGTTTGACATTGTATGGGAGGATTGCATTCAAGAAGAGACTAGAGTAGCTAATAGAGAATCCTTACTCAAAGAAGATAATCAAGCATTAGCCACCCATGCCAAGAGAAGAAGAAGTCAATACAAGTTCAAGAAGGAAAGCCACAAAGAGTCTCATTGTCCACAAAGGTTTCAAAATAAAAGAAGAACCAATCTAGAAAGAGATCACTCTTCAGTCCAATGTTTCAACTGTCACAAAATAGGACACATTGCTAGAAATTGTCATTCAAAGAAGAAGAAGGGTTTCCACCACAGAAGACATCAAGCACATCTAGCAGAAGATGAGAGTGAAGAAGAAGAGGAGGAAAGAACTCAAAGAAAAAGAGCTAAGGTATAAGAAGAAGATGCAGAAGAATATGTTATATTCTCTGCACTCTCTGGGTCCATAACACCTAGAGAAGATACATGTCTTATTGATAGTGGTGCTTCCAAGCACATGACGGGACAAAAGAAAACCTTATCAATACTTGAAGAAATATCCTCTCCACAAAAGGTATCATTAGGAGACTATTATCAATATCTTATCAAAGGAATTGGTGAAGCAAGCTACAAGCTTGATTCTGGAACCCCCATGAAGATGAGGAAGTCTTATACGTACCAGGATTGAAGAAGAACCTACTTTCTATATCAACACTAGATAAGAAAGGTTTTAGGGTTGCATTCATAGATGGACAAGTACTCATGTGGCCCAAAGGAAAATCAATTCAGGATGCAGTTGTCATTGGTGAAGAAGAAGGAGGGCTATATAAACTCAAGGGACATTCAGAAGAATCCCTTGTTCATGAAGCCACTATCCCAAGTGAGCTATGGCATAGAAGACTTGCTCATATCAACTACAAGGCACTACCCTATGTGATCAAAGTAGTAACAGGATTACCAAATTTGAAGATTGATCATGAAGGCACTTGCAAAGGATGTGGAAAAGGGAAGAGTATCAAGAATCCATTTCCAAAGAGTAAAACAAAGACTAAAAGTACTTTGGAATTGATACATTTAGATGTATGTGGTCCAATTCCCTCCACATCCTTGAGTGGATATGAATATTACCTTACATTTGTTGATGACTATTCAAGAAAGACTTGGATATATTTTCTAAAAGGAAAAGATGAAGTATTTGGAAAATTCAAGGAATTCAAATCCTTGATAGAAAATCATTCAGAAAAGAAAATCAAGAAACTCAGAACAAATAATGGTGGCGAATACACTTCAAAGGATTTTGAAGCCTTTTGTAAAGAAGCTGGAATCAAGAGGACTAACCACTCCCTACAATCCTCAACAAAATGGTGTTGTGGAAAGAAAGAATAGAACCATTATGGAAGCAGTGAAGACAATGATACATGATCAAGATCTTCCTATGCATCTCTGGGCTGAAGCAGCAAGGATGAAAATCTATGTTCAAAATAGATTGTCTCATAGTGCCCTTGGATTCAAGACTCCAGAAGAAATGTTCACAGGGAAGAAGCCTGAGGTAAGCCATCTCAAGATATTTGGGTTCCCTGTATATGTTCACATACCAAAAGAAAAGAGGACTAAGATGGAACCTTCCGGAAAGAAGGGAATATTTGTTGGGTATTGTGAAGCATCCAAGGCATTTAGAATATACATGCCAGGATTCCATCACATGGAAATTAGTAGAGATGTAACCTTTGATGAAGAAGTTGCTCTCAAAAGATCTAGAAAGAGCCAGTGTGAAGAAGTATATGAAGAAGATATACCTCCTAGAAATACAGAAGTTGTTTCCTTCCCTGAAGAAGAAACACCAGAAGACCATGATATGATAGAACCTCAAGAACCCCCACCTATGAACATATCACAGAAGAGAAAGCCAACATGGAAAAGAGAAATTATACAGGAAGTAGAAAGATATGGAGCACCAAAAGGCTCCACTAGAGCAAGAAAGAAACCAACGCCATTCTCCAGCTATGTGGCTTTGATGTGTGATCTTGTAGATCAAGAACCTACCAGTTATGAAGAAGAAATTCATAAGAAAGAATGGGTAGAGGCAATGACGGAGGAGTACCAATCAATAATGAAGAATGATTTTTGGGACGTAGTTCCCAAACCAAAAGACAATAGTATGGTATCCTCCAAATGGATATACAAGATAAAGCATGCTGCAGATGGTAGCAATGAAAAGTATAAGGCAAGGTTTGTGGCCAGAGGATTCTCTCGGAAAGAGGGAATTGACTATGAAGAAACATTTGCACCAGTTGCAAGGTACACTTCCATTAGAACCATCATGGCACTTGCATCCATGATGAAGTGGAGATTACACTAGATGGATGTGAAGACATCCTTCCTGAATGTTGTAATTGAGGAAGAAGTGTACATAGAATAGCCACAAGGATTTGAAGTTGAAGATAGAATAACTCACGTATGCAAGTTGAAGAAGGCTCTGTACGGGAGAATTGATAGCTTCTTGACGAGCTTGGGCTTTATCAAAAGTAAAGCTGACCCTAACCTTTACCTTAAGGTTATGGATGGTGAACTTGTCATAGTATTACTGTATGTGGATGATCTCTTTCTAATAGGGAATGAGAAACAGATCATGGAAAGCAAGAAGAAGCTAGATACAAAATTTGAGATGAAAGATCTCGGATTGATGCATTACTTCCTAGGTCTGGAAGTATGGCAAGGCCCAGAAGGAATCTTTCTCAACCAGGGAAATTATGTTGTGGAAATCTTGAAGAGATTTGATATGTTGGAATGTAAAGCCATGGCCACTCCCATGTATACCAACTTGAAGCTCTTATTGGGTCATTGATGTATCTGACGAATACCAGGCCAGATATATGCTTTGTTGTGAAAACCCTGAGTCAGTATCTAGTTGAGCCTAGACATGTTCACTTGATAGCTACAAAGCATGTGATGAGGTACCTAAAAGGTATGATAGAATTTGGTCTATATTATCTTGGATATCATGACTTCATATTGTATGGTTATACAGATGCAGATTGGGCTGGAAGTGTCTCAGATAGAAAGAGCACATCGGGTGGATGTTATTGTCTAGGATCTTCTATGATCTCGTGGTTTAGTAGGAAGCAGTCCAGTGTGGATCTCAACACAACTGAAGTAGAATATATAGCATCTTTCTCTGCTAGTTGTGAATCCGTATGGCTTCGGAAGTTGTTATCAAGAATATCTGACTTAGAGATGGACTCCACTGTGATCCTGTGTGACAACCATAGTTGTATCAAGATGACAAAGAATCCAGTATTCCATGATAATTCAAAGCACATAGATATCTGATATTTCTATATACGGGATATGGTGCACAGAGGAGCTGTAAAGCTCGAGTATGTGAGCACTAATGAACAAGTTGCAGATGTATTGACCAAACCTCTGTCTTGAGTAAAGTTTGAGTATTTCCAAGACAAGCTTGGTGTAGTTCAGAAGGACCCTCCTCGAAAGGGGGAATGATATGGTCGATGATGATATTTGGATCGACGATAAGGTCGATGATGACGATACTTGTATCGATGATGAGGATACTTGTATCGATGATGAGGATTCCTGTACCGACGATGAGGTCAGTGATGAGGATACCTGTTCCGACGATATGGTCGATGATGAGGATGCCTGTACCGAAGATATGGTTGATGATGAAGATACCTGTTCCGACGATATGGTCAATGATGAGGATACTTGTTCCGATGATATGGTCAATGATGAGGATACCTATTTCGACAATGAGACCGAGAAGTGGTCCTTATACTTTGTCTAAGTGGACAAGTGGATTGTATCATCCCCGTACTTTAGTCCTAAATGGATCCAGAGACTTGTGTCTTCGAAAAGTGGTCCTTAGACTCTGTCTAAGTGGATGAGTGGATTGTATCATCCCTCGAATTTAGTCCTAAATGGATCCGGAGACCCATGTCTTCGATAAGTGGTCATTAGACTTTGTCTAAGTGGACGAGTGGATTGTATCATCCCTAGACTTTAGTCCTAAATGGATCTGAAGACCTGTGTCTTGAAGAAGTGGTCCTTAGACTTTGTCTAAGTGGACGAGTGGATTGCATCATCCTTGGACTTTAGTCCTAGATGGATCCGGAGACCTGTGTCTTCGAGAAGTGTCCCTTAGACTTTGTCTAAGTAGACGAGTGGATTACATCATCCCTAGAATTTAGTCCTAAATGGATCCAGATACCTGTGTCTTTGAGAAGTGGTCCTTAGAATTTGTCTAAGTTGATGAGTGGATTGTATCGTCCCTAGATATGATATGTTGTCTTAAATTGATAGGGATTGATCATCTCGTAAGTGGATCAGGATTGTATCATCCTTGGACTTATGTCCTAAAGTGAGAGGGATTGATCATCCCGTAATTGGATCATGTGTGTTGCAGATTATGATGTTGTTGATCGAGAGATCCAAATGATGATGTTATTGATCAGAAGATCCATATGATGATGCTATTGATTGGGAGATCCAGATGATGATGCCATTGATCGAGAGATACAGATGATGTTGTTGATCGGAAGATCTAGATGATGATGTTGTTGATCGAGAGATCCAGATGATGTTGTTGATTGAGAGATCCAGATGATGTTGTTGCTGTAGCTGATCGAGTGATCGAGTGCTGCAAAAGATGAAGACTCGGTACTTATGATATTCATGTTCCAGTATTGAAGATATTGAAGATGTTCCAGTAGATGTTTGAGTTACAGATGATGATTGAAGAAAAATTCCAATGATTTATAGATGTATCACTATGATGTTGTTGATAACTCCTTGCTCATGCATATGTTGTTAGAATATCCTTCTCGTTAAGGAGGAGTGTTGAAATATTGTAACTTCTAAGAATATTATATTTGTACTTTATTATCCGGAGATGTTTATTCCTCTGTTGGGACATTATTATTCATCCAAAGATGTTTTATTCCTCCATTAGGATGTTGTAACTAGGGTTATTAGACTCTCGTAGTGGGGTCGGCCTTGAGTTAAGTTATTAGGGTTTATTAGACTCTCCTAGGAGAAGTCATCCTAGTTAGGGTTAAAAGTCAAATGAAGTAAAGTATAAATAGAGGTGTTTTCCTCATTTAACACACACGCACTCACTTGTGAAACTCGCATAGGAGAGAGAGAGATCTGCGAAAGAGGAGAAGGAGCTCTTATTTTGGGGATTACATCTTTGTATTTTGTATCATCTATATTGAGGAAGTTTTGTTGGGTTTTCTACCCCATGAGGGTTTCCCAAGATAAATCTGTTTCTATCTTGTGATTTTGTTTCTTTCAGTGATCCTTATTATGCTCTTGTTGTGAATTTTATCCTAAACTTAACATTTTATGTATATCCACTATATATATAACACCAATAGTGGCTTTACCCATACAACCTTAATACAATTCAAGACCATCTAATTCCATGGGAAGGTAGGAGAATGATAAAAATCTCCCAAACATTTAAAATTCTAAAAATAATAATTTTCCCACTCCAAAACTTGAAGGTAAAATCTCAAACAAATAGTCCTAACAAAAGGAGGTACCAACAAAGCATTGATTAACTACATAATTAAAAAGATCATAATGGGGATTAGTTGATCAACTCGGTTGGATTCTTTTGTCACCCCTTGGGAGTCTTCTAGAATCCATGTTTCCAAAGCCTTCAGAAAACATCTTCTATAGAGGCAAGTTGAGATGGCTAGAAATTTGAAGAAGGCCCCAAGCCATTCGGAGAGGCCAACATCTAATTTAATGAATTTCATCTTAAAAGGGCACTATGAGATTTCATTCTCCAATCCATTAAAGCTAGAATGTGCTTCATTGACTCCATATAAAGTCGCTCTTTAGTCTTTATAGCTTCTGTAAATTTAGCCTCTACATAGGACCACCATGCTTCTGAATTCTTAGAATCCACAACCAAAATGCCATCAAGACCTTCAATCCCATATGAGCAAATTCTCACATTTATTCGAACCTCACACACATCCCCTACAAGAAACAGTGACAATAGTCCCTTGCATAGATTGAGAGTGAACAACACCACACCAAAAAGACCCCAAACCCTACAAATGAGAGATGGGGAGGAGAATGAACCCCAAGAAATATATAGAGTGAGAGTGGAGAAGAATGAGAATGTTTGACTGCAATTCCTTTCCTAGAGCTTAAATGAAATTCACACTAAGTCCATTATACCCAATTTGTATTATGGAGAATTACAAGATTGTAGGCTTAGATTTCCAAGATCCCCACATTGCGAACAAGAAGATGTTTGCACATGACATTGAATCCCTTAGGTGAGAAATGACAAAGGGCACTTTGAGGAGGAGCAATGTTGAGTGGAATGGTAACCAAATCAAAATAATATAATAAGAGGGATTTACATTTTTGAAAGGATTAGAGCCCCCTTCATCCAAAAAACCTTCCTTGCCATGATGGAACTAGAAGCACAATTCTTCGTTCTTTTTTTATCATTCAAACCCCCAACCAAATTTTGGGTTCTGAGGCTCCTTTACTTTCTATTTGTCTACCTCAAAGTTGAAGTGTATAATCTTGACCCAAAAATAAGAGATATCGTGAAAATATTTGAGCAATTAGACTATTCTTTAAGATATGATCTATGATCAAAGAACAATGCATATTTCCCCAAGTTGGAGCTTAGGTATTTATGGCAGTCTCCAATAATTACAATGTTTCCTTGCAATATCTCCTTTAGGCACTTGATCCCTTGATAAGAAACATAGGTGTTCACTTTGTTGTTTCATACAAAGTCCATTTCCCCAAACATATGATAGCTTTGGATGTCCTTCATGGTCCATGGTGATCCCTTATTGACTTGCCACCCCTGGATATGATCTAATAATATAACTCATATGCTCATATAACATCATTGTTTACACACACACACACATACAAAGAGAGAGATATTAATTATTGGGTAGGAATGAACCCAAATTTATCATTCTAATGTTTTTTATGTCTCATTGTTTCATGAATGTGACCTACTTTCAACAATGTCTTACTGACAATAATTTTCTTAATGTGCACAACAATCATCAATATCTTGATACCATAAATGTGGCTTGAACCAAGGCTTTAGCTTTAATATTTTTTCTAGTGAACTATTTTTTCATGTGGTAGTTGTTGATGGTTGTTTGGAGATGGGAGGTTTGAGTGTGGTGAAGGTGATAGTGATGGTGATTATGGCATATTTGACATGGTGTATAAATGTTGTTTATACATCATCCAAAACACACCTTTTTTGACCAACATTGTTGGAATCTAACAAAATAAATTTGTTCTTTTTCCAGTCGATCCAACAGGGAAAACACCCATTTGAGATCACAAATTGATTCTAAGATGATGAAAACCCTTAGATATTTAGAGAACTATAATTAGTTCTTGTTTCCATGATGGAATGTTGATTGATCATCTGATTTTAGTTGGAATCATGCTTAAAAATCCACTTGAATATGGTGTGTTTTGGATAAAATTTATCCTAAGCATCTCTAATAGAGTTTCGTGATAGTATGTAGTTCTACATTCTATGAAAGTGATGTGTAGCAATTTCTCATAGTCTAACGTAGTGTAGCAGTGAAGGAAGGAATGAAGAGTCAATTTTAAGTTGTGTCCCCAAAATCATTTGGAAACAAGCCATTTTAATAGAGAGAGATCATTTAACTTGTTGAATGGTACATGTTTTTTTAATCGAATGTGAAAACAAATTATTATTATTATTTACACTCAACGAATGACTTTTTAAACCTTGATTTTAACTTGTGTGTTACCCAAAATCAGCTGGAAACAAGCCATTTCAATAGAAGAGATCATTTAACTTGTTGAATGATACATGATATTTATATGGAATCACCTTTTAAGCATTGCATCAATGAGTAAAATATTTTGGTAGGAGTGGACATTGAATATTGTTTGCACTTGCAGTCAAGTTGTAGGTGACAATAATTGTAGAGGCATGGGCGTCGACATTTGTAGGGACATCTACAAGGGTGTCAAATTAATTCCAACAACTCAATTGTTTTTATACTCTACAAGTTTCAATATTTATGCTACATTCATAATGTTTCCTACAACACTCCAGTTATTTATGTTATATTTCTTACCACACTTCAATTATTTATCTTACATATTCCAATTATTTATGTTATAGAGATATATTTAACAAAAGCAATGTTTATAGAGATATATTTAACAAAAGCAATGTTTATAGAGATATATTTAACAAAAGCAATGTTTATAGAGATATATTTAACAAAAGCAATGTTCCATCGTAGGATTATTAGTCACTGGAAATTTGACAATTGTGTAGTGATAAATTAGTCATTGAAAATTTCACGACTGTGTAGTGGATGATCAACAATAGAATAATGGTTATAATGTTGTTTTTAGGTGTTATAAGTGCATTTTGTTCTATAAATTGAAGTGTACAAATAATATAAAATAGAAAAATAATTCCCAATAAGTGATCATTTTACCACATGTATCAGGTTGCTTTGTTTTATTTTACTTTTATGATTTTTGTGTTTTTTTTCTTAGGTTACAATAGATAACTTAAACCAGAAAAACACATAAGGCTAATGGCAAGGAAATTTTATTCCCATCAATAAAATAGTCATGTGTTGGGAATCAAATCAAATTTGATTTGAAAGCAATTCCAGTCATGTGTTGGGAATCAAATCAAATTTGATTTGAAAGCAATTCCAGTCATGTGTTGGGAATCAAACTTGATTTGAAAGCAATTCTAGCATACCTTGCAATAATAACGAAGTTACGTCAACATTCATAAACGAGGAACAAAGTGATAAAGTTCAACATGAGAAATAAATATATAATAAATGTGAAAGGTACAATACATGATAAATAAATATATAATAAATGTGAAAGATACACGATATGTTGATTCACAATCAAGAAAGTTGTCATAAGAAATATGGTTGTGATAATGGACTCAAGCCTATATAATAGGTATTAAGCATAAATAATAATAATCGACATTCATAAACGAGGAACAAAGTGATAAAGTTCAACATGAGAAATAAATATATAATAAATGTGAAAGGTACAATACATGATAAATAAATATATAATAAATGTGAAAGATACACGATATGTTGATTCACAATCAAGAAAGTTGTCATAAGAAACATGGTTGTGATAATGGACTCAAGCCTATATAACAGGTATTAAGCATAAATAATAATAATAATAATAATAATAATAATAATAATAATAATAATATGGGCTAATGTTACAATGTCAAGTAATATTACAATGTCAAGAAGAGCATATTCTACACTAGTGCCTTCTTATAACTTTGGGAAATAAGGTAAACACAGTATCTAGGCTTCCAAACATAAGGATTGGGAATGCAATGTGTTTTCCAACCAGCATCCAACGAAATACCCATAAAATACTCATTGTCTCTTCACCTCAACACTTTTAACACCGTCCTTGGTGTTGAAATTGTTTCACTGGTTACTTCATTATTGATTTCAAGTTCAAAACATCAATGAATTGAGAAATGGATTATTGGGAGGTGACTCACATCTTTTATGATTGACCTTAGATGATTCTTCTCCATCTTAAGCTTCAAATGTCACTCTTTATTACATAGAAAACATCCACTTTGGTTTCTTAAATGCAACAAATATAGCATTTTAAGCAACCTTTGACACATGTCGAGACTCTTCGAAAACAATCCTATATCATATAAGCAAACATAACTTTAACGTAGAGAAGGAAAATATTGTTTTTTCTTTTTTGAACAAGATTTCACTAAGATCTACTTCAATTGTGAAATGATTTTCTACATAAAAGATTCCAAACATTGAATTTCAAATCATCAATGGGAATTTAAAGATTTAGAATTTTAGTAATTCATATTTATGTACAAGAAATAATGCTCATGTAAGGTAGCTACTCGTGCTAGTTTACTCATGTTGGTGATGGGTAAGCTACTCGGAACTACTACTATTTTCTCATCGAGACCTCTATCCTTATGGCGCCTCCTAGCATCTTTAGGTGGGAATGAATCTTGTTGTATTTTTTCATGTGGTACGATAGGCCCAAATATATTTAGGGAGCCTGTCGGCCGAGTCCTTGTGATGTAGTTGCACTCGCACAAGGAAACCTTCATACATATCTTAACTACTAGAAGCTCCTAACTATTATTTCTTTAAGACCCAGCGATGCCAACCAAGCTTCCCTTTGACATTCCTAAGTTTGAGGGCCTTGAAGCTAAGTTTCAACAAATCATAAACCTTTCTTCAATAATGGTTGATCTATTTAAAGTTTTTTTAAAGGAAACAAACAAATATGTCTCATTCTTTTAGTTATCTAAAAATTTCAATCGTACAACCAACCTTTATCTAATATTTCAAACCCAACTTGCAAAACATCAATATCTATTCTTTCAATTCTAAATTGCTTATTTTAATCCATGATATGTTGTATTATTATTATTATTAAACAAAATGAAGTGGGTTCAATTAACCAAGTTGCGTGCCATTCACAAATACTAAGTCATTTTTAGGTTAAGTCATGTCTTAATTAGATAAGTTAGTTGTATTAAACTTGAGGTATGGGTCATTGTCTCCCCATATGTATTGGCATTCGCCATATTGAACACAAGGTGGAGAATAGTTTAAAATATTTCGATCAATCCAAATGAAGCCCATTAATGGATAGATTGAATGGTCCTTCAAAATACACATAAGTGGGAGAGACTAAGGAAATCGTAGGTTGAACTTGGGAAGGAACTTGGGACTCTACTCATATATGTAGTCTATATCAATGAATGAGGGCCACTTTAGATTCTTGTAATGCACTAGGCCACTACTTGTTTGAGGCACACTTAGGTCAACCTAACAATAGATTGAGTGAACTTATCATGTCAAGATGAGATGATAAAACAAGAGGCAACATATGCCAACAATGCTTTAAGAGAAATAGGAAAAGTTGATGGTTTGGATGGTGAAGCAAAGGACAAGATCAAGGGCATCCACAATGCAGTGATCGAGATGCAAGTGAAAGGTCAAAAAAATGTGAACAATGCATTTAACAAGTTTTTATTAATGTCGTATGTTGGTTCAAATGTCAATAAATCCCAAAATGATGAAAAAGAAGATGAGTCCAAGAAAGCACTCTATCTCCTATAGGGAAGCTGGATTTGTCCAAGGTAAAGCCAATGTGATTAGTTGGTGATTAGATGAAAGAAATGGTAGGCATGCACAATTTTCATGTGTGGATCAACCACATGTGGAGCAAGACTCTCTATAGGTTGTGGTTAGCTCTAGATGCGTGGTATGCAAATTTTGAAACATTTTGTTACCTAGGTTTGGAAGAAGGCAACTTTTGGAGTTGATATCAACCTCTATAATAGTGTTTGATGGATTAAAGTTTCAACCAATATTGATTCATTTGAATGAAGAGTCATGGTTGAAAAGGTTCTTGTAGTGTCAACATTACATATCTTTTTGCAATTGCTTCAAAGTTTGTTTAATATAGTGCATATGAAACACTCATGATGTGTCCAAACAACATCTAGGTTTTAAATAAGTGATAGAAATTTGGAGGATTTTGAGCAAGGATACCCACATTATTGTTTTTTATTCTTGATAAATGACACGAATCATAAAAAAAATGCAGAAATCTACTTCAATGCATCTGCTCCAAATTTATTTGTATTCTAGGGAAAACATTTAGTTTCCATACAACCATTAAATGAGGGTGTTAAAAATAGTTTATTATAATAATAAGATGTATATCAAATAAGATTATTATTATCATTATCATTTTAGCTTTGTACTTAAATTTATAAAAAAATTAAGTGACTTAAATGAATAAAACCATGTGTTTTTTTTAAGCAAAAAAAGAGAAACTTTATATTATATACTGGTAAAAGATTACATTCGTTTGCTTCTCACCTTGCACTTCTGAGACAAAAATCTGCAACTAAGAGAAATTCCCATGACTGCGACTAGACTTAGAGAATGAAACAGAGAATACATTGATGAATGCCCTCCGAAAATTGGCACAGAAAGATCCAAAGTTAATAAATTGTCGCTCATGTACATCACAATGTGCCTCCATATGCAAAAAACTAACCGAGCAGACTAACAGACTCAGTATTATGCCGAAACAGGCTAAAAACTAACAACTTCTAATATAACAGATTAAATTCCTATACCCTCCCAGAAACATGCGAAAAGACCCAGAGAATTTAAATAGAAGGGAGAGGACCTTCATCCTGATTAGGGTCCTGTGGAGCCGTGGTCGCTGTTGGATGATTGCTGCGGACTATCACTTTGGGCTGAGCCGTAACCTGTGGTTTCGTCATAAAAGAGATGCCAAGATGTTCAGCTATGGCATCCAGCTTCATATGCATGAAGTGAGAGTCTTCATCATGGTCTTTGAACCTCGCATCGTGGTCCTTGAACCTCTGCGAACCAGTGAGGACGTCAGTCGTATCCTCCATCGACTGAGCAATCAAAGTCTTCGTAACCCAGAGTGTAACCACTCCATGGTTGTAAAGTGCCCTCCTACCTCTGGTATTCCCAGGGTCTTGAATCCAATCGACTATTGCTACTACCTTCGGCGGGGGTTCTTCCTCCTCGACTCTCAGCCATAGGTTTTCCTCCAATTCCTCAATATTGGAAGTTCCTGTGGAAACATTCGGCGAAAGAAAACAGTTGTGGTAGCCGCATGCCATTGGTATCGACTAGGACCTCTCTGTTCCTGGCGACCACCACTCGTCGGTCTTCCTTGACGCGACATACTCCTCCCTCCCTTCTTCAGGTTGACAGGCCAAAGAGGAGAAAAAGACAGAAAGGGGAAAGAGAAAGCAATATTAGAGGTCTGGAACATGTGTATGAACACACACAGGGGATGGAGATTTAAAAGGGAAGCACCGCTCGCGGCAATAATGTCGACCATAATGGCCATATCTCAGTTGGTACTTATGTCGTCCTTGACATCCCTCAACAAATAATTATCCTTGATGGTCTCACGTAGCAGAATCATGGGAGAAAGATTGATAGTCATCTTTGCACACCCCCACCTCCTGTAATAAAACTCAATAACTAGATGAAGGGATGGTGTGAGCATGCTCAATTAATATAACCTCTAGGCTGGGATCCACTTGTCCGAGTGGTAACATGGAGGACTCAGGGCGTGACATCACACAACTCAAGTTTAGGTTCCCGAGGACAAAAGAGGGATCTCGGGTCCTCATTTCGGCGCTTTTGATCTGCATGCAATTAAATCGACACATTTCAATAGGCATGTCCTATAATGATCCTTCCCATTCGTCCCTATTACCTGTAGAGCCTTGGTTAGCGAGACGATCCTCCAAAGTGTTTGCTTGACAATGGACGTGGTGGAAGGTGACAACATTTATCAAGGCTAGGATATCTCCAAGACATTGGGTGTGAAAAGCAAGATGCCAGGATGGCGCCATCTTTGCAAATTGGGACCCATGGCATAATCTGGTCGGGAGTTGGAGTACCACCTTTGAGTCGCTTTCCACTTGCAGTCTGGTGTAACCACGCCGTCTTGCCATGCACAAGCCCTATAGGGGAGCTTCAATTTCAGCCACATTATTCATTTCCAGTCCCAAGTAATCGTAGAGAATACCAGTCACCTTGCCCTGCTCATCGCGGAAGACTCCTCCATAGCTAGCCATTCCCGGGTTTCCTTTGGACGCCCTGTCGAAATTCAACTTGATCCATCCCGGGGGAGGTGGATTCCAAACAATCGAACTAGCAAGAGAGCACTGTCAGCGATGAATGCTTCAAATGTGGATAGGGAGAGTCTATATTCCCCAGGTGTGTAAAAGGAGCCTCTTTGTGTCTGGAATTAGTAGATCTTGTTCGTTCCATAGAGATAATGTAAGAGTCTCCTGAATCCCTTTTCGAATTTGGTTCCAAACAAATTGTTGAGTCTGGTGTTTACCTGTAAAAATTCGCTTGTTGCGTTCTTTCCAAACCTCCCAGAAAAGGAAACCTGGAAACAACTAGCATATCCGGTTGGGTATTCTGCACTAGAAAGGTTCTCCCCTCCATCTTTTGATTGAAGCTGTGGGATCTGCGCGGACTCTGTCGGTTAAATGGAAGATCACTACACCTTTGTCCCATAGTTCAGAGGTGAAGCTGCACACATTGGGAAGATGAGAAATGGTTTCGGTATCTTCACCACACAAAATACAGTAAGAGGGACCTGCAATGCCCCTTTTAATGATGTTATCCCAAGTTAGGATTCGGACTTTTAAGACTAGCCATAGGAACAAGGTAATTTTGGGCCATAATTTGTTATCCCAAAGTTTCATCCATTCACGATCCACAGGATGTTCCTCAGATCCCTTCTACAGAGAGTATTCTTCCTTAATACTAAACATGCCTTTGGGAGAGTATCCCCAACGGATTATATCAGGCCCCTCTGAAATTTTTATCCGTCGTTGGCTAAGATGATCATAAATCATACCCCCTTCATCCATACCATACTTGTCCCTCCACCATTCTAAGGGTTTCCATTTCCTTAAGCCTCTGTCATCTTGCTCCCCCTGCCAGTAGTAATTGATCGTCCTCCAGTTGTGATCCTGTAAGGGATGAGGGATTGGATTGGGCATAATATTTTGGAGAGTTGCCTCTTGTTGCTAGGAATCAATCCATAAGTTGGCCGACAAGCCCTCTTTAATTTCCTAGAAACTGTGTTTTTGGATCAGAAACTTCCCCGCCCTCTCCATTTTCCATATATGGGATCCCGTCTCAAGCCCCTTAATTCAGATAAGGTGTTGTTGGGGGATATCTGGGGCATACTTCTTGCACCATAAACTAGCCCATGGTTCATTAGTATGGGTAATCTACCTCCGCCATACTTTCGCCCCACAGACAATGTTGAGTCTTGCAGGGTCACAAAGTCCCAGACCCCCTCTTTCTTAGGTTGACAGAGAGTGTCCCAGTCAACAAGTGACCATTTACGGTGGTTAGCTATACCTCCCCATAAAAAGGTTCTTTGAATATTGCGGATTGCTTTCATCACAGACTTTGGAGCAGCCAACACAGAGAAAAGATACAAAGGCATATAGCCTGTAAAACTGATTTGACCAAACAAATCTGCCAAGGAAATTTAAAGCCCGCAACGTCCAACTCGAAAGTTTCTCCTTCATTTTATTTAGGAGATCTTTTTCAGAACCGAGACAGATAAGGGTGCTCCAAGGTATTTGGTTGGAAGGGAACTCTGTTTGAAACCCAAGATTCGTAGTATATTCCTTTGAGTAATGGGAGGGGTGTTAAAAAAGAACACTTAAGATTTGTCCTCATTTATGGTTAATCTAGAGGCTTTGAGAAAAATGTTTAACCCCTTCTTTAGTTGTCTCGCTTCCTGAACCGAAGAATGCCCCATGAGAAGAGTATCGTCCACAAATTGTTGATAGTCAGGGCTTTTTCATAAGGTGGAAACCAGAGGCCTTTGAGGGTCTGTTGGTTCAACATGTCAGAGATAAGCCACCCCAGGCCTTCAGTCATTAGGACAAACATGAAAGGGGATAAGGGATCTCCTTGACGAATTCCCCTCGAAGGTTTAAAGACATCAGAAGGGGTTCCATTAATAAGGATGGAGAAGAAAGCTGAGGAAGTAATATTTGCTATCCATCGAATCCAACTATCTCCGAAACCAAAGGAACTCATAATCTCTTTCATGAACTTCTAGTTAAGCTTATCATAAGATTTAGAAAGATCCAGTTTCAACATCATTTATTCTTTTTTGGTAACCTGGAGGGAGTGTAAAAATTCATGGGCTAAGATAATGCCATCTAAAATTTGTCTTCCTTCCACATACCTTGATTGTTCAGGGGAGATTAGAGTAAGAAGGAGGGGTTTGAGACGATTTGCCAGGACATTTGTGATGATTTTGTAAATGATGTTACATAGGGAAATAGGTTGAAACATCCTAGGGCTATCAGCCATTTCTATTTTGGGAATCATGGTTAGAAAGGTGGAGTTGAGCACCGGGAGGACTCGCCGCATTTTACTAGATTCCTCCACAACTCCCCAGACCTCAAACTTAATCAAATTCCAAAAGTGGCGAAAGAAATTTGTAGTGAAACCATCAGGGCTGGGAGATTTTCCATCCTCCATTTGGTTGATTTCTCCCTCCACTTCCTGAAGATCGATGGGTCTTATGAGCATCTCATTATGCTCTGTAGTTACCAACCTAGGGATAACTCTTTTGATTTCCCTAATGGCCTCATTTCTGTCAATATTAGGTTCAGTAAGCAAAGACTTGAAATGGAAAACCATCTCCTTTTCAATATCTTCACTAGTATCCATAACCTGACCATTGTGAGTTCTTAAATTGTTTATTTGATTATGGTGCCTATGCTTAATGGTAGCATGGTGAAAGAAATTTGTATTTTTATCCCCGTCCCTTAACCACTGCTTCCAAGATTTTTTTTCCAGAGGATTTCTTCTTGTTTTTCCTATTCCTCAAGCTGTTCAAAAACAAGCTTTTCCTTTGAGTAGCGATCATCTGTGAGTCCCTTCATCATGATGGTTTCCTGGATTTTGTCCATTTGGTGCTCTATCTTAACCTTTTCCTGTAATATGTTACCAAAGACATCTTTATTCCAGGTCTTCAATTTTTGTTTTAGAAGCTTCAATTTCTGGTGGAATTAGTACATCTTTGTACCTTTAGGAAGGATGATTGTTTGCCACCAAATCTCCATTTGAGCATGGAAGTCCTAATGAGTAAGCCAAAATTGCTCAAAATGGAAAAGCTTTGTCATTCTGATCCCAATGTTACTCCAAATCAGATTAATCAGCCAGTGGTATGAACTTGTCGAAGCGAGAGGGTGAGAGGCCAGAGCCTCGCTAAATAGCATAATACTTTCCAAAATTAGAAACCTGTCAAGACGCACAGCTACATGGTGATCCCCTCCTCTTCTGTTAATCCAAGTAAACTCCCTGGTTCCAGAGCCAATGTCTACCAGGTGACTCAATTCAATGAATTCATCAAAAAGAGTACTTTCTTGAGTGAGAACTCTTCTACCTCCTTTTTTTTTCCTATAGAGAGCGGATCAGATTGAAGTTGCCTCCGATGATCCAATGTAGTCCTTCAAAATCCCTCCTCATACTGATCAGATTGTTGATGAAGTTTCTTTTTTGGGGATAACTACTAGGGCCATACACATTCGTAATAATACCTCAAGCAGTTGTTCCAAGGATGTGAAATTTTGCTGAAAGACTAAAGGTTGTTGATACGAAGTTATCAAGAGACACCTGGATGGGATCCCAAAGGATAGCCAAACCTCCAGCTTGACCAACAACATCTATAGCCATCATCTTACACTTTTTCCAAAGAGTCCTCGCTTTAACTACCAATTGATCCTCAGAGCACTTCCTTTCTTGTAAAAATACTATAGAGGGTTTCTCCATTATGATCTTTCTTTTAAGAGTTTTGTTTTTTTTGGAACCATTGGTCCCTCTGATATTCCAGGATAAAATCTTCATCAGGTAAGATATCTAACAGAGAGTAGAGCCTCCTGAATAGTAGGATATTGTCCCAATTCCACTAACTGAGCCCCCACTTCCCCAATCCGTTCTTTGTTGGTCTTCCTTCCTCTCTTCATACCTCCTCCTTTATGTTTTCGTTTTGTCTCCTTAAGTTTTAAGGGTCCAATCCCAAGCCCAGAGTATGTTTATCTTTTAAGATTTCCTCTGTTAGGAGTTGTAATTATTTGGCAGGGATAGAGTGGACCTCCTTTTTCCTGCATGCTTCTTCAATGCTATTCAAATCCAAATCTCCCATTTCCATTTCGCCGACGTCCTATTCCATTTTCTCCCCTTCTGGTGGGTTTCCAGGTTGGGAGGAGATCTTTTTTACTGTCCCTATTTCCGGGGGTAGAAGCTCTATGACTTGAGGCTGTGGTTGTTGTTCCTTAGGGGGAATCAACACCTCCAAAGGGTTTTGCTCCAGTACAACAAAATTGTTAGATGTGTTGGCTTTCTTACTTAGGTCTAGACCATTGTGCTTTCATCCGGTTCTTTTCCTATTGGTAACCTTAACAAAGCCTTATGAGTCTGATGTCTCTTTGATTTTGTTAGAGGGTAGCTCAGCTTGTGGGGTTAAATGGAAATCTCGGACTAGATGTCCATGTGTATGGCAGTGGCGACATCTAAAGGGGATATGCTCATAATCAAGAGTTTGAAACCATTCTGAGTCTTCCCGTGTAAGGTTAATCCCCTCAGGGAGGTCTTTAGAAATATTCATATATACATAGAGTCTGGCATAAGAAACATACCTTCCTTGTTTGGTGAGGTCTGAGATTTTCACAAATTGACCCAAAGCACCTCTAATCGCCTTCAAGATTTATGGGTCCCAATATTCGGCAGGCAGAGAGTAGATCCGTATCCATTTCGGGGCAATAGATACGTCTTCCTTGTTTGGATTAAAACGCTCCCTCCAAATTCTAAGGTACAGTCCAGCCGAATAGTGGAAATACGGTCCTCCTTCAAAGATACGCTCCCGATCTTCGTCATTTAGGAAAACCACGATAAAGAAACCCATTGAGCCGAGCAGGAGGTCGAAATGGCCCTTTGGTTTCCAGGTATAGTTAATCCACCATATGAGAGCTTTTTCTGACAACCAGATACCGATAAATTTTCCAATAAGAGCGTGGTTCATCATATGTTGTATTTTTTCTTTAATCCGAGTTAGATCCACTAGGATGGCCGGGATACTGGCCGATTTTGGAATACATGTGCCTTGGCTGGGAAACCCTTGTGCAGATTGTTGATTTGTCACAGTGCCTGCTAATCCCGCTCCTCTGATTCCAACCTCTTTGGTGTTAGAGGGAGAGACTTCATCGTGTTGCTTTGCATCCATCATTGGAGGAGGGGTTGCGCCCCTCCCTTATGTGCTAGTCATCCCGAGGTTGATCAGGCTGATCGACTGCGTGAAAACACCAAGTCCTTCCTAAGTCTGCAAATCGACCATTTTCATTCTTCACTTCTTGGAGCTCTCATCAATCTAATCAAGCATCACAACAACAACAACCGAATAAAATCACGCGTTATGTGTAATGTTAGTTCGTCATTAAATTAGGCCAACTCAGGGGAGGTAGGTGCGAGGGGGTCATTTATGATCCCAAGGGAAATTAGAAGTTTTCCTTTGCTTGGTGTTTAGGCAAGGAAACCAATAACCAAGCAAAGGTCTTAACTCTATATCAAGGTTTGGTGATTTTAAAATAGTTGGGCATCAAGCAAACCATTGTTATAAGATATTACATAATAGCAATAAGTCACAATTCCATGAGTCAAGCTCGAAGACTCCCTCCCAAACATAATTCTCTTGATAATGCAAATCTTACTAAGAGTTTTAATTCCATATCATTTCATTAGGAATTAAGAAAATATAATTCCTTAGCCAAGTGTGTTGTAGGGGCAGGGCCAGAGGAAAGGAGCAAGTGTCAACAAAGGGGCAATAACCAAGTGATAGGCTAGGCTATTTTGTTGTATTGTATTCCTCAGTGGGCCATTATCTCGGGATTGGAGCCCAAAATTTTTATAGTTAATAAAAATCATATGATGTTGGTTTTTCCCTAGTTGGGGTTTTCCAGGATAAATTTAAATGTTAAATGTGTGCGATTTCCTGATTATTTCCACTACGTAATTTGTTAGAATTCAATGTATTTTCTGTCAATAATTGCCAGTAAATTATTCGGGACTTTAAATCAAATCTGGGTTCCAATAATTAACATTGGATGCTTGTTGTGTGCCAAAAGACTGAATATTACACCCATCGAGTTTTAGAAATGTTAAGAAATTTGTCCTCAAACACACAACTACAGATTTCTCCAAAATAGACTTAAAACTCAATCAACCACTTAATAATACTATGGTCTTAATCTTCTACAATCATAGGAAAAATTCAAAGCATATCACATGCTCACATTCCATATAACAATAAGCTAAAACACACACATTAAGCACATTTGCAGTGGAAAACAACATAAGAACAACATACTGAAAAAATTATTTGACATAGTCATTTTTTGTCCAAAGACCCTGGAAAAACCCCTAGGAGGAAAACCAGTCCAAGAGAGTATTTGTATTAAGAAGTCATGAAAGAGATAATCTTAGAAATTTACAACAGTATTCTAGCCTATTAAAACACTGTATTTTTCACAAATACAGTCCCAAAACACTTGGAAATCAGTGGCACTTACACCTTGATTTTAGAGCAACAACAACAAAGTACGACACAACCCCTCTTGTATGGCATGCTCTACATTAAATGTTGTCACAGTAACTCAAAATACAACGCCCAACTATAGTAAAAAAACAATATGGATTTACCTCAATCTCATACCTCAAACTCTATGCCAAACACTTCCTTAAAATTTGTGCCAAAAATGACCTCGATTTCAGTGCTAGTGTACTATTGTACAGACTTGCATTAATGACTATACATACTGTTACCAACTATTTTGTACCATAGTTGGACTTCTTGTGAGCCGCCAGTTTCATGAACATGTTTAGTGTTCATTATCAGTTTTCAGAAGTTCAGAAGATGTTTTGAGGGCCAATTTTAGCCCCTTTGTAATAATTGCATGTCCAGACCCCCATGGGGGAATTGTAATAAGTTGGTTTAAGCATGGTCAATTTGTAAAAGACTTCGCTTGCCTTAGGTTTGGCTATCAGGGGGATACTCTAGAGTGTTTTTTCCTTAGAAATTATGCGCTACTCTTCAGTGGCGTATAATTCCTGAGTTTTTCACTCACACCTCCAAAGCTGGAGTATTTACCATGGTGGTCGAACCTAGGGAGGTTATTAAAGTCTGTGTCTATGTATTTTTTACATGCTAGCCATTTAAATTGAGTCGTATGGACATGCACTAGGTCCCCTACGAGTTTGGTTTCATTCAGGTGAAATTAATTTTTTTCCATAAACTTAGACCATTTTTTAATGGTTTAATTGAAAATTTTCAAAATGTAATAGAAGCTTGGACTGGACGCGGAATTTGGCGTGGGGATGCTCATTTTTACGTTCAGAGCATTCTCTTTAACCTAGGACCCACTTTTCATGGGTTTCAGGCGACTAAATTGTCATTTTTGACAGTTTTTCCTAAGAGTGCTACAAAACGACACTTAAATGCTAACCATGCTACAAATTGCACAGACGTCAAAAATTAAAAAAAGTAAAAAATGATTAAATAAAAGTTTGGAAGGGGTGGCATGTTGGTTTATAAAGAAGTGTGATCATATTATATGATTAAAGCACATGCCATATACTAACTTAGGATAGCTAATGGGGTTTTTTTTTTAGATGTGTGCCCTCCTTCCTTCACGTGGGTGGCATTCCACGCATGCACAAGCTCTCGAGTTAAAAAAAGTGAAGATTCCAATCTTGGGTGAAGGTTCCAAGGGAGAGGGGCGCCTCTCTCATGAGGTGGTAGCCACCTCATCGCATCCCACCTACCCAAAGCTCGAACTCCAAGTCACTCAAAGTGAATCAGTCCTTGAAAAGATATGCACCATCTCATCATGATGGGCGACTTTGCTCTGTTGGAGGATGCTCATTCGTTTGGTGATATAATCAATGTGGAGGATGGGCGCCTTTGTTGAGGTGGAGTCCACCTCACTCCATCAACACCTACCAAGGCTTATTTAAGCCATGAATCAAGCGTTTGATGTCTCTTTTGATTGGAAATGCACCCTCTTGGCCATAACTCGCCATCTCCTTTCATGCATTCGCATCTTCTATTGTAACTCTATAAAAGCAAGGCTTATTCCATTGGTTTGAGATGGATGGTGGAAGCTCTGCCTTTGTACTCTGTATTGTAATTTTTCTTGAATAAAGTTTGAAGACTTTGGAGGTCCATGTGGTGCAACCTATCTGCTATTGTGCATGTTGTGCTTTTACTGAGGTGATTTTGTTCTTATTACTCTTCTTTTGTTATTGGCTTATTAATCTATCTAGCTTAGAAGGATGCTACCAGCCATGGAGCAAGCATTTCTAGTCTTCAACTTGCTTGTTTACGCTTTATCATTAGAGATCTAGGAGTGGCAGACAATAGTCAGTTATACTTATGGTCTCGTAATTTCTTTTTATGAATCATACTAGATTTGATCTTGCTTGAGCAAGGTCTTGTGTTTGTGCATATCATATATTTGAAGGAAGAAGTTGAGCTCAGTTGCATCCTCTTCTACCTTCAGAACCTTGTTGGATCTAATGTTTTATTTCTCGCAGGCACCTCTTTGTCTTCATACGGTTCAAGCTTGGCCTTGAATTTTCTCTTCCATCTCTCAAACTCTAAACTCCTCTTTTCTTGGTTACTATTTTCTTGCAAGTAAATTATAGCTAAAGTCTTCATCATTTATTATTTACTTGTTCAAATTAGATCTAAAAGTGCTTTAGATTCTCATTTTTATAGCTAGATCTAAGTGTTGCTTTCTTTAAGTACTTGAAGTATTAATTTTTCTTACCATTTGCAAGTACTAGGTTTTACAATTTTTTGTGATTATACTAATAAATACTAGCTTTCTAACAAGTTTGTTGTTCGCTGATTTTTGTCCTTTTGTCATAGAAAATCGAAGGAGCAAAACGATTTGGGAGCTTGAACCATCAAAAAAGACCATTTTTAATGCCTTGTACTTTTTAAAGCTTCTTTAAATCTAATAAAGTCTCTTGAATCTTGCTTTTGCGGATCAAGAGCACTCTCTATCGGAGAGTTCAAACTTATAATAATTTAATTAAGGGCAAATGGGATTACGGCTCCCACACCCCCTTCCCCCATTTTGGGGAAGCTTGTACCTGTCCCCTTTACTTTCAGCTTTAGATTAGTTTTGCTTGCTAGATTAGTTCTTTCAATTATTGCAACTAGATCTAGACTTTTCTTTCAGTTTTTACTTCACTTTATTTTGGAAATAAACTGAATACTAACCCCCTTGCTCTCCCGAGTACGGTCTTCGGACCTGAAAGAGACTCTTGGGTAGGTAATTAGAGAACTTGTTTTCAACATTTTATTTTCAACAAACAAGGTAGTGTTCAAAATCCCTTGAATCATGCTCTTAAAGCGGATCAAGAGTGCTCTCTATCGGAGAGTCAATCTTAAAATTTACCAACTCAATAAATCTCTTGAACCTCGTTCTAATTTGGATCAAGAGTGCTCTCTGTCGGAGAGTCAATCGTAACGAATAAATTTTTCCCATTTCGTGTATGCTCTACCCATAGTTTTGGGATATCAAAAGTGGAAGTGTCGAATTCTTCAATTTTCTCACATTTAATTAAAAAACACTTCAATTTTAATAAAATTAAGTCCCGCAAAACCAACGAAAATCCGACGTTGCCACGCTGTGATCGAAAGTGGGGAAATTCTGACTAAGGACGTGAGAACCACTGGGAGGCGACCTCAGAGCAGTGTTGAACACCGCTCTCGAGACTCCGTTCCATCCCACATGTCCTTGTACAAAGCCACCTAGATCACATTCCAGAGACATTTCCTTTACCACAAGGTATATCGGAAATCCCCTTATCCCACAATAATTTAACCTCATCTTCAAAATCATATAATAAAATAAACCAAGAGGCATTCACACAACGGTTCTCTTAGGACTCCAACAGACAGTGACTCCATTAGCACTGGTATTTCAACAACAACAATTATTCAATCGCTCTATTTGCTTACTATCTTTCATGAGTTATTGTTAATTATCATATCATCTTGTGAATGAATTTTTGATTCAATTCGTTATCCTTCAAACTGTATGTTGTGGATGTATCATTAATTTTGCGAATAAACTTGGTTTAAATCTCTTTATTCTTTCATAAAACTCCTAAAAAACAATCTTCCCATCACTAAACATTCAAACTTAAAGAGCCTTAAAAACGTTTTTTAGGGTCTACCCCCCTTGGCTTCATTAGGAGTTTTCCTAAATGGAGGAGTCGGGATCAGGTGACAGCACCTAACTCTTTGCTTGCCCCCAAGGCCACACCGAGCAGCTTAGAAAGATTTCTGCTGCGCTCCCTTCCCCCAGGTGTGCAATCTCGGCGGCAACACATACCACTCTTGTACTCTATTGTACGATCTTCTTAATGCCGAAAATGCTCCTTGGGATGTGTGCCTACCCTTCTCTTGGGATTTACACCCCCCCTCGGCTGTCTTTTCCTCCTCAATCCTTCAAGTTCACTTTCTCTTGGAAACTCATGCCTCTCACACAAAGTATTATCCACTCTCCAAAAGGTTCTCTTGGAATATGTGCAAATGAAGTCTCATGAGTCTTTTTATCTTTCTCATTAGGGTACTCCTTTGTCTTTTCGACTTCCACAACTGAGATTTGATCTTGGACACAAGATCAAGGGTTGTGTTTAAATCTCAAGCTCACTTAAATCACTCAAGTGAACTATTTAAAAGCACATCACTTTTCGAAAAGTCACTTTTACCCTAAATTAAATAAAAATACACTCTATAATATAAGGTCACTTTAATAAAGTACATCTCACTTTAAAGTTATAAAGTCACATCATAAAGTACTTTAATAAATACACTTAATAAAGTCACTTCATGACATTTAATGAGACAAACCCTCATCGCTACAAGTGAACAAAGGAAATAGGAACCCCCTCAACAATTTCAGGTCAAGTTCTTGGGAAACTACAGTAGAAGTCTCAACAATATAACAGTAATGTAGGCCCATGTCCACTCTAATAGGTATACAGTGTTGTGAGAGGCATACATAAGAGACACAAGAATGCCATGGGTTATATGTGAGAAAATGGGACAAATCGCAAAAGGATTGGGAGCGAAATCATGAGATTGAGATGCACTCGTGGCACCAATATATAACAGGGGTTGAGTCTCAATTTGAAATTTTGAAGAACAAACAATTGATGTTAGAAATCTCGGGAGCAAACAACAACATCAAGTTAGAGGAAATGGAAGCGAAGTTGGAGGAGTTGTATGGGAGATTAGAGCAAATGGAAAATGGAAAAAAATTGGCAAGGGAAGGAGCTCACTCAACCACACCATTTTCGTATTCAGGAGGATTTTATGGGATGGAGCACGGGCCAGCAATGGACATAGAGACAGTTCAACAAGAGACACTCCAAGCTTTGAACCAGTCAACGGATGCCAAGGCATCCAAGGTTGGTGGCAAGATTACAGTCTGTAATGGGCATGTTCCCTTTTTCTCTAAATTGTGTTCATCCATGGTCTGTAGGTATGTGTTTTTGTAATGACAATATGTAAGACAGTTTTCAAGACGAACATAATGTAGTTGTCATAATATTTCCAGGCTATCCTAGGAGTTGTCATAATATTTCCAGGCTATCCTAGGAAACTAAAAGAATATGGATATTTCTTTTATCTTTTTTAGAACAACAAAAATTGGATCTATAATATCTTTTGTATTACTATGTTAACTATGTTAGATGGTTCAGACATAGCTTTATTTTAATACAAATATAAACATTGTTTGTCAAAAGTAAAAAATAGGCCACTTTGATTAAATAAATAAGGTTGTGTCGGACATTCACATCCACCATACTGGATACTACCAACTACAATCTCTCTCCTCTCTGTCTCCATTATTCTAAAAACTTCGTATGTGCATTGTCCAACGCTTTCTTCCACTGAATAATCCTTATGTACGCTTATTAGCCTAAAGACTCACTTGAATTCTTCCCGAACTATAATCTTCTCTGCCTGGACCTTGTTGCCTCTACTCTATTGTTTCTTTTTTTGCCTCCTCAGTGCTCGCGAGAAATAGAAAACTAAGATTCTATTCATTAGCAACAGAAACAGGGGGGAAAAGGATCTAATGGGTTTGTCCACCAAAAAAATATGCTTAGAATTACAATCAACAACTACATTACTATCGTCTCGATTTTTGCGAAGACTTCTTAACATGAGACCCCCTTAACCATCAAAAGTCAAGCGACTGGAAATTCGAGGCTGTTCAGAGTCCAGACTCCCCAACACTATTTTGTTCATGCGAAGGCTCGTTTCGGGTTAGTGGTCCTGACTGAAGCAAATTAAGAGGGGCTCCTCTATGAATGATCGCCCTATCCCTGTCTATACCACATGTCGTCTTCTCCCACTTTCTCTCATGATTGGCATATGCGAAAACTTGAGGTGTCTATTAATGTACCTATGTACCCCATACAAGATTTGCGGTCAAGTAAAATAAATTCAAAAATCATCCCTTACCGTCAAGTAAAATAAGTTCAAAATCATGCCTCATAATGGCAAAGGGAATTGATTAATCTCTAAAATAAGGCGATGTTCGACCTGCATTACTATTATAATTAAGTAAACCAGAGCTACTTATCTCTATCCAACGGATACAATACATCAAATTTGCATTCTGATAGACAAGTAATGTACAACTTTGGATACAGTGCCTACTATGCACTTATAGGCACTTGTAAACCAGTCAAAAGAATTGTCAATGGTTAAATGTCGACGCCCAAGTGAAATTTCACAACATTTCATTCAATGTAGAAATGAAGCCAAGAGATTAATTAAAGCATAATAGGCAAACCACTTCTCCAGAATGGTAGAATAAGGACGTGATGAGTTGTTGGAAAATGGGCATTCAGCAATTAAAAGCTAGTCATTGTTCGATACCCCTATTGATCACTATTACAGTTCTCCAAGATCAAGTTGCAACGGTTCATGGTGGCCGCATCAAGAAGATTGTGACTCCAAAGTTTGACCATAAATAACCTCCAACATCTGTTCACAAACAAAAACAAAAATAATGTCAATAAAATTAAATATAAGTTGCACTGCATATTAAATAGAAGGAATGGATAGAGTAGGAAGGAAATATTGTGTGAGCTACCGTAGGAAAGCTGTTCTTTGAGAAAGATCACGACCATGTAGCTTTGAAAATGCCTCACATGCCCAAGGGATATGGCCATCCGCTAGCACACTACAATTGAATGACGGGTAATTTATGGTCAATTATAGCTCACAAGAATTTTGTAATAAATATAACTTAATTATACTCCTCAGATATCACATGCATAAGGAGCACTACATGTTTTTAACAACAGTTGTGTTTTTTTATCATCGTCTCTTTAGCATACTGAGAGAAAATAACAACTGTAGAGGGTTGAACAAGCATATCAACTAACCGTTGCTTTCTAACAAATGAATTCCAAAGATGCATGAGCTGTTTCTCATGTGTGGTCACATCCACAAAATCATCAAGCATCTACAATCAAGGGTGTCAACATTTGCAACTTAGCTTAGTATAAGTATCGTAACTCAGATCTAACTTTTCTAAAAGAATGAAATGCAGCCTCAGAAACAAAATGTGATTTACCTTCCGGTCTTCAAAGTCTGCGATGTCATCATCAACTTCATCTTCACTATCTCTATCTGATAATACTTGCTCCAATGCCATTGGCTACAAAATATACAAATAATATCAGGCCATCTTATGCTATTTAATACCTCCACCCACCTCCCTATCTTTATTACAACGAGAAAAGATATACCATTTAAGTCGCTACATTTGACTGTTTTCCCAAGTTATCCATTAGATACTATATGATTTTGAGTGTAGCTTAAACGCCATCTGGGTGGCCTCTTTTTATCAGTCACGAAACAATTAAGGTATGCATCTATTCCTTACACATTGAAACTAACATATAAAAGGAAAATATTAAGTGGATAAACATTACATTTTAGTAAATTCAAACTTCCAACTGAATGGCATGCTATTATTAGAAATGTTCAACAGCGTTCTTGATAAATATTGTCAAGACCCACATATTTATGAACCAACATGAGCGGTAAACATTGGAACAGACACAAGTAGATTACCTTGTTGGAAAAATAATAACAAAGGGAAGAAATCAGATTAATCTCAAATTGTTAAGTATAAATTTATTGTCAAGATGGGAGAAAAGCTCGATCAAGAAGTCTCATCATGATGGAGAAATGGGAAAACAGCAACTAATTACTCGTTCTTAGGTACTCCAGTGAAGCTTATGTCAAGACTGAACTTAAATTTGGTTACAAATGAATGATATATCAAGAAGAAATACATGAAAGAGTGTCTGACTTGAGAAATGAGTGCATTGAGGAGAAAATAGCTTTTTACAGAAGTTAGTTTGTTGCAATGTGTCCCCAAGTTTTGGAAAGTGATGATAACAAAGAAGTTTACAGTACAAGAATGAAAGGCATGCTATCATTACAAATGTTCATCAGTATTTTGATGAATGTCATCAAGACCCATGTAGCCAACATCAAAGGTAAATATTGGAGCACACACAAATATATTATCTTTATCGGCAATATTAAACCAAAGCAATAAACCAGAATAATGTCAATTTGTTGAAAACAATTTTTTAATCAAAGGCTGATCAATGATGGTGAAAATTTGAAATGATAAAAAAACAAATAATTATTAGTTCTTATGTAGTATGTACTTTAGTGAAGCTAATGTCAAGACTGAACATAAGTCCAGTTTCAAAGGAATGATATATCATGAAGAATTACATTGAAGAGTGACTGACATGAGAAGTGGGTGTATCCAGGAAAGAGAATACAGAAGTTTGTTTGTGGGGATACCAAAAATGTAAACATAATAATAACAGAATTAGAAATCTATTATGATTAGCAGTGTACCCATCACAAATAATTATTAAAAACCATAACCATAGAATGCACCAATGTAGATTGGGAACCCAAGTGCTGGTAAAAAAACTAATTAAGCTTGTCCTTCCTATCTTTCAATGTGTTATGTTCATAACATTGTGCATAATCATTCCACAATATCACTAGCCCCACTCTCCTTACAATACTTTCAGACTTAATATAGCTGACTAACCAACACCTATCCAAGACCTCTCGGTGTCCTTCTATATGCCATGGACACCTTAAGTACTTTTCCACAAGAATCAGCTTATCACCCCTTTGTTGTGTGCTTCCCTATTGCACACATATTGAGGATGATACAAGGTTGGTTTCACTTTGTTTTGACCAAATGTCGGCCTTCTATTGGAGCGCCCTAGCTCATTTGATGGTTTTCACACCTAGAAGGGGGTTATTTAGAGGTACGCTATGGTTTCTATTGGAGTGCCCTCTCTTCTAGCACATAATTTGAGTACACATGTCTCTAGTGTGTACCCTTCTTGTGCTCAGAGTATTGGTAAAACATGCGGTTTGACTCATGTTTTTTGAATAAGATTTTAACCTACTTGGCACTCCTATCTAGGGCACACTCTTTGTCAAGGGTTATCTTATTATTTATTGAGAAAATTGTGACAACCCTTGCACAATCTACGCTATTGGGGACATAGAGCGGAAGCGGGAAGCGGGAGCGAAGCGAAAAGCGAAATTTTCAAAAGCTTCCGAGGTGGGAGCGTTTTTTATATAATATATATTTTTATATATTTTGATGCATATATGTCAACAAAACAATGCCGAATGTCGAATTAGTTACAAAAAACATAAAAACATCAATTAAACTATATAGCATTGTCATCAATTGATCAATCATCGGCCATATAATCAACCATTTTCAATATATAACATTTGTCATGACTCATGACTCATCAAAGTTTCAAACTCATATCTCTTGTAACCAAAGTTACCAAACTATAACAAACAAGTCACAACATCAAATGGTTTAATGATCAACCATGAAATGAAACGATTCACAAAGCACATATTCATTAGTAATTACTAATGACCACAGTTCAAAACTTCAAACAATTATAATATGCTATTATGTAGTCAATAGTGCAAAGTTGCAAGCAATGAACTTCAAAGGTAGGTTCACCATTCTAGTTTCAACATCAAACATCAAACATCAATTTTCACATAATGTTTTCAAAATATTTCAGAGTCATCTAGAGTCACCATAAGAAATATTAAAGAGTCAATAGTTACAATTTGCAAAGTAATGAAAAACTAGAAAAAGACAAGTACTAATATTTCCTCTTGCCACGGGAAACTTCTAATTTCTTTTCCCATGATCTACGAGTACTGCTAGCCTCCTCATCCTGAGTATGTGGGCGTGGTCGTGAATCACATCCAATAGCTACACGAACCCCACGAGAGGATGGAGGTTGTGAAGCTAGAGGAAAAACTGGTACAAGTGGACTAGAACACTGCTACTAGAGGGGGTTGGCATCTCTGTTGCTGCTACTGCACGATCACCATCATCATCACCCAAAAGTTCAGCTTCCAAGTGCTCTAAAACCATGGCTCCATCCTCCAAATTGTTCTCCTCTGGGTTTTTGTCCCAAGTAAGATATGTTCTGTCGCTGTTGGCATGTTCACAATAATGAGACAACAACCTCAAGTTGTAGTGTACAAAAACCAAGCTTTTTGCATGGTTTTCATTAAGGTTGTTTCTTTTCATGCTGTGGATGAAGCTATATGTGCTCCAACACCTCTCTGCAGAAGAACTGTTAACCACTTGTGAAAGCACTCTGATGGCCAATTTATGCAACTGTGTGGTGGCGGAGCCATACATGTTCCACCATTCGATAGGAACCAATCTATCTTGATCTTTGTTTGCATGCAAACTAGCGAACACCCCATGCTGACTAAGGTATTTTCTCAATTCAACACGCAATACGACGCTCTCCTCTTCATCAGGGACCAACGTGTCTATAGCTTGCATGTACCCAGCATGTACCTCTGGATCTGTGTGGGGTTTTCTCCTGAAACCATTTCCAGGTGCTTGTTTCGCCAACCAAGATGGAGAATAATATTTTGGTGTAAGGACATAGGCTAAAGCATGGAGTGGAACATTAAGTTTATCCCACCTATTGACCACATGCTTTTGAATATGCTCGTACAAGATGGGATCTTTTGGCTCAACAATATCTTTTATTTGGCCTAGCATTGTATCCATTTGCTCATACACCTCCCCAATTACCGACTGATCAATATCTGCAAACCGAATCATGTTATAAATGAGCTTGGTGAATTGCAACACATACCTGACACTCACCCAAAACTGACCATCAAGAACTATGTCCTCCACCTCTTGAAAATCACGCCTCTTAGATGCAGATGTAGCCCTATGTTTCAAAACCTGCCATGAATCACTTGATACCATACTAGCCAATGCCTCCCTTACCTTCAAAGGCACCTGAAGGTAAGGTAATAGCTAGCAAATCTAGTCTTTGCAAGCTTCAAAAGCTCCAACCTTGAATGACTGTGGAAAATGTGATGGGCATTACTATGATTGGAAATAAATATTATCATGTGTTTGCCTTTTTTGTACAGTGACCTAATCCATTTATAATCATTCTCCTTCATCTTAATAATATCATGCATTAAAAGGTTCAATGTGTGAACCAAACACCTGGACCAAAATATGTTGGGGTATCTATCCTCAATGATTGCTCTCGTTGCTTTACAATTAACAGCATTATCGGTAATGACCTGGATGGCGTTGTATGGCCCAACCGATTCAATGGTTTTAATTAAGGCTTCTGAAATGTTGATGCTGGTCTTGAACTGATCTGAGTAGTCATGGGATGAAAGGAAGATTGCACCACTGACGGACACCCCAAGAATATTTATCAATGGATTTCCCTTTACACTTGTCCAACCATCATATACAATGGATACCCCATATTCATTCCAAGAAATCATGAATTGCCCCAAAGCATTTTGGATCTTGGCTTTTTCCTTGTCAAGTCCCACGGTTCTAGCTTTGTCATACCCTGGGCTCCTGTATCCTGTAGGGGCACTTCAGATGGCTTCAACCATTTCATGCCAATAGGGTGAGCAAAGAACATTGAATGGTATGCCACATGCATAGAGAAATCGAAACACTTTTGCATCCACATCATCCCTACCACCTTGGTCAAGGAAATTTGATATTGTTCTACGCCCTGAATGCGGGGGTGAGAATCCACTGCCATGGGTGGATGGGGATCGAGCACTAAATGTTCTATGTGAGCTTTTGGTTTCATGTTCAACCCTTTTTTTGTTGCATATGTATCGTGCTTCCTTCTCTTCCCTCTTATATTTGGCTCTGTCATTTGATGGCACTTGTGTACAGGTTTTGACTCCTATAGTATTGTTTTCATCCCATAACATAACCCCACATAAGTGCTTTCTCATACAGGTATATGAAACCGTGTAAGTTACTCCACAATGGGGGCATGCAAATTTTGTGGTTCCACCCCCTCTCCTGTTAGTTTTTCAGAATTTTCAATCTGATCTAAGATCTTAACTGAGAGAATAACATGTACAGCATATCTACAGCATATCAATCATGGACACAATAATGCAAGCACACAAGAGACACAGAGTTTCACCGGGGAAAACCAAGAAGGTGAAAAACCCAGCAACTTCCTCAGAGATAGAAGAGCAATGATACAACCAAAGTACAAGAGATAGTTTTCTCCTAGCAGCAGATCCTCCTCCTCACAAGTGCGCCACTTTCCGAATGAGAGAAGTGTGTGTAATGAGATGATCAAATAGAGATCTCCCGATCTCTATTTATACTAGTCCTATCCTGCCCAATAAACCAGTTGGGTCGACTTGTCTAGCTTAGCCTAATAACCCATGGTTAACTTAATCTGGGCCGACCGCACACTTGGTGGTCTAATAACCCATTTACCCACATGACTCATACAGGGCCGACCCCATAAAGGTGGTCTAATAACCCATCAAGTATAAGTTACGACACTTACAATATAAATGACGACACTTCCCTATAGAGGAATAATAACATCCCTATAGGAATGCAAACACTTCCGTATAGAGGAATAATAACATCCCTATAGGAATGCAAACACTTCCGTATAGAGGAATAATAACATCTCTACAGGAATACAATATACATGGGTAAAATACATTCCAAAGTTACATATACATCAACATCTCCCTCCTTCAATTTCTGTGACATATTTCCACAAGGGTGTTTGGATGTCTTTGGTTTTCTTTCCATCACCACCATCACTATCATTTTCCTCATCCTCCTCTTCCTCTTCCTCTCCCACATGTCCATGATATGTGCCACTACCCACTTCTTCATCCTCTTCATCATTTCTCCTCCAGTTTCCAATCAACACCATCATGATAAACATCGGAACCAAAAGGACAAACCACATTGACATACCCTTCACCATGCTTGTAGTCTTGTAGAGATTTAGAGAATAACTCTTTGCCTACAATGGAATGAGGGGGAAGGAATGGGAAAGAGTAGGAGAAGAAAACCTACAAGCATTCAAGTCATAAACAAATACAAGTTTATATGGAAAAGAAAAAACAAGAAAGAGTTTAGAGCCTCGTTGTCCCCCGAGATGCACACCAACAGCAAAAATCTTTCGAAAGTTGTTTCCTCACTAAAAGTGGGAAAGGTGTGGCCTTGGGGGCAAGCAATGGGCCAAGTGTTGTCACCTGATCCTAGCTCCTTCGTTTAGGCAAACTCCTAACGAAGCCAAGGAGGGTAGACCCTACAAAGAGTTTCTAAGGCTCTTGTGTTTTAAATGTTTTAAGGTGTTGATGATGTGGATGGGTGTTATTTAGGAGTTTTTGTGATCACAGATTTATAATAATTGAGATTTAAACAACACAAAGGTATACTTGCAATGATAAGAAATACACCACAGATTGATAAATTAACAACTAAGATATGAAGCATCCACAATGATGTAATTAAAGCAAATGATATATGCACTTCAGATATAATAATCAAATGGAACAATTGATGAACCAGTGCCTTATGGAGTCAAGAAATATATTGGGATGTTGAGATACAAGAGTTCAGTGTTGCTTGATACAAGTGTTTGTGGTGTGTCGAAGCTGTTTTGCAAGTGCTGTTTGTAAATTTTATTATAAATTTTGGGGTGATCTTGATTATTACGGCTAAGGAAAATTTCCGATATATGCAAAGGTACTTGGAAATGTGTCTGAAAAATGCTCTAAGTGGCTCCGTACAAGGACATGTTGGACTATCCAAGTTTCCAGTGAGGCGTTCAATAACTAACCAGCCACTGAAAACGAGGTATAGCTACCCAGCACCCCCACTAAGAATTTGCCCACTTTCGAGAATTTGACAATCAACGTCGGATTTTCGTTGGTTTATGGGGTGAAAATTTTATTTTGGTTAAAATTGGATTAAATGTGAACAATTAAATAGCCTATACCATTTCTTTGTATCCCAACCTCCCAGGGAACGGTAGAGCATACGCGGTATAGCAAATAGTAAATTCCAATTTTAGGGGAGATGTTTGAAACAAGAGATCCAAGTAGAAAACCCTCCGATAGAAAGCAATCTTGATCCGCCTTACGGCGAGATTCAAGAGATTTATGATGCACGGAATTAAAGTACTTGAAAGTAAATCTAAACTACCCAAGAATCTCTTTCAAGTCAAAGACCGTACTCGGGGGAGCATGGGGGTAAGTAAAAAATAAAGCAAAAGCAACTCTCCCACAGAGAGCACTCTTGATCCACTGTTGAGTGAGATTCAAGAGATTTTTAATTTCTTTAGTTTAAAAATTTATATCAAATAAATGAAAGAACTACTTAAGCAAGAATCAAACAACTAGCAATTAGTGGAATGAAACTACTCTAAGAAAATGAAACTAAGCTAAGTACTGAAATCAGATCTAAGCTAAAGATGCAAAGAGAACAAAACACAACACACTTCCCCTAAATAGGGGAAGTAAGAGAAAATGTGGGAGCCGTAATCCCACTAGCATTTTTGGAGTTACAATGCTTTGGGGCTTTTATCCCTTGAAATGAAAAGAAGTGAAATGAATGAAGCTTTTTGAGAGCTTTTACAAAAAGGAGATTGGTTCTTTTGTTCTAATGGATCTTCATGGTTTTTAGCTTCTTCTTGGTTTTAGCTTCTTCATGTTTGTTTCTTCAAGTCTCTTGACTTGTCTTTGGTTGATCTCTTCTTCAAGCACCTACAACAAACACACTTCAAGCACCCATTATTCGTTAATCAAATCAAAACTTGAAAACTAATATAAGATCTAGATGCAAAAATGCAAACTATTTACTTATGAAAATCAAACTTTAAAATGCAATGCAAACTTAGATCTAAGAACTAGAAATGGAAGCTAACAAACACTAACTTAAAACAACTTAAGAACTAAATGCAACATTAAACAAAGTGCATGAAGGGAAGGGAGAAACGAAAGCAAGTCAAGGCAAACGAATGGAAAAGAGAATGAGCAAAGAAAGAGGAAAACGAAAGGAAGAGTAGAGAAGGAGAGAAAACGAATGGAGAGGAGAAGAAAGAGACCAAAACAGAGATTAAAGAAAAGAGAAAAATCAGCGAGCAAGAAAAGACAAAACAGTGAGCAAGAAAAATCCGAGTTTGGAAAAGGTTAAAAGAGGTCGAAGAAAAGGACAAAAAGGTGACCCAACAGTGGACAAAATCAGTGAGGAAAAGTGACAAGACAGTGAGGCTAATGAGAAGCAAAACAGTGATGAAAAGAATACAAAAAATCAAACCTCAAACAAGCTGGAAATGATAAAACAAAAATCAGACTTAAGAGAGGACTTTAAAAAGATGAAAAAATCAGAGATCAAAGGAGGCAAAAATCAGACCTATAGGGAAATAGAAAAAAGGTCAAAATCGAAATCAGAGGTAGGAAAGAAAAAACTAGTGAGAAAGAAGAGAGAAAACAGTAGAGAAGAGAAGAGGCAAAACGAATGGAAAAGGGAGGAAGAAGGAGAAGCAAGCCAAACAAGGCAAAGAGTGCAAGGAGCCAATGGATAGATCTTGGAGTTTTAGGGCCTCTTGTTATAGTAACCAATAACCAAGGGTTTTTTAAAATGATTGTTTCTTCTTGATGAGATGAGGAGCAAGCTCTCTTGAGCTTCTTCTTGGAAAACTTCAAACACTTGGAGATCTTGTAATCATAAATATGTTATATAAAACTTGAAGCTATTGAAGCATGGGCTAGAAGCAACTGAGCTCACACCCTTCTTCACTTGGCAAAACCTAACCAAAGCACATACAACTCAATACAAAGTGAGATCAAAATAAACCAGTATACTAAGAAAATCAAGATTATATCAATACTAGTATAACTGAGTACGTCCTATTCATATAACTCTTGAGAAGCATTGCATAATTAACCAAATTGAAGACTACAAATGGTCAATCTCATGGACTAGAATATAGACTTCTTAAGCTAGCATTTGATCACAACATATAAGTATTGAGAGAAAGGCTTGGAAAGAGATCACCCCAACAATAGAAGCATTCACCACAATTGAAAAAATGCATGGACCTCCAAAGTCGAAATTTTATTCCAAAATGAGAGCATAAAGCATGTTACAATTTTTGCAGAGTAATCTTGCATCAACCATCCATCCTAAGAGAGCCAAAAGGCCTCTCCTTTATACAAACACTAAGAGCCTAAAACCTTATTCGAACTTGGCCAAGATTGAGATCCAAATCCAATCAAGAGAGATCGAATTCCAATCAAGAGAGAGCTTGGAGTGTAGATTGATTGAGTTAACACTGAGCTTGGTTGTTGTGAGTGGGGAGGTGGCCTCCACCTAGGCAAGGCACCCCCCACTCACTCCTTGTTCTTATCTCCTATCCAATACGCACTCTCCATGTAGGAAAGACGTGAGCATGCAAGGAAGGCGTGAATCTAATCAAGACGAAGCTTGGAGCTTGATGATTGAGATAGACTCGAGTTGTAGGAGTTAAGAGCTTGTGATGTGGCATCCACATAGGGAAGGCGCCCACCATTCCATCAATGCATAACCAACAACCCATTCAATGCTTGCCACATCAACCAATTCGTGATCCATGGAGGACAGGGCAAATTCCTTGATTGATTTTGACTTGTGTTGACTGGATAGTTAATTGAAACCGATCTGAGATGATTGGAATCTTCATAAATGTTGATTGCCATGTCATTTAGCCTGTTTATTTAATCCATTTGGATTATTTTGGAGAGAATTGGATTATCTCCAAATTAATAATTTTTTATTATTTTAATTAATATTTCTCTTTTATTGATTTTTTGAGAAAATATTAGTTAAATGGCTAAATGTGTGTATGAAACTTAGGATAAGTGGGTCTGGGGTTTAACGGGGATTTTTGGCTTAGGAATTGAGCCTCCCATCTTTTTAAATCCACCCCCAGACCACTTAATTATTACAAATTGAAAATTTTCAATTAAAATAATTGAAAATTTTAATAATAAAATAATAAAAACTGAAAATTCAACGCGTCTGGTAAAAAAATTTCGGACAACGTTTTAAACCACCTAGAAACCTAGGAAATGACCATAGAAAATACTCATAGTGTCTAGTAGGTTCATATACAACTGTTGGACTCTAATAATCCCCCAAGGCCCAAACTTTCAAAATCGGGCATTCCAACTTTGGAGGAAGCAGGATAAAAACTCATCGATTATTACTCGGCTAAAGGAAAAGCATAATCGATAAGTGAAACAACTCCCTCGAATACCTTAGTTGATAGTCAAGTCTTGGGGAACCGAGCCACTCAAACCCCTACTAGCACACTTATGACAAAAACCCCCTGGCGCATGGTCATTTCAACAAAAAAATAAAAATGGCTAGCCAAAATTGGCTAAGTCTGAAAACTGAACCTCTGATACTCTGGATATGAACATGGATCATGTTCAAACACTGGTGCCTCAATGGAAGTTCAACTATTGTACAGAATAGTTGGTAACATTCAGCTCCAACTACGAGACAGGTACTCGTTTGATTCATGGATCAAATAGAGTGCTCGAGAACCCTAGAATGTCAGTTACTTGCATGGAAACAAAAGTGTGTAAGCCCACATATATATGATAAAACTGTAAAAAATATACCAACATAAAATGAAATCTATTCTATGAAGTATAAAGTACAAAGCATAATATACATGAAATATAATAAAACATAAAGTACAAGTATATATGGTACAAAATATGATACAAAAATAGAAGCATATAAATACAACAAGAGAGGGTTAGAAAAGCCCTGAAATGCCCCCATGGGCATTTTTTTAGAGGTCGTTGCTATAGAACAACTTCAATTGTTGTCCATTCATCGGTAGATTCAACCTCTCTCCTTCCATAGTGTTGAGTATGAAAGAGTTTTTTCCGGCAATGTCACATATAATGAAGGGGCCTCTCCAAAGGCTGTCGAATTTTCCATGTTTTCTCAGTTTCTCTCTTCTTCTATCCCATAAGAGGACTGTGTCCCCAATTTGGAAGGATCTAGGCTTAGCTGATTTGTCAAAAGTTCCCTTCACGCTCTCTTGATGTCTCAATAATTGATCTAATGATGCTCTTCTACTTTCGTCAAGCTCTATAATCTGATTTATCCTCTGTTCCATCTCTTCCCTTTCAGTGCCATACTCACTTATCATTCTAAAGATTGGTATGTGCATGCTGACAGGTAATGTGGCGGTGAGACCATATACTAACTCGAACAGAGACTTCCCAGTGGAATTCTTTTTGGTGATTCTATCAGCCCATAAAGCATACTTAATCTTGCTATCCCATGCTTTTTTATTGTTACCCGTAGTTTTCTTAAGAATGTTCATCAAGTTTTTATTGGTAATTCTATCAACCCATAAAGCGAAGAGTGCCTTGGTTGGCGTGACAACCATCCTTTTGGGAACTAGGGCTCTCTTGGTTCACCACTTTAGTTGCATGTGTCCTCTATCATCCACCTTGGATCCATCTGTAGGGGCAACTACAAGATCGGTGATAACATTTTGGCGCTATTGTCAAGGAAGGTAGAGGCCTACCCTGGTTCGACATATATTCCTTAAGCTCTACTCTCGTTCTCTTGTCCAACATTTTGGCGTCGTTGCCGGGGAGGTAGAGGCTTACCTTTGGTGTCTGCGAGTGTCCGTGCGTTAATCAATGTTTTAATAATCGGTCCGATTCGAACCGGAACCGGCCGGCCGATCTGACCGGCCAAATGAAATGGGGCACTGAACCAGCAGTCAACTTAGACCGGGGGTCCGGTTTGGTCATGAACCGGCCCTAACTGAACCTAACCGGCCCGATCCAATACCAAACCGGTCCTAACCGGACCTAACCAGTCGGTTCCGTAATAACCCAGCCGGCCAGCTAATGAAACACGTCCACAGGCCCAGAATCGGATTTTTCAATTTTTATTTGGTTGTTTAATAAAAAACAAAAAACCTAAACCTAATTCTCCCTCCAAAAGACAATAAATAAGTGCCCCAACCCCCACATTCTCATTCACTCACAATCAAGAGCTCGTTTGTCTCATTGATGTCGCCAAGAGTGCCATTTGTCTCATTTATGCAACCAAGTTTGAGTGTGCTAAGTGTTCAAGTTTTGGCAAGGAATGAAGCCAGCTGACTATGGAGGAGGCCGCTCAACATCAATCCTCTTCAATCCTTCAAACTTCAATCCAACTGCAGATTTCGAGGTATGTAGCATGCTTGTTGTTTGAAGTTGTTGGCACTGTTTTTTTAAATTTTGAGTATGCTGTCCAAGACTCCAAGTTTGAGATTGAGTATGCTTACTGTTTATGGCACTGTTTTTTTAAAGTTGTAAGCAAATGCAAATTGCAAACTCACTGTTTATGGCACTATTTTTTTTAATTTGTAAGCAAATGCAAACTCAGAATTTTTTTTTAAAATTTAAATATGTTTTGCTTTTAAATTATTGTTTTATATTTTAAATTTGTTTTAAATGCATTTGCAGCTGCACATTTTCATTTTTTTTCCATTATTTTGCACTTGTAGAATCTACTTTCAAATTGTATTTTCCCAATGGTTCCTAGAGTGAAAGATGTTGCTGGGTCCATGTTGAGTGTGTTGAGGGGGAATTTTTTTGCAAATATTGCCACAAACACATGGGTGGGGGGGGCATTCATAGGGTGAAGCAACACTTGGCTGGGATAAGAGGCCAAGTTCTCCCATGTGATGCACCGGATGATGTGATTGGGGAGATTAGAGCTGATATGTTAAATCAGTTTTAAAAAATTCAATAAGATAAGGCTAGGCACAAAGAGATAGAAGCTGAAATTGGGGGAAGAGGGAACTTGCAAATGCTGCCATGAGGGCATCTGGATTACAAGATTTTGAAGGCTCTTCCTCTGCCCCTTCTACCCTTGCTAGGGACCCCTTCTAGTATGTTCCTCCCTCTCGTCAAAAGACTCAAAACATTGGAGAAAATCAACCTAAAAAGAAGAAGAGTCTTCAACACTTTTTCTTCACCTTCCCCCTCCTTTCCAAGTGCCAATGCTTCTCAATCTCAACCAACCCACATTTAGCCCACCTTAGATGAGCATTGGAAGAAGCAATGCAAAGATGTTGCTCATGAGTACATAGCTAGGTGGTGGTATGATTCAGATATTCCCTTCAATGCTTCTCGCTCAGCTTATTATGAACCCATGTGGGATTCTGTTCTTGCAGCCGGTAAGGGCTTCAAAGGCCCTAGTATGCATGAGTTGAGGGGATCACTTTTGCATAAGGAAGTTATGTCCATACATGAATACTTGCAGGATTTTAAAGAGTCATGTGCCACTACGGGATGTACCATCATGTCAGATGGATGGACTGATATAAGGAACCGTACTATCATCAATTTCCTTGTCTCTTACCCACAAGGAACCATGTTTTTTAAATCAGTTGATGCATCTGATAGGGTGAAAGATGCAACCCTATTATTTCAACTCTTGGATGAAGTTGTTATGGAGGTGGGGGTGGAAAATGTTGTTCAAATCATCACAGATAATGCATCTAATTATGTTCTTGCTGGTAAGATGTTAGAGAATAAACACAAAACCATATTTTGGACCCCATGTGCTGCACACTGCATAGACCTCATGCTTGAGGATATAGGCAAACTGGATTGGGTCAAGAATGTTGTAGAGCATGAAAAGAGCATTACAAACTAAATCTACAACCACGCATGGGTCTTGAACCTAATGAGGAAAAACACTGGGAACAGGGAACTTGTTAGGCCTGCCATCACAAGATTTGCAACACACTTCCTCACATCGCAATCTCTCATTTCCCAAGAACAAAACTTGTAGAAGATGTTTTCATGTGATGAATGGAATTCATCTAAGTGGGCCCGTAAGCAAGATGCAAAAGACACCAAAAAAAGAGTTAATGATCGTGCATTTTGGAAAAAAGCAGCAGAGGTTGTGAAAATTGTTGAGCCCCTTGTTAAGGTGTTGCGGTTGGTGGATGGGAAATATTGGCAATGGGTTACATTTATGAGGCTATGGATCAGGCAAAGGAGCAGATAAAGGCAGCATACAAAGATAGAGTAGCCAAGTATGGACCTATTTGGGAGATCATTGATAACAGATGGAACAATCAACTCCATCGCCCTATACATGCAGCTGGGTTTTTCTTGAACCCAAAGTATCATTATAGAACTCGGCTAGGAGATGATCTAACGGGGGAGGTGAAAGATGGTTTGTATGATTGCATAGAGCGCATGATCCCTGATGAGAATGACCAGATGGAAGTACATCGATAGCTTACCTCTTTCAAAAGAGCCACAGACACTTTTGGAAAAAGCGTAGCAATAAAGATGAGAGATGGCGACCAACCAGGTAAACAATTTCAAATTTCCAAGAATCCAAAGTTTCATTAAGTTCAATAGTTTAAAACTTTAAGCTTTAAGTTCGACTTTCAAATTTCATGTTTTATTGTTTAAGTTCAATTGTTTAAGCTTTAGATTTTAAGTTGTTTATGTTCAATTCACAATCTAATTTGTTAAATTTAATTTGTCCATGCAGCAAATTGGTGGGATTCATTTGGCAACCATTGTGGTCTATTGCAATTCGTGTCCTTAGTCAGACTTGCAGTGCTTTAGGGTGTGAGCGCAATTGGTCCGTCTTTGAGAAGATTCACAAGAAGAAAAGAAATCGTTTGGAACAAAAACGGTTGAATGATCTTGTCTTCGTGCAGTACAACCTCCGATTAAGGCGCAACCAATTGCTAAACAAAAGACCTAATACAGATCCCATTTTGTTGGATGATATTGATCCAACCTCAGAATGGGTAGAGGAGAGCCAACAACCAGAGTTTGGTCCCGATTTTGATATTGATGCAGTCACAGATGACTTGGCTTTGGATGTAGATCCATTAGGAGTAGGGGATGCAGGTGCAGAGCAGGATCCAGGCATGGAGGACAATGATGGTGGCATTGGCAGTAGACGACCTAGCCGTGCAGCCCGTGCTTCTACTAGTGCTACTACTAGGGCCGTATATGTCCCTGAGGAGTCAGACTCCGAGGAGTTTGGGCCATTTGTTGATGTTGAGCATTCCATTTCTAGTAGTGGTGCTAAGTTTGATGATTGATTAGTTATGAGTCATGACTCATCATTGATCATGTTTTTTGCACTGTAGAGGATATAGAGCCTCATTGATATTGTATTTTGTTTCAGAATTTGAGATATATGCTATGAGACTTTACTATGAGTATGTAGTGCATTTGATGCCATTTTGTGACTCATACATGGTTTATGGATTTTCGATTTATATATATGAGTAGACTTTAAATATTATGTGTCTAATGGTTTCAAATATACATATTATGTGTCTAGTGCTTTGAAATATAGCTTGGAATGTTAAATATAATTTTTATGATTAAAATAGTGATTTTTTTTTGTATTTTTTAATAGTCCGGTTCATTACCGGTTCTGGTTCTGGTCCGAGTTGACCCCTGACCCGTTTGATTCCCGGTTCCGGTTATTAAAACATTGGCATTAATCCATATCTTATCGCATCCGGTATTTTGCCTTGGTGATTGTATTTTGAAATCCATAATTATCCCAATCACCATTTTAATTTTCACACATCTCACCTCTCCTACAACATATTTCATTTCGGTGAATTACCTGTGTGGTTCACCTAGCGACTCCACCCCGTGACTCTACTGAGGACCGAACCCAACGAATAAATCCTAAGTTCTTAGATCGTCTTAATCTTGAAGGAACCCCTATAACTTATATTCGGAACAAAAGACCAATCAAAGAGAACTCTTTCAATTTCCTTTGGAAGATCTATAATCACTCTTCTTCTCCGAATCATTCTTTGGGATCTCCTTCAACCTCATCTATTCCAATGGCCGGAACAAACGCTGGTGGAAACCAAAATGTTCCTCCTCCCCCACAGAATCCTAGGATTTTTGGAAGGAAGGCAAAGCCATCTCCTTTAGATTTTTCTCAAATCCAGGGAGCCCCCAATGACATGCCTGAGAAGTATTTTGAAAAAGTTCCCAAATTTGATTGAGTGTCTGCTATCTCCATCGAAGATCATGTTGATAAAGTCTGGGAACATATTGAAGCATATGGAGCATCTGAAGAAGATGTTTTCATGAGGGGTCTCCTATCATCTTTAGAAGGAGATGTCCGGAAGTGGTTTGACAGGTTGCCTGCTTCATCCATTGATGGGTATGATAACTTTGTCAACAAGCTTAATAGTGAGTGGTCCCGAAAGTTAGATGGGAAGTTTCTCTTGCATCAACTGTTTGACATCAAGAAAAGAGAAAATGAAACAGTCCATGAATTTAACATAAGATTTGACAACACTGTAGCTAACATTCCTGAAGAGATTAAACCAAAGGATCAAGTGATTGTTATTCATTATTTGAATGCATTCGAAGGATGGCTTGGTTATCACTTGAAGGATAAGAATCCCAATGACTTAAAGACTACCCAGTTTAATGCCAAGATGGTTGAGCAAAATAAAGCATCTATGGGGAAACAAAAAAATTTCGATCACTTTACCCCATCCACTTCTAGATTTGACCCTAAGCTCTGAAAGCCCAAAGAACCTGTGAGTGAGCCAAAGGAATCAAAGGACACATTGGAGACCATGCAAGAGATGATGAGACAACTAACTGTCCTGACCAAAAGTGTCGCAAGTTTGAATGATCCTGAGAGACATAGAAACCCTTATGGCCCTAAACCTTATTGGAACAACAATAGAAGGCCAGAGGGAGATAATAATAGGCGACGACCTGATTATCTAGAAAACTCTGAAAAGAAGAATGTGAATTGGTGAGATGAAACAGAAGGAGAGCCTTCTGACACCAATTACCCTAATGACCAATCGGATAACATCAATTTTATTAATGACCCATCTTTAGATGATGATTTTGGAAGAATCCTTCTAGAAGAAGAGCCATGGGAGCAAGAAGAAGAAATAAATGATGAACCTAGCTCCTCATGTTGTGCCATAAATATCCCTGAACCTAAGGAACAACCAAAGTTTCAAATCTATAAACAAGGAAGTAATTCCCAACCTTCTTTCCTTGACTAATGCAAAAAGATTAATGAAGATAAAGAGGAAGAAGAAGATTTTGCCATTGGTGATTATGATCTAAAAATTGATATGAAGAAAGAGTTAGGCAAAATAATGTGTAATATCCCTGTCACTGAGTTGATGAAAAAGCCCTCTGTCAAAAGCCAAGTAGAGGAGTTTTTTTATGGCATTGGCCAAGAAAAGACTCCTAAGGCTGACTTGGAATCCTGTCACATTCAGAGCCTTGGTGGAACACAACCTAGCAAAGTTGAAAAGGATCCACCAATAAACATCCATTCTGCCATTTATGAAAGAAAGAACAGTGGTCACCCTCCCTTTTACCTTACATTGCACATTCAGAATATGCTCCTCCACAACTGCATGTTGGATTCCGGAGTAGCTATGAATGTCATGCCCTTACATGTCATGAAGGAAATGGGACTGGAAGTGACTAGACCTTATGGAAATGTCTATGGTATAGGTTCCCGACGTGTACAGTCTTATGGTTTGATAAAAAACCTTAGAGCTGATCTTTTTGCATGTTTAGACATTTCTACTATGATGGATGTAGTAGTGATTGATTTGCCCCCAGCATATGGAATGCTTTTATCTAGGAAGTGAGCAGCTGTCTTAGGTGGATACCTTATGATGGATCTGTCATATATTTGTGTTCCCAACTTTGATGGGGCTTTGATTAGGGTTAATAGGGAACCTTGCTAGGACAAGCATTTATAAACTTTTGATGAGGGGATTAAAAACACATATGGGGATGAATTGTTAAATAATGCAAAAGCCAATTTTGTTGAAGATGAAGATGAACTTTGGGAAAATGAGCAAATAGAGAATATGTTTATGGTAATGGAAGATTCTGACTCTTCTTTTGAAGAAGAGCAAATAGCTGAGCTTGCTAGAAGGATAAATTTGGATTTGCTTAGAAATGAGTTTGCTGAAGAAATAGATGAACTAAAAAGAAATGTGAATCAACCTCAGGTTCAAGAACAGAATAATGTAATAAATCAAGAACAAGTCATTGAAAATCAAACACCTGAAGAAGTTGATGATGGTTTAGATGATATAAGAAGAGGTGAACGTTTGCCCAGATCAGTTATTGAATTCAATGTGCTTATTGACAATAATGTATTAAGGCAAAATCAAGGTCTAGAACCAATCCTCCCATGGGAGAATCATTCTGAGCAAACAAATGTTGAAGAAAGCAATATTGAGGATATTGAGGATCCTGTTCCCGTAGTCGATGAGTATGATGACATTAGACGTGGTGAGAGAATTCCTTTTACTGTTAGAGAATGGTTTGCCCTAACTGATCATAATAGAGAAAGGGAAAGCCAAGGGCTTGCACCTATTTATCCATGGGAAAACCGTCCTGTGACAGCTGCTGTCGCTGAAGCCAATGAGGTATCCGAGGTATCCCACTATTCTGATGTGGATGATTCCTTGTCTCACTTATCCTTAGAAGATGGTAATTTAAGTTGAATTCATGCTAACTCGTTAAGTTGGGAAGAGGATGCTTTAATTAATGATGCATCGGAAGGAGATTTTAACTTAAACAACCTTGCTATTTTTCAAACTCCTTCAGATTCTCAAAACAATGTTTTATCTGCATACCCTCATGTCCCTGATTTTCTTCTACCATCTCAGTCATCTAGTCATCTTAGTCATGATCTTTCTCACATTCCTAGTTCTTCGGCATCTCATTTTGAGTTAGTTTCCACCAGGTTGGAAAATATGCGCATTCCAATTCCTTCAGGGGAAGGCTCTAGTCGTAATACTGACATATCCCATGAGCCCCCTCCCTTGGAAGAACACAGAGATTTATGGACTGTAGGAGAAGTTGTCAAAAATGTAGTGTCTGCTCATGAGGATGAGCCTAGTGAAAGAGTCCAAGAGACAAGAAGAGAGATTCGAGAAGTCCTTGTTTGTAGGATAGCTATTTCTATTGATGGTGGTCTACCCAGAGTCAATGCAGTCCCTCCTAGGAGGAACTCAAACATTTTCACCCCACAACCGCGAAACCTTGCTGAAATCCACCCTATGCCTATTCGGAACATTGGAGATGTTCCGAAGTCTGTTAACAGGAATAGATTTCCTATGGGAAGTCAAGTTGTCATTCCGAACCATTTATTGCATATCAGATCTGGATAGGCTGATGATCTTTGGGTTGGACCATTCACGGTGGACCAATGCTTTGGTGATATGTGTTTCTTGACTACTGGTAGTGGACGATGTATATTACTTCCTGTCAACCAAAGGGAGTTGAGGGATTATATCCTTGACCTCACTTAGTGGTCTTTTGTGCTTGCAGTGCCTTGCCTGGTAGGTTAATGTAGGTAAGAACTGAATAAGCCTGCTTGGGCAGTAGTTAGTCTTTTCAGCCATTGAGTCTGGCACCTTTTTGTCTTTTCCTTAAAGCTCACTTTTAAAGCTCGTAGTGTAGTCTTGATTACTTGCCATTTTCTTTTCCTGCACAATAAAAATAAAACTTTTCAAGTTATGTTAGTAGATTAGATTTATTTTCTGCATTTATATTTCATGCATTTCAGTTTCAGTATTGTTGTTTATTTGAGATTTATGTATATACATGCATTGTTCTGACATCTGGTTTGTGAGTTTGGTATAGCTCTGGCCATTTTGCAGATAGCAGGTGATATGTTGGTAGCAGTTGCAGAGATAAAGTGTTGGATCGAGGATACGAGAAGCAGAGTGCGAAGACCAGAGATTCTGAGGTTCTCAAGCGCTCTTTTCAGCAGAGCACTTGTCCTAGCTGGAGCCAGATGTTATCACATATATAGTAGCCGAGCTACCATACACTATTTTTCTAATTCCAGTACATTTTTCAGTCAATTCCATTACATTGAGATGCTGAGATGAGCATCTATTATGGATCATGACTATATTATGGACAACGGTTTTGTTCCCCATGCCATGACTGCAAGACACTCAGAGAGATGACCGATGTAGCCATTTAGCCATTTATGCAGAGCAGTCAGTATTGCCCATAGCTACAGCAGCAGTTTCAAGGGACAGATGTTGGTTCAGATTATGTGCATTCAGGTATATGACTCAGCAAGTATATTTTGGTCTTATGGTTATATTGCTTTTATATTTATTCTTGTAGCATGTCTTAGCATTTAGTATCATGATCTGGCGATCATATAGATATGTGGACCTGGTTGTATCTTTATATATATATATTTGTCCCTACTCAGACTTAGAAGTTCACCAACCATACTCATTGGTTTTACCCTCCCTAGGGCGAATAGAGGTGATCATTTCCACCATACTTTGGCTTGCTAGTGTTGGTCTCATTATTCACTGTCTTTATCCATCCATTACCTCCAAGTTTGTTTATTACCCTGACTTACTACTTGACTAGTGGCATGGAGGACCTTCCCCCCGCTTGATCCTCTGTGTTGGATAAGCTTCCCTGTTTATTTGTGTCTCGGCTCTGAGTTGGTGACAAAACTTGCCTTTGGTGAGTTGGATTGTAGTCCTAAATCATTCTGGTCGGTTGTCCCAATGTTTGGCACTGGTAAGAAGTCTCCCTAGTCACTTAAGATGTGTTGGCTAAAACTGAAAGCTCATGTACTACTTCTGGAAATTTATGTAAATTCGCCCATGGAAATTGTAAACTCTAGAATGTGTTTCTCAACACACGTGAGTAAAAGGGCAAGAGCAGTGAAAAGCTATAAATACTCCTTGAAGAGTATAAGAAAGGTCTAAAAGCAATGGTTCCTAAATTCTATATCTAAAAGATTGTTGACCTTATGTATATGTATAAACATGCCCTGGATGCAAGCTGCAATTAGTTGTGCTTTTTAGCACACCTGAGATCCGAAGGGTTATGTAGGCCAAAAAGGCCATGAAGTGAAATCAATGGATCCTAATGAACTTGGATCATCTTTTATAAAAGTAGACACGGTGCCCAAGTTGAATAAGCACTCTTTGAACAACTTATCCATCTGTGAGACACTGCCATTCCCCGTGTTATTGCTTGTCCAGCATATGTTAGAGTGTGTATTCCATTTCCAAAGTGTCACAATGTCAAGTCAGTAGTCAACCCTTAGCCTAGCCTTTAATTTTTAGCCTTCACCCTTCACTAGCAAATTGATCACAAGTATGAAGTGAGTATGGTCTTGAAAGTTTGGTCTGAGTCATAATAATAATTAAGAGCCTTATTTATATTTGATTTTAGATCGCCTGTAAATGATTACTTCTTGTTATAATTGTTACTAGAATGAATTGTAGAGCATGCTTTAACCTTTGACACCTTGCAGTAGTTTGATGATAGCCTGAGTTATATTTTGGGTCATGTTGATTTGGTCAAACCTAGTTTGACCAAAAGTCAATCATAGGACATGAGGTGGACAGACCTCAGATGATGCAGAGATATGATATATGGTTTGGTACAGGTCACCAGGTGGTTCTATGCAGTGGTTTCAGGCTTATGATGATGATTTGTGCTTTTCAGCACTTTTACAGATTATTATTATTTGGTCTGTACGATATGTTGGATATTTTATAGGATCATGCAGAGATCCATATGGTGTATGAGTACACATCTTAGATGGATTTGGGCTCTCTGAGTCCAATGAGACAGTCTGTTTTCAGTTCCAGGCAGTTACAGTGATTTTTAGCCTCAGTTGGCTATCCTAGTGCAGTTTTGGCCTGTCAAATGGCTTGCCAGGGCAGAGGTTGGACTTGACTAGTTCACCTAGGGCGATGTGCATGGAGGGGGTGGTCCAACCACTTGTTATTGCCATATTACCCCCCTCCCAGAGAGCTTGGTGGGCTCACCTTGACAGTGCAGGCACTCCAAAAGGCAGTTTGGCCAGTTTCACACTTCCCAAGGCAGATTAAAAATGGTGAAAATGGCTACTAAGGGATTCGATTTGGGCTACTGAGGCAAGGGATGGGCATGTGATGATGTTTGATGATGAGTGGGATGTCTTCCACACCTTCTCCAGCAGTTTCAGCTTTCAGTGGGGCCTACACTCATCTCTCCAACATTTTTTAATGGATTTCTAGAGCCTCCTAAGGCTCATGACTTTTCCAGAGAGGCACAATTTGGTGCTTAGATTTATATTTTGATGCTATTGTGCCATGGAGATTGACCAAGGGTGTTAGAAATTACCCCTTGGACCCACCATGAGCTAGATCTTATATTTTATCATTGACATTTGGTGGGGCCCCCTCTCCTAAGGTGATTTGGTCCATTGATGTATTATTTTATCATTGGTCCATATACTTTTATGTTGAACTCATCTAACCATTGATTAGATCACTTTGATCTTTTAATCTTAGCCATCCATTCAAAAGGTGGTTAGGGTTTTGGTGTCTCTCCATCCTATTTAAAGGAGAGAGCTCCTCATTGTAAAGGGTCTTTTGGCTCTAGATCATTGGAATAGAAAATTAGTATTGCATCTACTTGTTGTGTTGTGGTGAATGCTTTTGGAGTTCGATTGTTTGTTCTTCCTTTGCACTAGGTTATTGGAGATTATCTTGCTATCATTTTGTTCCATGTAGTTTTCATCTACAGGTGGACGCCGATTTGCTTCAAGGAAGTCGCATTAGTAGGGGAGACTCTCCCTACCTCTTCTTTGGGGTTTCTTCGTCGGTAACGGGGAGTATTACTGTATTTGTACCTTCTACTTCATGTTATCATTCGTTTTTGCTTGTATTTCCTCCATCCTTGATCTCATTGATTGAATCGATTTCCTTGGTTTGACAGGAAGAGGAGGGCATCAATTCAAGGCAAGAAAAATCAGCAATCTCTCATTTGACCTCTTCAGGAACATTACTCAACAACATGGCAACCTCATCCATCATTCACGTATGATCTCAAGGTAAGTTTCTCATTCCATTGATCTATCCATGTGTCTAAGTCATTCAAACCCTCATTTAAAATCAACTAAAATTCTAAGAAAAATTCTATTGATCAAATCCCTTGGTCAATTGGCAAATCCTTTTTGGGTATTGTAGATCGGGCATAATATGAAGTGGGTTCTCAAAAACGTCTTACCTGGGTGACTCCATAGGCCCAAACCCCAAGGCACTAATCTCTCCAAGCCCTCACGACTTTCCTGGGTTGTCCAATTTCCCTGTGGGTTGATCCCTGTTTGGTTGCTTGCACACTTAGATATTGTCATATCCCTTCATCAAGCATAGCTAGAAAGACCTAAATGTCAAATCTATGTTTTGGGACACTTTCCCTGTTTTAAGGGTCACGTTTCCCAAGGCAGTTGATTTTGACCATTTTAAACTAGCTTTGAATCCTGGACTCATACATAATCATAGAATCACTGTGTGCTATCTTTCCTTATCATATCACACCTTTCCTAAGCCTCCACAGTGGTCCTAACTCCTCAATTCTAGGGTTCCATACCTGTCACCCTACGTACTTCATCTGATTGATTTGATCTGGTGATTGGGTTGATCTCTCCTATCGAGAGTAGATCTGAGTCTCCCCCTTGCTATCTTGGCTTTGATAGCTAAAGCGAAGAGTGCCTTGGTTGGCATGACAACCATCCTTTTGGGAACTAGGGCTCTCTTGGTTCACCACTTTAGTTGCCTGTCCCCTCTATCATCCACCTTGGATCCATCTGTAGGGGCAACTACAAGATCGGTGATAACAACAACCCTAAAATTTTGGCCCCTTCGAGTCTGAAAATTCTTCCTACAGTAGACTGATATGTCCTCTTCAATGTTGCAGGCTTGACCTAATTCTGATGTGCCAATTAAAAAAATATGGTGAACCTCTGAACACTTCTTCCTTTGGTCCTTTTAGAAGAGAAAAAGTGTACGGAATGCCACGTGTCCAATTTTTCAGATTTGAGTCTGAAATTGCTACCATAGATATTGTGGTTCGCCTTCTTTCTAATGCAACGGGTCTCACTCAATTTAAATCTAGCATGCCCCAAATAAAACCGTTTTGCACTGAACAACTGCTTTAGACTAGTTTTGGACTAGTCAGAAAGACTACCTTTCACTGGGAATAACTCTGAACCTGTAAAGAGTCAGGATCTGGAAATTTTACCACACATATTTCGACATGTTTCCTAGATGGGTTCTGAGTTTCGCTACTTGAATCTTTGTAGAAAAAAAAATGTAGCAAAAATGCCAAGATGTCTTGTTTAGGAAGTGTCCAAGCTCTGATACCAAATGTTAAGCAACAAATTCCCCAAAAGAGCATGAAAAGAGCATAAAGAGACCAAAAAGAGTAATCAACGCCTTGATAATGAAGAAAAGAGATGAATAGCGAGTCTCTTCGAGGGGGCAACCTCCTTATACAATGTACTAAAGTACATAAGATAAGACAAGATGAGATGATTCAAATGAAAAGGTCTCCTTGCTACATATAGGATACAAAGAGGTACAATTACAACTAATGGACCCAATTCGACATAACTAATATAATAATACTAATGACAATTACCAATAATAGACCTAATCCGACATCAATAATATGTAATGAGCCATAATATAGAGGGTAATGTGCCAACATTTAGGGCTTAACATTGCGCGCCAGCCCAACCTTCACCATTGCCGAACACGCCTCAATCTTCAACTCGCTGGCCCGACCCCTGTCTGTTGCCACGAGTCCGTAGTCACCATTTGAGCTTGGTCCTTCAGTGTCCCTGCTTCTTTCCCGCACTCGCAGCACCTGTTGTTGCACATAGTCATCCACCACACGATCCCCCAGCTATGACGTGGATGCGGTTATATGAGTGCACGGCATCCGTACGGACTGTACCGTGGTAGTACGATCCTTTTTTCCTTGTAAATCCCTGTCAAACTATGATTTCCCTGCTCATAGCGACCTCAACCTCAATGCTAGCTCTGATACCATGTTGATTTTCTGAGCTCATAACTGGTTATTAGTCTCAAATCATTTACTAGCAATTATTAACTAAAACACAATGAATTCACAACAATCACACAATAGAATCAAACTAGGAAATCATCATAAATTTGACACAATTTTACGCTAGAAAACCCCAACTAGGGAAAAACCAACAACAAGTGATTTTATTATAAAAATTACAGGCTCCCATCTTGGGATAATGGCCCTCATGAGGAATATACTATTGAGATATTGTAACTTCTAAGAATATTATATTTATACTTTATTATTTCAGAGATGTTTCATTCCTCCATGGAGACCCTATTGTATATCCGGAGATGTTTATTCCTCCATCAGAATGTGGTAACTTGGGTTTTTAGACTTCCCTAGTGGGGTCGGACCAGAGTGAGTTGTAATGGGGTGTTTAACCCAATGGTTAAAGTTGGGGCTGACCTAGTTAATGTAAAAGACAAGTCGAGATGTGTATAAATAGAGGAGGTGTGTTCCTCATTTAACACACACTACACTCACTTGTGAATAGCGCATAGGTGAGGGAGAGATCTGCTATGGAGAAGAAGGAGTTCATGTCTAGGGTTTACATCTTTGTATTTGTTGGTCATCTATATTGAGGAAGCTTTGTTGGGTTTTCTACCCCATGAGGGTTTCCCAAGATAAATTTGTGTCTCTTGTGTTTACGCTGTGCTTGTTGTTCTTTCAGTGATCCTGTATATGCTATTGTTGTGAAATGGAATGTAATTCTGATATTTTATGTCTTAGCATATTGAATCTTAACATGGTATCAGAGCTAACCTGAAGGAAAGCAATGTATGGCACTTACGACACTTGTTTCACTTGCGACAATTTGAAGGTTAGGGTTTTATATAGCAAAAACTACTCATCGTGGAACTTTCGCTATAAATCCATTTTGGCGAAGGTTCAGGATCTGAAACCTTTACAGGTCGTAGATAACATCTCCATGTACCTTGGGTCCAAAGGACAACCTCATATTCGTTGTACTGTGAGTTATGATCAGTACAATTTACGGTTTCTGCCTCTTCTAGATCTCAGTCATAAACAAGTGACCTAGGCAAAAAGGTCATATCTTGGGCTAGGAAGATCCAAATGAAATTTCATAAAAAGTGACAGGTAGTGCACGGACTGTAGTTTCTCAGGTAAGTTTTTCAGAGGTCGAAGTTGAACCAGTGACACGTGGCATGTTGTACAAGTTCGCTCTCCTGTTTTATCCCATAAACAGGTCACGTTGCGACTCTTGGCATAACTCTCTCTCAGAAAATCCAATTGAGGTCAGACCTGTGGGGTTGGAAAGAAGAAAGGTCAGGCTACCCTAGACCGAACTTTCAGACCCTGTGGATTCGTAATTTCAGAGATGCACCAAAAACAATCAGGTGCATATTTCTGTCAAAACAGAATTGTTTTCTGAGCACCTTCATTCTTGGCTTACCACTGCTGCGGGAATTTAGGGCTTCGGAGAAAGTTTGAATTTTTGGAATTGGAGTCCACGACTGAATGCTCCTCATCAAAATCGAAATTTAGAGACTAAGATCGAATTTTTTGGTTGGGCAGAAGACTGGGCTTGATCAAACCCTAGTTCGGGATTTTGATCGGAAAGGTGGAAAATTAGGGCTTCTGCAAAAGTTGGAAATTTTGAAGTCTGTGACCACGACTGGAAGCTACTCAGAAAAATCAAAGTTTACAGCTTTGGATCGAACCTTTTTATTGGGCAGAAGGGTGGGCTTCACCAAACCCTAGTTCGAGATCCTGTCCAGAAGATCCAAAAGTTTCAAAGGCAATTTTGAGGGGTCAAATTTTGAAGATTTCAAAGTTGAAGTATGCTAGCTTGATCAGCTCAGCAAAGCGCATCTTTCCATCCATTCAGAGGTTTGAAATTCAAAGTTTGAATTTTTAGGGTTTCTCTCACAAACCCTAATCTAGCTCCAGATCCAGTTTCAGCAAATCAAAGTGGATTGGGTTAAAAGCAATCTTGACAGGTATGACTTGAGATACAGGTATGTGTTGAAATCTGTTCATGGTTAAGTTTATGATATGTTTGTCTTCATGTTATTGAGGTTAGTACAATTATGATTGTTTGATAATGAATGCATGTGAATGATAGAAGGCATTCATTGATTAAGGTTATGACACTTATGATTGTACTGATGCACTTATGGTGTTGTATGAGGATGATGTTGTTTGCTAACAAGATACAGGTACATCAAGAAAGACAAATCAAGTTCTATGACCATGATGACATGAAGACAAAGACTCATCCATAGTCTTTGACCACATAGAAGCTCTACTTACGAGGTATGTATGACTTTGTTCTACTATGCTTAACTTATGAGATATGCAGGTTCTGGCACAAGGTCTCTAAATCATTAAAAAGAACAAAGAAGATATTGTTTGGGTATGTTCAGACATAACCAAGCATTATAATCCAGGTATGTTTTCCTATATCAAGTTAGAATTCTACTTTGTTAGGATCTTACGTAAGTATACCTGTGTATGAAATGATCATGACCATACATACTTAAGATTATTTAGAATTATGTTTTGATAGTATTGAGATTATACTAATGAATGTATGTTTATGTATGAGATCATGAGGATGACACTAGTGCACACTTAAGCAGGCATAGTGGTCCAGGATGGATAGAAGCTCAAAGACATATAATCATGAAGGGAACATAGAGATCAAGCAGGAGGCAACCACACAACTATAAAAGATAAGTATTTAAGTTGTCATTTGAAATACTTCTTGAATCTCTGAATAGTAAATGATATTGCTCATAGTAGTTATATGCATTCCTAGAATATATCGTGCTGAGTGTAAACATTCATATAGCATTGAACAAGTATACTACTAATATGCATATGATTGGTAAGTTGGACAAACATTCCATTGTTGCTTGTCTAGAATGAAACCTCTTTGCTGACATGCTGAGAGTTGTGCACGCTCTCAATAGTATGTTCTGGTAGAGATGGAAGGCATCTAGATAGCCACTGTATGCATATAGGATATGGAAAAGTGTTGTGCCAAAGTATTGGTCAAGATAATTCATAACTATGTGAATGATATCTGTATGCATAATAGGTTATCATGTCAACATGATTTGATGATTATGAAGTATTACTAATCATGTAATTAACTTTGATTTGTAGGAAAGATCATGAAGAATGATGATGAACACCAAATGAGTGATGGATGTTCAAACAAGAAGACTTACAAATCAAACATACCATAGAAGGCTCGTGGCTAGAAGATTCTCTTAGAAAGATGAAGAGGATCATGACGAGATGTTTGCTCCAAGTGGCTAGATAAGACCATTCTCTTAATGGTGTAATTGAAGAAGAAGTGTGAATCAGGCTCTGTATGGGTACCCAGGATCGATAGTCATTTGATGAGCTTAATGATCACCATGGGTGATGTGGATCTCAACCTTTGCTACAAGGTTGAAGATGGTGTCTATATACAGATGACATTCTTCTCTTAGATGGATGCAAGAACGAACTCACCACAGAGTTCGAATGATCTTGAGACTCATATCAGTAGACCCATCTGACGAGAGATGGCACGGATATATATGCAAAAGATCACTCAATGCAAAGTGTTCATGATGTTCAGTCACAGAGGGAGAATTGATAGCTTCTTGACAAACTTGGGCTTTACCAAAAGTAAAGTTGATCCTAACCTTTACCTTAAGGTTATGGATGATGAACCTGTCATACTATTATTGTATGTGGATGATCTCTTTCTGACAGGGAATGAGAAACAGATCATGGAAAGCAAGAAGAAGATGGCTACAGAATTTGAGATGAAAGATCTCATATTGATGCATTACTTCCTAGGTCTGGAAGTATGGCAAGGCCCAGAAGGAATCTTTCTCAACCAGGGAAAGTATGCTGTGGAAATATTGGGAATCTTTTGATATGTTGGAATGTAAAGCCATGGCCATTTCCATGGATTCCAACTTGAAGCTGTTAGCTGATGACTCATCAAAGTTAGTGGATGTAACTCTGTACAAACAGATTATTGGGTCATTGATGTATCTGACGAACACTAGGTCAGATACATGCTTTGTTGTGAACACCTTGAGGCAGTATCTAGTGGAACCGAGACATGTTCACTTAATAGCTGCAAAGCATGCAATGAGGTACCTGAAGGGTACAATAGACTTTGGTTTATATTATCTTGGAGATCATGATTTCAGATTGTATGGCTACACAGATGTTGATTGGGCAGGAAGTGTATCAGACGGGAAGAGTACATCAAGATCTGCCATGATCTCGTGGTTTAGTAGGAAGCAGTTAAGTGTGGCTCTCAACACAGCTGAAGCAAAATATATATATAGCTGCTTGCTCTGCTAGTTGTGAAACGATATGGCTTCGAAAGTTGTTATCATGATTGTTTGACTTAGAGATGGACCCTACTGTGATCCTGCGTGACAACCAAAGTTGTAGCAAGATGACAGAAAATCCAGTGTTCCATGATAAGTCAAAGCACATAGAGATCCGATATTTCTATATACGGGGTGTGGTGTAGAAAGGAGCTATCAAGCTCGAGTATGTGAGCACTGACGAACAAGTTGCTGATGTATTGACCAAACCTTTGTCTCGAGTAAAGGTTGAGTATTTCCGAGACAAGCTTGGTGTAGTTCAGAAGGACCCTCCTCGAAAGGGGGAGTGATATGGTCGATGATGATATTTGGATATTGGTATCGTTGTGGATACCTGTATTGATGATGAGATTCCCTATATCGACGGTAAGGTTGATGATGTGGATACTTGTATCAATGACAAGGATACTTGTATAGATGACGAGGATACTTGTATTGATGATATGGATACTTGTATTGATGATGTGGAAACTTGTATCGATGACGAGGATACTTGTATCGATGACGAGGATACTTGTATTGATGATGTGGATACTTGTATCGATGATGAGGTTAGCTGTTTCGACGATAAGGTCGATAATGAGGTTACCGGTTCCGACAATGAGGTCGATATATGGTCCTTAGACTTTGTCTAAGTGGACGAGGAGGGTTTGTATCATTCCTGGACGCATGTCTAAAAGAGATTCGTAGACATATGTCTTTGAGAAAGTGGTCCCTAGTGGACGTGATAGGACTGCATCGTCCCTGAACGTTTAGTTCAAAATGTACATGATAGGATTGCATCGTCCCTGAACATTTAGTTCAAAATGTACATGATAGGACTGCATCATCCCTAAGCGTTTGGTTCAAAACGTACATGACAGGATTGCATCGTCCTTGGACTCATGTCCTAAAGTGATAGGGATTGATCATCCCGTAAGTGGATCAGGATTGCATCGTCCTTAGACTCATGTCCTAAAGTGATAAGGACTAATCATCCTGTAAGCTGATTCGGGATTGCATCGTCCCTAGACATGGTGAGATGTCTTAAAGTGATAAGGACTAATCATCCTGTAAGCTGATTCAGGATTGCATCGTCCCTAGACATGGTGAGGTGTCTTAAAGTGATAAGGACTAATCATCCTGTAAGCTGATTCAGGATTGCATCGTCCCTAGACATGGTGAGGTGTCTTAAAGTGATAAGGACTAATCATCTTGTAAGTTGATTCGGGATTGCATTGTCCCTAGACATGGTGAGGTGTCTTAAATTGATAAGGATTGATCATCCTGTAAGTTGATCTGGATTGCATCGTCCATAGAAATGAGAGATGTCTTAAATTGATAAGGATTGATCATCCTGTAAGTTGATCTGGATTGCATCGTCCATAGACATGAGAGATGTCTTAAATTGATAAGGATTGATCATCCTGTAAGTTGATCTGGATTGCATCGTCCATAGACATGAGAGATGTCTTAAATTGAGAGGGATTGATCATCCCGTAAGTGGATCAAGATTGTATCATCCTTGGACCTATGTCCTAAAGTGAGAGGGATTGATCATCTTGTAATAGGATCTTGTACATTGTAGAGTATGCTACTATGTTGATGCTGTTGATCGAGAGGATCCAGATGTTGATCGTGATGATCTAGATGACGATGATGTTGATCGTGATGATCTAGATGACAATGTTGTTGATCGTGATGGTCTAGATGACGATGCTACTGATCGGAATGGTCTAGATGACGATGTTGTTGATCGTGCTGGTCTAGACGACGATGCTACTAATCGGGATGGTCTAGATGACGATGCTGTTGATCGTGATGGTCTAGATGACGATGTTGTTTATCGTGATGGTCTAGATGATGATGCTTCTGATCGAGATGGTCTAGATGACGATGTTGCTGATTGTGATGGTCTAGATGACGATGATGTTGATCAGTAGATCCAGACGATGAGGCTGTTGATTGGGTGATCCAGATGATGATGATGTTGTAGCTGATCGAGTGCTACAGAAGATGAAGACTCAATACTGACAATGCTGATGTTCCAGTATTGATTATGTTTCAGTAACTGAATGAGTTACTGATGATGATGTATAAAGAAAGCTTCCAATGATTTATAGATGTATCATGTATGATGTTGATGACTCCTTGCTCTTGCAGATGTTGTTATAATATTCTTCTCGTTAAGGGGGAGTGTTGAGATATTGTAACTTTTAAGAATATTATATTTGTACTTTATTATTCGGGAGATGTTTCATTCCTACGTGGAGACCCTATTGTATATCCGGAGATGTTTATTCCTTCGTCAGAATGTGGTAACTTGGGTTATTAGACTTCCCTAGTGGGGTCGGACCAGAGTGAGTTGTAATGGGGTGTTTAACCCAATGGTTAAAGTTGGGGCCGACCTAGTTAATGTAAAAGACAAATCGGAGATGTGTATAAATAGACGAGGTGTGTTCCTCATTTAACACACACTACACTCACTTGTGAATAGCGCATAGGTGAGGGAGAGATCTGCTATGGAGGAGAAGGAGCTCATGTCTAGGGTTTACATATTTGTATTTGTTGGTCATCTATATTGAAGAGGCTTTGCTGGGTTTTCTACCCCATGAGGGTTTCCCAGGATAAATCTGTCTCTTGTGTTTATGCTATGCTTGTTGTTCTTTCAGTGATCATGTATATGCTATTGTTGTGAAATGGGATGTAATTCTGATATTTTTTGTCTTATAATATTGAATCTTAACATATACAAACACAGCAAGATAGCCTAGCCTATCACCTGGCTGCTACCTTCTCTACTGCCCTTTTGCTTCGTTCCTCAGCCCCTTCCCTCACACTTGGATGGAAGTCCTTCTCCACCCACTCAATGAGATCTCACTCACTCATTCCGTGTGACTGTTATGTCTCCTCCTCTCCTTAGGCTTCCTTTTATAGCATCCCAATGACAAATACCTTCGCCCAATACCATGGACTATCAAATACCACAGGCCCCAAGTCACTTTTTAGTCATTAGCCAACATTAAGTTAATAATATGCTTTTCCTAAATTAGACTTAGGAAAAAGATACAAAAGGTCTCTTGATCCTCAAGCAAGCTCCTAGAGAGGTCTAAATGACTCATGCATGCCCAACACATGGCCTATACAGAAGTACACATGACAGTGACAAGTTGTGGAAGCTTGGGCACAGGAGGATGGGACAATTGCATTACAGGGTGTTATCAATTCTGAGGGATATTGTCACTAGTCTTCCAAATTTCAGTGTTGAGCAGCAGGGAGTATACAAAGGGTCTGCACTTGGCAAGAATGTCAAGACTTTTTTTCCAAGCAATGAGAGTAGGTCTAAGGGGATCTTGGATCTTATTCATTCAGATGTATGTGGGTCAATGTCCATAGTATACGTGCAGGGAGCATCGTACTATGTGACGTTCATTGATGACTTTTCCAGGAAAACCGGTATCTTCTTTATGAAGACCAAGGGAGGAGGTCATTACTCGGTTCCGAGAGTTCAAGTCTCAGGTGGAGAACTTGACAGGTAAGAAGATTAAGGTCTTAAGGTCAGAAAATGGGGGAGAGTACACCTCCAATGACTTCAAGGATTTCAACAAGGAGGTAGGGATCAAGAGGGAGAAGACAGTCTCATACAACCCATAGCAGAATGGGGTTGTGGAGAAAAAGAACTGGTCCATCATCAATACTGCAAATGCTATAATCCATGATCAGGGACTACCCATGCTTCTTTAGGTAGAGGCATGTAACACAGCAGTTTATTTGCACAACAAGAGTCTTCACAAGGTATTGGAGGACAAGACTCTTGAGGAGGCATTCGCAGGAGTGAAACCAAAGATCGATCATCTCAGGATATTTGGTTGTCTAATCGACATCCATGTGCCTAAGGAGAAGAGGACAAAGCTTAATCCTTCAAGAGAGAAGGGTGTGTTTGTGGGGTACAGTAAGACCTCAAAAGCTTATAGGATCTTCATGCCAACACAATGAAAGACAATTGTGAGTTGAGATGCTAAGTTCGAGGAGAACTTGCCATCGAGGAAGTCTCATGAGTTACCGGCAGTAATAGAGGATGAGGAGTAGGAGGTTCCGAAGGGAGAACAAAGTTCACAGACTTTCAGTTCAGGGAGTCGGACTTCATGTGAGGAGGAGCTAGTTCCATCTAGTTCTATCAGGAGACCCAGATGGTTTGAGAAGACAATGAGAGATGCTCCAGAGCATGTTGAGGCTCCGAGGAGATCATTCAGGGAGAGTAGGCCTCTGAGAAATTTTTTGAACTATATGGTATTGATGAGAAGCATCATTGATTCTAAGCCTTCTAGTAATGAGAAAGCAATCGACCAACAGGTTTGGAGGGATGCCATCGTGGAGGAGTACAACTCCATCATGAAGACCGAAGGGGAAGCCTATGGTGAATTATGAGTGGCTCTTCAAGATAAAGTATGTTGTAGATGGCAGCATTGAGAAGTTGAAGGTGAGGTTTGTGGTCAGAGCGTTATCACAAAGAGAGGGAGTGGACTACAAGGAAACATTCACTCCAATGACCAGATATGCTTCCATTCGGGTTGTGATATCTATTGCCTCCGTCATGGGGTGAAGGATTCACCAGATGGACGTGAAGACAACCTTCCTCAAAAGGATCATTGAGGAGGAAGTATACAAAGAGAAACCTCGGGGCTTCGAGGTACATGGGAGAGAGTCTCATGTGTGTTGGCTTAAGAAAGCCTTATACAGACTCAAGCAGGCACCCAGGGCGTGGTATGCTAGGATTAACAGATACCTGCAAAGCATGGGCTTCACCAAGAGTGAAGTGGATCTAAGGCACTCATCTTGGTGTTGTACATAGACAATTTATTTCTCACAAGTGCAAAGGAGCTTAGAGTGGGGTGCAAGGCAGATTTGGCAACAGAGTTCGAGATGAAGGATATCAGCTTGATGCATTACTTCTTGGGGTTATAGATATGGTAGAGATCGGGAATTCAGGTGAGATCTTCCTTGCTTAGGGGAAGTAAACAATGGAGATCCTGAAGAGATTCAGGATGGAGGATTGTAGACCAATGGCTACACCTATGGAATCCAACCCGAAGAAGATTGATTCTTCGGATTCAGAGTTGGTGGATCCCAGAGTATACAAGTAGCTAATGGGATAGTTGATGTATTTGGTCAACACCAAGTCAGATATATGTTTTGTTGTGAACACCTTGAGTCAATTCATGGTGGAGCTGAGGCAGGTGCATTGGATAACAATGGAGTATGGGTTGAGGCATCTTGGAGGTGATAGAGTGAGGTTGCAGGGTTATTTTCAGACTCAAATTGGGTGGGGAGTGTATTAGATTGAAAGAGCACCTAAGGGTGTTGCTTCAGCTTGGGCTCAGCAATGATTTCCTGGTTTAGTAGGAAGCAAACTTTCGTGGCGCTCAGTTCATCAGAGGCAGAGCACATGGTAGCGAGTATGACAAGTTGTGAAGCTCTTTGGCTTCACAAATTGCTTACAAAATTATTTGGTTAGGAGTTGGAGCCTACAGTGACTCACTGCGATGATCAGATTTATATCAAACTCTATGAGAATCTAGTGTTTATGACAGGTCCAAGCATATTAAGATCAAATATCACTTCATCCGAGACAGGGTCCAGAAGGGATCATTCAAGCTCCGGTATATTTCCACATATGTGCAAGTTGCAAACATTCTCACCAAGCACTTGGTGAAAGGGAAGTTTGTCTTCTTCAAAGATAAGGTAGGAATGGTTGAGAAAACCTTCTTCGCTAAAAGGGAGTGTTGATGTTTGTAGCTCGAACAAGTATTTCCATGAGTTAGTGTCTTATGGAAATCGTCATTAACACCTCTCAAGAACCTAGGAAATTCACTTTATTAAAGTATGTTTTTTAGATTAATTGGGGTTAATTTGGAGAAATGCCTAAGTATTTGGAATTAGTAATTTAAGTTAATTAAATGAATCCCAACCATTGATCTCAAGTGAGTGAGATCTAATCTCAACCATTGGAGTTAGGCTTTTGGTTCCTCCCAATAGTATAAAAGCAACTTGTTGCCGCCTAATACGCACCTGGGGGGGATGCGGCAGGAAACCTTCAAGCCGCTCGATGTGTCCTTAGAGACACGTGAGAGTCAAGTGTTGTCACTTGATTACTCGACTCCTCCGTCTAGGTTTACTCCTAGCAAAGCCAAGGGGGTTGGTCCCTATGAAAATTAAACTAAGGCTTTTAATTTAAAACAAAAGTAAAAGTCTACTCTAGTAGTTATGATGAAATAACTTAAAAACAAACCATAAATCACTGCAATATGAAATTAAAACCCATAGCTTTTTAAGATACAACACAATTCATGACATTGGTAAAAATTAACTTAAACATAGAAATATTAGGGATCATTGCCGATGAAAATGGAGTGCTTGCGAGGGTTGCTTCTGTGGTCTCAATGAAAGTATTGCAGTGTCTTAGTTGGTAAATTTTAAGATTATTAAATGAGTGGATTAAGGAATGGGTTAATTCTTGGTTTGACACAACCATATCTATCTCTTTGGACCGAGTGCTTTAGCGGCTTAACCGAGTGTCCAACCAGGCGAGGATGAACCTTCTTAAAGTAGCCTGCTTACTTTATGGTATACACCCATGCAACCTCCTAAATCCTCCAAGAAAGATGAGATTGGATTGTCCTATTAAACTAAGTACCTTGCACCTGTTTCTGATTGGTCCAGATGTTCCGACTAAGCTACAGCGACCAAGAGCATACGTTGGGTTTGGGGTGTTGTTCGTTTTATTAGAATATGTGAGTGGATGATTAACTAAGCTACAACCCAAGAATATATTTTCCTTGCACCACAAAGTGATGGAGTACTTCGGTAGAGCAAGGGGTTAATTTTAGTATCAGATTTTAAGAACAGTTGTATGATTGAACAAAACACGTAAGCATATAAAAAAATGATAGATGAGTCCTCGAAGGAGGTTGTGTGCTTGAGTGAATTGTTTAATTACTACTACTCAAATAAAACTAATCTAAAACAGAAAAAGTTACGGAAAAGTAAAAAAAGGGAAAAAGTGTGAATCCCCCCTGGGGGGATTGGGGTCAAGTGCTGGAATTGCCTGCTGTGCTCTTTTTATTCTTTCGATTGCAATCAAGAAATTCAGAGAACTACTGCTTGCCCTTTATCATTAGGGAACAAAATAGTTTACAATAAAATATGGAAAGCAAATGTGCTTGAAGGGGGTTCTCCAAATGGTTCTGGGAGCTTCCAAATGTCTTTCTTGTGATTTTTTTAGCTCCAACCTGCTAAGAACATAAAACAGACCAGCGAGCTAAAGTTGATTAGAAATGACAATTAGAACACTTTAAAAGTGTTCTGACAATGCTACAAAATGCAAAAAATGAAATCTAGCTAAACTAGTAATGAAAAAGCGAATCAAATGAACCAAGAACACGAACTAGAAAGTTCGTTTCTTGGGATCTTGGCTTGCTCTTTTGAGGCAGCCAATAGCAAGCTCTTAAATTATCCAAATACACACTTCGACCATAAACAAATCTATCCTACAAGAACCTTAGATTTTGTGATGAAGAACAAGTTTGAAAGTAAGACTTGTGTAATTAGATCTAGATTTAATTGTTTATGCTTTGAAAAAACTATGATCTAACATAATAACTTATATCTACTTCAAATTTGCTTGATATAATGTAAATATGAGCATAAGTGGCCAGTAACCAAAGATAGCAGAAGAAGTTTGGATCAGAAGAAGTTTGAACCCATGGGGGTTGAGCGTTGAAGATGGGCAATTGAGTCTCTTTCCTGGTGCACCGGTGGAATCGAGTGTCTTGATCAGATCTACTGGATGTAGTATAGAGCTAACATGCTCACCACATCCTCCAGCATAAGCAACCTGCAGAATCACAACAAAACTAGCAAAGAGGATTAAAAGCATATGTGAAAATGAACAGCAGAAAACTTGAGAAATAAAAGATTCAAACAAGAAATCATACTACTTCTAGCATTCTAATATCATCAACAAAAGTAAGCAACCTATAAAGCATTACTCACTATTCCTTATGAAAGATAACTTGCCTTTAAAAGGACAAATGGATCCCAACAATTGCAAGCATGAAATGGAAAAGATACAGGTTACCTCATGTTATCAAAGCACACCAAATCCAACCAAGGACAACAACAGGGTACGCCTCCAAAGCCTTCTTATTAACTCAATAAAAAAAATTACAATACGATGCGAGCAGCGGTTTCACCTTCTGATCCTAACAATGGGCCTCAGCTCCTCAATTTATAGAATAAGGCAAGCCATCTAGGGCGCAAAACCCTAAGGAGGGTGAGCTCCTTGATTGTAGAGCAAGTTAGCTCACATCCAATGGAGATGCGCCTCCTCATCAGAGAAAATCAACTTGAAAGCAAAAGATACCGAGTTTTTGGACAGCTGCGTGAAGAGGAGAAGGACGAATTGATGTTTCCCAGCTACGCTGGATGGTGGGTGATGAGCTGCGATTGGATGTTTTCACATGAAGCTTATTTGTGTGGGTGGTGCCACCTCACAAGAGGTAGGTACCCACCCCTTCAAACTTATCACAATCAAATCCATGAGGATGACACCCACGTGAAGGTTTAAACCGTAGCATGGAAAAAAGAAAATGCTCAACCTTTAATTCGACCTTAGACATAAGCTTTGTCCTTTGGAAAATAATTGCCCATCCAAAATTAACTTATGCCATGTCATTTTGGCATGTGGGTGAAATTTGGCCCACGTGAAGATAAGGTAGAGCGCATCCTTTGGAAATAATACAAATGCTCAAACTTTAATTCGGCCACCAAATGACTTTGAGATATTATGCTTGTCTCTTTAACATAGTTGCATACCTTAAGTGAATTAATGCCATGTCATTTAGCATGTGCTTAATTCCTTTTTTTTAATTGTGACCATGGTGCAATTTGTTGCATTTTTAGTATTAAAATGCTTTTTTGTAGCTCTGATAGGAAAAACTGCTCCACAGGGCAATTTGGTCACTCGAAACATAGAAAAACAGGATAGTAGGGTAAAGAGGATGCTCTAAGCGTGAAAACGATCGTCCCTGCACCAAAATCCGACTCCGGATCACACTTTTATCACCATTTGAATTTTTTCATTTAAACCATTAAAAATGGCTTAAAAATGAGAGAAATTATTTTTCTCGGAATTGACAAAAACTTCTAGGGGACCTAGTACATGACCAAACGATAAAATTTTAGCGTCTAGCATGTTTATAAACGTTACACAATGGACTCTAATAACCCCCTAAGGCCTAACCACCACTTTGGGCATTCCAGCTTTGGAGGTGTAGGAGAAAAACTCATCGATTATACTCGGCTAAAGGCAAAAAATAATTGACAAGGGAAAAAAATCCTTGGAACACCTTCTTTGGTTGTCATGTCCTAGGGAACCGAGTCACACAAAGGCCACCATGCTAGAACAATTTATTACAAACCCCGTGGGGCATGATCATGCACTACAAAAATTAAAAAAGGGGCCCTGAACAAGCCAAACTTGGAACTTCTGAACTCTGAAAGAGCACAAGTAATTGTGCAATACTGGCGGCTCACTGAAGTCCAACTAAAGTGACACTTTAGGTGGTAACACAACCATGGTGAGAGGAGAAGACAACAACAGCAACAAGAGAAAAACTCAAACATTGAGTTGGAGAGGACTTTTTACTTTCCAGATTTGGCAAGGAGAGTAGGGAAACATCAATCAAGAATCTTCCAAGGGGACCGTACCAAGCAACCATAGGTCCAAGTAATCATCGTTTGTATAGTTCGTATGGAAGTCGTACTGAGGATCATATGAACAGAGAAGCAGGATATCAATTTGCGGGATGCGACTGCGCAGACAAAGCAGCGAGACTAGTTCGTAGGGTGTGTCTCTACGAGCAGACTTGTAGTTGCAAATGTGGCTATATAGTTCGTATAGGCCGTACAACGTCATGCAGGTCGTATGACACAATAGTGAGCAGTAGGGTTTGTTGCGTAGATTTGTAATTTGGAAGAAGGACATTTTGCTAGGTTTGATTATTGTATTTTCTCGGGCCATTTTCCTAGTAAGGGAACCCTTGTAAGCTTGCAATATATTAAATGCAAAGCTGATTTGAAGGGCAGAAATTTTGTGTGTTATCCTCTTGCATAGATCTGTTTTCATTGAAATCGCTTCCGCTATTTAGATTTTCGCTAAAATACTCTGTTATCAACTGATTTGTACAATAGTTGAAACCTTATTGAGCCGCCAGTGTTGGAACACATCAGTGTTCACTTCCAGAGTATCTGGGTTTCATTATATTTGGGTCTAGCCAGTTTTAGCTAGCCAGTTTTGTTTTTGAGTCGACATGACCATGGCCCCATGGGGGTTTGTATCAAAGTGTGCTAGTAAGGTCTGAGTGGCTCGGTTCCCCATGACTGGATTAAATAACTAAGGTATTCCAGGGAGTTTTTTCACCGTCAGATTATACTTTGCTTCAGGCGAAATATAATCTCTTGGTTTTTCTCCCGCTTCCTCCAAAGCCGGAATGCCCGATTTTGGAAATTTGGCCATGGGGGGTTATTAGGGTCCAACTGTAATGTACAAACCTACTAGACACTATTAGAATAGGTTTTGGTCATGTCCTAAGTCTCTAGGAACCCCAGAAAAAATTTCGAAAAAATTTTACCGGACGCGTCGAAATTGGGGTTTTTAATTATTTTTTAAATTTTAATTAAATTTCTCTATAGTTTAAATGGAGAAATTTGAGTCTGTAATATGTCAGTCATCCAGGGTCCGTTTTTAATGTTTGATGGCTCGTTTCATAAGCCAAAAATCACACATGACCCATGGAGCAGCTAAACCCAACTTTCGGATGTCAATTCAGCCTCATAATTAATATTTTCTCTGAAAAGTCATTTACAGAGAAATTATTAATTAAAATAATAAAATTGAATATTTTGGAGATAATCCAAATCTCTCCAAAATTAATCAATTTGATTAAAATAAAAGGCTAAATGACATGGCAATGAGCATTTAGGAAGATTCCAATCAACTCCAAGCACTCCCAGTCAACCATCCAGTCACCAGCAAAAGATCTTCTTGAGCCAATTCGCCCTCCTTATGCAAAAAAACGATTTAGTGACATGGCATTTGATTATTGGGTTGGTTGATATGCATTTATGATAAGGTGGGCGCCCTCATGACTCACCACACCTACCAAGCTTGGCTCCCTTCATTGATTCGAGTCTACACCTACCATCTCACATGTGTCTCCACCTAAACTAACTCGCATATCTACAAGTGCTCACGTCAATCCTCTTAAACCCTCATGTCAATCTCCTTTGAACTCGAGTTTAAACCTTATTGGAGTGTGGTGAGTGGTTGTGATACATCCTATGCTCCACCCATGCGAATTAGCACCTACTACATGCCACTTGCCATCCCCATGTTAACTCGCCCCTCCACATGTATCCATCACATCCAACTCGCATATCTCCACATGGATCACGCCTCCTCTACCTTAGCTCGCCTTTACTTGTTGTAGGATGTTTATTGGATAATGCTTTCAATCTCAACCTACCTCAAAGTCGAGTTTGCCACATGCCCACTCCTACCAACCTCAAAGCTCGACTTTGGCTTTTGTCTACCTCTCCAAGCTTATGATTGATTGGATTTCGACCTACTTGCTCATTACTAATTCGACCTAGGGTTAGCTAGTTGTTTGTTGCTATAAAGAGAGGCCCATTTGGGTTATTATCTCATGGAGAATTTGGTGCAAACTTACTCTGCCAAAATTGTATATGTGTTATAGCTTTTGCTATTTGGAATAAAGTGGCTTTGGAGGTCCATATGGTGTGTTGATCTTGTTCATGGGAATTGCTTCAATATAATCAAGGTGATATTGCTCTATTGTTTTTGCTTACATGTTCCATGTGTTGATCAAATTATTAAAGCTTAGAAGACTTTTTTAAGTCCATAGGATGGGCATTTGAGTTCAATTTGTTCATTGATGTTGGGTTGTTTGTGATTGGGAAGTAGTGGATTGTAGTCGAAAATACTAACACTCTTCTTGTCCCTTTCAACTTTGCATACTACATTTGATCAATCTTGTTTGTAAGTGATACGTTTTGCAGATCTCAAAAGTTATGGAGAGGAGTTGGAACTAAGTTGTCTCCTGCATCTCTTCAAAGAATAATTTTTTCCATTGACATTCATACATTGCAAGATCTCCTAAAGTCGATCTCACAACACCAAGATGGTGGCATAAAGGGTTTGATTCAAAGATCCATCTTTTATATTTAAAATATTGGTTACTTGTCACTATAGGCTTTCACTTCTTCAAGCCTTCTCATTTGCTCTTTGAATTTTTTTTTACTTGCATGCTAAGCCCTTTCTAGCCTTTCTAGTTTTGATCCAAGTTAGTCACTTATCCTCTTCAAGCCATAGATTAGCAAGCCATAAGGTTGAAGCTTGTTCAACCTTGGAGAATAACTTGGGATTTGTTCCCTTGTGCTCTCTTCAACACTTGTTGTCGGCGTATCACCGGTTAACCGGAGGATTTCCAAGACAGTGTTTTCACCCTCTCAAGTGTTCCACTTGTAGTCCTTTGTCCTTGTCTTGCTATTTCATCCTCCTTCGCCCTAGATCTACTCCTCCATTTCGTTTTTGCCTCCTTCTCCACTCGCCCTTCTCTCCTTATGCTTTCGTTTTGCTCTCTTTAGGCTCCTCTCGTCCACCTTTTGCCCTCCCTCTTTGCATTCGTCTTACCCTACTTTGAGTCCTCTTTGCCTCTCGTTTTGTCCCTCCATCTTTTGCCCTTAGGCTAGCTCCTTCACCCCTTCTCGTCCATCCTCTATAGTGCCCTAAAAACATTACAAAACAATAACAAAAAAAAAAATCAAGTGATTAGATGTTAGCTAGGTGTTAGTATTTCATTGGTAGATCTTACTTTGTAGCATTTACTTTTGTTAGAATCTAGTTAATTTGTTTAAATAGCTAATTGGCATTTCAAAAGTTAAATATTCATATCTCATGACATGCTAGATTAGCTACTAGTTTTGTTTGAACTTTGATAGTTAGTTGTATCGTTTAAGGTAATTATCATAGATCTTTTTCCTAGTTACTATCTAGTCTCAAAACTTGTCAACATGCAAAACCATTGAACTCCATATTTTGTTGATTTGTTGGCTGCCATATAAACATTGGTGGACTGTCATAAAGCTTGTGGGCTGCCATCTAGCACTTTGGTGGACTATTATGAAACATTGTTGACTGCCTCTTCAAACATTTAGGACTGTCATAAAGTGTGTGGCTGCCATCTACCTTGAAGTGGACTGTTAAAACTTTAATTGACTGTCCCAAAGTTTGTTGTTATTTGACGTTCTCTACACATTTAATTGACTGTCATAAAGTGTGTTTCTATTGGCTGCCAACTAAGATATCTACACATGTGACTGCCCTAAAACTTGGTGACTGCCATATTAAACATTGTTTGACTATCCTTAAACTTCACACGTGTGGCTGCCACTTTATGTTGGTCAATCCAACATTTGCAATTAGTTTAAATTTCAAAATAATTTCATATTGCGTCTCAAAAGAAATTTTTGTTTTATCATTTGCTTGGATGTAATTTGTGGATCTAGGACTATAGCTAGTATCAACTTGGTTATTTGATTTTTTAATTCTAATGGGTATTGGAGCGATTAGTTTGTTATAGACTTTTTCAGGGAGTAGAAGTCAAGAAGCTTCAAATCGAGAAGCCATCAAGAAAACAAGAGGACAAAAAACAAAGCTAGATCATTCTTATCCTTTTGTAATAGATTTTAGTTCATTTTTTCAAATTTTACAAGTTATTTATTTCGAAAAAAAGTCTCATCAAGGGTTTCATTCCCAAGGGCAATTGTATCTCCATAATAAAATTTGCAAGTGGGGTTTTTAAGCCCCCACATCCACTTCCCCATTTGGGGAAGCCTTGTGGTCTCGTCTCATTGAGTGGTTTGGTTTTTAGCTTTAGATCCGTTATATACAAATTTTATTTCAATAAGTTATCTTCCATATTTACTTACCCCCATGCTCTCTCGAGTAGGGTCTTTGACCTGAAAGAGACTCTTGGGTAGTTTAGTATTGTTTTTTTTTTGCATTTATTATTATCTTGCCTCTCTTCCAAAGCCTTCGACCGGAAGTTGTATCCTTGAGATTTGTCTCAAGGGCAAGACCACATAATTTGTGGTTACTCTTCCTTCCCCGTCGGTTTCCTTGGCAGAGCTTTCAGCTAGCTGGAGGTTCTCAAGTGCAGGCGGTTCTAGTGGTTGATCTTGTTCGGAGATCAATCCCACCTAGTAGATTAAATCTTGTGTGGTAGAATACTAGTTTGAGTTTAGTTTCGTTTTATCTCGCATATAGTATTGTTAAGCATCATTTCATATCTGTCAAATCTATTACGTGGTTTCAATCTTCTGAAGTTGATTTATTGCTTTTACAACACAACTACTATCTGCTTCTTTAAAATAAACCAAAGTCTCTTGAACTTGGCCAAATCCAAGTCAAGGGCACCCTCTATCGGAGGGCATTTTAGTTTTGCATTCTCCCTGCATTAGGCATTTTTAACATTAGCAAGTCTCTTGAACTGTGGTCATAAGATCAAGTCAAGAGCGCTCTCTATTGGAGAGTTGAACAAGGTTTTCTAATAATAAAATTTTCCACTCATACACCCCTTAATTAATTTATCTTGGTTTTTGTCCTACACCCGTATGCTCTGCCAACCGGAAACGGTTGGACTAGTACTTAGAAAGGTGGAAGACCTGTTAATTTACAAGTGAAAATCTAATTAAAATTTTTTACCCAAAACCTCAACCAAGACAAATTACTGTTCTTCCCACTAGAGGTGGTGCCGGAAATCCACTGGTCAGACTCGGGGGCGGTTCAAACATTGGACACCTATCCTCTTGAATCTGGGTGCTTCCGACCAATCACCTAGGGTTGACAGTAGTTTTTTTGGATAGTGTTCCACTATTCTTTTGATACCTTGTTCTTAGCCCTAATAATCAAAACAATTAAAACTTTAAATTTACCAAGATAAGCTGCACAACGTTCTCACAAATTGTCTATTTCAAACACTTGTATCAAGTTTTACAATCACTTTTATTTTGACTCCATAAGGCACTGGTCCTTCATCATATATTTTTGTATGCTTAAATATCAACATTGGAGTATTTGATTATATTTACGTGAAAAGTGATTTGTTTATTACTCAAGTGTATCTTTCATTTTGTATTTGCAACGTGGATTGCGCTATCTTGCTTTACATTGTCTCTCATTTAAAAACTCCTAAAAAACACCCATCCGCATCACAATACCCAAAAAACACTATAAATACAAGAGCCTTAGTGAAACTCTCTTTTAGGGACTACCCCCCTTGGCTTCGTTAGGAGTTTGCCTAAACAGAGGAGCTGGGATTCAGGTGACAGTACCTGGCTCATTGCTTGCCCCCAAGGCCACACCTCTCTCACTTGTAGTGAAGAGACAGCTTTCGAAATATTTCCGCTGCTGGTGTGCATATTGGCGGACAACATACTCCAATAGTATAATTTATTCAGTGAGCTGTAAAGCAATTTTCAGCAAGAAAAATCACTAGGAAATATTTTATCTAGATGGTGTTATCACCTATTTTGTACAAATAGTTGAAACCTTATTGAGCCGCCAGTGTTGGAACACATCAGTGTTCACTTCCAGAGTATTTGGGTTTCAGATTGCAACAGTTAGCCAATTTTGGCTAGCCGGTTTTTGTTTTTAGTCGATATGACCATGGCCCCATGGGGTTTGTAATAAAGTGTGCTAGTAGGATTCTGAGTGTCTCGGTTCCCCATGACTTGATTAAGCAACTAAGGTATTCCAGGGAGTTTTTTCCCTTGTCAATTATACTTTGCCTATAGCTGAGCTATAATCGATGAGGTTTTCTCCCGCTTCCTCCAAAGCTGAAATGCCCGATTTTGAAAATTTTAGCCATGGGGGGTTATTAGAGTCCAACTAATGCGTATAAGCCTACTAGACACTATTAGAATAGGTTTTGGTCATGTCCTAAGTCTCTAGGACCCTCGGAAAAATTTTCGAAAAAATTTTACCGGGTCATCTGGTTTTGGGTTTTTTACTTATTTTTTAAAATTTTAATAAATTTCTCTATAGTTTAAATGGAGAAATTTCAATTTGTAATATGTCAGTCATCCGAGATCCGAATTCAATGATTGAAGGCTTGAACCTTAAGCCAAAAATCATTCAAGATCCCCGGACCAGCTAACCCTAAGTTTCAGACAATTATTTGGCCTCGTAATTAATATTTTCTCATAAAAATCAAAAAATGAGAAATATTAATTAAAATATTCAAAAAATAATAAATTGGAGATAATTTAAATCTCTCCAAAAAAGGCCAAATTGAATAAAGTAAAAGTCAAAATGACATGGCAAAAAGCATTTAAGATGATTGCAATCAACTCCAGGTCAGTTCAGTCAGCAATCGGAGCACTGGGAGTGATTTTTAGTCAAGATTTTCGCCCTCCTCAAGCATGCTTACGTTTTTGTGATTTGGCATTTGTTTATTGGTTGGGTGGAGTTCACAAGGCTTGGGGGTGGGCACCTTGCCTAGGTGGAGGCCACCTCACCCCCCTCCTACCTTCCAACACCCAGTTAGCTCATAAATCAAGCTTATGTGCTCTCTTTCCATTGGAAAACTCGAATTACTTGGCTCTGTCTATGCCAATTCGTTTTAGGGTTTTGATGATTAGTTTTTGTATAAGAGGAGGGCATTGCCTCCTCATTCTTCATGGGATTTTTTGCAAAGAAACTCTGAGGAATTGTAATTCGATTTAAGATCAATAAAATTGTGACTTTGGAAGTCAATTCGTGGGGGCTCTTGGTGGCCATGCTTCATCACTATCTTGAGGTGACATTGTGTGAATCATTATATGCTTAGGAATATTTAGATTTGATTTATATGTTTAAAGGGCTAACAATCTAGCACATGCATATATGTCTTTTGTTTTCGCTTGAGCTTATGTGGTTTGCAGGTATCTCCCAAACGTTTTGTGAGTTTTTGCAGGTTCTCCTTCACTCCACTTGTGGCCATAGGATTCTCACTTTTATGAGCATAAGCAAATAGGAGTCTCTTGCTTCACCATCAACCATTTAAAACACTCTTGGTTACTTGTCCTCAAGCTTATCTCTTCAAGCCCATCTCCATTAGATTAGCTCCATCCACCCATTTGTTTTTGTTCTCTTCTCCTCCATCCATCCATTCGTTTTGCCTCATTTCTCCTCCATTCATCCCTCCTCCCCTTGCCATTTCTCCTCCTCTCTTCCCTTTCGTCCCCCATCATCTTTCCTCCCTCCATTCCATTCATTTTGCCCATTTTTTCATTGCCATTGGTTTTCCCCTTTTACCATTCTACAAAGAAGCAAAAACATCAAAAAGAAGTTTGAGTATTAGTATTAGTTTAATTTTATCTTTAGTAGTTCAAGATCTCATATTGTAGATCTCATTTAGGGCTTGCATTTAACCCATCTTCTATATTTTTGCAATCTCATTCAAAAGACATAAAAATTGCATACAAAATATTTCAATTTTTTTTGTAGTGTACATCTCTTTCCTACAAATTTTAGAAATAGTTTGCTTGCTGGTCCGTTTTGTTATTTTCATAAAATAAAAATAAAATCTCATGCTTTTTACAATATAGATCTCATTTTTCAAGTTTAGACTTAGTTAGTTTCAAATTTGCATTTGTTTTATTTTGCTAATGTCTAATGGGTATATTGTTTGAGTATATTGGAGTACATGTAGGTATTTGAAGAAGAAGAGAGTTAAGAGGATCCAAATTAGAAGAGGAAGAGTAAGAGAGGAGCAAGAAGTCAAAAGCAAGGAGAAGTTGAACCTAAAGCACTTTTGAAACCAAGACAAAAAACCATCAATCTCCTTTGTAAAAGCTATTTGTTAAAGCTTATTTTAATTATTGTTGTAAGTTCATTTCTTATCAAAAGACCTTTCAAGGGCTTAAATCCCAAAGGCATTTGTAATAACTTAAATAAAAGTTAAGTGGAGGAGTCCTCCATTTTTTGGTTTTCTTCCCCATTTGGGGAAGAGCGTTGTGGTTGTTTAACTTAGATCTCTTATTTCATGCTTTAGAGTAGCTTAATATTTCATTTTTGTACTCTCTTCCAAGTCTTGACCAGAGCAGGCTAACTTTGGGATTGTATCCCAAAGGCCACATAGTTTTGTGGTAGCTTCTCGTTCCCCCGTTAGCCTCCTTGCCAAAGTTTCAACTAGCTGGAAAGTCTCAAGGAATAGCGGTTCTTAGAGATCGACCTTGTTCGGAGGAAGATCCCACCTTAGATTAAACATTGTTTGGTAGAATACTAAGTCTTGCTTTCAGTTATTTTTAAATATCTTAAGCATCTTGTTATCATTTCTTTAGTTTCAGTAAATTTAAGTTTCATTTTGGTTCTTGAGTACACAACCACTTCTATCTTATAAAAAGAACCAAAGCCTCTTGAACTTGGCCAAATCCAAGTCAAGAGCACTCTCTATCGGAGAGCATCTTAGCTTGCATTTTTCCCCCTACATTAGGCATATTAGATTAGAAAAGTCTCTTGAACTTTGGTCTTGAGACTAAGTCAAGAGCGCTCTCTATCGGAGAGTTGAATTGTGCTCTTTAATAATAAAATACTTCAACTCACACCCCCTCTTTAATTAATTTACTTTGGTCGATTATCCAACACCCGTATGCTCTGCCAACCTGAAAGGGTTGGGCTAGTACTCAGAAAAGTGTTGGATTTGCTAATCTTACAAGCGATAATTTAAGTAAAACTTTATCTCAATCCAAACCGGCGTTAAATACTGAGGTTGCTTCCTGAAACAGGTGGTGCCGAGAATCCACTGGTCAGACTCGAGGGCGGTTAAAACATTGGACACCTATCCTCTTGAATCTGGGTGCTCTCGACCTATCATCTAAGAGGTTGCCAGTATTTTTCCCGTTTGGTTTAACTCTTTTGATATCCTTGTTTCTTAGCCTAATAAACAAGACCACTAAAACATTCAATAAACCAAGATTAATTCGCAGGACGATCTCACGAACATCATCACTTTGAACTCTTGTATCAAGCAACCCAAGCACTTAAGACTATCTTTGACTCCATAAGGCACTGGTCCTTGTCATCTTTGTTTTTTATCTATTTTGGAGCATTTACATTTTCGTGGTTGTCTTGCTTTAATTTTTTAAAGTGGCTGTTCCTTCAATCATACTGTGTAATTGCAACGTGGATTGCTTTATCTCGTGTTTATTTCATATCTCATTCTAAAAAACTCCTAACCAACACTCATCCGCATCACCCCATACAAAAAACACTTAAAACATCGAGCCATAGTTAAACTTTTTGTAGGGACTACCTCCCTTGGCTTCGTTAGGAGTTAGCCTAAACAGAGGAGCTGGGATTCAAGTGACAGTACCTGGCTCATTGCTTGCCCCCAAGGCCACACCTCTCCCCACTTCCAGTGAGGGAGACAGCTTTCGAAAGATTTCTGTTGCCGATGTGCAGTTTGGCGGACAACAGATGGGAATAAGTAAACAAAGATTTGGTAAACTATAGCCTTTCTCAAAATTCAGAATTTGATTATTTATTCAAGGATGACTTTGAGAGGGATAATCTAGAAGAAAAACCCTTGGAGGGTGAGAAATTTGTAAATCTATTTGCCTCTCCATTTGATGAAGATAAGGAAAGGAAACGATATGAAGTGATGGACATTACTTTTCAGATTTTTTATCATGGTAAGGTTATGGATTGTTTGAAAATTTATGGAAATCCTATTTGTGATACTTATAGTAATGTTTCTAAGGAAGATGATGCAGATTTTGAGGCCATTGGACAGTCTAACATAGAGGAGGTAAAATTCAGAAAATTTGCATGATATTTTCCAGCCATATGTTCCTATTATGATGCAGATTATGGGCAGCTCGGTGAAGATATTTATGTACATTTGTTTCAACCATGTACTCTCATTCCTAGGGCATATTTGTTGCGGAGTTTTACTCGTGATTTTTATCACGTGGGGGTTGCATCTTGATGGAAATTTGGATGGCCTATTAGAGATGTGACGGTGCCTTGCGTTCTTGATGGTGTTGCCCGCCGATGTGCACACAGCAGCAGAAATCTCTCGAAGCTGCTTTGGGAATGTGTGGCCTTGGGGGCAAGCAAAGAGTCAGGTATTGTCACCTGATCCCGACTCCTCCGTTTAGGCTTAACTCCTAAAGAAGCCAAGGGGGGTAGACCTGTTATCACACAACTTGTAGTTGCCCCTAGAGGTATCCCATCCGGGACGGTAGAGGAGTTAGGCAACTAAAGAGGTGACCTAAGAGATGCCACGGTTCCCAATGCAGGTGGGAGTCACGTCAACCGAGGCACTCTTCGCTTTAGGTCAAGGTGTAACTAGACCAAGGGGGAGACCCTATACCCCAATCACAGTTGATTGGACCCAAGCAAAGGTTTCAAAGGGTGAATGAATGATGAGTTACGGAAACCAATGCAAGGCTAAGTGGACCTAATGTTTAAGGTATGGTTGAAGGTGGTATCATGGATAGTTAGTGTTTCAACCTATGTATGGTTTAGGCCACTTGATGAGGTATGATTATTAAGTATAGTACCATGTGCTTACATAAGTGGGTCTTGTTGCCTTGGGAAGTGTGAAATGGTTCTAGGTGGGCCCACAAGGTAGAGTTAAGTGTGAAGATGGTACTATAGGCTAGATCTAGGTTAGATCTATAAGTTAGAGTTGGTTCTAGGGTTACCCATGTGTTAGATCTAGGGTTTGACACTAATCCCAAGAAGTGCGCCTTGCTTGGAGAAGGACTAGTGCCTTGTTGGATGGGCTAATGGGGTCAAGAAGGATGTCAAAGTGTAGATCGGGACACCTAGCATCCAAGTCAAGTGGTTTGGATGAGATCAAATGGTTGGATCTTGCTAGATCTAGGTTTTTAGGTGATGACCAAAAGTGGACCACAATTCCTTAAAACAAGGAATGCAATCCCCAAGGTGGATCGGGACAAAAGGATAGTCTAGACCTAGGTTTCAAGGCATGGGCATTCCAAATCCACAAAAATCTCCAACACCCACTTCCTAGAAGTGGTCCAACTCAAAACTCCCAAGGGGTGCGACTTTCTCAAGGAGAGGCAAAAAAGGGGGTTTGGTGAACCAAACCAAGTCCAATAACCACCAAAATGTAGATCCGGGGTGTTAGTACCCCGATCTATGTTCCTTCAAAGTTTCAAGTGAATCCAATGGGTAGATCTTAGTAGATCTAAGTTTTAAGTTACCAATAAGGTCAAAAGGGGGTTTCAACCCCTCAAAACATGGAGAGATGTCCACAAGGTAGTTTTCACCAAAGTAAGGATATGGGTATGTGTAATTAAGTGTCTAGTTGTCAAATCAAGCGGGATCTCACATACCCATGTGCTAGATCTAGCCCAACAAGCCTCCCTCAAGGAAGTGCGCTTTAGGTCAAGGAGAGCTTTTTGTCTTAGAAAATGGGTCAATTCTTAGCCAATCACCACCAAACTATAGATCCAACTAGGGGTGGATGCTATAGAGGTGGGTTTTCAATATCTTTTCAAAATGAGGGCTAGATCTAAGTAGATCTAAGAAATACCAAAATTGGGGTTTTGATTTAATTAGGGTTTTATGACCAATGGAGATAGAATGGATGAAAGAGGCACATACCTTGTAGATCTTACCTCAATTTGCTTATGGCCACCTTGCAAGTTGATAGCATTCTCCTATGTTTATATTCAAGAGTGAGATCCAAGTGCTCCAACCAAATCTCCCTTCTCCAAGATAGCCAAATCGTCCTCCTCCTACAAGACAAGATCAAAGAAACAAGTCAAGCAAGATGATTATGAAAATGGTAGAAAGATGTAATAGAAAGCATCAACTATGTCACGAAGATACAATAATGATACTCTCTGTCACAAGATCAACCCAAGAGAGAATATGTGGATCCCTCCAACAATAACCCTCCAAAAGTCGCCCTCCTCTCTCCAATTCGACTTTCCTGTCAAAAGGTTAGCAAAAACACATAGATCCACAATGATACATAGAAGAGATACTTTATATTCAATATGCAAGAGAATCCACAAGCCAAGAGAGATGTGCTCCACAAAAAATCTTCTATTCCAATATTCCAGAGCTCCAAAGGTGAGCTTTACAATGGGGGGTCTCCTCCTTATATAGGATAATAAAGACCAAAACCCTATACCACTTCATAATACTACATCAAATGAGTGGTTGAGATTATAAGATCTCATCATACAATCAATGGCTAGGATGAATCCATAACATAATATCACATGGATCACTCAACATAACAATAGCGCCCTCACTAAATGGTACAATGGAGGGTGACGTCATCCCACTAGAGGGGTAAAAAGTACAATAATCCACCTCATGATGACTAGGACATGGTAAAATAAGCACATGGTGGGGCTAGGAGGTATAGATCCTTGCTAGCTCACCCCAAGGCACAATAAAATAATAAAATATGTCCAATATAATAATAATGACCAAAACTGTCCTCAGAAATCCATGACAGTCAAGCAATAAATGTCCTCCTGTGATCAATCTGGAGATACCCACATGGTGAAAACTGACTGGAAGATAGTGAGATCACCCTGGAAGACCTCTGTGAAAACCAAATGCCAAAACCTTGCCTCAATTGCCCAAATCGATTTCCTCAGTGACCACTTTATCCCATTTTTTAACTGCCTCGGGAACTGTGAAAATGCCAAAACTGCCTCCTAGGGTGCTAGCGCTGTCAATCTGAGCCCACCAGGCTCTCCGGGAGGGGGGATAAATGGTAATAACAAGTGGCTGGACCACCCCCTCCATCATCAGCGCCCTAGGTGAACTGGCCTCTCGGGGCCCCTGCTGCTCAGGCTGGGAAATCAGCCCCAAATCTGGTCAACAAGTGTAAAACTGCATCAATCACTGTCAGAAGTGCCCGGAACTGAAAGATAAGTGTCTCAATGGATCCAGAAGACCCAAATCCACTAGGAATGAGTACTCATACACCCTGGGTTGCCCTAATGGGCCAGCTGTAGGGTCCACCATATATGGACAATGTATAATCTGCTGATCTGAAATAACAATAACCTGCTGAACTGGATCAAACATCATCTGTATCATATGTCCATCATATGATATCATCATCAAACATGTGGGACCATAAATCATCATCAATAATCATCATACATGGTCCACATCATCACGGATCCCAAGAATATATATAATCAGGATAAATCACATCAGTAGACTAAGACAATGTTTCTTTAATCATTCCATAGCTAAGCTCAAAGTACAAATTCCATTCAGTGGCATTAATTATATTAACATATTCCGTTGTTATGATAAATTACTTGCACCATAGTTCAAATGACAAACTCACCCATTGGACATGGTCAAACTGCTAGTGAAGGATGAAGGCTAGGAGCAAGGTTGGGCCAAGGGTTTGACTTGTCTAACTCAACTCAGAAATACTTTGGACTGGGATAAGTGGGGAAGCTACAAACTCTGTGCTGGACAAAAGAACACTGGGGATGGCTGTGCCTCACAAATGGATAAGTTGTTTAGAGAGTGTTTATTCAACTTAGGTATCATGTCTACATCAAGTTGATCCAGGTTCATTAGGATCATTCAATTTTATTTCCATGGCCTTTTTGGCCTACATAACCCTTCGGATTTCAGATGTGCTGAGAAGCACAACTAGTTGCAGCTTGCATCCAGGGCATGTTTTTCATATATTCACAAGGTCAGCAATTGTTTAGATATAGCTTTTAAGAACTATTGCTTTTTGGACCTTTCTTATACTCTTCGAGGAGTATTTTTAGCTTTTCATTGCTCTTGCCCTTTTTTGTTTCCATGGGCGAATTTATTAAGTTTCCATAGGTAGAACATGAGCTTTCAGTTTTAGCCAACAACATCTCAAGTGACTAGGGGGAGTTCGAGCCAATGCCAAACATCGGGACAACCGACCAGAATGATTTAGGCCTACAATCCAACTCACCAAAGGCAAGTTCTGTCACCAACTCAGAGCCGAGACACTGAATAAACAGGGATGCGGTCCAAACACAGAGGTAGAAAAAAAGGGAAGTCCTCAGTATCAGAAAGTCAAATGAGACAAGTCAGGGTTTAAAGTCAAACAGGAAGGTCATGTATGGATGGAGACAAGTGGATATGGAGCCTACACTAGCAGACAACTGGTGTCGGGAAAGACCATGTCTATGTAAGGTGAAATACCAGTAAGTTTTGTTAGATGACCTAAAAGTGCAAGCAATTGTTCATTTTATGATTTACAATTCATTTTAAATAGTTTGCCACATCAGGAATAATATACCAAGCACATGCTATGATCATGACTAAATCAACAAGCTAATAATCCACTGTCAGTGAGAACATATCCATAGATCATACAACATCATCATAGTAGCAATCATCATGCATCATCTGAAACATATCTGAAGAATATCTCTAGGCACTGAACTGAAACTGTAATGGGATAAGTGGTCACATCAGTCATCAAATCTGAACTCTCAAGGCTCAGCCTTGACACAAGGTCATAACATCTGAATAATGTACTGCTCTGATCATGAGTGATCCAAAATATATATAGCCATGCTCTGGAATAAAGGAAGCTCTGGAATGTGCAGATATCTGCTGTACAAGAATAGTAGCCCTGCTACTATGGTGTGATAACATCTGGCTCCAGCTGGGACAAGTGCTCTAAGGGAGAGAGCGCTTGAGAACCTCAGAATCTCTGGTCTCGAACTGCTCTGCATCAATCTTCAATCCAGCACTGCACCATCCTTGCTTTTAGCTTTTATCTTGCACCTGTTCCTGCTCTCACAAACACTAGAATACCATCATGGAGCATGTATGGGATAAAAAACAAAACAAAACTGAAAACTAATCTAAAGCATAAACTGAAAATGCGTCAAAATATAAATTTAAACTAACATGGCATGTATTATTATTATTTATCATTTTTATTTACTGTGCAGGAGGACAAGAGTACTTCTTTTAATCAGACAATCTCAACTTGCACAGGCAGCCAACAATATAAATGCTAACTATAATTTCTTAAATGTATGCAGGAGAAGAGACAAGCTTAGGAAGGAGCAAGGCTCAACTCAATAAACAAGCAGACACTCCAAGCAGAAAAGAAAAAGGGACAATACTCATCACACAGAATAAAAATCACACAAATCCTACTGCTCAAGTGAGCTTATTCAAGACCTACCTACCCTACTCTAACCAATTAGCATAAATGTTAGGTAAAATCATAAATCCAGTGTAACCATTCGTCAAACAGGTTAATGATTCTTATTTGATTTTTGATAATAGAACAAGTCAAGATCGGGCTAAAGATTAACAAATTTGAGAGCACAATCTTCCTGACTTGTTCAAACATTGAAGAATGGTTTAAATGATGCAATATGAAATTATGCCAAGGAGAAGACTGTCTGATGCAAACATCCTCCATCAAAGAACTGATAGGATCATAAAATTTATGCAAGTTAAACTCAGGGATGGATGGATGGAAGACATAAGACATGTGATTCGATTCATTTTCACACAAATTAACTTCTTCATTTACTTCTCTCACATACTCAATTTGATTCTCCTTGGGACTGATGATCAAATAGAAATTAAGTGGGGACAAATTAAAGCTTAAAAGATGAAAAATCAAAGTTAAACCCACTTGATGCTCAAAAATGGAGAAAAGATGGAATTGATCTTTAAACACCTTTTCTAGCCACCCAGAATGATTAATAACTTGACAATAAGCATTATGGTTCAAAAGTGACTGAAAAGGGAAATGAAGTGCTTTTTCTCCAAACATGTAATCATGCTTATACTTTCTGTTAAAAAAATCAAAAGCAAAAATTTGACTGGAGCACCAACCCAAAGATGATTGAAAGAGTTGGGAAGGGAGGGTGGATTGCAAATATGAAAATTCTCCCAAATGAATAAATAAGTTTGACTTTGGATTTTGGCAAAAGAAAGCACTCTTTAATGTAGGAATGATTTTAATCTTTTGGTCAAGTTTAATATTTACAATCTGAGGACAAGATTGACCATAGCTACCTAACTCTAAGTTGTCTTGATTAAGGATGGGAAAAATTAAAGACTCATTATAAGAAGTGGAACACAGATTAGAGCATCTAGTGTGATTCACTAATTCATCCTCATCTTGAGATTGACCTTCTATTGGTTCATCATTAAAATTATAAGAGGATAGGTGATCATTTTCATTTAATTGATCAGGGGGAAAATTAACAAGCTCATTTAAAGTATCCTGATTATTTGCACAATGATCACTAGAGATCACCACTAAAGGATCTTGGTCTATGCTTTCACTTTCTTCTTCTTCCATAAGGTGATAAGGAATTGAATGATCATTAAATATGGGATGATTAATGAGTTTCCCTGAGGGAGGAACTTCAATAGATTGACTGACTAAAGGCTCATCCTCAGAAATTTCCTCAGGATCAAGACTAGGGCTACCTAAAAAGAAATTTGAAAACTTATGATTTATACAATGATTATGGATTTGACTTTCAATCGGCTCAAAAGTGGAAGACTTATCCTCAAAAGAGATTGAGCAGGAGGGGTCATCTTCGGATGTTGGCAATTCACTTGATGTTTGATTATTAACAGATTCAACAATAGGATCAAAAAGGGGAAGGTTTTGATTTGAAAAATATACATCATCGGATTCATTTCCCCATCTTTCTAAGAAATTTTGCTCAAACATGTCATACCTAGAAATGCTATTGGGCTTCAAATCTAAGAACCAGATCTCAGCTCTTCCTTTGAAGGATGAAGCCAATAGTTTCATACACACATCCTCATGGGTTATGGATAAATCTTTAATAATTTCCCTAAAAAGTTCAAGGTGTCTTTTAGCAGATACTTCATGACTTCCATCAAATTTAGACAACCTTTCACGGGCTTGATGAGGGATATGATGAGGATACCCAACAATTTTTGAGAAGTCAAAAACTTTCAAACGACCAAAAGTCCTAGGCCGCTCAGAAGCAGCCATGGATGGCAAAAAAAAATTATTTTTTATTTTTTAATTTTTAATTTTTTAATTATTTTTTTGTCATTAAATCAAGAACCTAAATACAAAAAGATGCACCCCATGGGTTCTAGATAATGATAGGATCGATCACCAGTGGAGTCGCTTATGTGGAGTCGCCAGGTAGATTTTAAAACTCTTCTACCAAGATGTATGTCGTTTAAAGTGCAGGGAGAGAGTGAGACAAAACATATGTTGAACCAAGGTAGGCCTCTACCTCCCCGGCAACGGCGCCAAAAATTGTTATCACACAACTTGTAGTTGCCCCTAGAGGTATCCCATCCGGGACGGTAGAGGAGTTAGGCAACTAAAGAGGTGACCTAAGAGATGCCACGGTTCCCAATGCAGGTGGGAGTCACGTCAACCGAGGCACTCTTCGCTTTAGGTCAAGGTGTAACTAGACCAAGGGGGAGACCCTATACCCCAATCACAGTTGATTGGACCCAAGCAAAGGTTTCAAAGGGTGAATGAATGATGAGTTACGGAAACCAATGCAAGGCTAAGTGGACCTAATGTTTAAGGTATGGTTGAAGGTGGTATCATGGATAGTTAGTGTTTCAACCTATGTATGGTTTAGGCCACTTGATGAGGTATGATTATTAAGTATAGTACCATGTGCTTACATAAGTGGGTCTTGTTGCCTTGGGAAGTGTGAAATGGTTCTAGGTGGGCCCACAAGGTAGAGTTAAGTGTGAAGATGGTACTATAGGCTAGATCTAGGTTAGATCTATAAGTTAGAGTTGGTTCTAGGGTTACCCATGTGTTAGATCTAGGGTTTGACACTAATCCCAAGAAGTGCGCCTTGCTTGGAGAAGGACTAGTGCCTTGTTGGATGGGCTAATGGGGTCAAGAAGGATGTCAAAGTGTAGATCGGGACACCTAGCATCCAAGTCAAGTGGTTTGGATGAGATCAAATGGTTGGATCTTGCTAGATCTAGGTTTTTAGGTGATGACCAAAAGTGGACCACAATTCCTTAAAACAAGGAATGCAATCCCCAAGGTGGATCGGGACAAAAGGATAGTCTAGACCTAGGTTTCAAGGCATGGGCATTCCAAATCCACAAAAATCTCCAACACCCACTTCCTAGAAGTGGTCCAACTCAAAACTCCCAAGGGGTGCGACTTTCTCAAGGAGAGGCAAAAAAGGGGGTTTGGTGAACCAAACCAAGTCCAATAACCACCAAAATGTAGATCCGGGGTGTTAGTACCCCGATCTATGTTCCTTCAAAGTTTCAAGTGAATCCAATGGGTAGATCTTAGTAGATCTAAGTTTTAAGTTACCAATAAGGTCAAAAGGGGGTTTCAACCCCTCAAAACATGGAGAGATGTCCACAAGGTAGTTTTCACCAAAGTAAGGATATGGGTATGTGTAATCAAGTGTCTAGTTGTCAAATCAAGCGGGATCTCACATACCCATGTGCTAGATCTAGCCCAACAAGCCTCCCTCAAGGAAGTGCGCTTTAGGTCAAGGAGAGCTTTTTGTCTTAGAAAATGGGTCAATTCTTAGCCAATCACCACCAAACTATAGATCCAACTAGGGGTGGATGCTATAGAGGTGGGTTTTCAATATCTTTTCAAAATGAGGGCTAGATCTAAGTAGATCTAAGAAATACCAAAATTGGGGTTTTGATTTAATTAGGGTTTTATGACCAATGGAGATAGAATGGATGAAAGAGGCACATACCTTGTAGATCTTACCTCAATTTGCTTATGGCCACCTTGCAAGTTGATAGCATTCTCCTATGTTTATATTCAAGAGTGAGATCCAAGTGCTCCAACCAAATCTCCCTTCTCCAAGATAGCCAAATCGTCCTCCTCCTACAAGACAAGATCAAAGAAACAAGTCAAGCAAGATGATTATGAAAATGGTAGAAAGATGTAATAGAAAGCATCAACTATGTCACGAAGATACAATAATGATACTCTCTGTCACAAGATCAACCCAAGAGAGAATATGTGGATCCCTCCAACAATAACCCTCCAAAAGTCGCCCTCCTCTCTCCAATTCGACTTTCCTGTCAAAAGGTTAGCAAAAACACATAGATCCACAATGATACATAGAAGAGATACTTTATATTCAATATGCAAGAGAATCCACAAGCCAAGAGAGATGTGCTCCACAAAAAATCTTCTATTCCAATATTCCAGAGCTCCAAAGGTGAGCTTTACAATGGGGGGTCTCCTCCTTATATAGGATAATAAAGACCAAAACCCTATACCACTTCATAATACTACATCAAATGAGTGGTTGAGATTATAAGATCTCATCATACAATCAATGGCTAGGATGAATCCATAACATAATATCACATGGATCACTCAACATAACAATAGCGCCCTCACTAAATGGTACAATGGAGGGTGACGTCATCCCACTAGAGGGGTAAAAAGTACAATAATCCACCTCATGATGACTAGGACATGGTAAAATAAGCACATGGTGGGGCTAGGAGGTATAGATCCTTGCTAGCTCACCCCAAGGCACAATAAAATAATAAAATATGTCCAATATAATAATAATGACCAAAACTGTCCTCAGAAATCCATGACAGTCAAGCAATAAATGTCCTCCTGTGATCAATCTGGAGATACCCACATGGTGAAAACTGACTGGAAGATAGTGAGATCACCCTGGAAGACCTCTGTGAAAACCAAATGCCAAAACCTTGCCTCAATTGCCCAAATCGATTTCCTCAGTGACCACTTTATCCCATTTTTTAACTGCCTCGGGAACTGTGAAAATGCCAAAACTGCCTCCTAGGGTGCTAGCGCTGTCAATCTGAGCCCACCAGGCTCTCCGGGAGGGGGGATAAATGGTAATAACAAGTGGCTGGACCACCCCCTCCATCATCAGCGCCCTAGGTGAACTGGCCTCTCGGGGCCCCTGCTGCTCAGGCTGGGAAATCAGCCCCAAATCTGGTCAACAAGTGTAAAACTGCATCAATCACTGTCAGAAGTGCCCGGAACTGAAAGATAAGTGTCTCAATGGATCCAGAAGACCCAAATCCACTAGGAATGAGTACTCATACACCCTGGGTTGCCCTAATGGGCCAGCTGTAGGGTCCACCATATATGGACAATGTATAATCTGCTGATCTGAAATAACAATAACCTGCTGAACTGGATCAAACATCATCTGTATCATATGTCCATCATATGATATCATCATCAAACATGTGGGACCATAAATCATCATCAATAATCATCATACATGGTCCACATCATCACGGATCCCAAGAATATATATAATCAGGATAAATCACATCAGTAGACTAAGACAATGTTTCTTTAATCATTCCATAGCTAAGCTCAAAGTACAAATTCCATTCAGTGGCATTAATTATATTAACATATTCCGTTGTTATGATAAATTACTTGCACCATAGTTCAAATGACAAACTCACCCATTGGACATGGTCAAACTGCTAGTGAAGGATGAAGGCTAGGAGCAAGGTTGGGCCAAGGGTTTGACTTGTCTAACTCAACTCAGAAATACTTTGGACTGGGATAAGTGGGGAAGCTACAAACTCTGTGCTGGACAAAAGAACACTGGGGATGGCTGTGCCTCACAAATGGATAAGTTGTTTAGAGAGTGTTTATTCAACTTAGGTATCATGTCTACATCAAGTTGATCCAGGTTCATTAGGATCATTCAATTTTATTTCCATGGCCTTTTTGGCCTACATAACCCTTCGGATTTCAGATGTGCTGAGAAGCACAACTAGTTGCAGCTTGCATCCAGGGCATGTTTTTCATATATTCACAAGGTCAGCAATTGTTTAGATATAGCTTTTAAGAACTATTGCTTTTTGGACCTTTCTTATACTCTTCGAGGAGTATTTTTAGCTTTTCATTGCTCTTGCCCTTTTTTGTTTCCATGGGCGAATTTATTAAGTTTCCATAGGTAGAACATGAGCTTTCAGTTTTAGCCAACAACATCTCAAGTGACTAGGGGGAGTTCGAGCCAATGCCAAACATCGGGACAACCGACCAGAATGATTTAGGCCTACAATCCAACTCACCAAAGGCAAGTTCTGTCACCAACTCAGAGCCGAGACACTGAATAAACAGGGATGCGGTCCAAACACAGAGGTAGAAAAAAAGGGAAGTCCTCAGTATCAGAAAGTCAAATGAGACAAGTCAGGGTTTAAAGTCAAACAGGAAGGTCATGTATGGATGGAGACAAGTGGATATGGAGCCTACACTAGCAGACAACTGGTGTCGGGAAAGACCATGTCTATGTAAGGTGAAATACCAGTAAGTTTTGTTAGATGACCTAAAAGTGCAAGCAATTGTTCATTTTATGATTTACAATTCATTTTAAATAGTTTGCCACATCAGGAATAATATACCAAGCACATGCTATGATCATGACTAAATCAACAAGCTAATAATCCACTGTCAGTGAGAACATATCCATAGATCATACAACATCATCATAGTAGCAATCATCATGCATCATCTGAAACATATCTGAAGAATATCTCTAGGCACTGAACTGAAACTGTAATGGGATAAGTGGTCACATCAGTCATCAAATCTGAACTCTCAAGGCTCAGCCTTGACACAAGGTCATAACATCTGAATAATGTACTGCTCTGATCATGAGTGATCCAAAATATATATAGCCATGCTCTGGAATAAAGGAAGCTCTGGAATGTGCAGATATCTGCTGTACAAGAATAGTAGCCCTGCTACTATGGTGTGATAACAAGACCCTATAAAGAGTTACTAAGGCTCTTGAGTTTTAAAGTGTTTAAATGTGTGATGAGGATGGGTGTTGTTTTAGAAGTTTTTTGATGATTTACAATAATGAATTAAATCCAAGCATGTATTTGCAAAATAAAATAGATGATGCACAACCAATTTATAACTAAAACATTCACGGCATGATATGATTAAAGCAGATAATAACAATCTTCCAAATAGATAATAAACAAAATGAAATACTGAACAGTTGTCGCTTTGTAGAATGACCAGTGCCAAATGGAGTCAATGTCTTGAGTGCTTGGGATGCTTTAAAACATGTCTTTGGTGTGCTTGAGAGAGTTTTGCAAATGCTTCTTGGTAAATTTTTGGGGTGAAATTGATTATTAGGGGAAGGGGATCTCCAAGATATACCTTGCGATACAGGAGATATGTCCGGATAACAATCTAGGTGGCTCCGTACAAGGACATGTGGGCTGGCTGGAGTCTCTAGAGCATTGTTCAACACTACACCAACAAGGATGTTGCCTAACTGTGCCCTTAAGGTCTCGTTCCAGTGGTTCCCATGTCCCTAGGCAGAATTTTCCCACTTTCGATTGTTTAGCGATCAACGTCAAATTTCTGTTGGTTTTTTCGGGATGTATTTTATTAATGGTTGAAGTGGAATTAAATGTGAAGAATTAACAAGCTACACTGTTTCTGGGTATCCCACAAGTGGGTAGAGCATACACAATGTAGATAAATGTGCATTCCAATTTTATTACGTGAATGAAGCAAGAACCATAGACTCTCTGATAGAGAGCGCTCTTGCTCCACCTTATGGTGAGATTCAAGAGACTTATGAACAAGATTGCAAAAGTTGTGAAGTAAATGAACTAAACTACCCAAGGTCTCTTTCAGGTTTAGGACTATACTCGGGAGAGCAAGGGGGTTAGCAAGAATAAAACAAAGTGAACCCCATAAAACCCCTAAACCAACTTTTCCTCAGTTTCTTATGAATATTATTCACCCAATTAAATATTTTCTCCAAATTAATAAATGAGCAATATTTAATTGGAAATAATAAAAAATAAAAAATTCGGAGAAAATAAAAGAATCTCCAAAATAAAGCAAATTGAATAAAGTAAAGGGCTAAATGACATGGCAATCAATATCGGAGTTGATTTCAATCATCTCAAATCACTTTCAGTCAACTATCCAATCACTGTGAGCTTGTCTTCCTTGGGATTTGCGCCATCCTTGCATGCTTGTGCGTCTTTCCTTGTTGGCAATTCGTGATTGAAGGGGTGATGGTTCCAAGAAGTGGGTGAAGGTACCTTGCCTATGTCAAGGACACATCACCTCACTCACACCCACCAAGCTCAGTTAACTCTCCAATCAAAGGCTTGGCTCCCTCATTCATTGGGATTTGTGCCTTCCTTGACCTAGCTCTTCTCTCCAATTCGCATTAGCTCTCCGAGTCTATAAATAAAGGTCCTTGCTCCACCACTGAGGGTGGAAGTTTGTGCAAGGAACCTCTGCTGTAAATTTTGTTAATTGCTTGTTGCTATTTGGCATACAAGCTGGAATAAAGTGAAGACTTTAGAGTTCAATGGTGCATTTTCTCTTGGCATGTATCTAAAATGAGGTGATATCTCTCTGTTTTACTCTCTTTTTGCAACATCATTGATCAATCCTTACTTAGAAGGCTAGTATTAATCCATAGGGTAAGCATTTGTAGGTTCAATTTGCTTACTTATGTTTTGTATTTGAAGTCAAGGAGTAGCCAAATTTAGTCAATTATACTTAGGCTCTCCAAAATTTCTTTTACTGAATATACTGGATTTGATCATGATGTGCTCTTAGTGGTGAAGTGTTGCACGTGTTACCAAAAGGCCAAGTAGGGAATGGAGTTCAGTTGCTTCCAACCTTCTTTGCTACCTGTTGTTGCCCAAAACTGACATGCGTGTGTTGAAGCCTAAAATGTAACACACCAGCTGGATGACAACTCTCAGGAGAGAGGCCAATGTCACCACACTCCTCTCCTCTCGCTTCAAGTTGGCTCTTCTCCAACTCTAGGGGGGTATCCCTGAGGTAGGATCGCTAAGGCAGATGCAACGGACGGCAAGCTGAAATGAAGAGGCTACCTTAGGGAAACGATTGTAACAGAAAAAATGTGTTTTGAAAAAGTGATGCAAAAGAAGGGAGGATCAATCCTCAGAAAAAGACTAGTGCCAGCACTAGAAGGGAGAATGGAGTCAAAAAAGAGGACTCAGCGAAGCCTTGTGCTTCATACAAGTGAGAAATGCTAGAATGCTCAAACAATCAAATATAAATCAACATTTCGTATAACCGAATACTAATGTCCATCGAAATACTAATCGTTTAAGCATAATTAACCAACTTAACAACCGTAAATGGCTAATCTATTGAGCTTAAAAAAGTCCTCACAAGCTAGATTTGCTCTACCACTTATAATGAAAACCCGCAGCTATGAGATGCTCAATCTGTCCTAAAAAACCCAGCTGATATATTTTCTATTAAGATCCAAGGGAAAAGAAGAACTCCCCAAGTTTTCCATGTTACAAATGAGAAGGGTGGCCCCTTAAAACGACCAAAAAGCCTCTCATAGCTTTCTTTCAAAAAGGAACATAAAAATAATAAAATAATAAATAAAAGGTGAAAAAAGTGAATTAGATCCACTTTTTCTTTCCTTCGACAGCATGACTAACTCTACTTTGTTGGTGGCACTCCTTGAATTCCTATTGTATACTTGTGAAATAGAACCTCGAGCACACAGCCATCATTTAAATTGATTGATACGTGGGTTGAAAACACCCCGAGCAACATACAACGCAGGATTTTCTTTTTGTGATTTCTGCCACTTGACTGGTGAATACTGAAATCAGCTGCCAAGTAAGACATCATGGATGCCCTCGATACGACCTCTGTTCAGCTGTAAACCCAATTGTCTACTACCTAACCGGATGAAACCCCGAGTCTTGGCGTTGATATTAACCCTACATCAAACAATCTGGACGTCGATGCAGAGTGTGGATCCAAGCTCCACGTATTTAGCATTAAACCCAGGTGGCTTCAATGTAAAGTGGATTGGGGTTCCGCAAACTGCTAGTTGCAAGCTCGGCGTTTTAATCAATTGGCTGAAGATGTGACAGAGATCCACGTGAAGTGCCCGCGATGACCCTAGCTTCCCATCGCCTGTTGTCAACTAACCACACTGGTCGCCACGAGATCAACGGATGGTCCCACGCAAATTTGCATAATGGCTGCCAAATAAGAAATCACGAATCCCCTCGTTGCTGTAAACACGACTGTCAACGTTCACGCTGGCGCGTCAAACACTCTGATTGACCGTGAAATTAGCCCCTGGACACGGCCTCTGCGAATAAATAAACACCAAACAGTTTAACCTTCGTTGTATCTTCATCCACTACAGGAAATGAGTCCAAGAGATTTCTCACATACTCGATAGTCGGCTAAGTTCCTTTTCTAAAGTAGAGCGAGCATTAGCAAAAGCCTTAATACATTGGTGTATGCGAAAGCAATTGCGCCCAACATTGTTTATCGGATGTAGAGGATCGTCTATAGGATCATCGATATACAATGGATCAATACTCTGTCCACGGCCTCGATTTACATACATTCCACTCCCATACATTGAAACACGCATTTGACGGGGATCAAACACACATCCAAAAAGTAAAGAAAATCCACCAGCAGGCTTCCTAGGTTCTGGTTTATTGATCGATCAGTATGGTGTTGATGTTGAAGAAACATTGTGATCAGCAAAACCGTCATCCCAATTTGGAAATGCTCGCAGCCTCGAAGGATTTGCTCATTCAGTACCACTTTCAAACAAAATTCTCGACTGATGCATGTTCACCCTTCTAGCTCGAGTTGTTATAGGAATACGATCATCTTTCAACGTTCATTTAGTGACTGTATCAAAAGATCCCACCCGATCAACAATATTGAAAACAGTTTGAAATATCCTCTGGTTTCAGCTGCGGATGAAGGCAGAAAACAGTTGTTGCGGCCCGATAGCACGTCTTCACTTTTTTCTTTGGTTAAGAAAATGAACTTCCTTTTGTCACCAGTCATATGCCTGGTACATCCATAGTTTCCTGTTGCGGCTCCTTTGCTGATTTGGATCTGTATTGGCTGATCTTGCAAAAGCCCTTCCCAATGGTGCCTTACAGTCTGCTGCTTTGTGACCGAAATTATCACATGAATAACAATTGCCATAAAACAATTTTGGAGACCTCTGTCTCCCAGCAAAATTCTGATTGTTTAAGACAGGCATAGTAGTTTGTCTTAATCCTTTATTCAGATCAGACTGATATTTGCTTGGTTCATTATGGCTTTTGACAGTGTGAGCAAAACTCTAAGAAGCAGAAAGGTTAACTTCTGTATCTCTCAAATTACTACTTCCTTAATCAGTTCTGCACTTCCTTTTTCTCTGTCTGAAAGTAATTTAAAAGCTTTTTCCAAGAGTTGTCATATCTTACCCAATTCTGCCTTATGAATTATCATCTTGTTTCTTATGCCTTCGACTTCTTGATCTCCAGAGCATTCAGCCTTTGTGTCTTCAAATCCAATCCCTCTTTTAATTTCACTTTCCTGCAAATTTAAACAAATGTCCTCGCTGCTGTGCCTGTGGACACCCCTGCCAAAATGGGGGGTAACACTACATTTAAATGCTAATAGTCTTGTGTTACAGGATTCTACAAAGTATTTCGTTTGTTCAAGCTTGGGCTTGAAATTCCTTCTCCTTTCACCCTTTAAATCTTAAAATCAATCTTTGCCCTTTTTGTTGGTTACAATAGTGAAACATCTAGCTTCAAGGTTAAATCTTTCATGCTTTCGCTCTCCTCAAAGTGCAATAGGCCATCTTAGCTTCAAGCTTCACCTTACACCTATTTACTCTTCTCCCTAAGTAGTTCAAGTATTCAAAGTCATATTCTTTATTGATCTATTTGGTATGTCTAGATCTTAGTTTCTTCAAAAGCATCATCTTTACTCTTTAGATCTAGATTTGTATTTCTTTGGTTTTATGAGCTAACAAATTTACTAACCTCTATTAGTTGATTGGCTGCCTTGAAAACAGTGCCTTGACTGCCAAAAGATTTCATTGGCTACCACGAAAAAAGTTCATTGGCTTCCTTCAAAAAAGAGTTTTGACTGTCATAAATTTTTGCATTTGGCTTCCTTCAAAACAGTGGGTTGACTGTCATTGAATAGTGCATTGGCTGCCTTCATAGGAAGAGTGTTGACTGTCATAAAGTTTTGCATTTGGCTGTCATCATAAGATTGCATTGACTGTCATAGTTTTGATTGGTTGCCTTGAAAGATTGCATTTGACTGTCATAGTTTGATTGGCTGCCTTCATTGAAAAGAGTGTTGACTGTCATCATAAAATAGTGCATTGGCTGCCTTCATAAGAGCATTCGCTCACCTTGCTTGTAGCTTAGATCTAGTTTAGTGTATTTAATTTGCACTTAGATTAGTTTTCAATTCTCAATTTCTAAATCTAGTTTCATTTATTTTATTAACTAACTCTTAACCTAGCTATTGCCTAAAGCTCTTACTTATAGGAAAACAAGGAAGCAATATAAGAGCTAAAGTCAAAGCAAGAAGAGCAAAACAGAAAAAGATCTTAAGGCACAAAACTTCTCCATCTTCCCCCTTCTATCTTTGTGCCTTCAAGAAGAAGATAAAATCATTCATTCTATAAAAGATTAATAAAGAGCAAGTGGGATAAAGGCTCCCACACCCTACTTCCCCCATTTGGGGGAAGCTTGTATCATCCTTTTTGCACTCTATTTGCTTTATACCTGCAAAGTAGAATAGGAAAGTTAGAGTAATTTCAATTTGATTGGTTGCTAAATCTTGGAATTGTTAGCTTTAGTTTGCTTCATTTTTCAAGTTTTACTTAGTTTTCCATTTTATATAAATTGTTAAAAAGAACACAAAATCTCTTGAATCTCGCCATAAGGCGGATCAAGAGTGCTCTCTTTCGGAGAGTTCACTTCATTTTATTCTAAGTCACCGGACACATCATTTTAGGGCCAAGTGTCCCGTGGGGACGTGTTGGCGCCGACACGGCTCCCGCACGTGGGGGACACGACTTTTTTTGTGTCCCGATTTCGGGACATTCGTGTCCTGTCTCTGCACACCGTGTCCCAATTCCAGGACACTTCCACGCGGCAAAAGTGAAGCCACGGGCCCATAAAAGTCGATTTTTGTTTTTTTTTTGCCATTTGTCAATTGAAGGGAGAGTGAGGAAGAGCTAGAGAGAGCCCAAACTTGGTTTTTTTGCAGGTGAAGGAGTTTCAAGTTTGTTTTCTTGCAGGTGAAGGGATTCTAATTTCTATTGAATATTTGTAAATGTTCTAGTTTCTAAATTTTATTGGATCTATTTGTCTATATTTTTAAATTTTAATATATTTTAAAAATATATATATATATATATATATGTATATAAAACGTGTCCTGATTCCGGGGGTCACCGTGTCCCGTGGGGACACTCGTGTCTCGTGTCCTCGTGTCTCGTGTCCTCGTGTCAGGTGACTTAGGTTTTATTTTTGCTAACCCCCTCGCTCTCCCGAGTACAGTCCTAGACCTGAAAGAGATTCTTGGGTAGTTTAGTTCAATGTTGCACCACTCGGACTCGGCAAAGACTCGGCTGGCCAGTGACTCGTCGACTCGGGAAAGACTCAGGACAGACTTGGGACAAACTCGGCAAATAGCAAAAAAGCTCAAAATATGTTACCATTAATTACTAGGCTAACAAGCTCCCAAGAAAAAAAAAATACCACATTTTTTGAGTAAGAGGCAGAGTCTAGGGCGAGTATGGCCGAGTCTTCGACGAGTCTGGCCGAGTCTGGACGAGTATGGCCAAGTCTGGACACATGGCGAGTTGCTAGGCGAGTCTCTGGCGAGTACTCGTTTCAAGACTTACTCGGCAAGACTCACGAGTACTCGCCGAGTCTTGGCGAGTGGTGCTTCACTGGTTTACTTCATTCATTTTACAACTTTTGCAATCTTGTTCATAAGTCTCTTGAATCTCTCGATAAGGCGGATCAAGAGCACTCTCTATTGGAGAGTCTATGGTTCTTGCTTCATTCACCTAATAAAATTGGAACGAACATTTATCTACACTGTGTATGCTCTACCCACTTGTGGGATACCCAGAAACAGCATGGCTTGTTAATTCTTCACATTTAATTCCACTTCAACCATTAATAAAATACATCCCGAAAAAACCAACGGAAATCCGGCGTTGATCGCTAAACAATCGAAAATGGGAAAATTCTGCCTGGGGACGCGGGGAACCACTAGAATGAGACCTTAAGGACACAGTTAGGCTACATTCTTGTTGGTGTAGTGTTGAACACCACTCTAGAGACTCTGGCCAGCCCACATGTCCTTGTACAGAGCCACCTAGATTGTTATCCGGACATATCTCCTGTATTGCAAGGTATATCTTGGAGATCCCCTTCCCCTAATAATCAATTTCACCCCAAAAATTTACAATAAAATTTACCAAGAAGCATTTCCAAAACTCTCTCAAGCACACCAAAGACATGTTTTAAGGCATCCCAAGCACTCAAGACATTGACTCCATTTGGCACTCGCCATTCTACAAAGCAACAACTGTTCAGTATTTCATTATGTTTATTATCTATCTGGAAGATTGTTATTATCTGCTTTAATCATATCCTGTCGTGGATGTTTTAGTTATAAATTGGTTGTGCATCATCTATTTTATTTTGCAAATACATGCTTGGATTTAATTCATTATTGTAAATCATCAAAAAACTCCTAAAACAACACCCATCCTCATCACACATTTAAACACTTTAAAACTCAAGAGCTACGTTGTTGGGAATCGCTCTGCACCCTTACGAATCGATCCCAATTCGCGATCCGGAAGGAATGGATGAGGAATCGATTCCGGAATCACGATTCCTCCCGGAATCGATTTCGTAATTCACGCTTCCTTGGAGAAAAAAACGTTCCCTGGAATTTTAGGAATCGATCCGAAATCGCTCTGGAATCTACGCTTCCGGATCGATTCCTCATCGATTCCAGGCAAAAAAATCGCTCTCGAAAACACTTCCTGAACGATTCCTTGATTTTTTTTATTTTTTTTTTGGGATTGGCTAGGGTTAATTTGGGCAAATAAAGTCTATTGGACTCATTCTATGATCTCAATGGTAAACAATTTGATGTGCCCCCCATGGTAAACAGTTTAAAACTTTGATGTGCCTCAAGTTGGCGAAGAGTAGTTTCACAAATGATAAATGCATTTTTTGCCCCAAGATGAAGCTGTCAAATGCATTCTTTGGGAGTGTCGGTTTTCTTGTCAATGTTGGAAATTAGCACAATAGAGGTTCTCTGAAATGATCCAAGGTACCATTCATTGGAGCGCAGTTGTTCTTAGGGACTAACTCTTTCATCATTCACCTTATCAAGGCTTGTGGCATTGTATCCATATTGTTGTTATGTTCTCTTTATGGAAATTGTGTTGTAAGTGTGTTTTTGAGGACTCTAGTGGCACTGTTCTTCCTTTCAAGGGCTTTGGATGGATGAGCTTTGTGCCCAACTCAAGGGTGAAGGGTTTTTGCTCATTAGAGATGAAAAAAGTGAATTGATAACTCCATATTCAGAATTTATTGTAGCTGTAACTGCAATAAGATAGCTGCTACAATGTCTGTATATTCTTATATTTTCTTGTACAGATTTTGTTCTCCTTGTACATAACTGTTTTATGAGTAAAATAGGAAGTATATTTGAAAAAAAACACTTTTACAGGAGTTTCAAAAAGGTCTATCCCATTGTCTGTCAACCCTAGCCTTGGGTTTACCTTCACATCATATATCAAACAATGACATTATAGAAATTGGACGAATAAATAAGGAAAATTTGGCAGACATTGGTAAAGGGGCCTTTTCAGAAGCACCTTTGCAATATCAATAAAGTTCATATTCTATTCAGAAGGGATAAAAGTATAAAATAGAAAACCGTCTGCATGTTAATTTTAATCAAATTCTAATTAATACAGTTTGGTTATATGAGAAAAATGGTATTGACATATGAGGGTCAAATACATGTAGCATTGTCTTAAAGTCGATGCCATCAGCTACACATTTGTACTTCCCTTACAAAAATTTAACTTTTGTTACAAAAATTCAATCATAGAGTTTGTTTGATAAAGTAAATCTTAACAATAACTTAATATCTTTGCAAGTTTGATATTGGATTTAAAGACATCACTTGCAAATGGCCATTGCCATAGCTATGTCATTCCAGAAAATCTTCTGAGATGTCCTAGATGATTGATGTTATATCAATGTGTACTAAATGGTTATATGAATATCTATGTTTTGATGTTTTCTATAGCTAATTTGGCATAATACATGTTTTTTTTAATTTATATGCATCAAAATATATTCAAATATATATTATATAAAAAACACTCCCGAAACGGAAGCTTTTGAAAATTTTGCTTTTCGCTCCCGCTCCCAACAGCGTAGCCTTAATAACTCTTTATAGGGTCTACCCCCCTTGGCTTCATTAGGAGTTAAGCCTAAACGGAGGAGTCAGGATCAGGTGACACCGTGACAGCACCTAACTCTTTGCTTGCCCCCAAGGCCACACATTCCCAAAGCAGCTTCAAGAGATTGCTGTGTGCACATCAGCGGGCAACAGATGGATGCTAGTAGCTATGGATATGTGCTTCTCCTTTATGTTTGGCTATTGATGTATGGGTAGTTATGGCATAATGACGTTAAGAGCTCAGTCCCATTTCAGGGAGATTGTTTGTGACAAGAGGGACAGTGTATTGAGAGATGTTATGCATTATTCCAGGCCTTCCCTAACTCCTAACACTCTGAGCAGACAGCAGTTTATATTGATTGATCTCTCGGCCTAATCTAGTTCCTATACAGTAACTAGCAATGAAATATCATTGTCTTGTAGCCAACAGTATAAAGGGACTATGAAGTTGAAGATTTCCAGATCTAATTCAAATTTTCTAGGGCATGTAATCTAGCCCTTGAAGGTGAACACGTAAGACTTGTAACCCTGTTGAGTTGAGGCCAGCTTCATAATACTATCACTGCCAAGAAGTAGTTGAAAGAATTATTCACTGATAATCAGTGGTCTGGATGCAGTTGACCAGCATAGTGAAATCAGTGGCTCTCTTTGGGATCTCATCTAGATAGTTGGTGAGAAAGTGTGTCGGAATAATGTAATAGAGAAAGCATAAGTGTCTTACAGTCAAGTTCTAGACTTGGATAATTCTTTTATTTTCCTGTGTTAACCAACATCTAACTTATGTAGTAGCAAGATAGCTGGCACTTCGACTGCAAATAGAACAACTTCATGAAATCTCAGTTGACTGCACAAGTGTAGTACGCACTACTATTCGCTATAGAGATATCCAATACTCTTGGTATCCATCCCTTGAAGGTCTAACACTTGGTATTGCCAACTGATAGTACGGTCTGGAACTTGGAGGCAATGCACTTGGAGGCTAGCATTGCTTATCCCAGAATTAAAAACAGAAGAAGATGTTTCAGAACCTTCAATGAAATCAGTTTTGGTTGCTCAGCTGGAAGCATATGCTGCTGCAATTATTGCTAAATTTGAACGAGAAGAAGAATATGGTGGTCTGCAAAAAGAGTATTGGAGCAGACATGATGATCTCCTTAATGCATTATATTTACATCTCAAGGATGTCACAAAAGTTGCAGCTTGGGATGCTGGTGCTGGGGTTCAAAGTGAAGAACAAAGGCAAAAAATGCTCAGAAGCCTTTCTCCATCCTTAATAACCCTTGTGTGACGTCATGAAGGCTACGAAACATAGTGGGATATTTGCTCAGACCTAAATGATATGGAATGCATCTGGAGCCTTATGCATGAGAGCATGGGACTGAAAGAAGGACGTTTCAGTAACTTTGTCTTTGAACAATGCTATAAAAAGTGCCAGTATGCCAATCTTTTGAGTTTGGGAGAGGAGTTCCAGGAAGAGCTAGCTTCATTTCTTCAAAAGCACAAAGATATACTATGGCTTCATGAGATTTTCTTAAACCACTTCACATCTGCTTCAAGCAATCTTCACAAACTACCTTTTTCACAGAAGGATGGCATCACTACATCAATTGAAGACCAGGCAGAAATTGGTGGTCATAAAGTAAACCTGTCACTGGATGAATGAAAACACTCGTTAAATCTCTCCAAAATAGCATCTTTGGCAAGTGGAACATCTGGTTGTGAGGAGAAGATCCAATATCTTGATGTCGATTTACAAACATTTAGTGTACAGGAAGAACATAAGCGATGAGCTACTTACTCCAAGGCAGTTAGTGGAGATATGCCTGAAAAGTGAACATCAAAAACCTGTTCTACAAGCATTTCATGTGTTTGCTTGGTCTAGAAATGTTTTCAGGAGAAATAATAAAACTCTTCTTGAAACTGCTTGGAGACATGCAGCTGACCAGGATGATTGGGGTGCCTTCCAAGAAGTCTTGCTCGTACGTTGAGGAGGTGGTTGTTGAATTGGTTGCTATGTAGACTGCATTTGTTTAGCACGTGATTTGACGTTTGACATGGTCAAGAGATATAGCACCCACTTCATGGAGGATTTTCTTTTACCTTTTCATGACTAGTGCCCACTTCATGTAGCGCTTTGCTTGGAGGTTTTTAAACACATTTTTCTATGTCAAATCTATTGGATCTGCCCACCTTCGAGCTGATGGGGAACCTTTTTTATTAGGTCCTTTTGGTTTTGAGGAGATCTAGGTGGACAAATCCTAGATCTAGGATTTATGCATACTATTATCACACAAACCAGCATCTTGAGATTGAAGTCCCTAAAACCATTGATGCCCTATGGATAACTAAGAGAGGGCCACTGTCACCTCACCAACCCTCTTTTGTTCTTTAAGCTAGCTCTTCTCTAGCTCAAGGGAGGAGTCCCTAAATAGGATTAATAGAGCTTAGCAATGAAGCACAAGGTGAATTTGAAGACCAACCCTAGCAAAACAAGTTTTTTTTTATGAAAGTAAAAGATAACAGCTAAGTTTGGCCTTTTGGTCAAGCTTGGATCTCCCCCATAGTTATCTTGGTTCACTGGCCGGTCTTCCAGATAAGCTTAAAGTGACAAGAATCCTACTCGGCGTGACAACCATCTTATCTTTGAAGAGTAGGATCCTTAAAGGTCATGACCTTAGCCACCTAGCCTCTCTGCCATCCTAGATAGGACATCTATTTCGGTAGCTATAAGAAATGTGATAACAAGTCCCTCCAAGTTTATCCCAGCATTATTTACAACAAGTTAAGGTGAGTTGTGGCATATATACCTACTTTATTTACCTTAACCATTCATAAATAGCTCTCTTACATTGATGATTATTGACTCCATCTCCCCTATATTGAGTAGGCACTAGTCCCTTAACTTCCACCACCCCATTTTCTCTACTACAAAAGGCAAACAATGGTTTGCTAAGCTATCCCTTCATGTCACCTTGAGCCTCCTTGTCATAGTCTTAGAAATCCTACTTTAAGGATACACCCTTTGTGTTGGAGAAGAGCCGACCTAAAGTGAGAGAGGAAGTTATTGAGGTGACAGTGGGTAGCACCCCTCAGGGTTGCACTTGTGTTTTAGGGCTTAACCACTTTAAATGCAGGTTCAAGAAGTAACACCTCTCATATAAATAGAGGAAGGAGAGCATCTTTCCATTCATATAATCATTTCTACATTTTTCTTTGTACTTAGGGTTTCCTCATGAACCCTAATTGGATCTATGAAGCCTAGAGGGGATGTCTTCATGTGATATTTGCTCTTGTGATTAGGGTTTGCTCTTGAGGACGAATTGTTCGAGCTGAGATTGGCTTTGTCTCTCTAGAGTCTTCACTTGTTATCTCTATCTCTTGAGGCACTAGGGTTTCTTGGAGCATCTTGGAGTTCTAGGGTTAGGGTTTTCCCCTTCGAGATTGGAGATTAGGGTTTTGTGATATAACCCTAGGGCGGATTGTTGTGTTGAAGTGATTCTTGAACTTGTATCTTCTTGGTTGAGCTAGGGTTTGATGACTTACCCTAGCTAGGGCTTTTTGAATAGTTGAAGTTTCTCTACTAGCCTTGAGAGAAAGCTATGTTATGTACCTGTACTTCATCTTGAACTTATATATGAGGTTTCCATCTGTCCATATATTGTGCAATTTCCAGATTTGAATTTCAGCCATATATGTTCTTTATGCACTCCTATTTATAGTTGTTTATGTCTTGCTGATTTGACATAATAAAAGGGACAAATTGTTAAATATTTTGACATCTAATGAAGAATATAAAGGGTTAATTTTACTACTGTTATACTATTGTAATTACTGCTACAAAAGTACATTTCGCCAAATTGTTAAGTTTTTTGACATCTAATGATAAAGGGTTAGTTTTAGTTTTTACTACTGTTATACGCCTGTAATTACATCTCCAAAAGTACATTTTCTGATCTGGTTAATTGACTGATAAGTTGCTCTAGAAGGGACTGAAACCTATCTCATTGTTTGGCATTCTTTCTCACTGAAATGCTGTGAAGTTTGGCGCTGGTAGAAGTGAATTATTGTGATCTTTCCACTGCTGTTTCGCACTAATTTACAGCAGTCCTAAAGCTGAAAATTCCAGGGCTAAGATACAGAAAACTTCTAGGCTTAGAGGTGGATTCTTTATTTTGGATTAGAAGTCAAAGAACGTATAATTTACAACATTTATGTCTATTTCGTTTTTTGCATTTGTAATATGTGATTTTTTTTAATATATATACAAAACATGTCCCCATGTCCTGTTTCTGGGGTCGACATGTCCAGTGTCAAATACTCGTATCCACGTCACCGAGTGTCCCATGCCCCTGTGTCATTTGACTTAGGATACCAGTTGATTTGCAAGTCGTACAACCTGATAGGCTGATCCTACTCCACTGTACTGCAATAATCAGGGTGTTTTGAAGTTGGCAAAGAATCCTGCTTTTCATGATTGAACAACGTATGTTGAAGTGCATTATCACTTCATCTGAGAGCTGGTGGAGAATGAACAAATAGACCTACTATAGAGCTACAAATAGAGCAGACTACAGATATATTTACCACACCTCTTGGACTAGACAGATTTGTGTATTTAAGAAATAAGCATGGTGTAAACTCTAATAAACCCATTTAAAGGAGGACAATAAAATATATTTAATGGTTATATCAAGCACTTTATCTATTTAATTTCGAAAGCACACTTTAGAATAAAGTCAATGTGTTATTACTCTAGAATAGCTTAGACATATAGTTATCATTTAATTAAGTGGAATACAAATAGTTGCCTTCAGTATGTCCTCACATAAAAGATTTTTGAAAACTAATGCACGCTAATTCAAATTTCAAACGGTTCTCTCTCTCTCTCTCTCTCTCTCTCTCTCTCTCTCTTTCTCTCTCTCTCTCTCTCTTATTTTGCTGGTGTAAGCTTTCTGCAGCTTGTGTATGCACTTTACTAACATTTCACATAGGGCTAGGTCATAGAAGTGAAGAGTGTGTGGATTAATTCATCACAAAGAGGATACCTTTATCGCCTAGTCATTTAAATATGATTTAGTCTCTACTAGCTTGTTGCCAGAATTGATGCAGATAGCAGAGATGGACTCAGTTGAGAGGCTATTTTGTAAAAAACATGATCATGATGAATAAAACTGTGTCAAAATTGCCAGTAGAACAGAAAACCAGAAAAGGACCACAGAAGAACCACAAAGCATAGAAAGCTAGTTCATTACATGGACATGGATGCAAAATAATAAAACTAAAAGGCAACCAAAATGACCAGACATACAATATGATTTATCATAATTGGGAAGGTTTAATTGATGATTAATCTAAAGTACAATTATGCTTTTATTGACAGGAATAATTCTAATCTTGGGAATAATGTAGTTACTATTAAAAGCAAACATGACAAATAATCATTTTTAAGAGTGTTTATGAGCTATCAGGTATTTGTTAACTTTTATATACTCTAATGATAAACAGAAACCTATAGATTTTATGACGAAACAGTTCAAAACTAACAAAACAATTGCAATAATGTACGTGAGATTTAGTAAGATGCTTATAAGAAATAAAACCATACCGACCCTAGATTTAATAGATTGAAGCTATAGCACTAATAAATGATCCAAAAAAGTAAATTGGTAAAACAGTCTAGATAAAATACCTGTGCTCTGTGTGAATGAAAAAACTGTCGTCTTTGGAGTAGTGCACGACTGTAATACAGTAAAGAAATGTACAAGATTAGAATGGAACAGAACTGAAGTAACTCTTTTTAAGCATCTGGAAAACATTGGAGGCCTTTGACAAGAAATTCTTTAGCCTTATACTGTGTGATTTTTCATCCAAAATGTTTCTAAGAAAGTTTCTTCATGCATGAAATTTTTCTTCATTCAAGTAAAACAGAAATACCTTTAAGTGAAAAGGTTGAACCAATATTTGCATAATTTAAAATGTTAACATCGACAACAGTCACAGAAAACAAGTATAGCAAGATAATCAACCAAATGCTTGTAGAAAAAAGGGCCAGTGTTTGCATACTTCCGTGATTCAGTTCTCTCCGCAGACAATCTTCTTGTTTTTTCAAAACGAAGCATAGAAGATGGCGCTAGGTTGGTTGTAGATGTTAGAGGATCACATACATTAATTGTGGATGGTACGGTAGCAGACAAAGAGAGACCACTTGCTGCAGGGCCTTGGATGGTATTCATTAAAGAGTCTGCAATTCGAACATGATCCACCACTAAGCTCTCCATTTGATGCCTTTCAGATGGCAACACAATCTCTCCATTGGCAAGCGCTTCGAGTTTCTTACTCTCTTCATTATTAACACCTTCGACTGCATCAACAAGCTGCAAATTAGCCTTCTTAGTAGGCAATGCTTGCGAGCGATAACCATCTTTCACCTGCTGACCATAATTTCTTCCTTCAGAGATTATCCTATCAGAAGATTGGCTATGAACAATACTTGCTGAGGAGGGCTCTTTAGATGGCATGGTGCCATTTGGAAAAGTTTCAATGGAGGTCTCAAGGGTATTCACTGCAATTTTTTTTGACAAAGCCATCTGGGAAAGGACCGACTTAGTTGAATCAGGTGAATGCTTCTCTGTTTGGTGATGAATTGAAATTGCATTGTAAACCCCCATGTTCCCTCTCTTAAGTGAACAAGACCTTGACCTGCAAAGAAACTAACAAATTATGAACTCAAAAATACAAATGCATATTTAATTTATTAACATCTGTCTTCCCCCCACTGTTTAAACAGATTATGGGAAAACCCAAAGTTGCATAACATAGAGGTATATTAAGAACACAGAAGGAATTTGTGGACGGAGTGTGAGAACAGATATAGCTCACATTATAAATACACAAGAATAACTGAAGTAACTGCAAATCAACAAGCAAGGAGCAAATTACCGGAAAAAGTAAGCTTTAAACCGTATATCACAGCCATCCACATCTGGAATGTTTCCCTGGAACAAAAAACATAAAAAGGTCATGATAACAACCTTGGAAGAGATTGCATAACAGGTATCCTAAAAATCAACTGAATTTTCCTTGCAGCTTAAACTACTGGTTTACAAATTATTTCTACAATGTTACACAGGTACATGTCCCCAAGGGTAGGAAATGCGCTTCCACACCCTCGCGCGTCTTCAAAACTTAGAAACTCCATTGGAAACATCCCCATTTGAAGGAAACTCAAGGAAACACAGAAGGGAAACGATTCCCTCCTAAAATGGCGTCCCCACGTTTCCTTTGACTGTTTTTTACCAAAAAAAAAATTAATAACAAATTAAATGATAAAGGGCCACATCGTCCACTATTTCCCTTCTCTCTAGCCTTGATTTCATTTCACTGTTCAATATGGTGGTATTTGCAATTTTGTTTTATCAGTTATAGGCATAGCTTATGTATGGTTGTGTTTCATTTTATTTCACTTGATGTATGTTGTAAACTTGGATTAATTTTTAGACTATGAAATTAAAGACTTTAATGACTTATGCTCCAACTTTCAACTTTTAAGTATTCTAATATAAATTTTGTAATATTTATGGTAGGGTCCCCTGTGTTGAAGACCCTGACACCCCCGTTGACCTTTCCTAAAATATGAGGAAAACTTCTATATAGGCCGCTCTTGCGTTTCCTCGCTTCCACGTACCCGTGTCCGGAAAACTTGGTGTAAAATTGGGTTTCTAGTGGTTGTACAAGGCTTAACTGTTGGAAACAATATCCTTCCAAAATTTTGTGCAGCTATAACATTCAAGGTATGAATTGAATTGGACAAAACCGCATTCACATATTGCTTCTCTAATGTGTCATGAATAGACAAGACCCAAATGTTCCAATTCCATTTTTAGTTAGACCAAGGTAAGACAAACCAGGATCATATCACACTAAAAATTTTAGTTATCCATAATTTCATGTAGAATGACATAATCATCAACCCCGGATAATGTGATGCAACAACACTTTTCAGCAGGGCAGTAATTACAGAGCCAGAAAACTGTTCCTGTCCTTACCAAGGGAGAAGCCAACCATTACACAGTGTAGACATAGGGTAAATCCAATAATTTATTAGGAACAGAGAGTTGAGAGTCTCTTCCTCTTAAGATACCTCCCATAACTCCTTTCTCTCATCTTCATTTGAATGTTAATATCATTGGATAGTTACATCCCATTGGATGGGCTTTTGATCTGACCCCTCGTAAATATCAAACCGGGCATGTAGACTTTAAACATGCATCCCTTTCGCAGAAAAGCCACCGGGGTAGTGGTTTAAAATAGAACATGATCTCCTGGACTGGTAAGGAATTGAGGTGCAAAAGTAGTAAATGTACTGTGCCACACATGGAGCTCATCGGGGCAGCAACCATCCAATGCACTATCTGTTACTCATGCTGCATGAGGCTCCACTTCCATTTTTATGGGTCTTGATCTATGATATGAGCAGATATATTACATTCACTGGCTTCAAGGCTCATTATGGAATATGGATGCATACATTCTCCTTGGCATAACCCTAATGTTATGACCTACTAGCTGCCTCAACAGCTAGAAACGTCTACCAACTTACTGCCTCAACGGTTTGGTGTGTGATGTTTAGAGGAAAGTGTGATGCAAAGTTATTTGCAGTTACCCCTTTGATGTGATGGTGTGGACAAGACATGATATGATATGACAATGTTCAATGGTGTGGACAAGACATGATATGATATGACAATGATATGATGATGGTAGCAGGTTGTGGCATGATTTGCCTAGGTGATAAGTCCTATAGCACACTACCACTATCCTTCATATGGACTTAACATTGGCATTATGAACAGGTGATATGGTTAGAGTAGTTGATATAGGTGGATTTCTCCAGATTTACTACAGGTTGTTTATCAGGTGTTCTGCTTGGTGCATGTGATGGATGTTCCTAGGATATATATGGGAGATGGTATTCTTGGCAGGTTGATATTATCTCGAGTATGGAGGATATATATGCTAGCATTTTGTAGCTCGGAGGCACTCTTGCATCAAGTGCCTAGGTGCAAGCGTCCAAGAACTTATGAAGTCTCATTAAATAATTCATAAGTGACTTTATGAGTTTTATTAAAGTCATTTATGATGTGACTTTTAATTTAAAAATGAGATGTACTTTATAGCGATTAGAAAGTGACTTTTAAATTATAAAGTGACTTTAAGTCATAAAGTGTACTTTTATAATATTTAGAGAAATGTGACTTTTCGAAAAGAAAAGATTTAGTATATAGTTCACTTAGGGAATTTAAGTGAACATGAGATTAAATCCCAGCCATGGATCTTGAGATCAAGGTTTAATCTCAGGCGTGGAATTCGAAAAGCCATGGGAGTTACCCTAATGAGGGAAATAAAAGAAGATTTGAGACTTCATTTTGGCACATCTTTCCAAGAGAAGAGAGAGAGCACGAATGCCTAGAGAGGAAGAGGAGCTTGTGAGTGTGGCTCGATTTACTAGAGGAGAGAGGAGCAGAGAACAGGAATGAGAGTGGTTGGACTGAGGGTAGGGCACACTTTCCAAGTAGAGGGGCACGCATTCCAAGGAGAGACCAGCTTTTATATGCAGCAGCAAGTGGGGCACGTTTTCCAAGGTTAAGGAGCATGTTTTCCAAGGAAATCTGCATCAAAAAAGAGAGAGTTCTGTATAGCTGAAGAGAGGGGGTCTGTAGTGCAGAAAAGAGAGGTCGTACAGTCACAAGATTGCACCAATGTTACAAAAACCGAACCGGTGGTCGAACCGATCGACCCTAAGAATCGAAACCAGACTAATCGGCCCCACTTGTGTATTTTCATGGTACTAGATCTATCCATTTGAGCTCAATAAGTGGCCTTAGTCATTCATTGGTTGAAACACTTGTCACCTCTTAAGCCTCTTCAACCACACTTAAAACCTTGGGTCCACTTAATCTAACTTACCATTGGTCTCCGTAACTCAACTTACACATTTCCCTAGGAACCTTTAGGTTAGCTAGTCTTCATTGATTGGCTAGGGTCTCCCCCTGGATCTTGATTAGTCTTGATCTAAAGTGAAGAGTGCCTCGGTTATCGTGACACCCAGCTTGCATTGGGAACCGTGGCATCCCTTGGGTCACATCTTCGGTTGTCCATCTCCTCTACCATCCCGGATGGGATACCTTTAGGGACAACTACAAGTTGTGTGATAACAATTACCATGCTCCCAGACATTTTGGTGTAGTCAAATTTGTGCTCAAGGCACCAGGAAGAGAGATATAGGCATTTTATTATTTTACAGGTGATATTTTGACGATACAAAATGGAAGAAGTGGTAACTGAGGAAATCGATTTGGGAAAATGAGGCAATGAAATGGCATAAGGTTTGTTCAAATAATTTTTGTGATGCATCGCACACCTTCCGGCACAGCTTGCAGCATTCAGTGGGGCCCACATACACTCTGGGTTGTTATTTGGGGGTTTTATATTATATTATTGGGGCAAAAACGTCTAGTATTTTTTATCACTTATTCATGTTATATTATTTTGATGTAGTTGGAACATTAGTCTAGTGAAGATAGTATCTCCTAGACCCCCCCAACAAAGTGTTATGTTGTGTTTCCTAGTTATGTCATGTTACATGTCCCCCCTAGGACATCATTGAGGAAACACGTTCCCCTCACTTAGAGTGATCCATGTATTATTGTTCTGGCTCATCTTAGTAGTTGATTATCATTGTGTATCTTTTAATCTCAACCACTCACTCAAAAAGTGGTTAGTGTTTTAGTCTCTCTCATTCCTATTTAAGGAAGAGACCCCCCTCATTGTAAAGGGACTTTTGGCTTTGGATTTCTAGCAATAAAGAATTATTTTGGGAAAAATCTTTTGCCTTTGTTATAGATTGTTCTTGTGCTTGGTTGTAGCTCTGATAGCCTGTCACATCCTTGTTATTTGATGAGATATCCATGCTAGACGTTTTGGCTTAGTGTGTGATCTGCAGGAGGGCGATTTCACTAGAGGATTTTGTGGGGTTTCTTTAGATCACTCCATTGGATGAGTAAAATAATCAGGGAGTAATTTATATTGTATCTTTGATCAATGTTTATGCTATCTGATTCTTCTTGCATCATTTACTTTCTCTTTCTGTAAATCAATTATCATTGAGATTGTTATCTGTAGGGGGGGGGGGCGCATTAGCTGTTGGAGGCAAATAGATTTCATCTTGGGGACTATCAAATCAACTTGGAATTGCTTCAAGGGGGTCGGAACATCATTGCACTTGGCATCTGCAAGTCACAGGAGGTAAGTACCATTGTTTTTATTGAATTATTTATCTATTCCATTAGTTTGTTGCTATTTCTTCTACAAACCCTAAGCTGCTACTTTTTCTAAAAATTCTCTGTCTCATTTAATTTGGAATCTTGGCGAAATGTTTCTGGGTTTTTCTCCTTAGGCCTAGCCTCGGGTGTGTTCTCAAGGGCATCACCCTTGGTGGACTCCATCTTGCCCAATCCCTTAGGTATTGTTCTCCTACCCTAGTGCCCTCCTAGACTTAACCATTTTTTCTGAGTTGTTTGATGCTAGTTTTGACTTGTGAGCTAAGACACTGTCATATTCTTCACCAAGTCTCATCCAAAGGTACTAGATAGCCTCATCCTGATCTTAACCCTTCTACCTTTCACATGTTTCCCAAGGCAGAAGAAATCTTTCTCATTTGCTAGTGCCTTGATCCTAGATCTAGCTTCCATACTCATAAGTCACTTGTACTTTCACATTGGGTCAAAATTTACATCTTTTTAAGCCTCTTGATCCAAACTGAATTCACCTTGTGACTTCATCCATAGATCTAGGGTTTATCATAACTTACACCTTACATATTCTAGCTTGCTAGTTTGATCTGGTGTTTTGGTTAGATCTCTTCTATCGGGAGTTGATCTGGTTCTTACCCATTGCTATCTAGAGATTGGATAGCATAAAGTGAAGAGTGCCTCGATTGACGTGACAACCAATCCAATCGGGGATCGAGGCCCTTTTAGGTCACCTCTTTAGTTTCCTATTCCCTTTATCGTTCTGAATAGGATCATCTTTTTGGGGCAACTACAAGTTGTGTGATAACAGGAAGACAATGCTAAAATATGGTATAGAGGTTTGGCTGATGGTAGTATCAACTTACCAAAACTTGGCAAAGTTTTCATGATGTCTTCATGAAGTAGTGAGCCATTAGGAAAGATGGTCGAATGTTGTTAAACCAACTCCATGAGATAAAGAAAAAAGAATGAAACCATGAAGGAGTTTGATGATAGGTTTCTACTTGTAGATCAGGTCCCTAAGGAAATTAAGCCTATAGATGATGCCCTCCTCTTGCATTATGCAAATGCTTATGATGGCCACTCTGGGGGCTTGACCTAATGCTAAGAGATAAGTTCCCAAACAATGTCGTAGAAGCTTAGGACTAGGCCATTAAAATCAAAGAAAACATGGTGTATGCCGTTACCAGCTAAGTTGTACTTAGTTGGACTATCAAACAAGCGGGCAAAGTTTGAAAATGTCATATGTTCTTCGTCATTGTTCTGAAGTCCATCAAGCTTTTCATGGTGTTTTTCCGCTTTTTTTCACATGTTCATAAACCATGGGGATTTGTAATAGTGTTGTAGCATGATGACTTTTTTGTAAAAAACTCGACTTTCCTAAGACTTAGACATCAATCCAGGTATTCCAAGGTGTTTTTTCCTTGTTAATTATACGTTGCTTTTCAACAAGGTATAATTTTCGAGTTCTTCACCTGCTCCTCCAAAGCTGGCATGCTCGTCTTGGTGGTTAGGCCTTAGGAGGTTATTAAAGTCTAGGTGTCAATGTATATTACCATGCTAGGCACTATACTCTTAGTTTGCAGCATGGGAATCATAAGTTACCTCTCTTGGAAAGCTCTTTGGAGGTTCAATCCATGGACATGAATGAGATTTTGCTTGGAGAATCTAGTAATCTCCACACCCTGATGATTCCATATGTTGTTAATGAGATGGGAGTACATCAAGAGTTTGAACCCTTGAGATGGGAGGAGAAATATACATAGGAGAGTGCAGAAGGCAACCTTGCGAAAATGGGTTTGGTAAGAAATGTACTCTCTTCATGTTCTACACTGTGAGACCTCATATTCATGTGGGGAGAATAGTGAGATATGGAATCCTAGTGTTGGTACAGGATTTTCATCAATGCCCAAGGACACATTCCACAGTGATTACATTATGAGGTATGCATATTGGTTAAGAGTAGACCTCAAATTCATGTGGGGAGAATAGTGATATATGGAATCCTAATGTTGGTATAGGATTCCCATCAGTGCCCAAGGACACATTTCACAGTGATTACATTATGAGGTATGCATATTGGTTTTCTTTCAGCTCATTAATAGTTGATTTAATATATTCCCAATGACTCGCAATAGGGGGATGGATGGTTGGTCCAAAGTGCTTTTTGTTATGGGGGAAGGAGCCAATTTTTATTGGTCTCTTGAGCTGCCTCAACAGGATGGTCCTATTGTTGGTATACATGACAAAGCAACAGAGTTTGGGCAGTTTGTCATTCCAATTGTAATCAAACTAGCGCAGCTGGAAGCATTAGGTAGTGAGAATAGTAAAATGTACAATTCAAATTTGGGATCCATGAATTTTAATGCTGGATGGATGGCCTCACCGATTGTAAAAGCTTGACAGTGCCATGGGCTTTGGTCGTATTCAAAGGACACTAGTTGGAGTATTTTACAGGTTCATTTGGGATCCCAGTGGTTGGCAGGAAGACACAGTTGGTATTTGTTTTTGCTCCACAGGTGGAGATGGCAGTTGGTTGGTTTTTTCAGTTTGGCTTTAGGTGTTGCGACAATTGGGCTAGTTTTCAATTGTGGATTGCTTGAGGACAAGCAATCTCTGGGAAGGGAGGACTTGTAATGTACCCATTTTTGGATTCACCCGTTCAACGGTTTGGTGGCTTTCTAAGTAGTAGTAAAATAAGAATAACAGTGGATTCAGGTGATTTGGAGGATTTGGAGGATTTTTACAAGTCTAGGCTAGTCCATTCACCATATTTCATCATCGAGAACATTTCCACACAGTTCAATTCTGGTCCCGTGACATTCCGATGATTTCAGTCATTTTTTGTTATTAATGGGCATATTTTAATTAAATACCCTGCAAGTGTTATTTAAACCGTGTTATCTCGACAGTGTTATCTAAGGGAACACCCTCGTGCAGTAGCTTGTTGGAACCGGAACAAAAGGAACTAAAGGATGGGATGATGAAAATGAGATTTCTAGCATCCAAGAATGCCTTAGAAGCCAATTAATCACTGTGGCATTAAAAAGGAGTTAAAAGAAAGTTATAAAGTGAGGGTGCTCGAGAATCCAAGAATCATCTAGGTACATGTAGACCTACACACACATCAAATGATCGAGGACATCAAAATACCCAGAGGCAGACACTTTCGTCCTTCCTTGTCCGTCGAATAGAATAAATGCAAAAACAAACAACTAACCTATGTCAAGAGGAATAACGTCAGATGCACTGCATGGACAACAATATATGCCTAACCTACCTACCTACGCTAACATGAGAAGCAGAAAAGGACTAGGTAAAATCATACCACCAATGTAACCATTTGAGTAAGCAATTCATACATGTTGCCTTACCTTTTCTTTTGGATAAAATTCATGATAAAACTTGATCGATCGCAAAGCAAATACATACCAAGATCTCTGCCATGATACTAGATGAGGATTGGTTGGCTACGGGGATCTGAGATTTGAAATATTGCTGCCATGGCAAAGAATCTCTTTTACAAGCTCCATTTATTCAAGCTTCCACCGAACTAATGTGTGGACCATCTTGATGATATATTGGCATTAAGGAAAAATTATGCTTGAAAATTGCTTGATTGTCCATTCGAGAAAGCATTTGTGGAGGCGGACCTTGAGAATCTTCACATATTAGCTATAACCTGTGTGGACAATCTCTTGGAAATACATGCATATTGTTTTTCTTTATAATTACCATGTTAGTACTCCTAATGATCTTTATCATTTCAAAATTGTCAACTACATAATTCCAACCTTCACATTTCAATCGAAAAGATAAACAATATAAATCATGACAATGTGAAAATAAGATCATACCTGTCCATATACCTGTATTGTCTTCATTGGAAAGTATTGTTGACCACTTACCGATACTGGGCAAAAAAGGTTGAACACTTATTGTAGAATCTAGTTGACTAGGCCTTACCATGAACTGAGAGTTACTGGATAAACTTTGCCCATGAGCATTGTCAACAAGCACCACCCCTTGCTTCACTGCATCTTTTAGCAAAGAAAAAGGATTGATCCACTCTTCATCAGAGGCAAACCAATCTTCTTCATCCATATATATGCTCGGAGGACGGTCTATTATAATGCTATAGGGATTTGAAGAATCGTACATTGGTGGGCTAATGAACTTCCAATAATCATCGTTTTCCGCATACCTGTAGCTTTCTTCCAAGAGACCAACATACCATAAGAAACCGTAATTTGAGGATATGGAGCACTCCCCATTTCTGTACCTTCTTCAGTTTCTTCAACTGAGGCCTCTTTTTCTTCATCTTCAGGAATCACTTCACCTTGATCTTCTTGTAAATCTTCCGAGAATTGACCTTCATGGATTTCTTCTTTAGTGTTGGGGCCCCATTGATTGCTGAATACTTCCACCAGTTGGAGGAAGGAGTATATCCCCTTAGGAGGGAGCCCTTCGTACCAAGTAGCCATATCTGCATCACCTCCTAGCTCGAAAGATATTACGAACAGTTGTATGATAATGTCCTCATTTGTGATATCCCATGTCGTCAAAACTTCTTTGAATTTTGTGACATGTGTTGTAGGTGTATCTTTTTCCTTGTGGAACATCGAGATAGACTTCAAGCAGCAGTGTTTGTTGAACCTATTTGGATATCCCAGAATTCTTGAGAAGTCAAATGGATCAAGGGTCGCCATATCTCTTGATTCTCAATTTTGCAAAGTACTACCTTTATATTTTCCTCAGTTGGAGTCGTCAGGAGAGACCTGCCCAGTTAGACTTAAAAAAATCTCACCGAAAGTACTAAGCAAATACGTACCTAAGATAATGGTGAATGTACCGAATTGCTTCTAGATAAGTGGAGTCACCTTAAATGTGTGGAGTCGTCAGATAAGACCTACAGGGTTAGTCCTTTATAGATATTTTCAAATATAAGGAAAAGGACTCACCTTTGAGTTCTTACCAAATGTCATTTTACCAAAGGATGTCAATGACTCCGGATGAACCACTTCAAGCTTTGAAACGTCCCCGACAACAGCGCCAAAATTGTTACCGAGCAAATTAGCAGGGTTAATTCCCAGTAAGCAAAGCCAAGAATAGTGACCCAATGTCACCTCGGTCACCGTTCTAACTTCTTCGAAAGTCGAAACCTCCAAGCAGAAGTATCCTTATGGAATACTGTAAGACACTAGAACAACCAAGAAACTATATCTTGTGCAATCTTATAGTTAGACCAGTGCCTAAATGGAGTCAATAATATTGTAGTTAATGCCAGTGAGTGTAATAGAGGTGCTCAGAAACAATAATCTCCTTAGATCATTCAATGCAATGTGTAAGCTAATAGTAAACCAAGAGATAGCAACCATTCACCGAATGTAAATTTAGGATTATTTACCATAAGAAAACTAATACACATGTGTTACCACAATCAATATTGGATCAAAAGACTATATTGCAAATAAACTACCACCAATAACCAAATATGCATTTAATGTCAGTCAATTAATTGTGAGTATAGCAGCTGAACCAAAGATGAAATGATGCAAGGACTAACACTCATTCACATAGGAACAACTAATTAAAGTGTCATTACATTAAAGAGATAACATTCAATATCTAGTAAGTGTTTACTATCAAGACATAACTTTCAGTTTGCCTTTAATCAAACATTTTACAGCTGCAGAAGTAGATGGCATTATTTAAAATGAAGCTATCTTCAACAGCTAGCATTTACCAACACAATATCAGTTTCACGAAAATGATATCCAATATAACCATCCAGCATTTACCATTCTAGATTTGAGTGTAAAATAATGTTACAAGTTCTGTTGTAGATAATTTTCTGAGGTTATAAATATACCAAAATTAGTTCACCAATGAATGTACTAACTTAAGTTATTGTTTTGTGTTTTACGTGGCAGGTAATAGGGCGAGAGGAGGGCATACACAAGGTCTGCAATCTTAGATTGCAGACTGGTGTACACCTAAAGAGGGCTCAGATTAGGGTAGTAGGCAGGCCACATGGGAAGAAAAGGAAAGCGAGAAGGGTGGAGGAAGAGGAGTGGAAGAAGGGTTTGGATAAAGACCTTGGGTAGGAAAGGGAGACACCCGAAGTGGAAGGGAAATACACCGAGGATCTAGAATGAAGGGAAGGATACTCGGAGGTAAGGAAAAGGAAGGGAGCCGCGGGATTAAAGAAGGGGTATTAGGTTCGAATGAGGGCAGCCCGGATAGGAGGAGGGATGGGTGTTAAATGGAAGCAAGGTCGAGGGTTAGGTGAGATGGAAGAAAGCTGGCCGAGGGTGGATAGGGAACAGCAAAGGAGGGTGCAAGCTACGGTGGAGAAGAGGGCAACGCAGGAGGCTAAAGGGGCTGCGGTGGAGATAAGAAATAGGGAACTGTGGTAAAGGTGGTCCGAAGTGGGAAGGAGATGGAGTAAGGCAGCACCGAGGGTATAGAAAGGAAGGGGGAGTGATAAAGGAGAAGGGAGATGGGATAGGTTAGAAGCAGCAACAAAAAGAGGGGGCTCGGACTGGTGAAGGAAACTAGGGCAGCAGGCTACAGCAACGAAGGGTTGTAAAGGGAGGCCGAAGGTGTGGTGAAGGACCATGGAGGAGGATGCAGATAGGGGAGAAGAGAGCGAAGGAGAATGAGGTCTCTTAGGTTAGGTCGCAGGAGTTGTTAGGTTTGCTGCTAGGGCTTTGCACAAGGATAGTTAGGGTCCAAAATTAAGGTTTTAGCTCTAAAATCTAAGTTTTCTTAACGTTTAAACCACCCACTAACTCAAATAATTCAAATAAAAGGACTAACAAACATAGTTTCTAATGAATAATATTTACAATATTAACAACTCGGAAATTTAGTTTAAGAAATAGTTGAACAACTAGGGTTTCAATAGAAAACTACTCACCAAACCTAGGGCATCAATGAGAGGAAAAACTCTCCTTGAGATGGAACTTGGAAAGCTTGGCTAACTAGAGCTCACCTCCACAATCTCTAGGATTCATAGACGAAACCTAGCTTAAGCACGACTTGAAGACCTAAAGCTCAAACTTGAATGCTTTGGTGACCAATGAAAAAAATCAAAAGCAAATCAAGACAAAATGAAGCAACAATGGCTTTCAAGTTCCATTCAACCCTAACAAGCATCACCTTCATACAAATTGACAAAGAGACATCAAACCAAAAGTATAGATACCTCAAAGTGCATGTGTTAAGCAAACAACTCTAGCTTCACCTTAGCAATGGCATGAACAATAGTAAAACTTCCAAGAAATGCTTCAAACTTGCAAAATAACCATCATCAAGGACTGCATCCCTTCAAAGAGCCCTAGTTAGGAAAAATAGCAGACATACTGAAATTATCCCCAGAATTGATGTCTAAAAATGAAGTGAGGAGACCTTATTTATATGATCTCACACTCACTTTACACAAAATAAGGTCAATTTAATATTTAAAAATGTGAACTTAAAAATATAACAAAAATAATATAAAATAATATAAAGATGGCCTATTGTAGGCTACCTGGGGTATTTTCCCCCTAGGTGCAAAAATATGTTAAACAAGGCCAAATTTGATGAAACTGAAGGCCAAACTGTGCAAGGGGGGTCGTCATTCCCCAACTAACCCCAACAATGATGAAAACCCTCAACGCCCCCCCCCCCCCTTTTTAGCAAGCAAACAATCCGCTTAGGAGGATGACATCATCCTCTGAAGGAGGGCTCAGAGGGGGGGCGTTGCTAAACTGGAGGACCTGAAGGGTGCTGGAGGTACTCTGGGAGATAAGAGTGCGTCTCGATGCTAAAGAACCTACTGCTGGAGTGATAAAACAAGGTCGGGGTCATGTGAGCCAATGACCCACCACTGGAATTCCCGGACACCAACCTCAGGGTTTCAAACCCTTTCATGAGGCAATCAGCGATGCCATTAAGCCATAGTACTTCCAGAAGAGAAGCCAAAAAGTCTGGCTATGCCCCTACTTCCGAATGAGCTGGCTAAACACCCCGCTTGGTTAGAAAAAAGACACCCTCTCCCTAGGGCACCTCTACAAGTACGTTGGTGCTAGTACCATCGTAACACTCTCAAAAAAACTACTTATGGATTTCCCTATTAATCTAGTCACTTAGCTCCCTTTTTGGTATGATCAACTGGTCGGAGCGAACTGCAGAGATCTAGAGCATACGGGGTGGCTAAGCCTTAGGTTCGCATTAATAAGTAAATTGAAGTTGTTATTAAGTGGTTGAGAATCTCTTTTCACCTACCGGGGAAAAATCCTTTCAGTTTACTTCAGGAATACACAATCCAATTATTCGTTAAGATTGAACAAACAAAATGTAAACGTAAATTTATTAACGACTGAGAATCTCCTTTCCCTTTCAGTACTTCAAGAATGCACGGCTGGGTATAATTGTTAAGTTCATTATTTGTGAAGAAAAAGTACAAGATTGTAACAAAAAGAAAATTTGCATAAAATAAAAATGTTTTCGAGTTACTACACTGTGAGTCTCTTTTCCCTTACTCGAGCAAGCTCTATCAATACTTCGAGAGAGCACAGTGAGTTAGTATTCTTTTACAATAAGCAAATAAAGCAATGAAAGCAAAAGCAGTTAATCTATTCTATGAACTAGCAAAAAAGAAAACTAAGCTAAAAACTCAAACACACACAAGGATGATACAGGCTCTCCCTGGGGGGAGAGGGGGGTTTGTGGGCACTGTGTAGCCCACTTGCTTTATTTATTAAACTTTCAAAAAAGAAGCACCTCTTGATCCTTATAAACTTAGATGCAAGGATTTACAATGCTAGAAAATGATAGGAAGAAAGAAGGGGGGTCTCTGGAGTCTTGGATGGTATTTTAGCAAAATTTCGCTAGAGTACCCTTCACTTTTTTCATCAAATATGCAAAACCTGCAAAAAAACAAAGTTAAAATATGGTGAAATAAGCAAATAAAGAATAAAAAAAATTAACGATTGGTACTTGGAAAATTTGGAAAAAATTCTAAGTATAGGCACCAAATTTGAAACTAGTCTAGATCTTATATAAATAAAATCTTTAAGCTCTTTAAGATCTGACTACAAAATGCAAAATAAGTTAGATGTGAAGAATGAATATTTTCTGAAACATATCTACTTATTAAGCATAACACAAAAGAAAGTAACCGAGTGAGAGAGTTTGAATTTTGAAGGGATGGACGGAAGACTTGAAGCTCAAGCTTGATCTTCTTATAAGGACTCGGAAACGCCTGCAATAACCAATAATATTAGCTCGAAGGTACTGAAGATGGGAGCGAAAGAAGTCGAACTCAACTCCTCGTTTGGATCTATAATCTGCACAACTATAAAAACACCCATACACAAGAACAGATTAGATCTACTGTCATTGAATAAAAGAGAGCAAGAGAGCCTCAGTACAACCAAGTACAGTTGGCTACTCCTATATCTCTAAAAGCAAAACACAAATAGGCAAATTATAACCATAAATGCCTACTCTATGAACTGGTAACAGCCTTCTAAGCTAGATAATCAACAAACTTGTAGCAAAAGAAATCTAAGCATATACTATATCACCTCAATAAAGCAAAGCATTCATCAATTTGGCACAGCACGGACCTCCAAAGTCTTCAACTTTCATTAATCACATAAACATAAGTGTTACAGGAACAGAGGTTCCACCATCCATCCTAAACAATGGAAGAGGCTAAGTTGCCAGGGTACCCGTACCGGGGGGTTGGGCACCCGTACCAGTACCGAGTACCCATACCGCCGTACCGGGTACCGGGATTGGTACCTCTGGGAGTACCGCGTAAGTACCGGGTACTTCACCCAAGTACCGGGTACTTGGTCACGGATTTTAGGGTACTTCCGGGCATGAAATTGAAACACAGACTGGAAATTTCATGGTTATTAGTATTACTTATTACTTATTAACTTATTTTATTACTAATTACTAATTACTAATACACTATACAGTAAATTTGTTATCCTAATGCATGTGAGTCATGACTCTTATTTTCAATGAAATACAAATTTTAACTTCACATGACGAGATGTTATTTTACTATTATTATGGAAATTATGATATATTTACAGTATGTTTCGTGTCAAACAGTGTTATCTATTCAATGTGTTATCCTAATGCAAAACTTATCCAACTGAAACTCCATTCTCCAACTGAAACACCCTGGATGATAGAACAGATTTAAGACAAAGACAAAGACAATGCACAGAAACTCATGTTCCAAGCATAACAAGCACTGCTAGCAGGGGATCCTTTTCAAGTTCAGTAAGACTTACTGATAAAATGAGATATATCACCGACAACATACATCAGGGCCAAAGAACACTTTTTGAATAACAAACAGAGAAAAGACACTCAGGCAGCTCCAGTTTAGAAGTCTGGACAATCAGCTATATATAACCCTGTACATGATGAACATACAAGGACACAAGGACTTAGCATACAATTATATGGTAACTATCTCAATTTGCTACTATGCATACAATCATATGGTAACTATTTCAGTTTCTTATTACGCATACAATCACATGATAACTACTTCAGTTTGCTACCTGTTACCCCCTATTTTGTCATGGGTGTCCACATTCACACACGTTCAGCAGGGGGTTACAGGTTGACAGAGTTGATATATGTCTTGGGTACTTGATTCACGTAATGATATCCTAGTATTGAATGATGGTGGATTTTCATCATATATTAGGGATAGTAGCTATGGGATGTGGCTTTTGCTGCAGTAATGTAATACTGTAAATTTAAAACTTTAGATTATACAACTTAAAACATGTATGCATGAGACATTTCAAAAGGACAAGTAGGCTTTTACAGCTTTCATAAAATGGAGTGCACTAACAAAAAGGAAAAAAGCATTTGAATGGAATAAATTAATATATTAAATATAAATATATTAAATAATTATTAATTATAGGGAATAAATTAATATATTAAATATAAATATATTAATATAATTATTAATTATAAAATTATAAAATTATATATATATATTTATATATATGTCTACAGTACCCCGACGTACCCAAGTACCCTATTTCAAAAAGTGGCGTACCCGTACCCGTACCCGTCCCAGTACCCAAGTACCCTGGCAACTTAGGGAAGAGGCCTTGCTTAAATAGAAATTCTCAACCAGAGGGGTACCTTTGCTAACTACAGTTGACTGAGGGCGAAATGGAGCTGATGAGGTAGTGAAGGCAAGTCTGAGGAGATGATTTAGGGATTTAGGCTGTAATGTCCCTTCTTAGGAATTTTATTAAAATGGCAATTTTTCACTTTTTTTCCTAGTTTGACCTTTGACTAGTTTTGATCTCTAGGTCCCAAATTTGCCCCAAATGATCCGAAATCTTCTGAGAAGGTATATGAATGATATTAGAACATAAATATGTGTTTCAGGGATTCCTTTGAACCTTTAAAATACTTCTGCAAATCCTCTTTCAATTCTGATCAATGTAGGTAATTTTACTAGTGATTTCTCTTTGACTAGTATTGGTCTCTAGGTCTCAAATTGACTCCAAATGCATTCAAATCTTCAAGGAAGGTGTATGAATGATATTAGAACTTGAATATGATGTTTATGGATGACATATGGCCACCAAAATACCTCTTCAAACTCTCTTAAGATTTTGGACCAATTATGCAATTTTACTAGTAATTTGGGGTTCAAATCCCCATGGGGTAAGTACTGAAAATGGCTTCCCAAATGCCTCCAAACCCACTCAAATTTATGAACAGAGGTATGTAAGGTGTTAAGTATGTTATTAAATTCTCATATGCACCCTTAATGGATTATTACAACTGTTCTCACCCTCTCCCATTCAACTGCAAAAATCCCCAATTCGACCCTTGGGGAAATGGCACTATTTCACCTCCCAATACAACTAAACTGAGTAAAAATGCTTCAAATGCTCAAGTACAGTACATGAAACTTGTAGAAGACATCCATGGAAGTATATTGATCACAAATATATCATATAATAATCCATTCATTCGAAATCATCAGCATTACATTGATTCACAACAAGGTAGTGGGGAAATGGCACTGTTCTTTCATTAAAATTGAGATTTATACATTTCTACTTGGAATTTCGACCTGAAACTTTCTGAAGATGAAGAACAGAGTATTTACTTCATATTATAAAATAAATGGAGCATTAAAATCTCCCCCAAAGAGTACAATAGCTCACCAAAAACGCCCTCCCTCAAGGATCAAGAATATGCCATCAAAACTGGAAATGGTTGAAGGAGTGAGCTGCAATAGAAGAAACCATGAGATGACCTGTAGCTTACACCTGCAAATAAAGACTCCATTAAAGTTCCAAATGAAAGTTCTGAATGGCCTTTCCAATTACCAACTTGGATGGAAATCTTTCACCCTCGAAATTGGCTAAGGCAAGAAGCTAGTCATCCACTAGCTCTCTCTCTTCACAAATGCAATTGCAAATTCTACAAATAATCAAAAGCCATTCTCATACTTCATTTCTACATTTTATAACCAACATTAGTGTTATCACACTATAGTAGCGGGGCTACTATCCTTGTTCAGCAGATATCTGCACATTCTAGAGCTTCCATTATTCCAGAGCATGGCTATATATTTTGGATCACTCATGATCAGAGCAGTATATTATTCAGACGTATGTTTGACCTTGTGTCAAGGCTGAGCCTTGAGAGTTCAGATTTGATGACCGATGTGACCCTTTATCCCATACAGTTTCAGTTCAGTGCCTAGAGATGTATTGCAGCAGTGTTTCAGATGATGCACAATGATTATTATTTTGATGATGTTGTATGATCGATGGATATGTTATCACTGACTGTGGATTATTATCTTGTTGATTTAGTCATGATTACAGCATGTGCTTGGTATATTATTCCTGATGTGGCAAACTGTTTAAAATGAACTATAAATCATAAAATGGACAATTGCTTGCACATTTAAGTCATTTAACAAAACCCACTGGTTTTTCACCTTACATAGATATGGTCTTTCCTGACACCAGTTGTCTGCTAGTGTAGGCTCCATATTCACTTGACTCCATCCATACATGACCTTCCTGTTTGACTTTAAACCCTGACTTGTCTCACTTGACTTTCTGATACCGAGGACTTCCCCATTTTTCTACCTCTGTGTTTGGACCGCATCCCTGTGTATTCAGTGTCTCGGCTCTGAGTTGGTGACAAAACTTGCCTTTGGTGAGTTGGATTGTAGGCCTAAATCATTCTTGTCGGTTGTCTCGATGTTTGGCATTGGCTCGAACTCCCCCTAGTCACTTGAGATGTTGTTGGCTAAAACTGAAAGCTCATGTTCTACCTATGGAAACTTAAAAATTCGCCCATGGAAATAAAAAGGGCAAGAGCGATGAACAGCTAAAAATACTCCTCGAAGAGTATAAAAAAAAGGTCCAAAAAGCAATGGCTCTTAAAAGTTATATCTAAACAATTGCTGACCTTGTATGTATGAAAAAAAAAACATGCCCTGGATGAAAGCTGCAACTAGTTGTGCTTATCAGCACACCTGAGATCCGAAGGGTTATGTAGGACAAAAAGGCCATGAAATAAAAGTGAATGATCCTAATGAACCTGGATCAACTTGATGTAGACATGATGCCTAAGTTGAATAAGCACTCTCTGAACAACTTATCCATTTGTGAGGCACAGCCATTCCCCGTGTTATTTTGTCCAACACAGAGTTTGTAGCTTTCCCCTTTCTCCCAGTCCAAAGTATTTTTGAGTTGAGTTAGACAGGTCAACCTCTTTGCCCAACCTTGTTCCTAGCCTTCACCCTTCACTAGCAGTCTGACCATGTCCAATGGGTGAGTTTGTCATTTGAACTATTGTGCAAGCAATTTTATATAACAACAGAATATGTTAACTTGATTAATGCCACTGAATGGAATTTATACTTTGAGCTTAGCTGTGAGAATGATTAGAGAAGCATTGTCTTAGTCTTGGTTGTATATTATTGGGATCTATGATGATGTGGACCATGTATAGATGATTATTGATGATGATTGATGGCCCCACATGCTTGATGATGATATCATATGATGGACATATGATGCAGATGATGATTGATCCAGTTCAGCAGGTTTTATTACTTCTTCAGATCAGCATATTATGCATTGTCCATATATGGTGGACCCTACAGCTGGCCCATTTGGGCAACCCATGGTGTATGAGTACACATTCCTAGTGGATTTGGGTCTTCTGGATCCAATGAGACACTTATCTTTCAGTTCCGGGCACTTCTGACAGTGATTGATGCAGTTTTACACTTGTTGACCAGATTTGGGGCTGATTTCCCAGCCTGAGCAGCAGGGGCCTCGAGAGGCCATTTCACCTAGGGCGCTGATGATGGAGGGGGTGGTCCAACCACTTGTTTTTACCATTTACCCCCCCTTCTGGAGAGCCTGGTGGGCTCAGATGGACAGCGCTAGCATCCTGGGAGGCAGTTTTGGCACTTTTACAGTTCCCGAGGCAGTTAAAAAATGGGATAAAGTGGTCACTGAGGAATTCGATTTGGGCAAGTGAGGCAAGGTTTTGGCATTTGGTTTTCACAGAGGTCTTCCAGGATGGCATCACTATCTTCCAGTCAGTTTTCACCATGTGGGTATGCCCACATTGATCACAGGAGGACATTTACTGCTTGACTGTCATGGATTCTGAGGACAGTTTTGATCATTTATATTATCTTGGACATATTTTATTATTTTATTGTGCCTTGGGGATGAGCTAGTAAGGATTGATGCCTCCTAGCCCCACCATGTGCTTATATTGTCATGTCCTAGTCATCATGTGGTGGATTTTGGCACCTATTCTTCTCTAGTGGATGACGTCACCCCTTCTTTGTACCATTTAGTGGGGGCGCTATTATTATAGTGGGTGATCCATGTGATATATTGTTATGGTTCATCTTAGCCATTGATTGTATGATGAGATCTTTTAATCTCAACCACTCATTTGATGTAGTATTGTAGAGTGGTATAGGGTTTTGGTCTTTATTATCCTATATAAGGAGGAGACCCCCCATTGTAAAGCTCACCTTTGGAGCTCTGGAATATTGGAATAGAAAAATTCTTTGTGGAGCACATCTCTCTTGCATTGTGGATTCTCTTGCATATTGAATATACAGTATCTCTTCTATGTATCATTGTGGATTTTGGTGCTTCTACTAATATTTTTTACAGGAAAGTCGAATTGGTGGAGAGGAGGGCGACTTCATGAGGGTTATTGTTGGAGGGATCCACATAGTCTCTCTTGGGTTGATCTTGTGACAGGGAGTATCATTATTGTATCTTAGTGACATAGTTGATGCTTTCTATTACATCTTTCTACCATTTTCATAATCATCTTGCTTGACTTGTTTCTTTGATCTTGTCTTGTAGGAGGAGGACGATTTGGCTATCTTGGAGAAGGACGTCTTCGGTGGAGCTCTTGGATCTCACTCTTGAATATACACCTAGGAGAATGCTATCAATTTGCAAGGTGGCCATAAGCAATTGAGGTAAGATCTACAAGGTATGTGCCTCTTTCATCCATTCTATCTTCATTGGTCATAAAACCCTAATTCATTAAAAACCCCAATTTTGGTATTTCTTAGATCTATTTAGATCTAGCCTTGCTTTTGAGAAGATTTTGAAAACCCACCTCTATAGCATCCACCCCTAGTTGGATCTATAGTTTGGTGGTGATTGGCTTAAAATTAACCCACTTTTCAAGGCAAAAAGCCCTCTTGAACCCAAATCGCACTTCCTAGTGAGAGGCTTGTTTGGTTAGATCTAGCACATGGGTAGGTGAGATCCCACTTGATTTGCAATCTAGACACTTGATAACCTATCCCCAGATTCTTACTTTGGTGAAATCTACCTTGTGGACATCTTTCCATGTTTTAAGGGGTCAAAACCCCCTTTTGAATTTCTTGGCACCTCAAAACTCAGATCTACTAAGATCTAGCCCTTGGATTGATTTGATTTTTGGGACATACATAGATCGGGGTACTAGCTACCTGGATCTATAGTTTGGTGACCATTGGACTTGATTTGGTCCACCAAACCCACCTTTTAACCCTCCTTGAGCAAAGTCGCACTACCTAGGGAAGGTGAGTTTGTCCACTTTGAGGAAGTGTGTGTTTGGGATTTTTGGAGATTTGGAACGGCCATACCTTGAAACCTAGGTCTAGACTATCTTTTTGTCACGATCCGCCTTGGTGGTAGCATTCCTTGTTTCAAGGGATTGTGGTCCACTTAAGGTTATTACTTAAAAACCTAGATCTAGCAAGATCCAACCATTAGATCTCATTTAGCCCACTTGACTTGGCTTCTAGGTGTCCCGATCTACTCTTTGACACACTTTTTGACCCCATTAGCCCATCAAACAAGGCACTAGTCCTCCATTAAGCAAGTCGCACTCCTTGGGAATTGTGTCAAACCCTAGATCTAGTATGTGGGTACTCCTAGAATCAACTTAGATCCATAGATCTAGTCTTTACCTAACCTCTAGTACCAATATTACACCTAACTTCACCTTGTGGGCCCACTTAAGGCCATTTCACACTTCCCAAGAAAAGAAGACCCACTTGTGTAAACATATGGTACTATACCTAGACATCATACCCCATCATGTGGCCTAAACCATACATAGGTTGAAACACCAACAATCTCTTACACACCTTCAACCATACTTCAACTTCTAGGTCCACTTAACCTTGCATTGGTTTCCGTAACTCCTCATTTACTTACCCTTAGAAACCTTTGTTTGGATCCAATCAACTGTGATTGGTCATAGGGTCTCCCCCTAGGTCTTGTTACACCCTGACCTAAAGCGAAGAGTGCCTCGGTTGACGTGACTCCCACCTTGCATTGGGAACCGTGGCATTTCTTGGGTCACCTCTTTAGTTGCCAATCTCCTCTACCGTCCCGGATGGGATACCTTTAGGGGCAACTACAAGTTGTGTGATAACAATTAGCCTTCTAAGGGTCGAAATCCTCTCAATAGATTCAATAGATTTCCATTTAGGAAATATTCCACATTTGCCACTTGTCTCCTAGTTCCAACCTTCCATCTTCTCCCAAATTCGATTTTGAGTCTCTTTGGCTTCTCCAACTCCCAAATTTGCCTTCCTTGAGCCTATTTTTGGGGCCGACATGTCATAGTGGTCAGATGTCAGAGGTCAGGTCTGCAATTTGTCATAGTTGCCATAGATGCTCCATCATTGGTGTCATAGGGGCTAGGGAATCTAGCCCAAGTGTCCACAAACTTCCACTTTGACTCTTTATCTCCCATGGAGGTTACCAATCCTTCCCAATTCGACCTAATATGCTCAATGACATGTGTTATGACTTACCAACTCACCCAAGAGTGTTCACATTCCCATTAATTCGAATTTGCAAAAGAGAGATACCATGTATTATGAAAAATCAAGCTAGTGTGGGTCCCACATCCTCCATATGTCTTCAAAACCATTTGTCACCTAGGATTTCTCTTGAATTTCTTTATTCACTCTATTTATTAAATACTTCCACCCCAAAGCTTCCACCCCAAACCTAGGAAACTAGTAATTTTCCTCCTTGGCAATTATTTGACCCTTAAGATCAATTTTACAAAATCTAATGAATATGGCTAATGTGATTAGGCCATTGTGACCCAATTCCAAATTTGGGACATGACATAGGCCGAGTTAAACTCAAGAGGTGGGCACCACCTCAAGAGAGGTGCGCCCCCTCTGCTTTGGGATGCCCATCCCTCAAATCAAAAGACGCCAAATCGTCTAATGCGCCCCTCTCATGAGGGAGGCGCATCTATCACTTGAGCTAGCTCACCTTCACTCCTAAATTGCCTCAACCACTGAGTTTGATCCTCAATTAACTCCCAAATGATGTCCAGTTAACTTACTTGAACTTCGGACATGTTCCCACTGATTTAGGAATTTGACTGTTTGTCTTTTTGGCCATTTATTTAATAATTTTGGTCTTTTTGAGAGAAAAAATAATTTAAGTGATAAATAATTACTCAAATTAATTCAAAAGTGGGTTTAGGGGTAATGTGGGTGCTCCGGGTTAGAAAACGAGCACCCCCATGGTGCATTTCACCTCCTACCCACTTTTTTATGAGATTTTTTACTTTTACATTAAAAACATTGAAAATTTTAAAATAAACTCGTTTGCGGGAAAAAGAATTATTTGCGAAATTGAAAATAAAACCTAGGGGGGCCTAGTACATGTTCATATGAGTCATTATTGATGGCTAGCATGGTAATATACATAGACACATAGACTTTAATAACCTCCCAAGGTTTAGCCACTGTTGTCTGCCGAGATGCACACTAGCAGCGGAAATCTTTCGAAAGCTGTCTCCCTCACTGGAAAGTGGGGAGAGGTGTGGCCTTGGGGGCAAGCAATGAGCCAGGTACTGTCACCTGAATCCCAGTTCCTCCGTTTAGGCTAACTCCTAACGAAGACAAGGGGGGTAGTTCCTAGAAAAGAGTTTCACTAAGGCTCTTGTGTTTTAAGTGTTTTTTGTGTGGGGTGATGCGGATGAGTGTTGTTTAGGAGTTTTTGTATAATGATGAGAACACAATTAAACACGCAATCCACGTTGCAAATTCTACAAGATACAATTTAGAAGATGAACAATATACTTTGACTTAGAATTAAAACAAAGCATCCACAAAATAAAGATCAAACGAATGACAAAGACATATGGTCCAGATTCGGAAGATACATAAGAGTTTTTAAAGACCAGTGCCAAATGGAGTCAAAAGAAATGCTTGTGATGCTGGAAAATGTAAGTCAAAAGTAGTTGTTTGTGAGATCGTTTGGAAATTGTTCTTGGTAAATTTTAAGTGTTTTAGGTGTTCTTGATTATTAGGGATAAAACCAAGGATATCAAAAGAGTGTCCGGAAAGACATTCTAAGCGGCTCCTTTAAGAAACATGTCCGACCTGTCTGGATCACAGCGAGGCGCGCAATGCTAACCAGCCACTGTGTCACAGATTCGGCAACCCGGCGCCTCCCCTGAAAACTGCTTTGAATACTTTTTGAACAACGCCGGTTCGTTGGTTATGGGGGTGAAAGTTTTAATTAATTATCACTTATGAGCTTATCAAGTCCTTCACCTTTCTGAGTACTAGTCCAACTGTTTCCGGTTTGCAGAGCATACAGGTGTTGGACAAACGACCAAAATAAATTAATTAAGGGGGAAATGTGGATTGAAATGTTTTATTATTAAGAGCACTTGTTCAACTCTCCAACAGAGAGCGCTCTTGACTTAGTCTTAAGACCACAGTTCAAGAGACTTCATACTTTAAAATGCCTAATGCAAGGGAAAAGTGCAAATCTAACAATGCTCTCCGCCAGAGAGTGCTCTTGACTTGGATTTGGCCAAGTTCAAGAGGCTTTGTTTATTTTAAGAAAATAGAAGCAATTGTGAAAAACAGTTATGAAACTTTGTAGAATTAAACCATGTGATAGCTCAAATAAAGTAACAGACAACTAGCATGCTATTTGCAGAATGAAATAGTGCTAAAAAAGACTTAGTGTTCTACCAACAGTTTTACTCTAAGGTGGGATCAACCTCCGAACAAGGTCAACCACTAGAACCGCCTGCACTTGAGAACCTCCAGCTAGTTGAAAGCTCTACCAAGGAAACCGACGGGGAAGGAAGAGTAACCACAAAATAATGTGGCCCTGCCCTTGAGATGAAGTCTCAAGGATACAACTTCCGGTCAAAGGATTTGGAAGAGAAATACAAGATGAAACAAAAGACTACTCTAATGCAAAAATTGAAAGATCTAACTTAACCAATCACCACACTCTTCCCCAAATGGAGAAGAAAACCAAAAAAGTGGAGGCCTCCTCCACTTAACTTTTATTATGAGATTACAAATGCCTTGGGTTTTAAAACCTTGAAGGACTTTTGAGAATGAAGTAACTAGGAAAACAAAGCTAGCTCTTATAAGCTTATTACAAAGGATAACAAGATTTTGTATATTCAATCACTCCTTATGGCATTCATGTGATTTTGTTTCGATTTCTTTGCTTCAAGATCTATCACGTATCTCTCTCTCAAATGACCTACACAAGCTCAAAACATCTCAACAAGGCACCCATTATTTGTCAAAAAACCAAATGAGCTTGAAAATTACTAAGTCTTAACTTGAAAATTAAAGCCTAAAACATGAAAAGCATGAGATTTTAACTCGAAAATGCTAATATGATAAAACGGACCAGCAAACAACAATTGCCTAGAATGTGCTAGGAATGAGATCTAAATCATAAAAAAAATTCGAAATATTTTATGTGAAAAATTCTATCTTTTAAATGGAAACAATAATCCAACAAGTATGAGCTATGCTAAAGCCAAACAATGAGATCTAGCTAGTAAAAGAATGACTAACTTTAACAAATGCTAACTTCTTCAATTCGTTTTTTGTGTTTTTTGTATGTTTTTAGGGTTTTTTGGGAAAGTGGACGAGAGGAATCTTGGAGGAAAAAGAATGGGAGGATGATTGGACAAAGAGAAGAGGGATGGACGAGATGAAGGAGAAGATGGGAGCTAGGAGGAGGAGCAAAACGAAGGAAGGAGAAATCTAGGGCAAGATTGGAATGAATGGAAAAAAAGAGGTAAAAACGAATGGGTAAGGAAGGGTAATGGAGAAGGGAAACGAATAGAGGAAAGAGACTAGGGCTTAGCAAAATCAATGGGAAAAATAGATCAAGGAGCAAATAAGAGGGGTTTGAAGAAAGAACCCTTTTGTAACCAAGTTTGAATGATGAAAATTTTCTTGATGGAAGAGGAAACCCTCTTTGCTTTGATGTCAATCTTAAGATCTTGCTCCTTGGAAGTATCCTGCAAACACACTATTAGTAAAGGTTTTTGTTGGTGGAGAAGAGGGAGATACAACCAAGTTCATCTCATCTCAACCGTTTTGAAGATCTGCAAATGCACAAAAAACTTACACAAACAAAGCTTGATCAAATATAGAGAGTTAGACAAAAATGCATAAGGAGACAAGGTAGTAAGACCGATTACAAGTTGCACTCTTTATACTATTTAAGCCTAAGCCTAGCAAACAAATTGAGACCATCAAATGCTTGCCCTACGCTCTTAAGAAAGAGATCTAAGCATGTATTTAAATCAAACTTTGAAATTGCATAAATCAAGAACACATTACAGATATTACTTCAAAGTAAATTAGTAACTCATGAACCAATAGAAGTGTACACAAATTGCCTCCAAAGCCAACTTTATTTCCAATGATAGCCAATAGCTATTACAATCTCCGCAGAGTAATTTTACAATAATTCTCCATGAAAAGAAAGCCCAAATGGCTTCTCTTAAATAGCAAAACACTAGCCTAAAACCCTAATTCGAATTTGGCATGAAGAGGGCCAAAAACTCCATCTTAATCCAATCAAAACCATGTCAACACCAACCAAATCGAGCTTGGAGTCTTAACTCAACATTAAGCTTGAGTTTGGAGCCCATAATTTGAGGAAGGAGCCCCACATGCATTGATTTCAAAATCCAACCACCCATTAATCAATTGCCAAATCACAAAAACGAATTTGCATGAAGGTGGGCGAATTTCTCAACTGTAGATCACTCCCAGTGCTCCGAAACTGATCTGAATCGGGTGGGTGAAGATTCCAATCATCATAAATGCTTTTTGCCATGTCATTTTGACTTTAACTTTATTCAATTTGGCCTTTTTTGGAGAGATTTAAATTATCTCCAATTTATTATTTTTTGAATATTCTAATTAAGAAGTATGAGTGCATGGTTTCAGACTTCATGCACGCCATGCACTTCACACCCTTGAGTTGATTTCTCAAGGTCATCTTTCTATTGATGTTCTTTCCTTCAAATAGACTGGTCAAGGCATCAAACATTTCTTTTGGTGTCTTTTTGGAAGACACATGGGGGATCAAGTGATCCTTGATGGAATCAACAATGATCCTCTTTGCTTTGATAAGATTCTTCTTATGCCTTGCCTTCTCTTCATCTCCCTCTGGTTCTATAAGTCCTTCCTTCACATAGTCTTCTAGCTCATGCTCCTCAAGGATGAGCATGACTCTATACTTCCAGGATCTGAAGTTCTTAGCTCCTTCAAGCTTCTCATCAAGCTTGGTATTGCTTGTCATCTTGCTATAATGAGTACTTCAAATGGAAATAGAAATAGATTTGAGACTTACCAGAAAATTTGCCCTTCTGGGATCTGCTCCTCCTTGACCTAGGGTTTGTCAAAGAAACCCTAAAAATTCAAACTTTGAATTTCAAATTTCTAAAAGGATAGAAAGATGCGCCTTGCAGAGTTGATCAAGCTGGTATACTTCAAATTTGAAATCTGCAAAATTTGACCCCTCAAAATTTGCCTTGAAACTTCTAGATCTTCTCGACAGGATCCCAAACTAAGGTTTGATAAAGCCCGGCCTTCTACCCAACCAAAAGATTCGATCTTGTGCTCAAAAGTCCAATTTTTCTAAGGACTATCCAGCCGTGGTCACAGATTCCAAAAATTTCAACTTTTGCAGAAACCCTAATTTTCCACCTTTCCGATCAAAATACTAATTTAGGGTTTGATGGAGCCTGACCTTTTGCCCATCCAAAAAGTTCAATCTAGGGCTCAAAGGTTCGATTTTTCTGAGAGGATCAATCCTATGCAGAGAAAACTCAAAAATTCTCTTTCTGTGAAAAGCCCTAATTTTTCGTGGCTGCACAATGTAATCTTTCAGGCTAGCTCTGATACCATGTTAGTTTTTACTCGAGCAACATATAGCATATAAACAATTACTGAAAGATAAACAAGCACAGCATAGAAGACAAGAGACAATTTATCCTGGGAAACCCTCTTGGGGTAAAAAACCCAGCAAAGCCTTCCTCAATATAGAAATCACAAAGTACAAGATAAACCCAAGACAAAACAGCTTCTCCTCCACTTGTGCGCACCTCTCTTCTTCACCTATGCAAACTTGCTTAAGTGAATGAGTGAATAGAAGAGAGAGAGGTGCCTCTTATCTATATTCTTCCGTTGGGGTGACAAATTCCCCAACAGGGCCGACTTGTCTACTTGACTGGTCAATTACATAATATAATAATCTTTTAGGGGCTTTTCTGAGCCGACACATGTCCTAGGGTTTACATTGATTCTTTCAATGACCTTTACATTATTAATTACATGACCATCAACTCCCGGAGGAGGAATACAATAATATAAATAGAATATCTTCCGCAGTTACATTATTTTAACACTTTAAGTGTGTTTGTCTTAGGGGCTTGAAGAAGGGATCAATCAAAGACAAGTCAAAAGACTTGAAGAAGCAAACAAGAAGAAGCTAAAACCATGAAGATCCAATAAAACCAAAGAACCAATCTCCTTTTTGTAAAAGCTTTTAAAAAGCTTCATTCATTTCACTTCTTCTCATTTCAAGGGATAAAAGCCCCAAAGTATTGTAACTCTTAAAAAGCTAGTGGGATTACGGCTCCCATGTTTTCTTTTAATTCCCCTATTTGGGGGATGTGTGTTGTGTTTGGTGTATCTTCCTTTTTGCATCTTTAGCTTAGTTTTGATTTCAGTACTTAGCTTAGTTTTACTTTCTTAGAATAGCTCCATTCCACTAATTGCTAGTTGTTTGTCATTGCTTAAGTAGTTCATTTTTGTTTGATATAGATCGATAAACTAAAAAAATTAGAAATCTCTTGAATCTCACTCAATGGTGGATCAAGAGTGCTCACTGTCGAAGAGTTGCTTTTGCTTTGCTTTGACCTGAAAGAGATTCTTGGGTAGCTTAGATTTTATTTTCAAGTACTTTAATTCCATGCATCATAAATCTCTTGAATCTCGCCATAAGGTGGATCAAGAGAGCTCTCTATCGGAGAGTTTTCTATTTGGTTCTCTTGTTTCAAACATCCCCCTTAAAATTGGAATTTACCATTTCTATAACGCGTATGCTCTACCCTACCCTGGGAGGTTGGGATACACAGAAACGGTATAGGCTACTTAATTGCTCACATTTAATCCAATTTTAACCATAATAAAATTTACACCCCCATAACCAACGAAAATCCAGCGTTGATCATCAATACTCTAACATGGGCAAATTCTAACTGGGGGAGCTGGGTAGCTATACCTCGATTTCTAGTGGCTGGTAAGTTATTGAACACCTCTCTGGAAACTTGGATAGTCCAACATGTCCTTGTACGGAGCCACCTAGAGCATTTTCCGGACATATTTCCAGTACCTCTACATATTTTGGAAATTTCCTTCACCTTAATAATCAAGATCACCTTTAAAAATTTACAATAAAATTTACAAAGAACACTTGCAAAACAGTTTTCAGCACACCACAAACACTTGTGTCCAGTAATCCTGAACTCTTGTATCTCATCATCCCAATACATTTTTTGACTCCATAAGGCACTAGTTCATCAATTGTTTCATTTAATTATTAAATTTGAAGTGCATGTATTATTTGCTTTAATTATATCATTGTGGATGCTTCATATCTGAGTTGTTAAAATTATCAATCTGTGGTATATTTCTTAAAGTGCTATTGCAAGTATTCCTTTGTGTTGTTTAACTCTCAATTATTGTAAATCTGTGATCACAAAAAACTCCTAAATAACGCCCATCCACATCATCAACACTTTAACTTAAAACAAAAGAGCCTTAGACAACTCTTTTTAGGGACTACCCCCTTGGCTTCGTTAGGAGTTTGCCTAAATGGAGGAGCTAGGATCAGGTGACAGCACCTGGCTCATTGCTTGCCCCCAAAGGCCACACCTTTCCCACTTTTCGTGAGGAAACAGCTTTCAAAAGATTTCTGCTACTAGTGTGCACCTCGGCGGACAACAACTACAACAACCATAAAAATAAGATTTTCAGCCCTTACACTCCTAGAATACAACCTATACTTATCAACACAATATCATAATACATAGGCCCTCATCCTAATAACTCAATCTAACATTGACAATGAAAATGAAAAGATTTTGAGATTAATAGCACATATGAAAACACAAGGTCTGTCTTCTAAGTGCCAATATTGAATTAGTATGCACAAAAAGATAAACTAGGCACAATGATAATCAAACTATATCACCAAAAACTGGTCCTCGCCTCCCTGTTTATGTACTGAGAACATTTCAAGTATAAAAATTGCCACGAAATACATGTATCCTAGTTGTTTACTTTATCCAAATTTTAGGTAACATTTCCAAAATGTTTCTCAACAATTTTTGTACAATAAGAGAAAGAAGACAATTCAAAACATGAAAAAAACAATACAAAAGAAGCTTCATCTCACAAACTAGTCTAGCAACACCTTGCAGCATAACATTAAAAGGATACGTAGAGGAAGACAAGGTAGAATCAAATGCAACCTACTAAGACTTGAGGGGGTATATTAGTGACACATCTATCTCTAATTGTGGCATCAATTCCTCTCTATTTGTCCACTTCAGGGCTATACTTTACTATGACATTTACCTTTTTCTTTTAGGGAAGAGATGCCTTAGCACTGTTCATTCGGCTATTGTTCCTCATGAGTCACTATATGTTTGAGTCCCACTGACTTATTTTGGTCATTAGTGGGCCCTCATAATTTTCATTACTTTTCATTCGGTGAGAAAAACAGTACTTTTGGGTAGTTATTTCTTGGATGAATATCAAGCTAAGGATCACAATTCTTCTAGGAAAAATGAGTCTAGAATTTCTTTCTTAGGAACACAATATAATGGGAAAGATTCAAAGATGTGAGACTCACATGCTACAGAGACCCTTTAAAATGATTTTGCTTGAAAAAATATTAAGAAAAATCTTCCACCACAGTAAAAAATGCTACTTAAGTGCCCATTTTGATTTATGGAAAGAGAGAAACACACACAAAAACATACTTTCCAGTATTCTTTCATGCCAAGAATGTTCTTGGCATATTGATTTCCAATTTTTTGGGTCTCATATCTGTTTTATTGTTAGTACTTAGAGATTATGATGCAAACACCACAAAACCCTTAACCAGAAAATCGAAATTAAATTTACTCAAGATTTAGAAAGGATCCCCAATGCCAGGTACACTGTACTGAATTTTACTAACAAGGCAACATACGACTTGAACCATCATAGGAAACAACAAATGGTTCATTTGAAACACTGTTAGAGGGATGTGTTAATCTAACCAGCACTCAAATCAATCCTAGACTCTAGAGTAACAGTTTCTAGTCAGTTGCTATCAAAAAGAGTAAAAAGATACACCACCTCATATCTCCAAATTTCATTCTTAAGAGACACATTCACTGCCTGATAATCTTCAGTGACCTGTAAAAGGAAAACACTAACAGGTTAATATAATTAATTATTAAATTACCTCAGATATATTAAGGGAGGACAATAAAAGCATTCAAAAAAAATAAAAATAACAATGTTTACCAACCCAAAACTCAAAATTGAATAGATCATGTGAAGAATTCAAATGCAGCCGTAAACCCTGCATAATAAATACTAAAGGTCACTTGGATAATTACAGATGGAAAAAAATTGTAAAAAGCACTATGCAAATCAAAATCTTAGAAAAGCAGTTTTGATCAGCAAAGAAAAGGATGCAGTATGCACTAATGAACACAGGAATTCCAACAAAAATACAAAGGAAACGTGACCAGAGGAAGGGTGCCAATTAATAACCTTGAAGCTAGCACAAGGCACCAAACAAAATGGGCAGGAAAAATCCTCTGTAACTGTCAATAAAAATGCCATACTATAGTTAATATCAAAGATCATTCCATAGGCAAAAGGACACAAAAAATTAATCCAACCGCCATACTATAGTTAATAGCAAAGATCATTCCATAGGTACAATTACACAAAAAAAATTATCCAAACAAATGCTAGAACAAAAAACAAAATAAGCATAGATATTATACAATGTGATTGAAACGAACAAAGTTGTTTACAGAAATATGAACAATGCTCATTTACTAAATATCCAATATAAAAAGGACAATAGGTTGAAAGATAATGATGTAAATACTAAGTCACCTGACACGGGGACACGGGACACGTAGGACACGAAAATACGAGAGTCCGACACGGACACGGTGACCCCCGAAATCAGGACACGTAGGATACGTTTTATGTACATATATTTTTTTTTTTAAAATATATTAAAATTTAAAAATATAGACATATAGATCCAAAAATATTTAGAAACTAGAACATTTACAAATATTCAATAGAAATTAGAATAAAAACACATTAATGATTACACATTTGTCATTCACAAATCACGATTCACAACACATTTGTCATTCACAAAGTGACAAATCACAATGAGACACAGATGCATGTCGGAACCATATTTCTCATTAAGTCATCAAAATCAAAATGTATACATATATGTCGGAATGCCACTGGGCACTGGGCCACTGGCAAATGCCAAATAGACTAATACTAATAGTAAATACAAAAAGGGGTGGATCAAGATGGGAGAATCCCATATGTCAGTAGTCCTCCTCCATGCCTGAATCAACATACTCATCACTGCCACTGCCACTGCCACTGCCCTGATCCTCATCCTCCTCCCCCTCCTCCTCCTCTCTGCCCATCTGACGATCTGCATCTGCTGCTGTGGAGGATGACCCCTCTATACGATCACTCTCATCAAAAGTGACCGGCTCTAGCACTGGATCATTAAGATCCATGTTGGCTAATGCCAACTCAGTACTGCTGTCCAAACCCATATCATCAGGAAAGACATCCCACATCTTTGTCTTTCCCTTCACCCACTCCTCCCTCTTCCTGTAAATAAGACGAAGGTTGGAGTGCACATACACCATGGACTCTGCCCTGGACTGCTCAAGCCTGCTCTTCTTCACACTGTACAGGTTCCCATATGTGCTCCAATTCCTCTCACAACAAGAGGATGATGTAACTTGAGAGATGACCCTGAAGGCTAACTTCTGTAGAATAGGGGATGTTGCCCCATGAGTTGCCCACCAACGATAGGGTGTCTTACCCTCCCTATCTCTAAGCACATCATAGCCTCCAAATATCCCAGTGCCAGTGGAAAAATCTACAAAGCCATCCTCCACCTCCTCAAGCATGTCTCTATCCTGAAATAGCCGTCTAAGTGCTATCTTCCTCCCATTTGCAATCTCTGCATCCATGTGAGGAGGGACTCTGTGTGAGGCCCCCGATCCACCAGTGAGCCACTCCTGAGTGTAGAACTTGGGGTTCAAGGAGTGGGCCAAGCAATGCAAAGGTGTGCAATTCTTATCCCACCTGGAGATAAGAATATCCCGAATAATGGTCCATAAGTTCTCTGCCGATGTCCCATACTCGGGACACTCATTCTCCATGACAATGGACCTCATGGACTCAATCATGGAATCCCACCCCTCATAAACCTCTGCTAGGATGGGCTGGTCCGTGTCTGCATACCGCAACAAAGAAATGATTGGCTCCATGATCTTAATAGTAAGATCCACCGTGTCCCACCAACCATCATTTAACACCAAGTCCTTCACCTTTTGTGAAGCAGCCTGATCCGTCTTTCTCCAAAAAGCCCAAAACTCTGAAATCACCATGGACCCAAGAGCGGTTTTGACCTCCCTCAACCTCTTGAGCATGATGAATGAGGAAGCAAACCGAGTATCTGCAACCTTCAGCAATGAAAGCTGTGTGTACTGTTTGTAGATGGTGAGGGCATTTGTGTGGTTTTGTACAAAGTTACGGATATGGCGTGCATCCTCAATAAGGTTGTCAATCCATGCCACATCCGAAGCAATGGCTTTCAGTGCTAAATTCAAGGAATGGACAATGCAAGGTGTCCAAAAAACCTGTAAGAGCAATAAAAGCATGTATCAATGACTCTACAACACTAACATTGCAATGACCAAATTCAAACAATGAGCAAATTAGAAATGAAAGGTGTCCAAAATGAACATACCTGTGGATATTTAGCTTCCACAATCATGCCAGCAGCCTTGCAAACAGGTGCATTGTCCGTGATGATTTGTACACACGACTCAACACCCACTTCTTCAATGGTTTTGATGAATAAATCACCCATAAATTGTGCATCCTTGTATTCGCCAAGAGCATCAACCGCTTTCAAGAACACCGGTCCATTTTGGGAAGATACCATGAAATTGATGAGTGGATGGCGTGCGGGATCCGTCCATCCATCAGAAACAATACTCACACCGAATGAGGGCCATGTTGATCTAATTGGCTCAAGAATTTTATTTACCTCCTTCTTTGCTTTAACCAACAATGTGGTTCTAAGCTTCTCTGAACTAGGAGGCACATAACCATTTGGAGCACGTTCCAAGATAGTTTTAACCGTCTCAAAATACAATGGTGACCGTGCAACATTGAATGAAATGAAGTTGAGGTAGAAGAAAAATGCAATAGTAAGGTCTACCTCTTCTCGCGCCTCTTTTTGGAAAATCCTATCCATTGGACCACCTGTAGATTGCCTCTTTCTTGTTTGATAAGTATCCCCACGCCCACGCCCATGCATGCTAGGTGGAAATGGAGGCTTGGTGCTAGAGGACTTCCTCAAGAATGGAAGAGGATCATCCTCTTTTTTCTTGCTTGCTGCTGCCACCTTCCCTAAGCCAACATGATCCTCTCTTTCCATATCCCTCCTTTGGTGAACAGTCACCGCTTTGCATGAAGAAATCCCACAAGAAGGAAGGGCCAACAAATGGCCCTTAACCCGGAAATATGTGCTCATGAACTCATGCTTGCAAAAATTGCATCTCCAAGACACATTGCCTCCCCCACCAAGCTTTGCCCCGGGCCCCATCTTTTCTTGTCACATACTTCCACAAAGGGTATTTTTTTTCTTGGGCTTGTTGTCTTGCTAAAACAGGGTTAAGTGGAGCCATAGAATGAGCTCCACTAGCATCCGATGGAGCACTTGACGGAGGAGGAGAACCGCTTGTGCTTGGTGGAATAGGAGGGGAGGCACTAGATGGTGCATTTCTCCCTCTCCTTTGCCCCCTACCTCCTGCCCTAGCTGATTGAGACATTCTTTTTCTTTTGTGATGGTTGAGCTTGCAATCCTCTCCACAAATCCACCGGAATGCACTTGGAATCGCTTGGAAACGATGGATAGCCTTCAAATCTCCTTCAAAACTCCTTCACCTTCACATAAAACTTACTCTCAATCAAATGCTTCCTTGCAAATGACAAAAAGAAAGGCAAATTCTGATTTTTAAGTGAACTCGGGCGCACTTTTCCGCCAAAAACGTGTCCTGTTTTTCATCAGCGTGTCCGACAGTCGCGATTCGTTCCATCAGCGTGTCCGATTCGCTGGGAAAGTCGTGTCCCGATTCAGGATTCGATCCAAGGTCGAATCGGACACGAATTCCAATCGAATCGTGTCCGATTCGACCGATTCGGGACACGGCAGGGGTCAAGGACGAATCCTGTTTCTGAGTGTAAATATTATTTAATTGAATAATGAATGAAAGATAATTTGATTGATACAATGACAGTATACCTATAGCACTGACTAGTCACAATTGTTGACGAATTATGTCCCTTACATAGGATGTGTCACTTCATTTATTATTATTATTATTGATGTTTTATTTATATATTTATGTTCATTACATTGCTTATCCCTTCAGGATGCTTTGTCCTCAAAGCAGTTTTATGAAAAAGCTTTTATGTCTTTGTTCTGGCTTGTAATGCCTTCTCATGACTCTCTGCTCTTCAAGTTGTGATGGTTGATGATATGAGATGATGAGTTATGCAGCATTGAGCAGAACTGTCATTGTAGAAGGGTCAAACCACCCTATTTCATTTCTGTAAAACTGTGTGGCAAAAACTTCTGCGATTTGGAGAATGATAAGATTTCACGATTCCACATCTAACCTTATCTTCAATATAATAGGGTATGTTACCCCTCATATTGTATGAGGATCACAGATGTGAAATTTTTCACAAGGATCGAACTTGCAGTTCATGGCTAATATTTGGATGGGCAGGGGTTCCCTCATGTTCTTGACTTAGAGATGGTGCTTCTTCATGGTTGAGTGGTGGCCATGGTAGTTGGCTAGGAGGTTTAGTGTGATGTGTTCTCATGTATTCATGGTGATTATTGATGAAGTTTCATATGCCTAACAAGTGAAACAATGCTCACAAGATGATGCACTCCCTCTAATTGATGATTAAAAGCATACTTGACTAAGGTAATAAGGCAATTAATTAACATTTAAGTATTTTATGGAATGGAAACCCATCAACTTAGGGTCTCCCTCAGTTTTGAAGTGTTAATAATTGTACTTTTTAAGTAATGGATTAATTAAAGTGTTTAACCTTGGATTTTCTAAGGTTTTAGTGTGATAAAAGTGAACGAAGACATAAAACTAATCACACTAATTGACCAAAGTACATAAGGTTTGCACTTAGCATTAATTTAAAAATCACTTAAAGGAGGCATTAGGCACAAGGGCCTTGTTATCACATTTATAGTAGTTGGGGCTACCATATATTTATTTCAGATTCCAGTATATTTTTCAGCCAGTCCTTTACACTGAGATGCTTGAGATGAGCATCTATTTTTGGATCACTCTTATGATGATGAGCAGCAGTATATTCCTTTGCCATGACTGAGTCTCGGGAAACTCAGATTTGATGACCGATGTAGCCATTTTGCCATTACAGAGCAGTATGCAGCGCCCAGAGTTGCAGCAGCAGGTTCTTAGTGGTCAGATGATGATTCAGATGTTTTGCATAGGTATATGATCCAGCAGGTATTATCTTGTGTTCTTGGTTATATTGCTTTTATAGTTATTCTAGTGGCTTGTTCTAGCATTTAGTGTCATGATCTGGCGATCATATATATATAGTATTGGACTTAGTTGCTATTGTATATCTATCTATTGTCTTGCTCGGGTTTTAGAGGTTCTTGTCTATACTCATTGGTTTTACCCTCCTTAGGAGAATGGAGGTGATCATTCCAACCATTATTTGGTTTGCTAGTTTTGGCATCATCCTCATTATCTCCATCCATCCGTTACCTTCTAGTTACTGCCTTTACCCTGACTTACTACTTAGCTTGTGATATGGAGGACTTTCCCCCACTCTAGCCTCTTTGCTGGATGAGCTTCCCTGTTTAACATGTGTCTCGGCTCTGAGTTGCCTAAGTTGTGTTGGCTAGACCTGAAACAGATAGTGCTACCATCAATACATTGTATCTGGAAAATTTATTGTATATCTGAAATGTAAGCCCATTCTAGAATGTATTTTTCAACACGTGAATGAAAGGCATGTGAAATGTAAATCCAAGAATGTGTTTTTCAACACACACAGATCAAAAAGCCTAATGAAATGTAAATCCAAGAATGTGTTTTTCAACACACACAGACAAAGGCTATGGAAATGAAAAGGTCTAATTAAAGCAATGGTTTAACAAATGCTATATCTAAAGATTGTTGACCTTAATTACATGTAATGATCTATTCCTCATTAGCCTGCAGGTTGTGATATGAGATGGAGCAAGGGACAGCTTATTCTAAGTGTCCCCTAGAGTCCTGAGTTACGGTTTGCCGGACACCTAGTCATGGAAGCTCTAGAAAATATCCTCACAGAGCTGTATCAGCTTGGATGTGAGTCGTAGGCATCTGTCAAGGTTGAATAATCACTTCCCAAACAACTTACACATTTGTGAGACACTACCATCCACTGTGTTATTGCTTGTCTAGCATATGCTTTAGTGTGTATCCCCTTTCCCACTTCCAAAGCATCACAGTGTTGAGTCAGTATAGCCATCCCTTAGCCTAGCCTTGCAGTTTTCCACCTTCACCCATAACTAGCAAATTGATCACAACCATGAAGTGAGTATAGCCTTGAGGTTCTAGTCTGAGCCATTATTATTATTGGAAAATCTTGAATATCTTGTTTTAGATCGCCAGTGAAATGATTACTTTATGTTTATATTGCTATTGGAATGATTTATGAAGCATGCCCTAACCAATTACACTTGCAGCACTTTGATGTTTTTGCTTGGATCATATTATGGGTCAGTTTGACTTGGTCAAACCCAATTTGACCAAAGTCAACTACAGGACATCAGATGATATAGACCCTGGATGATAGCTATTGATGATATGTGGTCTATCATTGGTCACCAGATGGTTCCATGCAACACTTACAGGCTCAAATAGTGATCTGTGGTATTTTAATGATTTTTTATCATTTGCAGATTATTATTATTTTTATTATGACCGGGCATGGTATTGATACTATATGATTATCCAGTCATCCATATGGTGTTTGAGTATGCATCTCTAGTGCATTTGGGCTCTCTAGTGCATTTGGGATCTCTGAGTCCATTGGGACAGTCAGTTCTCAGTTCCGAGCAATTTCAGTTGGGATTTGTCTTGGTTTATCAGTTCAGTGCAAATTTTCCATTAAAAATGGCCTGTCAGAGCAGTTTCATGGTTTGATTGGTTCACCTAGGGTGCTATAGAGGGAGTATGGGGTCCAGCCACTTGTTTTTTACTATATTGCCATACTCCCAGACATGATGGTATTGTCAGATTTGGACCCGGGTGATACAGGCATTTTCATCTTTTACAAGTGATTTACAGAGGCATAAAAAATGGTAAAATTGGCTATAGAGGAATTCAATTTGGGCTACTGAGGCAAGGAAATTGCATAGGAATGGTTTTGATGATGTGTATGATGTCTCCCACACCTTCCACAGCAGTTGCATCAGTCAGTGGGGCCCACACAGGACATGAGATGATATAGACCCTGGATGATAGCTATTGATGATATGTGGTCTATCATTGGTCACCAGATGCTTCCATGCAGCACTTACAGGCTCAAATAGTGATCTGTGGTATTTTAATGATTTTTTATCATTTGAAGATTATTATTATTTTTATTATGACCGGGCATGGTATTGATAATATATGATTATCTAGTCATCCATATGGTGTATGAGTATGCATCTCTAGTGCATTTGGGCTCTCTAGTGCATTTGGGCTCTCTGAGTCCATTGGGACAGTCAGTTCTCAGTTTCGAGCAGTTTCAGTTGGGATTTGTCTTAGTTTATCAGTTCAGTGCAGATTTTCCATTAAAAATGGCATGTCAAAGCAGTTTCATGGTTTGATTGGTTCACCTAGGGTGCTACAGAGGGAGTATGGGGTCCAGCCACTTGTTTTTACTATATTGCCATACTCCCAGACATGTTGGTACTGTCAGATTTGGCCCCGGGTGATACAGGCATTTTCATCTTTTTACAGGTGATTTACAGAGGCATAAAAAATGGTAAAATTGGCTACAGTGGAATTCGATTTGGGCTACTGAGGCAAGAAAATTGCATAGGAATGGTTTTGATGATGTGTATGATGTCTCCCACACCTTCCACAGTAGTTGCATCAGTCAGTGGGGCCCACACATCTTTCTCAGGCACCATTTTCTAGTTTCATGGTGCCTTTGTGTTAGTTTTTACGTGAGCAGCATATAGCATATAAACAATTACTAAAAGATAAACAAGCACAGCATAAAAGACAAGAGACACAATTTATCCTCGGAAACCCTCTTGGGGTAAAAAACCCAGCAAAGCCTTCCTCAATATAGAAATCACAAAGTACAAGATAACCCCAAGACAAAACAGCTACTCCTCCACTTGTGCGCACCTCTCTTCTTCACTTATGCAAACTTGCTTGAGTGAAAGAGAGATCCTCTATTTATATTCTTCCGTTGGGGTGACAAATTCCCCAACAGGGCCGAGTTGTCTACTTGACTGGTCAATAACATAATATAATAATCTTCTAGGGGCTTTTCTAAGCCGACACATGTTCTAGGGTTTACATTGATTCTTTCACTGACCTTTACATTATTAATTACATGGCCATCATCTCCCGGAGAAAGAATACAATAATATAAATAGAATATCTTCTGCAGTTACATTATTTTAATCCTCCCTCTTAACTAGGAAGGTATTCTGCGGGTAACAACATCTGCACAACTAACTTGTGAACTTCTATATGTCGTAGGAAGGCTTTGGATCATCATCTTTTTTGGGACAACATTAGCGGAGTAGCTACATCATCATATGCTAAAGTATGATCATGATCAACGGCATCATCAGCAATCATCCTCTTGATGGAACATCATCTACTGGAACAACATCTTCGTCAACTGGATCTTGTTCTGCTGGAACATCCTCATCAACAACATCATCAATTGGAACATCTTCTACTGTCAACAACCTCATCAACTGGGACAACATCTGCTGGAACATCCTCATCAGCAGCACCATCAGTTGGAACAACATCATCGTCAGCTGGAACACCATCTGCTGGGACATCCTCATCAGCAGCACCATCAGCTGGAACACCTGCAATAACAATCAGTAACTAAGTACCGATACTATCAGTCAGCAAATCCTGATCTTCCCTCACCCCTGGAGAGGCATCAGCTCGTGAGAGCTGGAACTATCACTCAGCCAGTACTGATCTTCCCTCACCCTTGGAGAGGCATCAACTCGTGAGAGCTGGAACTATCAGTCAGCCAGTACTAATCTTCCCTCACCCTTGGAGAGGTATCAGCTTGTGAGAGCTGGAACCATCAGTCAGCCAGTACTGATCTTTCCTCACCCTTAGAGAGGCATCAGCTCGTGCGAGCTGGAACCATCAGTCAACCAGTAATGATCTTCCCTCACCCTTGGAGAGGCATCCATCCCTCTGGACAGGCATCAACTCGTGAGAGCTGGAACCATCAGTCAACCAGTACTGATCTTCCCTCACCCTTGGAGAGGCATCCATCTCTTCGGACAGGCATCAGCTCATGAGAGATGGAACCATCAGTCAGCCAGTACTGATCTTCCCTCACCCTTGGAGAGGCATCCATCCCTCCGAAACGGCATCAGCTCGTGAGAGTTGGAACCATCAGTCAGCCACTACTGATCTTCCCTCACCCTTGGAGAGGCATTCATCCCTACGGACAGGCATCTATCCTTTCGGATAGAAACTCTATCAGTCAGCAGGTACTGATCTTTCGTCCCTCCTGGACAGGCATCTATCCTTTCGGATAGGCATCATCAATCTCTCTTCCTAGAGAGGTCCCTCTGGACCACACCAAGCTTGTCTCGAAAGTACTCAAACTTCACACGAGCCAGAGGCTTAGTCAGCACATCAGCAAGTTGTTCCTCTGTAGGAACATACTCGAGCTTCACAGCTCCCCTCTGCACCATATCTCGGATATAGTGGAACTTAATCTCGATGTCCTTCAATCTATCATGAAACACAGGATTTTCTGTCAACTTGATGCAACTCTGGTTGACACAGAGTATCTCTGTAGCATCAATCTCTGCATTGAACAAGCCTGTCAACATCTTGCGAAGCCACACTGCTTCACCACAAGCTGAACAAGCTGCAACATATTCAGCTTCCGCTGTACTGAGTGCAACACAGGGTTGCTTTCTACTGAGCCATGAGATCACACCTGATCCCAAACTAAAGCAACATCTTGAAGTGTTCTTTCTGTCTTCAACACTTCCAGCCCAAACTGAGTCTGTGTACCCATACAATCTGAACTCACTATCTGAGGCATATTTGAGTCCATAATCCAATGTACCCTTCAGATATCTCATCACATGTTTTGCTGCAATCAGGTGAACATTCCTGGGTTCCACCATATACTGACTCAAGGTGTTTACCACAAAACATATATCTGGACGAGTATTGGTCAAATACATCAATGACCCAATAATCTGTCTACACATGGTGACATCCACTTTCTCTGAAGAAGCATCACTCAGAAGCTTCTAGTTTGTCACCATCGGAGTGGTCATGGCCTTGCAATCGAGCATTCCAAATCTCTTTAGGATGTCTACTATGTATTTTCCTTGACTCAGAAAAATCTCGTCTGGAAACTGTCATACCTCAAGACCTAGATAGTAGTGCATCTTACCGGTCTTTCATCTCAAATTTTGCTGCAAGCCTCTTCTTACATTCAACAATGGGCTTGTCTTCTCCAGTCAGAAATAAGTCATCGAAATACAATAATAGTATCATGGGTTCATCGTTCATAATTTTGTAGTAAAGATTTGAATCCGCTTTACTCTTGGTAAAGCCCAAGCTCATCAGGAAGCTATCAATTCTTCCATACCATGCTCTGGGAGCTTGCTTCAACCCATACAGTGCTTTCTTCAACCAGCATACATGTGACTTATTATCTTCTACTTCAAATCCTTTTGGTTGCTCGATATATACTTCCTCTTCTATGTTTCCATTCAGGAAAGCAGTCTTCACATCCATCTGATGTAGCTTCCATTTCATCTTCGCTGCCAAGGCAAGAATGGTTCTAATCGAAGTATATTTGGCTACCGGGGCAAAAGTCTTCGCATAGTCAATTCCTCCCTTTTGCGAGAATCCCCGGGCTACAAATCTTGCCTTGTACTTTTCAATGCTTCCGTCTGCTGAATGTTTTGTTTTGAAGATCCATTTTGATGAAACAACCGATTTGTCCTTCGGTCTTGGTACCACATCCCAAACATCATTCTTGATGATGGACTGATATTCTTCATTCATGGCATCCAGCCATTCCTTCTTCTTTACTGCTTCTTCAAAACAAGCTAGTTCTTCTTCAACAAGATTACATATCAAGGCTACCTAGTTGGAATATGGCCTTGGTCTCTTGATCTCTCTATTGGATCCTTCTGGGGCACCATACTTTCCTGCATCTTGGATTAATTCACGTGCCCAGGATGGTCTTCTCTTTCAAGAGATCTCTACATGAAGTATCTCCTCAGGTCTTTGAGGTTCTGCCATGTCATGATCCTCTAGGATAGGATCACCTTCAACATCTGGAATTAGTTCTTTGGTATATTCTGCAATTCTGGGAGCCTCTTGCTCCTCTTCATCCTCATGAGACTTCTTAGACTTGTTGAAAGCTGAATCTTCATCAAATGTGACATCCCGACTAATCTCAATCGGACGGAATCCTGGGATGTGTTGCCAACTAAGTTGTACTTTGTTGGATTATCAAGCGAGCGGGCAGAGTGGAACATGATACATGTTCATTTTTGGTGAATTGATATCCAGCTGGCCTTTTAAAGGCCCCCGTTTTTAAAATTTTCCACATGTACATGGCCCTGCGGGGTTTGTAACAAAACGTACTAGCATGGTGTTTTGTAAAAGACTTGGTTCCCTAGGACTTTTTGGCTAAGTCAGGTATTCCAAGGAGTTTTTTCACCTATCTATTATGTCTTGCATTAGTGCATAACATAATTAATGGGTTTTTCTCCTGCTCCTCCAAAGCTGGAATGCGTGGGGAGGCTGACGGGCCTTAGGGGATTGTTAAAGTCTATGGGTCAATGTATATGAACATGCTAGGCGTTAATTTTGAGTCATATGGACATGTGCTAAGGTCCCCCTAGGTTGTTTTTAATTTTCGGCAAGTTTTATTTTTTCCGTAAATTGGGCCATTTTTTAATGGTTCAATTAAAAAAAAATTAATTGGCCTATAAGGGGCATCTGGAGGTATTTTTTGCCTTAGGGGTGCTCGTTTTCTAACTCAGAGCACCCCCTAAACCTCTAAACCCACTCTTTCTAATGTTTGGGTGATTATTTTTCCACAAAAATCCAAAAAAGTCAAAAAACCCCAAAAAGTCATAAAAAATTGAAAAAGTGAAAAAATGACTTAATAAAAATATTAAATTTTGGGAGTGATTTATGGACTGATTTTTTCAGCTATGTTTTAGGAGTTGTAAGAGCTGATTTTGGAAAGATTCCGGGAAGCTATATTAGTGGGATTACTTCCCCATTTTGAGGGGGGCATATTTCCCAAAATTGGGCCCCTTCAATCATGGAATTTGCAGCTATGTTTATGGGCTGTCACATGGCTGATTTTTAGCTGATTTGGGGCTGATTTTGGCAGCCCATTACATGGGAGTGGGCAGCCCCATTTTCTCCACGAGTTATGCCACTCATTCCACCCATTTCTCTCCATCTTTGGCTATTTAAGCATGGCTGCCCACTCCATTTTCTCTAGTTGGAGAGTGAGCAGAAATATGTTGTAAGCTTATGCTATTTTGTTGATCAATAAAAAGACTTTGGAGGTCCATATGTGTGATACTTTGTGAGTGGTTTCATGGTCTCATGATGTGGAGTGATTTGTACCAAGTTCAAATTCTGGGCATGTAATTTCCAGCCATCTACTAGCCTGCTTGAAGGATTGGTAACGATTTTGTGGGAAGGAACAATTAATCTTGTTTGTTTTAATTTGTTCTTGCATTTGTCATATTGGTTAGAGATTCAAAGTTTATATGTTTCATTTGTTTATGCTCATACTATTTTGATTTCTAACCATGTGCATTTCTAGTTTGATGGTTTTTCTGTGAGTTTTGTTTGCTACAGGTTGACAGGTGTGGAAAGGGGGATAGCTTGTTTGCTCTTCACTTTTTCTTCTGTGCACATTTTGGTGGATCTCACCCTCGGTTTCCCACTTTCAAGCTTCCAAAGTCTTTGGTTTCAAGGACCATTCTGTCTCTTCTCTCTTCCTCGGCTCTTATAAGCAAAAAAAAATTTCTTTGGTTAACTGGTTACTTTTATTTGAAATATTTCTGATTTATATGCTCATGTCCACATTTTAAATAGATCAGGAATCATTTCATAAAGGTTTGATTTAGACAGTTACAAAGCTCATATTCTTAACTGTTAGATTTTTCCTTCATTTAGCATCTACTTTTCCAAAACTTGCAGTAAAATTGTCAAATTTCTTTTAAGTTTTGTTGGGTAGTTGTTGTTCTGATTTTAAAAGTATATTTGGCTGTCCAAGAGCATACAATTTGCAGCTCATAAAGCTTGCAAAGACCCCAAGCCAAACTAGCATTACTGCTTGTTTTACTTGGTTAATTTTTGCAATTTTTACTTAGAATTTTTTGGGTTTTTTAGGAGGTGTTCCAAAGACACTCTTAAAGTGTTTTTGGGCATCTTATACTAATTATTGCTTGCTGGTTTGCAGCAAAAGACGAACAGGTAGGAGGTGCTGCCGAAATTTCGAGGATCCAGGCAATCCGGAGAACCAATTTTCATATTTTTGCAAAACCGGTCAATTTTTTCCTCAAATTTTGTAAGCCACCAAGTCACTTTAAGTAGACTGGGGCACTTCTCTGATCATTGTAAACAAATATTAAACGAGAGCAAGTGGGCTAGCCAGCGCCCATACCCCATCCCCCCAGGGGTGGCCTGTGTCGTCTATTTTCATGGCGTGATTTTTAGAGTAGTTTATTTCTTTGTTTTCCGACATTTAATAAAATTAATCAGGATTAAAATAAACCTTGTTGGTTCGTTCCACTGGCGGACCACAAGTTCACTCACAACGTAGTTTTTCCATTTTTTTTACAATCTCAAAATGCCCCCCTTGCTTTCCCGAAGTAGGGTTTCTGTATGAGGGCTTGCCCGAAATACGTGCCTAAAAAGAGACTCCTGGGGTTTTAAAAAAAAAGATAAAATTTGGGTTCATAAAATTTTTATAAAAATACCAAGGTCCTCTCCCGTATGCTCTGTGGCCGACTTGCAGCTTAGTCTGATCCAGTTGGTACACATCAGAAAGGAGGGGATGACTAGTAATAGGATCTAACACCACCCTAATAAAAAATCCTTTTTGTGAAAATCCGGCACAACGCGTATTTTGTTGTCGTGGGCAAATTTCTCAGAAGGCTTAGGACCACACTGAGTAGTGACCTCTTGGAAACCGTTAGGCTTGCCCTCGTTGGTATAGCATCTGAACACCTCCTCGAGACTCCGATTCAGCCCAAGCCTGAGAGGGAAGCCACGCTTCAAAACTCCGGACATGTTCCCCCGTACCTTGCGTATATTGGGAACCCCCCCTGCCATAATAAAAAGATCACCATCACATTAATTTTAAAATAAACCAAGAACACTCGCACAACATCTACTTTTCTGCTTATGCATTTGTTTATTGACTCCATTGTAAGGCACTGGTCTTGTTTAAATTTTATTTTATATTATTGACTAATGTGCAGTTAAATGATGGTTATTTTAAATGGGAGTAAATGATGAATGACTGTTTTATTTGATCAAAGTATATGTTGTTTATTCTTGGTTACCAAAAATATTTTCCTAACTCCTAGGTTAGAGGCCTTAGTTTCTTTCTATTTTTTAGGGTCCACCCCCCTTGGCTTCGCTAGGAAAGCCTAGACGGAGGAGTAGAGTCCCAAGTGACAGCACTTGACTCTGACTTGCCCCCAAGGCCACACCAGCAGCTTGAAGACTTCTGCTGCGTTTTCCCCAGGTGTGGAACCAGGCGGCAACATTTTGGCGCCGTTGCCGGGGATAAGTCTTTTTATTCCCGGAATACGACTTTTGAGTTTTCCTTTTTGTTTTTGCTTTGTTTAATGAATCTTTAGATTAGATTTTTAATTTTTCATCTGGCGACTCCACTAACCTTTTTTCCTTTTATAAAAGTTCAAAGAAAAGCAAAAATAGAATTCTTTGTGAGATTGTTTTATATGTATATTTTTATTCTCACATGGCGACTCCATTGAAGGGATAAAACCCTTTGTTTCTCATATAGTTTGTTGAGACTGCTTGTGTGTAGATGAGTCCATCCATTACAGTAAAATCTATAAAGACTCACCTTTTGACAACTCCACTGATTCAGTACCAGATATATCCCATGGTCATTTCAAATGCAGGCTATTGATCTTTGAAAATGGATCATAAAGAGTCTAGTGAGCAAATTTCCGATGCACATCCTCCCATTGACTTCTCAGACATCCCTGGTTTCCCTAATTATCATGATGGTGAAGATGTATCTGATTATCTACCGGTCTTTTGGGGAGATGATGATGATGTAGAAACCCGGCATGTTTTTTCTTTTCTTAAAGTTGTGGCTAACTTCAAAGTCTTATATGAAGATAACATAATGGAGATGTTTGTTAGTACATTACAGGGACCTGTTTATCAATGGTATTTTAAGGAGCTTCCAAATAAATGTATTAACTCTCTTTCGAGCCTCCTTAGAATATTTATAAGGCAATGGCATAATAAAGGAGCTAGTATGGAGCACTTGGATAGGATCCTTAGAAGGTACTTTCTCTTGTTCATACCTTGGATTGAGTATCATAAGGAAGACCCCAACTTTCCTCGTATCATCATGACAGAGAATAATAAATATTGGGAGGTGCCTCTAAGTTATATCAATCATGTTGATCTCCCTATAGCACAATCTGGCTTTAAAAAAGAGATTCAGCATGACCCTATCGAAGAGTTCCATGAAGCACCCTTAGCTGAAGATTTTGTTGAAAACCATCCTCTTGTCACCATAGCTGAAAACATTGAAAATATGGAGTGTTCTCAAATCTACGATGATGATCACATGTGTGTTTCAGATTTGCCTAAAGAGGAAGCCATTATAGAAGTTGACAAAGAAATTCATGAAGGGTCTTCAATTGAAGATGTTTCAGAAGAGCTTCCTCAAATTGCCATTGAAGATTTGGGATTTCAGGATTACTTTAGTGAAGATGATGATGTTTGTACTTCAAATTCACCTAAGGAAGCAACCATTACAGAAGCCTTTAAAGAAACTTGTGATGATTTTTGTATGATTTATGATGACACTCCTCCTTTTTCTCCGCATAGTGGTGAAGTCTTGGACAACTTTATACCTTGTAATATCTTTCAAACCAAGCCTTCTGAGGATAAGTATTATGAACATGAGGATGGGCATGCCCAGGGTTGTGATGCAATAGACAAAGACTCCCCCTTCATTTACAAGGATGGGCATGATGATTGTTGGATGGATTTAGAAAAACCCATCTTTGATATATCAAGAGAGGGGAGTGTTGATTTTGGGACCTTGGGAAATTTTGATATGGAAGAGGAGCCTGTAGATATTTCTCATGATCAATTAGAGCCATTAATGAGTATTAGTAACGAAGACTTGGATCAACAATATAACGAAGATTTGGGTAGGATAAAATCAGTGGAATGTCAGTTTCAGCCTTCATCAGCACATTCAGAGGTTCCTTATGATTTGGAGCAGCCTGGGGCTTATACTTTCACAGAAATAAACTATCAGAAGAGCCTTTCAGATCAATATGATGAGGTAGTTGGTCTGCCTTATCATTCCGAGTTTTTTCTCAGCTCTATCCAGTCATGGGTAGAAGAGGCCTGCATGAGGACTTACCATTGGGGGAAGCACTTCAAAGATCTATCATATGCCTATGATCACCAATCCAATCCTCCAATCCAGAATTATCATGCAGGTTTGCATTTTCTAAATAAGGTATCCTTGTTTTGGCTGGTAACCAAACACAAGGTGAAAAGTTTTTATATTGATAAAATGTTAAGATGGTTGCATTGGATTTATCATTTTACTTAGCATTTATTTTGTTATGCTTAGAGTAGGAAAATAAGCTCATCAAGTGAGCATTTACTTTCAACATTTATTTTTCAATACTTTCCTTTTATGTACTTAGAATTTTTTCATTAGTCATTTTTTTTAGTTTTTGAATAATGCAACTTATGGTTCATTGGCTTCTTATAAGAACTTGTGCTACTGAAAGGTTTTCTTGTCAAGTTGAGATGTTTTTACAGGTCATAGAAACCGGAGATTTTGGTATTCTCGTATGCTCTCCTTGCCTGAAGACTGGATCGAGCACACGTCCCGCAGTTGGAGCCAGATGTTGCCAACTAAGTTGTACTTTGTTGGATTATCAAGCGAGCGGGCAGAGTGGAACATGATACATGTTCATTTTTGGTGAATTGATATCCAGCTGGCCTTTTAAAGGCCCCCGTTTTTAAAATTTTCCACATGTACATGGCCCTGCGGGGTTTGTAACAAAACGTACTAGCATGGTGTTTTGTAAAAGACTTGGTTCCCTAGGACTTTTTGGCTAAGTCAGGTATTCCAAGGAGTTTTTTCACCTATCTATTATGTCTTGCATTAGTGCATAACATAATTAATGGGTTTTTCTCCTGCTCCTCCAAAGCTGGAATGCGTGGGGAGGCTGACGGGCCTTAGGGGATTGTTAAAGTCTATGGGTCAATGTATATGAACATGCTAGGCGTTAATTTTGAGTCATATGGACATGTGCTAAGTCCCCCTAGGTTGTTTTTAATTTTCGGCAAGTTTTATTTTTTTCCGTAAATTGGGCCATTTTTTAATGGTTCAATTAAAAAAAATTTAATTGGCCTATAAGGGGCATCTGGAGGTATTTTTTGCCTTAGGGGTGCTCGTTTTCTAACTCAGAGCACCCCCTAAACCCCTAAACCCACTCTTTCTAATGTTTGGGTGATTATTTTTCCACAAAAATCCAAAAAAGTCAAAAAACCCCAAAAAGTCATAAAAAATTGAAAAAGTGAAAAAATGACTTAATAAAAATATTAAATTTTGGGAGTGATTTATGGACTGATTTTTTCAGCTATGTTTTAGGAGTTGTAAGAGCTGATTTTGGAAAGATTCCGGGAAGCTATATTAGTGGGATTACTTCCCCATTTGAGGGGGGCATATTTCCCAAAATTGGGCCCCTTCAATCATGGAATTTGCAGCTATGTTTATGGGCTGTCACATGGCTGATTTTTAGCTGATTTGGGGCTGATTTTGGCAGCCCATTACATGGGAGTGGGCAGCCCCATTTTCTCCACGAGTTATGCCACTCATTCCACCCATTTCTCTCCATCTTTGGCTATTTAAGCATGGCTGCCCACTCCATTTTCTCTAGTTGGAGAGTGAGCAGAAATATGTTGTAAGCTTATGCTATTTTGTTGATCAATAAAAAGACTTTGGAGGTCCATATGTGTGATACTTTGTGAGTGGTTTCATGGTCTCATGATGTGGAGTGATTTGTACCAAGTTCAAATTCTGGGCATGTAATTTCCAGCCATCTACTAGCCTGCTTGAAGGATTGGTAACGATTTTGTGGGAAGGAACAATTAATCTTGTTTGTTTTAATTTGTTCTTGCATTTGTCATATTGGTTAGAGATTCAAAGTTTATATGTTTCATTTGTTTATGCTCATACTATTTTGATTTCTAACCATGTGCATTTCTAGTTTGATGGTTTTTCTGTGAGTTTTGTTTGCTACAGGTTGACAGGTGTGGAAAGGGGGATAGCTTGTTTGCTCTTCACTTTTTCTTCTGTGCACATTTTGGTGGATCTCACCCTCGGTTTCCCACTTTCAAGCTTCCAAAGTCTTTGGTTTCAAGGACCATTCTGTCTCTTCTCTCTTCCTCGGCTCTTATAAGCAAAAAAAAATTTCTTTGGTTAACTGGTTACTTTTATTTGAAATATTTCTGATTTATATGCTCATGTCCACATTTTAAATAGATCAGGAATCATTTCATAAAGGTTTGATTTAGACAGTTACAAAGCTCATATTCTTAACTGTTAGATTTTTCCTTCATTTAGCATCTACTTTTCCAAAACTTGCAGTAAAATTGTCAAATTTCTTTTAAGTTTTGTTGGGTAGTTGTTGTTCTGATTTTAAAAGTATATTTGGCTGTCCAAGAGCATACAATTTGCAGCTCATAAAGCTTGCAAAGACCCCAAGCCAAACTAGCATTACTGCTTGTTTTACTTGGTTAATTTTTGCAATTTTTACTTAGAATTTTTTGGGTTTTTTAGGAGGTGTTCCAAAGACACTCTTAAAGTGTTTTTGGGCATCTTATACTAATTATTGCTTGCTGGTTTGCAGCAAAAGACGAACAGGTAGGAGGAGGTGCTGCCGAAATTTCGAGGATCCAGGCAATCCGGAGAACCAATTTTCATATTTTTGCAAAACCGGTCAATTTTTTCCTCAAATTTTGTAAGCCACCAAGTCACTTTAAGTAGACTGGGGCACTTCTCTAATCATTGTAAACAAATATTAAACGAGAGCAAGTGGGCTAGCCAGCGCCCATACCCCATCCCCCCAGGGGTGGCCTGTGTCGTCTATTTTCATGGCGTGATTTTTAGAGTAGTTTATTTCTTTGTTTTCCGGCATTTAATAAAATTAATCAGGATTAAAATAAACCTTGTTGGTTCGTTCCACTAGCGGGCCACAAGTTCACTCACAACGTAGTTTTTCCATTTTTTTTACAATCTCAAAATGCCCCCCTTGCTTTCCCGAAGTAGGGTTTCTGTATGAGGGCTTGCCCGAAATACGTGCCTGAAAAGAGACTCCTGGGGTTTTAAAAAAAAAGATAAAATTTGGGTTCATAAAATTTTTATAAAAATACCAAGGTCCTCTCCCGTATGCTCTGTGGCCGACTTGCAGCTTAGTCTGATCCAGTTGGTACACATCAGAAAGGAGGGGATGACTAGTAATAGGATCTAACACCACCCTAATAAAAAATCCTTTTTGTGAAAATCCGGCACAACGCGTATTTTGTTGTCGTGGGCAAATTTCTCAGAAGGCTTAGGACCACACTGAGTAGTGACCTCTTGGAAACCGTTAGGCTTGCCCTCGTTGGTATAGCATCTGAACACCTCCTCGAGACTCCGATTCAGCCCAAGCCTGAGAGGGAAGCCACGCTTCAAAACTCCGGACATGTTCCCCCGTACCTTGCGTATATTGGGAACCCCCCTGCCATAATAAAAAGATCACCATCACATTAATTTTAAAATAAACCAAGAACACTCGCACAACATCTACTTTTCTGCTTATGCATTTGTTTATTGACTCCATTGTAAGGCACTGGTCTTGTTTAAATTTTATTTTATATTATTGACTAATGTGCAGTTAAATGATGGTTATTTTAAATGGGAGTAAATGATGAATGACTGTTTTATTTGATCAAAGTATATGTTGTTTATTCTTGGTTACCAAAAATATTTTCCTAACTCCTAGGTTAGAGGCCTTAGTTTCTTTTTATTTTTTAGGGTCCACCCCCCTTGGCTTCGCTAGGAAAGCCTAGACGGAGGAGTCGAGTCCCAAGTGACAGCACTTGACTCTGACTTGCCCCCAAGGCCACACCAGCAGCTTGAAGACTTCTGCTGCGTTTTCCCCAGGTGTGGAACCAGGCGGCAACAGGATGTATATGCGGTAAGCCTTAGATTGCTCACTATAACCCACAAATATTCCCTTCTTCCCTGAAGACTCTAGTTTCAATCTCTTCTCCTTTGGAATGTGGATGAACACCGGACATCCAAATATTTTCAAATGACTGACTTCAGGTTTCTTCCCGGTGAACATCTCTTCAGGGGTCTTGTTGCCAAGAGCACTATGGGAAATCCTGTTTTGTACATACACTGCAGTTCTAGCAGCTTCTGCCCATAGATGCATGGGTAAGTCTTAATCATGGATCATAGCTTTTACTGCTTCTATGATTGTTCTATTCCTCCTTTCCGGCTACACTATTCTGTTGTAGATTATAAGGGACAGTGAGCTCTCTCTTAATCCTTGCTTGCTTACAGAAGTCTTTGAAATCCCCTGAGGTATATTCCCCTCCATTATCTGACCTCAAGATCTTAATCTTCTTTTCAGAGAGATTCTCTACGAGAGCCTTGAATTCTTGAAACTTTTCAAAGACTTCATTCTTATTCTTCAGAAAGTAAATCCAGGTTTTGCGAGAATAATCATCAATAAATGATGCATAATATTCATACTCGCTTAAAGAGGTGGTGGACATTGGTCCACAAATGTCTGAATGAACAATATCCAGAATACCTTTCGCCTTGCTTTCACTACTTGGAAATGGGTTCTTCATGCTCTTCCTTTGAGCACACCCTTTGCATACTCCTTCATGATCCACCTGGATATCTGCTAATCCAGTCACCACCTTACTTACAATTAGTAAGGCCTTATAGTGTACATGAGCTAGTCTCCAATGCCATAGCTCACAGGGGTTCATGGTACTAGCCATCTTTGCTGCATCTGCATGACCCTTTAGCTTGTAAAGTCCTCCTTCTACTCCAATGACTACTGCATCATCAATAGTCTTTCCCTTAGGCCACATGAGAACTTCACCATTTACAAATGCAACTCGAAGACCTTTCGTATCTAATGTTGAAATAGATAGAAGGTTCTTCTTCAACCCAGGTACATAAAGTACATCCTTCATGTTCATGGACTTCCCAGAGTCCAACTTGTAAGAGACTTCTCCCATTCCTTTGATGGGGTATTGATAGTCATCTCCGAATTTTACCTTGTGTGGAGATTCCTTCTAGATAAGATGAGACAAGGATTCTTTGTATCCTGTCATGTGCTTTGAAGCTCCACTATCCACTAGCCAAGTATCACTTCAATGAGATACTGAACCAGTGAGTGCTGAGATAAGAACATATTCTTCACTGGAGTCTTCATTATTTCTGGTCTTGTCATCATCATCACTATCTTCCGCTGCATGAGCATGAAACCTCTTCTTCTGCTTCTTGTGATGTCCATGTTTGTTTGGACAATTCCTTGCAATGTGTCCAATCTTGTGGCATGAGTAACACTCAATTGAAGAGAAATCTTTTCTGGTCCTTCTCTTCTTTTGGGGTCTTCTTGGAGAGTCCTCTCGAGGACGGGGGTTGTCCTTCCTTTTCTTTCCACCTTTAGCATGAGTAGCTAAAGCTTGGTCTTCATCGTTATTTAACTTCTCCTCTCTTACAACTACTCTTTCTTCTTCTTGGACACATTCTTCCCATAGGTTTCTGAACTTGATTAGTTTCTTTCTAGCACATATGCCACGAACAAATGGTTCCCAATCTCGAGGGAGACCATTCAAAGTAGTCATCACAACTTCTGTGTCTTCAATCATATCCCCGATGGCTTCTAATTGTTCTTTGATCTAGGATACCCTGGAGAAGTATGAGTGCATGGTTTCAAACTTCATGCACTTCACACCCTTGAGTTGATTTCTCAAGGTCATCAAACATTTATTTTGGTGTCTTTTTTGGAAGACACATGGGGGAAACAAGCGATCCTTGATGGAATCAGCAATGATCCTCTTTGTTTTGATAAGATTTTTCTTATGCCTTGCCTTCTCTTCATCTCCCTTTGGTTCTATAAGTCCTTCCTTCACATAGTCTTCTAGCTCATGCTCCTCAAGAATGAGCATGACTCTATACTTCCAAGATCTGAAGTTCTCAGCTCCTTCAAGCTTCTCATCAAGCTTGGTATTGCTTGTCATCTTGCTATAATGAGTACTTCAAATGGAATAGAAATAGACTTGAGACTTACCAGATGATTTTCCCTTCTGAGATCTGCTCCTCCTTGACCTAGTGTTTGTCAGGGAAACCCTAAAAATTCAAGCTTTGAATTTCAAATTTCTGAAAGGATAGAAAGATGCGCCTTGCAGAGTTGATCAAGTTGGTATACTTCAAATTTGAAATCTGCAAAATTTGACCCCTCAAAAATTGCCTTGAAACTTTCGTATCTTCTGGACAGGATCCTGAACTAGGGTTTGATAAATCTCGACCTTCTGCCCAACCAAAAGGTTCGATCTTGTGCTCAAAAGTTCGATTTTTCTGAGGACTATCCATCCGTGGTCACAGATTCCAAAAATTTCAACTTTTGCAGAAACCCTAATTTTCCACCTTTCCGATCAAAATCCTGATTTAGGGTTTGATGGAGCCTAGCCTTCTGCCCAACCAAAAAGTTCGATCTAGGGCTCAAAGGTTCAACATTTCTGAGAGGATCAATCCTATGCAGAGAAAACTCAAAAATTCTCTTTCTGTGAAAAGCCCTAATTTTCCGTGGCTGCACAATGTAATCTTTCAGGCTAGCTCCGACACCATGTTAGTTTTTACTTCAACATCATATAGCATATAAACAATTATTGAAAGATAACAAAACACAGCATAAAAGACAAGAGACACAATTTATCCTGCGAAACCCTCTTGGGGTAGAAAACCCAGCAAAGCCTTCCTCAATATAGAAATCACAAAGTACAAGATAACCCCAAGACAAAACAGCTACTCCTCCACTGTGCCTAAACATCATAATCCAAATGTTATATTTCCTAAGCCTCCACAGTGATCCTAATTCCTTAAATCTAGGGTTCCATACCTATCACCTTACGTACCCTATTGTTATAGCTTGATTTGGTGATCTGGTTAGATCTCTCCTGTTAGGATTAGATCAAGGTCTCCCCCTTTGTTATCTTGGCTTTGATAGCATAAAGCGAAGGGTGCCTCGATTGGCGTGACAACCAATCCTTTTGGGAATCGAGGCTCTCGTGGTTCACCTCTTTGGTTTTCTATCCCCTCTACCATCCATATGGATCCATCTTTAGGGGCAACTACAAGTTTGGTGATAACATTTTGGCACCATTGTCGGGGAGGTAGAGGCTTGCCTTCAGTGTCTGCAAGTGTCCATGCGTTATCTCTCATCTTATCGCATCGGTATTTTGCATTGGTGATTGCATTTTCCAATTCACAATTATTTCAATCACCATCTTAATTCACTCATCTCACCTCTCCTATGACATTTATCCTATTGGTGATTTACTCGTGTGGTTCATTTGGCGACTCCACCCTGCAACTCTATTGAGGACCGAATCCAACGCATAAATCTTAAGTCCTTAAATCATGCCTTACCTTAAAGAAACCGATTCCGAGACCGAAATGACCATTAAAATGATGACTGAAATGATTAAGTCAATAAAAAGTTTGTACGGGTTAGTTTTGAATCAGCAACAAGAAAATATGAGACTTTATGAACATCTTCATAAACTATCTGAGAATGTGTATACTAATGATTACCCTCAAGCTAGGTCTATGAGGAAGCCCTCAGATAGCCAGGTAGTAACAAGATATCAAGCAAAAAATAATTTGAAAAATCAAGATAATAATAAACCTCTTGTAAAAGAAAGTTCTCTCGATCAAAGGAACATCATTCGTAAGGCTCCTTCGCAGTCTCCTAATTTTCCACTTAAGGGTATCTTAAAGAACAATGACCCATCTCGAAGAATAACGTCTCAAGATATGAAAAGGGCAATAAGTCCAAGTCCTACTAGGCCTCAAAACAAGGAATCAATGCAAAGAAAACAAGTAAGTTTGCCCAACAAAGAAACCTCTCCTATAGTGCAAGAAAACTTGAATATGAATATATTAGGAAAGCTTTATGGGTCTTCAATCATGGTGTCTTTGAAAGAACTAATAGTCATCCCTTCTGTTAGAGCACAAGTAATGAATTTATTGGGATTAAAAACAAATGCTAAGGACCAAGGAAAGCCTTGTAATCTAAAGGTCGATCTAAGCAGTTTCTTCTCCAAACCTAATATTCTTGTGCCTCTTAATGAGCTATTAAAGATCCCTTCGTTATTTGACCAAGCTACGCAATTCCAGGGAATCAAACCCAAAACTAAAGTTTCTAAACAATTAACAATAGGAGAAGACCCTCCCATCATGATTCAAAGTGTAACTGATAACGGTAGTGGTCATCCACCTTTCTATATAGCTTTAGAAATAAACCAGTTGATTCTACACAACTGCATGTTGGACTCTGGAGCAGAAGGTAATATTATGCCGCTCAAGGTGATGGAACAACTAGAGCTAAATTCATCTCAGCAATTTAAGAATGTGTGTCGGATGGACTCTAGACTAGTGCAATCAAAGGGGGTAATTGAAAATTTGAAGATGAAACTAACAGCATACCCAGAAATTGAAATAAGCATGAATGTTTTGGTCTTAGATATACCTGATGCAAAGGGAATGTTGTTATCAAGAGAATGGGCTGCTAAGATAGGAGGAAGCATCCAAATGGACCTTTCATATGCAACTATCCCTATTGGAGGAAATGCCTTTTAAAAATTAATGAATGACAAACCTATGACTGAACATGTAGAGACTTCAGAGCATCTTTTTGAAGAGGCCATGCACCCCACGGATGAGGTTGGAAATTATATGGTGTTGGCAAATTATTGGGAAGAACCTCGACAACATCCTTTTCCTCCTAGCCAAGTTTGGAAAATGCATTTTGATGGAGCTAAATCTCTGCATGGTGCAGGAGCTGGGGTTGTTCTTACCTCTCCTTCTGGTGAAGAGAAGTTATTCTCTTTTCGCCTTGAGTTTGAATGCACGAATAATGTGGCCGAGTATGAGCCAGTGCTTTTAGGATTGGAAGTTGCCCGAGATGAGAAAATTAAATGCTCAAGTGTTATAGGTGATTCAGATCTAATTGTATCCCAGGTTAAAAATCAATTTGCAGCCAAGAATAATAGACTTGGAGATTATAGGAATGTTGTATGGGATACAATTGAAATGTTTGATGCTTTCGCAATTAGAGTAGTTCCAAGGAAAGAAAATGTTCTGGCTGATGCATTATCAGTGATAGTATGTACTTTTGAAATCCCAGATCACCCTAAAAAGGAATGTAAAGTTGAAGTGTTGTTTAGACCATCAGTTCCGAATAACCATTATCAGTGATAGCATGTACTTTTGAAATCCCAGATCACCTTAAAAATGAGTGTAAAGTTGAAGTGTTGTTTAGACCATCAGTTCCGAATAACCAAGACCATTGGCAATTTTTTTATGACAATGCTCAAATCATTTCATTCTTGAAATGCACGGACGATTTTCAAAATTGTAATGCTGATTTGGATGATAAAGTAAATGGTTTGTCTCTGCAAAACGTTGATATTATGAAACATTATTCGTGCTAGTTTCATCTTCAAATTTTCAATTAGCCCCTCAAGTCAGGGAATGCAACCTCAACGAATTAAAAGAAGGAAAAGCGAGTTGCTCAGCATGCATATGTTATTATTGATCATTGAGAATTCGTATCGAGAGCTCTAAGAGCCAAGCTAGGGTTGAGGGCGCATTCCTTAACCAACCGGTCCATTTCGATGGCGAAATCTATCTGCCCAAATCATTTCCAGGGGTAGATCATCTAGGCCTACCATTATTCATCATTACATCAGCTTCAGCATTCTTCACAGAGAATCAAGCTAAAGTATTTGAGAGGGCGCTTCACATATTCTAAGATCACTCAGGGTGCATTGTTACCGGGCAAACTAGCAGGGCTAGTTCCCGATAAGCAAAAATAAGAAAAGTGATCCAATGTCACCTCGATCACAATTCTAACTTCTTCGGAGCGTCGGAACCTCCAAGGAGAAGTACCCTTGTGATAACCTAATGAACACTGATGCAACCAAAAGACTATGCTCTCTATGCAAATAATAGTTAGACCAGTGCCTAAATGGAGTCAAATGAAGATAACACAACGATTACCCATCCAATGTCAGTAGATGCAAAGCATATGATCAAGGAATCACCAAGGATTATTAACCAACGTACATTATTCAATGAAAGTGTAAGGTCAATCCAAGATCATCATATCACAACAATAGTAAATCAATAAGAATATTCAAGAGATCATAACCATCACCTTTACCATCAACACTTAACATGCAAGTAAGTAACATTAACAAAGTATGCATAAGCCAGAAGTCTGTTTGCAAAGTACTCAACTCAAACTAGTATTTATATCAGATTTGTCAAACAAAGTCTAAAAAGGTACTTATTGCAAAGCACTCAAAAGTTGTCCAACCAGCACCAAAATAAATTTTAGTAGTCACTTTCCACCTTCTTTGATACAATGAAAACAATTCAGAAAATACAAAAATCAGACCTTTATCGAATATTACTTTCTGACTGTAAATAGTAATAAAGAACCCTCTTTTAGGGTGAACTTTGCATCAATATTGGTGGAAAAGAATGACACAAACCATATAACATTAACCACTTTCTACCACACAAACTTCAGATTATAAAAAGAGGCAAGTTCCGGATCTGTGTAAGAGGTATTCAGAACTATAATACAGAAATCAGAGCTGTATTTGAGGGAGCGTAAAACTCAGAAAATTTCCATAAAAATCAGACCTCCTCTCAATGACAAAATTCAGGCCACAAATTACTAACTTATTAATTAAATTTATTATTTTTTGTGTGTGTTTGTGCAGATGGAGGGAAGAAAGGGAAGCACAGAGAAGGAGAGGGTGCACATGGTCTGCAATATTGCAGACCTGTGCAAGGTGGTGGAAAGGGTTTGGAAGGTAGCTAGAGGGAGGAAAGGGCAGCCGAGTTAGGGATGATAGGCTGTGGGTAGGGAGCTGCTAGGGTTGAGGAAAAGGGATGGAGAGGGCAGCGAAAGAAGGGAGGAAGTGGAGGAATAGGGCTGCGATGGGAGAAGGACAAGGCTGTGAAGTGGAGCAGGTTCAACGGTTTGCAAGAAGGGCCAGCGAGGAGAGAGAATGGAAGGATGAGGGTGTAAAAGGGATAGAAAGGGGAGGCCGAATAGGATGGGAGAAAGGGCGAAGGCAGGTGATGAAGGATGAGGGGACTGCTAGGAGATTAGGATGCTGCAGACTAGGATTTTTAGCAGAAAAAACAGAGTTCTAAAAATTTTTAAAATGGATTTTTAGGGTTTTAGAAATCATAAAAATGCTATAAACACATAAGAACAAGACTAAAATAACCCAAAAACTAATCTAATATAATATTTACAAATGTATAAACTCAGAAATTTAGGTTAAAAAATATAGATGAACAACATAGGGTTTGCATCAGAAATTCACCCTAACCCTAGGCAACAATGGAGGATAGCCTCCCCTTGAGATGGCACTTGTCAAGTTTGGAAAACTAGGGCTTCTTCAACAACTACAAGGGTTGGTTGATGATGCCCTAGCTAAGACAAACTTTGGAGACCTAAAACTCAAGTTGACAATGCTAAGGTAACTAAAGGCTGAAAATGACTTATGCTAAGGAAAAATGCAACATGAATGGTCACCATTCAACCTTAGACAAGACAACTCCAACATTTAACAAAGAAATATCAAGAGAAAAAGACTTAGATACCTCCTTGTGCATGTGTCAAACAAACAACTCTTAGCATCACCTTAGCAAAGAAACAAGAGCAAAGACTTCAAAGATTTGTCCCCAAACTTGCAAGCTTATCCATCCTCAAGAGGTGCGCATCAATCCATTGAGCCCAAGAAGGGTAAAAATCAGAAAATTTAGTGTAATCCCATAAGTTCAAGTGTAAAAATGAAGTGAGGAAAAGTTATTTATACATTTTCACACTCACTTTACAAAAATAAAATATAATCCAAGTCGACATACCTTTTTAAATGTCAACTTAAAATTAAAACAAAAATAATATAAAATAATCAAAGTAATGGGTAAATTGGGGTGTTTTCCCTAGATTTGACCCACATATAACTAAAATGGCTAAAAATGAGCAAATCGATCCGTTCTGAAGACCATACAGCGGAGGGGGGGGGGGGGGGGGGGGGGGGGCGTCATGCCCCAATTAACCCTAACAGTAATGAAAATCCCTCAATGACCCACCCCCTTATCAAGCATCACAGTCAAGCATCAAGGATGATGTCATCATATGAAGGAGGGCCCAGAGAGAGGGCGTTAGTGAACTAGAGGGCCAGGAGGGTGCTGGAGGTAACCTAGAGGAGGAAGAGATGCCTCAGTGCTGAAAGATCCGTCACCGGAATGCTAAATCAAGGTTGGGGTCATGTGACCCAGTGATCCACCCACGGAAGCCCCGAACACCAACTTCAAGGCTTCAAGCCCTTTCATGAGGCAGTCGGCAATGCCACTAAGCCATAGTACTTCCAAGGGAGAAACCATAGGGTCTGGCCATAACCCCTACTCAGAAAAAGTTGGCTAAACACCCCTCCTGGCAAGGAAAATGACCCCCTCTCCCTAGGGCACCTATGCAGGTGCGTTGGTACTGGTACCATCGTAAGAGCGCATTCATCTAAGCCATTCAGACAGATATTTTCTACCTTTTAATAGAGTTTATGATGTAGTTGTTGTTTGCTTGAGGTATTGTTACCCAATACTTAAAGAAAATATGATAGCATGTATAGAACTATGACTGCATGATAATGCATGCAAATTGCATGGGGTTGCATAAAGCCTAAAAACCCAAGTAATCAGATATTTAATAAGATCAAATCAGAAATGATGCATGTACATACCAATGGTTTGTGCTTGAGTTGTAGTGGCCTTCTGATCAATATGGAAGAAGCATGCAGCCCATGCATCAACCCTAGGTCAAGTTATGAGTTTGGATCTCAATGACAATTCGCCCATGCAAGATAAGGGTGCCCTCCTCAATATCCAGATCAATATAGATAGCTCCAAAAGAGAGATACAATCCCAATATTCCACAGTAAGGCTTATAATAGCCCTCTCAGCAATATAGAAGAGACATCCAAGCCATGCATTAGAGTTAAGATGAGATATGAATTACCTCCAACAGATGAATTCGCCCATGCAAAGTGAAGGCGTTCTCTTCTTTCTACATCTTTGGATTTAGCTTCTGAAATGGTTGAATGGATCCAATAAACTGCAGGAAGGATCAATAGCAGTATGCCTAGTGAATAGTCAGAATAATAGAGCTTGAATGGCTCAGATGAATGCGCCCTCAATGATCTCAAAAGATGTGAAGCTCCCTCTCCATCATTTGGCTTGAATCTTTAAGAAGAACATTGAATCCTTGATGTAATGATGAAGCACAATAGCAAACCTGTATGATTTAACCCAGGAAGTGATTAGGGCAGATAGATTTTGCTGCCGAAACACAATTGTTGGCTAAGGGATGTGCCCTCAACCCTAACTTGGCTCATGGATCTCTCAATACGAATCTCACTGATCAATAATAAACTTAGCATAATGAGTAACTCATTTTTCCTTCTTTTATTTTGTTGAGATTGCATGCCCTGACTTTTGCATGCCCTAACTTTTATTCTTACATGCAACTCACTTTTTGCATGTTGCATGCATGCAATTTTAGTGATGCATGCCGCATGCATTTTGACTTATGCACTGCATGTTGTGCATGTCACTTGATATTGTTTAATTGGTCAAAATGGGACATTACAAATCTTCCCTCACCGAAGATTGCTTGTCCTCAAGCAATGCCAACGCAACTCCTCAATCCATCAACTGAACCCACTAAATCCAGGGATAATCCCAGGGTCCCAAATCATCCTAGGGGATCTGTAGCACCCATTACTCAAAGCACTGTATTGCGAGGTACCATCACAAGAGATCTCGTGGAAGCCTCCTGTAAATAAAGTAATCAACCACGGTGTAGGTGCGACCAACTCATCAAGAATCTCTCTACCAAGACCTCCATTCCCTGCACCTGAAAATAAATAATGGACCTCTCACCTCTCGCAATCACTAACTGCCAGTCACTGTAATTACGGGGGTCCCAAATCAATCTGAGAACGATGGAATATCTACTGCATCCATCACTACCCTGCGTAGTGCTTCCGCATTTCACAGACCTAGGGGTTAACGTAGCAGAAATCTTCAAGCCACTAAGTGTGTCCTTGGGGGCAAGCTTCAAGTCAAGTACTGTCACTTGATTCTTGACTCCTCCGTTTAGGAAAACTCCTAACGAAGCCAAGGGGGTGGACCCTAAAGGTTATTAAGGCTTGATTAAGCTAATTAGTTTTGGTGGATGAGTAAGTTGTTTAGGAGTTTTGAAATAGATTGACTAAAATCAAAAAATAACTTACAACTATACATTAAGATCAACAGCTTAAGATAGTTATAAGCAATATAAGATCTAACAAAAGATTGAAATACTGTAAACAAGATCAATGCCAAAATGGAGTCGAAATTGCGTGTTGTTGTATTGTAAATGTTTTACAAGTGCTTCTTGGTCAGTTTTAATTTATTATGAGATGAAATTTGATAAGGGGAAAAGGGGAGCTCCAGATATAGCATGAGTTATGAGGCGTAATGCCCGAAAATCAATCAAAGGTGGCTCCTCATGAAGATGTGTGAGCTGGAACGGAGTCTCGAGGGCGTGTTCAACACTACACCAACAAGGGTGTAGTCTAACCGTGCCCTGAGGTCACTTTCCAGTGGTTCCCGCTTCTTCTAAGAAATTTCCTACGCAATAACTAATATCTAAGTGTCGGATTTTCACTATGTTTGGGGTTGTTGATTTTATTAGTATGGGTTTTTAATTTAGGTGTGAAAAATTAAGGAGTCATTGCAACTTTTTCTAATTTCCTCGGGACCAGGCCAATGCCCGCTAAGGGAAAGAGCATACTTTGAGTTGGCAACAAAATATTTGTTCCGATTTTATCAAAAAAAAGTAACCAACTAAAGTAAAGTGTTATGATAATTACTAAAGGCAAAGAATCTCTTTTATGATCATCCAATCACGTACTCAGGCAAAGCCCTTTATGTGACGGCGAGAGCATACTCCGGGAGAGCAATGCCAAGTTCGCTACTTTTAAAAAATGAGGCAAAAAAAATGAAATGACTAAAGACAATATTTATGATCTTTTAGACATAAATCATACTGCATGTTGTGCATCTGTGTTTGTGTTAAAGCAGAAAAAAAAAATTGTTAGAAAAAATTCACGCCACAAAAAAAAATGCGAATCCCCCCAGGGGGGATGGGGAGTGAGCTCTTAGAAGCATGTTGCCGCCTGGTTTCACACCTGGGAAAACGCGACAGAAGTCTTCTAGCCACTGGTGTGGCCTTGGGGGCAAGCCAGAGTCAAGTGTTGTCACCTGAAACTCGACTCCTCTGGAAACACAAACATGCATGTGGCTCTCTGCCAAGTGTCCCAGACACAAATCTGACTGCACCAAAATGTTTGGGCATGGGGTAATATGGTAATAACAACTGGCTGGACCCCACATCCCCTCAGGAGCGCCCTAGGAAAACGTGCATGTTCAATGAAAGTGTTGGACGAGCCATTTCTGAATGGAAAGATGCAATAAAGTGGTAATCTAACCATATCATCACCTATAACTGCCCGAAACTGATAACCAAGTGCACCAATCGACTCAGAAAGCTCAAAACCACTAAGAATGAGTACTCATACACCATGTGACCATCAAGTGATAGCTCTGTAAGCTCATCCATGCCCGGAATAATAAAATAATGGCCTGTAAATAATAATAATAATAAAAATCCATCAAACCATCATCTGAAATTGCCATCTGAAGCATGGAACCATCTAATGGACACATATGGGCCATGAATAATCCATCTCGAACACTGTCTGTCCAAACTCATCCTGGACCCTGCGGTTGCCTTGGTCAAACTGGGTTGACCATGTCAAACATGATCAAAATAATGAACCAAACCATGAATAACTGCTATTGCAAGTACAAATGGTTATGATATGCTCCTTCAATTATATCAATATCTAGACTAAAGCATAAGATGAAGTTTAACTGGAAAAAGCACGTACATAATATAATCAAAATAAGTTTAGATCAAAGTAGCTAACTACTATAAACAGGAATCTCAAGTGTATACTCGTTTACAAACTGGAACAATTTGCTAACCATGGGTAATGGTGGAAAAACAAAGGCTAGGCTAAGGGAAAGACTTGACAACCTCAACATTGCAATCTCTCGGATGAAGGAACCAGGGGAACCACCTATACATAGGCAAGATAGACATTAACACGTTGGATGGAGGTGTCTCACAAATGGGTAGAGTGATGAGAATGCTTTCAATATACTATAGAGAAGTAACCTTTTAGCAATTTATTTATTTGTCAGCTTTTCTCACTTGAGATTTATCATTTATTTCACTTTAAATATTTTCACTAGCCAACCTCCAAAAGCAGGTGCCCTGAAAGATTTTTGGGCTTCAGATTTGTTTCGGTATGACCTCCATTCCCCACCACCGTCCATAGGTGCGATGGAGCGACCACCCTGTTTCCCTGTGGGGACAAACGGCCTTACATCAAACAAGGATGAGTGCTCGTCTTTTGGCCACTAACTAGTTAATATAGATATGCATGGTAGTGTTTAGCAACGCTGTTTTTGTTGACTTAGCATTTCTTTAGATATAGCATTTAAGATCCGATGCTCTAGTGTTTAGCAATACTATTTGTAGGAATACTTAGTTTCCAGGACTAGAGGAGAACAATCACTGTGACCAAAATCACACACTCCAAAGCCGACACAATGCAAACAAGGAATCTATCCAACACAAAGGTCTAGGTGGGGGAAGTCCTCGAGACTACTAGTTAAGGTGTAAGTCGGGATGAAACCAAACTGGAAGGTAACGGATGGACGAAGAAGTGACTAATGCTGTCATGGATAGCAAAGGCCCAAAAATAAGGGAATGAACAAGTATGTACTTCGTAAAGTAAGGGTATGACCAACGAGTATACACAAGAACCTCCTGCTCATAGTGACTGACTACTTCTACTCTAGACAACAAGAAATCTCATCATAAGATACAGCCAGTAACAATCATCACATACCCAGTCATAAACTACCTAGATAAAGGAAAGAGCACATCAGCAACCCAAATGCACCAATAATATACCCCCTGGATCATATACCTGAGTCCCTGCTCCGAACTACCTGAACCACACTGAAGCACTGCATCTGAAGATACCAAGGGCACTGACAATCAACCTGCTCTGGATGATAAAAGAATGGTTGACTTAGTGACCGACATGGGGTCATGGGGCTCAATCCTGGGGTCATGGGGCTCAGTCCTGGCATGAGACTGTAAATGTACAAGAACTAGATCCACTTAATGTGTAAGAGTGATCACCAACATACTGCTCATCATCAACTGATCTCATCAAAATGTGTAAAGGATGGCTCAAAAATATACTGAAAACTGATCTGCAATCATGGTAGCCTAGCTACTATGGATGTGATAACACTATCCTTTAACAAAATTTAAGATTTGCATTTTGAAAACTTGTGAAAGAAAGGCTTCTTTAAGCTAGATCTAAGAAAATCGAATGATTTTACGCTTTAAAAGACTAGATCTATGCAAGCTAACCTTATGTAGATCTATGAAAGATTAATCTTTAAAATGATTAGATCTATAAGCTAGACTAGTAACAAATAACCAAAGGAATATTTTAATTAAAGTTGAGAGAAAGAGAAAGGTGAACCAATTTGTTGAAAGATCAACCAAGGAGAGCCTCTTCGTGGAATGCCGAGGGACAAAGTCTTGTAAAAGTGTTGTAAATTGAGTGCAATCAAGCCAAATCCACACCTGGTCCAAGCTTGGCAACCTGAAAGCTAAATCACAATCTTCCAAACAACCTTATGAGATCTGGATATACACATGCAAAGAAACAAAAATAACATGTAAATCTCAAATCTCTAAACATTAATAACAAAAATAGAGATAAGCATGTAATCTTACTTACTTATATCTACTCCCATTCATTCGGAGGAATCCTTCAAGGCCAAATCAATGAATGGACGAAGCAAAAAATGAAACAAAGCAAAGAGATCACCTCAATGATACCATGACAATGATACTCCACGGGTGATAACAATACACAGTTTAGCCTCCAAAGCTTCTTTATTCTCAACAGAATAACAATATTACAATAGCAGAATAGCTCTATGCCCGACTCTCACTAATGAAATGAGAGAATGGAGCCTCATTATATAGCAAAACCAAAAGAGATCCTCTTTGACACTTGGAGAAATGAGTTGATACACTTGGAAAAGGCTTGTTAACACATGTGAGAGGTGTGGGGAGGTTAATGACACCTTTCTCCAACCATTCGACACTTTTCAACCTCCACTTGACATCTCTCCAACCAAAAATTCACCCCCCCCCCCCTTTGGTGCATCTCCAATCTTCAACCAAGTCATCATATATTTGCTCAATAGTCTCCCTGATTTGATTGCCAATCAAAGGAGATTTGATTCCAACACATTTCCTTGATCCATGGGATTGGGATTTTACCTTTATTATGTCTTTTTTGCCAATTAAATTGGTCTTTTTGGGTTTTTCGAGTAAATATTATTTTCTAAGATAAATACTTACTCAAAACTTAGGATAAGTGGGTTTATGGATTTAGTGGATGCTCTGGCTTAGAAAAAGAGCATCTACTTGACAAATTGTGTCCACAAACCATACTTTTATTAACATGGGAAAAAACACTCTGGGCTAGTCGGATTAATGTTTACGTCCTAGGAAGCCGAGTCTTTTACATATAGCTACAATGATAGCACATTTTATTAAAATTCCCCCGAGGGGGTATGAACATGTACCAAAAAAAACGGCCTAGAAGGCCTAATGGAATTCTGAACTCTGATCATGAACAAGTATCCTTTTTCAAACCTTCTCGGCTCACTTAAAATCCCACTAAGTACAAATTAGGTGGTAACACGTAGTATCGACACAAAGAGTATCCTGAAGATTCCCAAGCATCCAAGCCAGTAAACATTGTATCATCCCCTCATAAGGTCTTACACCTAGGAAACTAATCCATTGCACCATATGGATAAGCTCCTGAAAGCGATAGCTAACTCTCGCCTCCATGTCAACTGTTGTACTGTCCACTACTACAATCCCAGGATCCTAGGCTAACCTCAAAAGGAGACCATCATGTGGCTGCTACGCCACTCTGATCATCACCAGTTGTATGGCATGCCCCGTCAACATCCACAAGCCCAAGAAAAAAAATACCCTTTGTGGAAGTATGTGACAAGGAAAGATGGGCCCGAGGAAAAGCTTGGTGGGAGAGGCAATGTGTCTTGGAGATGCAATTTTTGCAAGCATGAGTTCAAGAGCACATATTTCCGAGTTAAGAGCCATTTGTTGGCCCTTCCTTCTTGTGGGATTTCTTCATGCAATGCGGTGAGTGTGAACCAAAGGAGGGATATGGAAAGAGAGGACCATGTTGGCTTAGGGAAGGTGGCAGCAGCAAGCAAGAAAAAAGAGGATGATCCTCTTCCATTTTTGAGGAAGTCCTCTAGCACCAAGCCTCCATTTCCACCTAGCATTCATGGGAGTGGGGATACTTATCAAACAAGAAAGAGGCAATCTACAGGTGGTCCAATGGATAGGATCTTCCAACAAGAGGCGCGAGAAGAGGTAGACCTTACCATTGCATTTTTCTTCTACCTCAACTTCATCTCATTCAATGTTGCACGGTCACCATTGTATGTTGAGACAGTTCGAACTATCTTGGAACGAGCTCCAAGTGGTTTTGTGCCTCCTGGTTCAGAGAAGCTTAGAACCACATTGTTGGTTAAAGCAAAGAAGGAGGTAGATAAAATCCTTGAGCCAATTAGAACAACATGGTCCTCATGCAGTGTGAGTATTGTTTCTGATGGATGGACGGATCCAACACGCCATCCACTCATCAATTTCATGGTATCTTCCCAAAATGGACCGTTGTTCTTGAAAGCGGTGGATGCTCTTGGGAAATACAAGGATGCACAATATATGGGTGATTTATTCATCAAAACCATTGAAGAAGTAGGTGTTGATTCGTGTGTACAAATCATCACGGACAATGCACCTGTTTGCAAGGCTGCTGGCATGATTGTGGAAGCTAAATATCCACAGGTATGTTCATTTTGGACACCTTTCATTTCTAATTTGCTCATTGTTTGAATTTGGTCATTGCAATGTTAGTGTTGTAGAGTCATTGATACATGCTTTTATTGTTCTTACAAGTTTTTTGGACACCTTGCATTGTCCATTCCTTGAATTTAGCACTGAAATCCATTGCTTCGGATGTGGCATGGATTGGCAACCTTATTGAGGATGCACGCCATATCCGTAACAAGGCAATCCAAGAGAAAAGCTACCAAATGTGTGCCAAAAAGTTTCAACCCTATAGGGCAATCTTATCATGTATAAACCATATCTGAAAAGCAATTTATGACAGGAGAATTTACTGCAGTAAATCTGCCCTATCTTCTTCAAGATTAATGATAAAACCTTTAACAATTTCAGCCATAGCTTATGTGAAATCAGCAACACATACACATGCTGGAAATTACCAACCATGAAAATAAAATATTAAATAACTGAAAATCAAATCTGCTATAAGACAATTTTGGAAAGCTAAAAACTTCATTTGTACATCTCAAGATGAAGTTGATGTACATACCACAACCTCATCCCAAGGTAAGTACAATCCTCTATCTCTCCAAAACCCTAGATCGGGAAAACCAAAAAAATATTAGCCAACCACAAAGGAACTCCAACAAGCAAGCATCACACTAGCAAGTCCTGGGCAAGACATCTCATTTTCTCCGTGTTACCAGCTATTTTGTACAATAGCTGAATTTCTTGGGAGCCGCCAGTTTAATGAGCATATTCAATGTTCATCACCAGTGTTCAGAAGTTCAGAAGTCATTTTCAGGGCAATTTTGCCCCATTTGTAATAACTACATGTTCATACCCCCATAGGGAATTTGTAAAAAGTTGGTCTAAACGGGGTCTTTTTATAAAAGACAAGGCTATCCTTAGGTTTAGCCACTTGGGAGATACTCTAGAGTGTTTTTTCCTTAGGAATTATGCGCTACTCATCAATGGCGTATAATCCCTGAGTTTTCACTCAAACCTCCAAAGCTAGAGTATTTTCCATGGTGGTCAAAACCTAAGGTAGCTATTAGAGTATTGTGTCTAGGATTTTTTATGTGTTAGCCATCTCGATTGAGTCATATGAACATGCACTAGGTACCTTAGGAGTTTCGTGTGATTCCGAGAAAATAATTTTTTCCGTAATTTAGACCATTTTTTAATGGTTTAAATGGAATTTTTCTAAGTGTGATAAGGCTCGTTTTGACACTCAGAGCGTCCACTTTACCCTAGCATCCTCTTTTCTCAGATTTTGGGTAGTTACACCGCCTCTGAGCCGGTTTTCGCTAAAGATGCTTCAAACTGCACTTTAATTGCCAGAAGATGACAAATTGCACTAGAGTCCAAAAATCAAATAAGTCAAAAAACATTAAAAATTGATTTTTTAAAGGTTGAATATGGTTAGTGAGAGGTGTACGACTACATCCAAATAATAAAGCATGCCATAAATCAAAGTTTAGATATGCAAATTTAATTAAAGGGAGGACGTGAGCTTACCTTCATGTGAGCTCCCTCATGCAAATCGCGATTTCGTGATGTGGCAATCAATTTGTGGATGGTTGAGTGTGCATTAAAGTCTTGGTAGGCATCTTCCTAAAGTTATGGCCACCTCATAGCTTGGTTCCCACTACATTTCATACCAATCCCTACTTTAACTCAATGTTGCCTCTCCATTAGCTCACGCATATTCTCCTCAAGACTCACGTATATCCCTTCAACTCACGTCTTTGGTTATGTGGAGGCTCATGAATGGATGATGGAGGTTCCAAGGAGAGGGATAGGGAGTGCCTTGCCAAGGTGGAGGCCAACTCCCCATCCTCATTACTTCAACTCGAGCTTATTGATGGGGATCTCCACTCCAAGCTGTGGTGATTGATTTGTAATTGAATTGTAACTGGAAATTCAATTGGAGTTCGTCTCCCCCAAGTGCCATTTCGAATTAGGCCTCTTAGTCTCTTGTTTTTGTATAAAGAGAGGCCCTCCGGGCTCTCTTATGATGGATGTTTTGGGCAACCTTACTCTGCCAAATTGTAATTGTGTTCCAGCTCTTGATATTGGAAATAAAGTGACTTTGGAAGTCCATATGGTGTGTTGATTTTGTCATGGGAAGTGCTTCATCTGTATCAAGGTGATCTTGTTCTTTATTACTACTTGCATTTCATTATTTTGATCAAATTGTTAGCTTAGAAGGCTTTATTAAGTCCATAGGGTGGGCATTTGTAGTTCAATTTGTCCATTTATGTTGGGTCTTATGTGATCAAGAAGTAGTAAACTGTAGTCAGAAATATTGATACTCTTCTAATCCCATTTTGCTTTGCATACTAGATTTGATCAAGATGTGTTTGTAAGTGGTTTCTTGTGCAGATCTCCCAGGTTTGAAGAGAAGTTTGAACTCAGTTGTTTCTCTCATCTCTTCAAAAGACCAATTTTTCTGACATTGTGTGCATTTCAGGGCCTCCTAAAGTCAATTTCAAGCTTCAAAAATTTGGCATGAGACACTAGTTCGAAGATCCATCTCTCAAATTACATTAAAATTGGTCACTTGGTTACTTTGGAAGCCCTAAAACACCTCTTGCTTTCGTTTTTTGGCCTCCGACCCTTGCGTTTTTGCTTTCTCCTTGGCCCTTCCTCAAATCTCCTTCCTTTCTTTTTCCCTAGTCCTTCTCTCTAGTCTCTTTTCGTCCTCCTCCAAAGCCCTCTTCTCCTTCTCATCTTGACCTTCTTCCCTTACCTCACCTTCCTTTCGTTTTCCCTTTACTTTTCTATCTTTCTCTCCCTTCGTTTTCTTCCTAGATCTCCTTTCCTTCTAGTTCCTCTTCCTTCCCCTTTAGATCTCCATCCTTCTCTTCCCTTTCGTTTGCCTTCCGTTGCTTCCCTTTAAACCATTAAAAAACCATAAAAAGAATTTGCATTTCCTAGTTTTAGTCTCATTCTAGTTTGCTTTTAGTTGGTTAGCTTAGTCTCATTCTAGTTTGCTTTTAGTTGGTTAGCTTGCATTTTAGTTTACATTTACTTTTGTAGATCTCATTCTAGGCTTTGCATTTAGTTTCCTTTGAGTATTTGCATCTAGATCTCATTGCAAAAGTGCATTTCATTTAAATACTTAGATCCTAGTTGCATCTAGTTTCCTTTGGTTTGATTTGACTAACGCTAAAGGGTGCTTGTAGTTGATTTGTGTTGTGTTGTAGGTCTGAAGAAGAAGAAGAAGAAGAGGAACTAATCAAAGTGAAGAGGAGAACCATTGCAAAACCAAAAAGAGATTTGAAACCAAAACCATGAAGATTTAACACTCTCCTTTTTTTATTGTAAAACTCTTAAGAGTTCTTCAAAAGTTACTTCTATTTCTTCACTTTTCTCTAAGTTTGAAAATCCTAAAAATTTGTAATTGATTAATGAAATAAAGCTAAGTGGGATAAAGCCGCCCATAGTTGGTTTTTCTTCCCCATTTGGAGAAGTGTCTTGTGTGCTCTCTTACTTTTTTTTAGCTTAGTTTATTTTTTGCAAGTAGCTTTAGTTTCAATTCTTGCAAGTAGAAACTAATTGCTAGATTAGTTCAATTTTTATACTTAGCATTTTTAATTGCTAGTTGTTTACTATTTGATTAAAAAAGTTTCATCTCTCAAGTAATACAACTGTTTAAAGTAGAAATCTCTTGAATCTCACCAATAGTGGATCAAGAGTGCTCTCTATCGGAGAGTTGCTTTTATTTCGATTTTTACTTACCCCCGTGCTCTCCCGAGTACGGTCTTTGCCCTGAAAGAGCTTCTTGGGTAGTTTAGAATTTATTTTCAATATAGTACTTTATTTCCGTGCATCATAAGACTCTTGAACTTTGTCATAAGACGAGGTCAAGAGCACTCTTTGTCGGAGAGGTTTCATTGTGCTCTTAATAAAATACTTCAAACTCACACCCCCTTTTAAAATTTATTTCGTTGCTTTCCAACACCAAGTATGCTCTGCCAACCCTAAAAAGTTGGATTACTCAGAACGGTGACTGGATTTGATTAATCTCACAAGTGATAACCGTAACAAAATCTTCACCCCCATAACCAATGAATCGGCGTTGTTTCAATAAATACTCAGGTAGTGGGCAAATTCTTGCTGGTGGCGCTGGATTACCGTTGTCATAGAGCTCTAGCTTGTTGGTTAAGTTCCTTGGACACCTAGTCTAGAGTACTGGATGGTCCATCAGGTCATCGAGAGGAGCCACTGAAAGTATTTCTTCCGAGTGGACTTCAATACCTTGCTTTCTTAGCCTTAATAATCAAGAACACTTAAAACATTCCAAAATTTACCAAGAAGCATTGCAAAACAATCTCACGAACAATTATATTTGACTTACACGTTTCAGCATCCCAAGCATCATTTTTTACTCCATAAAGGCACTGGTCTCTGGAATTTATAAGTATCACCTTAATCTGGACCATATGTCCTTATTATGTGCTTAAGTTTATCTTTTGGATGCTTTCTTAAATTACAAGTCAATTTATATACTGTTGTTCATCTTGATATCTGCATCTTGTAAATCGCAACGTGGATTGCATGTTTATTGTGTTCTCATCATCAAAAAACTCCTAAACAACACCCATATGTATCCATACATCACCTAAAAAACACTTAAAAAACAAGAGCCATAGAAAATTCTTTGTTAGGGACAACCCCCCTTGGCTTCGTTAGGAGTTAGCCTAAACGGAGGAGCTGGGATTCAGGTGATAGTACCTGGATCATTGCTTGCCCCCAAGGCCACACCTCTCCCACTTGTAGTGAGGAGACAGCTTTCGAAAGATTTCTGCTGTTGGTGCGTATCTCGGCGGACAACACTCCACTCCTCAACAAGTAGAACCTTGGGTTTACTCACAAAACACTAGCTCCGTGTCTCTAAGGGAAGAGATCCTAACCCCTAGTATTCAAGATGCACCAAAAGCTCAAAGAAACCCTAACACCTCCAAGACAAGAGAGATGAAGTGCAAAAATAGAGAGAGAGAGAGAAAGACTAGTGCACTCTTCTGCTTGCATCCCAACACAAGATTATGATGTGATAATTGGTTATATAAGGACTCTCCCCTTACTCTATATATATGAGAGTCAAGGTAGGCCAACAACACATATGTGGGCCTAAACCCTTGCAAGAAACCTACAAAGCCACAAGTAGGCACACATGTGAAGTGCTACACTCCAAGGGTACACATGTCAAGCTCCAAGATGATGTTGTACACAAGCAAGGCTCCAACCCAAGCAGCCCCTCCATCAGCTCTCGACAATGGATCACCTCTTCTAGACAGAGAGACATCCTTCAATCTAGATCCCACTTCCCCAGCCAAATTTCTATGCATATTTTCTTTCCTTCGACATCAGATGGTAGGAGAGATTCACACTCGACTTCAGAAGAGGACCCCCTCTCTCTTTTGTCTGATGACATGCACTTGCAGCATTGAGGATCTTTTCATTTTCCTTGGACTCAGCTCTCAACCATTGTATTTATTTCTTTTTGGCATTGTGATCATTGTGCCTATATGATATAAATTAGCTTTGATTCTTGTTCATATAGGAGTGGCCTTTGCACTCCCACTATCTCGTTGACCTACTGTTTCTCATTTGGACATTAATAAACATAACTTATCTTATATTATATTATTTGTTGTAATTAGCATTGGACATGGTATCACAGGAAATACAACTCCAAGCAGACACAATCTATTCCTCATTTCCATCGCAACATTCGAAGGGTAAATTGTGTTAAAAAAACAGGCCTAAACCAGCCCATATACACCCAGCATGACTCAGATTTCAGTTTTAAACAATCATTAAATAAAGGACAAATCACATGCACTTTAACTAATGAACAACAAGCTGAAACACATGCTAAGTCTGTTTGCAGCAGAAGAAATAATATAACAACAGACTGAAAAATATAATGCACAGTGATTTGGTCAACTACAGACCCTGGAAAAAACCCCTCTGGGAAAACCAGTCCAAAAGCAATTTTTATTAAGCGTTTACAGGCATAAATAGAGTTACAGCAGCATTTAAAGCGACTGTACCAGCACCTCAAAATCTGTGCCCACCTCGATTTCTGTGCCCAGAACAGCTGTACGGCCCAGCCACCTCAATTTCAGGGCCCAGAACAGCAGTACAGCCCAGCAAGACTGTACAGCCTCCACCACCTCGATTTCTGGGCAGCTCCTCAATTTCTGTGCAGCAAAGAAACACCTCGAACTGCGTGCCAACAGAACAGTACGGCCCAGCAGTAATGCAGCAGAATGCTGCCTTGGGATTCGAGCCTCATGCCCTTGGGATTTGTGCCCCCTCCTTGAGAAACATGCCTCCTCTCAAAATCTCAAACAGATGCCAAAATGCTTTCTCTTGAAAATTGTGTCTTGCACACTACCGTAGGCTTGCTCTTATAAGTTGAAAGTGACTTTTCACCTTCCCTATCCCTAAATCCGACGGCCAAGATCTAATCTTGCCTTTACAAGATCAATGGACATGATTCATTCCCTCCAAAATGAACCGGTTACATTTTTAATAAACTAATTCTCACTTTATGAAATAAGTGTACTTCATCTCATAAAGTCACTTTATAAAAATAAACTAAGAACATTACAAAAAGTCACTTTAATAAAAAGAATCACTTTATTACAACTTTATAAAAACAAAATCAAGTGCCTAGGTAATGTAACTTTATGGACACTTCTGCATACAAGACAAACATGCGGAGTACCTCCTGAGCTAAAATGCTAACAAATTGAAACTTGGAACCTTGAGCTTAAATGATACCACTACCTCCAGTTGTAGACTCATTGGAAAGGTATTCAACCTATGGACCTATGGCTCAATTGGAGGTTGCAAAAAAGCCCCTGCCCAATCGAATCTCCTCACATTACAAATGTTTAGCAATGCTGTATACAACAATTTATTTTTGCACCCTAAATTTGCCCATGGCAACAAGGGTAGTATGGTCTGGACTTGCGACATGTAATAATAAACTCCATCAGTTTTCCAATGGCATATTGATATATCCCCTACCTTGATCACTTTGCACATTGAGTAGAACAAGGAATACAAGTTATAGCACAATTTCATATAGCAAACTTCTTGTCTGAAACATCATCTAGAAGATGTCTATTCCTTCAAACAATATAAAAGAATGATGACATTGAAGGAGGACACTTCTCTAAATCCTACATTTCATGTTAACCAAACATTTGAAGCAATGTCAACAAATCAAGTAACCAAATTGTTGACAAATGTCAACAATTTAGTTTACTTGATTTGTTTACAATTTAGTAAGCAATTGTTGACAAATACCCAAGCTCACTACACTGGATTGCATGAAGTGCAAAATAACCAAATTGTAAAATGGTCTAAATAAACAATATCAATGACAGCATACAGAGAGCAAGACAAGGGGATACTCACAAACCTTCTGTCTTCTGCAGCCTATTGTTATAATATTTGTAATTAAAGATGACATTCCCAGCCCTCAAACTGAAAAAAGAAAAGAAAACAACACAAATTTGAAGCATCAGGTTACTTCTCAATAGGTAAGAAAGCATTCTTAAACAAAGGAGACAAGCCAGCTAGAAATCTACAGACTACAGATGATCCTATGACACATTCTGTACATAAATTACTTTTCAAACACATATTTGCATTAATATAGACCTCATCAACAGGCAGTCATACTCTTTTAAACAAATAAAGGTTTTAAAACCATTAATTTGCTATCAAATAAACAGATCAGAAAGAATACAGGATTAACCTAGATTCTTTCTCCAGAAATTTGAAGATAAAGAGATCACAGCCACGCTGAACTCTAAAAAGATGATTTTCAAAAAATATGCACCGCATGTCAAAGAAGCTCAAATAACAATGAGCCCTTATATTGCTTTTCATTGAAAAGAATCCTAGGCCCACACCATCATGTCATTTGCTTGCAAAACCCATACTAAATACCTTATATATCACATAGTATGTCTGTAGTAAGACATTACCTTGTAACATTTAGGTCACTTAATAAAACTAATCATTTCGTTCTTTAAGTTTTATCAATTTGTGAAAGCTTGCTTAAACTTCCTGAGGATAACCAACATATAATGTACAACTTACCGACCTCATCTTGCTTCTATTCAAAGTTCAAACAAATAATTATGCTATTTACAGGCATTCGTCTTTCTAATTGCCAAGAAAAATAAAACTAGTAGCAAATCAGTGTGACTTTGCCTTTGCCTTGATCCAGATTAATTTGAGAACAAATTGAAAGAACACATAATATTGCAGAAAAGAATACATGCTGCAGTAATGATAGCAGAGTAATACTGTGAAAACCAACTTCTATCAAGAACCAATGATGAAAAACACTGCATTAGTGGCAGCTATGCTCATTCACAAAACGCACTTAACCAAAAGGAGGAAAACCCATTTTATTGCAATATGAAGTGGAAACCCTACAGTGGAAAAACCCTAAACCTAGGAACGAAGGTGACAAAAGAAAGGTGGTCACCAGAAAGTTGAGATGGAATATCACCTTAAAGGGCCATAATTTTAGCTACAAACTTTGATTCTTTAATGTGATCAGTAATACCTCATTGGAAAGCACTTGACAAGCTTTACATTTGCAAATGCATCTAAAGAAATGTTTCCACCACTATCAGTCCCAGAAAATGCTAGAAATGGGCTGAAAATTGTGTCAAAAGCAGTGTTACAAGTATCTCCAATTTCTCCCATGTTTTTCATGTTGCCGATTTCTCCGATATTTCATAACTCCTCAGGTCTAAGTTTATTTTTGCCACCCACAGGGTGTAGAATAGACGGTGAATGGGTGTACTGTAAAGGCACTCCTTTGTAAGGTAACCGGTTCGAAACTCCATTGGTATGAGCCTCACAAAAAAAATTATGTGTGCCAATATTTTCGATAATTCCCGATATTTTCACCGATATTTCCGATAAGTTTCTGTCTGGACCCTCAGTGATATATTCCCCGACATGCTATTTGCAACATCGGTCAAAAGTTCAGGATCTAAAAAGTTTCAAAATCAGGACTGTTTTTTGGATGGCACAGAACAGCCAAATAGATCAGTTGCACCCCCTTGGGAAGCAATGTTCCCTGTTAACAACAGATTTACTTTTGTAGATCTCAGTGTCAGGTTCCAGCATATGTTTGTGGATATCATTCGAGGTGAGTTCAATGCTTCAGAGTTCACCATTGGAGATCAATGGTTTGTGGGTATATTAGTCATTTATATGAGTTTTCAGGAGCATTCAGATCAGTGTTTCAGGGGAATAGCACATTCTCTGCTATTATTTGCAGAGTTTTCAGTTCATGCTTCCAGCATTCTATTTATAGAAGTTTTTCCCATGCATCAAAGTCTCATGCAGATTGAGGAGCACACATGGGGGATGGAGGGCAGTCCAATGAGCACTTTCAAATTCTTGATTCCACTATTCTTGGCAGTTTCCATTTCTAGAAGCTCGGTCCTTTCCAGCAACCAACGACAATATATTTGGATACCCACTGGAAAGATAGGCTTATAATTCAAATTTGGGGCAAATCAGAGGAGTTGCAAGTATCGGCGAAATTCTAATTTTAGAAATTTATATTTTTAGAGGATAGTCAGAACAGCATGAAAACTTTATTTTCAGGGACTCAATTGGGAGATTAGCCCATGGTTTGAATTTCAGCTAAATCTGAGACCCTATCATTTTTGGGTCTATTTTTTAGCAGACTATTTTTAGCAGGTGGATGGTATCAGGAAAAGTGATTATCTTGTTGAGTGCCAAATGTGGTGAAGAGTGTCAGTGTAAAATTTCAGGGCCTTCTTAGCACTTTTATTTTTCAGGGACCAGATATGCTTCTACCAGCAGCTATTTTTGGAGGGTTGTAGTTGGAGTGACATTTGGACTCCAATTCATTGCTATTTTTAATCGGAGATGGAGTGCTACACTAGAGGAGGTTTCCCATGACTTGTTGGAGCCCTGCCTACCATTTTTGGCAAGATTGAGAAGCACCCACCTACACAGCTTGACATTGATGAGTAGAGTGCAGGGGTCAAGGAGGCCTATTATTGTCCGCATTCCTTAACTACACATGTTATTTGTTATGAGATGAAGCCAATATCCATATCTCCAATATTCTTCCTATAGAGTTCTTGAATACACATGTGTGATTCGTATGTGTTGGACCCATAGGGGGATCAGAGGGGGAGGCCACTAGGCCCCCAAGGAGAAAATTTCTAGACCCTTCTAGTATATTTTGGTTCCTTCTGGAACCCTCATATGTAATGTATAAAAGGGAAGTGACCCCTGCCATTGTAACACAAGAGAGAAGAAAGCATTGTAGGTTTTTTGTCGAGTATTAACAAAAGATTGAAGTTGTTATCGCCCCGTTGTTTTACCTACCCACATCAAGGTTTCCACATAAATCTCGTGTTCTATTGTTATTGTTGTTTCCTTATGTTTTAATATTTTTTCTCACATCTAGTATCAAAGCCTAAACAACTCGCAAGCATGGGGATTTTTGCTAGTGGGAGTGGAACAATGGCAGGAGGCTTAACCAAGTTTGATGGCAAGAATTTCTCCCTATGGAAGATGAAGGTGGAGGATTCGTTGCTTCAAAATGACCAAGCCCTAGCCTTGAAAGGCGTTGCCAAAAAAACTGACTGACATGACGGATGAGGATTGGATAAAGCTTAACAAGAAGGCGGTTTCTACAATTTGTCTTTTCCTAGCAGACTTTGTCTTGTTCAATGTTGTTGAAGAAAAGACCATGGAAGCCCTTTGGGAGAAACTTGGGAAGTTGCATGACTAAATTGGCAACAAAGAAGGTTTTCTCTGAAAAAACAACTTTATTATCTAAGGATGCAGGGTTCAACTATGGCAGATCATCTGAAGGAGTTTAATACGCTAATCAGCAAATTGCTCTTGATTGGTGTAAAGGTGGAGGATGAGGAACAAAGCAATCATTTTACCCTATTCCCTCTCGAATACCTAAGAACATATGGTGGTGACCATCACCAACTCATCATCAAGAACTTTGAAATTTGATGTGCGGTAGTTGCTTTGTTGGGAGAAAAGTTGAGGCAAAAATCATCTCTAGATTCCTCTACCAATGAAACCCTATATGTGAGAGGGCGATCTAGTGAAAGGGGTCAACAAGAGAGATCACAACCCAAATCCAAGTCCAAAGGACACAAGTTGAAAGGGAAGAGATGGAATTGTGGAAAACTAGGGCACTCAAGGAAGAGTTGTTGGCATCTGAAGAAGGAAAAGAACGATGAAAAGTCAGATCAACCATCCACTGAAGCTAGTATAGTGGATTTGGAAGAGATGGCACATGTGAGGCTTTTTGTCTCAGTAACAGCAATTCTCTTTTATATGCTTGGGTTTTGGACTTAGCTGCATATTTCCCAGTGTAGTCTCACTCGCCAGAGACTCACAAGTCTGACCAAGTGAGCTGCCAGCCGGTTAACTGTAGCAAACTCACAGCCCTAACTCGGCACTTGCGATTACCCTCCAAACTTGTTGAGACTTGCCATACTCGTCGAAACTTGCCTAACTCACCAAAGACTCGTCCCTCGTTCCCATCCCTCGTGGCGGATGACTCGGTCGATAGTTGACCACCGCACTTCTATTTTGATGTGAAATATTGGAGGGAAAACACGCATTTGAGCCTTTAAGAAGGCATTTCGATGCTCCTCCACTCACAGTGACTTTCCACTGCAGTCTATAATCGTACAGGGTGAGCCGCGACCAGGGTTTTGTTCAGGGTTCGCGTTGGTTTTGTTCAAGGTGAGCCGCGACCAGGGTCAAGGTTGCACGGGTAGCACTTCAGTGTGGACGTCGTCGGGTTCCAATTCATCTGCGAGTCGACAAAGCGCTATCAACCATCGACCCAACGACCACACGTTGGAGGATTTCACACTTTTGTCTTTTTATTTATTTATTTTAGATTTTTAATTGTATTTTAATTTTTAAAATGTAAAATTTTAATTTTTAATGCTTTTTATTAAAATTTGATTGTTATTTAAATTTTTTTTGCATTTTCTTTTCGTTTCATGCCTTTGGCAGCCTGTGGAGGCTGCCATCATGGCCTCTCCACGGGCTTCCAATGGCTTGAAACGAAAATAAATGGCAAACAAAATTTAAAAAAATTAATTTATGTTTTTTTTAAGATTTAATTTAAAATAACATGTAAAACATTTATTTAAGTTTTTTTTTAATTTTTATTTGTATTTTATGTTATTTATTTAAGTTTTGTTTTAATTTTTTAATTTTTTTGTCTAGGCATGCCATCAAGGCCTACAGGCCTGTAGGCCTTGATGGCATGCCTAGACAAAAAAATTAAAACAAAACTTAAATAAATAAAACATAAAAAAAAATAAAATACAAATAAATTTTAAAAAAAAAATAGAAATCGTTTTTTTGTGTTTTTTTTAAGTTTTGTATTTTTTTTTTTGTAGGCCATTGGCAGGCTGTGTTGCAACCTACACAGGATGGAATCCTACACGGGCCTCCCCAGGGCTGTGGAGGCTGCCATCACAGCCCGCCAATGGCCCACAAAAACAAAAGAAATTATACAACACTTCAAAATTAAAAAATACTGCTTTCGGATTTCATTTTAAAAAATATTGCTTTCATATTTCATTTTATACTAGTTTCATTTTTTTTTCCACTTTCATATTGTCATCTATGGCACCTAAGGGAAAACCTAGAAGGTCTCTTGATAAAGCATGGGAACATTGTGTCCGGGTGGTCCCAAGGCAAGACAATCAAGTCAAGTGCAACTACTGTCCAACGACTATGTATGGGGGCATAAACAGGTTAAAAACCCACTTAGCTCAAGTTGTGTGCAAAGATATCATAGTTTGTGATGGTTTCTCTGAAGAAGTCACAGCGGAAATGCACGCTGCTTTGGAAAGTATCAAAGACCAAAATACCAAAAGATCTAGGCTGAGGTTTGAAACTACAGAGATGGGCAGATCTCCAATGGGACCCCCAGGTAGTTGCTCATCAACTTTTGCACCAAATGCTACAGCAAGTCCATCTATCACCTCTCCTTTCTTCCTTCCTCGTACGACCCCGAGATCTCAACCAACCTTGGACAGCTTTAATGAAAGGAAAAGGAAGGAGGCAGATATGGCAATGAGAAGGTTTTGGTACCATGACATCCTTTCATTCAACATTGCAAGGTCTCTTTTTTATCAGCCCATGGTAGATGCTATAGCAAGCGCTGGCCCTGGATACAAAGCCCCCTCATACAGTGCACTTAGGGGGAAAGATCTAGATGAGGAGTTGCAGTGTGTCAAGGCACAGTTGGAGAGCATTAAAATCTCATAGGAGTTTACAGGTTGCACAATCTTGTCAGATGGGTGGACAGATCAGAGGAGTAGAACAATCATAAATTTTCTTGTGGCTTGCCCTAAAGGAACCATGTTCCTGAAATATGTTGATGCATCTTCACATGTGAAAGATGTAAATCTGATATTTACAATGTTAGCAGAGGTTGTTGAAGAAGTGGGGGCCAAAAATGTTGTCCAAGTAAACACCGACAACGCAGCAAATTATGTGGCAGCAGGTAAATTGCTTTGTGCAAAATACCCTACTCTTTTTTGGACCTCTTGTGCTGCCCACTGTATAGATTTGATTTTGGAGGACATTGGGAAGTCGGAGTGGGTGCAAGATGTGGTTCATGAGTGCAAACAAATAACCAAGTACATTTATAACCATGCTTGGGTGCTGAGTCTTATGAGAGAGAACACAGAAGGTCAGCTCAGTCGCCCTGTTGTCATACGGTTTGCAACCAACTTTCTCTCCCTCCAAAGCCTTCTTAATGAGTACCAAGCATTGAGACGGATGGTTAATAGCAGGGAATGGATACATTGTAAGGACAACACAAGACCAGATGCAATGGCTATGAGCTTGTCTGTCCGTAGAGATAGTTTATGGGAGGAAGTCACTGAGATTGTCAGCATGACAGAATCACTTGTGAAAGTGTTGAGAATCATGGATGGTGACAAACCACCAATGGGGTATGTTTATGAGGGGATGGACAGGGCCAAAGAGGCCATCAAGGTCTTTTATAAGGGGGATGAATCAAAATATCTTCCTATATGGGATATTATTGATTCCAGGTGGGGCAGGCAGCTACATTCACCATTACATGCAGCGGTGGCATATCTCAATCCGAGCATATTCTATAATGAAGGGTCTAAAATTCAAAAAGATCATGAGGTGATGAGAGGTATGATGATATGCATTGAGAGGATGTACCCCAATCAAGAGACTCAAGACCTAATCAATATGCAGCGAGATATGTACAAGGAATCATCTGGCATGTTTGGATTTAGCTCAACACAACATCTCAGGGAGAAGAAAATTCCATGTAAGATTCAATTCGTAATTCGTTAAATTTTATTTTGCTAGTTTTATTTTTCAAGTTTGACATTGCAAAACTTGTAATCTTTGTTTATTTGTTTTTTATAACAGCCCATTGGTGGTTAGACTGTGGCACTGAGGCACCACAACTACAGGAATTCGCCATCAGAATCTTGAGTCAGCCTTGCAACGCTTTAGGTTGTGAGCGCAATTGATCAGTATTCAAGCACATCCACACCAAAAAGCGCAACAGGTTGGAGCATGAGGTTGGAGAAGTTGGTCTACTTTTTGGTCTACATATACCAAAAAGCGCAACAAATTTTTACCTTGTCTTTGGTTACCAGCCAAGACAAGGGCATGCTTATCAGAAAGTGCAAACCTGCTTGGATCTTCTGAAAGGGAGGGCTGGATGGGGAATCATGAGTATGTAATAAATATTTGAAGTGCTCCCCAATATAGTAAGAAATCTTTCTGCAGGCACACTCTATCCAGAACAGGATAGGGTGATGAAATTCAGGACAACAAGGCAATTCTGGTACCTGATCATATTCCTCCAAGAGGCTCTTCTGAAAATAATTTTCCATGAAAGTGCATGCCTCGAACTGCTCTAATATACAAGGGGTTTCTGATGGGCAAGATATATGCTCAACTGACTTCTCATATGAAATAATTTCCTTCTCTTCCTCTATGCTCAACTGACTAAAATCGATACTCCTGCTGCAAATGGGGGAGTCTTCATGAATTTTACCATTTTCCTGGCCACATGTATCCTCATGCTCATAAGTGGGATTGTTAACATTAACAAAATTTCCAAAGGGATTTTGTTCATCATTAACTTCTTCAGACATGGCATAGATAGGGTTCTCTAAAAAGGTCCACTCATCATTTCCAATATCTATGTCATCCATGATGGACTGATCATCACTTATGTCATCCTCCAAGCTATGTCTATCCTCCTCAACTTCATAACAATCCTCTTCAAACAAATGGGTTTCAAAGATATCACAAGGACCCCAACTTTCCGAATACTCACTGCCATGTGGAGAACAAATGGGAGTGTCATCACACATATTACAAACTTCATGGATTTCTTCATGAGTGTCAATCTCTGTAATGGTTTCTTCTAGAGGTGGATCAGGAATACATATGTGTTCATCATTACGGAAGTAGTCTTGAAAAACTTCCCACTCATAAGTGTCTTTTGATTCGGTGGCATGAGGAGGGTCTTCAATAGAATTCGATCTTTGATAAATTTTCTCGATAGGATTATTAGGGATCTGAAGGGAAAATGTCATACCTTCTGTAATAGGTTGACCCAACTGGTTCCCACTATCTTCAGGAAAATCATAAAAGTCATTTACATAGTTTATGCACTCAGGCTCACTCGATGAAAACTGACCAACAAACCCTTCAGGGAAACCATGCTTTTGGATATAGCATGCAAGGTGACAAGTGTCTTCTTCATGGAATTCTTAGCAAGCTCTGCAGAATGGGATATATATCTCATTTATGTTAGCAGCCTCTATTTGACTCGGAGGCCTCTTTTCATTGTTGGGAGCCCTTTTCTGCCAATTGTTTTCGGGAGGATAGTTTCTTTGAATCGGCTGAGTCTGCTGGATTTGTTGAACATGTTGGACATGTGCTCTTTCTATGTTTATGATTTTATTTTGCACTTCCTTTATTTGGACTTCATGTTTTTATTCAGCCTTTTCCATCCTCTCACACATCTCCATCATCTTTTTCTCGTACGAATCCTTTATAGCAGATAAAGGATCTTTATCTTTAGGCTCAGTTGATTTCAATGGAGTTTGAGCTCTTGAATAACCAAGAAAATTTGATTTACCAGAAGACTGCATGTTTTTATCTATCTTAGTTGCCATTGTTTGTGCCTCTAACAAAGTAGCAGGTTCTTTATCCCTAAGTTGATATTGCATCTCTCCACTTAAAGCTTCAATGTAGTAAACCAGTATAGTATGTGGAGTTGGCTTGTAATCCGTAGGGATTGCATTGTATAAGTCGGTAAACTTCTTGTTGAACTCTTCCATGGTTTCTATATCACTTCTTTTGATGTTTGTTAGAGCAGCAAGTTGATGACGGGGCTATTTTTTCTCACCATACTTGTTGGTGAAAGCAGTTGAAAACTCAGTCAAGGTGGCAAAGGAATTGGCTGGCAAGCCGATGAACCAATCACCAGCATCCCCATCTAAGGACAAAGCAAATAGCTTCATGTATACATCATCATGCTTGTGAGCAGGATCTCTGACATATCCACTTGTACATTTTGAGAAGGCTTTGAGATGATATGCAGCAGTAATGGCATCAGTGCCAGTAAAAATGGGAAGTTGGTCGATAGCTTTGTCTGGAACATCATGTGGTTGACCTGCTATCTGAGTAATGTTGAGGGGAGAATAGAAATCACCCATCGTATCGGAAAAACAATTATTACTGTTTTCAGAATTTTCTAAGTTATTTTCTTGAAAAAGACTATGGATGTCAGAAATAGACTGAGACCTAAGTTCTTCAAGGATTTTACGAGAAGCAAGCTTATTCAGTCTTTTCCTATAAACCTTTTCAGGTTCTGGGATAAAACTAAGCAAGCCTTCAGAGTTTCTTCTAGTCGAATACCTTGAGGTGTTAACTGACAATGGAGTCGCCAGGTGGATTCAAGTCTAATTTCTGAGAGTGATTAAACTAAAAATCTACCAAAAAGGAAAAAAGGGCAGTGGAGTCGCCAGATAGATTGAGAATCTATCAAAAAAGGTAAAACAAACTAGAAAAAACTAAGGTCGTCCAGGAACAAAAAGATTTGTCCCCGGCAACGGCGCCAAAGATGTTGTCCACCAAACTGCACACCAGTAGCAGAAATCTTTCGAAATCTGTCTCTTTACTACAAGTGAGAGAGGTGTGGCCTTGGGGGCAAGCAATAAGCCAGGTACTGTCACCTGAATCCCAGCTCCTCCGTTTAGGTTAACTCCTAACGAAGCCAAGGGGGGTAGTCCCTAAAAAAGAGTTGTCTAAGGCTCTTTGTGTGTTTAAATGTTTTTGGTGTTGTGATGCGGATGGGTGTTGTTTAGGAGTTTTTTGTATAGTGACTAGAACATAATTAAACATGCAATCCACGTTGCAAAATTCACAAGATACAAATTCAGAAGATAACAATATACTTTGACTTAGAAATTAAAGCAAAGCATCCACAAGATAGAGATTAAACAAGTGACAAGGACATATGGTCCAGATTCAAAAGATATGTAAGAATTATTAAAGACCAGTGCCAAATGGAGTCAAATAAAATACTTGTGATGCTGAAAAGAATAAGTCGAAAGTAGCTGTTTGTGAGAACGTTTTGAAATTGTTCTTGGAAAATTTCAAGTGTTTTAGATGTTCTTGATTATTAGGATAAGACCAAGGGTATCAAAAAGAGTGGAACCTTATCCAGGAAAAATACTGGCAACCTTAGGTGATAGGTCGGAAGCACCCAGATTGCAAAGAGGGCAAGTGTGATTGCGGCTTGACCGCCCTCGAGTCTGACAGTGGATTCCCGGCACCACCTCTTGTACGAAGAACTCAGTAATTTGTCTTGGTTGGAGTCTTGGGTAAAAATTTTAATTAAAGTTATCACTTGTGAATTAACAAGTCTTCCACCTTTCTGAGTACTAGCCCAACCGTTTCCAGTTTGCAGAGCATACGGGTGTAGGACAGAAACCAAGGTAAATTAATTAAAGGGGTGTGTGGGTTGAAAAAGTTTTATTTAAGAGCACTTTGTTCAACTCTCCGACAGAGAGCGCTCTTGACTCGATCTTAGGACCACAGTTCAAGAGACTTGCTAAATTTAAAATGCCTAATGCAGGGAAGGATGCAAGCTAAAAGATGCTCTTTGATAGAGAGTGTTTTTGACTTGGATTTGGCCAAGTTCAAGAGACTTTGTTCATTTTAAGAAGCAAGAAGCAGTTTGTAAACAAGATATTGAAACTTGTGATACTCAAAACATGTAATAGCTCAAATCAAATGGAAATACTGCTAATCATACTACTTGCACAATAAAATGATATAATGGAAATATCTAGTGTTCTACCAAGCAAAATTTACACTACAGGTGGAATCAACCTCCGAACAAGGTCAACCACTAGAAGCCACCAGTCTTGGAAACCTCCCAGCTAGCTGAGAGTCCACAAGAAGCTAATGGGGGAACGAGAAGCTACCACAAAATTATGTGGCCTTTGGGATGCAATCCCAAAGTTAGCTATTCTCTGGTCAAGGCTTGGAAGAGAAGCGATAAAGTAAAACGAACTAATCTAAAACAAGAATTGAAAAAAGATCTAAGGTAAGCCAATCCAACAAAACCCAACACTCTTCCCCAAATGGGGAAGAAGACCAAAGAGTGGAGGACCTCTCCACTATAAACTTTATTAATTTTTTACAAGTGCCTTAAGGAAAATTCCTTAAAAGGTCTTTGATGGATACTAGAGCAAACTTATGAAAATGAAAGCTTGAAGCCCTTAGTGGCTTTTACAAAGGATAAGAAGATGTATCTTAGAATGTATCTTATGATGCTTGGTTTCTTCTTCTCTCTTTGGTTTGATCTTTTCGATTCAAGAAATCTTTCTCTTCCCACAATCCTACCACAAGGATAAGCCAACAAACTCATGCACCCATTAGCGTTAGAAAAATCAAATAAACTTTGAAACTAAGTCTATCTTTGCAAAATGAGATCTAAAGCATAGAATGACATAAAAAAATGTTAAGAGGGGGAAAACGGACAAGCGAAGAAAAAGTGCCCTAAATATGCTAGAAATGAGATCTAAGATGTAAAAATTTTAAGATTTTTTTATGAAAAAATTTCTATCTTTTAACAAGGAGACTTGGAAATTTAAACTATGCGAGCTATACTAATATGGAATGTGATTAAAATGCTTCTAAACTAACCTTTTCCAATGCATGAAACTATTAATAAAATGCAACTTATTGAGATCTAACTAAGGCTAACAAATGCAAAATAGGAAACTAAATGATAAGAACTAGACCCTAACTATGCAATACAAAGCATGAGATTTTATTTTTATTTTATAAAAAATAACAAAACAGACCAGCAAGCAAACAATTTCTAAAAATTATAGGAAAGAGATCTACAACACAAAAAAAAATGAACTATATATAATGCAATTTTTATGTCTTTTGAATGAAATTGCAAAAATACAAAAATTTGATTAAGTGCAAGCCCTAAATGAGGTCTTAACAAGGCCTAAACTAACTTCTCATAAAAGCAAACAACTATCTTGAACAAATTCTAACTTTTAACTTGTCTTTTGTTGATTTTGTGAAGGTGGACGAAAGGAGGAAGTGATGAAAAAAGGTAGGGGAGCGAATGGGAGAAGAAGAACTTGGGAAAGAGGAGGAGCGAATGGGAAGAGAAGCAAATCTTGGAATGGGAGAAGAGAGAAAGAGGCAAACAAGAAGGCAAAAAGCCAAGGATGCCAAAAGCAAGGGCAAACTAAGCAATGGTCTCAAACTTGGAGAGGGATGAGGCTTTAGAAATCCACAGTTTGGATGGTAGATCTAGTAACAAATGAGGAAGTTTTGTTGAAGGGTTGATGGAGGAGATAATAAATCCCTGATATCTCAGATCTATAAAGTTAGAATTCCTTTGGCCTTGATGTAGAGTGAAGATATACATGCAAGAACCTTAAGCATAGATAATATATATGAAACAAGATATTCAAGTGAAAAGAACTAGATACATGCTACTTGTGCTAGATTGTTAGCCATCTTGAACATGATCTACAACTTAAGAGCCTCAAATAAAATGTAAAACAATATCACCTTGATCTCAAGTGAAGCAATGCATATCAAGAGCCTCCACGTTTTTGACCTCCAAAGTCTTAACTTTATTAACAATAAAAAGTGCTTACAATTTCATCAAAGTTTCTTTGCCTAACAATCCATGAGAGAATGGCCAAAATGCCATCTCTTTATAGCAAAGGCTAGCTACCAAAACCCTAGATCGAATTGGCAATGAAGAGAGCCAATACCACATAACAGAAATTGAATTCCAATCAAAGGTAAGCCAAATCTCAATCAAAGGCGAGCTTGGAGTGAGATCCAATAGTCTAGCACCGATTTGTGGTTGTTGGAAGTATCACCATCCAATGAGCATCCTCCAAATAGATTGAAGTGAGCTCCAAGGGTAAATGTGTGAGCTTCGAGGACATTGACGTGAGCAAACAAGAGCTTGGAGTTGGTAGTTGTGATAACTCTAATTCGTTGGAGTTAGAACCTGTGATGTGGCCCCAATTTGGCGAGGGCGCCCATCATTCCATTAATGCAACACCAAACATTCATCACACAATCGCCACATAGCCAATTCGTGAGGAGGCCCACGTGAGGAATGTTCACGTATTCTTTGAAATGAAACCTTAAACATTATCCAAAGTTTAATTTCAAATAAATGAAATGGCAAGTGCTTTAATACTTGCAAGTGGTCGCCCACCACATCATGGAGTACTCACCCATCAATGAGCTCGTGATTTTAATCCATGCTAGAGACCCACGTTTCCAAAAATGTGCTCACGTCAACCTCTTCTAATTTAATCAAAATTTCCAATTTTGACTTTTATAAAATGTGACCCTATCTCCAATGTGTACGTACACCCTATGAAAATGATATCCAACCTTTAAAAATCATTTTTCTAATCAAATTTGACTTATTTGATTTTTGTCCTCATGGTGCAATTTGTCATTTTCTGGCAATTAAATGCCAAAATGATGCATTTTTAGCAAAAACTGCTCCTGGGGTGACGTAACTTCCCAGAAACTGAAGAATAAAGGTGCCAGGGTGAAGAGGATGCTCTGAGCATCAAAACGAGCCTCCCCACGCCCAATTTCGCCTCCGGATGAGGTTTTTATCACTTTGAAATTTTTTAATTAAACCATTAAAAAATGGTCTAATTTATGGAAAAAATTATTTTTCTCGGAATGGAATGAAACTCCTAGGAGACCTAGTGCATGTTCATACGACTCAATCGAGATGGCTAACACATAAAAAATCCTAGACACAAGACTCTAATAACCACCTTAGGTTTTGACCATCATGGGAAATACTCCAGCTTTGGAGGGTTGAGTGAAAAACTCAGGGATTATACGCCACTGTTGAGTAGCGCATAATTCCTAAGGAAAAAACACTCTAGAGTATCCCCCAAATGGCTAAACCTACGGATAGCCGAGTCTTTTATAAAAGGACCTCGTTTAGACCAACTTTTTACATTTTCCCCATGGGGGTATGAACATGCAGTTATTACAAATGGGACAAAATTGCCTTGAAATTGACTTCTGAACTTCTGAATGCTGATGATGAACATGAATCATGTTCAATAAACTGGCGGCTCATCGAAAGTTCAACTATTTGTACAAAATAGGTGATAACAAAGGCCTATACTAGGCGTTCCACTGCTCGTAGTCATGCATGAGACTCGAGTTTGGACTTGGAGACACTATCTTTTTTTATTTGCTAGTTATGTTTTGAACTTCGTACTATTTTGGAATGTGTTCAAAGAATCATCTTTTAGTTCACTATTTTGCATACAAATATGGAGTGTCAAATGTTGTATTATTAAGTTTTATGAGATGATCTAATGAATTTCTGCATAGAATTGGTTTTATAACTTATATGGATTAGAAATATCATTGTCTATGTTTTTTGTGCTTAAAAGTTACCGCATTTTTAATTTTTTTCATATTTTTCATATTTGTCGAGTCTTATTCGAGTCTTATCTGAGTCGCCGAGTCTGCCGAGTCCCAAGCCAACCGAGTATTTGTCGAGTCCGAGTCTGACTAAACTGATATTTCCACATGTCTCCACATTGTAAAAGATGGGCTCCTAGGGTGATTTATGCCCCTAGTGACCCCCTTCTTATGTTGCCCCATGTCATATCATGATGTTATGTTGTATTGGCCTCTCCTAAGGCGTCATTGGGAAAAAAGTGCGCCCCCCTTCATGACTTGATCATTGATCCATGCATGTAAAATTAAAAAGATCTCTACCATTGATGATCTTCATTGTATCTTTTAATCTCAAACTCTCATTCAAAAAGTAGTTAGGGTTTTGGTCTCTCTTGTATCTATTTAAGAAAGAGAACCCCCTCATTGTAAAGCGGCTTTTGGCTCTGGATTTTTGGAATAAAGAAAATATTTTGTGATCAAATACTTATGTTCTTGTGGATGAATGTGACATGTGATGATTGAATACTAGCTTTCTCTTGCATTGAAAGATCTTTGTGGTAGCTCTCGTATCTTTTGGATCCATATTTTTTTATTGCAACAGGGAGGCCGATTTGAAGAGGGGCGCACTTGTAGAGGGGACTCACCTTGCTTCTCTCTCTCGGATCTTGGTTCCAACAGGGAGTATCTATGTCTTATGACCATTTATTCTCTTATTAATTGTCTCTCGTTAGTCGTTGCTTATCATCATTTCTTTCTTGCATTACTAATTGAATCTTCCTCTGTTGTGCAAGAAAGGAGAGATGCACTTGGCTCCTTGGACGTGGGCACTCAAAATCTTCACTTGATCTTGTTGGGATTATTCTTCACCATGTGACAAGCATCTACAAACACCAAGTAAGTGATTGCAAGTGTTTATCTTTCATTTTATTTATCTATCCATTAGTCTTAGCTTAGATCTACTTTCAAACCCTAGCTCCTAAACTTATAACAATTCTTTGGGTCACACAACTTATATTCTTGGCAAATCCCTTCTGGGTATTTACTTTTAGCCTTAGCCCAAAGAAGGGTCTCAAGGGCATCACCCTTGGAGGAATCCATCTGCCCTATCCAAAAGGCACTAATCTCCAACCCATTCGCCCTCCTTGGTTTTGCTCATATTTCGGTCAAAGTGTGATCTGGGTATTGCTTGCGTGCATTGATATTGTCATATCTATCCTCAAGCCATCTCATAAAGGTGTTAGAAAGCCCTAATTCCTATCCAAACTACTATTTTGGACAATTCATCAAGTTGTATCCTCAATCCCACCAGGGTAGTAGATTTGATCATTTAGTCTAACACCTAGATCCTAAATCTTTCATTAATCTCATAAGTCAATAATTTAAACACATCGAGTTGATAATTAACTTATCTTAAGCCTCTCAACTCGAACATAATCCCCTAGTGGCTTTATCCCTTAGATCTAGGGTTTCATTAACTAGTCACCTTACGTACTATATCCATATAGTTTGATCTGGTGATTTAGCTCAGATCTTTCCTTCTAGGTTAGATCAGGGTCTCCCCCTTTGCTACCTTGGGCTTTGGTGGCATAAAGCGAAGAGGGTCTCAATTGGCGTGACAACCGATCTATCCGGGGATCGAGACCCTCTTAGGTCACCTCTTTGGCTGCCCAGCTCCTCTACCATCTTGAATAGGGTCATCCAATAGGGGCAACTACAAGTTGTGTGATAACAGGTATCAATGAATCAGATTGGTGGCCAAATGGTTACCACTTTTATAAGCAATTCTCAAAAATGGGAGTCGCTTTCCATAAAAGTTTGCAACGAGATAATTGAACATGTTCTCCTCGACCTATTTTACTCACTATGTTTGCCCATTTATTTGAGGGAAACCTCAAGTATGGTTCTACTTCTAAGTTTCTAACTGCTTCGCTTCCCTTTAGATATGGTCCCTGGAGCCTCATCACACTTGGATCATAGTAAACCTAAGTTGCAGGAAACGTGCCCTCCCCCCACGTCCCTTGTATGTTTCTGTACGGAAATGAGGAAACGTGTACGGAATGCGAAGGAAACCAATTTCACGTTTAGGAAACCCATTTCAAAAAAAAGGAAACCCATTTCCAAATTGATTTTCAACATTTTAGCACAATTCCGTCCAAATTAGCCCGTCAACGCTCGGTCAAGGTTAATTTTTACAATTTTAATGAAATTTTTAATATCCGGTTAGGGGTTTAGGCAATTTCCGGAAGCTTCTAGTGCCCGTCCAAGCCTTATAAAATAACATTGGCCTCTCTCTTTCCTCACACGAACATTTGCTCAGCGAATACCTCAACGGCTGGTTGCCTCAGGGATTGGAGTGTGAGCGATTCAAGTGTGAGAGAGTGAGTTTGTATGCAGATTGGAGCAGCGATTTCAGGACGGTGAGGATCAGCGAGGAGAAGTGAAGAGCAGGGGGTCATTTTCTAGACTTGACGAGCAAAAATCTCTTGAAAGCTGTCTCCCTCACTGGAAAGTGGGGAGAGGTGTGGCCTTGGGGGCAAGCAATGAGCCAGGTACTGTCACCTGAATCCCAGCTCCTCCGTTTCGGCTAACTCCTAACGAAGCCAAGGGGGGTAGTCCCTACAAAGAGTTGTCTAAGGCTCTTATGTTTTATATGTTTTTGATGTTGAGATGCGGATGGGTGTTGTTTAGGAGTTTTTTGTATAGTGACTAGAACAGAATTAAACACGCAATCCACGTTGCAAATTTCACAAGATACAAATTCAGAAGATAACAATATACTTTGACTTAGAATTTAAAGCAAAGCATCCACAAGATAGAGATTAAACAAGTGACAAGGACATATGGTCCAGATTCAAAAGATATGTAAGAATTATTAAAGACCAGTGCCAAATGGAGTCAAATAAAATACTTGTGATGCTAAAAAGAATAAGTCGAAAGTAGCCGTTTGTGAGAACGTTTTGAAATTGTTCTTGGTAAATTTGAAGTGTTTTTAGATGTTCTTGATTATTAGGATAAGACCAAGGGTATCAAAAGGAGTGGAACCTTATCCAAGAAAAATACTGGCAACCTTAGGTGATAGGTCGGAAGCACCCAGATTGCAAAGAGGGTAAGTGTGCTTGCGGCTTGACCGCCCTCGAGTATGACAGTGGATTCCCGGCACCACCTCTTGTAGGAAGAACTCAGTAATTTGTCTTGGTTGGGGTCTTGGGTAAAAATTTTAATTAATGTTATCACTTGTGATTTAGCAAGTCTTCCACCTTTCTGAGTACTAGCCCAACCGTTTCCGGTTGGCAGAGCATACGGGTGTAGGACAGAAACCAAGGTAAATTAATTAAAGGGGTGTGTGGGTTGAAAAGTTTTATTTAAGAGCACTTTGTTCAACTCTCCGACAGAGAGCGCTCTTGACTTGATCTTATGATCACAGTTCAAGAGACTTGCTAATTAACCAATGCCTAATGCAGGAAAAGATGCAAGACTAAAAAATGCCCTCCGATAGAGGGTGTTGTTGACTTGGATTTGGCCAAGTTCAAGAGACTTTGGTTCGTTTTAAGAAGCAAGTAGTAAACTCAACTTGAAAAGATTTAAACAATATGACAGATCGTCAAGATATAGAATTTTACTAACAATACTATTTGCAAGATAAAATGAAACTTGAGTAAATCTAGTGTTCTACCACACAAATTCTAATCTAATAGGTGGGATTGATCTCCGAACACGATCAATCACTAGAAGCCACCAGTCTTGGAAACCTTCCAGCTAGCTGGATGTCCACAAGAAGCTGATGGGGGAACGAATAGCTACCACAAAGTTATGTGACCTTTGGGATACGATCCCAAAGTTAGCTCTACTCTGGTCAAGGTTTGGAAGAGAAGTACAAGATGAAAAGTAAAGTACTAAATAGAAAAATAAACACTAATCTACCCAAGAATCTCTTTCAGGTCAAAGACCGTACTCGGGAGAGCATGGGGGTAAGTGAATCGGGAAATATAACAACAATAACTTAGTGAAATGAAAACTAATCTAAGAACATATCATGGATCTAAACTAGAAAATCAAACCACTTAAGAGACTACAAGACTTCCCCAAATGGGGGAAGTGAATGTGGGGGCTTAAAAACCCCACTTGCAACTTTATTAAGAGAGTACAATTGCCCTTGGGAATGGAACCCTTGTAGGGACTTTGAAAGAACTACTTGTAAAAACTTGAAACAAAATTCTAAGATCTATTACAAAGGATAATACTAATCTCTTTTGTTTTGATTTGTCCTCTTGTCTTGATGGCTTTTTGGATTAAAAGTCTCATTCTTTCACAAGAGAAGATCTATCACAAACAAATAACTCCAATACCCATTAGATGTTAGGAAAACAAAACAAGACTTACAATTGTGAACTAGCCCTACCACTTGGAAAATGAAACTAAAAAATGACAAAGAATGAGATCTAAAATACTAACTTTGCAATAATGTAAACTAACTACTAAGATTTAAACAAACTAACTAACAATCTTGTGTTTTTGTTGTGTTTTGTAGGTTTTAGGGCTAATGTGGAAGTGGACGAGGAGGGAAGATAGGAAAAATGGAAATGGGACGAGAGCAAAGAGAGGAAGGATAACGTTGAAGTGGAACGAATGGGATGAAAAGAGAAGAGTTTGAGGGCTCTTCTAGGGTGGACGAGAGCAAAGAGAGAGGAAAAACAAAAGGGAAGAGAGGTATAGAGGAGCAACTTAAGGGGAAAAACGAGAGGTGAAGGGGCTAATGAAGTAGAATGGGACGAGAGGAGGCCTAAAGAGAGGGACGAGAGCTAAGAGAAGGAAAGAATGCTGGAGAAAAGAGGCCTAAAGAGGTAGGACGAGAGGAGATGGAAAGCAAAGGAGATGATGAAAAACGAATGGGAGAAAGGAAAAAGCTAGGGCAAGGAGGAATGGACTAGCAAAACAAAAGCAAGAGTTACAAGTGGAACACTTGAGAGGGTAAAAACACTGTCTTGGAAATCCTCCGGTTAACCGGTGATTCGCCGACAACAAGTGTTGAAGAGAGCACAAGGGAACAAATCCCAAGCTATTCCCCAAGGTTGAAGGGACTTCAACCTTATGGCTAACTAATCTATGGCTTGAAAAGACAAGAAACTTCAACTTTGGATCAAAATCTAGAAAGGGTTTCCACAAGATGAAGGTAGATCAAAGTGACTAGTAACCAAGAAAGTATTTTGAGTTTTTGATGGAGAAGATCCAAACTCCCTTGTTTCTCAGATCTATAAAGCTAGAACTCCTTTGGCCTTATGTAGAGTGAAGATATACCTGCAAGAACCTTAAGCATAGATAATATATATGAAACAAAATATTCAAGTGAAAAGAACTAGATACATGCTACTTGTGCTAGATTGTTAGCCATCTTGAACATGATCTACAACTTAAGAGCCTCAAATAAAATGTAAAACAATATCACCTTGATCTCAAGTGAAGCAATGCACATCAAGAGCCTCCACGTTTTTGACCTCCAAAGTCTTAACTTTATTAACAATAAAAAGTGCTTACAATTTCATCAGAGTTTCGATACTTAAAAGATCCATGAGATAATAACCCCAAAGGGCCTCTCTTTATAGTAAAAACTACTAGCCTAAACCCTAGGTCGAATTTGCAATGACAAGTAGTTCGAATTCCAATCAAGGCAAGGCTTGGAGAGCTAAACTCGAGTTTATGGTAGGTGTGAGTGAATAGGTGGCAAGACTCGACTTTTTTTGAGGCATGGGAAGTATCAAACATCCAATAAACAAGCTACAACAAGGCTAGAAGTGAAGGCAATGAGGAATGACGTGAGCTAGAGGTAGATTGACGTGAGCTTTGAGGAGGGTGCGAGCTAGTTGGTAGGAGGACATGTGGAGTGTGGTAGGCATTAACTCAAATTTGCAAGGAGAGCCAAGCCTAAAGGTGATTGATGAGTCATGAGGGCGCCTACCCAAGCCTTAAATGCACAACCACCAACCCAATTATCAATTGACAACAAGCCAAATCGAGTTTTGCATGAGGAAGGGCGAATTAGCTTGAATAGATAATCCTCTGGTGACTGGATAGTTGACTAGAATCACTTGGAGTTGATTGGAATCTTCATAAATGTCCATTGCCATGTCATTTAGCCTTTTATTATAATCAAATTGATTAATTTTGGAGAGATTTGGATTATCTCCAAAATATTCAATTTTATTATTTTAATTAATAATTTCTCTGTAAATGACTTTTTAGAGAAAATATTAATTATGAGGCTGAATTGACATCCAAAAGTTGGGTTTAGCCGGTCCACGGATCATGTGTGATTTTTGGCTTATGAAACGAGCCATCAATCACCAAATTCGGACCCCGGACGACTGACATATTACAAATTATTATTTCTCTATTTAAACTATAGAGAAATTTATTAAATTAAAAAATAATTTAAAAAACCCAAAGTCGACGGACCCGGTAAAATTTTTTCGAAATTTTTTCTTGGGGTCCTAGAGACTTAGGACATGACCAAAACCTATTCTAATAGTGTCTAGTAGGTTTATACATTATAGTTGGACCCTAATAACCCCTCATGGCAAAAATTTCCAAAATCGGGCATTCCAGCTTTGGAGGAAGCAGGAGAAAAACCAAGAGATTATATCTCGCCTGAAGTAAAGTATAATCTGACGGTGAAAAAACTCCCTGGAATACCTTAGTTGTTTAATCCAGTCATGGGGAACCGAGCCACTCATACCCTACTAGCACACTTTATTACAAACCCCCATGGGGCCATGGTCATGTCGACTCAAAAAACAAAACAAGCTAACCATAACTGGCTAGCCACAAATGTTGAATCATCTGATACACTGGAGTCAAACACTTATCATGTTTGTCAAATGGCGACTCTCCAGAAAATCCAACTATGGTACAAATAAGTTGGTAACACCGCCAAAATGCACACCAGCAGCAAAAATCTTTCGAACGATGTCTCTTCACTGCAAGTGAGAGAAGTGCGGCCTTGGGGGCAAGCAATGAGCTAGGTGCTGTCACCTAAATCCCAGCTCCTCCGTTTAGGCTAACTCCTAACGAAGCCAAGGGGGGTAGTCCCTACAAAGAGTTTCACTAAGGCTCTTATATGTTTTAATGTTTTAAGTGTGAAATGATACGGATGGGTGTTGTTTAGGATTTTTTTGATGACGATGACAACGATCACAGAAATGAACACAAGATAATAAGCAATCCATGTTGCATTTATAAGAGTACAAGATCAACAGTATATCAAAGACTTGAAAATTGAGATAGCATCCACATATAAATGATCTTTAAAAGGACAAATGGCCCAACAATATAGGTATACGAAAAATGCAACAATTAGACCAGTGCCTTATGGAGTCGAAACTATGTATAGTGTTGGGGGGTGCTGAAAAAGTAAGTCTTTGCATGTAGGTGTTCGTGAGATCGTTGTGCAAATTATCTTTGTAAATTGTAAGTTTTAGCTGGTCTTGATTATTAGGCTAAGAACAAGGATATCAAAAGTCCAGAAATAGTACTGGTAACCTCTTAGATGATAAGTCGAAGCCACCCAGATTGCAAAAGGGTAAGTGTTCAATTGGCTTGACCACCCCTGAGTCTAACAGTGGGATTTTGGCACCACCTGTTTCGGGAAACTTCCTCAGTAACTCTCGAAGGCAATGTCGGTTCATTGGTTGGGGTAAAATTTTATTAAGTTGTCGCTTGTAAGATAATAAATCCAACACCTTTCTACCCTTTCAGTTTGGCAGAGCATAGGGGTGTTGGATAATCGACCAAGATAAATTAATTATGAAGGAGTGTGAGTTGGAAAATTTTATTATTAGAGCACAGTTCAACTCTCCGATAGAGAGCGCTCTTGACTTAGTCTTAAGACCAAAGTTCAAGAGACTTTAATTAATCTAAATGCCTAATGCAAGGGAAATGCAACAACTAAATGCTCTCGAACAGAGAGTGCTCTTGACTTGGATTTGGCTAAGTTCAAGAGACTTTAGTTCTTTTTATGAAAGGAAGCGGTTGTAACTTGAAGAACAAAAATGAAGCTTAGATGACTGAAAATGATATGACGATAGCAAAATTTAACAAGATGATTGAAATAAACTGGAGATAAATTTAGTGTTCTACCAAACAAGATTAATCTAAAGGTGGGATCTACCTCCGAACAAAGTTGATCACTAGAACCACTAGTCCTTGAGACTTTCCAGCTAGCTGAAACTTCGGCAAGGAGGCTAATGGGGAACGAGAAGCTACCACAAAGCTATGTGGCTTTTGGGATGCAATCCCAAAGTTTGCTTACTCTAGACAAAACTTGGAAATGGAGTATAATAAGATAAGAATCTAAACTAAAGCATGAAAGAATAAAGATCTACACTAGCAAAGCACAACACTCTTCCCCGAATGGGGAAGAAAACCCAAAAAGTGGACTCCTCCACTTAGCTTTTTATTTATTTATTACAAGTGCCTTCGGGAATGAGACCCCTTGTAAGGACTTTTCAAGAAACTAAAACAAAATTATGAAAAGAAAATGCTTGAAGCCTTTAGTGGCTTTTACAAAAAAAAGGAGAGTATGTATTGAAACTTTGTCTTCTCTTGGTTTGAAATTTCACAGTTTGGATCTTTCTTAGTTTTGGTGCTTGGTTTCAACTCCTCTCTTTGGTTTGATCTTGCTTTCCAAAAGCACCCTCACTCCTTCAAAGTAACCTACACAAGCTCAAAAGAGATCTCAACAAACACTCATTAGATGTTAGTGAAAATCAAAGAGAACTTGAAACAACTTAGATCTAGGATTTATAAAAAGACTTTTAAAAGCTATGTGCATGAGATTTTATTTCAAGAAAGTGCACAAATGTAAAACAGACCAGCGAACAACATATGCCTAAAAGATGCTAGGAATGAGATCTAAAACATAAAAAAAATTGAAATATTTTTGTGTAAAAAATCTATCTTTTGAATGAGGAAAGAAAATTCAAACAAGTGCAAGCTACATGCAATATTTCACTACCCTATATGCTCAATAAACTTTTCGAATGCAAGATCTAAACTTCCAATATGAGTTTTAACTACTATGAAATGCAAATAAAGAGATCTAAGATTAAAACTTATTGAACAATTGCAAAACTTAGATCTTGAAATGAGATTTCAACTTATAGCAAAATTACAAGATCCAAATCATAAAAAAACAATTCTAATCCTAAACCATCTTACTCTTTGTTTTTTGTTGTGTGATTTTGTAGGTTGATGGAAGGGAAGAAGGCCAAAGCGAGGGAGAAGGAGGAACAAGATGAGGAAGAGGACGAGAGGAGATAGGAGAGGGATGACAGAATGAAGAAGAAGAGGAGGAACAAAAGGGAGAAGGAAGATGGTGAAGAAGAGGACGAAAGCTAGGAGGAAAAAGAGGACGAATGGGAGAGGAAAAAGTGGTTTTGGAGAGGCAAACGAGAGGGCAACGACCAAGTGAGCCGAAAAACAAAGGCAAACAAGGTGTGATCTCAAACTTGGAGAAAGGAGAAGCTTCGAAGTCCACAGTTTGGATGGGTAGATCTAGTAACCAAAGTAGAAGTTTTGTTGAAGTTTGATGGGAAGAGCTAGATCCTCTAGTTTCTTTGAGTTCAGAAAGCTTGAAACTCCTTTAGCCTTATGTGGAGTGAAGATGTACCTACAAGAACCTTAAGCTTTGGGCAATATATGTGAAACAAGAATATTTAAGCGAAAAGAACTGGATACATTGTTTGCTTGTGCTAGATTGTTAGCCCTCTTGAAACAAGATCTACAACTTAATAATCTCAAATACAAATGCAAAAACAATATCACCTCATTTATAAGGTGAAGCAATGGCCACCAAGAGCCTCCACGTTTTGACCTCCAAAGTCTCAACTTAATTAATAATCAAAATTGCTTACAAAATCTCCAAAGTTTCTTTACTCAAAAGTCCATGAGGAATGAGGAAAAAGAGCCTCATTATATAGCAAAACACAAGAGCTAGCCTACCCTAAATCGAATTGGCTTGAATGGAGCCAATAGCACCTAACACAAGTTGAATTCCAATATAAACTTCAATCACCAACGAGCTTGGAGTGGAAGACCACCAAACAACTCGAGTTCAAAGTCTACATGGATGGGGAGGTGGCCTCCACCTAGGCAAGGCGCCCCCCATCCTCTTCTTGGAAGCTTCACCATCAAATAATCGAATGCCACATGGTAAACTCAATCTCCAACCAAATATCAACGTGATCAAGAGGAAATGCGTGAGCCCTTGTGGTAGATAGCTTAGAGTTTAACTCGATGGGCGCTAATCGAAGAAAATCTAGCAACCGGTGCAAAGGTCTCATAGTAATCAACTCCCTCTACCTTTGAGAACCCTCGTACAACAAACCGAGCTTTGTACTTGTCAATTCTACCATTTGCAACACGCTTGATTTTATAGAGCCACTTGGAAGTCACCACCGACTTCCCCTCTGGTCTCGGAACAACCTCCCACACTCCATTCTTCATGATAGATTTGTACTCTTCCATCATAGCATCTCTCCAAACTTGGTGTGGGGTAGCCTCCTCAAATGTAGTAGGCTCGGAATCACTCAAGCTAGTCACCATCGCCATATAACTGGAAAATCTCTCTGGTGCTTTGCTCTCCTTGACCTCCCTTCTGGGCAGTCCCACACACTCCTCAGCTTCCTTCACAAGATCCTTAAGCCAACTTGGCTTACATTTCTTGGAAGTAGCTTCCTCTTGTAGGCGCTCCTCCATAACCTCCTCATCAGACAACTGTCTACCTGAAGAAGTACCTGTGGCCTAAGATCCTATACCTGGTGATGATGAACCTGTACCACCCGAATCACATGAAGGTGAAACCTGTAAACCTGTGACTCGTGAACCTGTCCCTGTACCAGAAGTCCCTGTAGACTGAGTCCCTGAAACTGATGAACCTTTAACCTGTGACCCAGTCACTTCTGAAACCTGTGACCATGTACTCTAACCCTATGACCCTGTCACCTATGGAGACACAATCTGCTGCTCCTCCACCTCTGAATCATAAGACTTCCTGAAGGCTTTCTCCTCCTCAAAACTGACCTCCCTCCTCACCACAACTTTCCTCTGTGCAGGAAGGTATATGCGAAAAGCCTTCAAAGTCTCGTCATATCCAACAAAGATGCCTTTCTCCGTTGTAGGTTCTAACTTTGTCCTCTTTTCAAAAGGGACATGAGAGAATGTAAGGCATCCAAATATACGGAAGTGACCTATCTCAGGTCTCTTCCCGGTGAACATCTCCTCAAGAGTTTTACACCCCAATGCTCGATGTGCACTCATGTTTTGAACATAAACAGCAGTGCTACAGGCCTCTGCCCATAGAAAGAAAGGAAGACTCTGATCATGCAGCATGGCTTTAGTTTCTCCCACTATCGCTCTGTTCTTCCTTTCCGCAACTCCATTTTGATGTGGAGTGTATGGAACTGTCAATTGCCTCATGATGCCCTCTTGTCTGCAAAACTGATCAAACTCCTTGGAGGTATACTCACCTCCATTGTCTGACCTAAGTGCCTGAATCCTCCTCCCTGTTTGGTTCTCCACAAGAGCTTTGAACTCTTAGAACCTCTGCAAGACTTCCTGAGATTGTTTACTTCTCAGAAAGTAGATCCAGGTCTTCCTGGAGTGGTCATCTATGAAACTGATATAATACTCAAAACCTGTCACTGAAGCTGAAGACATAGGTCCACATAAGTCTGAATGGATCAAATCCAATATCCCAGTTGCTCTAGTGTCACTGCTCGGAAAAGCAGTCTTGGTGTACTTTCCCAAAGCACACCCTCTGCACACAACACCCTACTCTATGCTGAACTAAAGCAAACCTACAGACATCTCCCTCAACAACCTCAAAGTTGAATGATGAAGGTGGCCCATCCTGCTGTGCCACAACTCACATGTCTCGATGCTACTGCTAGTATGGGCCAATGCATGGTGAGGCTAGAAGAGAAGCTTGTATAGTTTCCCACATCTCACTCCAATAGCACATGAAGTGGATGGTCCTGCTGCTCTGGGAAAGATATGAACTTTCCCATCTAGAACACATACTCCAAATCCCCTGTCCTCAATCGTGGAAACTGATACAAGATTCTTCTTTAGCCCAGGGACATAAAGAACATCCCTCAAAGTCATGGACTGCATAGACTCCCTCTCAAAGGTGACAGTCCCTCACCCAACTGCTCTCACAATTGTGTCAACTCCCAAAACTACCTCAAGACTCAAGCCCGTCTCAATCATCTCTGTGAACACATCACGTACACCTGTCATATGGATCAAAGCCCCACTATCAATGTACCAAGTGGAAGTAGAAGTGGTAGCACTATAGGAATGGCCAACCAATAATGAACACTGTATCTGATCCTCCATGTCACTCTCCATATCACTGTTGGTGAAAGATGTCCTCTCTGTACATCCAGCATATAGAGAGAACTCTCCCTCAAACCATGAGGAAAATTCATCCATCTCTGCTGTCGATGTTGTCTGCTTCCCTTTCTTCTTCTTGTTCAGACATTGTCCAACATAGTGTCCAAACTTCTGACATGCGAAACACTTGACTTTACTCAAGTCTTTCTTTTGCTCACCTGTATGCTGTTTGGCCCCACCCTTGGGACCCTTCTTGAACTTCCTCTTTTTTCCCTTTGCTGCCAATGCCACATTTTCCTCATCATCTCTATGATGTGACCAACTACTCTGTAAGTATCCTCTACGTGTCTCCTCCTGTGTGAGATCGTCCCAAAGACGATCCCAAGTAGGCATGTTCTCTCGACCAATAATAGTTTGCACAAACACACCCCACTACTGAGTCACGCCATTTAAGGCAGTGTGCACCATCTCAATGCCCTGTATAACCTCTCCAACAGCTGCCAGCTAATCCCTCACCTGTGTGATCCTGGTAAGCTAGGAAGCCATGCCTTCCCCTCATGTATACATTCTTCAACTTCTCCTTAACACCATTTTCCTATTCTCATTTGAACTTTGGTAAAGGTTGGTCAAAGAAGTCCACATCCGAAAAGCATGTGTCTTTGCTGATATGTGGGGGATTACATGATCCTTCACGGCATCAAGTATAATCCTCCTTGCCTTTACATCTCTCTTCATGAAAGCTACCTTATCAGTAACATCGATAGGTATCTTCACAGGATTTGTTGTTGTATTGTTCACTATATCCCATAGCTAATTCTCTTCAAGTATCAACATAATTCTAGCCTTCCATGGGCTAAAATTTGTAGCCCCATCCAATCTGTATTCTACTTTAAGCCCAGACACCATGGCCACAACCTGTACTACTCAAGCAACCTGTTCAAGAACTTTTTCTGAAATCTGGAAATTTTTCTCAAAACTCTAACTTCCTTCAAATCTGAAATATTTCTCAAAACCCCTGTTTTCTTCAAATCTGAAATTTGTTTTTTTCACAAACCCCTGTTTTTCTGAATGTTTAAATTATGATCTTTAACTCTGCTCTGATACCATCAAAGTTTTTGTTAACCCCAACTCGGTTTCAAGCTTGATAGCTTCTCTGCATGGTTTAATGCCCAAACCCCAGTATGCACATTTTTAACATAAAAATGACTAAGCTGAAACACATGAGATTTGTTTTTTTTCCTTTTTGAAAACAACTCAGAAAATTTAACTTTCAGGGAACAAATTCATACTCATAAATTTAAATCAGCCAACCACATAAAATTTTAACACATGAATTTTTGACCAATCAGTCCAGGATAAAACCCCAAAGGGAAAACCTGTTTCTGAGAGAGAGATTTTATTTTTCCTTCAACAAATTACAAAAATCAGAATTGTACTTATCTCAGCTTTTCATCTCGAAAAGCGTGTCAAAGTCTCACTGAAATCTGTTGTACGGAACCCTCGAAAACAGTAAATCATGGTTGACAGGCGGAATAATTTCAACACTCCATTGCACACTTTAGCACATGCCTTGAACCCAAGATTTTATGATGAACAACTCATTTCTCAATGCAATGGGGAGAGGAAGGCACCCCATCAGGATAGAGAGGTGGCTAATGGAGTGAAAAAAGCCCTTATGAGAATGTTTCCAGTTCATCTACACAGGGAGGTGAAGGAAGAATTCGCTAGTTTTGTTGCAGGATTGGATGATTATTCAGATATATCATCTTTGGATGAGAGAAGCACCATGAGTCCAGTTAAGTGGTGGATTTGTCATGGAGCAAATGGTGTGCATTTGCAAACACTTGCCATTCGTATTCTTTCACAAGTGGCAAGCTCTTCATCTGCAGAAAGGAATTGGAGCACCTATGGTTTAATTCATTCTGTGAAGCACAACAGGTTGGGTTCACAAAAGGCTGAGGATCTTGTTTATGTGCACTCCAATCTTCGCCTTGCATCTCATAGGGGTCCGGAATATAGCAGTGGGTCTTCTAAAGAATGGGATGTGCATCCAGAATTATCTGACTTGGACATCTCTCTTGCTGCCCTGAATATTGAGGAACCTAGAAGTGGAGTTGGGCATTCTTCTTCCACTCAACAATCCACTATTGGGCGTGCTTCTTGCTCTATTTCTCAGAAGGAGTATGAAGATGAGCCCGAGGATGATGACTAATAGTCTTTGGGCTTGAGCTGATGTTTTCTTGATGTGTTTATTGTTCATGTTGATGTAGCATTGTACTTGTAGCCTCATATATAAAGGCTGATTTTGGATATATATGTATCAGCCTCATTTAACAAGGCTGTTTTTTTTCATTTCCACTTGCATTATGGAATCATCTATGGTTAAAATGTGTTGTTTTTGGATATTACTACTAAAATGTGATGTTACATGTATCACTGTATGACTATGACTAAGTCACTGTGATTTCTAATTGTGTTGGAATCTTGGATTTAATCTGTAAATCATTTTAGATTTCATCTTAAGCTGTCATAATTATATACATCAAACCACCATCATGTTTTTTAAACAGGTACCCTATTCCCGCAAGGGTTTTACTTATTAAGCTCAACCATTATTATTGCATTTCCGACATCTACTATGGCATCTAGTCAATAGTGCAGTACAAAATATTTTATGTGCACACCTTGCAAGTAATGATCAATGCCCATGTTTATGATTGGCATCTAGTACACATGCACAAGCATTGCAATCACAATACTACTCTAGTTTCATAATTTGTGAACTGTACTAATATGCATAACAATATTGCGCGAAAATTCTACAATATAAATTTTGTGAACGGGTGCTAATAGGAATGAAATTTAGTGTTACTCGCTTTAATGACCTAACATAACTGTTAGGAAATGAACTAGGGATGCATCTCAGATGAAATTCCGTGTGATAAATCAAACAGATCTTTTACACATCAGATATTTGTATCCATTTCTCAGGAACTCTGCTTAAGGGATTCAATTTATATACTAAGGTATGAAATCTCACTATGAATATGTTCATTCAAACTTCATAGCATGATAAAATATTGACTGGACCTCATATTTGCTGGAGGTCAATGTTTTATGAGCTGAGTTTTAAACTCAGAGCTTAAGAAATCCCATATAGCTTGCACAAAAACCCAATATGGCAAGAAAAAGGAAAGAATGATAACTTTACCGAAGGACAGACAGCAGTGAAGATGAAGGGATATTGTTATAAGAATAAGCAGCATATGGAGACTTCTCCTTTGGTCCCACCTCCTGAGCTGATATTATAACTTGCAACCGTGTCACTGAGTTCTTCAAAATGAAGACAATACATTAAACTAGCATCACAAAGACTGAAGCTTAAGCAATAAAACATGTTACAAAATGGCCTTTTATCTAACAATAAATTTTCTTAAAAACAGCACATTTTAACTTACCAAACCGTTGAAGTTACTAGGTCTCTTGAAAACTATGCATTTCCCATCATTCAATACATCATGCTAGAGGAAACATAATATGACAAAGTATTAGTTGAAAGACTCAATCAAGGATTCCTTATTATAAGCTAAGTAAGATTTTAACGTCTTTTCAAAAGTCTATCCTCTGTCCAATTTATATCTCAGTACAAAACTCCAAGACCACTGGTATGCACACTTCCTTACTGTACAATATGCAACAAAACAATTCAAAAGAAAACATGTCTTCAGAACACAAACCACTCAAGCTTATTCCTAGTTCTAATTGGTCATTTAAATATTGTCTGTTCAGTTTTTTTCCAAAGAAAAGTTGGAGTTATTGGGATTAGTAAGGTGAAACGGAAACACCACAACTTGAAGACTATATAAAGACGTTATAGAGGCTTCCAAACCCTTCGTGACTGATGTCCATATGTTGTCAATTAAACAAGCATGTTATTTAATTGCAGAAAATTAACTTCTTCACATAGCAACAATCACACAGATAGCTGGAAAGTAAATGGTGGAAGCATAAACAATTACACAGTACACAGGGATTTTCTCCTTCAAACCGGCTTATCATTAACTTAATCAAAGCTTACATGGCAACCTCCACAGCTGTTAAAAACCAGCAGCTGCACAGTAAACAAAAATCACCCCAACCTAAGGTGTACAGCCTGCTGAAGCAAATAAAGCCTGCACGGAGACCGAGGTGCTGTTGTACGGCCCTGTATTGCCCTTTAAAAAGAACTTGGTAGTTATGCCATCCTGTCAAATTCTTTAGTTCCTATACTAGAAGTTTCCCAAGAAGAAAAGGTTGTAAAATATGGAAAATGAACTTTGATGGAGCTCATCTAAGTCAGGAACTGGTGTAGGAATTGTTTTGACTTCTCCAAAAGGTGATATTTTCAACTTTGCTTTCAGATTAGAAATTGATGCAACCAATAATGTGGCAGAGTACTAAGCATTGCTTTTAAGCTTGAAAATTGCTAACGATATGGGAATTAAGGTGATTCAGACTTAGCAATTTTACGAGTTAAGAATCAGTTTGCATGCAAGGATAGCAGATTGAAACAGTACAGAAATGCAGTTTGGGATATGATCAAACTCATTGATGCTTTATCTTTAGAAGAGGTTTTAAAAAAACATAACAGGCGAGTAGAAACTCTAGCTCTGTCAGCCACAACCTTACTACCTTGTGATGAATTAAAAAGGGGGGGAGATAAAATGGAAATAATTTTTAGACCTTTCATTCCAGATAATTTTGCACATTGGCAAGTTTTCAGTGATGATATACAAATTATAAGGTTCATGAACAACTTACAACAATCTGCTAACTTGATGTGGATTGGCAAGTTGAAAGAGATGAATATCCTAAGGGTTCAGATCCAAAAGAAAATTCCCTAATGGACTCATTCCCTTAGAAAATATTTTTGAAACATGATATGTACAAGCAAAGAAAGAGGTCGTCCAGCCTAGGGATTATATTGAGATAAACAATGGTTCTGTTAAACCCCATTTTGCATGGGTGTCCACATGTGATTTTTATCACAGTTTTAGCATCATTAAAGTGGACATTCATTCCTTCCTTTGATGAAATACTACACATGGAGGCTTTTACTTGATGGATAGATTGTTCTACACACATTTGTTGGTCTTCCTTGATGAGCACCCACCCATTGGAAGGTTGTTTACATACTCATCTAGGCCATTTTTATGGACATTTTTAAAGGGGGTGTCCTAGCTTTGGGAGTAGTTAGCTTTGAGAGCACTCACTTTTTACGCCTTTTCCTTGGAACAGTACCTTTTAGAAAGTCTTCGGAGGCTTTGTTTGGGACATCTACTTGTTATCTTTCCACATTTTGATGGAGATACCCTCTTTCTTGGGCCTTATGTATACTAGATGTTGTACTTATGGTTTTGACCTACGCTGCTGGGAATCGACCCCCCCCCCCCCCCTCGAATCGATCCCAAATCGCGCTTCGGACGGAATCAATGAGGAATCGATTTTGGAATCGCAATTCCTCATCGATTCCGTCCGGAATCGATTTGGCAATTCACGAATTGGCAAAAAAAAAACCGATCCCTGCCATTTTGCAATTCGATTCGGAATCGTAGCTTCCGGGTCGATCCCAAATCGAACCCTCATCGAACCTGAGCATTAAAATCGAACCCTAAATCGATCCCGAGATAGATTCCGCGGACAGGGCGGATTTTTGAAAAAAAAAATTGATTTTTGGATTTTGGGGGGGGGGGGGTTTTGGTGGGATAGGTCACTTTGGGCCAATAAAGGGTGAATGAGTCCATTTGGACTCATTCCATTACTCATTTGCTTGATTGGGAAGAGTTTGAGCTTGGAGTGAGTTTGCTAGTTGTTTGAGAGCTTTGAGCATTGAGTGGGAGATTGAAGGGGAGAGCTTGCAAGGGAGATTGAAGCTTCCATAGAGACATTCAACTACCATTGAAGAGCTAAAAGGTAGGCTCTAAAAACTCATCTTTGTTTGTTTTTGCAATTTTTTTTCACTATGTTAAAAAATGGAAAACTTGCAATGTTCTCTTCTCCTACTCTTTCCAATTGCTTCTTCTCCATCATTCTATTGCAGGGAACAAGTGACTCTCATCTTGAATCAAGAAACATGATGGGTATGTGGTTTTGGTTTTTCATTCCACTTCTTCTCATTATGATGGTGTTGGGAAGTAGATGTGGTGGTGGTAGTGATGAGGGGGAAGAGGTAGAGAGTGATGCATACCAAGGAGAAGAGGAGGAAGGGGAAGAGGGTGATGATGATGAGGATGAGGGTGATGTGGGGCAAAAACAAAAAGACACAACACCTTTGTGGAAGTATGTGACAAGGCAAGGGGGAGGCAGAAGAGGTGGAATCACAAAGTTTGGATGGCCCCATTGTGGGAAAACATACACAGGTTCATATACCCGGGTGAGAAAGCATTTGTGTGGGGTTATGCCATGCGATGTACGTAAGTCTCATGGAGTCAAAACTTGTGACAAAGTGGGAGCTAAAGAGAGAAGCAAATACAGGATGGAAGAAGAGGCCGCTCAAAACAACTCCAAGAGATCGAGGGTTGATTCTCAATCCCCACAGAGAATGTTTGGTAGTGGAGTTTGATCATCATCGGCTCGATCAGGAGCCTCATCTCCCCATGGAGTCTCGCCTATACGAAGAACATTATCCGATTTCCTTGACCAAGGTTGTAGAGATGATGTGGATTCAAAAGTTTATAGGTTTCTCTATGCATGTGGTGTGCCATTCAATGTTCTTCGCTCACCCTATTGGCATGAAATGGTACAAGCCATCAATGGTGGCCCTCAAGGATACAGAAGCCCTGGGTATGACAAAGCTAGAACCGTGGGACTTGACAGGGAAAGAGCCAAAATCAATAGTGCTCTTGTCAAGTTCACAAATGATTGGTCCAACTATGGCGTATCCATTGTATCTGATGGGTGGATAAATATCCTGATGGCAAGCCATTGATAAATATTCTTGGCGTTTCTACTAGCGGTGCGGTCTTCCTTTCAGCCCATGACTACTCAGATCGCTACAAGACCGCTATTAATATTGCACAACCTTTACTTAAAACCATTCAGGATATTGGGCCATACAATGTCATTCAAGTCATCACTAATAATGCCGCTAATTGTAAGGCAGCAGGAGCAATCATTATGGATAAGTATCCCAACATATTTTGGTCAAGGTGTTTGGTTTACACATTGAACCTTTTGATGCGTGATATTGTTAAGATGAAGGACAATAACTACCAATGGATTGATGCCTTGTACAAGAGAGGTAAGAAAATGATCAAATTTATTACCAATCATAGCATGGCCCACCACATTTTTCGCAATCACTCTAAGTTGGAGCTATTGAAGATTGCAAAGACTAGATTTGCTAGCTACTACCTCACCTTCAGGAGGCTTTTGAAGGTAAGAGAGGCATTGGCTAGTATGGTCTCAAGTGATCCATGGCAGGAATTGAAAGACAGAGTTGCAAGTGCATCAGATAGAAGTGACTTTCAGGAGGTGGAGGACACCGTTCTTGAAGGTCATTTTTGGTCACAGGTTAGGTATGTTCTGCAGTTCACCAAGCCAGTTTATAACATGATTCGTTTTGCAGATACAGATCAGCCGGTGATTGGGGAGGTATATGAGCAGATGGATAGCATGCTTGGTCAAATCAAAGACATTGTTGAGCAAAGAGATGCAGTCTTGTATGACCATATTCATAAACTTGTGGTCAAAAGGTGGGATAATCTAAATGTTCCACTCCATGCCCTTGCATATGTCCTCACCCCAAAATACTATTCTCCAATTTGGTTGGCCCAACCTGCACCTGGGGGTGGAGTCAGGAAAAAACCCCACACAAATCCAGAGGTTGCTACTGGGTATATGCTTGCATTAGAGAAGTTGGTCCCTGATGAGGAAGAGTGTGCTCAAGTACGGAGTGAATTGAGCATATACATAAGTGAGCATGGAAGCTTTGGTTCCCTGTTTGCAACCAAAGATCGAGACAGATTGGATCCTATCCATTGGTGGAACATGCATGGCTCTGGAGCCACATATTTGCATAAACTGGCGTTGAGGGTGCTATCACAGGTTGTTAATAGCTCTTATGCAGAGAAGTGTTGGAGCACCTACAACTTCATCCACAATGTAAAGAGAAACAGTTTGAATGTAGATCACGCATAAAGCTTCGTTTATGTGCACTACAACTTGAGGTTGTTGTCCCATTATTGTGAGGCGGCCAAGAATGATAGAACATTTTTGACTTGGGACAACAATCCAGAGGAGGCTAATGTGGAGGATGGAGCCATAGCATTAGAGCGCTTGGAGGCTGAACTATTGGGTGATCATGATGATCCAATTCAAACTACCCATACAGAGATGCGACCCCCAAGCAGAAGCAGCTTTCCGGATGCGGAAGTTTTGCCTTTAGCTTCACAATGTCCAAGTTCAGCCTATGGGGGGCATTCATCTTCTTCTCATGTTCCACGATCACTTCCACCAGCACCTATTTTACCTAGAACGCGAGAAAAGAAATTGGAAGTTACTCGTGGAAAGCGGAAAGCTTAGTAGATTCATAGTACTTTGTAGTTTGTATTTCATTTTCATGTTTATTTTGGCAGTTGGCCTATTTTGTAAACATTATGGCCTAGTTTGATGGCAAATATTATATGTTGAAATTTGAAGGTTGATATTGTTGATGATTGATGATTGATGATTTGATGATGATCATTTAATGACAATGTTATAAGTTATAGCTCCTAGAATCTAGAAGACGAGATGATTAATGTTATATCAATGTGTACTAAATGGTTATATGAATATCTAGATTCTATGTTTTGATGTTTTCTATAGCTAATTTGGCATAATACATGTTTTTTTTAATTTATATGCGTCAAAATATACTAAAATATATATTATATAAAAAACGCTCCCGAAACAGAAGCTTTTGAAAATTTCGCTTTTCGCTCCCACTCCCAACAGCGTAGGTTTTGACCACCCCATTTTGTGAATCTTGTTAGAGTTTGTTAGGGTTTATTGGAGTATTTTGACTTGTTTACCCCACCCTAGGCTAGATCTAGGATTTATGATTATTTTATTGTAAAAGAAGTTAAGCTTATCTCTTATATAATAGAGCCTCTTCCTCATTTGTAATCAGGGTTGGATTTTTGGAGCTCTTTGTCTCCTACCTTTCTTATAAAGTAAAATTTTTCTGAGGGGGTCACCGAATGAGGTTGCTCAGTTGTATTGTCAGAGAGTGATAGTGCTGGAGTGAGGAGGGCGCAGTTGTGCATGCAGGGCGACTTTATGAGAGAGAGAGGAGTTGCTGCATGAGCTAGGAAGGTCAAATCTGAGCTGGATCAGTGACCTTCAGCTCCAGAGTCACTAGGCACCCAGATTTGTGGACAGAGACAGTCCAACAGAGAGCATTCTGCTCAGTTTAGAGTAGGACGAGTTCCCTTGGAGGAGGGCGCATTTCCCAAGGGAGGAGCTCATTTGGAGCCAGATCGATCAATTCAGAGTCTGGGACTTCCAGGATAGCCTTGCCTCAACATTCGAGGAAGGTTAGGGACTATCAGAGCTCAGATCTGCTGAGATCCGGTCTGGTACGAGCATCAGACATCCAGAGGGGAGGGCGCACTACTGCATGCAGTGGAGGTCGCATTCTTCAGAGGGCAGTCTTCAGAGAGAGCAGATCAGAGCAATGTGATACAGAGGAGGCAGATCAGTCAGAGGCACCTGCAGAGACACTCATATCCAGTTTACCAGTTCGGGCTTACTCTTCCAGTGCATGCATCGACTGACACATGCAGATCTAGAGTCTGTCCGGTTCAAGGATTGAGTTACCTTTGAGGTAATCCTGTATTGTACTTGTCAATTTATATATATGCTTTGGGCTCGAGAGAGAAGATAGCCTCACAGATTGTTGGTTTTCCCCGGTTGGGGTTTAAGGGTATATTTGGTGTTTATGTGTGATTGCATGTATGTTTCAGTATTGGTAAAGAGATCTAGCTGTTGAGCTTATGTTTTTATGTGTATGTACTGACATATGAGACTCAAACCGCTTGAGATCTCAGAGTGATTCAGAGGGAGTAGTGATCTCTAAATCAAAGACTTACATGGTATCAGAGCCCTGTTGAGGGTCAGAGAGGGCAGTCACAGATAGATCTGTGCTGTTGGAGACTAGATCTGAGATAGATCTAGTAGATCGATGGAGGTAGAGACCAGAGCTACCAGATCTGAGCAGCACAGCTCAGATCTGAGGTTGTAGAGGTCAGATCTATCATTCCAGTGGGTTCAGAGGTTAGATCTGTGATAGATCTACCACATCTGTGATCAGGAGAGATTCTTGTTCACTGTGGGTTACAGTATTTTAGTTGGGTGAGTATCGCTACCAACTTGAGAGTGGAGGACCGGTTGGATGGGGCCTCCAACTATAATGCATGGAGGGCACGTATTACACTATTGTTGAAAGAGTGTGAGCTATGGGATGTTGTGAATGGCACAACGGCAAATCCTGTTACAGTTCCGTCAGATGCCACTGCCAAAGCAGTGTATGATAAGAAAAATGTGAAAGCTCAGCAAATCCTTCTTGATGCGATCAAGGATCATATCATCCCACATGTCTCTACCAAGGACAATGTGTTTGAGATGTGGGATGCATTGACTAGTCTGTACCAGAGCTCCAATGCAAACAGGAAGATGGTTCTCAGGGAGAAGCTGAGAAGCATCAAGATGGGGAAGGATGAGAGCATGATGACCTATTTCACCAAGATAACTCAAGTGAGAGATGAGTTGGGAGCAGTTGGTGAGAAGGTAGAGGATAAGAGTTGGTTCGACAGGCCTTGAATGGCGTGACTGTGCCATGGGCAGTGTTCATCCAGTCCATCATAGCTCGAGAGAACCTCCCCAAGTGAGATCGTCTGTGGGACGTGTTACCTCTCTAAAATGCATCTGCATTTTGTTTAAAGATTCTGGGCACCCTGTCATTTGAAAAGTCAGAAGCATTTCCTGTTCGGGCAGAATTGATCTATACTCAGCATTTTTGTCTTGTCCTAAAAATAAAATGACGACAAACCATTGAAGATCCCATTGTTATTAGCTCGGAATACACAGACTCCATCTTCAAAATTTCAGGTTTCTGTAAACGTCTCATATGCACCGAGTGTTGATTTTGGCAAATACCAGCAGAACAGGGCATTCGAATTTGACAGGTGAAGGTTGCCCTCCCAACATTCCGAAGACTTCTCGACTTGAATGATGTTGAAATATTGGTTGATGCATGCTGGGCTCTATCATATCTTTCTGATGGTACTAATGACAAGATCCAGGCTATACTTGAATCGGGTGTTTGTGAAAAGCTTGTGCAGCTTTTGGAACACCCTTCGCCAGTTGTTGTAATGCCTGCTTTGAGAGCTGTTGGAAATATTGTTACTAGTGATGATATTCAGACTCAGTGTGTCCTCGATTATGAGGCTCTGCCATGCATTTATATAATTCTTGTTAGCAATCACAGTAAAATCTGATAAGGGAGGCATGCTAGACAGTGTCCAACGTTGCAGCTGGGAACAAAGAGCAAATTTAGGCAATTATTCATGCAAATATTATTGCTCCGCTGGTATCGTTGTTGTCAACTGCTGATTTTGAAATAAAGAGAGAGGTAGCTTGGGCCATTTCAAATGCTACTTCGAGTGATACTCCTGAACATATTAAATTTCTTGTCAGCCAGGGATGCATAAAGCCGCTATGCGATCTTCTAATATATCCAGATCCAAGAGTTTTAGCTGTTTGCCTTAAGAGTTTGGCAAATATATTGAAGGCTGGAGACTTTGAAAAGAATCAAGAACATCCTGAAGGCGTTAATATGTACGCACGGGTGATCGAAGATGCTGACGGCTTGGACAAAATTGAGGACATCGCCCCGTGGCAATCAATTTCGTTGATTATCGATCACTTCACCACCGCTTTTCCTGATTGGGAGCTCGATTTACAGGTATGGATCAGCCGTGGGTTATTTCTGATGAACGTGTTTGAACCGGATCCCGTCTACCGTCTCTTAACACCAATCTACAGTCGATTATGTGATGTAGTGTTACAATTAATTCAAGGCTCGGTTCTCAACAGATTAACTCTTTTCTTTTTGCTAGCAGCCGATTTCTTGACCTGGAGTTACCTTCACGCCATAGCTCGGGTTTTAATGAAGTAGTCCGTGCACATCAGAACTCAGCTCGGTGTCAACGAATTAATCAAGCACAATGAAAGTTGAAATCTGATCGGGTGTCACAGCGTTTTAGCTGCAGAGTATCGGGTTGAGTTCCACGCTTTCTTTTTTGACAGTTGCTGGGGTCGACTTAATAGCCGCGTCAGAGTCACATTTTAATTACCAGCCGATTATTTAGGGTTACCTTCAAGGCTCGGTGTTCAAATAAAATTAACAGCACGACAAAAGCTTGATCAAGGGTGGAGCCTGGATCCACGTTTTTTGGCAGCCAAATGAAGGAACAGCTGTTAAAAATTGACGAGCATCTGACTAGCTGTCCGTCGATTGTGCTTTGGGGTATCTATTTGTTCGAGGAGATGGAACTGTTAAAGAAAGGTCACCTTCGGATAGTTCGAACTTTTTGTTTTAGCTTGAGAGAAAAGTGTTTTCTACTTTATTTTTATTTTAAAAGTAGGTAAGGCCTTTTTGGGCTATAAAGAGGCCAACCTCTTTCATTGTAACCATGGAAAATTTGGGGAGTTCTTCTTTTCCCTTGGATCTTAATAGAAAATATATCAGCTGGGTTTTTTAGGACAGATTGAGCATCTCTCTCATAGCTACGGGTTTTCATTATAAGTGGTAGAGCAAATCTAGCTTGTGAGGGCTTTTTTAAGCACAATAGATTAGCCATTTACGGTTGTTAAGTTGGTTAATTATGCTTAAACTATTAGTATTTCGATGGACATTAGTATTCGGTTATACGAAATGTTGATTTAGATCTAATTGTTTGAGAATTCTAGCATTTCTCATTTGTATGAAGCACAAGGCTCCCCTAAGTCCTCTTTTTTTACTCCATTCTCCCTTCTGGTGCTGGCACTGGTCTTTCCCCGAGGATTGATCCTCCCTTCTTTCCCATCACTTTTTCTAAACACATTTTTTTTGTTACAATCGTTTCCTAAGGCAGCCTCTTCAATTCACCTTGCCCTCCGTTGCACCTGCCTTAGCAATCCTACCTTAGGGATACCCCCCTTGAGTTGGAGAAGAGCCAACCTGAAGCGAGAGGAGAGGAGTGTGGTGACATTGGCCTCTCTCCTGAGAGTTGTCATCTAGTTGGTGTGTTACATTTTGGGCTCCAACACACACATGCCAATTTTGGGAGACAACAGGACGATTTCACACAGGAGGAGATACGGAGAGGGTACATACAGGGTTCATCTTCTGCTATTCCAGAGGAGGAGGATGTGGCTCTCGCAGCAGGCGGGAAACTGAGAGGCGGACAGAAGAAGGATCTGAGCAAGATCAAACGCTTCGCCTGCAACGATTATGGACATTATGCGGGACAATGTCCATATAAGAAGAAGGGGAAGTAGGAGAAGGACAAGCAAGTGGCAGCAACGGAGGAGGTTGATGAGTTTACTTCTCGGTTTGAGAAGGAGTTCTCATTAGCCTCATTACAGTCAGGTCATGATAGTATCCTACCAGAGGCTCAGGTTGATCGGAGTTGGAGGGTTGACTGCATGCTCAGCAGCCACATGACAGGAGTGCGGGTTGCATTCCTTATCTTAGAGCACACACCCTTGCAGTTGGCTCAGGATGTGTAGGGGGTTGACCACTTGGTCACTGGAGTGGGCAGAGTGAGACTTCTGCTTGACCGTGGGGAGCTCCTAGAGGTTCCAGGAGTATTCTTTGTTCCAGGATTGAGTGGGAGTATCCTCTCAGTGGTAGCCTTGGCAGCTGCTGGTTGTTCAGTAGTGTTTCAGTGGGATCAGATCTTCACCTATCCTAGAGGAGTAGACCCAGTCTTGTTGGGTCACAGGATCAATGGTGAATACTTGGTTAATGGACATCCTACTTCGGGCACATCAGGATGGTTGAGTACATCCTCCTCAAAGTCACAGGGGGATGATGAGCGAGATGCTCATAGCAAAGATGAGGCCAAGAGGAGTGAACCTAGTCAGCAGATGGGTGGGCGTGATGCTCACCATGATGAGGATCAAGGGAGTGATTCTGGAGTTCAGATGGATGAGCGAGATGCTCTTGATAGTGACGAGTCTCAAGAGATTGAGCCCTTGGGCTCATATCAGATGGATGAGTATGCTGCTAATGGAGGCACCAGTCAGAGATTGAGCTAGTATGAGATGGTTGAGATGGACTTAGCTTGGGAGAGAGCAGAGTCAGTTCAGAGACAGAGGGAGTTGACTTACAGAGCTGAGTCAACTCAAGGACATAGACAGATCACCTACAGAGCGATGGATCCACTTGACAGCGGTCTTTAGGGCTGGTTACGGCAGAAGAGATTCAGACGTAGTCTATGTCAGAGTGCAGTGACAAAGTCAGCAGTGGTTGATCAGGGGAATTCTTCTGAAGCCACACTTATGGAGATTGATCAGGGTTCTTCAGGTCTGAGGGCAGCAGTGATAGGAAGATCATCTAAATCAGGGTCAGCAGCAACGGACTTGTTGGATCCAGGCATCAGTGGTAGGACTTCCCTCGTTAAGAGGGAATGTTAGATTGTGGTAACTTCGGGATGTTCTCCATGGTTCAGATGCCTTACATGGAGGTACATTAGCTGCATAAGCATCACGATGGAGTAGAGGGCGAGATGCACTCTACTCAGTGGCATGAGTGCAGTGGTGGCTACATGCGAACCTTCCGGGGTGATTTGACCTTTGCATGCATGAGTTTTGCATGACCTATTAGCGATCATTGGATGCATGCAAAAGTGACTTTTGCATGCAACGAGAATTAGGGTTTTGGTAAATCTAATTCATCGGTGAGATTATTTATAGAGGCAAGGGGTCACCAGATGAGGTTGCTCAGTTGTATTGTCTGAGAGTGATAGTGCTAGAGTGAGGGGGCAGTTGTGCATGCAGGGCGACTTTCTGAGAGAGAGAGGAGTTGTTGCAGGAGCTAGGAAGGTCAGATCTGAGCTGGATCAGTGACCTTCAACTCCAGAGTCACTAGGCACCCAGATCTGTGGACTGAGACAGTCCAACAGAGAGCATTCTGCTCAGTTTAAAGGAGGACGAGTTCCCTTGGAGGAGGGCGGATTTCCCAAGGAGGGCGGATTTCCTGATCTTCATCTTCCATCAATTCGAATGGGGAAGCATCTTGGCTGCCATAACTCCCTTATGCGCCCTCTTATAGCCTATTTTTAGCCTTGACATGTCATATAGGTCAGATGTCAGCAATCAGGTCTGATCCTTGTCATAAGTGTCATAGCATCTTCATCATTGTTGTCATAGAAGCTATGGAATCTATCCCAAGTGTCTCAATATCTCTAAGATGCCTCTTCCTCTTCCATGGAAGTTACTCTTCCACTCAAATTCAACCCTCCTTGAGTCATGCCAAGTATAATGACCTTCCAACTCCCCCAAGAACATTAGACTCCACCTTGGATTCGAATGGGTGACAGTAGGATGCCATGTGGCATGAGGAATCTTGCTTTGTGTGGGTCCCACACCACCAATGTGCCTTCATGACCAAGTGCCACCTTATTTTCCTATTGTAAATATTTATTTAGCCCCTTTTAATAAATTTATGTCAAGCTAATTTCCATTTGGGGTTTATTAGCTCCCTTATTCCAAATCTAAATGTTTCCACCCCAACCTAGGGCACTAGTAGATTGGTGGAATTTTCCCTTCTAGTGATTTATTTGGATGGGGACATTACAAGATACAGCATTGATGACCAGTACCATGAGCCCTTGTGAACTATGGCATAGAAGACTAGCTCATGTACACTACAAAGCCTTACCAATAGTAAGTAAGGTGGTGACTGGACTACCAGAAATCCAGGTTGATCATGAAGGAGTATGCAAAGGATCTGCTCAAGGGAAGAGTACGAAGAACACATTTCCAAGTAGAGACAGCAAAGAGAAAGGTATTCTGGATATCATTCACTCATATATCTGTGGACCTATGTCCACCACTTCTCTAAGCGGGTATGTATACTATGCTTCTTTTATTGATGATTACTCCCGCAAAAAATGGATTTATTTACTGAAGAATAAGAATGAAGTCTTTGAAAAGTTTAAAGAGTTCAAAGCTCTTGTAGAAAACCTCTCTGAGAAGAAGATAAAAATTCTAAGGTCAGATACTAGAGGGGAATATACTTCAGGGGACTTCAAAGATTTCTGTAAACAAGCAGGGATTAAGAGGGAGCTTACTATTCCCTATAATCCACAACAAAATGGTGTAGCTAAAAGGAAGAATAGAACGATCATAGAAGCAGTGAAGGCTATGATCCATGATCAAGACTTACCCATGCATCTATGGGAATAAGTAGGCAGAACCGCAGTATATGTATAGAACAGAATCTCTCACAATGCTCTTGGCAACAAGACCCCAGAAGAGATGTTCACCGGTATGAAGCCTAAAGTTAGTCATCTAAAGATATTTGGATGTCCAGTGTTTATTCACACATTCCAAAAGAGAAGAGATCAAGCCTGAAGTTAGTCATCTAAAGATATTTGGATGTTCAGTGTTTATCCACATTCCAAAAAAGAAGAGATCGAAATTGGAAACTTCAGGGAAGAAGGGAATATTTGTGGGCTATAGTGAGCAATCAAAGGCTTACCGTATCTACATCCTTGATTAGGTTGTCATTGATGCCAACAATATCTGGTCATTGATGCCAACAATTAAGTCTTGGTGCCCCTTGTGGAGCCCCTGAGGGTTATTATTTGGTTTGTGGTTGTCTGTGTCAAGAGGAGACCTTTTGACTCTGTCCAAGCCCAAGCTTGAAGCCCTTGGAGGCCTATGGACATTGGAAAAAGCCCTGAACACCCTTTAGAGTGTTTAAGTACCCCTAAGTTGTTTCTTTGATTCCCCATACCACAACCTATGCCCTAGTACCCTAGGAAGTGTCCTTATTGGGTTGAAGAAGTTTTGAAGAAGTCCTTGGTTCCACACTTAGTGGATTGATGACCTTGCAACCCCTGTTGGGGTCATGGATCTCTTGTATGTGATGATGTCATAAATGACTTGATGAAGACTTGGAACCCTTGATGAAGACCTCGATGCCCCTGGTATGGTCTTGGAACCCACTACTTGCACTTGACATGGTTAGATGGCATGATGATGTGGTCATTGATGACTTAATAAAGTCATGGAACCTTTGTGAAGATCTTGATGCCCACTATTTGCAATTGATGTGGTTAAGGAACCCACACACATATTGGCTTGATGTTGGAGTTGACAATGGTCCATGTTCCCATTTGGTGACAAGATTGAAGCTCATGATGGCACCTTGCACATGGCATGCCATTGAAAGCCCTAATGGCTTGATGAAGGACATGATGGCACCCACTTGGCCACCTAGACACACTAAATGATGGTGACCTTGAAGACATACCCTTGAAGATGGGGTCTTTGACGTCCTAAACAAATTGAAGAATTTAAGAGTATTGGACCATGTATTTGCAAATAAGCCCTCCGTAAAATGATAGTCCTCTTCAAGCCCTTTCCGTTGATATGTGGAGCATCTCCTAACACCCCACGGTTGAAGAGATTTGAATTTTTGAAGTTAATGATTAAATTCAAAATTTAAATTGTAATTTGAAAATATCTGTTGAGAGGTCGGCTCCATATAAAGATATTTTTTAATTAATAAAAAATGATTTATATATTAGTAAGTCGGCCCCATAAAAATTCAAAAAAATTGTGTATAAAAAGAGGCAATCCGCCTCATTTTGAAGTTAGAAAATTGAAGAATATGCTCTGAAATTTTCAGATATGTTTAAGGCAGCCACAATAAAAAGTGAAATACTTTATCTTTGTGCTCTAAAATGACAAAGTTTGTAAGCTTTGAATTTGGGTTAAAGGAGAGAAGCAGCCACGGCTCTTGAGAGGAGTAAAAGTCTGAGTTAAGCTCTGAATTTTGGTGGTGGAATTCTTCTCTAATTTTGTGTGACCAATTGAAGATAGAAGGCAGCCACAGTGAGCAATAGCTCTGATTTTCGGAGGTCTTAACTGAGGCTGCTACAGTACCCGAATTTCTACAGTGACATCTCAGCAACAGATTTGCAGCAGCATCTCACCCCTCTAATTTTTGGATTGCTCAGTGGACAGGCAGCAGTAGTCTTATCTCTGATTTTGGGCTACCTCATCTCTGTAAAATTTTGGACTGTGTCTCTCTGCAATTTCGGGCTGCTACAGAATTTTTTTTGGACTGTGTCTCTGCAATTTCGGGTTGCTACAGCAGTAGTGTGATCTTATCTTACAGGCATCTGAAGTTCCTATGGTAGCAGAAACGTGTGACATGTGAGATAATGCTTTTTAAATTGACAAGCCAGATGAGATAGAGATTCTTTTGGTGCAACTTGAAGAGATCATATTGTGGTATTCAAATTCCTCATGGCAGCATATACACAATTAGATTTGTAAGCCTACTCCAACAAGCCAAGTAAGTATACTATTTGCAAATAGCTTGTGACCTCAAAAATCTTGACTACTACAGTCAAAGCCTTCCTCCAAGAAGTAAGTTCTGGGAATATGTTTGAAGAGTAGCCTTGTCTGAAGTTTTAAGATTGAAGAATAGAGCAGAGTCTTGTAATTAATGAGTCATTGTGCCTAAATTACATTATTTGACTATGTAAAGTTGATTTAAACAGCAGAGGCACCTTGAAGGCTTATATGATATAAAATTAGACAGTGACTATACAGTAGGATATAGTGATATGATGTCTTGGTATGATAACTACAAAATGATACATGCTACGGCAATGATGTAAGTGATGATATGCACAGTGAAGACAGTCATGATATATATGCCTATATTTGCAGAGAAGATTAGACAGTGATGAAATGTACAGTACACAATGATGCATACATACATTGTTGACATATGATGGTATACAGTGAGGAGAATATAAAATGTTTAGTGTTTACATAGTGATGATACATTACTTGATGATATTCATACAGTGATGATGATATTTGTGATAAGTATACTGTGAAGATATGTATACACAGAAATATACACGGTGAAGATATGTATGCTCAATAATGATATATATTATACACAGTGATACACACTGTAAAGTCTATGCAGTGATATTTACCCAGTGATGATGCACAATGAGATATTTACACAGATATACTCAGTGAACCAATAGCACACAGAGAAATGTTCAGATGCTAGTGGTAATTACATAGTGATATGATGTGCAAGACCTGTTTGATGATGCTTACACAATGATCAGTGATTTAGATGCTCAGTTATATGCGATGCTATATGCTCAGTAATGAACATAGGATTATATATGCTCAGTGATGTATGCAACAATATATAGATGACAATGATGAAATGATGACAAGTGGCAATGAGCAGCGAGTACATTGATTCAAACGAGTAGGTTACATGAGCAGATTCCTTAACTCGGATTGGCTGAGTTGTATGATTAGTTGGCTTGAATCAGGTGGATTGAGTCTGGTATAGAGATGGTTAGACTCAGATTGACTGAGTCAGATGATGTGAACAGCAGATTGATTGGTCAGTTGATGAGTAGTGTGGCACAGTTGTGGTGCAGTGGTTAGTGAACAGTTGATGAGTAGTGAATGAACAATGAATAGTTGATGAGTAGTGAATGAGCAGTGACCAATTGATGAGCAGTGGTCAGTTGATGAGCAGTGACAGTGGTTGAGCAGTGTGGTGCAGTGTGGTACAGGTGTTGGTTAGTAGGTCCGCAGGATCAGTGCGGTTGTGATTCAGCAGTATCTATCTTCATATCAGGGTGGTAGGACGAGGCAAGGAAATCTAGGGAGCTAAGGCTTCCTTCAGGTTGTAGCCTGTAAAGCAGGGGGTTGTAGCCTCCTTCCAGTTGTAGCTAGAGAATTGAAGTCTTTGTAACAAAGGGGGTTGTTGCCTCCTTCCAGTTGTTGCTGGTAAATTATTATTATAAAGGCTTCCGTGGTTTTTCCCCCAGGACTTGGGTTTCCACGTAAAAATCTTGTGTACTGTGTTTTGCTATGCTTCCTATGTGATGATGATATGATGATATGTGATGATGAGCTGTAATTGTTAATAATGCTGATGATATAATGATAATGTGGTAATACATTAATGAATGATGTATTGAAGAAGTAGTTGATGATTGTTATAGTTGAAAAAGTAATAAAAAGCTATACACACTATTCACCCCCCCCTCTCAGTGTGCTCGGTGTGTCCAACAGGCAGAACCGCAATATATGTATAGAACAAAATCTCTCACAATGCTCTTGGCAACAAGACCCCAGAAGAGATGTTCACGGGTATGAAGCCTAAAGTTAGTCATCTAAAGATATTTGGATGTCCAGTGTTTATTCACACATTCCAAAAGAGAAGAGATCAAGCCTGAAGTTAGTCATCTAAAGATATTTGGATGTCCAGTGTTTATTCACATTCCAAAAAAGAAGAGATCGAAATTGGAACCTTCAGGGAAGAAGGGAATATTTGTGGGCTATAGTGAGCAATCAAAGGCTTACCGTATCTACATCCCAGGATTCGGCTAGATTGAGCTCAATCAGGATGTTACATTTGATGAAGACATGGCTTTCAACAAATCCAAGAAGACTCATGAGGATGAAGAGGAGCAGGAAGCTCCTAGAGTTACAAAAACAAACAAAGTACCTGTTGCCACCTGGTTCCACACCTGGGAAAACGCAGTCGAAGTCTTCAAGCTACTGGTGTGGCCTTGGGGGCAAGTCAGATTCAAGTGCTATCACTTGGGACTCGACTCCTCCGTCTAGGCTTTCCTAGCGAAGCCAAGGGGGGTGGACCCTAAAAATGAAAAGAAGCTAAGGTGTCTAATCTAGGAGTTAGAAATATTTTTTGAAAAAAAACCAAGCTAATGCAGCATACATTTATACATATAAAGCAAAACATCATTCATCAACGTTTCATCTGCAAATATTTAATCATTATCATCATAAACAACATTCATCAACAACATGAAATATAACAATATAAACCAATGCCTGAATGAATTCGAAAAAGATACATGAACTGAAAAAGTAAATGTTGTGCAAGTGTTCTTGGTTTATTTTAACTTTAATGTGGTAGTGATCTTTTTATTAGAGCTGGTGGGTTCCCAATATATGCAAAGGTACAAGGAACATGTCTGGAATTTTGATGTGTGGCTTCTCACTCAGACTTGGACTGAATCGAAGTCTCAAGGAGGTGTTCAGATGTTGTACCAACAAGGGCAAGCCTAACGGTTTTCAAGAGGTCACTACTCAGTTTTGTCTCAAGTCCTCTGAAAAATTTCCCCACGACAACAAAATACTCGCATTGTGCCGGATTTTCACAAAAGGGTTTTTTTATTTGGGTGGTGTTAGATCCTATTACTAGTCATCTCCCCCTTTCTGATGCATACCAACATGATCAGACTGAGCTGCAAGTTGGCCACAGAGCATACGGGAGAAGACCTTGGAAATTTTAAAAAAAAATTATGAACCAAAATTTTATCTTTTAAAACCCTAAGAGTCTTTTTTCAGGCCAGTACTCGGGCAAGCCCTTGTTCTGAAACCCTACTTCGGGAAAGCAAGGAGGGCGTTTGAATTTGTAAAATAAATGATAAAATCTAAGTCCTGAGTGAACTTGTGGCCCGCCAGTGGAACGAACCAACAAGGTAAATTTTAAGCCTAGTTTGATTTTATTAAATGCGGAAAATGAAATCTAAACTAAAAAAAAAACAAACCACAAAAATTGAGTCGACACAGTTTCCCCCCTGGGGGGATGGGGTGTGGGCGCTTGGTTAGCCCACTTGCTCTCGTTTGATATGCTTTTACAATACAATAGAAGTGCCCCAGTCTTTTTATGACTTAATGGCTTACAAAAAATAAAGAGAAAAGATATCCGATTTTGAAAAATTTTAGCTTTGGGTGCTTTGGATGGCCCAGATCTTCAATTTTGGGCCAGCATCTCCCCTTGTCTGATTATCATCTCTTGCAAACCAGCAAGCAATAATTAGTAGAAGATGGCCCAAAACACTTTAAGAGTGTATTTGGGTCACCTACTAAAAACCCAAAAAAATTCTACGTGAAAAACTAAGTAAAAACGCAAAAAATTAACTAAGTGAGAAAAGCTGTGAGGCTTGTCTCCTTAGGATCTTTGTAAACTCAGTGAGCTGCAAATTATTAGCTCTTATAACAGCCAAATGAACTTTTAAATCAGATCTAACACTACTCTTCAAAACTTTTAAAGATTTGACAATTCTTTACAAATTGAGAAAAGTAAAATGCTAGATAAATGAAAAGATCTAATCTATTGAAGATAAACACTTTGTAAATGGAATAGATCAGACATTTAGAGTAATAAATCAGAATGTAAAGTTCAGATTGCAAACCACTATTACTTCAAAAAGTAACCAGTAACCAAGGTGAAAGTATGAAGTAGAACTGGGGTGGCAGGTGCGGGTGGGGTCTTATTTGATCCCGGAGGAAATAAAATTGAAACTTTCTCGTGGGGATTAGGAAGCAGGACTAACAATGAAGCTGAATGGCTTGCTCTCGTCTTCTCATTCAATATGATCTCCTCCCTCAGCATCGATAATCTCAGAGTTTATGGGGATTCTAGACATGTCATTCAAATAATGAGAAGGGGTGTTGCCCCTCAAGGATCGAGAGCTTACAGGTACATGCAAAGAATAAAATCTAATCCTCATTTTTCTAAGACTTCTTTCTTCCACATCTGTCGAGCGAATAACAAGCTAGCGGATGCAGCGGCCAACAAGGGAACGTTGTTAGACATTGGGCACATGGAGGGTCTCAATGGTGCCTTGGGGTTTCAATTCATACCCTAACCTATTTGATTTATGGTCAACATTGTTATAGTTATGGAAATGGAGGGGTCTAGTGGCTTGAGGGTCCCCCTCCCCCCGTCTTCCTTCGTCGGCGAAGTTCCTCGTGCCCCTGCCACACGCCATCCTCTCCATCGCGCATGGCACATGGCTCCTCGTGGTGCTGTCAGCTCCCACCAGCCGTTAATTACTCAACCACCTGCCTCTCCCTCGCAGTGCTTCGAAATGGCTCGTCCCCTCTCCAGTGCGCTGAACCGGCTCTCTCTCGGCGATTTGGGCTCTCCTCCCTCCCGTCCTGGTCTGTTAATTCACTTCAGGGCGGGCACCATGCAAAATATAATGGCGGCCATAGCCGCGCTGAGCCGCACCATGGTTGAAGTCAAGCTCTCAGTGCGAAACACCTATAACGCAGTCTACACCAGTGTGGATCAGCATGAGGAAATGGCTAAGGATTTAAGCTATACCGTGAACCAGCTCGCATGCCAGGACTCCAGAATTGACGACCTGGAGAGAAATTTGTTTGAGCTGATGGGCAAGGTGGATAATTTGCAGGAAGACATTGCTGTCATCACCGGGAAAACACAGGGAAGCTGCATCCATGACAATCTGACGGTTAATCAGGAGATTAAGCAGGAAAGGAAGGATGCGGCCTCTGTTTATTTTAAAAGCTGTGGATAGTTAGCAGTCTTAGTCCAGGTTCCACTTTTTGATGTTTAAGACTCTATGTTTTTTTGTATAATCCTCAACAATCAGTTTATCAGGGTCTATCCCTGCTCTATATTGAACAGTTTTAGAAAGGCTTTGTTTAGAACTTTTACAGGCAGGCAGTTAGAATCTTTAGCTCCAAACTTTCAGGCACTTGCTACTCTGTCAAATATTTTTGAAAACTTGTAATGAATGGCTGTGCACAGCCTTTATAAATATACCTATTTTCCCTGTTCTTGTTAAAAAAAAAAGTATGAAGTAGAAGAAAATGAGATATGGAGAGTTTTATCAATTTATCAATTTTTTCCTTGAAGAAGCCTTGGAGCCTTCTTGGTGGAGAACTGAGGGGCTACGTCTGCAAAAAGATGTTAGAAAAGTAAAGGAACAAACAAGATCCTCCACTCATCCATTTGAAATAACCTGCAAATCACATAGACTTGAAACCAAATGATCAAATCTAGAAATATACATATGAGAAATCAAAAGGAAATACTCATAAACAAATGACACATTTAAATCAGATCTCTACACTTGCATAGATAAAAGACTAAATAATATACAAATTATCTAATCCTCCTTATAAATCAATACTGATCCTTCCCAAAGCTAGATTTAGATGCAAAAGTGTTAAAAAATGACAAAAACTCAGAAAACTCAGAATTCTCAGAATACCCAGAAAACTCAGAATTCTGCCCACTTAGCAGCCAACTGAATTTGATGTCGAATGCTTCAGGAAATACTCTGATATTGACCTCAACAGTAAAAAATAATTACACACTTTTATTAAGCTTAAATTTCAAAACACTGTAGGTGAATATACTACTCATGAAGCATCTTAGCAGCGGAAATAAACTTAAATCAGCAGACTGTAATGAAAGATTCATACACAGGAATTAAATATCAGATCACTGTAACTACTCATCAACATAGTATTTTTGGTCAAATGTTGACCCTAGAAAAACCCCACACCTTGGGGAAAAAACCAGTTGGAGAGAGTTGTATTAATGGAGCAGCAGAATTACAGCGGTACGGTCCAGTCATTAAAGCAATAGTACAGACAGAAAACTTCTTGAAATCTGTGAACAAAAATGTCACCTGGGAAAACTGTGTATCAGCAGTCTAGGAAAAACGCATCCTACAAGAATAGACTGTACAGAACAATCCAGAGTTTGCTACAGCAGTCTTCTCTTTATTTTTGTGCCCAACCTCTTCAATAGTATGGCCTCCAATCAGCTGTCATGAAGCTGCCTCAAAACTCGTGTCACAGCCCCTTCTTTCTGTTGTACGGACTGCTCTCTTAATGGCTGCACAAAGCACAGGAAAACGTGCCCCACCTTGGGATTCGAGTCGCCCACTTAGGAATTCGAGCCCCCACCTCTGCTGCTGCCTTGCTTCACTTCTATTGCTCACAACCTCTCTCTCCTAGGGATTCGAGCTGCTCCCTTTTCCCTCCAAGACTCTCTCTTGGAAATCGTGCTACTCTCCTTGTACAAAAGGAATGCGTGCCTCTCTTGGATATCTCACCAAAACTCTCTCTTGGATAACTCAAAATGAAGTCTCATACACCTTTTATTTACCCTATTAGGGTTATTCTCATGACTCTTCAACTTCAATGGACGAGATTAGATCTTGGCCAAGAGATTTATGGCTGGGATCTAATCTCTCACTCACTTAAATCTCCTAAGTGAACTTTACAACAAATTTTTCTTTTGAAAAGTCATATTACCCTAAATATTTAAAAGGTACACTTTATGACTTAAATTCACTTCAGAAACATAATAAAGTGCGACTCACTTTTAAATCATAAAGTCACATCAAAAAGGTACTTTAATAAAAACACATTAATAAAGTCACTTTAAGAATATAAATGAGACTCCAAGTTATTGACCCTGCACCTAGGCACCTGATGCAGGAGTGGCACCGAGCTATCAAATGCTAACAAAAAGAAAACAACTAGCTCAAATACATGTTACCTCAATGAAAACCATGGCATTCACCCACTCATCAAAAGCACTACACCAAGCTTGACCTCCAAAGTCTCTTTATTCATTAAGCAAAATGACAAGTACAAAATCGAATTACAAGTGCTAGCTCTAACTCCCAAACTCCAACCAGAGAAAATGGAGTGGACAGCCATGCTTAAATAGCCAAAGATGGAGAGAAATGGGTGGAATGAGTGGCATAACTCGTGGAGAAAATGGGGCTGCCCACTCCCATGTAATGGGCTGCCAAAATTAGCCCCAAATCAGCTAGAAATCAGCCATGTGACAGCCCATAAACATAGCTGCAAATTCCATGATTGATGGGGTCCAATTTTGGGAAATGTGCCCCCCTCAAGTGGGGAAGTAATCCCACTAATATAGCTGCCCGGAATCTTTCCAAAATCAGCTCTTACAACTCCTAAAACATAACTGAAATAATTCTAACTTCCAATCCCCCAAAAATTGGAATTTATTTTTGTCATTTTTAACTTTTTTTTATTTTTTCACGACTTTTTTTCACTTTTTTTGGTTTTTTGAGTATAAGTGAAAAATTAATGACCCAAACATTACAAAAAGTGGGCTTTGAGGTAATGTGGGTGCTCTGAGTTGGAAAATGAGCACCCCTAAGGCAAAAAAGACCCCTAGATGCCACTTCTAGGCAAATTACAATAATTTTTAATGAAACCATTCAAAAATGGCTCATTTACGGAAAAAATAAACTTCGCCGAAAATTAAAAAACAACTTAGAGGGACTTAGCACATGTCCATACGACTCAAAATTTAACTCTAGCATGTTCATATACATTGACCCATGGACTTTAACAATTCCCTAAGGCTCGTTAACCTCTCCAGGCATTCCAGCTTTGGAGGAGCAGGAAAAAAACCCAAAAATTATGTTATGCATTAATGCAAGACATAATTAATAGGTGAAAAAACTCCTTGGAATACCTGACTTAGCCAAAAGTCCTAGGGAACCAAGTCCTTTACAAAACACCATGCTAGTACATTTTATTACAAACCCCGCAGGGCCATGGACATGTGGAAAAAATTTAAAAAGGGGGCCTTTAAAAAGCCTGTTGGACATCAAATCATCGAAAACGAACATGTAACATGTTCAACTTTGCCCGCTCACTTGATAGTCCAACTAAGTACAACTTAGCTGGTAACAGTACCAGACAGAAATATTGAGGAAGATCCCATTCCAGAGGATCATGACATGGCAAAACCTCAGAGACCTGAGGAGACACCTCATGAGGAGATTTCTCGGAAGAGAAGACCAGCTTGGGCACGAGAATTAATTCAAGATGCAGGAAACTATGGTGCCCCAGAAGGAACCAGTAGAGAGAGCAAGAGAACAAGGCCATACTCCAGCTATGTAGCCTTGATGTGTAACCTTGTTGAAGAGGAACCAACTTGTCTTGAAGATGCAGTGAAAAAGAAGGAATGGTTGGATGCTATGAATGAAAAATACCAATCCATCATCAAGAATGATGTTTGGGATGTGGTACCAAGATCGAAAGATAAATCAGTTATATCGTCAAAATGGATCTTCAAAACAAAACACTCAGCAGATGGAAGCATTGAAAAGTACAAGGCAAGATTTGTAGCTCGAGGATTCTCACAAAAGGAAGGAATTGACTATGAGGAGACTTTGCTCCTGTGGCTAGATATACCTCAATTAGAACCATTCTTGCCTTGGCAGCTAAGATGAAATGGAAGTTACATCAGATGGATGTAAAGACAACATTCCTGAATGGGAAGATAGAAGAAGTATATATCGAGCAGCCTGAAGGATTTGAAACAAAAGATAGAAAGTCACATGTATGCAGACTGAAGAAAGCATTGTACGGGTTGAAGCAAGCACCCAAAGCATGGTATGGAAGAATTGATAGATTCCTGATGAGTTTGAGCTTTACCAAGAGTAAAGCAAATTCTAATCTTTATTATAAGATTATGGAGAACCTATATGTAGATAATTTGTTCCTGACAGGAGAAGACAAGCCCATCACCGAATGTAAGAGAAGGCTTGCAGCAGAATTTGAGATGAAAGACCTTGGTATGATGCATTACTTTCTAGGTCTTGAAGCATGGCAGTTTCCAGATGAGATTTTCCTGAGTCAAGGAAAATACACAGTTGAGATCCTAAAGAGATTTGGGATGTTGGATTATGTTGTCTCCCAAAACTGGCATGCGTGTGTTGAAGCCCAAAAAGTGAACACACCAGCTCGATGACAAATCTCGAAAGAGAAGCCAATGTCACCACACTCCTCTCTCCTCGCTTCAGGTTGACTCTTCTCCAACTCAAGGGGGGTATCCCTAAGGTAGGATCGCTAAGGCAGGTGCAACGGAGGACGAGGTGAACTGAAGAGGCTACCTAAGGGAAACAAATGTAACAAAATAATATGTTTTGAATAAGTGATGGGAAAGAAGGGAGGATCAATCCTCGGGGAAAGACCAGTGCCAGTACCAGAAGGGAGAATGGAGTCAAAAAGAGGACTCAGGTAGCCTTGCGCTTCACACAAGTGAGATCAATCTAGTACGTTCCATAATCAAAGACGAAGAGAATATCAGTATAACCGACTACAGTCTATTACTCCTATGATCTTTTGAAAACATAACGTCAACAAACAACTTGACAACCGCAAATGCTTTCCCAATGGACTAGATTATAGCCTTCTATGCTAGGTTTAATCTACAACTTGCAATGAAACACGCAGCCATGAAAGAGATGCTCAATCTGTCCTAAAAAACTCAACATGGTATTTTCATTAAGTTCGAGGGAAAGAAACTCCCAAAAGTTTTTCCATCCTTTACAAAGAAGAAAGTTGGTCCCTTTTATAGACCAAAAAAGCCTTTATCTTGTTTTCAAAAGAAAATAAAATAATAAAGAAAAAGGTGGAAAAGGTAAATCCCAGATCCACCTTTTTCTCCCATCGAAAACTAACTAACTCCAATTTATTAATTAAACTCATACTTGGGCTACCCAATGCAGCCCAAAACGCCCAGATGAAGAAACGAATCTCAATGTAACTGGTGGCTGGAAACGTGGAGTTTTAGTCTTGTAATCAGCTGTCAATAGAAACATTGGACTCACCCCTGTCAAGATAAATATATGCAACTGGCAAATCGAAAACCCATATTCGAGTTGGTGATCGGCTTCCATGAAAATTGTGATATGTCTGTCGTCATCCTCGATCAAATTTAACATCCGTCGCGTGACACACCTCAATGCTCCATGATTTTGCTGCCAAAGAGGATAATACGGGTCATCAAGACTCTAATCGGCTCCAAACTATGAAGTCGACCACTGATTAAAATTAGAAACTATTGGTGCTGTTGTCCGCCAAACTGCACACCAGCAGCGGAAATCTTTCGAAAGCTGTCTCTTCACTACAAGTGAGAGAGGTGTGGCCTTGGGGGCAAGCAATGAGCCAGGTACTGTCACCTAAATCCCAGCTCCTCCGTTTAGGCAAACTCCTAACGAAGCCAAGGGGGGTAGTCCCTATAAAAGAGTTTCACTAAGGCTCTAGTATTTATAGTGTTTTTTGGTGTTGTGATGCGGATGGGTGTTGTTTAGGAGTTTTTTGAGAATGAGAGACACAATAATATCTTAATGTAAAAACAAGATAACGCAATCCACGTTGCAAAACAGAAGATGAGAGATACACTTGGATAAAAAATAAATCACACTTTACGCAAATTAAAGCAAATACTCCAATATTGATATTTAAGCAAATAATATATATGATGAAGGACCAGTGCCTTATGGGGTCAAAAGTGTAAAAGTGATTGAAATGCTTGATACAAGTGCTTGAAATAAAGGTTCTTGAGAACGTTTTGTAGCTTATCTTGGTAAATTTAAGATTTTAATGGTCTTGATTATTATGGCTAAGAACAAAGGTATCAAAAGGAGTGGAACCTTATCCAAGAAAAACACTGGCAACCTTAGGTGATAGGTCGGAAGCACCCAGATTACAAAGAGGGCAAGTGTGCTTGCGGCTTGACCGCCCTCGAGTCTAACAGTGGATTCCCGACACCACCTCTTGTAGGAAGAACTCAATGATTTGTCTTGGTTGGGGTTTGGAGTAAAAATTTTAATTAAAGTTATCACTTGTGAATTAACAAGTCTTCCACCTTTCTGAGTACTAGCCCAACCGTTTCCAGTTGGCAGAGCATACGGGTGTAGGACAGAAACCAAGGTAAATTAACTAAAGGGGTGTATGAGTTGACAAATTTTATTATTAGAGCACTTTGTTCAACTCTCCGACAGAGAGCGCTCTTGACTTGATCTTATGACCATAGTTCAAGAGACTTGCTAATTTAACAAATACCTGATGCAGGGAAAATGCAATACTAAAATGCCCTCCGATAGAGGGTGCTCTTGACTTGGATTTGGCCAAGTTCAAGAGACTTTGGTTCGTTTTAAAGAAGCAGATAGTAGTTGTGTTGTAAAAGCAATAAATCAACTTTTAAAATGATTAAACAATATGACAGATTGGAAAGATATGAAATAATGCTTAACAATACTATTTTGCCAAATAAAATAAAACCGGAAACTCTAGTGTTCTACAAGACAAATTTTAATCTAAAAGTGAGATCAATCTTCGAACAAGATCAACCACTAGAATCCACCAGTCCTGGAAACCTTCCAGCTAGCTGGATGTCCACAAGAAGCTGATGGGGGAACGAGAAGCTACCACAAGACTATGTGGCCTTTGGGAAGCAATCCCAAAGTAAGCTCTTCTCTAGTCAAGGTTTGGAAGAGAAGATACAAGATAATACTAAACCGAAAATAAATCTAATCTACCCAAGAGTCTCTTTCAGGTCAAAGACCGTACTCGGGAGAGCATGGGGGTAAGTAGATCGGAAAATAACAACAAAATGATTTAATGAAATAGAAACTAATCTAAGAGCATATAATGGATCTAAACTAGAAAATCAAACCACTCAATGAAGACTACAAGACTTCCCCAAATGGGGGAAGTGAATGTGGGGGCTTAAAAACCCCACTTGCAACCTTTATTAAGAGAGTACAATTGCCCTTGGGAATGAAACCCTTGCAAGGACTTTGAAAGAACTACTTGTAAAAACTTGAAACAAATTTCTAAGATCTATTACAAAGGATAATACTAATCTTTTTGGTTTGATTTGTCCACTTGTCTTGATGGATTCTTGGATTAGAAGTCTCTTTCTTTCACAAGAGGAGATCTATCATAAACAAATAACTCCAATACCCATTAGATGTTAGGAAATAAAACAAAACTTGAAAATTGAAACTAGATCTAACACTTGGAAAATGAAACTATATAATGACAAAGCATGAGATCTACAATAATAACCTTGCAACAATGTAAACTAACTATTGAAATCTAAACAAAGTAACTAACAGCTAACTAAGTATGAAACCTAACACTAACTACTACTAACACTTGTTTGTTTTGTTGTTTTGTTTTAGGGCTTAAATGGGAGTGGACGAAGAGAAAAGGTGAAGGAAAAGCAAGGTGGACGAGAGGGAAGGACTAGGGCAAAGGACGAGGAGGAAAGATGAGGGAAAGAGGACCCTAGATGAAGAGGACAAGAGCAAGGAAATAGAGCTAGACTAAAGGGATAAAGACGAGGAAGAAGGGACCTAAGTGAGGTAGGACGAGAGTAAAAGAGTGGATAGAAGAGGTAAAACGAAAGGGTAAGAAGCTCAACAAGGAGGTGGGACGAATGGAAAAGGAGAGAAGGTGGATGGTAGAGCCAAACAAGAAGAGGAGAGAGGCACTAAGTGGCTAAGACGAGAGCAAGAAGATAGCTCTTCTAGGATGGACGAGGGACAAAAGAGAGGACAAAAACAAATGGGGAAAGAAACTCAAGGAATGGGACAAAATCTAGATGGAAAGAGGAGATCTAGGGCAAAGGGTTTTCAAGTGGAACACTTGGGGGTTTTGAAAACACTGTCTTGGAAATCCTCCGGTTAACCGGGGATACGTCGACAACAAGTGTTGAAGAGAGCACAAGAGAACAAATCCCAAGCTATTCCCCAAGGTTGAAGGAACTTCAACCTTATGACAAACTAATCTATGGCTTGAAAAGACAAGTAACCAATCTTGGATCAAGATCTAGAAGGGGTAGAAAGGGCTTAGCAAATCAATACAAAGGTTTCAAGGAGAAAAAGAAGGCTTGAAGAAGATAGCCTAAAGTAACAAAGTAACCAATTTTGAGAAATATTTTTGATAAAATGGATGGATCTTCGAATCAAACACTTTATGCCACAACCTTGGTGTCATGAGATCGACTTTAGGAGATCCTGCAATGCACGAATGTTAATGAAAAAATTCGTTCTTTGAAGAGATGGAGGAGACAACCTAGTTCCAACTCCTCTTCAAAACCTATGAGATCTGCAAAATGTATCACTTACAAACAATTTTGATCAAATAGAGTATGCAAAGTTGAAAGAGACAAGAAGAGTGTTAGTATTTCCGACTACAATTCACTACTTCCAAATCACACGCAACCCAACATCAATGGACAAATTGAACTCAAATGCCCATCCTATGGACTTTACAAAGTCTTCTAAGCTTTAAAATTTGATCAAAACAAGGAACATGTAAGCAAAAACATGAAGCAATATCACCTTGAATAATTTGAAGCAATTCCCATGAACAAGATCAACACACCATATGGACCTCCAAAGCCACTTTATTTCAATTAGCAAAAGCTATAACACATATACAATTTGGCAGAGTAAGTTTGCACAAATTCTCCATGAGATAATAACCCCAAAGGGCCTCTCTTTATAGTAAAAACTAATGGCTAAACCCTAGGTCGAATTGGCATGGACATGTAGTTCGAATTCCAATCAAGGCAAGCTTGGAGAGCTAAACAATGGACAAACTCGAGTTTGTGGTAGGTTGAATGGAAGAGGTGGCATAACTCGACTTGGGTGAGTGTATAGGTGGCAAGACTCGACTTGGTTTAGTGCATGGGAAGTATCACCAACCTATAACAAAGCTACAACAAGGACAAACATGAGCTTAGGGTAGGATGGCGTGAGCTTTGTGGAGGGTGCGAGTTAGCATGGTGGGTGACAAGTGGTAGAAAGGTAGGTACTAACTCGAATGGTAAAAGGAGCCAATCTAATGGTGATTGCATGGGAACTAACCAATAGATAAACTCCAACTAGGATCCACGTGAGCTAATGAGGATTGACGTGAGGATTGAGAAGAGGGCGAGTTGGTTGGTGGGATGACATGTGGAGTGGTGGTAGGCACTGATTCGAATGACAAAGGAGAGCCAGGCTTGGTGATTGGATGAGTCATGAGGGCGCCTATCCTAGCTTTAAATGCAAACCAACAACCCAATTACCATTTGACAACACTTCAAATCGAGTTTTGCATGAGGAAGGGCGAATTAGCTCAAGTGGATAATCTTTTGGTGACTGGATAGTTGACTGGAATCACTTGGAGTTGATTGGAATCCTCATAAATGTCTATTGCCATGTCATTTAGCCTTTTATTTTAATCAAATTGATTAATTTTGGAGAGATTTGGATTATCTCCAAAATATTCAATTTTATTATTTTAATTAATAATTTCTCTGTAAATGACTTTTTAGAGAAAATATTAATTATGAGGCTGAATTGACATCCGAAAGTTGGGTTTAGCTGCTCCATAGGTCATGTGTGATTTTTGGCTTATGAAATGAGCCATCAAACACTAAATTCGGACCCAGGATGACTGACATATTACAGACTCAAATTTCTCTATTTAAACTATAAAGAAATTTAATTAAAATTTAAAAAATAATTAAAAATTAAAAACCCCAATTCCGACGCGTCCGGTAAAATTTTTTCGAAATTTTTTCTAGGGGTCCTAGAGACTTAGGACATGACCAGAACCTATTCTAATAGTGTCTAGTAGGTTTATACATTATAGTTGGACCCTAATAACTCCCCATGGCAAAAATTTCCAAAATCGGGCATTCCAACTTTGGAGGAAGCGGGAGAAAAACCAAGAGATTATATCTCGCCTGAAGCAAAGTATAATCTGACGGTGAAAAAACTCCCTGGAATACCTTAGTTGTTTAATCCAGTCATGGGGAACCGAGCCACTCAGACCCTACTAGCACACTTTATTACAAACCCCCATGGGGCCATGGTCATGTCGACTCAAAAACAAAACTGGCTAGACCCAAATATATGAAACCCAGATACTCTGGAAGTGAACACTGATGTGTTCCAACACTGGCGGCTCAATAAGGTTTCAACTATTGTACAAATCAGTTGATAACATGTGCGTTGATAATTCCGTCTAAACCCCGAGCTCCGACGTTGTGCATCAAAACTTTGGTCGTCGACGATGTGTGGATCCAAGCTCCATGTATTTAGTATTAAACCCAGGTGGCTTCAACGTAAACTGGACTGGGGTTTCATGAACTGCTAGTTGCAAGCTCGGCGTTTTAATCAATTGGCTGAAGATGTGACAGAGATCCACATGAAGTGCCCGCGATGACCCTAGCTTCCCATTGGTTGCCAATGGAAAGAGCGAAATATTGTCTGCCTCTGCCGAATCAACTGTCAGTGGCGTGAATAAGTGCGCCAATCTTCAATAAATTCGGCACATTCATTTCTTGTAAAATATCAGTGAATCCTCTAATACTCTAGAGTCTAGAGCATAGCGTTGATGCTAAAAGAATATTTTTGTTCATTGTTTTCTACAAGCATTACATATTCAAACAAGTCCTTGAATTTACGTCTCTGATCAATCTCCTCTTTCAACAGTAAGGAGCATATCGGGATTAAATTTGCGGTTAACTGGCACGATCCAGCTCCGGACCTCATCTGTTGTTGTATTTAGAGCACACGAATGCCTTATTTGTGGCACAAGCCCACTACTGGAAAATGTTACTCTGCGAGGACTGAAATGGAGACCAGGACAATCTACCATAATCTCTGCAGCCTTAAGTATATTGTCGAGATTGTGCAATGGCTCACCCATACCCACAAACACAACACTTGTAAGTGGACCAATCTTCATTTGTAAAGTGATGATGGGCATAAACAACATGCTCCACTATTTCAAACACGGGCCGGATCCGAGACTCATCTCAAAATGATATAGTGTCAAAACAATCCAGCCATTCCTAACCCCACCATCTCTCCTCTGTTCTCTGGTTTGCTTCTGTAGCCTTCTCATGATTAACATCTGAAGGAATTGGGCCTGTACATTCTCCTAGCTGAACTTGTTAATTGTGATCCAACTTCGGATTTTCAAATTTAAGTAACTGTTATCGTATTTGTTTTGCCACAACCTGCTCTCTACTCTCCTGAGTTCTGTACTCAACTTCTGAATTTGCTCTGTTTGCTGCATATCATCCACGACAACACTGCCTTTGATCCTGAGGAGTTGAATTCCAAATGGCATCACATATCTTGTGGAGTATTGCGGGGCTCTTACCCCAGTGAAGAACTGCTGTCAAAGTACTTTTATGTGGCTTAAACGCTGTTGTAGAGGCATTTATAATAAAAACTAAATGCTGAAGCAGTTAGGTTTGCATCTAGTTGGTCTTGAAATTCCCAGGTAAATACATATTTGTCGCTTGTAATAATGCAACTCCTGCAAGATAATCTGTACATAGCTCTCTTTTTTTTCAAGTATCCAAGTAAAATGTAGGCTTCCCAAAATCTTCTGTGCTTGTCTTCAAAATGTATCCACCGTAACTTTCTAAATGAAAGATTGCTTCCCACAATCTGACTGTATTGTAACTAGTCATTGGTGACAATAACATTGCTCCCCATCATCTTTCCAGAAAATGTCATTATGATGTACCTCATGTAGCCTTCTTGTAGGCATCAGCCCCTTGACAGTTTGTGAAAGAAAATACATGTAAACACCCCTGCCAACAATGAGGGGTAACAGATTGTAAGGCCATGACTACTCCGATGGTGACAAACTTGAAGCTCTTGAATGATGCTTCATCAGAGATAGTAGATGTCACCATGTACAGACAGATTATTGGGTCACTAATGTACTTGACCAATACTCGACCAGATATATGTTTTGTTGTGAACACATTGAGCCAGTATATGGTGGAGCCCAGGAGTATTCACCTAATTGCAGCAAAACATGTGATGAGGTACCTAAAGGGTACATTGGATTATGAACTCGTATATGCTTCAGATAGTGAGTTCAGGTTGTATGGGTACACAGACTCAGATTGGGCTGGAAGTACCGAAGATAGAAAAAAGCACTTTAGGATGTTGCTTTAGTTTGGGATCAGGTATGATCTCATGGATCAGTAGAAAGCAGCCCTGTGTTGCACTCAATACAGCAGAAGCTGAATATGTAGCATCTTCTTCAGCTTGTAGCGAAGCAGTGTAGCTTCGCAAGATGTTGGCAGGATTGTTCGATGCAGAGATTGATGCTACGAATATACTCGGTGACAACCAAAGTTGCATCAAGATGACAGAGAATCATGTGTTCCATGATAGATTGAAGCACATCGAGATCAAGTTCCACTATATCTAGGATATGGTGCAGAAGGGGAGTTGTAAAGCTCAAGTATGTTCCTACAGAGGAACAAGTTGCTGATGTGTTGATTAACCCTTTGTCTTGCGTAAAGTTGGAATACTTTTGAGACAAGCTTGGTGTGTTCCAGAGGGACCTCTCTCGAAAGAGAGAATGATAGAGTTCCAGTTCTTAGGAACTTATGCGTATTGGGATGATGCATTATTATTTGGTGATGGAGGTTTGGCAGGAGCCTGGTCATATTTTCCCGGGACAAGGAACGTATGCTGCAGATATTCTTAGGAGATTTCGGATGGAGGATTGCAGGCCTATGTCCACGCCTATGATTACCAACTAGAAGAAGCTTCATGCTTCTGAGGGAGAGTTGGTAGATCCTACATTATATGGTCAACACCAGGCCAGACTTATGTTTTGCGGTGAACACTCTCAGTCAGTTCATGGTGGAGCCTATTGTTCGCCGAGATGCACACCAATAGAAGAAATCTTTCGAAAGTTGTCTCCTCATTACAAGTAGGAGAAGTGTGGTCGTGGGGGCAAGCAATGAGCTAGGTACTGTCACCTAAATCCTAGCTCCTCCATTTAGGCTAACTCCTAACGAAGCCAAGGGGGGTAGTCCCTACAAAGAGTTCTTCTATGACTCTTATGTTTTAAGTGTTTTTTGGTGTTGAGTGATGCGGATGGGTGTTGTTTAGGAGTTTTGAAATGATGAGATCACAGTTTGTTATAAGAATAAAATGAACACAAAATAAAGCAATCCACGTTGCGATTTACAAAGTATGATTGCAAGATGAACAATACAATGACTTGAAAATTAAATAGGCATCCACAAGATAAACTTTGAGCAAATGACAAGGACATATGGTCCAAATTTAGGTGATACAAGTGAGTTTCAAAGACCAGTGCCTTATGGAGTCAAAAATAGTGCTTGGATGCTTAAAAGTGTAAGTCAAATTCTAATGTTCGTGAGATCGTTTTGCAAATTATCTTGGTTGATTGAAAATTTTAGTGATCTTTGATTCAACACCTCTTCATCTTCATGGAAAATGTCATCTTCAATAATAGAAGCTTTATCACAAATCTGATTTTTGTGACAAGCAAAATCTTTATGATACAAAGAAAACTCTTCACAACATCCTTCAAAAAGATATTCAACTGGAAAATAATCTTTACAAGAGGAATTGAAGGCTGAATGGAAATCCACCAAAGAGCTAACACTTGCATTTGGAAGAGACCAACACCAGTCAAGAGCAATCCCTTCTAATGAATACCTCAAAAGCTTGATTTGGACATCTTCATGTACAATTTCAAGCCGATAAATAAAGTCATGAAAATCCAGCAAGTGTTCGGTTGGAACTTCCCATTCTTCTCCTCGAAATCTGGGAAGACTATTTTCCCATTCATCTCTACTAGGCACTGGATTAGGGTAACCAGCAATACTTGAGAAATTGCAAAATGCATACCTCTTTGCTAAGATCTGGTTCATTTCATACCAATGGAGTCGCCAATAGATTTCTGAGCAATGGAGTCGCCACTGAATCCGTCCTTCATGGAGTCGCCAGATAGATGATTACAACCAAGAAAATGTCCAGGTTTTGTCTATCATCAAAGCTGGATCTATGTCGTTCTCCAAAGGAAGCTGAGCTTCAATCTCCTCTCCCCGGCAACGACGCCAGTTTGTTATCTCTCCAGGAAACTCTCCTAGGTTGTATCTCAGAGATGCCTGGTAACTTAAACTTATCTTGAAAGATGGGGTAAATATGGATCAAGTTGGATGACTGAGATCAAAACTCATATGCTCAAAACATACAGAGATACATTCAGAATAACAAGGCTTTTAACCACTGCTGCTCAGAAGGTTTAATAAAAGTAGATGTGTGCAAAAAATATTATGCTAACAAACTCATATAAAGAACATACATGAATGGCTGATCACAATATGAAAATGGTACTTGGTATTCGATTCACCAACACAGATAGGATGACAGCTATCTAGCGTAGGCAAATGGAAAAATCATGAAATAGACATTTCACTGCAAGTACTGAAAAGAATAAAGAGCAAAAACTGAACACACATATGGAAAAAGAAGCTTGTATAAATGATATGCAACAAGCAGTCTGATAATACAAGTTAAGAAAAGTCTCTCCAAAATCGAACCATTGTTCTACATGAGTTCTGGGCTTTATAGCCTTTTCAACCTCTCTCCAAATCCTAAGAAGTTGGGTCGAATTTACCCCAGATGGAAAATCCAAAACCGTTTTTCAACAAACCAAGAAAAATCATTTTTAATTGGCTAGACTGCTGAAAAATGGGGTTCAGAGATGCGTTCGATTCTCCCAATATGTGGTACCTGTAGGAAAACTGAGAGAGGTTATTGTTCTTTGACGTGTCAGGAAGAAAAACCTCCGAGCGTTTTGTAGAATGATTCTCCAGTCGCTCAGAATCATCATTTGAAAATGATGACTCTGCACAGTAAAAACGCCACTTTTGCTGAAACTACTGAAAAAGAGGCTCAGAGATGGGTTCAGTTCTCTAGCTATGTGACACCTGTGTATAAACTGAAAGAGGTTATTGTGCATTGATCTGTTGTAAGCAAAAACCTCTCTCAAATCTTTGAAACTCGTTTTGGTTTTCCCGAGATATGCATTTCAAAAACAAGTGTCAAACAGGCAGGTTCTGGGATCCGAAAATTGGGGATCAGTGACGGATTCGATTCTCTCAATCTGCAACACCTGTAGGAAAACGGGGAGAGGTTATTGTTCTATGACATGTTAGGAACAAAAACCTCCGAGCGTTTTGCAAAAAGATTCTCTAGACGCTCAGAATCGTCATTTGAAAATGATGACTCGGGACAGTAAAAAACGCCACATTTCTTCATTATCTCCATCTTGCTGGCACCTTCAAAACTAGAACAGCACATTGAAACAGATCCTATTAATTAAAACCTTCACTTAAAAACCATCCTCTTGCCATTTGGAAGCAAAAACCGTGATCTGGGCAAAAAATAATGCCTCTCTGCTCTGTTTTGCACTTTCGGTGGCTAAAGAGCCAAAATTCAAACCTGTAAACCACCGAAAGCTCTACTTTCGGTGGCTAAGAACAGCTGTGAAAGCCTGCCTAAGCCACCGAAAGCTCTGTTTTGAAAGTAATCTTCCAAAATGGCAAAAATGTATTTTGTCTCAGCTTCTTAATGACAAGTGAAGTTCTCTTGATCTTTCAGTAGCTAGAATGAATTTGCATTTGAACACGAGCGCTGCCGAAAAAGTGGTGAAAATGCCTCTCCTTTTGGTAGCTTATAATCCACCGTTGACGCCATATGCCACAGGAAAACGGTCTTAACCAATGCTCTTTGCTTTCGGTGGTTGTAAGCGACCCAACCTTTAGATGGTAAGCTACAAAAAGTATCCGCCCTTTCGGTGGCTAATGAACACCATCGTGTTCGCCCAAACCCCTGAAACGGACTCATGGATTATGAAAATGACTTTGCTTTTCGGCAGCTACGGAAGGTTCTAAACTTGCGCTGTGAACTGCAAAAAATATTTACCTTTCGGTGGCTAATGAACACCAACATGTTCGCCCAAGCCACCGAAAACTGCCCCACAACTCACGCTGTAATTTTGCCCTTTCGGTAGCTGGAGCGTATTTTCTTTCACACAATAAACCACCGAAAACAGGGTTTTCGGTAGCTAATGAACCATTGCCAAGCCCGCCTAAGCTACTGAAACCTGAAATTTGCCTTTTGAGGGAGAGCTAGCTTTGAACAGTTATTTCAGACTTCGTTACCTTCTTCAACCTATCAAACCGGAACTTACACACGCAAAAAACAAAAATTAAAGATTTCCTATCACCTAGACACCATGACTAGTCTATGCTTATTGAGGAGATAACAGTATGATTGGGGAGGTGGCCTCCAATCCCACATAGTAACCATCTCCCAACCTATACGTGAAAGCCAAGTCATCAATTCGTGGGCCATCAAAGGAATGCGTGAGCTATAGCTTGGAGTTTGATAGATGATGCATGACTCGACCTTGTGGTTGGTGTGAGTGGGGATGTGGCAAGCCTCTCCTTGGGAGCCAACGCCCACCCAATTGGTAACATCGCCCATCCCTAGCCGTGAGCTAAACCATGCGTATGGAGGTGCCCACGTGGAAAGGAGGTACATGCTTCATCCTTAGCTCACGTCACCTTTACATGGGTTCGTATATCAAAGATTAATATAACATGATTTCTTTATTACCTAAATGGTATCCCACTACCCTTTGGAGCCATTCGCCATCTTTTACGAGCATGCCATGAAGCCCACGTGATCACGTGAAGAGGGAGGAGCACTCATCACTTTTAATCAAACTTTGACTTTTATAATATATGCTTTATTCCTCAAATGGGTCGTACTCCTCATGAAACTAATATTCAACCTTTTCCATGGTTAAAAAATTCAATTTTTGACTTATTTGAATTTTGTCACTTAGTGAATTTTGTCATTTTTTGGTCACTAAATGCCAAAATAGTGAAAACTGCTCCCAAAGGCGACGTAATCGCCCGAAACTTTAGAAAAGAGGGTGCCTAGGTGAAAAGGACGCTCCGAGCATCAAAACGAGCTTCCCCACGCCAAAATCTGCCTCCGGATAAGGTTTTTATCACTTTTTGAAATTTTTTAATTAAACCATTAAAAAAAATGGTCTAATTTATGGAAAAAATTATTCTTCCCCGGAATCCAACGAAACTCCGAGGGGACCTAGTGCATGTGCATATGACTCAATCGAGATGGCTAACACGTAAAAAATCCTAGACACAAGACTCTAATAACCACCTTAGGTTTTGACCACCATGGGAAATACTCCAGCTTTGGAGGTTTGAGTGAAAAACTCAGGGATTATACACCACTGATGAATAGCGCATAATTCCTCAGGAAAAAACACTCTAGAGTATCCCCCAAATGGATAAACCTATCGATAGCCGAGTCTTTTATAAAAGGAACCCGTTTAGACCAACTTTTTACAAATTCCCCATGGGGGTATGAACATGCAGTTATTACAAATGGGGCAAAATTGCCCTAAAACTGACTTCTGAACTTCTGAACACTGATGAACATGAATCATGTTCAATAAATTGGCGGCTCACAAGAAATTTAGCTATTGTACAAAATAGATGATAACAGAGCCTAGGAGAGTGCACTGGGTAGCCGCGAAACATGTGCTGAGATACCTTGCTGGGACAGTGGATTATGGTTTGGACTACAGGTGTTCGGGTGGAGTTAGTTTGGTTGGCTTAACGGATTTAGATTGGGCAGGCAGTGTGATGGATCGGAGGAGCACTTCCAGATGTTGCTTCAGTTTGGGCTCAGCAGTAGTGTCGTGGTTCAGTCGGAAGCAAAAGTCCGTTGCTTTGAGTTCTGCTGAGGCCTGTGTTTTAAAAATCGGTGAAATCGGAATCGGAATCGACCGATTCACCGATTTAAGGCAAGACCGGTTCAAACCGGTCTCCAAATCGGATCGGAGGACCGGTTTGGTACCGAACCGGCCGATTCGGTATCAAATCGGCCGGTTCGGTACCGAACCGGTCTGGTCCACCGATTTTTGACAAAAATCGGCCGATTTTTTGGTGTGGGCCTGTGGGCCAGTAAAAGATGGTTTTTTTTTATTTTTTTTGAATTTTTAACCTATATCCCCATGGTGCTGTAGTACTTGGTGATACTAATGGTAATGTTAAATTCTTAAAGTAAAAGTGACATTCTCCTTAAAGGAGAATGTCACTTTTACTTAAATTTTTAACATTACCATTAATTGTTTCAGGATGTTTGAGAGTGGTTCCAACTTCATCGGACTTCATATGCAAAAAGTAGATTTTTAGATCCCATTCAAAATTCATCAGACTTAATAGTTTTCAGGATTTTAGGATTGCAAGGTTTCCACCAGATTCTATCATGTATGAGGGTATGGAATTGGCATTTAATCAAGCACATCAACCCCTATATGTACCTTGATGTTGGTGGTGTTGATTGTTGAATTCCTCTGTCATGACCTTAATAAAAATGTACTCTTCACTCATGCAAAATCACTTATCAAGCATCGAAAGCTTTTTCTACGTTATTTTAGCGATTGGATTAGGAAGTTTCATCAAAATTGTCGTGTGTTGAGTCGTTGACTAATGTCCTTGGAGGATCAACTTTGAAATTCGAGTTAGAGGCAAGGGCTAGAGCTTAGAGGAGGGACGCATAGGGTGCTATTGATGAATAGGATCCCAATATAGGCAATGATTCGTTGACATGTATGATTGATGATTTATATTTCACATTCATTTTTGTAAATGTCTTTGCTAATTTATTAATTTTATATATATATATATATATATATATATTGCATTTCCTCATTTCCACAATTTTGGGGGTCACGTTTCCCCTGTTTCGAAGTTTCTCCGTTTCGTCCTCGTTTCCCCATTTCATGCAACTTAGGTTGAAGTTGTTCAAACCCTCGTACAAAAATTTTGAAGCAAACATGTGCCTGTTATGACCTTTATAGCAGTAAAAAGTCATGAAAATCACGTTAAAGGCTAAAAATAAATTGTGAGCAGTAGTGTGGATGAAAGCAGCCCTAAACAACAAGTAAAGGTGCCCTTTGGCCATCAAACAACAGGTCTAGGTCATAACAACAGTCCTAAAATCTTGAAAATGTCGTTTTTCTTTAAAATTTAAATATTTTATGTATTTTTGAGTAAACTGATTCATTAAATTCAAATCGGCCGATTTATGACCGATTCATTACCGATTCCGATTCCGATTCCGAGTTGACCCTCGACCGATTCCGAGTCCGATTTCGATTTTTCAAACTTTGGCTGAGGCTGAGTACATGGCAGCCAGTCAGGCTAGTTGCGAAGCACTGTGGCTTCGCAAGTTATTGGTAGATTTATTCGATCAGGAGCTGAGGCCCACAGTGATATACTAAGACAATCAGAGTTGCATCCAGCTATCTGAGAATCCAGTTTTTCACGACAGGTCAAAGCACATAGAGAATCTGTGACTATGTTCAGAGAGGAGTTGTGGAGTTACAGTACATTTCCACTGATGAGCAGGTTGCAGACATTCTGACAAAATCCTTGGGCGGGGCAAGTTTGTCTTCTTCAGGGACAAGTTGGGAGTGGTGCAGAACACCTTCCTCAGTAAGAGGGAGTGTTGAATTTTGTACCTAGGAAAGTGTTCCCCTAGGTGACTTTTTCCTTAGTCATCTAAAAGGGGGAAATAAAGTGACCTTTGCATTAAATGACTTGAGATGAGCATTTAATTTAACTTTAGAGATCAAAGTGACTTTTTGATCAATTTAAGTGAGGTGAGTGAAATTAATTTTCATAAGAATTAAATGTGCATTTATTCTCATCCTCACATATAATTCAATCTGGGCCCTTGGATTAGATGGTTTTTCACTCACCCTAGGTATTCACTCAAAAAGGAAAGGGAAAGGCATTTTTTCATTCACTTGAAGAGAATGAGCAAAAGAGAGGTCGATTTCCTTGAGAGGAGCAGACAGTAGCAGGAGAGAATTGTTGGCACATTTCCCTAGACAACCGTACAGCATGAATCCCAAGGCAGCGTGAAGGTACAGTGGTACAGAAATAGAGGGCCGTACTACTGCATTTAATGCTGAGTCCGTACAGCACGATTTTCTAGACAGAAACTCTGGGCACATATCCCGAGGTAGTGGGCACAGTTTTCGAGGACCGTTCTGCAGCATTTAATTGCTGTTAATCCGTACAACAAGCTGGGCATGATTCCCGAGACAGGTGGGCACAGATTTCAAGGACCATACTTGGCTGTATTTCTGGCAAGAATTTTGAGAAGAGAACTGCACAGAAATCTAGGCAGCTACAGCACTGTTTTCGAGGCAGCATTCTGGGTGAAATTTGATGGTTGATATAAGTGTATTTTGACTGTAAATTTGTTGTACTGAAGTTTTCTGAATAAATAAATTATTCTCTCTCTCTCTGATAGGTTTTCCCCTTGTGGGTTTTTCCTGGGCAATTTGCCAAAATTTCTGAATCTGAAATTTTTAATGGTGTGCATTTAAATTTTAATTTCTGCCTGTAGATGTGAGTTTCAATTGTGTTTTCAATGTCTGAAAATAAAACGCATTTTCCAGCCATAATGAAAAACTGGGTTGGGCATTAAACTATAACAGTGTGACTTGAAAACCAGGTTGGGTTGATTCTCATAAAACTTTCACAACCCAGCAGGCATCTCAAACAAACAGTATACAGCTTCCTTGAAAAGCGTACAGTCACCTTGAAAATCGTGCTAAACCCAGCATTGTACGGACTGTATGGTACAGGACTGTACATCCTCGATTTTTGTGCCTGAACTGTTCCTTCTTCTCGATTCTCGTGCCCACTGCTAATTTCACCCACTACCTTGAACTTAGTGCCAAACTGCCTCAAAGTTCGTGTCCAAAAACTCTGCCTGGGAATTCGTGTACCTGCTGTATGGACTCAGCATTAAATGCTGCTGTACGGACTCCTCGAACTGTGTGCCCAGACTTCTTGGAATTCATGCTGTGATTATTTTGGCTGTACAGTCTTCTTGGAATGTGTGCTCAGTCTTCTCCTCTCTGCTGCGTTCTCCTTCTCATCTCAAGAATTTGATGGCTCTCTCAAAACTTATTCATTGAATGAATGAAATGTCTTTCCCTTGCCTTTTTGTTTGGATGCTTGGGGTGAGTGAAGGGTCATCTAATCCAAGGGCCCAAAATGAATTAGATGTGTGGATGAGAATTAATGCACTTTTAATTCCCATAAAAAATTAATTTCACTCACCTCACTTAAATTTATCAAAAAGCCACTTTAATGCTTATCCCAAGTCATTTAATGCAAGGGTCACTTTATTTCCCCCTTTTCTAGTGACTTAGGCAAAATCACCAAGGGGAACAACTTTCAAGGTACAAAAATTCAACACATCTAAGGGCGCTCTAGATTAGCTGTGCCACAGCATTCCTGTTTCGCATTTTTTGCAGGAGCTATGATCTGAGAGATAGTTTGGAAGCCACACTTGGCCTTGGATCTTAACAAACTTCTTTTCTCATTTATCCTTCTTTGTTTCTTATCTGGACCATTTCTCTCTCTCTAGCAGATCTGTGTGGAGCAGATTCTGCACTGAAAATATGGCTATCAGCCTAGAAAAAAAATTGGGCCACAGGCCAATGGGGATGAAACCCACTCTGGTACCAATTGTTATGAACCAAACCATAAATCCTCTAACACTACTTTGTGCACCAGGCACAGAAATAAATGCACATTAGGTGCAGACATATATATTTGATTATATTTGTATAAGAACAAATAATCATTATTATGAATGTGATCATAGTACATACAAATGAACCATGTGATCTCTTTATACAGTATTAAAAAAGATAGATCAGTGACAACCTTAAGTGTTTAATTAATAATTAATAAGACTAATTATATGTTATATGATTATGTCTTATTTTATATCAGATATTATATTATTTTAGGTACATAATGCAGGCTTCTTACCAGCCTTACAAGAGCCAAAATTAGTTCTTCTGTAGGATATCAGACACAGGTAGATAAGAGAAGATTAGATGATTTTATTGATGTCCAACTACTGACCACATATAGGTCAAAGAGACAGCTAAGTACAAAGTGTGGCACACAAAGTGGGTAGAGAGAAGACATTCAATAAATGTGAATTCCTGTATAAGCACAGTTATGTTCTTAGAGTTTTCCCTGTCTAACAATGATTGTGGTTTACTACAGATGGAAATAACTCTCATGGAAGAGTGGAAACATATTCAAATATTGGCGATAAACAGATCAGATACAGTGCAGATTGATATGTTGGTGCCGTGCAAACTTAATAGTCCATTTAATAAATGCAATATTAAAATTTTTTGGAAAAAGAAAAAATTAGAACCCACAAATTTTACATTTCCTATAAGAACTTATCATTGAAAACTATATGTCTAAGTAGATGATCCGAAATTAACCCTAGCATTATAGTCTGCTAGTTAGTCCAGTATGCAGAACATGTAAGCAAACAGCTAAACACCATATTTTCCACAAAATTTTGGCATCTCTATTTTAATAAATGCATCATTTGCTTAACATGAACTTGGTGAAATACATATACCTCAAGGTTACTAGACCATAAATCAACTGCAGAAACCATATCAACTCTCTCACCCAATTTCAAGTTTGGAGACTTCTGCCAAGAACTACATAGTGAACTCAAGGCCACTTTGCCCCACAGAACTTGTCCCGTGTACTCAACTGCAAGGCCACAAAGAATTTAGCTGGGAAACCATTGCAGAGCAGTTCTTATATAATATACAAATCATGTGGGCATATAATGAGGTGCTACCACTAGTATCCATGTGAGTACCTTCAAAAAATACTGGGAATCAAAGTGAAAGTCATTACTCCATTTCTTTCAAGTTACCAAAAAGCTAACAAAACAGAAGTGAGGAAAAGGGAAATCATCCTGCAATGAAATTTGCTACAAAGAAAGAAGCTAGCACTAGATGAACATTATTGCACAGCCCCATTGATAAATAAGACACTGCTATCAGTATGAAGTAGTAGAGGCATTTCACTGCCTATTATATATGAATAAACAAAACTGAACAGTTTTGACTCATCATTGACCTTGACTATTTGGCAGAATTGCATGACACTCTACAATTTGTAAAAGCTAAGTTGCACTGAAACGGATACGGACACGGATACGGATACGGATACGGACACGGATACGGGGGGGGACACGGATACGACAAATTCTCAAAAAATCTGGATACGATACAGCAAGGAAACGGCAAACGACATATATATATATATATATATATATATATATATATATATATATATATATATATATATGTGGCTGTTTCATGTATGAGATGTATCAGATATCTAAGGCTATATAGATAAATTTAAAATTATGTCACAATACCTTTATATGTAGTATAAACTTTAAAGTTTAGAGTCTTAGATCCATGCAGAGAGATTGAGAAGGGTTCTTTGGGTTTTTCCTTTGGGTTTCTCCAAGGCATTCTCTATTGTCCATTGTGTTTGTTTGAATTTTGAATGTGTTGATTGAACTGTTGAGAGACATTACACACTCCCCATCACAGGTAATTCACTTTGGTGGTAATTCACAGGTAACTGAAATTATAATTTTTATAGTTTGTTTGATGAATTCCTGTGTATAACATTCAATATAAATGAAAAAACTTGTGTACTCTCTCTGTTATGATGGCCACAATGGATGGGTTGTTCCATATCATCTAAAAGCTAGAAGAATCCATGGTTTCAAGGAAGTGTTGATGGTTATTGTTGTCATTCTTGGAGTGAGTTTCCAAAATCTTCGTTTGCAATAAGCATTTCACCCATAGACTAGCCATTGGTATTGCAATTGAAAAGTCATATTAAGGAAATTTTTAAGGATTCATTTTCTCTTAAAATATAGAAATTTGGCAAATGATATTAACATTTAAAATGACAACTATTAAATGTTTGATAATATTTTTGTAAAAATACTCAAATTGAATTTATATACATTAAATTAATCAAATAAGAAAATTAATGCTAAGGCAATATGCAACTTCAAATTAACCCTAAGGCAATATGCATCTTCATTTGCTTAAATGCGAATTCCTAACAATTCCCGTCGAGATATACCTCCAATTCACTACCCAAAGGCAATATGCATCTTCATTTGCTTAAATGCGAATTCCTAACCATTCCCGTCGAGATATACCTCCAATTCACTACCCAAATTATTACTTTCTGTATGTTGGGATCGTTGGGTGAAACTCGGGGCTTAATTGTATAATTGTTTAGACACTGACAGTGAGTTTGCTGGAGCCCTATGTCGGTTAATTTCTACCGCTAGTGCATCTTACCTCTATAAAAAGCTAGGGAATAATTCTTGTTTCCAGCGCTGTGTTCAGCTGAGATTATAATCGGCAATGAGATTACTGTCGGCGATGAGGGAGCCAACGAGTTTCAGTTCAACCGCCAAGTAGAACAGGCCCTGGATTCGCAGAAGAACAGGCCCTAGATGAGGGAGCAACAACTTCAACCACCAGAGACTGTTGATACTTCACGGCCCACACGACTTCAGAGCGATTCGTGACTGAGCGACGGACTTCACACTGCACAGCGAACAGTCGTGAAACCTCTAACACAATGTACCGGGTCCACACTAGGGTTTCTACGTCAACAAAAAATTGAATTAAAGTTTAGAAACGGAGGATTGAATGCCTGAAACATATCACGATTTCGTTGATCTGTTTCCCTGGCGGCCGATCCATATCCAAAAACTGGTGGATCAGTACCTGACTCACCCGATCCGTATCAGCTACGTCGGATCCATATTAGGCCCGTATCAGTGCCGTTTCGAATCCGTTTCCGTTTCAGAAACATGGAACGGCGTTTCAGGGAGGTCGACCAGTCGTTTCCGGTAACTTAGTGTAAAAGGTCAAACACGAAGAGCAAGTGTAAAAGGAACTAGGGTTTCTTGTGTAAAATCTCAAGGATAAATAATCTCAAGGTCTAACAAGGAAGTACACTCAATTGCAGCTCAAAGCACCTTCCCCCATATTTACTAGAGGTCTCAGATACATACTGCTGTCTCAACTGAATTCAAACTAACATATTAGAAATGTGTTATAAGAGATAAGGCACACCTAGCTGAGGCATCTGTGAGGCCTTCCCACAGCTCACAATTTTATGGTCCACTGCACATAATTATAAACCATAAGATCAAGACTTTTGTACTCTTGTAATAATCCCTGTAAGAGACAAATAATTGATAATGATGCCATCCAAATTATGCCAAAGATAAAACAAGAACTTTAAAAACAATAAGCAAGAATGGGATAGAAAGAATAGAGGAACCATAAATGAAGTTGACATATACCACAACTAACAAATAATATTGTAAGATTATGAGCATCTACATCAACTGAAAGTTTCCCAATCTCAGGTAATATAAAACTAACTGCAGATTGTTCATTGCATCCCTGTTGAGTTGACGTTCTCAGTAAGCATGCACGAGTCAACCGATAAACTGAGGAATCCTGTTAACAGCAACCATCATATTAGAACAGAATCCAGAACAGGATTTACATACACATACATGAATGTATGTGTATATGTGTATGTATGCAAATGTATGTATGTATGTATGAAATTGAGAAAAGATAACTATATATAATAGTAAGAGAAAGAAACCATCACTAAACACCTGTTAAACTCATGAACTTAGAGATGCATACCTCTAAACAGTTAGGAATGAGATTTGACAACAATACATATACAGGCCAGAAGTTTTTCCCTGGCACTTCATCCCTCGCATGTCCAGAAAATGTAACAGTCATTTTGATTCTATCAAAGGAAAACAGAAACATGATTACTAATAGAGTTTAATAATTCTTCAGTAGAAGATAATTATATCTAGATGTTTTCCATGATATAACATACAGATGTACAACTCCATAATCTCATTGCAGAAACGAGAACTGTTTCAATATATGCACTTTTTCACCAAACTTCTCAAAACCAATCTACACTGTAAATTAAAAGTCACCAATAAATTGTGTGCTTGACATACTACCCATGCAAGAACTATGGCAGTAAACATGATGCAAGGGTTAAAAGTTGAAAGTCAAATTCTGTTGCTTGCCGCATCAAGTTTAAATTTATAAGGTTTAGATGAGAGAAACACCATCTATCAAATCAATAATAATAATCATAACCTTAGTCAAGTCAACAACTACTCAACAAACTGAAAATGCAGAGTCAAGTCAATCACTCAGCAAAACTTGCAAATAAACGTAATAAAAACTTGACATATTAAAATATTAAAAATAATCCAAGTTACTTGAATATGGACACAGATTCAGGGACAGATGGTGATACATCAGTTGTTTAAAACGATTTGGATATGCTGTTCCTGGATGGGGCATATATAAAGATGCATGTAACATAGATATTAATTGTTTCGATGTATGGTACTGACCTAAGTTGCACGAAACGTGAAAAAGTTTCCGAGTTTCCGAAACGGGGATGCCTAGAAACGTCATATATATAAAATACAAAAAATATATATATATTTATATATTATTTTAAAATACCTCATTGTTTTGTAAAAAATAAGAATGAGACAAATAAACAATAATTTAGAAGGAAAAACACATATTTATTAACTCAGCCTTTATAAGATGAGGCTTTACATCCAAAAATAGCCTTTATAGATGAGGCTTTACATCCAAAATTAGCCTTTATAAGTTACACATAAGGCTACATGTGCTAGAAATGAAATAAAACATAAGGTAAAGACATAATCAATTACATATAATCATCATCATCATTGTCAAAAATAGAACAAGATGCTTGTCCTGCAACAGTAGAGCATGGAGTTGAACAAGAGCCAATTCCACTTCCGCTTGCACCACCAGTACCAACATTAATATCAAGAGCAGCAAGAGAGAGATCCAAGTCTGGGTTTTCTGCCTCAACATCCCATTCTTTATGAGGGTCACTTGTATATTCTTCACCCCTACGAGACACAAGGCGCAGGTTTGAATGTACATATACAAGATCCTCAGCCTTCTGTGATCCCAACTTGTTTCGTTTCACAGAATGAATAAAACCATAAGTGCTCCAATTCCTTTCTGCTGCTGAAGAGCTTGCCACCTGTGATAGGATACGAGTGGCAAGGCTTTGCAAATGCACACCATTTTCCCCATGACAAGTCCACCATTTAAATGGGTTCATACTGCCCCTCTCATCCAAAGCTGACATGTCTCTGAAATCCTCCAATCCAGAAGCAAAACAAGCAAATTCTTCCCTCACTTCAGTTTGTAAAGATGCCAGAAACAACCTCTGGAAGGCTTTCTTCACCCCAATTGCCACCTCCTTGTCCTAATGCGGGGCCTTCCTTTTCCCATTGCTTTGAGCAATGAGGTCAGTTTATATGCCCCCATTGTAATAAAACTTAACCACAAACAAAGTTAATATGCCCCCATTGTAATAAAACTTACACAGGTTCATTTACCCATGTGAGAAAGCATCTATATGGCATTACGCCATGGGATGAAGGTAAGACTATAGGAGTCAAAACATGTGACCGTGTGCCAATGAAATAAGAAACAAATACAAGAAGAGGAGGTTGCACAAAACAAATCCAAAAAATCAAGGATTGAATCTATGACTTCAAGCTCACAGAATGTATGGTAGTCAATCCCCACCCCCCCATGGTAGTGGATTCTCACCTATGCTTAAAACAATATTAGATTCCCTTAATGAAAGTTGCAAGGATGACATGGATGCAAAACTTTTCAAGTTTCTCTATGCATGTGGTGTACCAATCAGTGCTCTTCATTCACCCTATTGGCATGAAATGGTACAAGACATCAATAGTGCCCCTAAAGGATACAAGAGCCTCGAGTACGACAAAGCCAAAACCATGGGCTTAATAGGGAAAGAGCCAAAAATCCATAATGGTCTAGGCATTTTACAAACGATTGGACTGAATATGGAGTACTAGTATCCATTCACATTGTATCTGGTGCTTGGACAAATGTAGTGGCAGGCCATTGATAAATATTCTTGGTGTGTTTGCTAGTGGTGCGGTTTTCCTTTTAGCCCATGACTACTATGTTACAAGACTAGTATTAATATTGCAGAACCTTTAATTAGAATTCAGAACCATTCAAGAGATTGAGTCGAGCAATGTTATTCAAGTCATCGTTGATAACGCTACTAATTGTAAGGTAGCAAGAACAATTAGTGAGGATATGTACCCAAACATATTTTTCATCAGGGTGTTCGGTTCACGCACTAAACCTTTTGATGTGTCATATTATTAACATGAAGGACCCTATCTATAAATAGAATGGTGCATTGTACAAGAGGGAAGAAAATGATAAAATTTATTACCAATCATAGCATGGCCCAACACATTTTTTGCAATCACTCTAGGTTGAAGCTACTTAGAATTGCAAAGACCATATTTGCAAGCTACTACCTCACATTCAGGCGCCTTTTGAAGTAAAAGAGTCATTGGCTAGTATGGTCTCAACTCTAAAGTGATCCATGGCAAGGTTTGAAAGATAGTGTTGCATCGACATTTGTTGGACATGAATTTCAAGAGGTGGAGGACACTATTCTTGATGGTCAGTTTTGGGCACAAGTTAGGTTTGTTCTTGATGGCCAGTTTGAAGTTTGAACCTACCTTTAAAGTTTGAATTGTTGATTACATATTAGAATTCTCTGGTAATGAATATAATGCTCTATTTCATTGAGGTTGATGTTATTTGTTAAATTTTGTTGATGGAAAATGGCAAATGATGACAATGTTATAAATTATAGCTGCTAGATTATTGATCGTATATGTTTACTAAATGGTTGTTGATTTAATAATCATCATTAATCAAATAGTTAGATCTATGTTTTCATGTTTTCTACAACTAATTTGGCATTCTGCATTTTTTTTATATATGTATATCAAAATATATTAAAATATATATTATATAAAAGACGCTCCCAAAACGGAAGCTTTTGAAATTTTCACTTTTCGCTCCCGCTCCCGACAACATAGGGATGCACCCTCCAACCTGTCTTCATACCTCAAACTAGCTATGGAAATCTCCATATCATAATTTTTAACAGGGAATTTACCTAAAAAATGTGCCTGAACTCTATTACTCGGATCTACTACTTCCTGCTCGAACCTTCTACCCACTGCCTAAACTTTCTACCCGTTGCCCGGATCTCTGCTCAAAGTTGCCCACAACCTTCTGCTGTTGCCAAGCTACTTTTCTAGGCTACCCAAGTTTTATGGGCGTTGCCCAACTCCTTTTCTGGGCTACCCAAATTTTCAGGGCACTCCCAACTCCTTTTCTAGGTTGCCCGAGTTTTCTAGGTGGTTTCCCAACTGCCCTAGCCTGCCTAGCGATTGTTTTGGCGATTGCACTGTGGCAACTTGTCTACACTAGCTTGGCGACTGGCCCCGTGGCCCTGCTGGCCAACTGGCTAACTGTCGGCCCTATTGGCCCTGTCGATGGCTGCCTTTACGACCCACTGTGCCCTAGTCCCGACCGGCAATTGCCTACATAGCGACTGTCTGTGCCTTCTCCTGGCCAACAGCTACCTATGCAACAATTGTCCACACCTTCTCCTAGCCAGCGACTACCTGCACGGTGATTGTTTGTCCCTTCTCCTAGCCCATGGCTCCCTTCTACCATGTCTCCCTCCGCTGCCTGACTCCTCTGTTTGCTATGCCTACCTCCCATGCGGCCCACACAACCCAACTCCACCTCTCTTCCGCTTTGTAGTCTACTCCCTATCAACTATAGTTGACCACCTTAACCCCATCACCTTTGCCACGTCCTCCTGCCACTGATTCTCCATGCAAATACCTCTTCTACTACATCCCACGACTACACCCTACTGTGGCGACTATGGCCTAGTGGCCCACTACTCTCTTACACCTGATCCCGCGTCCTTACTACTTCCTCCGTCGCCCGCTACCTTAGCTCCCGAGCCACCTCCACAGTCCAACGGCTAAAACTGCTTTCCTAGTCACACTGCCACCAACTCTATTGGCTACTCCTACTAGCGTAGACCCGATCTGCAGCCCATGCGGTCGTACTCTGTACGGTGGTGGTTGTATGACTCGTACGATGGTTGTACGGCTCTCTCTCTCTCTCTCTCTCTCTCTCTCTAAACCCTTGCCAACAATTTCCTTCTCAAAGTTTGCGTAGCTTTGATACCATGTTAATTTCTGAACATCATATCTGATTTATGTTCTCAATAATTACTGCTCTAATTATAAACAGAAACACACTAATATTCTTAACCAATAATGCAGCAGAATAAACAAGAAATCAATCACATTTGACACAAGTGTTTACCTTGGAAATCCCCAATTGGGAAAAACCAGCATGATTTTATTAAGATAAAATATGGGCTCCCATCCTAGAATAATGGCCCACTGAGGAATAGTACAAAACAGCAAATAGCCTAGCCTATCACACCTCAAGATCTGTCCTTCGATCTTGTTGGTTGCTACTCCGTTGTTACCCCTTGCTTTTTTCCTCGAACCCTGCCCCTGCACACTTGGATGAAAGTCCTCCACCCAATCAATGAAATCTCACTCACTCTATGTGTATCTGTGTGTCTCCTCCTCTCCTTAGGATTTCTTTTATAACATCTCAAATACCAAAACCCCAACCCTCAATCTCCAAACTGATAGATGGCTGAGATTAGATCTCAAGCATCACTTAGATCAACGGTTGTGACTTAATCTAAAGTTCACTTTTAGTCATTAGCCAACATTAAGTTAATTAATATGTTTTTCCTAAGTTAGACTTTGAAAAGAGATACAAAAGTCACTTACTCAGTAAATTGAACAAGTACATAGAGAAGTAATGGACAACTATTGCATGCCTGACACCTAGCCTATGCAGAAGTGTCTGTCCGAGCTACAAACATCAACAAGAAATGCATGATCTATCATTATTTAATCACAGAAGGAGAAAAATGATCTCTAATATGTTCACATTCATATCTCTAATTACATGTCCAGAAACTCTCCACCTTTATGTAACCAATAGCAGTATTCAAATTTAGTTTTTGGTATTGTTAAATTAAGAATCAGAGCTGTTATAAACCATATAAAATGTAAACACCTCCATCATGAAAAACATTAGACTAGCTTAAACACCATCATACTGAACCTTGATATAACAAAGAAATACAAGTTTGTGCAATGTTAAAAAGATTAGTAATTAAAAAGGAAAACATGTGCCTGTGCTTGTAATTGTATTTACAATTCAAAAATGGTTTGGAATGTGATGAAGTTATTTGTAAGATACATGAACATACCGCCTTTGTCGCTTTTCTTGAATTTTGTAACTTAAATTTCTTTGAAGAAATAAAGGCTGCAAAATATGAAAACGTATAATAAATATTAATAAAATATGATGCATGTAACCTCATCACTCATTAATTCAAAATATAAAAAGGGAATAGGTATAAATTATATTGTAATCAGTGGTTGTGGTAAAGGGTTAAGAGTAAAGATCGTGCTAACCAAGGTTATATGATCTTTACAAAATGCCTGACAATTAAGTAGAAAACCACATTGAATGATGAAACAGCTGTATTACCTGTTTTGAAGCTCGGAGCTTAAGGATGTTGTACAGCTCAACAGGCTTACAATACATTGAGAGGCTTTCTTCTGCAAGATCTGCCTCTTCATGTGACAAATACATCTGGGACTCCTGGTAGCACATTGGATTAGAGCTCCTGGAAAGGCTACGGGTATGTGGAAGATTCCTGAAATGTATTACAAATAGAATTTATATCAAGGAATTTTAGCTCACAGTTCCTAAAATATTAAAAAGCCTAACATCATAAATAAAAGTAGTTTAAAGAGTTTCTTTAATTCCATGCTAACTAATGACAATGGCAAAAATAAAGCAATCTCCAAAACTTAAAGATTACGATGAAAGAAAAGGAAAGAAATTAGAGTATTGTCCTAACTGACCTAAAAATTGTAAGATGGAAAGGGGCATTGCAACATTTATTGCAAAGAAACAGAGCCCATAAGGCACCTCCAATCTAATCCAAGCATGTGGCTTAACTCAAAGTTAACAAAATGAAGAATATCAATGTATATATATCTTGAATAGTACAATTGTTGTACAATAAAAACTTTTTCTTTGAGACGTATGTCTTATATTTACAGCAAAACATTTACAAGGCAGAAGGGTATATACTATGGACCTCATAACCTCGTCCCAAAAGCCACTGAAGCAGAATCAAATGCAGAATACACAGTATCATCCAAAGATTTGGTATCCTTGATCAACAAAGCTTCTTTTCCCAAAAGCTGGCGATGAACCCCATCCTTTCGCATCAAACTGAAAGCAGACAAAGTGCTAAGCTCCTACTTGAAAACAGCTTTACACTTGAGCTTCCATTAAACAAAAAAACACCACTATCACAAGCAATGCTAAAGGCCGGAAAAAGCATCAGGAACAAGAGCATGACCATCTCCAAAAAGAACAACTCGCCAATACACTCTGCCCTGGAGAAGCACAGAGTGATGATCCTCGACCCAACTCCAACAATGCTTGGCAAACACACATTCCCAGAAAATATACTTAACAGTCTCTATGCATTGACAAACAAAGTAGAGGCCATCCGAAAGGCCAGTCTTGGCCAACCTGACCTTAGAAGGAATCCCCTATTAAATGGCAAGCCAAGCAAACACCCTCAACATGTAAGAAAGCCATATAGTCCAAACAATGTGAGGACCCTCCACCCAACACTCCTCTGAGTCCTTAGATACTAAATGAGTATTAAGGACAAGAGAAAGAGGACGTCTTGGATGAAGAGCCATGTACAAATGGTGGGAGATGTTACCCACTAAGTTGCACTTAGTTTGATTTTCAGTGAGTCGCCGAAGATTGAACAAGTCAATTGTTCAGTATCATTGTTCAGAAATCCATGCAGGCCATTTTTGCCCCTTTTTTCAATTTTTGCATGTTCATACCTCATGGGGGAATTGTAATGAATGACGTAGCATGATGGCCTTGTTAGATTTTTAAGTGTAATAACAATAAGGATCACTGAAAGATAAACAAGCACAGCATGAACAATAGTACACAACAAATTTATCCTGGGAAAACCCTCACGGGGCAGAAAAACCCAGCAAACTTCTTCTATATAGATTCTACAAAATGTACAATAGCATCCCTCGTGCAAAGACCCAAAACAAAAAGACTCCAAAAGCAGCTACTCTAAACGACTCTCTCTCTACTCATACGAATTAGATGAGTGAGTGAAGTGTGCAAATGAGGAGGGCAAGCCTCCTATTTATACTAAACAAAACACTTGACCTTTTTATTAATTAGGTCGGCTTGACTCACCTAACTGGGTCGACCTGTACACTTTACAATAAAATATTATTTTCTAGATCTTTCCAGGCCGACCTAATAGTTAAGGTTTACATTGACTCTTTCAATGACTTTTACATAATCAATTACATCAATAAAAATCCTCGTAGGGTGTACAATACAAATCATACAAATGACACAAATAATACAAATAAGAATATCTTCCGAAGTTACACTCTTCAACACTCCCTCTTAACAAGGAAGGTATTCTTCAGTCATCGTCACCGTCGTCTTCCAGCTGCTACACTTCTTGTACACGGACTATTGACATCTGCATCTCCCAAATCTATATGTCATAAGAAGTTCCACAGAGCCAGCCCTTTTTCATGTTGGATGTGACCTAGACCAAGTCTAAGGACCACTCATCGACCTCATTGTCAGGATCAACGACCTCATCGTCAGGATCATCGACCTCATCGTCGGTATTATCGACCTTATCGTCGGGACAGGTATCCTCATCATCAATACAAGTATCCACATCATCGATACAAGTATCCACATCATCGACCTCATCGTCGGTACAGGCATCCTAATCATCGACCATATCACTCCCCCTTTCGAGGAGGGTATTGTTGAACTACACCAAGCTTGTCTCGGAAATACTCAAACTTTACTCGAGACAGAGGTTTGGTCAATACATCAGCAACTTGTTCATCAATGCTCACATACTCAAGCTTTATGGCTCCTTTCTGCACCATATCCCGTATATAGAAATATCGGATCTCTATGTGCTTTGACTTATCATGGAACACTAGATTCTCTGTCAGCTTGATACAACTCTGGTTATTACACAGGATCACAGTGGAGTCCCTCTCTAAGTCAAATAATCCCGATAACAACTTCCGAAGCCATATGGCTTCACAACTAGCAGAGCAAGCTGCTATATATTCCGCTTCAGCCTTGCTGAGAGCCACACTGGACTGCTTCCTGCTAAACCATGAGATCATAGCAGATCCCAGACAATAACATCCACCCGATGTGCTCTTTCTGTCTGAGACACTTCCAGCCCAATTTGCATCTGTATAACCATACAATCTAAAGTCATGATCTCCAAGATAATACAGACCAAAGTCTATTGTACCTTTTAGGTACCTCATCACATGCTTTGCAGCTATCAGGTGAACACATCTAGGTTCCACTAGATACTAACTCAAGGTGTTCACAGCAAAGCATATAACTGGCCTGGTATTCGTCAGATAAATCAATGACCCAATAATCTGTCTGTACTGAGTTACATCAACCAATTATGACGATTCATCAGCCAACAACTTCAAGTTGGAATCCATGGGAGTGATCATGGCCTTACATTCCAACATATGAAATCTTTTCAAGATTTCCACAGCATACTTTCCCTGGTTGGGAAAGATTCCTTCTGGGCCTTGCCATACTTCCAGACCTAGGAAGTAATGCATCAATTCGAGATCTTTCATCTCAAATTCTGTAGCTAGCTTCTTCTTGCTTTCCATGATTTGTTTCTCATTACCTGTCAAAAAGATATCATCCACATACAGTAACAGGATGACAGGTTCATCATCCATAACCTTAAGGTAAAAGTTAGGATCAGCTTTACTTTTGGTAAAGCCCAAACTTGTCAAGAAGCTATCAATTCTCCCTCTGTGATTGAACATCATTCACACTCTGCATTGAATGATCTTCTGCATATCTACCTGTGCCATCTCCTCTCAGATGGGTTTATTGATATGAGCCTCAAGATCACTCGAACTCTATGGTGAGTTCCTTCTTGCATCCATCTAAGAGAAGAATGTCATCTGTATATAGAAACCATCTTCAACCTTGTAGCAAAGGTTGAAATCCGCATCACCCGTGGTGATCACTAATCTCATAAAATGACTATCAATCCTGGGTACCTGTTGAACCCGTACAGAGCTTTCTTCAATCGTGTGATTCTCTATCGAATCCTGGGAGTTTGCTCAATATGCACTTCTCCTTTTATTACACCATTCAAGAGAACGGTCTTGTCATCCACGGGTGTAATCTATCTCTGGAAGTGTGTCTAGCCACTTGGAACAAACATCTCGTCATGATCCTCTCCCTCTTTCTAAGAGAATCCTCTAGCCACGAGCCTTCCTTTGTACTTCTATAGTACGTTTGATTTGTAAGTCTTCTTGTTGAACATCTATCACTTGTTCTTTGGAAACGGTGTTCATCATCCTTCTTTTGTAGATTATAGTACATGATCTTTCCTACAAATCAAATTTAATTACATGATTAGTAACACTTCATAATCATCAAATCATGTTGACATTTCAATGATAACCTATTATGCATACAGACATGATTCACATAGTTATGCAACTATCTTGACCAATACTTTGGCACAACACTTTTCCATATCCTGTATGCATACAGTGGCTATCTAGATGCCTTCCATCTCTACCAAAATGTACTATTAAGAGCGTGCACAGCTCCCAGCATGTTAGCAAAGAGGTTTCATTCTAGACAAGCAACAATGGAATGTTTGTCCAATTTACCCATCATATGCATATTAGTAGTATAATGTTCAATGCTATATGAATACTTACACTATGCATGATATATTTCCTAATTCTAGGAATACAAATATGCATACAACTATTACAAGCAATATCATTAACTATTCAGAGATTCAAGAGGTAATTCAAATAACAACTCAAATACTTATCTTTTATGTTTGTGTGGTTGCCTCCCTCTTGATTTCTAATTTTCCCTTTATGATAGCATCATGATTATATGTCTTTGAACTTCTATCCATCCTGGACCACTATGCATGCTTAAGTGTGCACTAGTGTTATCATTGTGTCATCCTCAAGATCTCATACATAATCATACATTCATTAGTATAATCTCAATATTATCAAAACATTATGATTCTAAATAATCTTAAGCATGTATGGTCATGATCATTTCATACACAAGTATACTTATCTAAGATTCTAACACAAAGTAGGATTCTAACTTGATATAGGAAAAAGAAAAAACATACCTGGATTAGTATGCATGCTTAGTTATGTCTAACATACCCAAACAATGTCTTCTTTGTTCTCTTCAATGATTAAGAGACCTTGTGCTAGTAGCCTGCATATCTCATAAGTTAAGCATAGTAGAAACAAATCATACATACCTCATAAGTAGAGCTTCTATGTGATCAAAGACTATGGATGAGTCTTTGTCTTCATGTTATCATGGTCATATGGATTTGTCTTTCTTGATGTACCTGTTACCAACTTTTTTGTACCATAGTTGGATTTTCTGGAGAACCGCCATTTGACAAACATGATAAGTGTTTGACTCCAATGTATCAGATGATTCAACATTTTGTGGCTAGCCAGTTATGGTTATCCTGTTTTGTTTTTTGAGTCGACATGACCATGGCCCCATGGGGGTTTGTAATAAAGTGTGCTAGTAGGGTATGAGTGGCTCGGTTCCCCATGACTGGATTAAACAACTAAGGTATTCCGGGGAGTTTTTTCACCGTCAGATTATACTTTGCTTCAGGCGAGATATAATCTCTTGGTTTTTCTCCCGCTTCCTCCAAAGCTGGAATGCCCAATTTTGGAAATTTTTGCCATGGGGGGTTATTAGGGTCCAACTATAATGTATAAACCTACTAGACACTATTAGAATAGGTTTTGGTCATGTCCTAAGTCTCTAGGACCCCCAGAAAAAATTTCGAAAAAATTTTATCGAACGCGTCGGAATTGGGGTTTTTAATTTTTTAATTATTTTTAAATTTTAATTAAATCTCTCTATAGTTTAAATAGAGAAATTTGGGTCTGTAATATGTCAGTCATCTGGGGTCCGAATTTATTGTTTGATGGCTCGTTTCATAAGCCAAAAATCACACATGACCCATGGAGCAGCTAAACCCAACTTTCAGATGTCAATTCAGCCTCATAATTAATATTTTCTCTAAAAAGTCATTTACAGAGAAATTATTAATTAAAATAATAAAATTGAATATTTTGGAGATAATCCAAATCTCTCCAAATTTAATCAATTTGATTAAAATAAAAGGCTAAATGACATGGCAATAGACATTTATGAGGATTCCAATCAACTCCAAGTGATTCCAGTCAACTATCCAGTCACCAGAAAATTATCCACTTGAGCCAATTCGCCCTCCTCATGCAAAAATTCGATTTAGTGAGTTGTCATGTGGTAAGTGGGTTGTTTGGTTTGCATTTAAAGCTAGGATGGGCGCCCTCATGACTCACCCAATCCATAAGCTTGGCTCCCTTTGCTAGTTCGAATTTATACCTACCAAACCACCACTTGTCACCCACCATACCAACTCGCCATCCTCTAAGCTCACGTCATTCCTCTTTGACCTCACGTGAATCCTAGTTGGAGTGTGTCTATTGGTTAGTGATGCCCTCATGATTCACCAAGCTTGGCTCCTTCTACCATTCGAGTTAATACCTACCACACTACACTTGTCTCTCTACCAACCAACTCGCATCACTCTCAATCCTCACGTCAATCTACCCTAGGCTCGCCTTTATCCTTGTTGGAACTTTGTTATTGGTTGGTGATACTTCCTATGCCTCCTTCCAAGTCGAGTTTGCCACCTATTCACTTTAACCTACCACAAACTCGAGTTTGTCCCTTGTATTAGCTCTCCAAGCCTACCTTTGATTGGAATTCGACTTACTTGTCTATGCCAATTCGACCTAGGGTTTTAGCTTAGGATTTTACTATAAAGAGAGGCCCTTTGGGGTTATTATCTCATGGATTCTTTATGCATCAAAACTCTGATGAAATTGTAAGCACTTTTTATTGTTAATAAAGTTGAGACTTTGGAGGTCAAAAACGTGGAGGTTCTTGATGTGCATTGTTTCACTTGAGATTAAGGTGATATTGTTTTACATTTTATTTGAGGCTCTTAAGTTGTAGATCATGTTCAAGATGGCTAACAATCTAGCACAAGTAGCATGTATCTAGTTCTTTTCACTTAAATATTTTGTTACATATATATTATCTATGCTCAAAGTTCTTGCGGGTATATCTTCACTCTACATAAGACCAAAGGAGTTCTAGCTTTGTAGATCTAAGAAACAAGGGAGTTTGGATCTTCTCCATCAAACATTCAAAATACTTTTTGGTTACTAGTCACTTTGATCTACCTTCATCTTGTGGAAACCCCTTGTAGATTTTGATCCAAAGTTGAAGTTTCTTGTCTTTTCAAGCCATAGATTAGTTTGCCATAAGGTTGAAGTTCCTTCAACCTTGGGGAATAGCTTAGGATTTGTTCCCTTGTGCTCTCTTCAACACTTGTTGTCGGCGTATCACCGGTTAACCGGAGGATTTCCAAGACAGTGTTTTCTAGACCCTCAAGTGTTCCACTTGAAACCCTTGCCCTAGATCTACTTCTCCCTAGGTTTGTCTTCATCCTACCATTTTTCCCTTTCGTTTTTGCCTTCTATTTGCTCTCGTCTACCCTAGAAAACCTTCAAAACCTAGCCCTCGTCCCATCTTATTCCTCCTCTCTTCTCCATTCGTCCATCCCTTTTCGCTTACTTCTCTCTCCTCTCGTCCATCTCTAGCTTGGCTATCTCCTTCCATTCGCCCTTCCCTTCTTTGCCCTTCGTTTCACCCTACCTTTGGTGCCTCTTTCCTCTTCATTTTTTAGCCCTTAGGTCTCCTCTCTAGCCTCTCGTCTCCCTCCTTTTTCCCTTAGGTCTCCTCTCGTCCATCTCCTTCTTAGCCCTAAAACCTACAAAACACAACAAAAACACAAGATTGTTAGTTAGTTTGTTTAAATCTTAGTAGTTAGTTTACATTATTGCAAAGTTAGTATTTTAGATCTCATTCTTTGTCATTATTTAGTTTCATTTTCCAAGTGGTAGGGCTAGTTCAAAATTGCAAGTCTTGCTTTGTTTTCCTAACATCTAATGGGTATTGGAGTTATTTGTTTATTGTAGATCTCTTCTTGTGAAAGAAAGAGACTTCTAATCCGAGCAAGCTATCAAGACAAGTGGACAAAACAAACCAAAAAGATTAGTATTATCCTTTGTAATAAGACATTAGAAGTTTGTTTCAAGTTTTTTTTTTTTACAAGTAGTTTATGTCAAAGTCCCTACAAGGGTTTCATTCCCAAGGGCAATTGTACTCTCTTAATAAAAGTTGCAAGTGGGGTTTTTAAGCCCCCACATTCACTTCCCCATTTGGGGAAGCCTTGTAGTCTCTTAAGTGGTTTGATTTTCTAGTTTAGATCCATGATATGCTCTTAGATCAATTTTTATTTCAATAAGTTATTGTGGCTATCATTTCCGATTTACTTACCCCCATGCTCTCCCGAGTACGGTCTTTGACCTGAAAGAGATTCTTGGGTAGATTAGAGTTTATTTTCCATTCAATACTTTACTTTTCATCTTGTACTTCTCTTCCAAACCGTGACTAGAGAATAGTTAACTTTGGGATTGTATCCCAAAGGCCACATAGTCTTGTGGTAGCTTCTCGTTCCCCCATCAGCTTCTTGTGGACATCCAGCTAGCTGGAAGGTTTCCAGGACTGGTGGATTCCAGTGGTTGGTCTTGTTCGGAGATTGATCCCACCTATTAGATTAGATTTTGTGTGGTAGAACACTAGATTCGTTCAAAGCTTCATTTTATCTTGCAAATAGTATTGTTAAGCATTATTTCACATATTTCCAATCTATTACATGGTTTAATCATTTGATTTTGAGGTACATTGCTTTTACAAACTACTATCTGCTTCTTAAAACGAACCAAAGTCTCTTGAACTTGGCCAAATCCAAGTCAAGAGCACCCTCTATCGGAGGGCATTTTAGTATTGCATCATTCCCTGCATTAGGCATTTGTTAATTAGCAAGTCTCTTGAACTGTGGTCATAAGATCAAGTCAAGAGCGCTCTCTGTCGGAGAGTTGAACAAAGTGCTCTTAAGTAAAACTTTTCAACTCATACACCCCTTTAATTAATTTACCTTGGTTTCTGTCCTACACTCGTATGCTCTGCCAACCGAAAACGGTTGGGCTAGTACTCAGAAAGGTGGAAGACTTGTTAATTCACAAGTGATAACTTTAATTAAAATTTTTACCCAAAACCCCAACCAAGACAAATTACCGAGTTCTTCCTACAAGAGGTGGTGCCGCGAATCCACTGTCAGACTCGAGGGCGGTCAAGCCGCAAGCACACTTGCCCTCTTTGCAATCTGGGTGCTCCCAACCTATCACCTAAGGTTGCCAGTATTTTTCTTGGATAAGGTTCCACTCTTTTTGATACCCTTGGTCTTATCCTAATAATCAAGAACATCTAAAACACTTAAAATTTACCAAGAACAATTTCAAAACGTTCTCACAAACAGCTACTTTCGACTCATTCTTTTCAGCATCACAAGTATTTTTATTTGACTCCATTTGGCACTGGTCTTTAATAATTCTTACATATCTTTTGAATCTGGACCATATGTCCTTGTCACTTGTTTAATCTCTATCTTGTGGATGCTTTGCTTTAATTTCTAAGTCAAAGTATATTGTTATTTTCTGAATTTGTATCTTGTGAATTTTGCAACGTGGATTGCGTGTTTAATTCTATTCTAGTCACTATACAAAAAACTCCTAAACAACACCCATCCGCATCACAACACCAAAAACATTTAAACACACAAAGAGCCTTAGACAACTCTTTTTTAGGGACTACCCCCCTTGGCTTCGTTAGGAGTTAGCCTAAACGGAGGAGCTGGGATTCAGGTGACAGTACCTGGCTCATTGCTTGCCCCAAGGCCACACCTCTCCCCACTTTCCAGTGAGGGAGCCAGCTTTCGAAAGATTTCTGCTGCTGGTGTGCAGTTTGGCGGACAACAGTACCTTTTATGTTAGCAGACAACATCATCCTCATACAACACCACAAGTGCATTAGTACAATCATAAGTGTCATAACCCTAATCAATGAATGTCTTCTATTATTCACATGCATTCATACTTTTACTAAGGTTATCAGACAATCTAAAATTAATCATAATTGTACTAACCTCAATAATATGAAGACAAACAGATTTCAAAACATACCTGTCGAGATTGCTTGTAGTCTTCTCTATAAGGGTAAAAAACCTAACTATCCAAGGTAGATCACTTGTAAACATCTTATATGGGCTCATGGTTCTAGGATGATAGAATATCAGTGTCATTTCAACCTCCTTCATTGCTGCCCTACGAGTCTCCCAATTTTGCTACGGTTTCTTCTTACTTGGAAACCCTAATTTCCAATTTCCTTCCTCCCACAACATTTTGATGGAGGATTAATATCTATGATGAATTGATTCCAAATCCATTATCAAAGTTTCCAATGTTTCATCAGGTGTCTCCAACATTGTATCAGGTCCTTCCATACCTAAAAACTGAAAATCCTAAGTGAGAGCTTCTTCCTCCTCTTCCTTGATTTCCTCCGTTGAGCCATTTCAGATGTGCCGTATTGTTTCTGGTGTATCTCTGAAATTTCGGATCTACAGGGTCTGAAACATCAGCCTGTGGTAACCTGACCTATCATCTTTCCAATCCCACAGGTTTGAGTTTCATTGGATTCTCCATCAGAGAGATATGCTCAATTTCCCAACATGACCTATTTAAGGGATGAAACAGCATAGCGAACTTGTACGGCATTCCACGTGTCATTGTTTCACCTTCGGCCTCTGAAACTCGGACCTGTGAAACTACATTCCGTGCCCTAACTGTTACTTTTTACGGAATTCCATTTGGAGCTTCCTAGTCCTAGTTATGACCTTTTTACCTAGGTCACCTGTTTAGGGCTTCATTTTGGAAGAGGCAGAAACCCTAACTTGTACGGATCATATATCAGAAAGTACAACGAATCTGAGGCTGAAACTCAGACACAAGGTACAGGAAAATTTCATCTTCGGCCTGTCCAAGTTTCAGATCCTAAACCTTCGCCAAAATGGATTTATAGCGAAAGTTCCACGATGACTAGGTTTTGCTATACAAAACCCTAACTTTCAAATTGTCGCAAGTGAAACAAGTGTCGTAAGTGCCATACATTGCCTTCCTTCATGATAGCTCTGATACCATGTTAAGATTCAACATGCTAAGATAGATAACATCAGTATTCAATTCAATTTCACAACAATAGCATATACAGGATCACTGAAAGAATAACAAGCACAGCATAAACACAAGAGACATAGATTTATCCTGGGAAACCCTCATGGGATAGAAAACCCAGCAAAACTTCTTCAATATAGATGACCAACAAATACAAAGATGTAATCCCCAAACAAGAGCTCCTTCTCATCCTTTCCAAATCTCTCTCTCTCCTATGCGCAATTCACAAGTGAGTGAATGAGTGTTAAATGAGGAACGCACCTCTATTTATACTTTACTATACTTGACTTTTAACCCTAACTAGGTCAGCCCCAACAACTTAACCACTCAACATAATGTTGACTGGTCCGACTCCTCTAAGGGACTTAAACACCCCATTACAATTAACTCTAGGGGAACAAATGCCCCGAGTTACATGGGAGGTTTTACCTCAATGACTTAACATTATAATAACATCCCGACGAAGGAATAAAACATCTATGGATGAATAATAATAAAGAACAAATAGAATATTCTTTGAAGTTACAATATTGCAATAGCAAGTACCTCGGCACATGTTTTGCAACCCAATGAATCTATCTCGGCTCGCACATGAACTGGCTAAAGAAATTCACTACAAAACATATATCATAATCAACTCCTTATGTGTTGGAGTGTCTTGCTCCCTCTGCATTTGAACATCCTGCTCCCTCTCTGGAGCTATCCATAGAGCGTCCTGCTCCCTCTCGCTTCGGGTGCCAATCTGAGCACCATCTTTCACAGAGCAGAAGAGCACAGTTGCTTAGTAAAATGTAAGTATCCATCCTAGTGACAGCCAAGTACATCAAGGATCCTCTCAATTGTCAGTATGAATCTACCAACAACACTATCAGTGTAGCCAAGTATTCATGGTCATCATGATGGATCTGCTCAGGATCTCAATTGTGTTCTTCCTTATCCTAGGAAGATCTCAACACATCATCAATAGGCCAAGATCCTCAACTCAAGGGCTAACTCCCTCTGAATTGTTGGAGGGGGAGATGATCTCAACTCCTTAGGATCTATCAGCTCCTCATCCTCGATCTTCAAATCGGATCCTCTGGGCATGTGGGTCATGTTCCTAGAAGATTCTTGCTTTTAATTAATCTAAACATCAACGGGATTCATGTGTCCATCACTTTTTCATCGAAACAAGTCTCATCATCCTTCTCTTGTAGGCCATATCACATGGTTGTTTCCCTACAAGTCAAATCCCGTCAGATGATTAGTGACATTGCATAAACAAATTTAACCAATTTCTATTTCAATGCAATGGCAATAGTTTACACAGGTATGTAGGCATCTTAGTTAATGCTTCAACACAACAATCATAAACATGTCTCCCAAACACATATGATAACTATCTAGATGTCTACTATCTACACTAGAACATGCCGTCAAGAGTGTGCACTACTTTAAGCATGTAGGAAGGAAATATCATCTAGACTAGCTCCATCAGGTGTTCATGGAATGTTGTGCAGCTCATATAACAAGTACAACAAGTGCCTACGGTACTACATCAAATGCTCAACACACTTCCTAATAGATCTGCATATAATTTGATATGAAAACATATAAGACAAACCAGATCTATGCAAGAAATAAATTCAAATACTTATCTTTTATTGTTTTATGGGTGGGCTCCCACTACCTCCTTGTGGGAACCATGAGAGACCTTTGTTCTTCATTTTCTTGCGGGAAGACCATCGCAGTCAGTGTCTTCGTATCATCTCCTCAACATGGGGAGCATTAGAGGAAGAACTTTGAACGATCATCATTCCTTGACTTCTTGTGAGGAAAGTCTTCATCAACATCAGCGATTGAGGCTTCATGCTTCCTTTGGTTTGAACTTTGACAAGCACTGGCATAATGACCATATGTCTTGCACTTGAAGCATTGTATATGTGAGAGATCCTTCTTCTTCTTCTTTTGATCTGGAGAAGGACTTGATCTCCTCTCTTGGTTCTTATGATTGTTAAACTTTCTTCATTTTCCTCTACCTTTCTTAGCATGGGACACAAATGCGTGATTCTCCTCAAATTGAGTGCCATGAAGTTTCTGCCTTGCTGCAATCCTCGTCTCTTCCTGAGTGCAATCTGCCCATAATCTGTCAAATTTGGGCAACTTGGTTCGTCCACTTATACTTTGGATAAATGATTCCCAAGAGGGTGGAATACCATTTAAAGTGGTTATGACAAGCTCCTTATCATCAAGGGATTCTCCACTAGAAATTAGCTTGTCCCTTAGTTCTGAGATCCTCATGAAGTACTCAGCAATTGGTTTTGACTTTGACATCTTCAGATTTGATAGTTGATTCCTCAATATGAGAGTAGCATTGATGCTAATATGTTCAAACAACTTCTTTACGGTTTTGAACATCTTCCTAACTGTCTTCTTTTGTGAGATCTGAAGAACCAAATGATCCTTGACTAAGTCCACCAAGATTCTTCTTGCACTTGCATCATTCTTTCTCCACTGAGACTTGTCATCTTCTGCTTCTGGTTCTGAATCCTTCTCGTTGACGAACTTCAAAACATCATTTTCTTCTAATATAAGAAGAACCCTAGACTTCTAAGAGATGAAATTGGAAGCCCCATCAAGTCCATCTTCAACATTCATTCCAATCATCTTGATTGCAGATCTAGACCAAAAACCCTAGCAGGAGCTAGGTCAAAAATGAAGTTTGGATTCTTGCAAAACTGACTCCATAGATAGATGTGCCCTATCAAGGCAAGTTGAGAGAAGGTAAGATCGAGCAAAATCTGTGGACCGGACAACCCAAAACTTGAAACCCTAATTTCTGCAATAACTGCCGTAGCTGCAAAATTAGATCAAAAATGAAACATCTCAGACCTGGATTTTCCTTCACCAAAATATGTGCCTTCCCTAGGGCGAAGTTTCCAATGCTCTTTTCCAGCCAAACTGATGAGGGAAGGCCCCGAAATGTGAAACCCTAGTTTCCGGCAATGGCTTCCTCTAGTACTGCTCTGAAAACATGTTAGTTTTTATATAATTCTAACAATATAATCAAATGCAGATAATAAACAGGATCACTAAAAAAATAACCAAGCACAGACACAATAGACACAAAGTTTTTATCATGGGAAACCCAACAAGGAGAAAACCCAACAACCTTCATATAGAGATAATCAATCCCGAGAATAGAGTAGAGATACAAGGGAGAGAAAATTAAAATTTCTCCAAGTGAAAACCAAAAAATCACTTCTCCTAGCTGCAGATGCGAACTTCTCTCTCACTAGTGCGAACTTGCTTTTCTTGAGTGGATGACTAAATAAGGCACATGACCTCACTATTTATACACATGAAAAACTTACTTTGTCCCTTACTGGGCCAACATGACTTTCCCAAACTGGTCCGACCTGACTGGGGCAATTCTGCCCATTGTTTGGGGCGGACTGCCCACTGTTTTGGGGCAATTTACCCACTGGACTGACTTGTCTTGGGGGAGGATAAAATAACTTTTAAAAATTATTTTCTTTGTGTATTTTCACCCCAAGGTTTGCATTGATTCTTTCAAGGGTTTACATGATCAAATACATCAATATCTTCACCCATAGGAAGTACAACAATAATATAATAAAATACAATAAGAATAGCTTCCGAAGTTGCACTATTGCCAACACCAAGCATGAAGACATGAAGATGAAGCTATTTTCCTTGTCATTCAAAGGAGATGCCTTTGAATGGTTCACCAACTTAGATAATGTCCGTTGCAAAACATTCAAAGATATTGAAACTGCCTTCATTTCAAGATGGGGAGATAAAAAAGAAGATCGTTACGTGTTGGGTGTGTTATCATCTAAGTTGCACTTAGATGATTTCAAGTGAGCCTGTCAAGATAGAACAAGTTTACTTGTTCATAATCAGAAGATCAGAAGTCATAGCAAGCCACCTTGGCCCATTTTTTTAATAAAAATCACATGTCCATGCCCTGCGAGGAAATTGTAAAAATGTCGTAGCATGTTGGTTTTTTGTAAAGAACTAAGCTTTCCTAGGACTTGGTTATCAATCCGACTAGCCCAGAGTGTTTTTTCCTTTATCAATTATATGTTGTTGAATAAACGACTTATAATTTTCGAGTTTTTCACTCATACCTCCAAAGTTGGGGTGGTCGGCATGATTTCTCGGCCTTAGGAGGTTATTAGAGTTCAAGTGTCAATGTATATTACCATGCTAGGCATTAAAATTGAGTCGTATGGACATGTGCTAGGTCCCCCTAAGTTTTTTTTATTTTCTGAGAATAATAATTTTTTTCGTAAAATTCGACTATTTTTTAATAGTTTAATTGAAAAAATTGAAAATGTAATAAAAGTGTGGTTATGAGGTCAAATCTTCCATGGGGGTGCTCGTTTTCTAACCCAGAGCACCCACAAAACCCCTAAAGCAACTTTTATTAAGTTTTGAGTGAATATTTATCACTCAAATCTTATTTCTCTCAAAAAAATCGAAAAGTGAATAAAAAATAGAAAAATAATAGATAATTAGAGAATATCTCATCCCTAAATCAATGGATTCTTGTCTCAATCGAGATCGGAGTTAACTGGTGGACTATATAGAGTTGATTGAGGATGAAATCAATCACAATCAGTGGCAATCCCAATCAATTTTGAGGAGGGCAAGTTCTTCCTAAAGAGGGCGCATATCTCCTTCACATGGGCGACTTTGTGGATGTGGCAACTCGTGGTTTGTGGGATGGATATCCCAAGGTAGAGGAGGCACACCTCTTGTGAGGTGGCGCCTCCCTTTGAAGTTTAACTCCCTCTCTTCCCTCAATCAAAGGGATCTATCCCTCCTTTCTCTCATATGATGCACCCCTCTCTTCTCCTTGAGCTAATGCACCCCTCCCCTCTCTCATTTTGCTATTTAAGCAAGTTCCATTCCTTTCTTTTGGATGAAATGTGTGGAACCTCTGCTCTCTTATGTAATATCTTTGTTGAAGTATGCTTGTGAACAAAAAGGCTTTGGAGGTCTAGTTTGGTGTCTCTTGCAAATGGTGGATGATCATTATCTTTCATATGTGTTGAGGTAATCTGTAGAAGTTTCTTGCTTTCACTTGCTTGCTTTGTCACTACTAGCTTAAGGAAAGATTAGTATTAACTGGTAAAAATGAATATAGAAGTTACTTTTATTCATTTAAATCATGCTTAGCTCAAGATCTAGAATTTGCATGCTTATTCGTTTATATGTATGCTCTTCTTCTCTTTAGCTTAGATGTTTTACTAGATTTGACAAATTGTGTGGCAAGTGTCAAGGGTTTCTTTTATAGGTTCCTTCTTTGGATTGGTAGATGATCTAGCTTGCTTCTACTACCCTCCAACAAATTTTGTGCTTAAAGAAGACATAGTCCTCTTGAGAATCCACCGGAATAGCTCCATTGCCCAAAGTTCCAAGGGCTTTCTTTCCACATTTCTTCTTTCTTCTAAATTCAACTTTTCATTGGTTACTTAGGCTTGTTTCTTAGATTAGATTTCAAATAAGTTCATATCATACTTTCAGATCTGATTTATAAGTCTTACATGCTTAAATCTAGATTGTTTCAAAGGAAGATTAATCATTTGCTTTACTAGATCTAGCTTTAAGAAGGTTTTTCTTTTACAAGTCACTTAATAGTAGATCTAAAGGCTTGCTAGATTAGCTTCCTTTTTGGGCATTATAAGTTCATATTTAGCAATTTAAAAGTGTTTTCATTGGCTGCCCTCAAAAGCAAGCCAAGATCCTCAAAAGGACTTGTCCTTTTGAGTCATTTTAGTCAATTTTTTGCAAGTAGTTTAGCTTAGAATTTTTCCATAATATTTTTAGTTGCCCAAATCACTTTTAAAAGTGATTTTGGGCATTTTTGAGTACTAATTAGCTCGCTGTCCTATTTTATTTAAAGCAGGTTTTGGTTTTTTGGGGTCAAAAAATTCAAGTTTGGGCCATTCCAGAGCTTCCCAGAGCATCCCAGCTTCATCCAGTAGCTCCCCTTTGCATTTTTTGTAAGCCTTTGGATCTAGTTCTGTAAAGATCCAAGGCATTTTCTTCAAAGTTTATTGTAAATCATAAATAAAAGGACTGAACAAGTGGGCTACCAGCGCCCACACCCCATCCCCCAAGGGGGATTCGCATTTTTTTTGTGGCGTGAATTTTTCTAACAATTTTTGTTTTTTGCTTAAACACAAACACACGCACAACAGACAGTATACTTTCAATTTAAAAGATCATAACTATTGTCTTTAGTTATTTCAATTTTTGGTTCATTTCTTTAAAGTAACGAACTTGGCATTGCTCTCCCGAAGTATGCTCTCGCCATCACATAAAGGGCTTTCCCTGAGTACTTCATCGAATGATCAGAAAAGAGATTCCTTTCCTTTAGTAATTAGCATAACACTTTATTTCAGTTGCTTATCTTTTTTTATCAATCGGAACAAATATTTTGTTGCCAACTTAAAGTATGCTCTTTCGCTTTGCGAGCATTGGCCTGGTCCTGGGAAATCAGAAAGAGTTGCAACAACTCCTTAACTTTTCACACCTAATTAAAAACTCATGCTAATAAAATCAACAACCCCAAACATAGTGAAAATCCAGCACTCAAACATTAGTTATTGTGTGGGGAAATTTCTCAGAAGAAGCGGGAACCATTGGGAAGCAACCTCAGGGCACCGTTAGGCTACACCCTTGTTGGTGTAGTGTTGAACACCACCTCGAGACTTCGTTCCAGCCCACACATCTTCGTGAGGAGCCACCTTTGATTAATTTCCGGACATTACTCCTCATACCTCACAGTATATTTGGAGCTCCCATTTTCTCGTAATCAAATCTCATCTCATAATAAATTAAAACTGACCAAGAAGCACTCACAAAACATTTTACTTTCTCAACAACACACATTATCGACTCCACTTTGGCACTGATCATATTTACAACATTTTAATCTTTTGCTTAGATCTCATGTGTTATTTTATGTTTATCTCATGCTATTGATCTTAAATTACATTTGCAAGTATTTCTTGACTTCAATGATTATTTCAAAACTCCTAAAAAACTTACCCAATCAAAACGAAATAGCTTAATCAGCCTTAGTAACTCATAGGGACTACCCCCCTTGGCTTTGTTAGGAGTTCTTCCTAAATGAAGGAGTCAAGATCAAGTGACAGTACTTGACTCGAGACTTGCCCCCAAGGAACGCACCTAAGCGGATTGAAGATTTATGTTGCAATAACCCCCGGGTGCATGTTCTTGCGGCAACAAGGTGCACTAACACAAGAAAAAACGAGAATGAAACTATGGAAGAGTTTAATAAGAAATTCAATGAAGTGGTTGCAAGACTCCATGCTAACATCAAGCCTCCTGACAATTCTATTCGCATTTACTATAGAGGCATTTGAAGGAGGCATGAAATATCAATTAAGAGACAAGGAGCCCACAACCCTTAAGAAAGCCATGGATATGGCCGAGAAAATAGATAGCAACATGCAAAGTTGTGGTAAGTCCAATCTTACTGGTTTCACAAGAGGTAATGTTTCAATGCACAAACAACATGAAAACAAGGGTAAAGCCATTGATTCTGAAAGTAAAGATCCTGCAAAAGGCCCCATGAAAGAGATGGTCGATCTTTTGAAAGCTCTAGTTTCCAATCAAGCCTCTCAAATAAATGCCATGCAAAATCGATTGATTTCTATTGAAAGAGCTCAAGCAAACCTAGCCCCAAGTGAGTTTGTTCCCAAACCGTAGTATGCTCCAAAGCCTCAATGGCAAAGAAAGGCACCAATCCAAGACCAAAGGCCCCCAAAGCCTTTGGAAATTGCTAATGCTATCTTAGATGAAGTTCCTCCCTATTGTAGAGCATGCTCAAATTTTCATGATGAGTCCACTTGTGCCATTTTTCGACAAGTAAATGAGCAAGGTTTGCCAAAAACTAGTAACAGTGCTAAATTCTCAAGCGAGCCTAAGACCAAGCCAGAGTATATCAACATTGTAGGCAGAACTCTCCAAATTTCAAAAGAAATTTGGGAGCAAACCATACAGTACAGTCAGGAAAAGGATAATGTGACCAAGTTGTATGGTGAGATGCCTTCAACCAATCAAATACTAGAGATGTCATGGTTTAAAGGGATAACCTATCAAAGGAAGGATACTGTTGGATCTTCAAAGGCAATCAAGATGTTCACAAGGTAATAACTCCCCTCACCATAGATGACTTGAATGTTGATTTTGGTACATGGTTGTCTAGTGCTAAAATTCTTGTTCATATAATTGACCTCATTAAAATCCCAAGCTTAAATGAAGATTTGATGAAGATGATAGATCCCCCTAAACAAAAGTTAATAACAGCTTCAAATGACCCTAAGAAAGTAGTTCTTGGTAAACCAAGAGAAGAAATCCAACCTCGGAATTCAGATGTAATTGAAGATGCCCCAGTTATTTTGCACAGTTTGGATCCTGGGAAAGAAGATCATCCGCCATTCTACATATCTTTGCTAGTCAACAATCTACTTTTACACAATTGCATGTTGGATTCAGGTGCTTCTTATAATGTCATTACCAAAAAGATCATGGATCAACTTGGCTTAAAGATAACTGGGCCTTATCATAATGTGTGTGCTATGGACTCAAGAGAGGTTGACACCATTGGCATAATCCTGAATTTACCTATAAAATTGGCCAAATAACCCAACATCCATCTGACCATGGATGTGCTAGTGATTGATGTTCTGGATAATTGGGGTATGCTACTGTCAAAAAAGTGGGATGCTTCTTTAGGAGGAGATATAAGGATGGATTAGACATATGCTACCATCCCTACATCAGAGCACGCGTTGATTGAGCTGTATAATGAACAGGAAAGGAAGTTTCATGTTGAGAATCCCAAAAGGCCTGCAAATGAGTTTGTTTATGAGTCAGATAACTTTGGAAACTATGCAATCTTGTCAAATTTCATAGCACCTTTCAAAGAGGCAACTAAAGAAGAAAAAATAAGTGTGTTGTCCGCCGAGATGCACACCAGCAGCAGAAATCTTTCGAAAGTTGTTCCCTCACTACAAGTGGGGAAAGTGTGGCCTTGGGGGCAAGCAGTGAGCCAGGTACTGTCACCTGAATCCCGGCTCCTCCGTTTAGGCTAACTCCTAACGAAGCCAAGGGGGGTAGTCCCTATAAAGAGTTTACTATGGCTCAATGTGTTTTAATGTTTGTCATGTATGGTGATGCGAATGGATGTTGTTTAGGAGTTTTTTAAATGATGAAAAGATCACAACTTTGTAAATTTGAAAATACACACAAGATAAATGAGCAATCCATGTTGCAAAGCAAGATACGAGATAACTTGATGCACAACCACTTGAAGAATTTTAAGTACAAGTCACTCACATATGGAAAATTCACAACAAGTACTCCAGATAGATAATAAGCAAATTAAAATATGATGTCAAGGACCAGTGCTTTATGGAGTCAAAAATTGCCTGAGTGCTTGGGTTGCTTGATACAAGAGTTCAAAAGATATGTTCGTGAGATCGTTTTGCAAATTATCTTGGTTTATTTGAAAGTTTTAAATGATCTTGATTATTAGGCTAGCAAGAAACAAGGATAAAACGTCCAACCGGAAGAAATACTTTTAGTGGCTATTCACGGTGATCTGACGGACCGTCCAGTTATCAAGAGGATAAGTGTCCAATGTTTAAACCACCCTCGAAATCTGAACAACAGCACTCCAGCTCCACCTCCCAGAATAGCACTTTAAGTATTTATCGAAAGCAACGTCGGTTCGTTGGTTGCGGGGTAAAAGTTTTATTATGTTATAGAAATTTATCAAATCCAACACCTTTTTGAGTACTAGCCCAACCTTTTCAGGTTGGCAGAGCATACGGGTGTCGGATAGCAACCAAGGTAAATAATTAACGAGGGTGTGAGTTGAAATGTTTTAGGATTATTGAAGCACACAGTTCAGCTCTCCGATAGAGAGTGCTCTTGACTTTGTCTTATGACAAGGTTCAAGAGACTTATTTAATCTATATGCCTAATGCAAAGGAAATGCAAACTTAATATGCTCTCCGACAGAGAGTGCTCTTGACTTGGATTATTGCAAGTTCAAGAGGCTTTGTTCTTTATTAGAATAGAAGCAGCTTGCGTAAAGAAAAAGCACACTTTCTGAATTAAAACAAGTAATGAAAGATAATAACAAGTGTACGCTTTCTAAGGCCAAAATTAGCAACTAACTAAGAAATAAACAACAAGGTGGGATCAACCTCCGAAAAGGTGATCACTAGAACCGCTAGTCCCGAAAACCTTCCAGCTAGCTGGATGTCCGCAAGGATGCTAACAAGGAAAAAGGAGTTGCCACAAAACAATGAGGCCCTTGGGATGAAATCCCAAGGTTGCTATCTCAAGTCAAGACTTGGAAGAGAGCTAATCTAAGTACAAAAAATGAACTTTAATCTAGAAAACTTGAAGTAAAACTAACTAAAGCATGCATGAAACAAACTTCCCCAAATGGGGAAGGAGAACCAATGTGTGGGAGGCCTTTTCCCACCTAGCCTTTTTATTAAATGAGTTACAATTGCCCTTGGGAATTAAACCCTTGAAAGGTCTTTTCAAGAAAATAAACAAATTATGGAAACAATACTTGGAAGCCCTTGATGGCTTTACAAAAGGAGAGTGGTTTTATGATTCTCTTATTTGGTTCAAGCCTTCTCCTTGGATTAAAGTTTTGCTCTTCTTTGAGTATTGTTCTCACTAATCTTTCTTCTTCTTCAAGAGACCTACACAAGCTTAGCCAATCTCAACAATGCACCCATTAGATGTTAGTGAAAACCAAACTTTGAAACTAAGTGCAAAAATTAAGATCTAATCTATATGCAAGAAACTTTTTCAAATGCAAGCTTTTAAGATTTATAAAATGAGATCTAAGTTACCCTAATGCTACTTTTCAAAGCATGAACTAGAATCTACTTAACAAAAACTTAAGAGACCTAAGCTATTGCAAAATGTAAGATCTAAACTATGAAATAATTCTAACTTTGATAACAATACAAAACTTGGAACTTAACTACTTAAAAAGTGAATCTAAATATGAACTAGCTCTACCACTAACCAAGCTTACACTTTGTTTTTTTGTTTGTGTCTTTTGTAGGTGGACGAAAGGGAAAGAAGGAAGGCAAACGAAGGGAGAAAGGGACCCTAAATGGAGGTGGACGAGAGGAGGAAAAGGAGAAAAAAGAGGGGAGACGAAAGCTAAAGGAAGAGGAGGGACGAATGGAAGGAGGGAACAAAACTAGGGGAGACGAGAAGAGAAGGAAGAGGAGGGACGAATGGAATGAGGTTGAGGATGAAGACTAGGATGGAAGAGGAAAACAAGAGAGGCAAAAAGTCAAGCAAGCCGAAAACCAAAGGCAAGCTAGACAATGATCTCAAACTTGGGGAAGAAAATAGCTTTGGAATTCCACAGTTTGGATAGGTAGATCTAGTAACCGATTAAAATTTTGTTGAAAGGTTGATGGAGGAAGCAAGAACTCCTTGTTTCTTGAATTTATAAAGCTTGAAATTCTTTGGCCACTTGCAAAGTGAAGATGAACCTACAAAAAACCTTATACTTTGGAAGATACATGCAAAACCAATATACTCAAGCAAAAAGCATAGATTTATAGTTGCGTGTGCTAGATTGTTAGCCTTCTTGAAATATAAATCTATAACTTAAAATTCCTAAGTACATAAGCAATACACAATATCACCTTGTTACAAGATGAAGTATGGCCACCAAGAGCCTCCACAATTTGACCTCCAAAATCTCAACTTTATTAATAATTAAACAGGTTACAAATCCTCCAGAGTTTCTTTGCTAGAACATCCATGAGGAATGAGGAGAAAATACCTTATTATATAACAAAAGACAAGAGCCAGTTTACCCTAATTCGAATTGGCATTGAGAAGAGAGCCAATGGTATGAGTAACCAAATTGAATTCCATCTAATCTTTATCAAATCCATGTCAAGCCAAGCATTGGAGTGGTAACTCCACCAACAAGTTCGAGTTGCATTGAATGAGATGAGGAGGTGGCCTCCACCTAGGCAAGGCACCCCTCATCTCCACATTGGAAGTATCACCCCTCAAATAAACATGTGCCATGTGGAAAACTTGAGCTCCAAAGGAAGTTGACATGAGAAAGCTTGGAGATGGCGTGAGAATTTGGTAGGTGGTTTGGAGTTTAACTTAAACTTGATTGCAATCTTTGGTAGTTGAGAGTGGGAGGTGGCCTCCACCTAGGCAAGGCGCCCCCACTCCCATTCAATGCAACTCAACACCAACCACATTCTTATTTAATAACCCCTCCACATCACCAAATCGAGTTTTGCATGCATGGACCGAATTTCTCTTGGAGTTAATCACTTGTGCTGACTGGATACTTCATTGAAGTTAATTGGAGATGACTGGAACCTTCATTAATGCCCAATGCCATGTCAATTAGCCTTTTATTTTAATCCATTTGGATTATTTTGGAGAGATTTGGATTATCTCCAAATATTCAATTTTTAATATTTTAATTAATAATTTCTCTGTAAATGGCTTTTTTGAGAAATTATTAATCATGAGGCTGAATTGACATCCGAAACTTAGGATAAACTGGTCTAGGGATCATGAATGATTTTTGGCTTAAGGTTGGAGCCTTCAATCACTGAATTCAGATCCCAGATGACTGACATATTACAAATTGAAATTTTTCTATTTAAACTATGGAAAAATTTATTAAAATTTAAAAAATAATTAAAAACCCAAAACCGGAGGACCCAGTAAAAAATTTTCGAAATTTTTTCTGAGGGTCCTAGGAACCTTGGACATGACCAAAACCTATTCTAATAGTGTCTAGTAGGCTTATATACATCAGATGGACTCTAATAACCCCCCATGGCTAAAATTCTCAAAATCGGGCATTCCAGCGTTGAAGGAAGCGGGAGAAAACATCATCAATTATAGCTCGGCTATAGGCAAAGTATAATTGACAAGGGAAAAAACTCCCTGGAATACCTTAGTTGCTTAACCAAGTCATGGGGAACCAAGCCACTCAAAATCCTACTAGCACACTTTATTACAAACCCCGTGGGGCCATGGTCATGTCGACTGAAAAACAAAACTAACTAGCCAAAATTGGCTAGGCACAACTGATGGATCATCTGATACACTGGAGTACAAACATTCATCATGCTTATCAAATGGCGGCTCTTCAGATAATCCAACTATAGTACAAAATAGGTGATAACAAAGTGAAGTGTAGCGAATGAGTTTTGATGGAGCATATTCTAGAGCTGGGAAATGAGATGGGATTGTTATAACTTCACCATCCAAGCAAACTTTTAAATTTGCTTTTAGACTTGAATTTGATGCTTCAAATAATGTGGGAGAATATGAGGCACTTTTGCAAGGATTAGAAATTGCCAAAGACATGGGGATCAAAATCTTAACTATAAAAGGAGATTCTAACTTAGTTGTTTCCCAAGTTAAGAATATTTTTGCATGCAAAAGTGAAAGACTAAAAAAGTATAGGAATGTTGTATGGGATACCATGGAATGGTTTGATGCATTAGATATCATAGCAGTTCCCAATGAAGAAAACAGTGAGGTAGATCAACTAGCAGTAGCAGCATCAACACTTCAACCAACTGAGGAATTATTGAAAGGGAATGGAAGATTTGATATAAATTTCAGGCCTTCAATTCCTAACAATGTAGACCACTGGCAGATGTTTAACGATGATAAACATATCCTGAATTTCATACATAATCTCCAAGAATTTTCAGATTGTAAAGTCATCTATCAAGAAGAGGGGAAAGAGTATCAAGAAGAAGAGGATCAACCTTGAAACACAGTTCCTAAGGGCATCACCCATCTAGAGCAGCTTTTCGACAGGCAGGATCGGCACAGAAATAAAAAGAATTCAATCAAACCAGGGGACTATATTGAAATAAATATTGGCACTGACACAGAACCAAGAATAATAAAAATTGGAAAGGGCACATCGGAAAAGGAGAGAAAAGACTTAATTAACCTTGTTCATGAGTATTGGGATGTCTTTGCTTTTAGTTATGATGAACTTAAAGCTTATCGAGAAGATATTTTTCAACATACAATCCCGTTCAAGCCAGATGCTAAGCCTTTTCGCCAAAAATTAAGGCGGATAAATCCCAAGTTGGCCCCTATGATTTATAAAGAGCTTCAAAGGATGTTGGCAGCTGGAATCATTGCTCCAACAAGACATTCCACATGGTGTTCCAACTTGGTGGTGGTAAGAAAAAAGAATGGGGATATAAGACTGTGTATTGACTTCAGAAATTTGAACTTGGCATGCATGAAAGACAATTATCCCTTGCCTAACATGGAAACATTACTTCAGAGAGTAACTGGATCAGGCATGATGTCCATGTTAGATGGCTTCTCAAGATATAATCAGGTGTTGGTAAGTAAGGAAGATCAGCATAAAACCACCTTCACTACACCTTGGGGCACCTTTAAATACCTTAAAATGCCATTTGGTCTGCTCAATGCGGGGGCTACTTTTCAATGAGCCATGGATGTTGCATTCAGTGAATTAATCGGCAAAATCATCGAAATATAATAAGATGATCTGGTGTTTTCAAAGGAAAGATCAGACCACATAGGTCATCTCAGGAAAGTATTTGAAAGATGCAGGAGGTATGGCATATTCTTGAATCCAACCTGTTGTCCACTAAGTTGCACTTAGGTGGACTCCTTGTGAACCTCAGAAGACTTGAACAACTCACCTTGTTCATTGCCAAAGTTCAAATGTTCATCAGGCCAAATTTGTGGCCCTTTGTAAAATTTGCATGTCCAGACCCCCTTGGGGGAATTGTAACAAGTTGGTCTAAGCATGGTATTTTTGTAACAGGCTTGGCCTACCTTAGGTTTAGCTATCGAGGGGATACTCTAGAGTGTTTTTTCCAGTGAAGCACCACTCGCCCAAGATTCGCGAGTACTCGCGAGTCTGGGTGAGTCAACCTCTGAACCGAGTAATCGTTGAAGACTCGGCACAGTTGGCATACTTGGGTTACTCGGCACGGACTCGGGTGAACTCGGCATGAACTCGGGAAGCACAGAAAATAGCCCTCGCGAAACTGAAAGCGGGCTTGATTGACGCGGTTACATTTGCGTTTCTTGCTGTGATTCCAAAGTCAACACAGAATTCTCGGTGAATTTGGCGAGAATTTTGTAATTTAACCACACCCACAGCTGCTTCGTTTTTCCGCCGCAATTTCAGGAATGATTCGACATGCTAGTATTTTCCGTTAAGTGGAAGGTATGTTCCGCATACAGGATAAGTGCGTCTGGTTTCCTGTTAAAAATGCTCCATGTCCGAGGAACAAAACGTAGATTTATTGGTTTATGACTTATGTGTTTTATTACTGCATGCGATAGATGCATCGCATAATAAGGCAATTGTAGCATTTCTCTGCTTCATCGACCTGTTGCCTGCCTCTACTATTTATTTAACCTTATCCATAAAATTAGAGTTACTCCTATCAAAAGTTTAGTTTTTATGTGTACCCAAAATTGAATCCCTTAGTGAGCTGGTGGGTGAATCCCTTAGTGGGTTTGTGGGCAGGTGGCCTCCACTGAATCCATGGGGATGAAGTTCTCGGTGAATTTGGTTTTATGTCAAAAACTATTTTTATATTATATGAAATATCTTAATTTTAAGAAGATATGTTATATGACTTTGATTTTGAAAAGCTTCTTTTATTATTTTATAATATTATATAGATTTTAGAAAATTATTTATTTAAATTAAAAAATAGTCTTTAAGTTTATATTTTAGATAAATTATTATAATAATTATATTACTAAATAAATATGAATATTTTGATATTTATTAGAAAGATTATTTTATTAAAGAATTTTTTAATCTAATAAACAACAAACCTTATAATTATCATTTAAAAGTTCATTTATAAAAAAAATCTATCATAAAAAACCAAAAAAAAAAATTATGATCATTATTTAAATTTTTGCATACAAAATGGATTGTGTTATGTTGTATTAACAAAGTTTATGAGATAATTTTATGAATTATTGCATCGATTGTAGTTTTATAACTTATATGGATTGGAAATGTCATTAACCTCTTTTTTGTGCCCAAAATTTACCATATTTTAATTTTTTTTCTATTTGCCGAGTCTTGTCGAGTCCGTCCCGGGTCTTTCCCGAGTCGACAAGTCATATGCCAGCCAAGTCTTTGCAGAGTTCGAGTCGTGCAACATTGGTTTTTTCCTTAGGAATTATGAGTTGCGCTTCAGTGGCGTATAATTCCTAAGTTTTTCACTCACACCTCCAAAGCTGGAGTATTTTCCATGTGGTCGAACCTTAAAGCCTAAGTGTCTATGTATTTTTAGCATGTTAGCCATCAATAATAAGTCATATGGACATGCACTAGGTCCCCTAGGAGTTTCAGTAGATTCGGACAAAAATAATTTTTCTCCTTTAGCGGGCTTTTTTTTAATATTTTAATTAAAAAATCCAAAAAGTGATAAAAGTGTGGTTAGGAAGTGAAATTCGCCATGGGGGTGCTCGTTTTCTAACCCAAAGCACCCACAAAACCCCTAAACCCACTTTTCTTAAGTTCTAAGTGAATATTATTCACTTAAATAAATATTCTCTCAAAACTAATTTTGGGGAGTTATTTAATTAAAAAAATAAAGATATGAGAGAAAATCAAATTCCTAAATCAATGGAATTTGTCCCAGATAGAGGCCCAGTTGAGTTGGCAGTTGCATTTAAGGCATACCTCAATCAAATGGAGATTAAACCAAGAAAGGATTTGGAGTTTATGAGCTATCCTCTCTTGGGAGTTGCGCCCTCCTCCACTTGGGCGACTTCTCCATATGTGGCAGCCTTCTATTATTGTGGTGGAGTTTATAAGGTTTGATGGGGGCGCCTCTCTTAGGTGGATAGCATCTCATGCATTGGAGTATCCTCTTCACATCAATCAAGGGATCTCACATCCCCTCTTCAAGGAATGCGCCCCCCTCTCCATGAATTCACCCCTCCCTCTCTCAAACTCTATATAAGCGATGCTCATGCTCCTTATTCCTCACAATGGGAAGGCATAGAACCTTTGCTCCTGTAATGTTTAAAGTTTTATGAGTAATAAGATTTGAAGGCTTTGGAGGTCAATTTGTGGCTCTTGTTCCATTTCATGCATGCATCATTGGTTGAGGTGATATCCATTTAGCTTACTTTCTCTTGTGCAAGTTTGATGATTAGATCTATCTCTATTGGAATAAGTATTTGCAGATGTCAAGTTACCTGTTTTATGTTCATGCTTTCAAGATCTTAGGAGTAATATGATATATTCGGTTGTACTATTATTCACCCTATCTTGATTGATGAATATACTAGTTTAATCTTGCTTGCCTGGAGAAGTGTGTAGCTTTGTAGGTAGCCTTAACGTGAAGGGATTTTGGAGCTTGGTTGAATCCACCTTCTCTCCATCAATTTCAAGTTTTGGATCTAACATGTTTTTGTACACAAATTCTTCTTCTTCATCATCTTCTAGTTCAAGCTTGAACTTGGGGGTTTCTTCTTCTATCATCTCTCAAATTTTACAAGATTCCTTGGTTACTTGGTTACCCTCACTTAGTAAAAGTTAGATCTACATTTGCATATCAATAGTCTTCTTTTATTAAGCATATATATCAGATCTAGATTAGCTTCAAGTTTTACTTTCAAACTAGATCTAGATCCATATTTTTTATACTTTTAGTCAAAAATTTCCAAAATTTTTCCAAGTATAAAATTTGTAATTTTTTTTGTTTTCTGGTTGCTTAACCCAATAATTTTAGTGTTTTTTGCTCGCTGGTTTTTAGCAGGTCCAAGGAAACAGAGGAGAAAACTCTAGCGAAATTTCGTCAAAATTACCAAAGTTACCTTCCAAGGACCCTCTTTCATCATTGCTTTGAAATTTTGTCTTGTAAGCCCTTAAATCCAAGTCTAAAAGGACTAAGAGGCATTTCTTTTGAGCATAATTGTAAAAAATGTTAAAAGATAGCAAGTGGGCTACGCAACGCCCACACCCCATCCCCTGGGGGTATTTGCGGTCTCAAAATTTCGTGGAAAAAAAAATTCTAACAAACACAAGCACACAATTACATTTCACTGCAGGATTGTATACTTTAGTTGTTTTAACTATTTAATAATTTTTTATTTCAGTTTTTTGCAAATAGTTAAAATAAAACCGATCTCGTTGCCACGTAGTATGCTCTCATCACCACATAAAGGCATTGTCGATTAGTGGTGGTTGATCAGAAAGTGACACATAGATTCGGTGAGCTATATCTTTATTTTTTACAAGTTACTTTTGTTTCAAGTTTTTTCATTTTCAAGCACTAAATCGAAAAGAACACTTTGTTGTCGCTCGAAGTATGCTCTTTCCCTTTGCGAGCATTTGCCTGGTGTTACCACCTAAGTTGTACTTAGTGGGATTTCAAGTGAGCCGGCAAGGTTTAAACAAGGATACTTGTTCATGATCAAAGTTCAGAATTCCTTCACGCCTTCTAGGCCCTTTTTTTTCTCGCATGTTCATACCCCCTTGAGGGAATTGTAATAAAGTGTGCTAGCATGGTATCTGCATTTAAAAGACTTGGCTTCCTAGGAATTAAACATCAATCCAACTAGCCCAAAGTGTTTTTTTTCCCTTGTTAATTATTTGTTGTTGAACAACGACTAATAATTTTCGAGTTTTTTCACTCATACCTCCAAAGTTGGGGTGATCAGCTTGGTGGCTCGGCCTTAGGAGGTTATTAGAGCCTAAGTGTCAATGTATTAGACCATGCTAGACATTACAATTGAGTCATATGGACATGAGCTAGGTCCCCCTAAGTTTTTTTTTAATTCTGAAAAGAAAAGAAAAAACAAATAAACAAACAAACAAACTCGTAAAATTAAACTATTTTTTAATAGTTTAATTGGAAAAATTTAAAATGTAATAAAAGTATGGTTTGTGGGCATAATTTGTCAAGTGGATGCTCATTTTCTAAGCCAGAGCATCCACTAAACCCATAAACCCACTTATCTTAAGTTTTGAGTAAGTATTTATCTCATAAAATAATATTTACTCAAAAAACCCAAAAAGACCAATTTAATTGGCAAAAAAGACATAATAAAGGCAAAATCTCAATCCCATGGATCAAGGAAATGTGTTGGAATCAAATCTCCTTTGATTGGCAATCAAATCAGGGAGAATATTGAGCAAATAAATGATGATTTGATTGAAGATTGGCGATCCATCAAAGGGGGGCGAATTTGTGGTTGGAGAGGTGTCAAGTGGAGGTTGAAAAGTGTCAAATGGTTGGAGAAAGGTGTCATTAACCTCCCCAAACCTCTCACATGTGTCAACAAACGTTTTCCAAGTGTATCAACACATTTCTCCAAGTGTCAAAGAGGATCTCTTTTGGTTTTGCTATATAATGAGGCTCCATTCTCTCATTTCATTAGTTCGAGCTGGAGTTGTGAGCCCATGCTATTGTAATTGCTTATGCTATTGGCATTTTTGCTTGATAATAAATAAGCTTTGGATGGTTGAGTTTGGGCCAAAGGTGTACATGAAGGTGGTTGGTATACGCTACTTGTGGACCCAGTAAAACATAGTGCCTTAATGCATGACAATTAGCAAATTTGTAATTGTTATTGTTTCTCTAAATCAATGTCATGTTATTGTTTCTTGCTAAAGGTGCACAGACTCTTTAAAACTATATTGCATGATAAAGCATAGTCAATGATGAAATCAAAAGACAATGAATCGCCCTTTCATTGATCATTGTGCATAAATTTGGAAAAGGTCATGCATGCAAAGCAAAGTACAAAATACCTAATATTGCTACACATATGTGGCCAATCAATAGCCGAATAGATGCTTGCAACTTCATTGATATGGTAGTTGTTACCAACTATTTTGTACAATAGTTGAACTTCCATTGAGTCGCCAGTGTTTGAACATGATCCATGTTCATATCCAGAGTATCAGAGGTTTAGTTTTCAGACTTAGCCAATTTTGGCTAGCCATTTTTATTTTTGTGTTGAAATGACCATGCCCCATGTGGTTTTTGTAAAAAGTGTGCTAGTATGGGGGTTTGAGTGGCTCGGTCCCCTAAGACTTGACAGTCAACTAAGGTATTCGAGGGAGTTTTTTCACTTGTCGATTATGCTTTGCCTTTAGCCGAGTAATAATTGATGAGTTTTTCTCCTGCTTCCTCTAAAGCTGGAATGCCCGATTTTGACAGTTAGGCCTTGGGGGGTTATTAGAGTCCAACAGTTGAATATGAACCTACTAGACACTATGAGTCTGTTATATGGTCATTTCCTAGGTCCCTAGATGGTTTAAAAAGTTGTCCGAAAAAATTTTACTGGACGCATTGGATACTTTTGTATTTTTTATTATTTTATTATTATATTTTTCAATTATTTTAATTGAAAATTTTTGAAATGTAATAATTAAGTGGTTTGGGGGTGGATTTAAATGATTGGAGGCTTAATTCCTAAGCCAAAAATCTCAGTTAAACCCCAAACCCACTTATCCTAAGTTTCAGACATTCATTTGACCTTGGAATTAATATTTTCTCAAAAAATCAATAAATGAGAAATATTAATTCAAAAATTCAAAAAATAATAAAATGGAGATCAATCAATTCTCTCCAAAAAAGGCCAAATTGAACAAAATAAAAGGCTAAATGACATGGCATGGAGCCTTTATGAAGATTCCAATCAACACCTAACTGATCTTAGTCAGTATCGGAGCACTGGGAGTGATCTTCAGTCAAGAAATTAGCCCTCCTCATGCATGCTCACGAATTGGTGAAGTGGCAGTTGATTATTGGATTGGTGAGAGTTCATTGAGTGGAATGGTGGGTGCCTTGCCTAGGTGGAGGCCACCTCACCATTCACCCTTATCAGAACTCCAAGTTAGCACTCAAATTATCATTCAAGCTCACTTCTTGATTGGAATGTGCCTTTCTTCTCCAAGCCAATTCGTTTAGGGTTTTAACTTCTAGTTTTTGTATAAGAGGGAGTCTCTTGCTCCATATTTTGGATGGAGAATTTGTAAGAGAACTCTGCTCGAATGTGTAATGTGCTTATTGTTTAAATTGGAAATAAAGTAAAGACTTTGGAGGTCTATGCATTGTCTCTTGGTGTTAGGAATTCATCTTGTTGAGGTGGTATTTCTCTAAACCCATCTCTCTTTTGCAAGTGTATTTTACCATTGCTAGCTTAGGAAGGCTATCAATCTAGCACGCAAGGTTAGCCATTTGTTGATTTCAATTTGGTTATCTATGCAAGGTTTCTCAATATCTAATTGAACAGGAAGTAGTAAGTTATACCAGTGTTTATTGGATGTTGTTTTATTTAGCATTCTAGTACTTGATAGCACTTGTTTCTTGAGGTTTGTGGCTTTCCGGGGTTCATCGAAGGTGAAGAAAGGTGTGAGCTCAGCTGCATCTATCCTTGCTTCACAAATCAAGAGTTCTTTTCTTAACACCATTTGTTTTGTTGGATCTACAAGCTACTCTACTTTCAAGTCCATAACTGAGCTATAAGGAGCTCTTTTCTCATCCATCAATCTTTAAAACAAACTTAAAACTCTTGGTTACTGGTTACAATTTTGCAAGAAGCCCTAAATCTTTGAAGTCCATCTTTTGGCTCCTTGCCTCTCTTGCCTTGTTTGGCTTTGCTCTCCTTGTTTTCTCCTTTTTGACTTCCTTGATCTCTCATCTCCTTCTTCCATTCGACTTGGTTCTTCTCCTCTTGGTTTCACTCTTCCCCTTTTTTCTTGTTTGCTTTTCTCTCGTCTTCCTCTTAGTTGCAGCCAACTTACCTTATGTTGCAGCTGCATCTTACCACCTTTTGCAGCCATCTATTGGTTGTTCCTACCTTAGTTTGCAGCCACCTATTGGCTGCCTTCTACCTCTTGCTTACAGCCTATTTTCCTCCTTTTTGCAGCCACTTCATTGGCTGTCCATCTCACTTTTTGCAGCCATTTTGTTGGCTGGGTTTTTCACCTTTTCAATGCTTGTTTGTTAAGAACCTCATCTCCTAGATCTTCATTCCTCTTCCCCTTCACTCCCCTTCTAGCCTTCTTCTTTCTTCTAGTTTCAACTTCCTCTTTTCCTTATCTTCTCCTTAGCTCACGCCCTCTTCTTCTTTTTGTTTTACTTGTCTTTTTCCTCTTCTTTTCGCACCTCTTCTTTTTCTTGTTTTCCTTATCTCTTCGCTCCTCTTCCTCATTTTCTCCTTGCTTTTACTTTGAGTTTGCAGCCACTTTGTTTGAGTTTGCAGCCACTTACTTTGAGTTTGCAGCCTCTTTCTCTTCCATTTTGCAGCCATCTTGTTGGTTGCTTCTTGTTCTATTTTGCTTCTTCCCCACCACCACTTCGCTTCACTTTTTTATTTTGGTTTAGAGCTTAGTTTAGAGTAGAATAGTTTCATTTGTATTTAGATTTTACATCTAGACCTTAGTTTTGCTTATAATTTGTTTTAACTAACCTTAACAAAGTGCTTGAAGCTTCTTTGCTTAGGTACTTGAAGGAGATAAAACAATCAAGAAAGGTCCAAAGACTTGGAAGAATAACAAGAAGTTAAACAAGAAGAAGCTAAACAAGAAGAACCAAGAAGATCATAAACCTTTTTGTAGAAGCTTTTTAAGCTTCATCCTTGTCTTTTCAAGTCCTTTTTCAAGGGATCAAAAGGCCCTAAGCATTGTAACTCCTAAATAAAAAGCTAGTGGGATTACGGCTCCCACATTCTACTTCCCCTATTTGGGGGAAGTTTGTAGTGTTTTGTGTCTTTTGCATCTTTAGTTTAACTTTGCTTTCAGTACCTAGCTTAGTTTCATTTTGTTAGAATAGTTTCAAATTCCAATAATTGCTAGTTGTTTATCCTTGCTTAATAGTTCATTTTCTGTTTGATATAAATTGATAAACTCAAAAAGAACCCAAAATCTCTTGAATCTCACCGAAAGGTGGATCAAGAGTGCTCTCTATCGGAGAGTTTCATTTCTGCTTTTAGTTTTTGTTTACTAATCCCCATGCTCTCCCGAATAAGTCCTAAAAACTTGAAAGAGATTCTTGGGTAGATTAGTTTAATTTCAGTATTTAATTTCGTGCATCATAAATCTCTTGAATCTCGCCATAAGGCGGATCAAGAGTGCTCTCTATCGGAGAGTTTTCTTTTTGGTTCTTGTTTCAAAAAACATCCCCCTAAAATTGGAATTTATCATTTCTATACTGCGTATGCTCTACCCATTCCCGGGATACACAGAAACAGTACAAACTACTTAATTTTTCACATTTAATCCAATTTCAACCATAATAAAATTCATTACCCCATAACCAACGAAAATCCGGCGTTGATCGCAATACTCGAAAGTGGGCAAAGTCTGCATGGGGGCGCTGGATCACTATACTTAGACCTTGGGGCACCGTTAGACTACATCCTTGTTTGGTGTACTGTTGAACACGCGCTCAAGGCTTTGGCAGCCAACATGTCCCCGTACGGAACCACCTAGAGTATTTTCCGGACATATTTCCAATATCTTCGCGTATATCTTGGAAATTCCCTTAGCGATAATAATCAAGATCACCACAAAATTTACAAAGAGCACTTGCAAAACGATCTCAAGCACACGAACTCTTGCATTCAGCATCCCAAGCATTCAAGACACTGGCTCCATAAGGCACTGGAGCCTACATATCATTTATTTGCTTAATATCTATCTGGGAGTACTTGTGTTATCTTACAATTTTCATATTATACTGTGGATGCATTATACTTGAATCACATTATCATTGGTTGTGTATCTCAAACATATATTTTGCAAGTACATGCTTTGATTATCCATAACTGTTATTGTAAATCTTGAGTAAACTCCTAAACAACACCCATCCGCATCACATCACCTTTAACTTTAAAAACAAGAGCCTTAGAAACTCTTTTGTAGGGTCTACCCCCCTTGGCTTCGTTAGGAGTTAGCCTAAACGAAGGAGTCGGGATCAGGTGATAGCACCTAACTTTTTGCTTGCCCCCAAGGCCACACCTTTCCCACTTGGGAAACAACATTTTGAAAGATTTATGTTGACAGTGTGCATTCGGCGAACAACAGTAGTTATTGTATAAATCTATTCCCTAAAAATTGAAACAGTGAAATATCGTATATATGTTTACTTTCTCACTTTTTTCCAAAAATTTCTCTTTATTTTTTCATCTAAATATATATTTATAAAAAAAATAGGGTCTAGATTACCCAATTTCTAATTTTGGGCCAATTGTCACACACTTGCACTAGAATCTTCTCCCCCCAATCCATGATTTTTGTAACTTTGAGTAGAACACTCACAAACGTTGTTAAGTATGTTACTCGTGAAGAAGCTTGATCTAGCAAAAGAACCATCATGTAGCTTTTGAGTATTTATTTGTATTGTAGTTTCCCACATTCCTAATGAAAGAAAGGATAAGTAAGACAAAAGAGCCAAAAATACATTATGCTTAGGTACAATGAAGAATCCATAGTCTATAGGTTGTATGTGTTGTTGTAAATGTAAATTCTGAAGATATTCATTTGTATTTTATTAGTATATTATTATTGTTCTTTTATTGTACCTCCGTCGGAGATGTTTTTCCTCCGTTCAGGGATGTCATTATTATGTTTGGCCATGCAAGATTATTGAGGTAAAACCACCATTGTAAGTCGGGGCAATAGCATCCCAAAAGATAAATGTAAATTGTATTATTGACAGGTCGGACAGGTCGGCCGAGTCAAGTTAGTGAGGTCGGCCCCATTTGTTAAGATTCAATACGCTAAGATAGATAACATCAGTGTTCAACTCAATTTCACAACAATAGCATATACAAGATCACTAAAAGAATAACAAGCACAGCATAAACACAAGAGATACAAATTTATCCTGGGAAACCCTCTAGGGGAAGAAAACCGAGCAAAACTTCCTCAATATAGATGATCAAAAGTACAAAGACAAAACCCCAAACAAGTGCTCCTTCTCCTTGCAGATATCTCTCTCTCTCTCCATTGCGAATTACACAAATGAGTGTGTGTGTGAATGAATGAATAAATGAGAGAGCCTAGCTCTCTATTTATACATTCACTTCTACTTTAATTTTACAACTTGACATGTCAGCCTCAACTAACTTTACCACTCAACTAATGTTGACTAGGCTGACTCCTATAGGGGACTTACAAACCCCATTACATTTTACTCTAGGGGATCTATTGCCCCGACTTACATGGGAGGATTCACCTCATGACTCTATGATGACCAAACATCCCAACGGAGAAATAAAACATCTTCGAATAAATTACAATAATAAAATACAATAGAATATTCTTCGAAGTTACAATATTTCAACACCATTAGGAAAAAGGTCACCCACACATCAAGTATAAATAAAGAGGCATGCTCTCTCATTTGAAGACACCACTCACTAAAGCAAGTTCACATAAGGAGAGAGAGAAGACAAGTTCGTTGGAGGAGAAAGAGTGAGAGCTGTAGAATACATCTTATATTTTGGTTTTCTATCTTGCTTGATATTGTACTAGTGACAAATCTATTTCTAAGGAAGTTGTGCGGTTTTCTCCTTTATGGTTTCCCCGAGGAAAATTATTGTGTCTCTTGTGTTTTGTTGTGCTTGTCTGTTCTTTAGTTAAAGATCTAGTTAAATTGAATTAAAGTGCAAACTCTAACATGGTATCAGAGCCAATCTTAAAAGAAGGCATTGTGTAGCAGCGGGAAACTAGGGCTTCCTAGTTCAAGGTCTTCTCTCCACAAATCATCAAGAAAAGAGGGCTAGGCTAACTCGCCTTAGAAGGGTGGATCTTTTGGAGGAAGCAGAATCCAGTTTGGAGAAGTTTCATTTTTGACCCAGTCATTGGGGCCGAGAGAAACTAGGGCTTCCTGTTTCGGGCACTTCCCTCCACAGATCAGCTTGAAAAGGAGGTTATTCCAACTCACCCTAGGAGGGCGCATCTTCCTGTGGAAGCAGAATTCAAAACCGAGAAATTTCATTTTTGGCCCTATCACTACTACCAAGGGAAAACTAGAGCATCAGTTATTTTGCAATTTTGTCCACAGATTTGAGAAAAGGAGTACATTGGACAAATCGCCTTGAGGAGGTGCATATTCCTATCCAATCAGAAGTTCAAAATTCCAAGTTTGGAAAATTAGGGTTTCTCTAACAAACCCTAGGCCAGCCAGCTCCAGAACCAGGTTGGGCATCTCAAATTGGTAAGACCTAAATCTTTGTTATTTCCATTTGAGGTTCTCATTTCAAAATGACAAATCACACCAAGCTTGAGGATAAGCTTGAAGGAGTTGACAACTTGCGAGCATGGAAGTAGAGAATCTCTCTTGTCCTAGAAGAAAATTATTTGGACAAGTATGTAAATGAGGAGGTTCCAGCACCAGAGGGAGATGAGGCAAAGGCAATCCACAAGAAGAACTTGGTCAAGGCCAGATTATTGTAGACTCCATCAAGGATCATTTCATCCCTCATGTATCATCCTTGAAGACTCCCAAGGAGATGTTCGATGCTCTGACGAAGATATTCGAAAGGAAGAACATCAATCGGAAGATGACACTAAGGAACCAGCTCAAGAATGTGAAGATCCAACACTCAAAGACCATGCAATCTTACTTCACAAGGGTCTCTCAAATCAAGGAGCAACTTGAAGCAATTGAAGAAAAAGTAGAAGAAGGAGAAATTGTTATGACCACCTTGAATGGTCTCCCAAGATCATGGGACTCATTCATTCAAGGAATATGTACCAGGAAGAAGTTGATCCCCTTCAGCAGACTATGGGAAGAATGCACCCAAGAAGAAGCTCGATTAGTAGCAAGAGAAGAGAAGATGGGAGCTAATGATGACCAAGCTCTAACTGCTCATACTAATAATAACCAAAACAAGAGGGAGGACCATCATCACAAAAGATCCAGAAGGCCCAATAGGAACCATGGACCTAGAAGAGACCTCTCCAGTATCAAGTGCTTCACATGTGATGAGAAAGGACACTATTCAAGAAATTGTCCCAGGAATCAAGGATCCTCCAAGAAAATCAACAAGAAGAGGCAACATACACATACTGTAGAAGATGATGAACCCACAAGCAAAAGAACAAAAGAAGATTCTTCAAGTGATGAAGAATATGTATTGTAATAAATAAAGGTAACCAGCTACAAGGGTTCATTCAGAAGGTTTCACCTCATAAGGTGAAGCTAGAGATAACTTTCAGTATTACATGAAAGGAGTAGGAGAAGCTCCTACAAAGTTGGACTCCGGGAAAACAAATAAAAATCAATGCTCTATGGAAGAACCTCTCATCCATTTCAACATTGGTTAAGATGAAGAAGAAGGAACAAAATGAGTCCACTCCAACACAAAGAACAAGTGATCTACAATGTAGAATACTTGCTCAACATTTCCGATCATAAGCAAGAAAGGCATAGGTCCTCAGAATCAAACGATGAAGTAGAGCACACTGTTAGAGACTCCAGTAGTTCCTGCAAGGAAGCAAAGATCAAGAGGGAGTCCACCCAACAACCAAACAAAGATAAGTATTTGAATTGTCATTTCTTGTATATCTAATTACTTAAATGATATTGTTCAATCGTGTACATGCTTATGTTCCTAGATTTAGATGTGTTAGAATGTTTACATGATGAACTGTACACTACTAATATGCATGTGATGGGTAAGTGGCCTATGGTACTGTACAACATTCCATTGCTACTTATCTAGAAGGAAACCTCTTTGCTAACATGTTGGGTGTAGTGCACACTCTTAACAATGTTTTGGTAGAGATGGAAGGAATCTAGAAAGTTACCGTATGAATACAGGATATGGATGAATGTTGTGTTGAAGCCTTGGCTAAGATAGTTTCATGATTGTGTGACCTATGTCTTTATGCATAAGAATTTGTTCTGAAAATCATGAAATGTTTCTAATCATGCAATTGAATTTGACTTGTAGGAAAGATCGTGCACCATCACCTACAAGAGAATATTGATGAGACTTGTTCGGTAGAACAAGTGACGACGGTTCAGGAGACAATCCAAGAAGATCATGAAGACTGTGACATAACATAACCACAAGAACCTGTAGATCCACTTCATGAAGAACTCCTACAAGAGAAGACCGGCATGGGCACATGAAGCAATCCAAGATGCAGAAAAGTATGGCACTCCAGATGGGATGCATAGAAAAAGCAAGAGACCAAGACCATACTCCAGCTTTGTGGCCCTGCTATGTGACATCATTGATAAAGAACCTTCCAACTACGAAGAAGCAGCAGAGAAGAAGGAATGGAAGGATGCCATGATCGAGGAGTACCAATCGATTATGAAGAATGATGTCTGGGAAATAGTTCCAAGATCAGAAGGGAAGTCTGTTGTGACTTCGAAATGGATCTATAAGATCAAGCATGTTGCAGATGGTAGCATAGAAAAACACAAGGCAATATTTCTGGCACGTGGCTTTTCCCAGAAAGAAGGCATAGACTACGAGGAGACATTTGCACCTATAGCAAGATACACTTCCATCAGATCTATACTTGCATTGGCTGCAGTAATGAAATGGAAGGTACACCAGATGGACGTCAAGACAGCATTCTTGAATGGTGTAGTTGAAGAGGAAGTGTATGTGGAGCAACCACTGGGATTCGAGACACATGACAGACAGACTCATGTGTGCAAGTTGAAGAAAGCCTTGTACAGATTGAAACAGGCACCCAGGACATGGTACGGCAGGATGGACAGCTTTCTGATGAGCTTAGACTTTACCAAGAGTAAAGCAGATTCCAACCTTTACTTCAAGGTTGAGGGCGGAAGACCAGTGATACTACCACAATATGTAGATGACCTGTTTGTGACAGGTGAGGATGAGCTCATTACAGATACTAAGAGAAGGCTTGTTGCAGAGTTCGAGATGAAGGACCTGGGGATGATGCACTACTTCTTAGGCATGGAGGTGTGGTAGAGGACGGAAGGAATTTTCCTTGGTCAAGGAAAGTATGCAGTGGAGATTCTGAAGGGGTTCGAAATGATGGACTACAAGGCTATGGCCACACCAATGGCATCGAACGCAAAGCTACTATGTGATGTTTCATCAGAGACAGCTGATGCCACAATGTACCGACAAATGATTGGTTCATTAATGTACTTGACGAACACAAGACCAAACATATGTTTTGTTGTGAACACCCTGAGCCAATTCCTGGCGAATCCGAGACATGTTCACCTGATAGCTGCAAAACATATATTGAGGTACCTGAAGGGTACAGTTGAGTATGGGCTCAAGTATGAGGCGAATCAAAGGATTAACCTGCATGGTTATGTTGATTTGGATTGGGCAAGCAGTGCCACAAACAGGAACAGCACTTCGGGATGTTGCTTCAGTTTGGGATCCGGTATGATCTCCTGGTTTAGCAGGAAGTAGTCATACGTGGCACTAAGTACAGCCGAAGCAGAGTATATTACAGCTTGTTCGGCTAGCTATGAGGCAATATGGCTTCGAAAGCTACTGTCAGATTTGTTTGATCTCGACCTCGAGGCGACTTGTATCTTTTGTGACAACCAGAGTTGCATGAAGTTGTCTGAGAACCCGGTGTTCCATGACAAGTCGAAGCATATTGAGATCAAGTATCACTATATCCAGGATATGGTGCAGAGAGGAACAGTGAAGCTCCAGTATGTGGCGAAGACAAGCAGATAGTCAATGTGTTGACCAAGCCTTTAGCTAGAGTGAAGTTCAAGTACTTCAGAAAGAAGCTTGGTGTTATCCAGATCGAGGTTCCTAGAGACCGAAAGAAGCAGGTGCACTAGGGCTAGATCTCACATGGTGGAAGACGCAGGTGGTCCTTGGGACGTAATGCACCTGGGGTGCTCCTGGGCTGTATCCACATGTTGGAGTCACTGAGATGTCCACCAGTCACAAAGACACCTGGGGTGCGCCTAGGTTGGTTCTCGCATGGTGGAAGACGCAGGTGGTCCTTGGGACGTAATGCACCTGGGGTACTCCTAGGTTGTATCCACATGCTAGAGACGCAGGCTGACGGTGAGAGACATAATGCACCTCGGGTGCTCCTGGGCTGTATCCACATGCTGGAGACGCGAGCTGACGGTGAGAGACGAAATGCACCTCGGGTGCTCCTGGATTGTACCCACTAGGTGGGAGACGCAGGTGGTCTGTTGGACATGGGGTGTGCACCTGGGCTGCTCTTCGTGAGAGATGATGAGATGATCTGGATACGATGAGATGATAGTAGGAGACACAGGTGATTGCAGTGGCAATGTAATGCGTGGTCCTGGGCTATACCTACTTGATGGCTTGCTTGTAGAGAGGATGAAGACCTAGATGAGAGCTAGGCCTACATCCATCATGAAAAAGGGTTGACTCTGTAGAACTTCTCATGACGAATAGATTCGAGAGATGTCACTAATCAATGATCAACGAGATGAGGATTACTACAGCAACGACGATGATGATCCAGTATTGATGATGATGTTCCAGCATTGAAGATGATCCAACGATGATGACGTTGTCCAGAACTTGTGTCCAGAGTGATGATGACCGTGGCAAGAGAATACCTTCCTAGTTAAGAGGGAGTGTTGTTGTAAATGTAACTTCGGAAGATATTCATTTGTATTTTATTGGTATATTATTATTGTACTTTTATTGTACCTCCGTCGGAGATGTTTTTCCTCCGTTCGGGGATGTCATTATTATGTTTGGTCATGCAAGATTATTGAGGTAAAACCTCCATTGTAAGTCGGGGCAACAGCACGCCAAAAGATAAATGTAAATTGTATTATTGATTCTCCCTAGGACCGGTCGACCCAGTCAAGTTAGTGAGGTCGGCCCCACTAGGAAAAAGGTCACCCACACATAAAGTATAAATAGAGAGGCTTGCTCTCTCATTTGAAGACACCACTCACTAAAGCAAGTTCGCATAAGGAGAGAGAAGACAAGTTCGCTGGAGGAGAAAGAGAGAGAGCTGCAAAAGACATCTTATATTTTGGTTTTCTATCTTGCTTGATATTGTACTAGTGACAAATCTATTTCTGAGGAAGTTGCGGGGTTTTCTCCTTTATGGTTTCCCCGAGGAAAATTATTGTGTCTCTTATTTTGATGTGCTTGTTTGTCCTTCAATTAAAGATCTAGTTAAATTGAATTAAAGTGCAAACTCTAACAGTATGATTCTAAAATTAAGGAATTTCTTATTAGGAGAGACGTGATATTTAATAAGCCTAATGCAAAACCTAGAGATTCATCTCCCTCTCTAACCAGTTCCTCCATCCATACTCTTGTTCTTGACATGCCAACGCAAGAAGAATCTTTTGAATTCTTGTGGAGGTAAAACTTCTATGAAGGGTGAGGCCAGAATCAAGGTACCCTTACCTAGTTCTTTGCCCTTCAACAAATATCACCTCAACCTTCTTAGATCAACATGGATTTTTGTTCTCTAAAGCCTCCTCACTGCTTCAGTCCATTGGCATATCCACTAAGCACCTCCCCCCTTCAATGATTCCTTGGATGTTCCTCGTCATTTTCTCCATCTTCATTGAGACATCCATAAGGCAATCAAGGAAAACACTTATCGACAATATATACAAGCTACTTGAAATGCCCCTTCGAGAGCTCTAGGTCTAAAGATGGCTTTCTAATTGGATCATTTTTGCGGTTGAGGGAGGATCTTATCATACACCTTGAGTATAATCAACATCATTAGTCTCATGAACTTAGGTTCCCTCTCGAGCAATTGTAGGTAGGCTCTCACCAACTCTAGGGCGAGTATGAGCATGATATCCCATGAGAAGAGAGGATTTGTAAGTTCTACCATTTGCAAGAGGTTGAGTCCAATGAACAATTCATATTTAGAAGCCCCACCTATGTGTGATCAAGGCGAGGTACAACTTCCTTTTATCTTATTCAAGGAGATCCATATCCACCTTCATCCATATCTTGATCAACAATGCCTAGCTTTTTACATACATGAGGCAATGACTCTTAGACAATAAACCCTACAAGATGCTTCGGAGCCTCGGCCCATGAAAATGATTACCTACTTATTCAATTGATTTCAACACTTGTTGGTGAAAAGAGACAAGCAAATCTTCCAATGTGCAACACAACCCACACCAATTCTATGAGACCATATATGACATCTCATCTTACAGTTGGCACACTCGTTCTTTACATAGATCAAATCAACAACCCAGCCTAAACAAAAGTCGCATCACAAGATAATTTTCCTTAACCTCAACTATTATAAGAGGTTTACTCGTGTTTCCTGGATGCCTCCCAAGATCATTCATCAAGATCCTATCAGTCTAAGCCCTTCCTCAGGCGACATCATTAGACAATGCATTGGATCCCTCTATGTGCTTGACTCCACGACAAACACCTACTCCTCACCTTCTTCCTCGTCGGCCTATCTTACAAACTTCTACATAGTCTCTTACACTCGAAACCTTCTTAGATGTAATATTTGGTTCATGTTTTCTTTGATCATGTTATATTTTGCAATATTCTTTGAGGATAGCTCAGAGCATGCCCACAAATTGGCACCACTAATTGCTCCTTTTGGTCCTATTGACCTTTCTAAGCTTTATTTTTGTTATATGTTGGATATTAACAAAATTACCTTATCTTATCTTGACTCTTGACCCCTTGCCACTTGTTAGGCATTTGGTAGCAAAATTTTGAAAGCGATACACCTGAACTTTAAGATTTTCTATTTGAACCTAAAGTCAAGTCTACAATGCTTCCTATTGCAAGCGCAGGTAGAGTATGTATGAGAAAATTCACTCTAAAGGCACAACCAGTTAGCAGCGCTTGAATGACCTTGTATCTGTCCATATAATATTTAAATCCGCAATAGGTAGATACAAGGTGGGAAACTTAAAACTTCTTTCAGTTTATGATTTATTGAATCTTTTTTAATAGTTTAATTTTCTTTCTATGAAATTGATCCTAGAATCTAAAGAGTTCAAAATTCATGATGAATGCCAAGTGTGGAACATGCGGCAATTGAGTTGAACAATGTAGATCCAACAACGAATTGTCTAGTCGAGGAGAAAACTTCTCTTTTTCGACTTAAAAAGTTAGATTTCCCTGAGACGGAGACAGCCCGGGTAATAATGCATCTCTACACAGCAATTAGTGGTCACTGGTCGGTATTTCGGTTTCACAAGGGATACAGTATTCAAATCTACTGTTATTATTGGTTAGCCATATTTGAGTTGCAATCAGAAAACTTAATTGGCAGATTGAGAAATAATATTCAGATCTGGAACATCGAGTAAACTGCATCTACATCATCTGCCGCAAATCCTCCTATCTAATAAATCGCTTTGTTGGATGTAATCCTGTAAAAGCTTGCAACATACGCTCTGTGTCTTATTTTTTATGTATAAATTTAAATAATTTTTTAAGTTTCAATTTTGCCCTTCCTTAAGGCTTTAGACTTACACGAAATAATGTAACGAGCATCTCCCCCCACCCGAGCGAATAATGCACCTGTGGGAGCAAAGAAAAAAAAGTATGTTAGGACAAAGCCTCACCTGTATTCTGACAAAACCTTGCTGCTCTTGCGGATGACAACCTCACGTTTCGATCCTATATTTGAAAACGTTTCGTCGGTATTTTGAGGTCTACAATGAAATTGTTCCCATAGAAAATTTGGATATGTCCACTTGAGAACCCCTTTTCCAGCCCTATTGAGAATGGTTTTCGTTGGCATTTTTTATGAGATTTTACCCAAAACGTTTCAAACAGTCGACCGGGGCAATTACAGAGGTTTACGGAAATAATGTCTACATTTATTTGTGTATATATAATATTCAAAAGCTAGGCAGGGTTTTCATCAATTTTGAGGAACAAATTTTTAAAACGGAACCTCAAGGGTTTTCATTGATTCCCTCCATGGTGTAGGGAACAATTCATTGTTTTATTCCTGGCACTGATTTGATTTAAACATATCGATGAAGAGAAGAGGATACATAAAGAAAGACGTACACTGTGTCTCGATCCGTCGACGCCAAGCCAGGCATCTTTAGGCTTATAAACACTGATCCAGAGCTCGAACCCGGCACCTCGGACCTGGTCAGGCAGCTGATACCATCCAATTGAAAGTATGGAAATAAGGCAGTCGGCGAAGGCAGTACAGATCTTCAAGATTACTATAATTATCAATATGAATACCTATCTATTTTCTATTTTATATATAAATAGAAGAGTTACGAGGGAGCACGCTTGCACTTGTGGGCCGGACAGAGATCGGGCCAGACAGAGATCCGCAAAGAATGGTTGAAATATTGGATAATAATTATGTTTATGGGAGATAGGTAAAGAGATGGATGATAAATTGTGATATAAATTGGAGAATTGAAATGACTTTGCGAAAGATTTAATGGGAGTTTGTAATTGGTGAATTGGGTTACGCCCAGGATCTCCTCATCATTATAATTGAAGAGTATATTCAATGGTCTACAAGTTAGATATATTAATAATTCATAACTTTAACTTTGGAAGGATTGAGGCATCTCGAGGTACACTGAAGGAGACCTTTATCTTGAGAAGTGTCTATCCTAGCTTTATCACAATGAGTCATTGTCTCGTTGGAGATTTGAACCCGAGTGGGAGAGTCTAAAACTTTCATCTCTACCATTTGAGTTCAACGCTCAATGGACAAAGATCCACAAAGAATGATTGAAATATTGGATGATAATTATGTTTATGAAAGATAGTTAAAGAGATGGATTTTTATAAATCGTGAAATAAATTGAATGGAGAAATTGGATAATTGAAATGATGTTATGAAAGATAATATTTTTTAAACTATGGGAATCATTAATTGGACGAAGTGAATTGGGTTAGGGCAAGGATCGATGTGATAGTTATCACTATAACCTAAGAGTATGTTCAACGGCCTACAAGCTAGATATACCAACAACTTGTGACTTAGCAAGAGTCGAAACGTCCTAAGGCACACCTAACTCCTAAGGGGAACTCTATCCCGAGAGGCTTCTACCCTTCTAGCCTTATCACGATGGACCAATGTCTCATTGGAGATTTGAGCCCAAGTGGGAGAGTCTGAAACTTTCATCTCTACCATTCGAGTTGTGCAAAGAATGGAATGGTGTGTGTATCCCACTTGGTGGCTAAACATCCCCCCTCTAAATAGCATATGTAGTGGTTGAAGGCCTCATTTTGTCCCATGAGCCCTATAAACTTCATTTATATCATATGTCCATTTTCCCACTTATTTAACCATAGTCATGATTCTAGGATCCATCCCTACTAAAAAAAACTCTTATAGGCATTCATATCCTACTCAATGGTCAAGGATGTCTTTTAAAGGTCCAATGTGGTGCTTTGAGCCCACATTCATGGCCCAAATTACTTAAGGCCATTTGTTTATCCCCTTGACCTGGTTAAGACCGCAAGACCCGTCATTGGTGCACAAACCACCTAATGGCACACGTCTCTCAATTAAAGGCCAAACATCCCCTATAAAGATCCTATGTAGGATTCAAGGAATTATTTGTGGCTCCTGAGCCTTAGAAGCTTCATTTATGTCCTAAGACCCTTTATTTTTTCCCAAGACCATGGTCAAGGTCTCTAGACTAGTACTTTATGTCTAAAACTTTCTAACAATGCCCATATCTCATTTGGAGGTCAAAGATTCTATCTAGAGGGTTTTGTGGTGGTTTAAGGTGTCATCAATAGAGTATGATCCCTAGATTATTATTTTAGTTCATGCAACCCTTGTTTTCCTTCATCAACTATGGTCAAGGCCCCAATACCCTTGCCTAGTTTGCAAAATCTCTTAGTGATGCCCATATCCCACCATGAGGATAATGATTTGGGTTTGTGTGGTGGTTTGAGGCCTCCGGTATACATTTATGTCCATTCATACAATTTTGAATCGGTCTCAATTTAAAAGTATTTTCATAAATGCTTATGAAAAAGATTATAATATGGTTGAAATGTGTTAAAAACTTGATGAAAAGTAGGTGGAAGCTGGAGAATCTATTATTGACTCTAACACACATTTCCAACAAGCCTATTATTGCCTCTAAGATAACCATAAGCCTTCAATTGAATTTCTTTACCACTGATATGTATGTGCTCTTCCCAAAAGTATGGCTATGTTTATTTTTCAGAAATGAATATCAAACTTAGCAAGGGTCGAGATGTCCTAGGGCACACCAAAGGGGACCTCTACCTTCGAAGGCGTCTAGCCTTCTAGCTTTATTACAATGGACCAATGCCTCATTAGAGATTTGAACCAGAGTGGGGGAGTCTGAAACTTACCACTTTGTCATTCGAGTTGTACAAGGAATTGAACATGGATTGATGGATAATAATTAGTGATGGAAAGAGAGTAAAAATATAAGAAAACCTATTACTTGGTTTAGTCACATTTAAACCCTTAGCTACAATTCCTCGAGGACCAAATATTTTCGAAAGGGGTATTATATTATGACTTTAATGAATGTATGTACGAGGTTAAATGTATATGTATCAAAGGTCAGCCAAATCTGGGAGTTATATATACAATGACTAAGAATTTGTATATATAGAGGTGGATATAATTATTTTATACAAAAGGACTTATGATTTGATTAGATGGAAGTAAGCAAGTTATTTGAAGTGATTTCCTTAATTGTTGTAATTCATCATTATTATCACTCTGAAAGTTGTGTTCCACACTCTTATTTGGTGTACAATGTGTGTGTGTTGGATTATCATTACTATTTTAAGTATTGGGTTCATTACCTTTTTGTCTTAAAACATGAGTAAATTTGCATGTGCAAATAATGATTCTAGCCAAGGGGTGGCAAGTGAGGGGGGGATCATTTATGATCCTAGGAGAACTCGAGAAGTGAGTTACAAATGGAGATTAGGTACAACCATAAAAATAAGGCGGAATCATATGCTCTCCTTAAGGGAATTAAAGCAGTAAATCCATCCACAGTGAAATCTATAATAGCCACTGATGATTTGTCCATAGTTATCCAATTTATGAACAATGACAAAGCTCTAAATGACGATAAGTTAGCCAAATTACCTCAATAAAAAATATAAATAAATAAAAATAAACTTTGATTTGAGGACATTTAGTTTTCCTACATCTTATGAGATATCAATCACGGAGCTGACAATAATGAAAATAGTGTTGCGAGGTCAAAAGAAGGCACCTTCATGAAAAATGGGATGGCAGAGTTCCAAGTCATCCCATTGGTTCAAATACATCACTTTGATATGCATGAGACCTAGATATATTGTATCGACATGTCAGTATAGAATCCAAGGACTTATATGGAGGTCGGATGAAGCTTGCACTGCCCTTGCACATGTTTGAGTCAATACATCATTGGTATTTTGAACCAATGGAGGACTATACTGTGCTCGAAGGTGGGATTATGGAATTTGTAATAGTCATTAGAGAGAAAGTAGGACAATAAATGTTGGATAAGGCAATCCTTGGCCCTCTGGTTCCCCTGATTCAACAAAGCAACCCAGTAAGTACTTATCACATAAAATGTTAGTTTGATTTGGTAACTATAGTCATAAATTGGAATTGAGTTTATGATTGTGAAAGCTTGTTGATCACTTTTCAAGTATGGGAGGGATATGCCAATGGAGTCGAGAATCTTGGGACCTCATTCATGGCTTTCACAGGAATGTGGCTCCCCCATTCTTAGTTGGTCAGTCTAGACGTTCATGTTGGTATGATTTTTTATATTGGGAAGCAAGGGTATTTTTCATTTGTTGAATATTCAAACTGAGGTTGTTTGTCACCTTTTCAATTCTACAAGAGTCGCCATTTACTGTCCAAATTTGAGATTTACCTTTTGTCTCCATGAATTAGAGACATGGTGGATAACATTTCAACTAAGAATTGTTCATTAAAGCAATTTTTTTTATTTGGAAAGAAAAGGTTTGATTGGTCTCTATTTTCTTTTAGGTCCTCGTCTTCATTTGGGTCTCTATCCCCATTTGGGCCTATTGTATATATTTTGTTTTTGGAGGTTTTGGAAAATGGATTGTCTTAGAAATCATCCAAAGTGTCACAAAGAAATCCAAGATGGTCACAAGATTTTGCTTTGGCATGAAGAGTACATAAGTGGGAATAGAACCTCCATGTTTACGATAAGTCTAAATTCCACGAAAATGAACATCATTGTGTTTCTAATAACGCGATGATTGTGGACACTCTAGTGTAGCAAAAGAGTCAAATACAAGTTCGAGAAGCAGATGTTCCATTCTTGGGAATATGGTTTGCAACTTGAATAACGGATCCTAATCAACATCCTCCAATTTGAACATGCCTATGGGATCAACCCCTGAGGACTCAAGGAGTAGTAAATAGTCCACCAAATGCTTGAAGACATGGACCTGGAGAAATGAGAATCTCAACCCACCAATCTTGCTTGAGATGAAGCAAATGACAATCATGTGTTCTTCTAGTTAGTTATTTGATATGATATGTAAAAATGCTTTGTATTTAGGTGTCTTCTATAGAGTTTACACAAGTATACATTTTTTTAAATGCCAAGTGAAAGATTTCCTAAATCTTTGTTTGTCACATACCCAATTTTCATAAAATTTTAAAATCCTTCTAAAAGGTCTATTCATTCATAAATGCTACACGGAAGTATAAATTTCTGGCATTTTTAAATTACTATTTAAAAATAAAAACAACATTTAAACATCTCGCAATTATTTAATTGCCTAGATAATTACAACACAAAAAATATAGTAGTGTTTGGATTTTGCGGTCATTGATCCATACATGTCGTAATGATGTGTAATGACGTAACTCTATATTGGATGACGTATCTTTACCTATTTGTGCAACCCCTTTTCAACTTTTAAACATTATAAAATAATAGAGCAACATCTTAGAATTTAATTATTTTCTTGACAATGTATGTCTACATAACCAAACAATTCCTTGACATCGTGCGACATTTCAGTTGGAGAGCATGCCTACGATTTATACTTTCACTGAACCGTTTTCCATATTTAGCTGCCATTATCAATCTCGTAAAGCAACTAATGATGCAAAATAAAGGTACATTAGGAGTTATCAATTGTTGAAACATTCGCTTGTGTAAAGAAAGTCAACATAGACAGAATAGATGAAATGCACATATACATCTTTTATTAGTTATTCGAACCAGGAGAACGTCATAAGTGCTAACAACATTAACATAATCATGGGCATTATCATAAACGTTTAAGAAAGGATTTAAGTACTCATACGCATAGATGCATTGAGGAACACCATAAGAAAACATAAGAGACCAAGAGTAACGTGGTTCACCCATACACAGGCTAGTCCACAAAAGTGTGTGCATCTTTTATTATTAGAGAGGCAGTGGTAAGATTACAAGAGCAACTTAATTGCTACAATAAGACTCATGGTTTACAAACATCAACCAAGAAGTTGCACTAACCTCTCTCACCGAGAGTACTTTTACAAAACACTCAACCCTCTATCTCAAAGGCATACAAGAAATCTCTCCCCAGCTGAATCACAACCATATGGATGCATTGAAACAATCACATTACTACCTATTTTATAGATAGTTTACACCAACGACCATGCCCTTAATAACTCTACTCCTGACAGGTAGAGCCCCAATCTAATAAATTGCAATTTCATACATAATAACAATTACTATAGGGACTACAATATCTCTCAAACAATTTAATCCTACTTATATATATAGTTTCCCTGCATAAAGCTATTATTGATCATTTAATACTAAAGAAGGATAATGCCTTCTCACAAATTTTTGGAATCTTCGGGCTGCCTCAAGATAAAATGATTTCCCTTAAGCGTTGCTATCTCCTCTTGATTCTTTTAGCTAACTAATTAATCTTTTGGTGGTCGTAAACCAAGTAAATACACTTACAATATGGATTGCAGGTCGGTGCACTCTTCATTCTTTTGGAAAACACAAATACAGTAACAATTAGATTACTATTTGGTTCACAGGGCTGTGCGTTCTCTCATCAGAGAAAATGGTTAAATTAAATAATGAACTAGTCTATCAAAGAGGCCAGGGCTATGCCCTCCCTACACTCTCACTCTGCCAACATAATCAAATGTAAAGAAAATAAAAGAGGCAGCAATACACTTCATAATGTAAACACAGGCTCTTTCTCCCCATCTGTGCGCGATAATACCAGGAAAATAGCAATGATGTGTCCCAGGCATGCACAAGAACAAATAATACATTCATCCAGAAATGTTTATAATAACCTACCAAATGAAATGCCGAAGCATGTCGCCATCAATCAATTAGCATAGAAAATATGATCAACATTTAGATAATTACTATATCATGGGGAAAGTATACCAGGGCTGGCTACCATTGAGCCGTCCATTCCCACCTCATCTGGGCACATAAATCAACAACCTAATATGCAACATCCAAAGAATCAAACTATCAAAGGAAGGTATATCGGGATTCCTTCCCCAAACCCGAAGGCAAAAGCAATTTAATGGATGCATGCTTATAATATACACAGGGATTTCCAAACGTCGACTGCTCCCTCTAGGACACATTGTCCACACTCGCAAGCATGCCAATGGGAGCAGATTTAATAAATATAATATATATAAGAGGAAATTATGCGGGGATTTGTCTCCCCATGCTCTGGACAAACAATCTCCTTCAGCTTATATAAGATGTAATATATACATATAAAATGTGAATTTACTAGGATCGCATTAGATATGCAACAATATATACATAGTATACCAAAATAAGAAATCTATCGCAGAGATTTCTATAAAAAAAATGAAAGGAGATGGCACCATACAATCATACCAAAAGGAGCCAACGAGCCTGACCGAGTCGTGGAGATGCTTATCAACATACTAGTAGAAAATAGTCCAGCATTAACTACATATATCATAATATATATGTGATTTTACACAGGGTTCTTCCCCGCATGGCAACATCGATTTCAGCATAAAAGAAGTAATATAAATCACGCAAATGGAGCATAGGGATCAGCCCCAAGCAACAATAGCATACCATATATACATGTATCAAATGTGAAACGAAAATACCAGGTGCGGGATTTCCCCAACCTCTAGGCCTGATCCACTTAAGGAAGCAAATGCAGAAATCCACTGAATACCTCAACACAGCTATCAAAGGAATGATTCGCATCCTCCAAAGGAATGATATTGCCCATGCAGCAATAAAAGAACTAATTGCATCCATCCAATGGAATGATATTGCCCATGCAGCAATAAAATAAATAATTGCATCCATAAAAGAAATACCTCAACGCTACCATAAAAGGAATACCTCAATGCATTCAAAGATAAAATTCTCCATCCGTGTGCAGCTCCGCTCTCTCCATCCTCCCCTCGGGATTAATACATATAACAATATATAAAAGGAAAGTAACCCGAGGTGAAAGAAACACACCAAGAGAAGGAGTAAATCTCCAACGCATCAATAATGGGATGGGAGTAATGATACCTCCCAGGCATGCTCTCCACGTACATCTCCACCCAACAGTAAATTTTTACTTTTAACCAGTAATTTTAAAAGAACTAATTATTCTCCACTCAGAAGTATAACGCACACACAATATATATAAATATAATTAATAGTAAATTGTTTATTATGCAACTCTTATTTTTAAGAAATATAACGCACACACAAGATATATATATATATAAACATAAATAATAGTAAGTCGTTTCTTACTCAACTCTCCACTTGTTGTTTACAGCAATAAAGAACTCTGATTTCAAAATGTATTCTTTTATAATACTTTAAGATGGAAAAACTGTAGTTCTCTTCAATATATATATATATATATAAAGTCTTTCCCCATAAAAATATAGGGCTAGAATATAAGCACTTATAATATATATAAGATATCCCCATAATTTATAATACCATTCTCAAAAGAAATGCATTCAGCATATTACTCACTTTTTTTGAAAAGTCCTTGCTTATCTCTTAAATATTTTATAAAAGTGGAACTCCCTTTAAATGATGTTTTCCAGGCTAAATAAGAAGTATCAACCTCCATTAAATAATATTTTCCAGCCGAAGAAAGAAGTAATTACCATCCCCTAAAGTAAATAATGTTCTCCCCGGAAGAATAGGAAATTACCAGCCTTTAAATAAATTTCTCCACCAAAAAGTATAACTCCCACTCATTCAATTTAAAGATATATAAATATAATAACAAACGGTTTCTTTTAAAAAGAAAACCCTAACCTAATATTTTACTCATCTTCTCCCACTATCATTTTCAGTAAAAACCATAAGTAATAAAATAATTAAAAGATAGCTCCGCCTTCAAATAGATATTTCTATAATGCATTACCATATTTATACTAAATTCAATATATATAACTTTCAATAGTAATATTTCATAAGTATATAAAATACCAATAGTATTTCATGCATAATACCAAATAATATAACTAACAAGCGAGACCATTCTGGTCTTTTGATTGTATTAATAATATTTATAAAATGTCTCTCTTTTTATTAAATACTTTCTTCCTTTGCCTAAGGTTTTTATAAAGTTACTGACCACTTAATGCCAAAGCAAAAAGGTACTTTTATAACATTATAGGGCACCATCAATTTTAAATATATTTACATTGTAATGTAGATAGGTTTATAAAATATTAATAATACTAACATTTATGAAATAATCATAATGTTTTATAGTTCTATATAACCATCTCGTCATTCTGATATTGTTTCTCCTTGCCTTTTCATCATAATGCATTAAGGTATATAAATATCATTGTTAATAATATTTCTTAAAAAATAGCTTAACTTACGCTAATAATTAGATAGTGGGTTTTTCGATGATGAAAACCCCAACGTCCTCTGCCGGGACTAGGATGTCAAGGACATCCAAATGATTTCCTTAGTTTTACTTAACAGTTGTTAGCATAGATTAAGTTAGTGTTAAGTTTTAGGTCTTAGGAGACACTTAATATCCCTCGACAGTTATGGGTAACCTCGACCGGCCCTCTCTACGACTAATCGATAACAACAAGGATAAGTAACCTTTGGTGAACGTTAGTGTTTACTAAGTTCTTGTGGTACCATGACAACATCTGTCATCAAACCATGGCTTCCAAACCATTTGACCTTTTCTTTTGGATGGGTTTGGTCATTTATCGTTTAGTCGCGTTTACTTTTCTTAACTTTGTAGTCTTAACTGAGACTTATAATCATGATGTTGACTCGAGGTCCAATGGTGGGGCCTTGGCCTTGAGCTCCTCACCATGGCCTATTTACATAATTGTAATTATTTTACAAAAATAATAATAATAATTAGGGTCAAATTGGAGGGATGTTCCACACTCCACCCCTTAAAGATAACATCGTCCTCGGTGTTCATCGGTTTGTCCTTTGCATTCAACCACCGCCACCTCTTTCCTTTGTTCTCATGCTTTGATCATCTTTACATTTTGCAATTTTCCCGCAACCTATTTTCACTTATATCCTGTGCATTACACAAATCATACAAGATCTTCCAACGTTCTTTAGTACTACATGAGTATACAAAATTTCAAGACAATAATTGTTCATCATTCTTCCTCACCTTTTGAGGAAATAATTTTGCTTATTCTAGCCTTCATAGAAATTCACACATAAATACTTTTTACAAGACAAATCATTATCATCGTTTAAACCATTTAAACCTTGCGATCATCATACCTCTTTGTACTTTAGAAATCGTGGAGGCTTGCATACAAAACTTTTATGTATTTCCGCAATCGTGGAGACTTGCCATACATATCCTGCTCATGTACTTCATCAATCATGTAGACTTGTGTACATAGCACTCTTTGTATTTCAGCAATCATGGAGACTTGCATACAAAAACACGAGTCCTATGCCAACACCTGGCAAGAATATCATATGCATACAACAGAAACATGACAGTCTTACTGTGCAACTCATTACATAGCCTCCCTATTCGAATCTCTCAGTCATCACCTGATGAACATGAGGAAATTACTTCCGCAAAAAGTAATGTAGAGCTGCCTGCTCAATTCGAATTGCCTTATACAGGCTGCCTAAGTCTTTTAGTAGTTAACTGGTCATTAGTGAGCTACCTGCTCACCTCCCTCCACCGAGAGGGGGAAATGCCATAAATTTAGGGGTTGTTATCCCATAACCAACAACTAGTAAGTGAGTGCAAGATGCTGTCGGCTCTACCTGAGCCCAGAGATAATTTCCCTTCCTCTCAAACCTTCTCGTTTGAGTCCAGGAAACATCTCTTTATGACAACCATTTAGTAATTCCTGTATGCCACAAAATAGCAACCAAAATTAGATTCACTCATCATATTCTTTGCATTTTGATGATTACACATCATCAATCATAAACCTCATCACTACTCATGATAAAATAAAAAGTAAATCATTACTTACTTTCGAGCGATTTAGCTCAACTTATCTACATAAGTGCCTTTATACTAAACGTTCTTCTGGGTCATGCCATCAGTCGAAGTTAAGATCACTTCCTGAAATGTTAGTATAAAGAAAAATTTATTTGCTTCAGTTGCTCAACAATTAAACACATTAGTTCCATAGCATTATGCGCATGCTTGTTCACTTAGCTTATGCATTTACTTCCTCTTGACGTAAAACTCTTCAATATCCTTGAAGTGAGTCTGAGGTCAAATATGCTAAAAACATGTTAGCATCAAAGCTTAAACGCATGTAGATTTATTGAGACTTACCATCTAAATATTTTTAAAAGACTTCGTGCTCAATCAGTCACAACAAGGTCAAAATTATTTTTGTCAAACTATCAACAAGATCTTGATGCTCGTTAGTCTTTGTTAGAAACTGTAACTTACCCCACAGAGGTCTATCATAATGTATTTCTAAAATAAGGCTAGTTTAACCCCTAGGAATATTGCTTCCAAACTCATACAATAACACACCTTTATCCATACAATAACACAACTTTATCCTGGAAATTTTTTAAACACCATAAGTCTCTTTTTGGAATAGAGTACAATTGATATTAAGTAATGATAATCTTTAATCATTTAACAAATTGACGATTTTCATAAGCAAGAATAATGTTTAAACATCCGAGCACAATGATTAGTTCATGACTTACACATGACTTGTAACCTAGAGAACATGTGAGATTCATTCTGATGCAAACTCTTTTGCTAACACATAAACATGTTAGTTTCATAATTTAAAACGACTAATTGTACATAGAGTCATCTCAATAATTTTAGATGTTTAAAAGATCTCATGCTCAATCATTTATAAAAAGATTAGGATTCTCCTTTCCTTAAAATCAAACTCCTACTATTTACAAGATCCATTAACTTGGTGCACAATAACCTTTATTCGAACATATAACAACTCTTACAATCATTTGCATAATAAAATGATAAATAAATAAATAAATTCTGTAATGAAATACAATTTTTGTTAAGCAATAATATTGGGATCTTTAACAAGATGACAATACTTATCTACAGTGTATTCAAGTAATCATTTTCTAATTCCCCATATTCCTTTTAACATGTTTAGTCCTAAACATGACATAATTTATTGAAAACACATTATGATCTATAGGAGTATAAATTGTTCTAAAGGATGGCCATATTATGCATTCTATGGTGATGAATGCCTTTATTTACAATATCTCAACATTTATAATCTAACTTATATTTTCGGACATCCTATCACTTCATATGGAGATAAAAATAACTTCACATTGATATATGAGTAACTTCACATAAACATAAATGTAACTTCACATAAACATAAATGTAACTTCACATATATAAGGATATATATACTGCACTTAGGGTCAAAGTATTATCATTAACATCTGATATCAAAACAATTCTCATTAACGAGGGTCAGCCAAATCTTATCAAATTGAAGATACACAACACTCACATATCAACTTAGATTTGCACATCAACTACTTTGCTTTAATAACTGAAATACTTATCTTTACTCCTTCTGGAGAGTTTGCGGCTGCATGTTTAAATGACTTCACTCCTCGTCCATTCAAACCCCATGCATTCGAAAATGGAACCAAACAATTTGATTAGTCAACTTTAACACCCCTTATTGTTGAGTCCATCAAGCCCGAGTGCTGTAACCTACAACTCTGATACCACATGTCACATACCCGATTTTCATAAAATTTTAAAATCCTTCTAAAAGGTCTATTCATTCATAAATGCTACACGGAAGTATAAATTTCTGGCATTTTTAAATTACTATTTAAAAATAAAAACGACATTTAAACATCTCACAATTATTTAATTGCCTATATAATTACAACACAGAAAATATAGTAGTGCTTGGATTTTGCGGTCATCGATCCATACATGTCGTAATGATGTGTAATGTCGTAACTCTATATTGGATGACGTATCTTTACCTATTTGTGCAACCCCTTTTCAACTTTTAAACATTATAAAATAATAGAGCAACATCTTAGAATTTAATTATTTTCTTGACAACGTATGTCTACATAACCAAACAATTCCTTGACATCGTGTGACATTTCAGTTGGATAGCATGACTACGATTTATACTTTCACTTAACCGTTTTCCATATTTAGTTGTCATTATCAATCTCGTAAAGCAACTAATGATGCAAAATAAAGGTACATTAGGAGTTATCAATTGCTGAAACATTAGCTTGCGTAAAGAAAGTCAACATAGATAGAATAGATGAAATGCACATGTACATCTTTTATCAGTTATTCGAACCAGGAGAACGTCATAAGTGCTAACAGCATTAACATAATCATGGGCATTATCATAAACGTTTAAGAAAGGATTTAAGTACTCATACGCATAGATGCATTGAGGAACGCCATAAGAAAACATAAGAGACCAAGAGTAACGTGGTTCACCCGTACACGGGCTAGTCCACAAAAGTGTGTGCATCTTTTATTATTAGAGAGGCAGTGGTAGGATTACAAGATCAACTTAATTGCTACAATAAGACTCATGGTTTACAAACAACAACCAAGAAGTTGCACTAACCTCTCTCACCGAGAGTACTTTTACAAAACACTCAACCCTCTATCTCAGAGGCATACAAGAAATCTCTCCCCAGCTGAATCACAACCATATGGATGCATTGAAACAATCACATTACTGCCTATTTTATAGATATTTTACACCAACGGCCGTGCCCTTAATAACTCTACTCCTGACAGGTAGAGCCCCAATCTAATAAATTGCAATTTCATACATAATAACAATTACTACAGGGACTACAATATCTCTCAAACAATTTAACCCTACTTATATATATATTTTCCCCGCACAAGGCTATTATTGATCATTTAATACTAAAGAAGGATAATGCCTTCTCACAAATTTTGGGAATCTTCAGGCTGCCTCAAGATAAAATGATTTCCTTTAAGCATTGCTATCTCCTCTTGATTCTTTTAGCTAACTAATTAATCTTTTGGTGGTCGTAAACCAAGTAAATACACTTACAATATGGATTGCAAGTCGGTGCACTCTTCATTCTTTTGGAAAACACGAATACAGTAACAGTTAGATTACTATTTGGTTCACAGGGTTGCGCGTTCTCTCATAAGAGAAAATGGTTAAATTAAATAATGAACTAGTCTATCAAAGAGGCCAGGGCTATGCCCTCCCTACACTCTCACTCTGCCAACATAATCAAATGTAAAGAAAATAAAAGAGGCAGCGATACACTTCATAATGTAAACACGGGATCTTTCTCCCCATCTGTGCGCGATAATACCAGGAAAATAGCAATGATGTGTCCCAGGCATGCACAAGAACAAATAATACATTCATCCAGAAATGTTTATAATAACCTACCAAATGAAATGCCGACGCATGTCGCCATCAATCAATTAGCATAGAAAATATGATCAACATTTAGATAATTACTATATCATGGGGAAAGTATACCAGGGCTGGCTACCATTGAGCCGTCCATTCCCACCTCATCTGGGCACATAAATCAACAACCTAATATGCAACATCCAAAGAATCAAACTATCAAAGGAAGGTATATCGGGATTCCTTCCCCAAACTCGAAGGCAGAAGCGATTTAATGGATGCATGCTTATAATATACACAGGGATTTCCAAACGTCGACTGCTCCCTCTAGGACAGATTGTCCACAGTCGCAAGCATGCCAACAGGAGCAGATTTAATAAATATGATATATATAAGAGGAAATTATTCGGGGATTTGTCTCCCCATGCTCTGCACAAACAATCTCCTTCAGCTTATATAAGATGTAATATATACATATAAAATGTGAATTTACTGGGATCGCATTAGATATGCAACAATATATACTTAGTATACCAAAATCAAAAATCTATCACAGAGATTTCTATAAAAAAAATGAAAGGAGATGGCACCATACAATCATACCAAAAGGAACCAACGAGCCTGACCGAGTCATGGAGACGCTTATCAACATACTAGTAGAAAACAGTCCAGCATTAACTACATATATCATAATATATATGTGATTTTACACAGGGTCCTTCCCTGCATGGCAACATTGATTTCAGCATAAAAGAAGTAATATAAATCACGCAAATGGAGCACAGGGATCAGCCCCAAGCAACAATAGCATACCATATATACATGTATCAAATGTGAAACGAAAATACCAGGTGCGGGATTTCCCCAACCTCTAGCCCTGATCAACTTAAGGAAGCAAATGCAGCAATCCACTGAATACCTCAACACAGCTATCAAAGGAATGATTCGCATCCTCCAAAGGAATGATATTGCCCATGCAGCAATAAAAGAACTAATTGCATCCATCCAAAGGAATGATATTGCCCATGCAGCAATAAAATAAATAATTGCATCCATAAAAGAAATACCTCAACGCTACCATAAAAGAAATACCTCAACGCATTCAAAGATAAAATTCTCCATCTGTGTGCAGGTCTGCTCTCTCCATCCTCCCCCCAGGATTAATACATATAACAATATATAAAAGGAAAGTAACCCGAGGTAAAAGAAATGCACCAAGAGAAGAAGTAAATCTCCAACGCATCAATAATGGGATGGGAGTAATGATACCTCCCAGGCATGCTCTCCACATACATCTCCACCCAGCAGTAAATTTTTACTTTTAACCAGTAATTTTAAAAGAACTAATTATTCTCCACTCAGAAGTATAACGCACACACAAGATATATATATATATATATATATATATAAACATAAATAATAGTAAGTTGTTTCTTACTCAACTCTCCACTTGTTGTTTACAGTAATAAAGAACTCTGCTTTCAAAATGTATTCTTTTATAATACTTTAAGATGGAAAAACTGTAGTTCTCTTCAATACCCGTGTGTGTGTATATATATATATATATATATATCTTAAAAATTATGGTTCTCTTATTTTAACAAAGCCTTTCCCCATCAAAATATAGGGCTAGAATATAAGCACTTATAATATATATAAGATATCCCCATAATTTATAATACCATCCTCAAAAGAAATGCATTCAGCATATTACTCACTTTTTTTTAAAAGTCCTTGCTTATCTCTTAAATATTTTATAAAAGTGGAACTCCCTTTAAATGATATTTTCCAGGCTAAAGAAGAAGTATCAACCTCCATTAAATAATATTTTCCAGCCTAAGGAAGAAGTAATTACCATCCCGTAAAGTAAATAACGTTCTCCCCGGAAGAATAGGAAATTACCAGCCTTTAAATAAATTTCTCCACCAAAAAGTATAACTCCCACTCATTCAATTTAAAGATATATAAATATAATAACAAACCGTTTATTTTAAAAAGAAAACCCTAACCTAATCGTTTACTCATCTTCTCCCACTATCACTTTCAGTAAAAACCATAAGTAATAAAATAATTAAAAGATAGCTCCGCCTTCAAATAGATATTTCTATAATGCATTACCATATTTATACTAAATTCAATATATATAACTTTCATTAGTAATATTTCATAAGTATATATAATACCAATAGTATTTCATGCATAATAGCAAATAATATAACTAACAAGCGAGACCATTTTGGTCTTTTGATTGTATTAATAATATTTATAAAGTGTCTCTCTTTTTATTAAATACTTTCTTCCTTTGCCTAAGGTTTTTATAAAGTTACTAGCCACTTGTATTATCATGTTGACTAGTTTGGCTGCAACGTTTTGTAATATAAATACATAACCATTTATGTTGAAAAATTAACAATGAGTCCAAACAACAAGTGGGTTGCAAACTTCAGTAGGAGAAGGAGGAGCTTCATATCATCTTGTTGCAAATATAAAAAGAAGACAATAAATGTCCAAGGCCTTTGAATTTCAACTATTCATGGTTGGAAGAAGAAGGATTTAGAAGTATATTTATCCAAAATTGGTGGAGTTTTGAGCCAAATACAGGGGAGACATCTATGTATCTGTTTGCGGAGAATTTGCATAAAAATAAATAAATAAATAGTGGCAACCTGGCAAAGGAAATGGCCCCAAAATCTCTGAGGGAGCTTATAGAGACATAAAAACAAATCAATTTATTGTTTGAGAGAAACTCAAAAGGCATCTCTACAAAAGAAGAGAACTCAAAATTAAAAGTGTTACAGGGATTGAAAGGGAGTTGTTGGAATAAGAGAAAGTAAAGTGGAGATTGAAAAGTATGGCTCTTTGGTTGGCATCGTAGGACAAAAACGTGAAATTCTTCCATATTTTGCAAAGCATATCAAGAACATTAACACTACATGAGAGATAAGGAGGCAAGAGAGTTCGAAGCTTACTACTTCCTTGAATAATAGAGGAGAAGGATTGAACTATGCAAAAGTCTATTCCAAGAACCTCCCAAGTCTAACATTGCAGAGATTCTAAAAGTAGTCTCCTTCTTTCCAAGGTTGATTGGTGACCAACAAAATCAGGTTCTATATGTAGAAGTAAACAAAGAGGAACTCAAAATAGCATTATGTTATTTTAATAAAGAAAAGAGTCTAAGCTTGAATGGATGGAAAGTAGAATTCTGTCTGGGTTTCCTTGACTTTCTAGAAGAATAATTGTTAAGAATAATTAAAGAATATAGAACATCGAGGAAAGTGTTGGGTGATTTGAATGCGACCTTCGTAACTTTGATTCTTAAAGAAATGACCTATAAATTTTTGTTGACTACATGCTTGTTTCTTCATGCAACTTAGTATACAAATTAATAATAAAGATCATAGTCAACATGCTTAAAGGTATTTTCTCTGACTTTATTTTAGAAGAGAAATTTGGTTTTCTTCATAATGGGCAACTCCATGATGTCGTGGGAACAACACAAGAAGGTTTACATACAATCAAGGTGAAAACAATGCTAGCATTGGTGATAAATTTAGATTTGGCCAAGGCCTACAACAAGGTCACATCTTAGGATTTTACTAATTCTTGTGGGTTGAGGATTCAAGTAGTAGATTGGATAATGGGGTGCCTTTCTTCAACCTTATTTCCAATATTGATAAATGGCTCAAGATCCATGTTTTTTATGCTACAAGGGGACTCAACGAGGACGCTAATGTCTCCCTTTTTTTTATTAGTGGCAAATGACTTAAGTAAGACAATGACAATACCCAAAAGAGAAGGCATTATTTAGGGTATCAAAATTAGGAATTCTCTGTCATTGTCTCACCTATTATTTGTAAACGATGTGATTTGTTTGACTTAGGAACAATATGTGAAGTATAAAAGGTCAAGGAAGTACTTGATCTATACTGTAAAGCTATATGTATGGATGTAAATGTTCATAAGCTCTCAATTCTTTTTAATGGGGTAGAGGAAGATTTAGAAAGATAATTCTCCCATGTATTGCCTTTCACCTTGAGTTCTCCCTTTGACAATGGATTAAGATACTAGAGTTTTATATTAAACCCAGTGACTATATTTGAAGATTGGTGTTTGATCTATGAAAAGATATAGAGAAGGGTGAGCTACTATAGGTGGTTGTCCAAAGGAGGTAAGCTCATCCTAATAAAACCAACATTGGAAGGTTTATTGTTTATTAGTTTTCCTTAACTCATATTCCAAAGGGATATTGGAAAAAATCAAGAAAACATGATTTGGTTTCTTATGCATTGGGAAAAAAAGAAAAAGGAAGGCGTACCTTTGGTTAAGTGGAAAAATCTTGCAAAACTTAAAGATGCAGGAAGATGGGGCTTAAAGAATAACACATGTTCAAGTAGGAACTGGCTACTAGGAGCTTTTAGAGACTGATAAAAAATGAAGGGATTGAGGGAAAAGTATTGCTTGATAAGTACAATAGACGATTGAAATAGAAGAGAAGTGAAGGCATATGGAGGGGCTTTAATTATGTAGAAGTCTTTAGTGAAAATATATCCTCTACTATGAAGATGGTTGGTTTGGAAGGTAGGGAAAGGGAACATAGTAGGATTAGGGTACTATCCATGGATCGGTTGCTTGGGAAATTATAAGCTTTATGACCCTTTAAATAATTCTCATTCTAATTGGGAGACTTATAGTTCAACAGATGTTGGAGATATAGGAACTCATTATATATGGAATCAAGGATGAAAATCTACCATTCAATTAGAACTACAAGGGAGGGAAGCATGAGAATGACAACAATTCATCTCCAGCCTAAAACACAGTGCCAATATCTAACTTGGGGAAGAAGAGGATGGAATTATTTGGTCATATAACAAAACCTATATACGATACACAACAAAAAAATGGGTTACAAGGCTAGGAGGGAGGAGAATAAAGTGGGAGATAAGAAGTGGGGGTGGAAATCTATTTGGAAGTTGAATTGGGCCTTAAAAATTGGGATATTTTTATCATTGGGATTATCTAACAAAGTAATTACATAGGGGAATTGCAAGAAGGGAACATGCCATGGCCCAGGTGGGTGCATTATCTGTAAAATAATAATGAATAAATTGATTACCTATTAGTGCACCCTTATTCAAAATAAGTTTCATGTGAGTCCTTAAATTTGGCAATGAGAAAGGAAAGTGGGAGGGGGAGACACTTTCATTTTGTTTTGAAGGATGGTATAAAGCAGTTTTAAATCACAATACTTTGCCTTGCACTATTGCTTGCGTAATTTCGTTGATTCAATTTCTTGTGATTATTTTTTAACACATTTTCAAATTATTAAAAACAATATAAATAAAAAAGTTGTATTCTTTAAGTTAGTTCAATGGACCACTGTGATAAGATTTTCTACCTACGGATAAGAGGGAAATCTCTTGGACATTAAAATGGCTCCCTTAAACGCCAATCCAAGATAGCAATAAAACAAGTGGGGTTTTATTCTCCAAGATTTAAAGCACTCATGCGAGCATTCGTAATAAGAAAGAGGACAAAGATAGATGTCTTACCTTGATCCAAACGATTATCTTCGCTTCTCTTTGTTGATCAGGTCCTTTGCTTGATGATCCAAATAAGAGAACTTGTGGACAAAGAAGAGGAGAGAATCTACTTTCCTACACAAACATGTTAGGCTAAATCTCTTTACTTAAACAATCACAAATTGAAATATTTCAACATGAAACACACAATTAGGGATAATAGGCCAAGTTCTTTATTAAAATCCAAAGAGGAAGTGATACAGTACAAGATTATACCTGACAACATTCTGGTAACATCTCCTTTTATGACTTTCAATAAGCCAGCTTTGAGAACCTTGAGAACATAAGGACTTCGTCACAAGTAGATCTGCAATTATAGTACAGACTTAGTCTCTATGTGTCTACTCTCAAAACCAAAGAGCAATGGCCTTGATATAGGGTGAAGGAGCCCAACCAACATGGAGAAGAGTATGGATCAAGAGAGGAAGATGTGGATCTAGATAGGATAACATGGATCTCATAACTCCCAACATTCTTCATAAGGAAAAACAAGATTGGATCTCGAAGGAATGATAGGATTCTCGAGATGAGGGATCCTAGATCCAAGGAAAAATAATCTAACCAAAATTATCGTGCCCCAGACACAGAGCAAGGCGCGAAATAGTTGTAATTTCCGCGCCCCTTAATTTAAGTATAGAGCGAAAATTTGGAATTTTTGCACCTCCATAGTTCAGAAGGGCACGAATATTCCTCCATGAGTGGTTGAAAGTGGTTAGGTGAGGTGGGATTCGGCTTCAAGAAGTTAGGTGGCTTCTCCAACTTAGGTGCATAATGATTTTACTACACAAAAATGGGTTCAACACACCTATGAGGTTATGGAATTCACGCTCCCATGGTGGTAAAGCATGCATGACTGAAAATGGCAAAATGAGGTATAATAGGTGCCCCCTAAATTGTGAGATCAGAAAGTCCGATGGCCGAAATACTTTACCAACTTGCAGATTCTCAAAGATGAGCTGAAGAAAGGGTTGGAGGAGAGATGCAAAAGACCAACATACTCTGATCATCCCCGAGGCGGGCATCCCCATGCTCAGAACAAACTAACTGAGAACATGGTTGCCGACCAATACATTGCATATCCATGTACATATTGACTTAGGACATGACTGTTGACTCACAATATGGACATAATCATGGCTACTATGAAACAAGCGTAGATCCATGGTGAAATAACGACACAACCACGACCAATATAAGAGTGGATCTGTGTGACAATACATCAAACATTCTCCATCTCAACCTAGGTATGACATGTGGAGATAACCCAGGGTCTTCTACCCGATCCAAAGTGATACAAACCTAACCATGTGATTACAATGTGTTGAAGTCAAGCATGGCAGGAACCACTTGATTACCAATTAATAATGTGAATCGTTAACAAGTGCGAGGGAAATCACTGATGATGATAATGATCCCCAAGTTATCAATGTACATTCCAACGAAATGTGAATAAATGAGTTGGAGTCGAACATTCGTGGAACCTTCTAGTAAAAGGTCAATGTTGTAAACCTACTGCTGAAAGAGAGGAAACCTACCTTTGAGGCATGCAGGTTCCAAGGTATTGAATTGGTCCCTAAGTCCAACTACCGGATGATGGGATAATGTCGACGGGAGTGGACTCATTGAAGGAGGGCCATAATGATTCCCACATCGTCGACAAAAACCCATCACAAGGTGATGATGAATGAAGATATGAGTAAATACTGACACAAGGATGAAAGGTTGATGATATTGCAAAAGGTTGACTCAGGCCAATACTTTCCTTTGAACATACAACGACATGACATATTACTTGGAAGATCTGACACGAAGAGGCAAGAATCAAAATGTAACATGACAAAGACTGCAGTGTTCTCATGACTTTGATTATGACTCAAGGACAAGTTGAATACCCAACCGTAAGACAAGACGCAAACATATGCCATGTTCAAAGGTAATGAATCACTGTTTGCTGTAATAATCAAACTCGACCCATTCTCCCATTTCCCCCCATCATGATTGACGAGTACCTCTTTGTTTTTTAACAAGCTTGAGGAGGATAACAAATGCTCGATATAGCTCCTAAAAGATGAGTCCAACCTTGCACTTTTATGAACCCAAGGAAGGAGAGGTTCGGTCCCAAAAAAGGGTCCTTCAATGCTTAGTTTTACGAGCCCAAAGAAGGAAAATTCGGTGATTTTTCATGTTTAGAGAGCGAAATAATCTAAAGAAGACTCCAAGATCTGACTTTTTCGTAAAAGTTAGTCCCTATGCCCGAAAAAGTATAAAACAATACCTAGAGGAACTCTCTTAGTCAATTGTTGACTAAGGCATTCCTTTTTCATAAGTAGTCTACACACTCTGAAAAGGGATAAACTATCACCGGGTAGATGACCTTTCAAATACTTTTACAAGCCCGAAAGAGACAATTTCACTTGGCAATCATTTCCTAGTTCAAGAGTTTGAAAAGAGCTTAAAGGAAACTCCCCAGGGTTCCTTTTCGTGAATTAGTCGCCCTAGTCTGAAAAAGAGATAAAATAGAACTAGGTTGATACTTTCCTCATCATTTTACGAGCATGAGTAAAGTAGACTAAGCTCGACATTTTCTACTTAGTTTTACCAAGCAGGACTAAAGTGTGAAAATCACTTGGAAACTCTTTCATGTTTCAGATCCAAAGTACGAAAGAGATAAAGTGAGCTCGAAAAGGTCATCAAACGATTACTTTGGTATGAACACCCATAATGAACCTGCTCAAACCTAGTGAAAAGCCTAGAAAATAACATTAGAAAATAAAAATATGTGGAAAAGATCTTAAAACCAAGGTCATAAATGTGAACATAGCTAAAAAATAACTAGTTCCACTAGTATAAAAGTTAGTAAAATGTAAAACAAGTCATTTTCACCTTGAGAGGATTTTTACCTTGTTTGGGGACCAAATTTTAAGTGAAGATTTCGGGAGATCCAGGGCACCATTTGAGTCGTTGTTCAAAGCAGGTTGGTGCTCTTGCTTTACTCTTTCATTTCATGTCTTACTTTTTGGATTTCATGCTGGTTGGGGGGGATGCAAGCACCTTAGGGCACAAAATTGCACGTCCAGGAATTTTCGCGCCCTCGCTATATCATGAAGAGCAAAAAATCTCATTTTTTTGCGTTCTAGGTTGTGGTAGGGGCACGAAAAATGATAATTTTCACGTTCTGGGCTATTGCTAGGGCGCGAAAATACGTAGAATTGGATTTTGATGAGTTTGCCACTCCTCCATTGAGAAAAAAATTGCTTCAAGGCTCTAATCATAGTTTTCTTTGATGATTTTCAGGAGTTTCCAAGAGACAAGAGTGACAATGATTGAAAGGAAAGAGAGAGAGCATGAAGGGGACGACCGAGATGCCCTCAATTATGATGCTACTTTAGTCGCACTTAGAGAGTGTGGATAGTTGAAATTCTTCAAGACAAGAGGCATCAGAAAGCAAGGGACACTTCTAAACCACCTGATATAAATGTGGGACCCAGATCTACAAGCTTTCCAAATAGGGGAGCATATCCTCGAGATAGAGCTCGAGGACATATACTTCTTGATCGGCTTCTCTAGGAGAGGGGCACGAGTCAATCTAGTCGGGCATCGTAACACCGAGGAGAACACAAAGGACTACATAGCTCGGTATTACAGACAAGGATCCCACAAGAAAAGCGGGAAGATACTCATAGCTGATGTGAGAGATCTTTCTTGGAGAATGATTGTGTATACCATTGCTCGAGTGGCTAGGAGTGTGGGGCCTCATCATGCTACAAAGGCCCAAATGGCCTATGCCTTGGAGTGTATGGAGCCAAGGTTGTTCAACTGGTGCGAGGGTGTTCTAGTCAACATCAATGATCATGTCACCAAGTGTCGCATGAGACAGATCAAGCAGTCCGGGTATGGCAGCATTTTGGTCACCTTTGTTTTGGAGAGGGTTCCACTACTACACCCACATATAGATAGACCCCGCCGTCCTCCGTCCGATCCACGGATGGGGCGGTGGAGTGATTATGCAGGGTGGCTAGTTGGGCCGCAACTCTTATCATTCAGAGCCAACTTCTTCTCATGGCTAGAGGAACAAATTGTGATGATCGAGGACTACCCTTATGCTAGGGTAGTCTTTCGTGGAGACATTGATTTAGCTCTACCAAAGGATGACGACTGAGATGAGTCAGGTATGTGACCTTTAAATGTGCTTTTAAATTTTGAAATAGTATATGTTTTTTTGTTGTGCAAAAGAACTAACATGTACATGCGTGATGTTGCATATCCTGGAGGAGTGAGGCCAGCGGGGTCTTCACCACTACGCCGATGAGGAGAGGAGTTCCAAGTAGAGGAGGATTACGTGGTAGGACTCTATGATGTAGAGAAGAACCTCGAGGCATTGACCACGGGGGTCCCCCCTATGAGGTTTCTCTAGATCCCCTATCATATGCAGAGGCATACCGTGGGTGTGCCAAAGCGTATATGTCGCCTACTCCATCGTGTTGCTAGGGTAGTAGTGTGCTATCACGAGCACCGTGGTCCTCGTGACTAGGTCTAGGTAGTAGATATTTTAGTATTAGTAGAATTTATATGATGTACGATCGGTAGTCCCGATTTTGTATGGGCGATAGTCCCAATTTTGTGCTTTAGCACGTTTTGATCTTTTTCTGACATGATTAAACTTTTTACATGATATATACACGGACCTATATCTCAAATAATTACTTATGATGATTTGTACTTTGCATTATCTACATGTTTTCAATGATGATGATATTTGTTATGTATGAGCTAGATGCCAATTTAACACGTAGTTAGCTAATGAATCAACCATTGTGTTTAATTGTCTTGGTATGTGTTGATATGAAATATAATCAAACAATCTTTCAAGGAGGCGTATTTTTCTATACAAATAAAGTAATGTGGGGTCGCAGATGGTGTAAACGCGGTTTAGCTGAGACACCGCGAGTTGGGAATCCAAGTGGACTATGAGATGATTAATATCAAGAGAGGATGATTTAGTGAGAATCCCAATTACTGCACGATATTATGCAATGTTGTTAGTTGTTGAACCTAAGCAGATTCTGCCTAAGGTGATTAACTCATCGATAGGGGAATAGATCACCCATGCTGCAGAATCAAGATTATGGGTGTGTCTACTAGCTCCATTAGCGAATCCGGAATACACCAACATCTATGCATGAAAGCACAAATCGGGATAAATATTCATGGATGAGATAAGACCCTAACATGCAAAAAGAAATCAAAATCACGCAAATAAATACATTATGTACATAGTGCATACACAGGATATCCGTACGCATAAAATCTCTTCAGGTAGAGCCCATTGTGAGGCTCTCCTAAAGGTACTCCATTACAGTCAACCAACTTATAGGCCCCTTTCTCCAGAATGTGTTTCATAATATAAGGACCATACCACATAGACTCAAGATTACCTTTCCCTAGTTTGTCATGCATCTGGTCACAAGTCAAAACTAGGTCACCTTCATTAAAGGTACGAGGCTGAACAGATTTATCATATTGTGCCTTGATCCATTTTTTATGCGCTTTGTTAGTGAGCGCGGTGTCGTGATGAGTTTCATAAAGCTTGGCCAAGTGCAGAAATTGTTCCTCCTCTGTAGTGGTGTTTGGCAAGAGTTCTATGACTAGTTTAAGGGATGGAATTTCGCATTCAATCAGAAGTATCGCTTACAAACCATAAACTAGTTGAAAGGGTGTGAACATGGTTGAGTTTTTAACGGAGGTCCTGTAGGCCCATAGAGATGAAAAGAGATCCAAGTGCCAATTTGACTTCTGAGTTCCCACCATGCGCTGGATCATTTTTTTCAAGACCTTGTTAATTGCCTCTACTTGCCCATTGGCCTTGGGGTAATAAGGAGACGAGTTTTCATGGCGAAAAACCCAATTTGGTGCTCAGCTCAGCCATCATACGATTCCTGAAATGGGAACCATTGTTGGTTAAGATGGCTTGAGGGACTCCGAAACTGGAAATGATGTGATTAAACATGAAGAGTGTTGTCGTTTTTCTGTCTTCAACATACGTAGGCATAGCCTCAACCCACTTAGTAAAATAGTCAACTACTACGATGACATAACTATGACCCCTACTGAGGTAGGCTTATAATGCATGAAATCGATGCCCCATTTTGCGAAAGGGCCTACGACAATCACAGGATGTAGAGGATCTGGATGAGAGTGCTTCTTTGAGTGAAAGAATTGGCATTGTGGACACTTCTTGACTGCTTCAATGCAATCTTTTAATATAGATGGCTAGAAGTATCCAACGCACTGAATATTCTCGGCTGTAGCCATCCCAGAAAGGTGACTGCCACAAGCTCCAGAGTGACAGTCATCAAGTACACGTTCGACTTCATCTAAAGTCAAGCATCGACGCAAGATGGAATCAATACCACGACGATACAAAGTATCACCAATGATCAAGTAATATTTGGCGTGGTAGCGGATGCGATGACTCTCATCGCGAGAGAGATTGGACCGAAAACGTTGGGTTTGGAGATACAAAATAATATCTCCATACCAGGGATCATATGTGCCAATTACGAACAATGTCTCATCATGAAGAGAGTCAATGGGCTCAGATTCTTCACTGACACCGGGGAGAGCACATATGAGCTCGAAAACGACCAACGATTTCTTAGATTTTTCCTTTTCAAATTCCAAATCAAACTAATGGAGGACAACAATCCAACGAGAGTATTTTCCTCCAAGCACTTGGCGTGTGAGGATATAATACATGGGATTGAATTTGGCGATGACGATTGTCTTGCGGAGCAAGATGTAATGTCAGAATCTTTGGACAGCAAAAACGGTTTCCAGAGCTAGTTTCTCCACATGTGAATAACGCATTTCAGAATCGACAAGACTCTTACTAGGAGAATATATCACATGTTCGTTACCACTATCGTCCTCCTATACTAACACCATGCCAATGGTGGAAGTGCAGGATGCGAGATATAAAATATAATCTCGTCTGTAGTTGGGGGGTTGTAACAGGGGATTATTAGTCAAGGCCTTTTTCAAATTGTCAAAGGACTATTGAACTTCATCATCCCAAACGAATGGGATGTTCTTCTCAAGCAGTTTCATGTATCCCTGAGTAATCACAACAAAATTGCAAACGAAGCGGCGTAAAAAGTTTGTGTGCCCTTGCAAACTTTGGAGTTATGGATTATCAGTGAGGGAAGGTAAGGCTAAAATGGCCTCTACCTTCAAAGAGTCAATTCGAATACCATCATTGGAGACTATGAAACGTAATTGTTTGTCCCCTTCTACACAAAACACACACTTGTGTGGATTCAAGCGGATATTATAATGGCGACATCGTAGAAAAATGGATCTAAGATGGTCAGGATGATCTTTGCACTGGATGGAATGAGTAGGTAAGTCATCCAAATAAGGATCCCCAATGTGCTTGATATCATGAAATGCGTAAGACATGGCTCATTTAAATGTAGCCCTAGCGTTCTTTAGGACAAAAGGTAAGTTCTGATATGTGAAAGTTCACTATGAGAAGATGAAATTCGTTTTATGCTGGTCGGCAAGGACTATCTCTATCTGATTGTATCTAGAGAAGCCATCCATAAAGGAAAATACAACACTTTCGGCACAATTATCGATGATTTGGTCGATAAAAGGGGTAGGATAGTTGTCCTTAGGACAAGCTTTATTTAGATCCCTATAATCAACACCAACCCTAACAGTGCCCTGTTTCTTAGCGATAGGGACAATATTAGACACCTAGTCTATCAATGGGACAGGATAAATGAAACCAACTTTGAGAAGATTTTCCACTTATGCCTTTATAGCTGCAGTTTTCCTAAGGTGGATGGGTCAGATTTTCTGTTGAACAAGTCGTGCACCAGGATAGGTTTTGATTTCATGGACCACTATAGAGCGGTCAATGCCCGACATTTCTTCATAACTCCAAGCGAATATGTCGCGTAACTCTTTAAACAAGGCCATATAAAATTCGACCTCTATTGGCGTACAGGTTTTTCCTATGTGGATGTGTTCCACGATACCAGGTTTCACTGATATGTCAATGGGGATTGTTTCTGTAATGTTACCTTAATTCCCCCCGATAGTACATTATGAGTGAGGATGGGAGATTGAGGATTTGGGACAATATCATATGAAATGACGGATGTGATGTTGGTTTCCACCGTTTGGAGATCAGGGAGGAAAGAGGACCTATGATGATGATTTTCCCATGGAGTATCATCGATGCTCATAATTTATATTATTGACTCGTCTGAAGGAAAAGTCTGTAGGAGGTAATCAGAAGAAGGAAAGGACGAATCTATCCAAGACGGTGGTGGATCGGGGTTTGATGCCACAGGATGGTGGTCATCAAAGGTAATGTTGTCTGAAGCGAACTAGATTACGTGATATGTTTCCTCATTTAAGTTAAGAGCCATGCAGTCGCCAAGGGTTTCACATTCAAAGGGACTCTATATTACCCAAGAGTTGTGAGATTCATGGGATCGAAGTACACTAGAAGAGATCATATTGATAGTAGAAACTGGGGGTGGTAGCTCCGGGAAGACTCCGATAATGGAAGAATCTTTAAGCAGTCCAACACCAACGCCTTCATAATGATGTTGAGATTGTGTCAACAATGGGACATTGTTAGCATTGTTAGAATGAATATCTGGGGTGAAAAAGTCAAGTTGGCCGATGGTGACAATCTTTCCTTGATGAGGAAACTACACCAGGAGAATGAATGAAGATGCTACTGCAGTCATAGCATAAAACAAATTTCGACCAAGTAGGATATTATAATCTAATGGAGCATCAACTATTTCCACATGGATGGAGACAATCTTTCCCCCACTTCTACGACTAATTATGGTATGAGTCCGTATGGTTGGAAACCACGTCCGTTGAAGGCTTTCAAAGTAGTAGGAGACCGAGTTACTTCAGGAGAGCCTATGTCCCTCCAGTAGGACACATACATAATGGAAGTGGAGGCACCTTCGTCCAAAACGGTACGATGGATATTATCCCCATATATCTTAGTGTGGTTTTGGAAAGCTAATTGATGGGAAAGCCCCGGTTTGAAATATTCCAAATTAAACATTATAGTGTTGGAAGTTTCGAGTTCCATGGCTCCAAGTGCTAGAAACAAGATACGACGCTGATTAAGACAATGTTGTAGAACTTCAAGAGTTGAAATGGCACAAGGTGCGTGAGATAAGTCCTCAACAATATTGTAATTTTGAGCAGCTCGTGCACTCAGATTGATGTTGCTTTTCGAATGGTGGCCTGTGGCGGGCACACCACAGTGTCAGGAATAGGCCTTTCAATATGAAGAGAGACAGAGCGTGGAGGGGTGAGGGAAGAATCTTCCAAAGGATATTTGTCTTTAGAGCTCCCGTCTTTGTTAGAATTTTGAACCGAATCGTAAGACTTTGTTATGTTGGAAAGATGAACAATCTCATTACTCATCATGAGGATATCTCAGGTAGTGGATGACTCGGCTTGATTGGAGTCATTTGTAGTGCCCCCCTGTGGAGGGGTGTGCACAATCATTTGTTGTTGTTGAGATGGGAAAGGGTCAGTTAACACTGCCGGGCGGGAGGAACCTTTCACAAATTTATTGACTTCCTCAAGGTAAGGACATTCTTTTTTATAATGGTCAGCCTGACAAATCAGGCAAGGAAACTTAGCTTTCCTCTTAGGATTTTTGTCAGCATGGGTTTCTTGGGGTTTTGGATTGTCTTGTTGGGTGGAAGATTTCTTGTATTTTCCTCGATTGTTCTTCTTCTTACCTCTGAATTGTTGTGATGAGGATTGAACCGCATTCACCTCAGAGGCTTGAGCAGGGGAAGCATTGTTTTTCATGGTGGAAGCAACTTGATTCTCTAATGGAGTGGAGGTAGATTGACTTGATTGTCTCATTTTTGGGGCAGACTGGGCCTTTATGGAATCAATTATGCCATCAGCAGGTGGTTTGATGACGGTCTTGGAAGGATCATTGGTAGGGAGTGGAGTGTTGGGGATCAAGTCGTATAAGGTTTCGGATTGAGAATAGACCAAGTCCAGATATTGTGCGTGATTGATCGCTTGCTCCTCAGTGACAACACCTCCCATGGAAACATCCCCAACGATAGGTGGCATTAATGATTTGGTGAACCAATCAACAAGCAACTGATCATGGATTGGGGCCTTTATTAGCCTTTTGCGCCTCCTCCACTCTTATATATGATCATATATGTGAGTGGAAGTGGATTGGAACAATTAATTCAATAGGTCCATACCAATTTCATACCTAATTGGTAACTGAAAATATGTGAGGAACTGCATAGCGAGAGAGTTGAAGTCTTGGAAGGAGTGTTGTGGCAGTTTGATGTACCATTTAGCTACCGTCCCAGTGAGTGTTCGTTGGAAGAGCCGTAGGGGTATGGAATCATCCATCAGTGAGTTCGAAGAACACCAAAGATGGAATGTCATAACATGATTCTTTGGGAATTCCCTGGTTTTTCCATCAAATTTTGGGATATCGGATGGTAGTTTGGGAGGGATGGGTGGCCAATGAGGTTCATGACAAATGGGATCATTGATTAATATTGACAAGTCCAGCAAGTCCAATGTTTCCAGTAAGGGGAGTTTCCTATTCGGTTGCTGGTAAGAATAATATTTATGGGGTGCGGGAATGCCCGTGGGGCCCGACACTCACGGTTGTTGTACATTATACCCATACATGTTACCCGTAGTGTACTGCTGGAATCTTTGTACACTAGGGACCATCATGTTAACTGGTTGTTGAATAGGATTCATTGGATTGGCCAAAGGTTGATTCAAAATCATAGAGTTCACCGGTTGTTGAAAGTTCTGCATCATAGGGTTAACAAGTGGAGGTGTAGGAGGGGGTGCGACCCAGGGATTTCCTGCGATTCCTATGTTAGGTGGAGGCATCGAAGGAGGTGGAGTCCACGTATTGTTTACAAATCCATGATTAAGGGGTGGAACAACTCCTTGCTAAGGAGGGAGTGTTTGGGGAGATGGAACCCATTGATTATTTGCAATGCCTTGATTAAAGGTGGCGTCAGAGGGGGTGGGATCCATTGATTATTTCCGATACCAGGGCAAGGTAAACCAGGATGTAAGTTAGTATTGGGGGTATAAAAACTTTGAAATTGGTTCGTTTTCCCCCAAAAAGATTCTGGTTTCCTACCATACGTTTCCCTCCAACAGGTGGTTGTTGTTGTTGTGCCCATGAGGCAGAAAGTCCTATTGATGGAGGTTGATTACAGGCCGTGCTAGGTCTATAAATAAAATATTGGTATCAGGATATGGTGTAGATCATCGTTGAATATTGACCTAAAGTTATGACCGACATTCCAATAGAAGAGGTTTGAGAACTCCCAAATGGGACGTTTAAAGGGGTTGATTGAGCAGTTTGGGTAACCGCGTATGTGTTGCCAACTTGTGAAGATGACTGCACTCCTAATCCGGTGAATATGGGTAATGAAGGGACATTGGGATTAGTCCTTTAGTTAGAAATGATCCCTAAAGAACGACCAAGAATTTCGCTTGGTAATATAAGTGGGAAGGTTCTAGGGGGAGGTTTTGGCGTGACCTACGTAGGCACTGGAAAGGTGTGAAAATCCTTAAGGGCTTGGCCCAAAGTAGTGTTCCATAATGATTATGATGGACAAAAAATATCCACTGTTTCCAGGTTGTCAGGTAGGGGTTGGGTAGAGACCCAATCTGTGGGCCCGTAACGACCTACGAAAGACATGGCATAAGTGGAATCACGGGGATTGGATTGGGAAATTCTAGCACCGGAAGGGTTTACTAATTCAGACGTGGAAGGCAATGAAATTCTTGAGTTCAGGGGCCCCAACCTTTCTGCTACTTCACACCTAAATGTGTCTGTTGCCGCATGTTCCTGAGATAAAGCAACAATTTCTACATGTATGGATGCCATAATTTCTTGACACGTGGGAATTTTAGAGGTTGGCATTCCTAATGTTCTCCTACTAGAGGATTCAGATTGGAAGCTGGTTACAACAGGGGAAGAAGGTATCATAGTTGCTGCTACCAATTGGACTAATGGTTGGTTAAAATTCCCAGCTAGTTGAATGGTTGTAGAAGGAAAAGGGTCTGGTTATTCAACGACTTCAATATATCCCTCGGACAAGTCATCTTGTGATGGAATTTTTGGTATTACACTACTTTCAGATGCGGCACTAACTTTAGGAGTGATACTAACTTCTGGAGCGACTCTGACTTCTTGAGCGATACTAAGATTTGGCGTGATACTAACTTCTAGTGCATCGTCGACCTCTGATGCTACACTAAATTGTTGTGTTGGAGTGTCTTGCGGGGCTGCAATAATGCATTGTGTCATACTAGATTGTCCCGAGACAGCCTCCCGGCTAATATTTATTCTGGTAGGAGGAGCTTGGGTACGTGGAGGTGGTGTTTGACTAGTCCTACACGTGAACGGTTCAGGACTGAATCCTTGTTGTCTCCAGGATTTTCGTGGATCCGCCATGGAAACAAACTAAGTGATGTGGGCTAAGTCTCAGGAAAAGAACTCAAAAACCCTAAAGCAATCGAGCGTGCAAAAGGGGTGCTAGAAGAAAAAGAGGCACACAAGCCAAAAATCAAGCTAAAAAAACTTTACTACAACCAATGTCACAGCAAGCGAGCTACAACAAAGAGGCCAAAAAGCCAACAAGCAACACTACTTGAGAAGAAAAAGACCTCCTACAAGGCCAAGGAGCAAGCAGTCACCTAGCTAAGAGCTGGAGACCTCAACAAATCGTATCCTCCGCAAGGTGATGAAATCCAAGTCGAAAAATACGAAATGAGAGACCGATATAGGCCAAGGGATATCCCTCTACTGAAAGGGATCTCGGGTATAAGAGCACTAGAAGATTGGCCACTAAAATACCTCATTCATGACACGTCTTGGAAGGTTTACTAAAGCTTCAGCCTTTTAGCCCCTGCACAACTGGTATGGATGCCGAACAATACAAGGAAGACAACATATTGATGTCCTTAGGTACTAAGTGGAGTGCAACATTCCACAAAGCACGTCTGGAACCAGTCCTCGCTGCTTACCTCCGTAGAACGGGAGGCCCTCCCAACTAATTGGATTATAACCATGCCAACAAATACAAGAGTATTTTAGATTCCTAAAGGACAACCTCTATGTTTCTTATGTAAAGTAACAAGGGGGGGGTTGTCTGGATTCCTATCCCCAGTGTCCTGCCTAACTAACATATTGTTTTGATTTCCTAAAGTGAGTTTAATGTGTGTTGAGTTAAGGTAGTTAATTTTGGAGGCTGTTGTTACTCAATCAAGATACAAAAGTGCAACTTATCGTGTGTGGACTCGACCCAAAACCATGCAAAGTGGATGAGCATGCAAGTCTTTTCTTTTTCAATGAAATTCTAGCTACAAGAAGGAGAGTTCTTTTATTTTCCCTGAAGTATGAACACACTCATGCAATCCAATTCAGAGATGAATAATAAAATTTTACTCTTTTTCAACAAGATTCCAACTACTCATGAAACACTCTTTCACACCAAACAAATCCAAATTTTTTTCTTCCAAAAACAACGCTAAAATCGGTTTTTTGTTTTTGTTTTTTAGTTTTTGAAATGAGCAAAACATGACGAATTAAGTGAAACAAACTTCTCTCAAATGCAAATATCTCTGATTTCAAGCAAAGAAGTAAAGGAGTTAAAAATATTTTGAATTTTTCCAAGCAATTTCAAAACTCAACAAAGCATAGACTGTTCACAACCAATGCAATGATTCTTTTGAATATAGAAGGCTAAGACTTGAATTCCAATAATCCTTCAAGTATGCAGTAAATATGCAATGATTTACTCTGTTTCCAATATGATGCAAGAAAGTAAATGTCTTTGCAATACTCAAATCAAGAATCCATGTAAAGGATTAAGGTCTTTTTGTCACTTTCGCTCAAAATCCAAAACGAAATGAGTGTAAAATCAAGCAAACTAGACAACCTTTTAGACCTTCAAACTCAGAGTGAAGGATATGATAAGCTATCAAACCAAAATCATAGGTTTGATAAGGTGATGGAATGGTAGGGGAGGTTACAATAGTCCCTCAATTGGCAACACACTTCAAAAGCTTACAGATTGACTCCAAATTCTAAACGAAGGTAAAGGAGGATCAATATGCAAAGATCAAATCAAAATCACTCACAGTTGATCAATATAATATAGCAAACAATCTAAAAGAAAAATCCATATACCAAGCAAGCAAAATCAGACACTTTTGGCAAGCTACAAGGAATTTTCGCTCCCTGACAAGCTATGACTGCGCGAAAATTAGGAATTTTTGCGCTCTGGACTACTGCAGGGGCATGAAAATAATGAAATTTTCGCTCTGTGGTGAACTGTGGGGGCGCAAAAAATTCCCATAGGGAGGATGAGGGCGAAGGTCTAAGACCAAATTTGATTGTGTACCAGGTTTGAGACTTAGAGCACCTGTCAATGATGTCGAGAATTAAAAGACAAGTCAAGACCAAGTAGTCTAAAGAGTAAAAATATCCAAATCTCAAAGATTCGAAGGGTTAAACAAATAAGGGAAATTCCCTAGTATGGTCGCCAGTTTCTGTGATAATATTTTCTACCTACGGATAAGAGGAAAATCTCCTGGACATTAAAATGGCTCCCTTAAACCAATCCATGACATAAATAAAACAAGTGGGGTTCTATTCTCCAAGATTTAAAGCACTCATGCGAGCATTTGTAATAAGAAAGAGGATGAAGATAGATGTCTTACCTTGATCCAAACGATTATCTTCGCTTCTCTTTGTTTATCCGGTACTTTTCTTGATAGTCCAAATAAGAGAACCCGTGGACAAAGAAGAGGAGAGAATCTCCTTTCCTACACAAACATGTTAGGCTAAATGTCTTTACTTAAACAAGCACAAATTGAAATATTTCAACATGAAACACACAATTTGGGAGAATAGGCCAAGTTCTTTATTAGAAATCCAAAGAGGAAGTGATACAATACAACATTATACCTGACAACATTCTGACAACATCTCCTCTTATGCCTTTCAACAAGCCACCTTTGAGAACATTGAGAACATAAGGACTTCTTCATAAGTAGATCTGCAACTATAGTTCAAACTTAGTCTCTATGTGTCTACTGTCAAAACCAAAGAGCAATGTCCTTGATATAGGGTGAAGGAGCCCACCCAACATGGAGAAGAGTGTGGATCAATAGAGGAAGATGTGTATATAGGTAGGATAACATGGATCTCATAACTCCCAACATTCTTCATAAGGAAAAACAAGATTGGATATCGAAGGCAGGATAGGATTCTCGAGATGAGGGATCCTACATACAAGGAAAAATAAGCTAACCAAAATTATCGCACCCCAGACATAGAGCAAGGTGCGAAATAGTTGTAATTTTTTCACCCCTTCAGTTAAGCAGAGCGCAAAAATTTGGAATTTTTGTGCCTCCATAGTTCAACAAGGCGCAAAAATTCCTCCATGAGTGGTTGAAAGTGGTTAGGTGAGGTGGGATTCGACTTCAAGAAGTTTGGTGACTTCACCAACTTAGGTGTATAATGATTTTACTACACAAAAATGGGTTCAACACACCTAGGAGGTCATGGAATTCATGTTCCCATGGTGGTAAATCATGCATGATCGAAAATGGAAAAATGAGGTATAACACCCACATTTCATTTTTGTACACATTTCCAAATTAAATTGTGTTGCTACCTCAAATTATCTATCCATGTCAAGCAATTTTTTCTTTTCTTCTATTGCCACTATCATGTCATGGAAGACCACCATGCTCGCCTCCCCAACTACAGTGATGATTTCCCCCTTGCACCCCCTTTTCTCTGAGAACCTACAAAAACTACAACACATGTCCAACATTCCCATTTGTTGTATTATTTGAAAAATGGGGGCAAAAAGAATTCATTCATGTAATCAATTGCTGAGGGAAACAATGCCTATTGATTATCTACACCATGATAACTTTTTAGTACTAATAAACTTTGTTAATGAATCTATAACACTCTTCAAGGTATCGACCTTCTCCAACAATACTTTCTTGTGTTCAACCATGTCTCTAACAAAATGGTATTGTAAATCAATACGATTTGTCTTAGAATGATAAACAGGGTTCTATGCCAAAAAAATTGCACTCAAACCGTCACAACCTATTCTCATTGCTTTCTAAAGAAAAACCAGTGCATGAACACAATCCTTGCAACCATATAAATTCCTTAATTCCATTAGTGGTTGCCATATACTTAGCTTCTATAGTTGATAATGCAATTATGCCCTACCTCTTACTCATCCAACTAATTACTCCACCAAATAAGTTAAAAAAATAACCAATTGTAGCTCTTTTGTAGTCAAGATCTCTAGCCCGATTTGCATCAACAAAGCCCTACATATCTATCTTCCTATGAGATCCAAGTCTTCCTTATTAACAAACTTCATAATTTGATGTGCCATGCAAGTATATGAAGTCTCTATTTAATGTTATCCAAAGTTCCTTCCTTGGTTTTTACATATACCTTCTCAAAACTCACACTGCATGGGCAATGTGCAGTCTAGTATAGACCATAGCATACATCAAACTTCCAACAACACTAGCATAGGTAACATGCGACATGCCATACCTCTTCTTGAGTCTCGGGGCGCTTGTTTGTAGATAAATCTAGCCCTACAAGAATTGGGACCTTTTTTGGTTTACATTCTTATATATTAAACCTTTACAATGTTCTCTTGACATATTTCCTTTGATCCAGGCAGAGTTTTTTTATTTGCTCAATCTCTTTTAATTTGCATGCTTGCAACATCAAGATATTTCATATCAAACTTAGAAGACAATGACATCCTTTATGATTTCCTTTTTTGTTTCCAATCATCGACATATAAGACTACATAAATAAAATGGTCACCAACTTGGTTTGAATGCACAAAGTGAACAACTTTGCTTCTTGAGAAACCAAGTCCCGATACAAATTTATCAAACTTTTGATACCATGTTCTTGGTGATTGTTTTAATCCATACAAGGACTTCTTTAGCTAACAAACCAATTTCGATTTTCCCTTCACTGCAAAATCTTCTAGTTATTTCATATAGATTTCTTCTTAAAGATCACCATGTAGGAATGTTGTCTTCACATCCATATTCTTCACTCCAAGATCGAAGCAACAACAATAGACAAAAGAAATCTAATAAAATTTAATTTAGCAATAGGAGAAAAAATATCACAAAATCAATTCCCTCCACTTGGGAATATCTCTTTGCTAGTAGGTGAGCTTTGTATTTCTCTACCTTTCCTTTTGCATTCAAATTCTTCTTAAACACTCATTTGTACTAATAAGTTTTCTTCCATTTGGAAACACAACTAGATCCCAAGTCTCATTTTTATCTAAAACATCCATTCTTCATGCGTGGCCTCTTCCAAGGCTTACTATCCTATGAATCCATTTCCTCCTAATAGTTATAGGATCATCATCAATAATATAAAGAACAAAAGTATAATGAAAATAAGGTGGAGTATACCTTTCTATTTGACATCTTTCTCGAACCAATGCCATCAAGATTGGAGATCTAGGTTCTTCCTCTTCCCCTGAGTCAGATTCTTCACCCTCCAAATCAAACTCTATCAACTTTAGTTCTTCTTCCCTTAGTTAGACTTCCTTTTTGGGAACAAATTTAACCTCTCTAAATACATCATATTGACTATAAACATTTTTCTTAGTTACCGGGTTCCAAAGCTCATAACTGTTTGAAGACACTTCGTCTATGCGGACAAGGATGAAGCTCTCTAGCCTAAATGATGTATACCTAGAACAAAACACAACACAACATACAAATTTTTCGAGATTAATTGAATTGCAAAGAGTATGGAGGAATTACTTACCTCACTATTACGGTGATGTCTGCTCATTTGATTTAGTCTATGATCTTCATCTACAAAACAACATACAATAAACAAGTAGGAGCATGATAATAATAATAAGCAATATTGATTAATCTAAACATGTGGTCAAGGAAGTGAGTTCTAAAGATTCAACACAGATAATCTTTATGGAAATAATATATATTACTGTATCAAAGCAAGCACAAAGGGAGAGATTACAACCATGCCTTGACGTCGCAACTTCTTCCAATAAGCCTTTTGCCTCAAAGATCCAACCTTGTTCCTAATAGAGAAGGGACACTTAGTTCTAAGATGATTTCAGCAACACTTGGATGCTTTCACTTCTCCTCCCAATTCCATGAAAGTGAGCTTGCATTTATAGGCCAAAGAGGATAGAAAGAGTTGGGGATTCTATGGAGAAGGTTAGGGGATCATCCCAAAGGGCTAGGGGTTCGATTGCCACCTATGCATATTTGTAGGGATAAGCTTCCATGAAAGCTTCGTTCTAGAAGACTCTCGAAAATTCTCTTTTTTTCCTTTTAACCAACATCGACACACCCTATAAACTAAAAACCTACACCATTGAGGGGTGACACATGCTGCATGAAGAAAACTGGGGTCAGTGACGCGCTCTGCCAATGTATAGAGTACATCATCATGATTCTGACGCACGTTGTAAACATGCAAGGTGCGTTAGTGATCCAAAATTGGGAAAATGAGAAGGAAAAACCTCTTCTCAAGTAATTCGACACTAAGACTTCAGGAATTAGGACAAATCCAAAGGTACACACCTCATTACCAGGATGATGAGGATATTTTGGTGTAACAACTTGCCCCCCGAAGTATGAAGCTAGAGGAATAATATAGGTGAGATACTTTGACGGATGGAAATTGAGGCAAAAAACCATAGGTTGAAATGCTGAACAAGGACTATACAGTACAATAACTTCTGATACATGTCCCAAATGACTCATCACATGGCTGCCGACCAATACATTGCAGATCCATGTTAGTGCTGACCGACTGAACATACTCATGGCTACTAAAATACAAGCGTAGATCCATGATGATATAATTACATAGCCACGACCAATAAAAGAGTGGATTCCTGTGATATGACTCAAAAAATCTCCATCGCAACCTGGGTAAGATGCATAAAAAAAGTATCCCAGGGTCTTCATCATGAACCCGAAATGATACGAATCTAACCATGTGATTACAATATGTTGAAGCCGAACACGGTAGAAACCACTTGATTATCGGTTAGTGATATAAACCATTAACAAGTGCGAGGGAAATCACCATTGGTGTCAATGATTCCCAAGGTATCACAGTACATCCCGACGAATGTGAATTAATGAGTTGAGGTCGAACATTCAGTGGAATATTTCTATCAGAGGCCAATTATGTAAGCCTATTTTTGGAAGCGAGGTAACCTACTACTGAGGCATGCATGCCCAAGGTACTTAACTAGTTCCTAGGTCTAATCCTTGGATGATGTGTTGGACTCGACAAGGATAGACCCACCGAAGGAGGGCCATGGTGTTTCCATCATCACCAACACGAAACAAGATCAAAGATTTTTTGTAGAAGATCGAATTGAGAAGTGACTTAAGGACCGACTCAGAGGTAATAGACTCAAAGGAGGATGACATGAACGTAAAAGGTTGACTCAATCGGATAGACCTCCCTTGAACACTTAACAATACGACAAACGACTAGACAACATTGATCTAACGAGGAGGAAACCAAGACATAGCGGTATTCTTCGGATGACTCAAAGGAGTAACACAATGAAAAGGAATTGACCTAACTCTAAGACAAGTTGATTATCCAACTGTTTGAATAAGACGAGGATAGGTGGCGTGCTCAAGGGCGACCCTAAAATGCCATTAATACGGGTGTAAAAACATACTCTTTCCTTAAATTTCTCCACCATGATTGATGAGTACCTCTTTGCTTTTTACGATATGGAAGAGGGTAACAAATTATCATTATAGCTCATCCTTCGGATGAGTCCAATCCCACATGTTTTACGAACCTGAGATAGGAGGGGTTCGTCCCTAGAAGGGCCCTTCAATGTTAAGTTTTAATGAGTCCAAAGAAGGTAAACTCGACGTCATTTCATGTTTAGAGAGTCTGAAATAATCTAAAGAAGTCTCTGAGATGGAATTTTTCGTAAAAGTTAGTCCCTAGTCCCGAAAAAGTATAAAATAATGCTTGAAGGAACTCTTCTAGTCAAAGACTGACTAGCATATTCCTTTTTTGTAAATAGTCCAACCGGTCCAAAAAAGGGGTAAACTATCACCAGAGGGATGACCTTTCTAATACTTTTACAAGCATGAAAGAATCAAGTTTGCTTGGCAATCTTTTCTTATTTATGGATTCTAAAAAGAGCTTAAAGGAAACTCCGAAGGTATTTCTTTTTCGTACACATTTTACTAGCCCGAAAAAATGATAAAAGTATACTCGATACCGTTTTATTAGGTTTTTAACGGACATGATCACGGTATAAAAAGAACTCAGAAGATTTTTCATGTTTAATGAGGAGAATGAAAAAGTAAAAAATGAACTCCGCCATAGTCAATTGTTATTAAATTTAACCTGCGGTCTCCACAAAAGCATTAGAAACAAGTTCGGCTTGAAATAATGGTGAGAAATGACTAAAATGGTAAAATAAATTAAAGTAATGAAATAGAATATAAAAATATTCCATTTCAAATGTATATAAAAAGGTAAAAAGTAAAATATTTTTTACCATTGTGTTTTTTACCAAATAAGTGAGTGAAAGAGCCATTTCTAGTGCAAAATTTCTGTGGATATTGCGAGAGCATCGGGCATCCATTCTCCATTTCGTCAGGTCCAGGTAACCACTCCCTTCATGCCCTTAATTTCTATGCTTGATTTTCTAGTTTTTATGCCATTTTTTAGTTTTGTGAGGTCATTTTGAGAAGGGAAAATGCGTTAGACAAGGAGTGACGCGCATCTCGAAGGGAAAGAGTGCGTCGTTGATGCCCTATGGACAAATCCAGGGTGCATCGGCGCAGGAACGACCCAGAAAAATAAAAAATGGAGCAAGTGGTTGAGATTTTTGACTTGGAATCTCTTCTAATGCCCTCTTAATGGTTGGTTGTCCATGCAGGTTTGATCTAGCACAATGGTGCAATGGAAATACTGCTCTGAGTTCGTATACCAATTTAAAGGGTGTGAATCCGATAGTAGTTTTGATGGAGGTTCTATATGCCCAAAGGGATGAAAATAGAATTAAGTGCCAATTTGACCTATGGGTCCCTACCATGTGTTGTATCATGGTTTTCAAGACCTTATTAATGGCATCTACTTGACCATTCTCTTGAGGGTAGCAGGGGGTTGAGTGTTCATGGAGAGATCCCAATTTGGCGCTCAATTAAGTTAACATTTGGTTATGGAAATGTGAGCCATGGTTCGTGACAATGGCTTGTGGAACCCCAAATCTAGCGATGACATGATTAAACATGAACAGTGTGGAACTTTTGTCATCTTCTTTATATGTAGGCATAGCCTCGACCCATTTTGTGAAGTAATCAACAACTAAAATAGAATAGCCATGCCTCTCGGCCAAGGTAGGCTTACAGTGAATGAAATCAATGCCTCATTTTGCATAGGGGTTGAGGGAAATAACTGGGTGTAAAGGGGCAGGATGAGTGCGCTTCTTGGAATGAAAAAATTGGCAAGGAGGAAACTTCTTAATGACTTCCATGCAATCTTTAAAAATGGATGGCCAGAAGTATCCAGCGTGTAAAATCTTTTGGTCTGTATCCATCCTAAAGAGGTGACTTCCACATGCCCCCGAGTGGTAGTCATTCAGAACACACTCGACGTCCTCATGTTTTAAACATCATCGTAAGATCGAATCAATAGCATGACGATATAGGGTGTCACCAATGATTAGATAGTATTTTGCATGATGGAAAATACGATGACGTTCATTGCGGGATAAGTGAGGCCCGAATTGTTGGGTTTGGAGATACAAGGTGATATCTTCGTACCATGGGTCAGAGGTACTGATCAGGAACAATGACTCATTGGGAAGAGAGTCAATGGGCTCAATATCTTTATCAATACAGGGAAGATCACAGATTAGCTCTGCGAATACTAATGAATTTTTGGATTTTGCCTTTTCAAATTGTAAATCAAATTCTTGAAGAATTACGATCCAACGTGAATATTTGCCCCCTAGTACTTGACGAGTTAATATGTGGTACATAGGGTTTGAATCGGTGATAATAGTAGTTGTATGGAGCATAATGTAATGATGAAACTTCTGGATGGCGATGATAGCTTGCAGATCCAACCTATTGACACGTGAATAACAAGTTTCAGAGTCGATGAGACCCTTGCTAAATTAATAAATCACATGTTCTTGCGTGTTGTTATCTTCCTACACTAAAACCATACCAATAGTAGAGGTAGATGTAGCAAGATAAAGGATATAATCCTTGGTATAATAAGGTGGTTGTAGCACATGTGCATGGGTAATGGCATGTTTGAGATTGTCAAATGCACTTTGGGCATAGTCATCCCATACAAAAGGGACTTGTTTTTTTAACAGCCGCATATAACCCTGTGTCTTCGCCATATAATTACAGACAAAACGAAGCAAGTAGTTTTCCTTCCCCTACAATATTTGAAGTTCAGTGATATCCATGGGTGGGGGTAGGGCTAGGATAACCTCTACCTTCAGGGGATCGATACGAATCCCATCTTTCGAGACGATGAAGCCAAGGAGGCACCCGAACTCCACATAGAATATGCACTTGTGAGTATTTAGGCATATGTTATAGCATCGACATCTAAGGAAAAAAACCGTCAGATGATTGATGTGAAAATCATGATGATTTGAATGAGATGGAAAATCATTGAGGTAGGGATCCAAAAAATCCTTAATATCGTGAAAGGCATACGACATGGCCCCTGGAATGTGGCACCAACATTTTTAAGGACAAAATCTAATTTGTGTTATGCAAATGTACCCCATGGGCAGATGAATGCAGTCTTGTGTTGGTCTCCTGAGTGGATCTTAATCTGATTGTAGCCAGAGAAGCCATCCATAAATGAGAAGATGACACTACAGACACAGTTGTCGATGATCTGGTCGATAAACATGTTAGGGTAATTGTCCTTAGGACAAGCATTATTTAGATCTCGGTAATCAACACAGACTCTGATGGTCCTTGATTTTTTGTAACAAGAATGATATTAAAGACCCAATTTGTCAAGGGGACAGGATAAATGAAGCCATCTTTCAATAGCTTTTCAATTTCTACTTTAATAGCCACAGTCTTTCGAGGGTGTATTGAACGGAGTTTTTTCCGGACATAATTTGCGTCGAGGTAAATTTTGATCTCATGGACAAGGATAAAAGGATCAATCCTGGGAATTTCTTCATAGATCCATGCAAATACATTGCAGAATTGTTTAAACAAGGCTGTATAAGTTTTGATTTCTTCATAAGAATAGGTTTGACAAATATGGATATGCTCCACGACACTAGGTTTCACCGAGATGTCAGTAATAGTGGTAGGCGTAATATTTTCTAAATTCCCTTCGGTTACCGTATCCTGTGTGAGAATAGGAGACTGAGGGTTGGAAATGACATCTGGTGAAATAATAATTTGAATATAATTCTCTACCGTGTCTAAAGGTGGGAGGAAGGACGATCGATGGTGATGGTCCTCCCATGGAAGCTCATCCAAGATCGTAATATCCATAATGGATTCATTGGAGGGAAATGTTTGGAGGAGATAATCCAACGATGGCAAGGACGAGTTCAGCCAAGATGGCAGAGAACATGGGTCTGATTCCACTAGGTGATGGTCATAAGGTGAATCGAACTCCGATTGGATGGCATTATAAGTAGCCTCAACTAGGCTAAGAGGCATCTGATCTCCAATAGAATAAATGTTAATAGAATCAATAATAAGCCAAGGGTCTGCTGAGTTGGAGGAAGATGGGGTCATGGACGAGATCATGTTCATTGTGGAAACTTGTGATGGGGGATCAGGTGTTGGAAAGACTCCCATGAGGGATGAGTATTTAATGAGTCCTACTCCCAAACTTTCATATATTTGTGAAGACTTCCCTAGAATAGGGACATTATCCGTGGGATGAGTTGTGGTGTCCTGTGTACAAAAATCTAATTGATCGCTAGTGACAATTTTCCCTTGATGGGGAAATTACACTACGTGGACGATGGAAGATGCGACCGCAGTCATAGCGTAAAACCAATTTCGACCAAGTAATAAGTTGTAATCCAATGGCATTGCGACTACTTCCACATTATTGGAAACAATCTTACCTCCTAATTCAATGACTAAGGTTTGTAAAATCCCATGTGGTTGGAATTCGCGTCTGTCAAACGCTTTCAAAGTGGTAGGAGAACGGGTCAGTTCAAGAGAGCCACTAACTCTCCAGCATGACAAGGACATGACAAAAGTACATGATCCTTCTTCTAGAACAATACGATGGATATTTTTCCCAGTGATGTTGGTAATGATTTGGAATGCCAGTTGGTGGGAAAGCCTCGGCTTAAAGTATTCCATTCTAAACATGATGGTGTTAGATGATTCTGGATCCACTGCTCCAATAGAAGATAACAGAGTCTTACGCTGATTATGACAATTTTGTAAGACTTCAAGGGTCGACATAGCACACGGTGCCTAGGCTAGATCTTCCACAATGTTGTAGTTCTAAGTGGCCCCGACGTTGGGGTTGAAAATTGTTTTTCAAATTGTGCTTTAAGGTGGATGCAATGTTGCATTTGATATAGGTTTGTCTATTGACAATGTGTAGGAGGGGTAGCGGATGTGCATGCAGAGGATTTTTCAGCATGACCTCCATTACATTCTTTATCTGGAATAGAACCATACGTACGTGCCCTGGTAGATAAGTTAACAGTTTCACTACGCATCATGAGAACATGAGAGGTCGTGGATATTTTTCCTTGCGAAGGAGTTTGTTTTTGTGTAACCATCTATTGCTGTTGTGTGGGGAGGGGTCCGTTAAAACTGCGGGTTGAGGGCTTCCTTTTAGGAACTTTTGGAATTCTTCACGACATGGGCATTCTTTCGTGAAGTGGTCATCGCCGCATAGTAAATATGGATATTTAGCCTTTCGTTTTGGTTTGGCATCAGTGGTATATTGATTGTTTTTTTGTTCCTGTTGGTGAGAAGATGTTTTGGATTTACCTTTGTTTTTCTTCTTACCACCGGATTTCTAATATGCAGCAGATTGGACTGAATTCACCTCCACGGTGGGAGCATGATTGGGTGAATGGTTGGTGTTATTACCAGCCTGTGACGGAGTTGGATTTGAAACCATATGGATTTGTGATCCGATCGATTGGGTGGCAGCCTGGGTTTTAACATAACCAATTATGCCATCGGCATGTGATACCGTAGTTGGTTTCGTTGGGTCCTAAGTGGGGAGAGGGGCATTGGGAATTATGTCATATAACGTTCCAGATTGAGCATAAACTAAGTCTAAGTACTGGGCATGTGCAATGGCTTGTTCATCTGTAACCACCTTGGACACAATGACATATTTGGCTATGATAGGCAATAATTATTTAGTGAACCAATCAACCAATAATTGATCTGGAATGGGAGCCTTAATTAACCGGCGTCTTCTCCTCCATTCATGAATATGATCGGAAATATGAGTGGAGGTAGATTGTCGGAGCGAGGTTAAAAGATCCATGTCGGTTTCACAACGAATTGGTAATTGGAAATACGTAAGAAAGGCCATACCCAAGGATAGAAAGTTTGCGAAAGAATATGGTGGTAGTTCAATATACCATTTGGTGGCCATGCCAATGAGGGTTCTTTGAAAGAGCCTTGAATAGAGTCATCCATTAACGAGTTCGAGGAACACCACAAATGATATGTCATTACATGGTTTTTGAGATCCTCGTCAGGTTTACCGTCAAACTTGGGTATGTCCAATGGCAGCTTCACAAGAATGGGTGGCCAGTCCATACCATGTTGAATGGGATCGTTGGTCAAACGTGACAGGTCTGATAGATCTAATGTAGCCATAAATGGTAACTCTCGGTTTGGCTGCAGATACTGGTAATATTGATACAACTTTTGGGTACCAGTAGGACCATAAATTGATTGATCATAAGGTGTAGCAGTGTATGGCAGTGGTCCTCCCATGGAAGGTTGGCCATATGGTGGGGGTCCTCCCAAGTTAGGAGGTTGGATCAATGGTGGGTTTCCTCCCGAATGAGGGGGTCCTCCAGAATGGGGGGGTTTCCCAGATGGTGGGGGTGGAGTTGGGATAGGTGGTGGAGATGAAGGTGGGCCATATGGTGTAGGAAGGGGTGGATCGCCGGTTAGGGGTCTGGCCAATGGAAAGTTCTGTTATCCCCATGGGGTGTTTGTATTTCTAGGGTAACGTAATCCAATATTAATGTTTCCGAGAGTAGTTTGGTAGAGTTGAATCATTTTCATATTTAGATTATCTGGGTATGTGTAACCCCATGCAGGCTGAATCCAAGTAGATGGGCCCCATGTATGATGTCCCCATGAACCCATGGCTGGAGGTGGACCTCCAGCCATATTATAAGCAGTAAATGAAGGTTTCCATCCAATTAAATTCTATCCACTGACTAGAGGTTTCTCTCCAGTTAAATTCCGTCCACTAACTAGAGGTTGCCCCCTAGTTAGGTTTTGACTACCAACCGAAGTTTGCCCCATAATTATATTTTGAACACTAACCACAAGTTGCCCTGTGGCCATACTTTGAACACTGACCAAAGGGTGGCCCTGGATTATACTTTGTCTCGAAGGTTGTGTTCTAGTTACGAAGTTAACATTAGCTGAAGGTTTTCCCCCATTCATTGAGGTCAAAAGAGGTCTAGAACTGACCAATTGATTTTGATACGAAATAGGAAAAAAAGATGGTTGTCTTGGTTCATAGGAGATCATGTTGGGAACATACATTCCTGGAAAAGAAAGAGTGAAAGAATACATGGGAGAATGGTATTCGGGATTCACTACTTCCGAAGTGGATGGTAAAGGGAAACTCTGACGCCTTACTTGTTCTCCAAGTATCCGTAAGTGACATACGGTATCTTGGAGTGGTCCAAAAAAGTCTTCATTCGAGACGAATCTGGTAGGACGCGAAGGTGGAGGTGTCTCCACAGTGGGTGGTGAACCGAAATCAGAAATAACTTGCCCTATGGAGGTTCTCCAAAATGAAGCAGTTGGAACAAAAACAGTCATTATGGGGTCATCTGGAGGTCGAGTAAATATCCAATCGACGAGTCTAGGGTGTCCTTCAAGTGAATGCTGAAAATATGTGTGATGCGAAGAAGGTTGTTCTACCACCAATGGTACCATAGGATCGGTGATAGGTGGATTTACATGAGGATAATAATTCCCTCCTAATTTAGTAACTAGAATTCCTTCTTCGTGTGAACCAGTTGCAGTGGTTGGTCCATATCTTCCCCTGTGCTTCCTTCCCCGATGAGAGGATATTCAGGTGGCAAATTTTGTATTCTGCGAGACCTCCTTAAAGGTTGATAAGCCAGAGTGTATAACAAAAATCTCTTCCTAAAAGTTTAGTAATCAAAAGACACACTTCAAGTCCTACTCACACTAAATCCGCAAGCAAACTTAGGTGATAGGTGGGATAAAAAGATGGATCCTCACAGGAGTGTCAAGACGTCGCAACTCGCGATATACCACAGGGTCCAACAGTAATACTCAGCCCAATTTTTCATAGCACTAATTAGGGAGGATTTGGACCGTACCCTCGACAATATTACCTGATTACCTAACAGTACGTGCGTAGTATCTCCCCGAGTGTTGTTCTTAGTTTATTGCAACGTCAAGATGGGAAATGGTTGTCTCATATGGTTTCATGATCCTAGTTGGGTCTCTTTATATACACAAGGTACGTGGGAGCTCCAATCCGTAGTAGTGATATCTAATGCACAACCATTCGAGAGGAGCCTTCCTATATACCCTCGAGTACGTGGAGTACCTTTCTATATACCATTATGTATGTGGAAGGACATTCAATATATCGGCTAGTACGTGGAGGAATTGCAAGCACCCAGGATGCAGTGCATGCAAAGAACAATAACTCCTACGCTTAAAGACGTCGGGACACGTCTCTAACCTATCACTCAAGTTTCTAAAGATTTTAAATTAGACCAACGCTTGATTTTATCTTATATGGTTAAGTGTACTAATGAAGTGTGGACACATCCCAATACCATGCACAAAAACTAAATGAGACACAAACTTCTCTTTCTATGAGATCTATGTATAGGAAGGAGAGAGATATTTCTTCTTTCGCTAAGACAAAAAAATCCTTTCTTGAAATGTAACACTATTCTTTCACTTTCCTTCTTAAGCAAACCAAAGGATGAAATGACATTCTGTCGATCAAATCCAAGAAATCGAAAAATAACACCAAAGCAATTTTTTTTTCCAAAAGATATTTAATGGTGCAAATCGAAAATAAAAGAACAATGGAGTCTTTTAAATTGCAAAACACCTCAATTTCAAACAATGAATAAAACGAGCTAAAAGGATGATTTCAGAGATCTTTGGAACACGCACTAATTGTAAAAAATGCTTGAAAATGCAACTTTATGATCCAATCTAAGAATTCTTCTCTTTTTCAAATTTTTTTTAAAGATCGAAAGGAAGAAAACATGCACAATTTCTAGCTCTTTCAAGTTTTTCAAACAATTATTCAAGATCTAAAAGATATATATTCTCAACAAATCAAAGCACTATACTTCAAAAATGGAGAGAACAAAAAATTCAATTCCTTCTTAACACTATTTTGCAAGAAAGTCAAATATAACCCTGCTCACTTTGTTCCTAATCTCAAGACACTAAAGATCAGAGAGTTTTGCTACTTTTGGAAATACAAATCAATCACCCACGCATCCAAGTTAAAGACTTGCAACTATCCAAACAAAATTCACACACGCAAAATTTCTCACAACAACACGATTTGAAATAAATCAGCTAAAGCAAAGCATACCACAGGCTTCTAAAAGTCACAAGAAAAGCTGCTCCTATGAGGGATCTGAGTCTCCCAATACAATGGATGCAACTGCTTCACTACTCAGGACTTAACAAGAAAATAAAGCAAGCTTTAAATCTAAAAAAAATGTGAAGAGAATAGGAAAATGATAAGGTTGAAATGAGATTGACACAAATAGAGAACAAACCTCAGATGAAACACCTAATCCAATATTAAACTAGGGATTTTTTACCTTAATACAAAATTCTAGAGGCCGATGCAGTTTGCTAATATACACCAGAGCATTTGCTTCTCCGCGACGCAAGTTGCCAACATAGAGAGTGCGCTGGTGACACCTATTGTACACTCATAGGATGTGTTAGTGATGCAGTTTGACCAACAACAAAGTGTGTCAGTAAGGAAGTTATGCAGGGAACACACAACCCAGGTGCGTCAAGCGAAATAGAAAGTTAAAAAAGGTACAGATCCCGAAATGAAAACAAGTACTTGGAAGAACTAAAGAACCTATAATGAGATTGGATTAGCCAACAACTCAGACAAGAGTAGATCCAAAAGAAACAAGGAAAATCAAGTATATCTAAGAGGATTTATAAGGCAATGAGAATCATAAATCAAAGACTTCAATATATCATGGTCTCTCCCTATTAGAGTCACCAATTTTGTTTGAAGAAACTTTGTTTATGCGGACAAGGACGAAGCTCTATAGCTTAAATGATGTAGATCTAGAACAAAACACAACAAAACATACAAACTTTCCTAGATTAATCAAATTGCAAAGAGTATGGAGGAATTACTTACCTGACTATTACAGTGATGTCTGCCGTTTTATGTACTCTCCGATCTTCAGCTACAAAACAACATACAACAAACAAAATAGGGGCAAGATAATGATAATAAGTAATATTGATTAATCTAAAAATGCGATCAAGGAAGCGAGTTCTAAAGATTCAACACAAATAGTATTTATGGAAAGAATATATATTATTGTATCAAAGCAAGTACAAAGGAAGAGATTACAACCGTGCCTTGATGTCGCAACTTCTTCCAACAAGCCTTTTGCCTCAAATATCCAACCTTGTTCCTAATAGAGAAGGGACACTTAGTTCTAAGATGATTTCATTAGCATTTGGATTCTTTCACTTCTCCTCCCCATTCCACGAAGGTGAGCTTGCATTTATATGCCAAAGAGGATAGAAGGAGTTGAGGATTATATGGAGAAGTTTAGGGGATCATCCCAAAGGGCTAGGGGTTTTACTGTCACCTATGCATATTTGTAGGGATAAGCCTCCATGAAAGCTTCGTTCTAGAAGACTCTCGAAAATTCTCTTTTTTTCCTTTTAACCAACACCGACGCACCCTGTAAACTAGAAACCTGTGCCACTTAGGGGTGACGCATGTTGCATGAAGGAAATTGGAGTCCATCACGTGCTCTTCCAGTGTGCAGAGTGCGTCATCATGAGTTTGACACATGTTTTAAACATGCAAGGTGCATTAGTGATCCAAAATTGGGAAAATGAGAAGGAAAAACCTCTTCTCAAGTAATTCGACACTAAGAATTCAGGGATTAGGGAAAATTCAAGGGTACACATCTCATTACCAGGACAATAGCGAGATTTTGGTGTAACAATAACCTTTTATACCATCTTTATAACCAATAATATATGAGCTTTATTATCAAATTTACTCATATTTTCCTCTGGAACATGCACATAAGCATCACAATAAAAAACTTTGAGATGTTTAGGAGAGAATTTTTTACCAATCCATGCCTTATGCAAAGTTTTGTTAACTAGTGTTTATGTAGGTGACTAATTTACCAAGTAACATTTAGTATCAACTACCTCTAGCCATAATTTATGTGATAACCCTGCACCGATGAGTAGACTTATTGCATTTTCTATCAACATCTTGTTCATTATTTTTGCAATTCCATTTTTTTGAGGTGTGTATGGATTAGTCTTTTGCCTTCCTATTCCACACTTCTTACATAATTCCTCGAACTCATTTCCATGTAAATCTCCACCATTATCTATCCTTAACCCTTTATTTTCTTTTCTATCGAATTTTATGCAAAATCCTTAAACTCTTTAAATTTACCAAGACCCTAAGATTTCTTATGGTGGAAATACGCCCATGTGTTCCTTGAGAAACTATCAATGAATGAAGCTTAATACACAAATTTACCTGGTGATGTAACATGACTAGGTCCAAACACATCATTGTGTATTAAATCCAAGATTAATTTTGCTCTTGTAGCACTAGATAGAAATCTTGCCCAATTTTATTTACCATATATACAGTGTTCACATAAATTTAAATCTGATGAGCAATCAAACATACCTTCAACCATACCTTTATCATGTAATGTTCAAATACCCTTCTCTTCAACATGCTCTAATATTTGATGCCATAACAATATCTTCTCACCAGGGGTAGAATGGGTCTTGTCTTCTTCATTACTACCCTCGAGAACAACATAACTGTTACACCCATAGTTAAAAGTGCTTCCTAATAACTTGTATAGAGTTCCAATTCAAACTATCCTCATCAATACCATTATTCATTGAACCATCTTGCATGTGTCCTTTCCAAATACAATATGACACTTGCATCAGTTGTCTTGCTTAGACATATTAAGTTACTTACATATATTCAAGTTTCTAACTAATTTGGAATTTGTACAACCCCAAGAAGCATTCTAATCCTTCCATATTTTAGTGACAACTTGACCCTTTCATATCCTATGATTTCGATTTTCGCTTCATGTCCCATGAAAACTTCACCTCCATTGAATTTTCATATTCATAAAACCACCCCTTGTGAGGAGTCATATGAAATAAAAAATCCAAATCAATCAACCATACATCATGATATGGATGTGTACCTATAGATGTGAGGTAAACATCACCTCCTTCTCCTGTGGAGGTTTTCATTTCCATGGAATGGTAATAATCATATCCCTTACCTTTATCAACTTTTTAAGTTTTATAGTCTTTCTTATAATTCCCAACTTTACTGCATTTATATGACTTCCTTGCAGATTTTCCGTAATATTTAGATCTACCTAAAAAATTAGAGCTGGCCCTATAAGACTTATTTGTTCTCTCTTAGGGATGACCTCTCATAGATAAAACCTCATCATTCACACCCTCCATGGATTTTCTCCTCATTTCCCTTTGATGACAAGGATGCAACTACATCCTCGAACTTTAATATGAATTGAGTGGCACTACCAATTGCTAAAACTAGATTATGCTAAGAGTGTGGCAAAGAACATAACAAGGTAATACACTTATATTATTCCTCCATCTTAATATAAACATAGACAAGTTGGATTACTAGAGTATTAAAGGCATTTAGATGATCTGTCATAGAGTTGACATCCTTCATCCTAGGATGATACAACTTCTTTCAAATAAATAACTTGTTAACCGAGTACTTTAACTGATACGAATTCCCCAACTTAATCATCTTCTCTAGAGATGTTCAACAACATTAAATATGAGAGGCATAGTCAAATTTTGCTCCTTGCTTTCTTTCCAAATTTTCATAATCTTCTTCGACATACTGGTGGGTTTTGTACATGGATCCACAACAATCCATTGTTCGCTATCTACAAGAAGATCTTCCATATTTGACTTCCACAACTCAAAGCTCTAGTTGCTAAACTTCTCTATTTCTATTATTGAATTGCTCGCTCTTTTCTTTGTACAAGATTCATTGTGCAAAGCTCCCACTCAAACATGGGTTTATCATAGACCCAATATACCCTTGTTCTTCACGAAATGAGTTGAACTATAGTAGCAAAGGCGTCTTGCTTAAGCCAATAAACTCATTCTGATACTATATATAAAAAACCAAGCATTGCAAGAGAAATACCACAAATAAGAAGCACAAGAAACAAATGCTCAAGAGGTTTTTACCATGGAAATCCTTTATAAAGAAAATCACCAACCAAATATATGTTTTCTATTACCCTTGACCAATCTAGCCAATCCAACTAAAGAACAAGTCGCTTGAGGCACTTTAAATTGGAGTAAGAAAAGCCTATTTAAAGGCTTCACCACATCAAATACCATGGGCCAATAACACATGCCACCTAATACTATAAACTCCTAAACTACTTAAAGTAAACCTATTAATAACCAAATCAAGCTAAACCTAATTACCCTTTGACTGGGTCAAAGTTAACTTAACAAAACTATCACTCCAAATCAAACAATCTGTGTATTTTTATTTTTCTATTACCACTATCATGTCATGGAAAACCAACACAATTACATGTTTTTTTTGTAAGCTAGTACCCACAGTGATTTGAACTTGTGACCTTCCATTTACAACTTCTCATCTAAATGACTCATTACCAATTGCTCTACCCCTTGTGGGAAACACGATTACATATTCACCCTAAGATATGATCTATAATAATAATTTCAATGAAGCATCTCAACAAAAACATTCATTAAGTAGCATAATTAACCCTTAAAAAGTCCAAGAGATATACCACAATATCAAAACATAAAGAAATAAACATAAATGATAGATAATTGGTTGGAAATAAGTCCAAGAGATATACCAAAATATCAAAACATAAAGAAATGAACATAAATTATAGATAATTGGTTGGAAATGTGTCTTCCTAGAATATTGTTTAAATGAAGACTCTAGCTCTCACCCACGTCCTTAATAATGAAATCATTAGATACTTACAAAATAAATAGACAAAATGTTTATGGTTCATTAAAAATTAAAAGGATAAAAGTATTTATTACTTTTTTCCTTTTTATTAGTGTAAAATGAATATGTGACGCTTCAAATTAGTTTACAAAAACACTTATTGCTTATAATACATTAAAATGTAGTTGGCCATTGAAATTAAAACTAGCAATTGTCCCTAAAGGTGTAAAACGTACATTGTTGTATTGTGCATAGGTCGAATAAGTTTGTTTAAAAATATAGATATTCACTAAATCATTGTAAACATATAGGTTCTATGAATAAAAAAGTATAGCACTAACATTTAAAAAAAATATCATTACAAAGTTTCCTAATAAAACTCCTTAGTAGCTAGTCTCAATGGACTCAAAAATATTACTTATGTCCAGAACCATTCTATCTCCACACTACTATTTTTAAAGAAAGAGTTTCCTAATAAAACTCCTTAGTAGTTAGTCTCAATTGCCTCAAAAATATTACTGATGTCTAATAAAACTCCTCAGTAGCTAGTCTCAATAGACTCAAAAATATTACTTATGTCGAGGACCATTCTATCTCCACACTACTATTTTTAAAGAAAGGAATAGCCACTCCAATCTAGTAGTGTCTACCCACATTTCATGTCCCAAATTTGGTATTGGGTCACAATGGCCTAATCACATTGGACCTATTCATTAGAGTTTGTCAAATTGATGCTAAAGGTCAAATAATTGCCAAGGAGGAAAATTACTAGTTTCCTAGGTTTGGGGTGGAAGCTTTGGGATTTGGAATAATGGGGATAATAAATGATATTTGAACATTAGAATGGAATAAATATTTAATAAAGGAGCTAAATAAATATATACAAGTTAAAATAATAGTGGCATTTCATCATGAAGACACATGGAGGAAGTGGGACCCACATATGGCTAGATTTCCCCACTACATTTGGCATCATTCTCTCACCAATTCGAATTCAAGGTGAATGGTAACATACTTGGGGGAGTCCAAAAGGTATTATTCATGGCATGACTCATCCAAGGTCGAAATATAGAGAAAGAGTAACTCCCATGGAAGAGGAAGAGGCAATTTGGAGCTAGTGAGACACTTGGGCTAGATTCCCTAGCTCTATGACAACAATGATGAAGATGCTATGAAACCTATGACACAAATCAGACCTGAAGGCTGACATATGACATATATGACATGTCAGGGCTAAAAATAGACTCCAAGAGGGCGCTCAAGGGTGTTAGGGCAGCTAAGATGCTTCCACATGTGATTTGGTGGAAGTGGGAGACTAGGAATTGTTGTACAAGTGGCGTTCTTTGGAATCTCTTCCCAACTTGAGTTGGCATGAGTCTCTTGGAAGGAATTCGACCCATGGAGGCCATTAGAACTTTATAAATGTCAATAACAAAGAATGAAACCAGCTTTTGATCATTTGTAGAATTTGCAATTGCATTTGTGAAGAGGGAGAGCTAGTGGATGACTAGTTTCTTGCCTTAGCCAATTTCGAGGGTGAAAGATTCCCATCCAAGTTGGTAATTGGAAAGGCCATTTAGACCTTTCATTTGGAGCTTTAATGGATTCTTTATTTTCAGGTGTAATCTACAGGGTAGCTCATGGTTTCTTCTATTGCATCTCACTGCTTCAACCATTTCCAGTTTTGATGGCATATTCTTGATCCTTGAGGGAGGGCGTTTTTGGTGAGCTATTGTACTCTTTGGGGAAGCTTTTAATGCCCCATTTCTTTTGTAATATGAATTAAATACTCTGTTCTTCATCTCCAAAAAGTTTCAGGTCGAAATTCCAAGTAGAAATGTATAAATCGCATTTTTAATGGAAGAACAATGCCATTTTGCCACTACCTTGTTGTGAACCAATGTATTGATGATGATTTCGAATGAATGGATGATTCTCTGATATATTTGTGATCAATATACTGCCATGGATGTCTTCTACAAGTTTCATGTACTGTACTTGAGCATTTGAAGCATTTTTACTCAGTTTAGTTCTATTGGGAGGTGAAATAGTGCCATTTCCCCAAGGGTCGAATTGGGGATTTTTGCAGTTGAATGGGAGAGGGTGAGAACAGTTGTAATAATCCATTAATGGTGCATATGAGACTTTAATAAAATAATTAACATATTACATACCTCTGTTCATAAATTTGAGTGGGTTTGGAGGCATTTGGGAAGCCATTTTCAGTACTTACCCCAGGGGGATTTGAACCCCAAATCACTAGTAAAATTGCATAATTGGTCCAGAATATTAAGAGAGTTTGCAGAGGTCTTTTGGTGGACATATGTCATCCATAAACATCATATTCAAGTTCTACTATCATTCATACACCTTCCTTGAATATTTGAAGGCATTTGGAGTCAATTTGAGACCTAGAGGCCAATACTAGTCAAAGGAAAATCACTAGTAAAGTTACCTACATTGATCAGAATTGAAAGAGGATTTGAAGAAGTATTTTAAAGGTCCAAAGGAATCCCTGAAACACATATTTATGTTCTAATATATTTCATATACCTTCTCAGAAGATTTGGGATCATTTGGGGCAAATTTGGGACCTAGAGATCCAAACTAGTCAAAGGTCGAACTAGGGAAAAAAAGTGGAAAATTGCAATTTTAATAAAATTCTTAATAAGGGACATTACAGTGGTATCAGAGCATGGTCTTGGCACCTGATGTGGTAGAACATTAATGAAGACCAGGAGTCAAAGAAATAAGCCACCACCCTTAGAAACTGAAACTGGATGTACTTTGGTGAAAGGGAAGAAGTAGGAGAAGAAGTGCATTCATTGGTCACCATGAGTAAGGATGAGAAAGGAACCTTAAAGGAGAATGAGGAGTTTAGGAAATTACTTGAACCATCCTTTGAAGACAAGTGGAGACAATACTTTCAAGAGTTCAGATTGTTGCTTAGTGAAATTGGAAGCAACTTGGAAAAAGTAATGAGCAATGGTTCTCTTTTCAAGCAAAAGGATGAAACAATTTATGTCACAAAAGAGGAACCTAATGTAATTGTGGAACATGAGGTACATGTTGATATGCAGGTTCTTGAAGATACTACACTAAAACAAGAAGAAGGACAAGCACTTGTCCTTGTTCAAAGGGATTATGAGTTGCCTCATGGAGAGAGTTGCAAAGCCTTGGAAGAGGTACATGATCTCACAATAGTTGGACCAGCCAATTATGGAGAAGATGAATTAAATATTTCAATGGGTAAGAGTTGTAAAGAATTAAATTTGGTTCATAATTCCTCACCCCACACTTCTTTTCCAGCCACATCACTTTGGGATGAAAATTGGGTGAAATGTTTTTTCCTAGTGGTGCCACATGAGGGGTATGAAACTCCTACCGCTCCTTTTGATGATGACATGAATAGAGCACCTCATTATTTAGAATTGCAGCAGCATATTGCTTTACCTTATGATGATACATATCCTCATGGATGTATGGATGAGACTTCTTTGAGTCCTTTGAATTCTCCTTGTTTTTCCTGCTCATTATTTGGTTCAGATTTTAGTGGAGATTCTTCATTCACTTCTTGGATGAAAGAATGCATGGCTGAATATTTTGATGCATATCACATTCTCTTGGAGCAGCACTATTGGACATGGGATCCTCACCTATGTCATTGGACCAGATTTGATGGGTCACTTGAAGATTGTATGCACTTGGAAAATGGTGGTCTACATGCTTGGAGGTATAAGCACTTTCATGACTCTTTGATGAAGCATCTCCTTTATGTACATTTTCATTATGTTGTTATGTACTTTGATGATATATATTTTGTACTCATGATGTTTGGAAGAATGCATACAAGAAAATGGGATCCAGGAATCCTCTTATCTGATGGTATGGGTTGGAGAGCACTTTTAATTGTTGGGGTGCAATACAAGCAATGGGACCCTGGAATAATTTTTATCTCATTGGTTTCATATTTTTTGGGGAAACAAGCAGTATGGGAGATGGATTTCCCCACTTAATAAAGTGATTTTTGTCAGAGGAGCGCAACAGCAAGCATGGTGGTTCCTCTCTAAAATCTTCATGGAAACTCAAATACTCAAGGTTGGGCAATTCAATGGCAACTTCAAAGAATTATACAGAAAGCAGGTTCTTCAACACCCATGTTTAAAATTGCTTGAGGACAAGCAATATTGGGAAGGGAGGATTTGTCATGTCCCAAATTTGGTATTGGGTCACAATGGCCTAATCACATTGGACCTATTCATTAGAGTTTGTCAAATTGATGCTAAAGGTCAAATAATTGCCAAGGAGGAAAATTACTAGTTTCCTAGGTTTGGGGTGGAAGCTTTGGGATTTGGAATAATGGGGATAATAAATGATATTTGAACATTAGAATGGAATAAATATTTAATAAAGGAGCTAAATAAATATATACAAGTTAAAATAATAGTGGCATTTCATCATGAAGACACATGGAGGAAGTGGGACCCACATATGGCTAGATTTCCCCACTACATTTGGCATCATTCTCTCACCAATTCGAATTCAAGGTGAATGGTAACATACTTGGGGGAGTCCAAAAGGTATTATTCATGGCATGAATCATCCAAGGTCGAAATATAGAGGAAGAGTAACTCCCATGGAAGAGGAAGAGGCAATTTGGAGCTAGTGAGACACTTGGGCTAGATTCCCTAGCTCTATGACAACAATGATGAAGATGCTATGACACCTATGACACAAATCAGACCTGAAGGCTGACATATGACATATATGACATGTCAGGGCTAAAAATAGACTCCAAGAGGGCGCTCAAGGGTGTTAGGGCAGCTAAGAAGCTTCCACATGTGATTTGGTGGAAGTGGGAGACTAGGAATTGTTGTACAAGTGGCGTTCTTTGGAATCTCTTCCCAACTTGAGTTGGCATGAGTCTCTTGGAAGGAATTCGACCCATGGAGGCCATTAGAACTTTATAAATTTCAATAACAAAGAATGAAACCAGCTTTTCATCATTTGTAGAATTTGCAATTGCATTTGTGAAGAGGGAGAGCTAGTGGATGACTAGTTTCTTGCCTTAGCCAATTTCGAGGGTGAAAGATTCCCATCCAAGTTGGTAATTGGAAAGGCCATTCAGACCTTTCATTTGGAGCTTTAATGGAGTCTTTATTTGCAGGTGTAAGCTACAGGGCAGCTCATGGTTTCTTCTATTGCATCTCACTCCTTCAACCATTTCCAGTTTTGATGGCATATTCTTGATCCTTGAGGGAGGGCGTTTTTGGTGAGCTATTGTACTCTTTGGGGAAGCTTTTAATGCCCCATTTCTTTTGTAATATGAAGTAAATAATCTGTTCTTCATCTCCAAAAAGTTTCAGGTCGAAATTCCAAGTAGAAATGTATAAATCTCATTTTTAATGGAAGAACAATGCCATTTCCCCACTACCTTGTTGTGAACCAATGTATTGATGATGATTTCGAATGAATGGATGATTCTATAATATATTTGTGATAAATATACTACCATGGATGTCTTCTACAAGTTTCATGTACTGTACTTGAGCATTTGAAGCATTTTTACTCAGTTTAGTTCTATTGGGAGGTGAAATAGTGCCATTTCCCCAAGGGTCGAATTGGGGATTTTTGCAGTTGAATGGGAGAGGGTGAGAACAGTTGTAATAATCCATTAATGGTGCACATGAGACTTTAATAAAATAATTAACACATTACATACCTCTGTTCATAAATTTGAGTGGGTTTGGAGGCATTTGGGAAGCCATTTTCAGTACTTACCCCAGGGGGATTTGAACCCCAAATCACTAGTAAAATTGCATAATTGGTCCAGAATATTAAGAGAGTTTGCAGAGGTCTTTTGGTGGACATATGCCATCCATAAAAATCATATTCAAGTTCTAATATCATTCATACACCTTCCTTGAAGATTTGAAGGCATTTGGAGTCAATTTGAGACCTAGAGGCCAATACTAGTCAAAGGAAAATCACTAGTAAAGTTACCTACATTGATCAGAATTGAAAGAGGATTTGCAGAAGTATTTTAAAGGTCCAAAGGCATCCCTGAAACACATATTTATGTTCTAATATCATTCATATACCTTCTCAGAAGATTTGGGATCATTTGGGGCAAATTTGGGACCTAGAGATCCAAACTAGTCAAAGGTCGAACTAGGGAAAAAAAAGTGGAAAATTGCAATTTTAATAAAATTCTTAATAAGGGACATTACACCACATGTATTAAAGCTAAAACTAAATAGAGTGAGGTGTTGTGGATTTTCCAAGTTCAATGTCGATCACCATGAAACACAAATGATTAACCACCATATTCAATAGATAGAATGAATCTTTGCTACCTTAGTCGGGCATCGATAAAGAAATAATAATAATAATACAAAGCGAAACTCAAATAAATCCTACAACTATTACCTCCAGTTAGCAAGTAGGAGGTATGCAAGAAGATGTGTAATAAAACTACAAAGCGAATCTCATATAATTCTTTATGATTTTTGCCTTCAATTAGCGAGTTTCACGTTAACAAGAAGGTATATTGTAGTTTAATTACCTATATTTCATGTTGCATATAGTTATAGTTTTTAGTGTTTCTAGGGAGAAATTTGATAAGTTAAAATCCATGATGGAAGTCGTTGCACCAACTTTAGAAATGGCTAATCATAATTGGACAAAAACAATTATTAAGATGTATGATATATGGTTTATGCTAATATCATTTTAGTCAGATATAAAATCAAGAAAGGTGATTTGGTGAACTATGTCCCCTACTCTATTGAATATATGATACATTTGTGGGGAAGCAATGTATAGGAGTTTAGGCCTAAGAGATGGTTTAAGAATTGAATTATATGGCATTAATCACAATTCATATTCACTACATTTTAGGTAACTAGCTTAACTATGATAGTTAATGTTTTGAGAAAGCATTTATAACAATGCTTGGAAATGGATAAGGTGTATGCTTAACTTGTAATTTGGAACTCATATTTGACTTGGAAAAGATTTCACATCCATGCAAACGAAGACCATTCTTGTTATTCTTGTATGTTTCTTCAAATTTGAATTTTTTGAAGGTAAGGAAGCAAGATATCGTCCCTCACTAACACTCCACGTGACTAAGTATGGACTAAATATTTGGGTCAAACCTATATTCCATCTATGGGCAAAGGTTTAGTCAACAATCTGACATAATGTACATTTACCTAGATACACGACCATTACAAGTAGAGCATTTTCACTTGCAAGATGTTTGCTGAAGGGCCCAATCGTTTATTCCTACCTCTAAAAACCGAACCTTAGCCACTACCCAAGTACCCTTATGTCAAAATCACCCAAAACTTAAAGGGAAAAGCATTAATCACAAGCTTATAGATGTGTGGTCCTCATTTGAACAATAACTAATGGGCATAGCTTTGATAACAGAAGGTGGAGGAGGTAAAGAAAAAGGAAAAGAGTGGTTGGAAGCTCCCCCAACAAAGCTAGATAAATACACGACAGATTCTTTAGAGCATTTGAGGGAATTAATATAAATTTTATGCTTAATTAGTTTAATATACAATAAATTCTTTAGACCATTTGAGGGAATTAATATAAATTTGATGCCTAGTTAGTTTAATGTTGCCTAAATTATTCATGTTGTGAAAATATAGATAACTTGCATCGTTGGAGCATGAATCTGGGTTAGCACAAAACAATTATCTCTTTTCTCTTGTTGATAGCAGGTTAGGCTTAGCAGTAGAGGCTATATTGTGGATAATTGTTATATTTTATAGTTGGACGAAGAAAACGAGAAAGATTTAGACCATTTAAGAAAGAATATACAATTATTTTAGATAACATAAAAGGGTAGAATGTGGTCTCTACACAAACCCAGATGCTTAACAATCATGACAAGAAAAAATTAACTAATGAAAACTCTAACAAAAGCTAAAGCAGGTAGACTGCACCTACTCTTTGAAGTGTAGAATGAAACAAACAAACTAAAGTGAAGGAGGCTATGGGAAATTATATTTCCTATGAATTTATTTTAAAGAAAAGAACATTTCAAATTTGATTTATAATTCTTTAGCATTATTTTTAAAACTATCTAGAGCGTTTCTATTGACAATGAGTTAATTTCATCAGCAAACCTTTAGGAGAAAACGCCCCAAAACACAATTGATTATGACATAAACATTTTGGTGGAAATGTTGGCGTAGCTCACAATGACACCAAACAATAAGATCAAGTTGACATGGCATTTTTTTGATAAAATTCTTTGTCTCAACTAGGTGCCCAACATGATCAAGGAGATCAACCATACGTGCATAATGTTCCATTATTGGTATTATTCCATGATCTTAAGGAATAGAACAAAAGTATAGATTACCTTTATCCACAAGGCGTGCATGAGTACTTGCATAAATAACAACAAGGTGGTGTTGTTTGGCTTTATGCTTGTTAGGCACATATTTTCATAATTTTGGAGGAACACCTTTCCACAACCATGTTGATAATGTCTTGTGATTATAATATTCCATACTACTAAGTTTCCTTTTGAAAATTTATCAAATATGTATTATGCATCTTCTATATTCTGACATGTCAACAATTGCATTAACCACCATGGTATCTAACTCAAACCTGATTTTATTGACATGGGCATGGACTCACTTTCTGTATTGAAATTATGCTAGGTTGGGAATATAATTTAAGAGCATTGTCAATTGTAATATTGTCTACATTAGTGCTTTCCCGTGAAACAAAATTATGTTTAAATAATTTCGATGCATCATCCATGTTTGTAGTTTTTGCATGCATGTGGAAAAAAATATTTCCCACAAAAGCAACTCAATTAAATACATATTTATTGATGTGAGAATAAACCTCATTGCCTTGTTCCAGAGTGGCTACTGTGGCACATGCAATTAGGACATCGATGAAAGTAAACAAAATCAACTCCATTGTTGGCACAGGGTTAGTATGCATGAAGTGCGGAAGCCGACAACAACGAAGAAGGACCATCCGCGGAAGAAAGGACCATTCGCGGAGAACAATGAACCGATGAAAGCGCAAGATTGGTTTAGTTAGTTAGAAAGGTTCATTTGGACCATTTTGTAACTGCCATAGTTGGCTATAAATAGGACTGTGAATGTAAGCCTAAGGGAATCCTAGTATGAGATCATAAATGATTGATAGATGTCCGGATGAACTCTGTAATGTTTTGCTATGTTTTCGACAGTTTTGTATGGATCTGCGATAAGGTGTTTCGAACTGTTTCTGCGAAGGTTATACCGCAGGTTTTGATGAGTTAATGCATGAAGATGTTCGATTTTGTCTTTTTTATCTCTGTTTATGTCGAATAACGAATGCTGCGTCATGCTTTATGTTGTCTTTTCTGTAAGTTTTCATTGATGCGATCGCTAGTTAATGCAAATGTAAATTATATATTGAGTATGCGAATGATGAATGTATGTTTGAGTTGAAAAGTATGATCTGAATATAGAATCTCTGGTTTCGGTAGCAATAGAGTGAGAATAGATGCATGTCCTTTCCCCACTGCGGAAACCTGGTTCCTGCAGCCCCCTTAATCATCTTGGGTGAGACTTCACTTGCTTCGCGGGTGTTGGTGGAAAGGGTAAAACCTTTCTGGGCCGGTGCTTAAGGGTGTTTGGTTGGTGTTTGTTGACGACAATGCGAAGTGAACCCTTGTCGACAGAATTGTGTCAACAAATGGTCCCGTTGCCGGGACCCTGAAGAAGAAAGAAGAGGACATGCTATGGTACCAGACGAACTAGAGATTCAGGATTGGTTTGACAAGAAAGCAGAAGAATTTGCGGAAGGAGAAAATTGGAACCCTGGGAAAACAACAAGCAATTGGTTGGAAAAGCATATTTATTTTGATATCCACGAGGTATTCTTCTACGAATTCCCAATAGTGCTGCATGAGTGGTTGGCGCAACTGACATTTCAGAAGAACCATTGCCAAGGAGGTGAACCTAACTACTGGACTCCAGAACTGATTTGATAGCTGAAACAGGTCGACAATAGGGTATAATGGGATGTTGACTTCTGGGTAGATAGTATCCTAGAGGGATACATGACTGAGTTTACCGTTGATACAATCAAATCATACAACGACGCAAAAAGGAAATTTTTCAAAGGACCTAGAGGGAGATTCCTGCTATCGCTAAAGTTGTGGATTAAGATGCTCATTTGCGAAAAGGGTATACTGAGGATGAATTTCGACAAGTAGAAGATTAGTGTGCATAAGTTGTGGGTACCACGTGAATACAGGTACAATAGAAAGATGCAGGGTGGATGGACATGAGTGACGAAGAATTTCTAAGGGAGGTTGAAGAAGAATTTCTAAGGGAGGTTGAAGAAGATTGTGGTTCCTTGAGGAGTGGGGCGATATTCTGGCGACCAGAAAAGAAGAGGAGGACTGAGAGAGAGTCCCCTAAGGGGACTGGAACGGAAGACTGTGAAACAGGACCACAAGGGACGAAGCGACCTTATTACAACGAAGAAGAAAGTGAACAGGCTACCCCAGAATCCGAAGAAGGAAGGACCCTAAGCTACAACGTAGCTTCAACTCCGCTCACCACTTAGAACTTGATAGGAAGAAATACAAGCTATTCGCAGAGCTGTCCTACATGCCAGAATAGTAGTAAGAGTAGCGGATCAATAAATAATATTAATAGAAGCGCAAGAATGACGGGTAACGATGTAAAGATGCTAACCTTCCAGGCTAATGGGACCGAGGATCCCGAACAATACTGGTTTTTGTGTGAGGCAGTATGGATCGTGCAACAAGTTCAAGACAAAAACATCAAAAAGGGACAGCTGGTGACGACCCTCAGGGGCCGTGTGCTAGATTGGTATATGAAGTTTACTAAGGTATCGACGAGAACTCCAGATAAAAAATTGCCACAGATCAAGGCGGGGATGATCGATGAATTTAGAAAACCAAAATCTGAGTCGCAGTACATTACTGAGCTCAAGGAAATCAAGCAGTTTCCCAACGAATCAGTATGGGAATTCGACCAACATTACAAAATGCTAATGGAAAAAGTAAGTTTCGGGATGAGTGATATGCAACATAAAGAGTGGTTTATCACTGGGTTGGTGCCACACATTTGTGGGCCGCTGATGCAATAGAAGGTAGCGACTTAGGAAGAAGCGCTGGAAATCGCAATGAAGTTGGAGGCTTCACCGATCGACGAAATAGGCGTAGGCATGGATCAAATACAAGCGCAGTTGGCAAGCTTGACGATCCAATTACAGGATATGAAGAAGGGAAAAGAGGTCCGTGAAGACGTATGGTGCACTAGATGCAAAACAGAAGGACATCACAAGGATCAATGCCTAGAATTTTGAGAATATTTACAATCGGGTGCACCGAATCCCCTCAGTCAGGGAGGGATGCCTTGGTGTCGCCTCTTTCAGATGAGAGGACATCGACTGAAAGAATGTGTGTACCTGTGGAAAATGGTGTCGAAGCCAACGAATTTGTATTGCAAATTCTGTCGATCGGTTGGCCACGACAAAAAAAATTGCAGGGCTTACGACCTACTTCAAGAAAGGACTGCGGATAAATTCTTCATGATAGGAGAGGAGAAACCACCCGTATAGAAACAACAACAGTACAATCAACATCAGCCTCAATATAATCCGCAACCGCAGTATGATCAGTCGCACTATGGTCAACCGCAATATCCACAACTTTAATACCAATCACTGCAATACGGTCAACCACAATATACACAACTGCAGTATGGTCAGCCGCAATACCCTCCATACGGGCCATTGCGAGGAGGTTTCAGAGGGGGGTTCCGCGGAGGCCCAAGTGCTGGTGCCAACCGAGGAGGAGCTGCTGGATGAGGTCGAGGACCAAGCATATGTTGCAATTCTGGTCAGCAGGGGCATTACCAGAGGGATTTCCCGAATCCAACCCCACAGTGCACTTACTGCAGCGGACCATGGTGTCGAAGATTGGCCTCAGCTCATCGCGAAGTGGCAAACTAAGAACCTACCCCCACCTCTGCCAAATCAGAATCAGAACCAAAATCCGCCACCAGCGGTACAGAAGACATCAAGAGAGTTCAGAAGTCAAAATGCGACTATCGAAATAGTGACCCAAGGAGGAGTTGTGACAGGGGCCGACAGGTAACAGGCTAGCATCCGACCGATAGCACGAAAATGAGTCACATTCGATGCAGAAGTGGAAAAGGATATTTTCTTGAAAGCACAGGAGGCAATGAGGCAGCTGAGACAACCACCTCTTTACCAGAAAGAAGTTACTTATGACATGCTGCTGACATTCGAGACGATGAATTCGCAGAAAAAGGATAACACCTTAAGAGCCTTCCTAGAGAGTTTCCTGGAGCTGGAAAAAGATCAGGACGCATTAGTGGAGATATCTAACCTCCTGCATCGACGAGAGGGTGCACGACAGGAGCGAACGGTCAATCGAATACATAAGAGAAAGACAAGAAGAGAAATGTTGATGTCTGCGCAAGTCGGAGCATTCGATGTTGACTCCATTATCTTGGATTTGGGGTCAGATGTAAACATACTGAAAAAATTGACCTGGGAAACGATGGGGAAACCATAGTTGGCTTGGTCCCCGGTACAACTACGACTAGCAAACCAAAGTAAGGTCACCCCGATCGGTCGACTATGCCAGGTCCCTGTTGAGATCAAGGGACTCAAAACATATGCAGATTTTGATGTGATTGAGATTGTTAACAACACAAGCCCCTATCCAGTGCTACTAGGGATAGAATGGGTGATGGAGAATCAGGTCATTATCAACTTTAAGAAAAGAACTATGTCGTTCGAGAACCGTGAGATATGGGTAGTCGCACCCCTTGACCCCGCGGAAGGGCAGAGATATGTTGAGCCAACAAGGGATGAATTCATTGAGGGATGGGATAATATTTACAACATCTCCGAAGACTACATCAACCCTACTGCAGATGGAGAGTTAGGGTGCCGCAGTAGCAGTTCGACGTCATCAGATTCAGATGAAGCACTTGAAAGTTGGCAGAATCAACTGCATGAAGTATCTTTTAGGAGGTGTGCACGGATCACTCAGTCACTGTGATGGGTAGCTACAGAAGAGTGCGAGCTACCAACGTATGAGGGATTTCCCAACTTGGCTACATTTATCATTGAATTTGAAGAAAAAGTAGTAGAACCACAACGACTATTGGCCTTGGAGGAAGCCCCGAAGGCTACACCAATGCGAGGGTGGGCGGCGCACAAGTCCACAATAACTAGCTGGCCACTATGTCGACACCTAGTGATGGTTAGGTTCGGCGACACTGAAGGATACTACGGAAGGAAGTACGATAGAAGAGGATATCTGAAGGAGCATTTGGATGAATGTGAACGCAAATGGGGACCACGAGAGAAATAAGAATGGGTCCACGCATTTATTCAAACATTGGATGAAGTACCGTGAAGTTGGTATATCGCAACAGAACTGTGACGCGGAACAACCTCATGGGACTTCAGTGGACTGTGACACCCCAAATGCTGATGGAATGCTACAACATAACAGGAGAACCTGAAGATAAGGATGATCCGAGGGCTTATGTATTTCCCAGAGTCAGAAGGAAGTCACAGCGTCGAGGAACCAAATATGCCTTCCGACAAGTTTCAATAGCCCTTGCGAATGAAGAAAGTGAACATTGGGTCGAAAGAAAATCCCAAGTTCGCAAGCAATGGAGACTACTAGGATGAATCGACTATTACGAAGATGAATGACCAATTGCATGAGTTTCAGGACTTGTTTTCGACTAAATTATCGAAGATGAAAGGAATTTCAGGGGACCTAGGCGAGATGAAAATCCCACTGATACTTGATGCGAAGCTGGTAAAGGAGCGACCTTACCGGTTGAATCCGCGGTACAAGGAAAGGGTGAAGGCTAAGATTGAGAGAATGCTGGAAGCAGGAATTATAGAACCAGTAGAGGAATCAGAGTGGATCATCCTGATGGTGGTCCAAGATGAGAAAACCGATGAAGTCAGAACTTGTGTCAATTTAAGAACTCAACCGAACCGAAGATCCTAGGAGCACGGAATACGGGAATGGGAGTGACTCCAACAGAGGATTGGTGTTGCAGAATCAATTACAACACTGTGAAAAGAAAAGAAAAAGTGGGAGACATGGCTAGATGGTTCGCTCGTCGATGCTTAGCATGTTTAGCACGCGGGAGTCCAATTAGTGGATGATTACTGTAGCTAAGCATCACTAGAAGATGACGGAGATGGACGATGACACACTTGAGGACAAAATCTGATCGCTAAGGGAAATATTTCACGAATGATTTGATAATCAGGCATCAAGGACACAAGGAGCAAGCATAAATAAAGGCGAAGAGATTGAAGGCTGTAAGCTGAATGAAGAGAGTCAGTTAGTCGAATGAAGAGAGTTAGTAAGTCGAATGAAGAGAGTCAGATGAAGAGAGTTAGTAAGCAAGTCCAAGGAAGCTGTGGAAAAAGGAAGTGAGATAGCTGCAATGGTGCATTTCATTTCCAGCGGAAGCACCCAAGGTGCGCTAAGGGAAAGAAAAATAAGTGTTCATGAGCAACCAACAGATGCAAAGGCACCAGGTATCAGGAAAAACAAAGATGAGGTCTTACCCGAGATGTCTAAGCAAGTTTCGAGCGTTAGAAGAGCAGCGGTTCCTCCGACCACAGAAGTACCAAGGGCAAAGGCAAGCCGACACGAGCAAAGGATGATCAAATGTGTGAAACAAATGTGTTGGACTGCTACACCCGCTCCATAAGTTGGCACTGCCGAAAAATTTCTGTCCAGTCGCAAGCCAGGGTCAAAGGTAATAAACAGGCGCAAAGGAATATATGGTGAAGGTTCTAAGAGACTGGAGGATGAGTTTGAGAAGTACATGACAGCGACCAAGAGACTGGAGGATGAGTTCGAGAAGTACATGGCAACAAGCCCCAAACGGAAAGAACAACCTCATAAGTATAGAACAACGAAGGACGAGAACAGTTCCAACATAGCCAACCGAGGGGGCTCGAGGGCGAGCCACAAGTTTTTGTTGGGGGCCTGTTGGCATGTGGTTAGTTCGCATGAAGTGTGGCAACCGACAGTAGCGAAGAAGGACCATCCACGGAAGAAAGGACCATTCGCGGAGAACAAGGAGTCGACGAAAGCGCAAGATTGGTTTAGTTAGTTAGAAAGGGTCATTTGGACCATTTTGTAACCGCCATAGTTGGGTGTAAATAGGAATATGAATGTAAGCCTAAGGGAATCCTAGTATGAGATCATAAGTGATCGATAGATGTGCGGATGAACTCTGTAATGTTTTGCTTTGTTTTCGACAGTTTTGTATGGATTTGCGATAAGGTGTTTTGAACTGTTTCTGCGAAGGTTATACTGCAGGTTTTGATGAGTTAATGCATGAACATGTTCAGATTTGTCTTTTTTATCTCTGTTTATGTCGAATAGCGAATGCTGTCTTTTATGTAAGTTTTCATTGATGCGATCACTAGTTAATGCAAATGTCAATTATAAATTGAGTATGCGAATGATGAATGTATGTTTGAGTTGAAAAGTATGATCTAAGGATAAAATCTCTGGTTTCGGTAGTGGTAGAGTGAGAATAGATGCATGTCCTTTCCCCACTGCGGAAACCTGGTTCCTGCAGCCCCCTTAATCATCTCGGGTGAGACTTCACTCGCTTCACGGGTGTTGCTGGAAAGGGTAAAACCTTTATGGGCCGGTGCTTAAGGGTGTTTGGTTGGAGTTTGTTGACGACAGTGCGAAGTGAACCCCTGTCGACAGAACTGTGTCAACATCCATGGTGGCCTATTTTATTTGCATAAACAACTTTAGGGTTTTCTCACTATATCCATTAAGGACATATCCTGGAATTATTGTATTGAAAGAGACAAAATTAAATTCAATCATTCTATCAAATTTTTGCAGCTTCAATGCCCCCACACTTGGCATACATGTCGATAAAGGTACTCCCTACAAAGGCATCCGATTCACAATGAACCCACTTGCCCTATTCCAAACCTACTAATCCCATGCATGCACTTAGAACTTTGGCAAATGCAATGTAGTCAATCATTATGCCTTACCATTGCAATTAAAAAATTCATTCTTAGAGCCTGGTCACAATACTAGTTTTGAACACATAGTGCAACCATTGGTGTCAAAGAGACTATACTCCTCTCAAAAATTTCATCAAACACATGGCATGCATCCTCTGTGCTTGGATATTTGACATGGCATGCATCCTCTATGCTTGGATATTTGACATGCATATCAAAAATGGCACTCCCCACATAAATGCACTCTTCAAATCCAACTTTCATAATATGAACATAACCCACTACCCTCTTTTCATGATGCAAATCAACTTCGAGTAGACGATGCAGGTACTAAAATCATAAGATAAATATGAAGCACAACAACATAGCATTTATTTCTATGAATCCACTCATCTTTATTAATCACGAAACAGTTAACATATGTTGCATTCTTTGTAATGCGGATGTGGAGTGGGTAATAAGGTAAGGGTACAAGGGTGTAATACATTATCATATATGTGGTAAAGGAGGGTGATGCAGGAAGATTGGACGAGGATGTAGGTGAATGAGGAATCACCATATGGAGATTAAAGTAAAAGATAAAAGGGGCAATGACAACCGAACCCAAACTGATGAATCAATGTTGAAGAATAGTCATGGAAATGAAAAGTTAAAAAAGTCGCTAGGAGAAATGACAACAATATCCAACCACATTACATATAAAAATAGGTTGAAAACAAATAACATAAATTGAAATTGAAATTTTATAATTGATACAATGCATAAATTGAAATTTTATAGTTGTTACAATGCATAAATTTGACATGATTGAAAATTTAGATATAATAATTAAAGGGGCTTCGACAAATTTAACCCATCAAAACAAACAAACAAATAAATAATACACTAGCTTCTTATGTCTCTAGATTCCAACAATTGAAAAACACTTTTTGAATCAACATTTCAATCATAATTATAATTTATAATTTATGGTGAAAATTATTTTAGTATCGTTAAAACAAATAGTGTCCACGAATGCTTAGGAATTCCATCTGGCATAAATAAATTCCCTCGAACCAGAACATATATGTTTAAGGTCGGTTATAAATTAGGTGGATTCTGAGGGGCATGCTGAGCTAGCTGTGACAAATATGGATGGACACCTTACATGCGATCCATGGTCATCAAATAAATAGTCATGGTCCATAGAGAAGGGAAGTTTGAGCTGACATGTTGGGTCACGATATGTAGATACTATTGAAAGTCTCCATTAAATAAGGAATAAAGGCAAAGTAGTTACGTGGTATATTGTTAGTTATAAATAATCAATAACTTAATACAATGAAGTGGTTACGTGGTATATTGTTAGTTATAAATAATCAATAACTTAATACAATGAAGTGGTTACGTGGTATATTGTTAGTTATAAATAATCTTGAAATTTATTTAAAGTTCATGCACAATATTATGGAATTATTTTATCATTATTTATAGCAATGTAGATCCATTTCAATTCTAATTTACTGTGCATGAAAATAGATCAAATTTATTAAGGTATTTCAATTCTAATTTATTGTGCATGAAAATGGATCAAATTTATTAAGGTGTAATTTTTTCGAAGAAAAAATTACACTTTATTTGATCCCGTTCGACATATGATATATTTAGAGTAAATACGATTTATGCTAGTTTTAGTGACATGCAACTTATAAAAGTAGAATTGAGTTTGATAATATCTCTTATTATATAATATTCTTGGATAATATGTGTTCAACATATATTTGCCTTTAATAATAAATGTCTATAAAAGTAGAATTGAGTTTGATAATATCTCTTATTATATAATATCCTTGGATAATATGTGTTCAACATATATTTGTCTTTAATAATAAATGTCTATTTTATTGGGATTTGTTATATTCACTTTTTTTAATGGGCATTTTCCCGTATTCTATTCCTAATCTAATCTAATCATTGTATAATGGGGCTTTAATCTTTAACCTCGTCCCTTAATTATTGTTTAATTCTAATACATATAAATCTCACTATGGGAGGGCCACGTCGCATCTACGTTAATGCTCTTAAGGGAATGAGGGATACAACATTAAGGATAGCCTGTCCATCACGCATGCTCTGGGTCCAAACCATTTTAGGTTATCAATCATTAGGCTTCAACAATGTGTATGCATTAAAAAAATTTCACTTGTATGTTTTCAATTGGTAAGTTTCTCTCAGTCTCAAGCTTCTACACTGCATTTTTAGTTTATTGGATTTGGGTTTTGAGACTATTTTCTATTTGATTCTATCTATTTTTCTTGATAAGAACTAGTAGGGAAGAACTGAGCTCTGAGAGTCCACTCCTTATTTCTCCTCAGTGGGATCTTTGACCTCTTGAAGTTTGTTTATTTATGCTTCAATTTGAGTGGGTATCATGTAAATTGGGAAGGTTTTGTCAAATTGGAAGTCGCTATGATTCTTCCTAGTCTTGAGGTTCCTTTCTGTTGGTATTTTGATTCATTATTTATCTATACTTTTGGGTTTTAATTGACCATTCAATCGCCTTGGTCATGGGGGATATTGTTGTGAGCATGGACACTAACCACCCCACATGCTAATGGGATATCCAAGAACTAAGAGGGTTTATAAGACACAAAGAGGTTCTTGTTAAGGGAAATAACACTTCCATATTTTCTGTCATGACCAAGACCCATGAGTTTGAGCACCTATAGTAATGCTTAGAAATGGCCGAGGTATTGCGAGGTTGGTTTATTCAATGCTTAGAAATGGCCGAGGTAGTGCATGGCATTCCGGCATTGTCCTTCGGATATCATTGAAAGTCCTGGTAGTAATCGTAGGTCATGTAATTCCTTCGCACCAACTCCAGAGCTCGAATATGGTACTTGTTCAACTTAAGAAAAGTAAAATGATCCAAAAACCTGCCATGTGAATTACAGTACTTGTAATCCTCATTATGATGTTCGTCGTTCAATATTGGGGAGCAAGCGATGGTGATAAAGTTTGTGTATGTGGAGAGGAATAACTCGTAGCTGTAATTTGCTCTATAATTCTCCCCATCTGTTGCCCATGAAGACGCGTGCCAAATCATTGCATAAAACTGACATTGGCTTTGAAGGATAAGTCACTCCCAGGCTCTTCAACCTTAGAAATATTTTGATGGGAATACTGTCCACCATAAACCCGTCACACCACACCATAGCCAAAACACATTAATTACATCATCTATCATTATCATATCAAGAAAATTGTGAGTATACTTAGATACATATAGGATTTGACGAGGTGTCCAAAGGATGGTGTAGTTGTGAAAGTGTTTGGTGGGGTCGAACCAGAAATGAAATTGTTGCTCCGTACCAATGAGATCCGACCCATCTCCTACCTCATTCCCATACACATTTTGTGTGGAGTTCGTAAGGCTCCTCTAGGATTGTTCCTCCCCTAAGATTGTTCCTAGAAACTCTATGTCTATCTCGTCATGATAGCCTTCATAAATTTGGTTCTTTGTCACCAGATCAAATACCATCATTATACAACACATATTATAATCGATTTCCACTTATAATAATTTGTGCATTAAACATAAACGAGATGAATGCAGTTACATATAATGAAGTGATGATTCCTACAGTGTAACCCGCCCGAAGTTTACTAACCGTTGGAGATATTCTTTACCCTCAAAAAGGAAAATATTGAATCCTCGTCTTGTAACTCAACGTTTTCCAATTTTGACTTTAGAGTTTACATAAATAGCACACTACAAAATTCAGAGGAAAAACTATGGTTGAAGGTCGAATTGGAACAACCAACGTCTAACACAAATAACTGGCAGTGAGAAGTAAGTACTAAGAACCATAATTTTTATAAAGATTAACCCGAGAGTTTATACATAGTACTGGATTCAACCATGAAGCATTTTAAGACCCCAAATAAAAAATTGAAGCATTTTACCTGGATTAAAAACCCAAATAAAAAAAGTGTAGCATTTTACGTGGATACCAAAATTCCTTGGTTCAAACCGCTGTGAAGACATGGAGTGAAAGCTTTGGCATTTTGAAAATGCAGAGAGTGGAATGCAGAGGTGTTGGTGGAAAGTAAAATATGCTTAGAGCAGCTGAGACGATGATCCTTTGGTTTGGTATCAAAAGACACCAAACACCATGATACATTGACACTTGCATTCCCAACACCGTGACACTTGGCGAAAGCTAAGCACTGAGCTGCCGCATTTAATGCTCTGCAGCTCAATGGTTAGCTCTCGCCGTGACACTTTGCTTGCATATGTGCTTTTATAGCTACGTGCTTTCATGTTTGGAAAGTTTGAGGTGATAGCTTTTAATGTTCAAGATGCCAGATTCTGTGAATAGATAAAGAGAATTTGAATTTTATGTTGTTTCCGAGTCCAACTGGAGTGAATAATTTTTTCGTGATCAATTTAATTGTGCTTTTGGATTAAAATTTTAGTGTTAACAATAGTTTTGTTTGATGAATGTTCAAGATGATAATTCTTCAATCTTCTTGGTTTAAGAGTCCGTAAATAGATCGAGAACTTCTAAAAACAAACACAAAAAGAAATCCACTATCTGACAATGACAAACATATCAACATATCACATAGTTTTACATCATAATAAATAGATATAAAACTTGCATGTTAAAGTTTAGAGAGAGGGGAGAGAAGTGTGATACCAAATGATTTGTCTAATGTGAGTGTAACTAAGTACTCATCCTTGGAAACGTTTTGGTGTTGGGCACCCCATAGATTGGCATAAAATTTTGAAAACTTCATAGTTTTGAGATAATTCATCACAAGAACGGCAGGAAACGATGGCACAACTAGATTTACATCAGAAATAGCTCTTAAGACCACCTTGAGTGCATGGTCCGGTCTGATTATTCTATTGTTATGACATTATAGAAACAACTCTCATGGTTCGAACATTTCAAGTTATGATTCTCGTTCCATGTGTCTTCTTTAGATGCGCCTACTTCATCTCCTTGCTTCACTTGCAATGTGACGTTCTTTTATTGTACTCCAAGGTGCAAATGCCAATTATTAGTATTAGTGAGATAACTAAATGTGGAATTACTCTATCATCTTTTTGCATTCAAAGGATTGTGATTATTATAACATCCATGTGTTTAAAGTTTATACTTTAAATTTCTTTTGTTATCTATAATAAAACAACTTATCAATGATAACATTCCATGATTAATTATGAGAATGATAAAGAGGGTATTTTGTAAACTTACATAATCAAAGTCAACGTTATTAGATTATGGAGTTGGTTATTAACTTCAGGTTGGGTAACTGATGAGCGAAACCAAGTGTCCTAACTGTGAACCACCCATGGGACCAAAGAAAGGAGTGAAGTGGACAACTAGATTGAACTTGAGAACTTCAAGAGTTACAAAGCATTTAAAGGAGCTCGTGCAAACCATCTTATCCATTGGGCCATGCCCTAGTTAGTTATGAACCTTCACTACCCTACATTAAAGACCTATATAATTATGAATATTCACTTGTCATGTTTTCATCCATCAATCCGACCAACAAAGGGGGATATTTATGAATTCCATGCTTGTAAATTTCACCCCATGGGCATATTATGAACTCATAAACAATTAAATGCTTGTGCATATGCATAAATGGAAAACACAATGAAAATAAACTTTGTCCACACACGCATCATGCATATACAAGCATATTTATCACATGCCTAAAATAAAATCATTGCACATCTAAATACAAAGAGAACACTTATTGTTAAACAAGGAAGATCCAAGCAACTAGCTATGTAAGAGCGATTTTCCACCCAACCGTAGGCACTCTGTCCAACATATACTTTTTCTACTAAGAGGCCACTAGGGCAAAGGAAACACCTACAAGCTCATCTCTCTCATCCCACAACCCATTATGCTCTCATTGCTCAGCCAAATGCTCATCCAGATCTCTACATGAATCTCACTCAACCATCATAGCCATGCGACTCCTTCCAACTTCCCCACACAACATAAGGAAAAAATTTACCTTCACTTATTCATAGTTCCCTCAGGAAATCCAACCCTTACAATGCTTACCGATGTGTGTAGTAAGGGTCTAACCTATTGTATGTTGTTAGAGAATCTCTTGTAGCATTAATTAATGGCTTCTCAAGCACATGTGAACAACAAAACTCAATGGGTAAAGGTTCCTAGCTTTCCCAACTTCTATGCTCACCTACAACCATCTATTTTCCCTCTAATATGCAATCTCCTTCATAATTTCAAATTTTTGGTTAATGCATAGTCTGGTAATGGTGTTGGTAATGAACAACAACAGGAGGAACTCTACATAGTGTAATTTTTCACAATAGAATGAGTGGTAGGATCCAAAGGACATGAGAGGATGGTGAAAAGACAATTGACATAACTTCTGAATATAAAACAAAGGAATCTTGACAACCGACACAATTTCCATAGAAGTACATTCATCCCATGCTTCCATAACTACACGAGAAGACTTTTACCACCAACCTCACATATACATTCTATGATTAGTCGATTAATAGTAAAAAATGACGTAATTGGCTCATTTAAGGCACATGGAAACAATTGGATGATTTCTAAGGTTGACACTCGACAATAGAGGATTTAATCTCCCCTAGGGTACCCTTTTCTCTTCCCCTTTAGTGGAGTCATAGCCCCTCTAGTGCTTTTTACACAACCATCTTGGACCATTTTATTATTTTCCAACATAATATTTACATAGCTTTCGAGTTAGCATGACAAGCCAACCAGATGGATTGTATAGAAATATTTACATTATACAGTCCTAGCCATTCACTAGCCGGGCCTTGGCCTTGATATCCCACTAGGAATCCATACTCGCATATTTACATAATTTACATACTTTTGATTTAATACATTCCAGGTCAAAACTAGGGGTATTGCAATCCCCTCCCCCTTGGAATAACACTATCCTATGTGTTTGTTCAAAATTAGAACATAAATGTGTATGCCTCTCTCATGGCATCTTCCAGCTACCATTAACCTCATCGGGACCAAAGTGCTTCCATTGCACATTTACCTATTCGATGGCTTGGTTCTGGAGCAATAATACCTTCTTGTCAATGATGCATAGAGGCTCTATTTGGAACTCTCCCTCATATTCCAGTTGGATAAGATCCCAATCAATCACATGGATAGGATCATGTAGATATTTCTTAAGCAAAGAAACATGAAAAGTATTATGAGCTCTAGTGTTAGCAGACGATGCAATTCTATATGCAACAGGTCCTATCCTCTCAAACACTTCAAATGGCTCACAATATCTTGGTGACAGCTTGGCACAACTTCCAAGCTTTAAAAAAATCTCCATTGGCCTCACTCGAAGGTAAACATGGTCCCTAACATTAAATTCCCCATGCACTCTATTCTTATTTGCATAGATTTTCAATCTATCTTGGGATGTCTTTAAATTCTGCCTAATATTTGCAACCTCTTGTTCCATGTCCTTAATCATTTATGTCCCAAGCACAATTATGTTCATTGGATGATACCAAATCATTGGTTTCCTACACCTTCTACCATACAAAGCTTAAAATGGACTCATTCCCAACGATGCTTGTTGTCCATTGTTGTATGAAAACTCTACCAAGTGTAGATAATATTATCACTTGGATAATCACATGCATGTAGAGAACATACATGCAAGTGTAGATAATTATTCCAAGTGTAGATAATCACATACATTCATTGCACGTCTTCAAGCACTTGATTACTCTTTCTAGTTGTCCATCTGTTTTTTTGGGTTCTAATACCTATTACAGTGAGCATGCATATTGATACATATAGTTAGATAAAATTAAACATTAAGCAATGGCACACAACACATCGACACAATACATAGAAATTACACTGGAAACCCCTCTACTGGGGAAAACTAGAAAACCCATGAGCTTTACCACTCATATATCAATCAACACTCTTAACCAACGTTTACAACCGTGATTTACTAGACAACAAATCACACTTCATTACACTATTATACACACTCATTACATAACCATTACATATCTTTTATCGATGCAATACATACACTAGCTAGTGGTACCTCAGTTAGTTACATCCAACTGCTCATTAATGGAAATCCATAACTTCCTAACCACTTTTAGTTATTAAGTTACAATTGACTTGACTCAGTCAACCTTTTGTGATCGTTTGAGCTTCTAGTAATTTAAATGTTCATTGACTTCTCGTCGACCAGTCGTTATCTTTAACCAAACAACTATTTTAATCAGCCAATCGACTAGACTTACACTATCCGTCAACCTACAAACCATTTGACTATCAACTTTGACTATCGATTTCATGCAAATAATATAACATTCCCAACATTCTCCCACTTGTTGTTTTCTTTGCATAAATATGAGATTTAGAACTTCAGTTCACTTAAGCAAGGTTGACACGCCCATCGATTCCCTACACTAGGAAAACTTCTCGGTACGTACTAACTTAGTCTATAAGTCTGCAATATCCTTCACAAATTCTACCTTTTCCAGCAACACCTTTTAGTTCTCCACCATTTATCTCACAAAATGGTATTGTACATCAATATGCTTTGTCTTTGAATGATATGTTGGGTTCTTTGCTAGGAAGATTTCACTTTGACTATAACAATCCATCCTAATAACATGTTGACTAAAACCAACCTTTGAACACAATGTCTACAACCAAATAGCCTCCTTACATGCATGAGTAGCTTCCATGTATTCAACCTCAGTAGTCGACAGTGCAACGACTAGCTGTCCCCTACTCATCCAACTGCATGCTCCCCTGAATAACTTGAAACTTATCCATTGGTCAATCGTATGTAGTCAAGATCTCCAGCTAGGTTGGAGTTAATAAAACCATGTACATTTATTTCCTTCTTGTTCTCATGTTCCCCTTGATAGTAGTTTGCATAATCCATCATGCTACACATGTACCTGAATACTCTCTTGACCGTGGTCCAATGCTCTTTTCCAGATGTCAATATGTACCTGCTTAATACTCCCACTACATGGGAAATATCTAGTTGAGTACAGACAATAACATACATCAGAATACCTACAACACTACCATAGGGAACATGTGACATGTACTCTATTTCTTCATGTGTCTTAGGACACTGTTCAACAAATAATTTAATCCCACTGGAATAGGGGCCTTGACCGATTTTCCCTCCTACATGTCGAAGCATTTCAAAATTGTCTCAACATATTTAGTCTAATTTAACCAGAGCCTTCTACCTGCTCGATCTCCCTTTATTTCCATTCCAAGAATGAAATTTGTTGTACCGAGATCCTTCATGTCGAACTTTGAGGACAACTGCAGTTTTACCTCCTTAATCAAATCCATGTTATTTCTGACCAACAACATGTCATCGACATACAAAACTACATATATAAAGTGATCACCGACTTTATTTCTATACACACAGTGACCATCACAAACCCCATTTGTTGGATATACATATCAAACTTTTGATACCACATCTTGGACAATTGTTTTAGACTATAGAGAGACTTCTTAAGGTTGCATACCAACTCCTTTTCTCCTTCCACTGTAAAACCTTCATGTTTCTTTCTATAAATTTATTCTTCAAGGTCACCATGAAGAAATGTTGTCTTTACATCCATCTGTTCTATATCAAGATAAAATGTTGCAGCTAAAGACATTAGTACCCTAATGGAATATTAACTTAGCAACACGAGAGAAAATTTCACAAAAAATGACTCCCTTGACTTGGGAATATCCTTTTGCTACCAGTCGAGCCCTATACTTATCGACTTGTCCTGCTGCATTTACCTTTTTCTTGAACACCCACTTACTATCGATGAGTTTCCTTCTATTTAGTAATGTAACTAGATCCCATGTTTCATTCTATCTCAAGGATTCCATTTCCTCTTCCATGCCCCTTTTCCAGAGTTTACTCTCTATCGAGTCGATCACTTCCTTTACTGACCTAGGATCATCTTCTATGGAAGACAATGCAAAAGCAGAGGGAAATTCAGGTGGACTATATCTTACTGGTTGTTTCCTTGCTTGACCAGGCCTCTTAACGACTGGATTATGTTGTTCCACCTCTACATCAGATTCAGTCGACTGACCTACATCCAGTTTTTCGTCGTTCATTTCAAACTCTTACTTTTCTAGTTCCTTTTCTCTTCTAACTTTTCCATCCTAGGAAGTACCTACAAATTCCCTGGAGATTACATATCTACTATAAACTACCTTTTTTGACCAGATTCCACAACTTATACCCTTTCACTCAATCCTTGTAGTCGATGAAGATGTATTTCTCCAATTTGTTGTCGAGGTTGGTTCTTTTCTGCTTTGGGATATGCACAAAGGAATCACACCCAAAAAATTTGAGATGCGTAAGAGAGGGTTTTTTACCATCCCATGCCTCACACCATCTTGCACGTATCTTTCTCAAACACATATTGAATAACCGAGATCAGGTTTTGATCCAAACCTGGGATATGCAACACTCCTGGAAGTGTTCCTATCCTTCAATCTTTTAATAGTAGTCGTACTTTACCTTGTCCGACAGTCTTGGTCGGTGAATAATCTCCTAGAACATCACCACCGTCAAACTTCTTATATTCACAGAACCATACTTTGCGATGTGTCATATGGTATGACGCACTGGATTTGATTATCCGAGCGTCACGATTTGACTATGTACTTGTGGAGGCCAAATACACATATCATTTTTCTTGTTGCGAAGGCTTACCGTTAGTCGAATGCCCTTCCTCAAACCCTTTGCTTCTATCGACTTACAATCTCACTTGTACTGCCCAAAATTACCACATTGCCAACATATTCTCATTGTCAGAGCATGATATTTAGATCTAGTCTTAGATATGCTCCTCGATTTTGATATTCTACCAGAGGTTTTTCCTTTTCCTCTATCCACTGGTCGACCTCTTACCATCAATTTGTTTTGGGTTGAACCTTCCACGTTCTTGCATATTATCTCTTTCGACAATAAAGATTTGACCATATCATTGATCTTCAATGTGGTTTTATTGCTTCCAATAACCATGACTAGGGTATCCTATGAGTCTGACAAATAACACAACATAATGGTACATCTATCCTCCATAGTGATTTTAATATCCATGGATAACAACTGACTAATCATAGTGTTGAATGCATTTAGGTGATCTATAACTGAGTCACCCTCACTCATCCTTAGAAGATATAACTTATTCCGAAGAAGCAACTTGTTAACTAGAGATTTCAACTAGTACAAATTCCCCAACTTTTCCCATAGCTTCTTTGCAGTGTCTTCTCCCAAGACATTCAACAATACAAAATCTTCTAAACAAAGTTGGATTGTACTTCTTTCTTTCTTGTCAAATTTTGGCCAATATTCCAACGAAATACCTATCGGAGTTGTCCAGAAATGACAATGACCCGTTGCTCTTGATCTACAAGGAGATCCTCCACTTTAAGCTTCCATAGCTCAAAATTATTTCGATTTAACTTTTCAATTTCCGTCCTTGAAGTGTTAGCCATTCTAACTATGAATCAATGTTTCTAAAAACTCCCACTGAAACAGGTGTTCACCAGATCGAGGAGCAAGCCAAACCCTCAACAACAAAGGCATCCCCTTGAATCCAAATATACCTTTAATACCAACTGTTGGGTTCTAATACCTATTACAATGAGCATGCATATTTATTCATATAGTTATATAAAATTAAACATTCAACACAATATACATAAATTACCCTGGAAACCCCTCTATCGGGGAAAACCAACAAACTAGTGATCTTTACCACTCATCTATTAATCAACACCCTTAACCAATGTTTACAACTATGATTTACTGGACAACAAATCACACTTCATTACACTATTATACACACTCATTACATATGCATTACTTCGTATTTATATATGCAATACATACACTAGTTCGTGGTACCCTAGTTAGTTGCAACCAATTGTTCATTAATGGAAATCCATAACTTCCTAACCACTTTCAATTATTCTGTTATAGTCAACTTGACTCAATCAACTTTTGGTTGATCACCCATTGAGCTCCTAGTCATTTCAATATTCATCAACTTTTCGTTGACTGGTCGTTGTCTTGTCCAAATAACTATTCCAGTCATCTAGTCAACACGACTTCCACTGTCCATCAACCTCCAACTCCAATCGATATGTAGACCAGTTGGCTATCAACTTTAACTGTCGATTCCATGCAAAGAATATAATATTCCCAACATGTTTGTGGATGATAGGCAATGCTAAAGTTTAGTTGTGTACCCAAATTTGAAAAGAGAATTTTCCATAAATTAGAAGTAAATTTTGAATCACAGTCAAATACAATTGCTTTGGGTAATCCATGCAATTTGAATATTTATTTTATGAATATTCTTGCTATCTCATCAGACTTGTATGTATATTTAACTGGAATAAAATGTGATTCCTTAGACAATTTATCCACCACAACCATAATGGAATCATGCTTCCTTGAAGTAGTTGGAAATTTGGTATTAAAATCTATAGTTACCACTTCTCATTTCCATTTTAGAATTGGCAAAGGCTTTAATAAACCTGCTGGGTGCTAATGCTTTTTTTTTTCCTTGGAAAAAAGCGTAATTTCATTAAAAAGATAATCAAATTACATACTGTATAAGAGCTTCAATGAGCCCTTTTTGGAAATAAGCTTTTCAGCTTCAAGTATCAGAGAATCAAGTGCCAAAGCACCCCATGAAAATAATAACCTACAGCTAAAAAATACAATGTAAAAGCCTGCTCAATATAGAGTTGCATGAAATAACCAACGCATTTAGAGCTTAAAGAAACAAATAATAAAGAAGCCACAAATGCAGAAAGCATCAATGGAAACCCAAAAACGCAAAAAATAGAGGGTTTGTAGAGCCACCATAATTTGAACTGAAAACCACCAGCTAGGTAGTCACAGTGTTGCCAAGGAAAGCTCACATTGCACCGAGAAACATCCAGCCAAATTGTCGGTTGACAATAGCTGCCAACTGGTGCCATTGCTAAAAGGAAGACAGAGAACCCGCATCAGAGTGGATCTCCACCCCCGAATAACTGCATCCAATTCCCCCATCGTGGACGCACATCCTTGTATCACCCCTCAACACAAGATCTGCTACCGCTGCCACTTATAAGCAGTTGTCCCGCCAGACAATGGTTCATCGCGCAAAGTCACCACCACCGCCCTGCGTGCAGTGAGCTGTCCATCTCCATTGCCACAAACCCTGCAAAGGTTCAAAGACATCCATTGCAGGTATCATCCACTGCTCTTCGCCACTGGATGCTGCTCCTGCAGAGACCACCACCACGCAAAAGCTGCCGCCGCCGTCATGAACAAAGCTGCCATCAGAGCGCCGTGAATCCCCTACCATGCGGCACGCCTTGGTCAAAAGCCGAGAAGCAGAGGGATGACGACCATGGAAGGATCCATGGCCGCCATATTCATCCTGGTTGCTGCTCAACCGTAATCCGAATGCCGCAGCCTTCCAAGCCCTGGGTGCTAATACTTAGCCTTCACTTGTTGGCATTTCATACATTTTGAAATGTACTCAACAATGTTTTCATTCATTCCTGACCAAAAATATTGCTTCCTTATTGTAGCAATTGTTTTCTGGTATCTTGGGTGATTGAAATATGGCACTTTATGGATTTCATCCATAATAAATCTCCTCAAATCTTCCACATTAGGAATAAACATTCTATTTTTATAAGTAAGAAGTCCATCATCCTCTACATGATAACCTTCATACCTCTTTTCCAAATTCTATTGTTGTAATTTGTCTTTTATTTGCACATGTTGCTCATCTTCAACAAGAGAGTCAACAATCCTTTGCCTCAAATATAATTGGAAAATGCTAATAGATGCCACATGCATTGCATGTATTTTTCTGATGAGCCCATCAACCACTTTATTTTCTTTCCCCTTTATGTGTTTGATCTAAAAATCAAATTCACATAAAAATTCCAGCCATCTAGGTTTCCTAGCATTTAGTGTTGGCTGCTCAAATAAATATTTCAGACCATAATGGTTTGTCCTAAGCTCAAATTTCCTGCCCATCAAACATTGCCTCCACATTTTTAAAGTGTCCACTATGGCAACAAGCTCTAAATCATAGGTAGCATAATTCTTCTCATGTTCTTTCAACTTTAATGACTCATAACATACCACATGATTGTCTTGAATAAAACTCCTCTAATTTCTTGTTTACATGCGTCTGTACACACCACAAAACCTTTTTGAGATTTACAATTTTTAAAATTGGAGCACTGGTAAGAAGCTTCTTCAATATTTGGAAACTTTCTTCACATTTTTGTGTCCACTCAAATTTTATCCCCTGCTTTTGCAAAGATGTGATGGGGTGAACAACCTTGGATAATCCTTCATTGGACCTCCCGTAATAACCAACAAGACCCATAAAGTATCTCACATATATCACATCCCTTGGAGTTGGCCAATTCATAATGGCCTCAATCTTTTGTGGATCCATTGATAATTCTTCCTCTGAAATAATGTAACCCAAATAATGAATTGTTTTTTTTTTACAGAAATCACATTTTTTAGATTGCATACAGCTTATGCTCCCTTAGCAATTTCAAATCGATTCTCGAATGTTCTTCATGCTCCTCTTCATTCTTAGAATAAATAAGAATGCCATCTAGAAAATCAAGAACAAAATTTTCCAAATACATGATGAAAACACTATTCATGAGGCACATGAATGTACCTGGTGCATTAGTGAGACCAAGTGGCACCACCATGAACTCATATTATCCATGCTTTGTCCTAACGGTTGGCTTGTGGATGCCTTCTTCCTTGATTCTCACCTAATGGTAACCAAAACTCAAGGTCAATCTTTGAAAACACCTTTTCCCTTCTCATTTGATCAAAGAGATCATCAATTCAAGGCAATGGGTACTTATTATATACAACAATTTTGTTGAAACACATGTAATCAATACATAACCTAAGTGCTCCATCTTTGTTTTTCAGAAATAGCACGAGTTCTCCCCATGGAGACACACTTGGCCTAATGTACTTCTTTTCCAACAACTCTTGCAACTGCATTTTCAGCTCTAGAAGTTCTGGTGTACTCATTATGTAAGGTGTGGTGCAACTCTTAACACAAGATCAATTGTGAAATCAATGTTACTCTTTAGAGGAAGTTCTAGCACTTCATCATAAAACATATCTCTGAATTCTTGCAACACATGATAGTTCTCCAACTCAGGAACTTAATTTTTGTTTTATCCAACACAGGCTGCATACAATTGACAACCCTTTCTAAAGAACTTATTCACCTGCATGGATAAAATATGCCTAATAGAAACCACGTTTGGAATTCCATTTACTATCCTTGGGTTTCCTTCTTCATCAATACATTCAAAGGTATTGTTGTAGCAATCAAGTTTAACTTCGTGTGCTTCCAACCAAATCCATTCCAATGAGAACATCATAAGAACCGTGTGGGAAAATATTCATATTTTCCCATGTAAACAGTCCATCCATTTCTATTTTTCATTTCTCCACCATTTCAATAAAATTCATGTTGGTTCCAGTGGTTAGTTGGAACAACCATGATTTACCATGCTTTGTTTTCTTAAAAGGACAAATCCCAACAGATTTAGGAGTGATATAACTGTGAGTAGATCCAAGGTCAATCAAAATAGAAATATATTGATTAGCAATCTTACCTTCAACCTCAACCACAACTGATTTATGCTATGCTTGGTAGTCCTCTATTGCAACATAGATTCTAGGGCTAGTCCTTGCCACCTGATCCATAGTTTCATCCTCTTGGATGTTGTGAACATGCTTTGCACTCCCATTTTGATGTGGATAGTTTATAAGCAAATTGTCGTCTCCACATCTCCAACATTGAAGTGGCTCTCTTGGATCTCTTGGCTTGTCTCCCATCATCCTAGCTGGATTACTCACGCCCTATCATGGTTATGTTTGCTGATTTATTAAACGAGGAGGCTTGAATCCCCTCTCTCTTTGGTCAAACTCGTCCTTTTTCTTATCCTTCCGTTCCTTATGGAATTCTATCATGCTTTTGTTTTGATCATAATAATACTTGGGCTTCCCTATGGTTTCATCTAGAGTTCAAGGTTCATCAAACTCAATTCTTACCTTGTATGGCTGAGATAGTCCACTTAGAAAATGTTGAATTTTGACCTTATCATGTCTGATATACTTGACATATCTCAACAAGTCCAAGAATTTATTGGCATATTCCTCCATGATCATTCTTACCAACTTCAACTCATTGAACTCTTTGATTTTGTAATCATAGTACCTATTTGTAACATCCCGTAAAAATACCAAATTTTAATTTTTTTTATAATATCAATAATTATTGAAGTCGTTAATGCGGAACATATAAATTAATTAAATTTCTTAACTAGGATAATCAATAACGATGACATGTCATACTTCTCAAATAAAATATGATATATTTGTATTTGCTATTTCAGATTTAAACAGATGCTAAACTTCTTAACGAAAGATCCTTTTATGATTATGCATAAGAAGATAGTTTACAAATTTGCTTGAGTTCTAATTATGATTACATGCTGTACATAGTTTATATTATTATGTTGTTCTTGATGAAGTGCTGACAGTTTGTTTGTATGTTGACGAAGGGGTCCTACGAGGTACCCTGGAGTTTACTTAGCTACGTTTAGCTAAGGCATTTGAATCCTGTTTCCATGTACAGACCACAGGTAAGAAATTCGACGACCACATGTGTTAAGAGTACAAGTGTCTTTCAATTCATCGTCAAAGTAATATTAAAATACTAAGTACTTCCTTGCGAAACAGTGTACTGGAGGTATGGATACTTGGTTCTAAATCTAATTTGTGTGTTGACTTACAAAACTCTTGAGTATTAGAATTTCACGTTGTCCAAGTGTTTGTTATAATGCTGCAATTATTATCATATGACTATTGTCATTATTATCAAAACAATGATATTAATATCTATTGATAAAGCTATTAGAAAACTTGTAGAAAATAGTGTTTATACTTTGGAACTATCATTAAGTCTTGATTCTACAGAACTTAGACTATTCTAAGTCCTGAATTCATTATTTGATTATCATTACACAGTGAATATATGAACGGTCTAGTGACTGGTGTTATGAACTCAACATTATAGTGTAGAACACCATCATTTAAACTATGCCTTAGGTATCATATTTATCAATTAAACTTTGCAATACATGGCTAGCATATTAAAAAGTGTATTACTTAACTATACCTATAGGCTCACACTATTATTATGAATTGGAAAGTCATAACTATTGTATGAAATCTATAATGTATATAGTATCTAATTCTACTTTTGCATAGTTAGAATCCTAACTATATCTATGGTCTCCATTATCAAATGATTTAACAATATTTATATATATGGCTAAGCTATATTCTATAAATATCTATACACGAGCCTTAGTAAATGAAATGTTAACATTATAAAGTGATTATACAATTACACCATACCTTGGCATATAATACAAATGTTCGCTATATAATAATAAACTATAGAGACTGATATGAAATACGATCCACGGGTTTAACAATGCAATTATTTTGATGTTGAGAGGGTATTAAACTTGGCATGCTTTCCAAGTTGGTGTTGACAGGCCTAGCATTAACGTGTTCGACGGTTAAGTGATGTGGAAGCCCAATTGTAAGGTATTCATGTGGTTTGTGTTTGAAATGGGCATTAAAACAAGCTGAGCTATGCCATGCAGTGGCTTTCGATCTGCTTACTTGGCAAATGGTAGATGAAACAATTAATGCAACATTGATTGCAATCGTGGTTCGATAATCAACGTGCCTTAACTGGTAGATCTCCCACTGTTGATCTCTGCAAGATCTGGGGCTATGAATGAAACCCTATCCACGCATTGGTAAGTAATGGAAAAATGGTTTTCGGCATTCATTGTTGCATTTTCGGTGGAAGGTCGTGGAGCCGACCGTCTGCTGCAATGTAGGGTTTTAGAGTTGGCTGAGAGGAGGACTCCTTCCTCGGTTTCGAACATTGGACCTGTGAGGATAGTTTTAATGGTTGTAGGCTCACAATCTTGTGCCATAGCAATATGATACAGCCTGGAAGTTGTGTGTGGTTTTTCTTCTGTTAGTTGTTGAGTTCATAGTTGAACTGGGTTTCGATCCTCCAGTTTGTGAAAAGATTTTCGTGTTTAATTCGTGGTTGCTGTCAAGTGCCATTAGACTTCATCGTTTTTACTGTGTGGTGTGCCAAAGTTCAAGGCTTCGTTTCTAAAGGTAAGTTATAATGATAATGATACTAATACTGTGTTACTTGTCTTTATTCTTGCATTTTATTGTTTTAACCTCTCCTAACTGTGAACTTTACAGGTTCCCACTTCGTAGAGTGATTCCTGTGCATAAGAATTGGAAAATGGAAATATGCTACTGCTTCTTGGTAAGCTCCGGTGGTTCTCGAAACCTCGTAGGTGCCCTTTTGCATGGTTTGGATGGTGACTACTGTGTGTCGAGAGTTTGAATTATTCGAATTTGTTTTCGGTGATGGATGAGTGTTGAGTTCTAAGTCTTATTTTGATACATACTGTACAGAGGGTAACCTTCATTTGTTTAAGTTGCTACTTGGTTATTTGATGCCTGTCTGTGTTGTTGATAAGAACTCCACAGTCATTTTTGTGCTACTAAAAGTCAAGGGTAAAACCCTGTGTAGTTTTTGAATCATGACCACGTTTAAATGTTCTGGTTGATAATGAGTAAACCCCTGTGTAATGTTGGAACATTAACAGGTTCGATATGTAAACTTTGTTAATTTATTTTAGAATGGTAAAATTCAGAACCGTGGGTTCTCTTGCATTTATAAACAATGTATCAGTTTTATTATGGAAAATTGTGTTTTCAAAGTAATGTTTTGAGAAACTGTGTAAAAATGGTTAAGGTGGTGTTGAGCAATGATGGTTGACTGTAGATAGTTGTTTCTGTACTTCGTCTTCGTTGTTGCTAAATATGTTTTAGAAATATGATGAGATAGTTCGGTTGTTAAGTGTTGTTGGAATGGCTATGCCACAATGTTTGATTTTGTTTCACGAATGAGAAACTACCTGTAGCTTTCATTTGCTATCTAGTTTGTACTGAGCTTTTGTACCCGAGACTTAACCTGTGTATTTAATAGTCTCGATACAGTGTATGTTTTCTTGCTAGGGTTTGAACAATTTATAGTTTTGGCTAAGTGAAGTTATTTACTGTTTAAATATTCTATTTGTATTCTTAGTACGAGAATTAATAAGTAAAGAAAATAGAATGTTGCTTAGGGTTAGATAATAGGTCTGTTATAGAAATAATTATCTGAAGTTTGCCATGAGTGGCTTGATAAGAAATTTATAAACTATGTACCCAACAATCACTTAGATTCTAAGTCTTGTGATAACTTAGGGTTTGATACTAGTGTGCAGATATTTAATAAATGAAATCAAAAGTGATAGCTAGGAAAAAATAAAATGTGTATATTTGTAACATATCTGTACAGAGATTAATTCTTGCAGCTGCTAAAATTCTTAAAAACATGAAATGTATAATATTGATATGCATTTGCTTACTATCTGAAATAAATAGAGTTAAAAGAAATATATAGAACTATGCAGAAACATACTGTGTTTTTCTTTCATGTATTTAATTAGATGAATTCTATACTGCTGTTGATGCTATACTGTAATGTTTACTGTGTTTAAATATAGGATAGAATTTTAACAATAACACTACTGTATTCATCTTTCCAATCAATGGCATTCTCCCTATCACTTATCTTTCTTAATTTACTTCTCTATACTGGAGTACGATGTAGAGAACAACATGGGGAAAAATATAGAGATGGTTATCGATTCAATTATTTCACAAAGCTTTTTCATTCATAATCATACTTAGATCAGAAAATACAATAATTTCTTTTATAAGACTGAGTTTAATAATTCTACTATGCAGAAACATTTAACTATAAACAAAAGTAGGAATAGTGAAACCTGGTTGACTATAGGAGAAACAAACAGCCCAAGGAACCTATTCCACCCAACCTATTCCTGAAGATAGCCAAGTTACTTGCCTTAGGACCCCCGAGCCTATTCACTGAACCACCAGGAGGAAGATTCTGTAGAAGCCTTAGTACATCAACTTGCAATAGAATGTAGATTGTACAGTCCTCAAGACTTAGCAGTCAAAGAGACCTGCACCAACACCTCTGGTTTTCCTTCTCAGTATAATTAGCAGACTTACAGTTTCACTCTTACATAGCCTCCCTATTCGAATCTCTCAGTGATCACCTGATGCAATTGAGGAATATTTCTGCAGAAAAATATTGTGAGGGCTGCCTGCCCAATTCAAATTGCCTTATGTAGGCTGCCTAGGCCTTTTAGTGGTTAACTGGTCATTAATGAGCTACCTTCTCTCTTCCACCCACTTGGGGGATAATGCCACAAATTTAGGGGTAGTTGTCCCATAACCAACAGCTAGTGGCGGAGTGCAAATTCTGCCATCTGTCCCATGCCTTCTGACAGCTTCCATTCCTCGTAGTGGGTCAGTGAACACTAATTTAACAGTTCCCTTGGGTGTTTGTCTCCTACTTTAATTTATTGAATAACAATAATCAGTAATTACAATTATCCTTGACCAAACTTGGTCATAATTACAAAACTTTGTAATTAAATTTTAACATAAAGTATTTTGCAAATAAAATAATATTCTCAGAATTTGGGTAGGTGACATACACCCCCCTTTAAGTCTCAACACCGTCCTCGATGTTGTTAATCACTCTCTGAGTGTTCCTGAAACAGAGTTGGGTATGCTGCCCGCATACTACTCTCTAACTCCCAGGTTTCCTCTTCTGGGCTAAGGTGCTTCCATTGCACCTTTACCTTCCCAATGGTGCGATTCTGGAGTAGAGTTTCCCTCCTTTCGAGGATACAATACGGTTCCACCTGAAAATCACCGTCTTGTCCCACGTGTACATCATTCCAATTTACAACATGAGTAGCATCGTGTACATACTTCTTTAAAAATGATATATGAAAAACATTATGTATCTTTAAATTTGGCGGCAAAGCCAATTGGTATGCCACTGGTCCAACCCTTGACAATATTTTGAAAGGACCACAATACCTGGGTGCCAACTTGGCACAGCTTCCTGATTTCAATGATCTCTTTTTCGGTCTTACCTTAAGAAAAACATGTTCACCAACCTGGAACTCTTTATGAGTCCTTCTAAGATATGCTTGACTCTTTTGCTTATCTTGGGCAGCTTTAATATTTCTTTGTACCCGTTTCACAATTAGTTCTAATTCCTGCAACAATTCAGGTCCTAAAATAACTCTATTTACTGGATCATTCCAAGAAACATGTGTATCACATTTCCTACCATAAAGAATTTCAAAAGGGCTAAGCCTGGATGATGCATGATAATGGTTATTATATGCAAATTCTGCTAAATGCAAGTAGTCTTCCAACTTACCAGGCTGATCTTTAACATACATCCACAACAAGTCTTCCAAAACTTGATTCACTCTTTCTGTCTGTCCGTCCGTTTGTGGATGAAATGCTGTACTGAAGTTTAAGGTTGTATTCAACCCTTTAAATAAAGACTTCCAGAAGTTTCCAGTAAACATAGAGTCACGATCTGAAATTATCACTTTTGGTATACCATGTAATCGAAAAATCTGGTTCATGAAGATTTTTGCAATGTTTGGAGCCTTATGAGTAGTCTTCATAGGTATAAAGTGTGCTGCATTGTTGAGTTTATCCAGTATCACAATGATAGAGTCATTTTGTTTCTGATTTTTAGGTAGTACGGTAATAAAATCTATGCTTATCACTTCCCATTTCCAGCTAGGTATAGGAAATGGCTGCAACAGTCCAACCGGATGTTGATGTTCAACCTTCAGTTTTTGATAGTCCAAACACTTAGCTATGTACTCTACTACTTCATCCTTCATTCTTGGCCAATAGTACTCTTTCCATAGCATAGTGATGGTTTTCTGATAACCTGGATGTCCAGAGTAATGGCGTTTGTGCATCTCATTTAAGATCAGAATTTTTACATCTGGTATGTTGGGTACATACAATCTGTTTTTGTATAATAACAATCCATTTTCCTTTAAACTATAATCTGCCATAGAATTTTCAGAACTGTTATTTGCTGTCTTTTCTTGTAATTTGCTGTATTCTTCATCCGTTTCACTCCTTTCAAGGATCTAATTTTCTAAATCTGTTGAGTAAGTACTGATGGCTGAAATAAAATTCAGTTTTGCTTTACGACTTAATGCATCAGCAGCCTTGTTCTCTTTCCCTTTAATATGTTGAATTTCAAACTCATATTCACTTAGAAAAGTTAACCATCTAGCTTGTCCAACGTTTAGATTTGTCTGATCTAATAAATATTTCAGACCCATGTCATTTGTCAACAAGGTAAATTTTTTGCCAATAAGGTGGTGACGCCACATTTTTAAAGCATGAATTACTGCTAATAACTCTAAATCATAAGTAGAGTAGTTCTTCTCATGTGTTTTCAGCTTTCTAGATTCGTATGCAACAACATGTCCCTCTTGTGTTAGGACTCCACCGAGTCCATCATTACATGCATCGGTACATACTATAAAATCCTTATTAGGATCTGCTATCCTCAGAATAGGTGCTGTAGTTGATAATTCCTTTAGCTTCTTAAAACTGTCTGAACATTTCTGATCCCACACAAATTTCTTCCCTTTCTTCTATAAGGAGGTTATGGGGTTTGCAATCTTTGAAAAACCCTCTATAAATTTTTTGTAATCCAGTAATACCCATAAATGATCTTACATCCGACACATCTTTGGGAATCGACCAATCATTAATGGCTTTTATCTTGTCGAGGTCAACCGAGATTCATTCCTTGGAAATTATGTGTCATAAATATTGAATTTTATCCTTGTGAAAATCACACTTACTAAACTTAGCGTACAGTTGATGATCTCTCAGAACTTGTAAGATAATACGCAGATGTTCATCATTCTCTTCTTTGATTTTAGAATACACTAAAATGTCGTCTATGAACACAACAACAAACTTATCTAAGTATTTGTGCAGAATATTGTTCATATAAGAACTTCTTTTTGAAGTACCGTTTGAAAGTACTCCAATTCACATCCTTGTTCCTGATGCCCTTGACTCTTTTGATGTCCTGCTACCAAATATCTGCCTTCCCAATCAAGTTGTAGATTGCCATCTTTGCCGTCAATGATTCTAAGTAATCATAAATTTTGGAAGTACTTCTTCATGCCGGACAACCAAGCTTCTGCTGTATCTCCTTTCTCAGTTTCACCATTGAAGGTTGGGGGTTTTATTTTCTTAAACTCCCTAGAAATTTGTTCATACGGTTTATGACTTTTTTTTTGCGTTTGTAGTCTCCTTCGTTGCTATCACTTGAATAATTTCTTTTCTTTTTCCATTTTTCATGGGTAGCTTCGTATGATGTTGAAATGCTGTTTGCATCATCAGTTTTCACTTTCTTACCCCTGTCTCAATGAGGTAAATCTTAAATTTTAGAGGTATTTTCAATTTCTCTATCCCATTCGTTAGTTGGGCATTGTTCGAATAGTACTTGATTAAGTTCCTCTTGTGCCTTCAGAATTTTCTCGTTGCCTTGTTTTACAGATCTCATTTATGCTTTTAACTCTTGAAATGCTCGTAATAATTCTGACGAATTGTCATTTAATTCGCCATGGACTTCTTCTTCATAATGCTGTCCCGTGCTATGACTGCTGGGTCAAAATCTGTCTTCTAAATGTTCAGCTGATCCTTTCATACCTGTAACTTAAAATAATTTATGTATAACACAAATAGTTAAAATTTTTGAATTAGTAAGATTTCTACTATAAATAAATTTTTTGTTGCGTGTTCTTGGACCCTTTTCAGGCCTAGAGTTCAAACATGAGCTCTTATACCACATGTAACATACCGTAAAAATACCTTTTGTTTTGTTTTGTTTGTAATATCAATAATTATCCAAGTCGTTAATGCGGAACATACAAATTATTTAAATTTCTTAGCTAGGATAATCAATAACGATGACACATCATACTTCTCAAATAAAATATGATATATTTGTATTTGCTATTTCAGATTTAAATGGATGCTAAACTTCTTAATGAAAGATCCTTTTATGATTAAGCATAAGAAGACAATTTACATATTTGCTTGAGTTCTAATTATGATTACATGCTGTACATAGTTTTTATTATTATGTTGTTCTTGATGAAGTGTTGACAATTTGTTTGTATGTTGACGAAGGGGTCCTACGAGGTACCCTGGAGTTTACTTAGCTACGTTTAGCAAAGACATTTGAATCCTGTTTCCATGTGCAGACCGCAGGTAAGAAATTCTACGACCACATGTGTTAAGAGTACAAGTGTCTTTCAATTCATCGTCAAAGTAATATTAAAATACTAAGTACTTCCTTGCGAAACAGGTTACTGGAGGTATGGATACTTGGTTCTAAATCTAATTTGTGTGCTGACTTACAAAACTCTTGAGTATTAGAATTTCACGTTGTCGAAGTGTTTGTTATAATGCTGAAATTATTATCATATGACTATTGTCATTATTATCAAAACAATGATATTAATATCTATTGATAAAGCTATTAGAAAACTTGTAGAAAATAGTGTTTATACTTTGGAACTATCATTATGTCTTGATTCTACATAACTTAGACTATTCTAAGTCATGAATTCATTATTTGATTATCATTACACAATTAATATATGAACAGTCTAGTGACTGGTGTTATGAACTCAGCATTATAGTGTAGAACATCATCATTTAAACTATGCCTTAGGTATCATATTTATCAATTAAACTTTGCAATACATGGCTAGCATATTAAAAAGTGTATTACTTAACTATACCTATATGCTCACACTATTATTATGAATTGGAAAGTCATAACTATTGTATGAAATCTATAATGTATATAGTATCTAATTCTACTTTTGCATAGTTAGAATCCTAACTATATCTATGGTCTCCATTATCAAATGATTTAACAATATATATATATATATGGCTAAGCTATATTCTATAAATATCTATACACGAGCCTTAGTAAATGAAATGTTAACATTATAAAGTGATTATACAATTACACCATACCTTGGCATATAATACAAATGTTCGCTACATAATAATAAACTATAGAGACTGATATGAAATACGATCCACAGGTTTAACAATGCAATTATTTTGATGTTGACAACGTATTAAACTTGGCATGCTTTCCAAGTTGGGGTTGACAGGCCTAGCATTAACGTGTTCCATGGTTAAGTGATGTGGAATCCCAGTTTTAAGGTATTCACATGGTTTGTGATTGAAATGGGAATTACAACAAGCTGAGCTGTGCCATGCACTGGCTTTCGATCTACTTTCTTGGCAAATGGTAGATGAAACAATTAATTCAATATTGATTGCAATCGTGGTTCGATAATCAACGTGCCTTAACTGGAGGATCTCCCACCGTTGATCTCTGCAAGATCTGGGGCTGTGAATGAAACCCTATCCACGCATTGGTAAGTAATGGAAAAATGGTTTTCGACATTCATTGTTGCGTTTTTGGTGGAAGGTCGTGGATCCGACCATCTACTGCAATGTAGGGTTTTAGAGTTAGTTGAAAGGAGGACTCCTTCCTCGATTTCGAACATTGGACCTGTGAGGATAGTTTTAATGGTTGCATGCTCACAATCTTGTGCCATAGCACCATGATACAGCCTGGAAGTTGTGTGTGGTTTTTCTTCTGTCAGTTGTTGAGTTCATAGTTGAACTGGGTTTCGATCCTCCAGTTTGTGAAAATATTTCTATGTTTAATTCATGGTTGCTGTCAAGGCTTCGTTTCTAAAGGTAAGTTATAATGATAATGATACTAATACTGTGTTACTTGTCTTTATTCTTGCATTTTATTGTTTTAACCTCTTTGAATTGTGAACTTTGCAGGTTCCCACTTCGTAGAACGATTCCTGTGCATAAGAATTGGAAAATGGAAATCTGTTATTGCTTCCTGGTAAGCTATGGTGGTTCTCGAAACCTTGTAGGTTCCCTTTTGCATGGTTTGGATGGTGACTACTGTGTGCTGAGAGTTTGAACTATTTGACATTGTTTTTGGTGATGGCCGAGTGTTGAGTTCTAAGTCTTATTTTGATACATACTGTACAGAGGGTAACCTTCATTTGTTTAAGTTTATACTTGACTATTTGATGCCTGGCTGTGTTGTTGATAAGAACTCTGCACTCGTTTTTGTGCTACTAAAAGTCAAGGGTAAAACCCGGTGTAGTTTTTGAAACTTGACCACGTTTAAATGTTTTGGTTGATAATGCGTAAACCCCTGTGTAGTGTTGGAACCCTAACAGGTTCGATATGTAAACTCTGTTAATTTCTTTTAGAATGGTAAAATTCAGAACCGTGGGTTCTCTTGCATTTATAAACAATGTCTCGTTTTTACTATGGAAAATTGTGTTTTCAAAGTAATGTTTTGAGAAACTGTGTAAAAATGGTTAAGGTGGTGTCGAGCAATGATGGTTGACTGTAGATAGTTGTTTCTGTACTTCGTCTTCATTGTTGCTAAATATGTTTTAGAAATATGATGAGATAGTTCGGTTCTAAAGTGTTGTTGGAATGGCTATGCCACAGTGTTTGATTTTGTTTTATGAATGAGAAACTACCTGTAGCTTTCGTTTGCTATCTAGTTTGTACTGAGCTTTTGTACCCGAGACTTAACCTGTGTATTTGATAGTCTTGATACAGTGTATGTTTTCTTGCTAGGGTTTGAACAATTTATAGTTTCGGCTAAGTGAAGTTATTTACTGTTTAAATATTCTATTTGTATTCTCAGTACGAGAATTAATAAGTAAAGAAAATAGAATGTTGCGTAGAGTTAGATAATAGGTCTGTTATATAAATAATTATCTGAAGTTTTCCATGAATGGCTTGATAAGAAATTAATAAACTGTGTACCCAATAATCACTTAAGTTCTAAGTCTTATGATAACTTAGGGTTTGATACTACTGTGCAGATATTTAATAAATGAAATCAAAAGTGATAGTTAGGAAGAAATAAAATGTGTATATTTGTAGCAAATAAGTACAGAGATTAATTCTTGCAGCTGCTAAAATTCTTAAAAACATGAAATGTATAATATTGATATGCATTTGCTTACTATGTGAAATAAATAAAGTTAAAAGAAATATATAGAACTGTGCAGAAACATACTATGTTTTTCTTTCATGTATTTAATTAGATGAATTCTATACTATTGTTGATGCTATACTGTAATGTTTATTGTGTTTAAATATAGGACAAAATTTTAACAATAACACTACTGTATTCATCTTTCCAATCAATGGCATTCTGCATATCACTTATCTTTCTTAATGTATTTCTCTATACTGGAGTACGATGCAGAGAACAACATGGGAAAAATATAGAGATGGTTATCGATTCAATTATTTCGCAAAGCTTTTTCATTCATGATCATACTTATATCAGAAAATAAAATAATTTCTTTTAAAAGACTGAGTTTAATAATTCTGCTATGCAGAAACATTTAACTATAAACAAAAGTAGGAATAGTGAAACCTGGTTGACTGCAGGAGACACAAACAACCCAAGGAACGTGCTCCACCCAACCTATTCCCGAAGACAAACAAGTTACTTTCCTTAGGACCCGCGAGCCTGTTCACGGAACCACCAGGAGGAATATTCTGTAGAAACCTTAGTACATCAACTTGCAATAGAATGTAGATTGTCCATTCCTCAAGACTCAGCAGTCAAAGAGACCTGCACCAACACCTCTGGTTTTCCTTCTCAGTATAATTAGCAGACTTATAGTTGGAATCTTACACAGCCTCCCTATTCGAATCTCTCACTGATAACCTGATGCACTTGAGGAATATTTCTGCAGAAAAATATTGTAAGGGCTGCCTGCCCAATTCGAATTGCCTTATGTAGGCTGCCTAGGCCTTTTAGTGGTTAACTGGTCATTAATTAGCTGCCTGCTCTCTTCCACCCACCTGGGGGATAATGCCACAAATTTAGGGGTAGTTGTCCCATAACCAACATCTAGTGGTGGAGTGCAAATGCTGTCATCTGTCCCATGCCTTCTAACAGCTTCCATTCCTCGTAGTGGGTCAGTGAACACTCATTTAACAGTTCCCTTGGGTGTTTGTCTCCTACTTTAATTTATTAAATAATAATAATCAATAATTACAATTATCCTTGACCAAACTTGGTCATAATTACAAAACTTTGTAATTAAATTTTAACATAAAGTATTTTGCAAATAAAATAATATTCTCAGAATTTGGGTAGGTGATATACACCCCCCTTAAGTCTCAACACCGTCCTTGATGTTGGTTAATCACTCTCTGAGTGTTCCTGAAACAGACTTGGGTATGCTGCCCGCATACTACTCTCCAACTCCCAGGTTGCCTCTTCTGGGATAAGGTTCTTCCATTGCACCTCTACCTGCCCAATGGTGCGATTTCAGAGTAGAGTTTCCCTCCTTTCGAGGATACAATCCGGTTCCACCTGAAAATCATTGTCTTGTCCCACCTGTACATCATTCAGATTTACAACATGAGTAGAATTGTGTACATATTTCTTTAAAAATGATATATGAAAAACATTATGTATCTTTAAATTTGGTGGCAAAGCTAGTTGGTATGCCACTGGTCCAACCCTTGACAATATTTCGAAAGGACCACAATACCTGGGTGCCAACTTGGCACAACTTCCCAATTTCAATGAACTCTTTTTCGGTCTTACCTTAAGAAAAACATGTTCACCAACCTGGAACTCTTTATGAGTCCTTCTAAGATTTGCTTGACTCTTTTGCCTATCTTGGTCAGCTTTAATATTTCTTTGTACCCGTTTCACAATTAGTTCTAATTCCTGCAACAATTCAGGTCCTAAAATAACTTTATTTACTGGATCATTTCAAGAAACAGATGTATCACATTTCTACCATAAAGAATTTCAAAAGGGCTAAGCCTGGCTGATGCGTGATAATGGTTGTTATATGCAAAGTCTGCTAAATGCAAGTAGTCTTCTCACTTACCATGTTGATCTTTAACATACATCCTCAGCAAGTCTTCCAAAATTTGATTCACTCTTTCTGTTTATCCATCCGTTTGTGGATGAAATGTTGTACTGAAGTTTAAGGTTGTATTCAACCCTTTAAATAAAGACTTCCAGAAGTTTCCAGTAAACTTAGAGTCACGATATGAAATTATCACTTTTGGTATACCATGTAATCGAAAAATCTGCTTCATGAATATTTCTGCAATGTCTGGAGCCTTATGAGTAGTCTTCACAGGTATAAAGTGTGCTGCCTTGCTGAGTTTATCCACTACCACCATGATAGAGTCATTTTGTTTCTGATTTTTGGGTAGTCCGGTAATAAAATCTATGCTTACCACTTCCCATTTCCAGGTAGGTATAGGCAATGGCTGCAACAGTCCAGCCGGATGTTGATATTCACCCTTCACTTTTTGACAGTCCAAACACTTAGCTATGTACTCTCCTACTTCATCTTTCATTATGGGCCAATAGTACTCTTTTCGTAGCATAGTGATGGTTGTCTGATAACCTGGATGTTCAAAGTAATGGCTTTTGTGCATCTCATTTAAAATCATAATTTTTACTTCTGTAATGTTGGGTACATACAATCTGTTTTTGTATAATAATTGTCCATTTTCCTTTAAACTATAATCTGCCATAGAATTTTCAAAACTATTATTTGCTGTCTTTTCTTGTAATTTGTTGTATTCTAGGTCCGTTTCACTCGTTTCAAGGATCTGATTTTCTAAATCTGTTGAGTAATTACTGATGGGTGAAATAAAATTCAGTTTTGCTTTACGACTTAATGCATCAGCAGCCTTGTTCTCTTTCCCTTTAATATGTTGAATTTCGAAATCATGTTCACTTAGAAAAGTTAACCATCTAGCTTGTCCAGCGTTCAGATTTGTCTAATCTAATAAATATTTCAGACCCATGTTATGTGTCAACAAGATAAATTTTCTGCCAATAAGGTGGTGATGCCACATTTTTAAAGCATGAATTAGTGCTAATAACTCTAAATCATAAGTAGAGTAGTTATTCTCATGTATTTTCAGCTTTCTAGATTTGTATGCAACAACATGTCCCTCTTGTGTTAGGACTCCATCGAGTCCGTCATTACATGCATCGGTACATACTATAAAATCCTTATTAGGATCTGCTATCCTCAGAATAGGTGCTGTAGTTAATAATTCCTTTAGATTCTTAAAACTGTCTGAACATTTCTGATCCCACACAAATTTCTTTCCTTTCTTCTGTAAGGAGGTTATGGGGTTTGCAATCTTTGAAAAACCCTCTATAAATTTTCTGTAATATCAGGTAATATCCATAAATGATCTTACATCCGACACATCTTTAGGAATCGACCAATCATTAATGGCTTTTATCTTATCGGGGTCAACCGAGATTCCTTCCTTGGAAATTATGTGTCCTAAATATTGAATTTTATCCTTATGAAAATCACACTTACTAAACTTAGCGTACAGTTGATGATCTCTCAGAACTTGTAAGATAATACGCAGATGTTCGTCATACTCTTCTTTGCTTTTAGAATACATTAAAATGTCGTCTATGAACACAATAGCAAACTGATCTAAGTATTTGTGCACATTATTGTTCAGATACAAATTTCTTTTTGAAGTACTGTTTGAAAGTATTCCAATTCACACCCTTGTCCTTGATGCCTTGACTCTTTTGATGTCCTGCCACCAAATATCTGCCTTCCCAATCAAGTTGTAGATTGTCATCTTTGCCTTCAATGATTATGAGTAATCATAAATTTGGAATTACTTCTTCATTCCGGACAACCAAGCTTCTGCTGTATCTCCCTTCTCAGTTTCACCATTGAAGGTTGGGGGTTTGATTTTCTTAAACTCTCCGAAAATTTGTTGATACGGTTTGTGATATTTCTTTTGGGTTTGTAGTCTCCTTCGCTGCTATCACTTGAATAATTTCTTTTCTTTTTCCATTTTTCATGGGCAGCTTCTGATGATGTTGAAATGTTGTTTGCATCATCAGTTTTCACTTTCTTACCCCTGTCTCGATGAGGTAAATCTTCAATTTTAGAGGTATTTTCAATTTCTCTATCCCGTTCGTCAGTTGGGCATTGTTCGAATAGTACTTGATTAAGTTCTTCTTGTGCCTTTAGAATTTTCTCATTGTCTTGTTTTACATATATGATTTCTGCTTTTAACTCTTGAAATGCTTGTAATAATTCTGACGAATTGTCATTTAATTCGGCATGGACTGCTTTTTCATAATGCTTTCCCATGCTAGGACTGTTGGGTCGTAATCTGTCTTCTAAATGTTCAACTGATCCTTCCATACTTGTAACTTAAAATAATTTATGTATAACACAAATAGTTTAAATTTTTGAATTAGTAAGATTTCCGCTGTAAATAAATTTTCTGTTGCGTGTTCTTGGACCTTTTTTAGGACTAGAGTTCGAACATGAGCTCTGATACCACATGTAACATCCCGTAAAAATACCAAATTTTAATTTTTTTGATAATATCAATAATTATCGAAGTCGTTAATGCGGAACATATAAATTAATTAAATTTCTTAACAAGGATAATCAATAACGATGACACGTCATACTTATCAAATAAAATATGATATATTTGTATTTGCTATTTCAGATTTAAACGGATGTTAAACTTCTTAACGAAAGATCCTTTTGTGATTATGCATAAGAAGACAGTTTACAGATTTGCTCGAGTTCTAATTATGATTACATGCTATACATAGTTTATATTATTATGTTGTTCTTGATGAAGTGCTGACAGTTTGTTTGTATGTTGACGAAGGGTTCCTATGAGGTCCCCTGGAGTTTACTTAGCTGCGTTTAACTAAGGCATTTGAATCTTGTTTCCATGTGCAGACCGTAGGTTTCATGTCCCAAATTTGGAATTGGGTCACAATGGCCTAATAACATTGGCCATATTCATTAGAGTTTGTAAAATCGATGTTAAAGGTCAAATAATTGCCAAGGAGGAAAATTACTAGTTTCCTAGGTTTGGGGTGGAAGCTTTGGGATTTGGAATAATGGGGATAATAGATGATGTTTGAACATTAGAGTGGCATAAATATTTAATAAATGAGATAAATAAATATATACAAGTGAAAATCAAAGTGGCATTTGATCATGAAGATACATGGAGGAAGTGGGACCCACATATGGCTAGATTTCCCCAGTACACTTAGCATCATCCTCTCACCAATTCGAATTCAAGGTGAATGGTAACATACTTGGGGGAGTACAAAAGGTATTATTCATGGCATGACTCATCCAAGGTCGAAATATAGAGGAAGAGTAACTCCCATGGAAGAGGAAGAGGCAATTTGGAGCTAGTGAGACACTTGGGCTAGATTCCCTAGCTCTATGAAAACAATGATGAAGATGCTATGACACCTATGACACAAATCAGACCTGAAGGCTGACATATGACATATATGACATGTTGGGGATAAAAATAGACTCCAATAGGGCGCTCAAGGGTGTTAGGGCAGCTAATATGCTTCCACATGTGATTTGGTGGAAGTGGGAGACTGGGAATTGTTGTACAAGTGGCATTCTTTGGAATCTCTTCCTAACTTGAGTTGGCATGAGTCTCTTGGAAGGAATTCGACCCATGGAGGACATTAGAATTTTATAAATGTCAATAACAAAGAATGAAATCAGCTTTTAATCATTTGTAGAATTTGCAATTGCATTTGTGAAGAGGGAGAGCTAGTGGATGACTAGTTTCTTGCCTTAGCCAATTTCGAGGGTGAATGATTCCCATCCAAGTTGGTAATTGGAAAGGCCATTCAGAACTTTCATTTGGAGCTTTAATGGAGTCTTTATTTTCAGGTGTAAGCTACATGGCAGCTCATGATTTCTTCTATTGCAGCTCACTCCTTCAACAGTTTCCAGTTTTGATGGCATATTCTTGATCCTTGAGGGAGGGCGTTTTTGGTGAGCTATTGTACTCTTTAGGGGAGCTTCTAATGCCCCATTTATTTTGTAATATGAATTAAATACTCTTTTATTCATCTCCAGAAAGTTTCAGGTCGAAATTCCAAGTAGAAATGCATAAATCTCAATTTTAGTGAAAGAACATTGCCATTTCCCCACTACCTTGTTGTGAATCAATGTAATGCTGATGATTTCGAATGAATGAATGATTATCTGATGCATTTGTGATTAATGTACTGCCATGGATGTATTTTACAAGTTTCATGTACTGTACCTGAGCATTTGAAGTATTTTTACTCAGTTTAATTGCACTGGGAGAAGAAATAGTGCCATTTCCCCAAGGGTCGAATTGGTGATTTTTGCAGTTGAATGGGAGAGGGTTGGAACAGATGTAATAATAAATTAATGGTGCACATGAGACCTTAATAACATCCTTAATACATTCCCTACCTCTTTTCAGAAATTTGAGTGGGTTTGGAGGCAATTGGGAAGCCATTTTCAGTACTTACCCCAGGGGGATTTGAACCCCAAATTACTAGTAAAATTGCATACTTGGTCTAGAATATTAAGAGAGTTTGTAGAGGTATTTTGGTGGCCATATTTCATCCCTAAAAATAATATTCAAGTCCTAATATCATTCATACACCTTCCTTGAAGATTTGAAGGCATTTGGAGTCAATCTGAGACCTAGAGACCAATACTAGTCAAAGGAAAATTACTAGTAAAGTTCCCTACATTGGCCAGAATTGAAAGAGGATTTGCAGAATTATTTTAAAGGTCCAAAGAATCCCTGAAATACATATTTATGTTCTAACATCTTCCATATAACTTCTCAGAAGATTTGGGAGCAGTTGGAGCAATTTGGGGACCTAGAGCTCATAACTAGTCAAAGGTCAAACTAGGGGAAAAAGTGAAAAATTGCCATTTTAATAAAATTCCTAACAAGGGACATTACAGTGGTATCAGAGCATGGTATTGGAAGCTGATGTGATAGAACATTAATGAAGACCGGGAGTTAAAGAAATAAGCCACCACCCTTAGAAACTGAAACTAGATGCACTTTGGTGAAAGGGAAGAAGTAGGAGAAGAAGTGCATTCCTTGGTCACCATGAGTAAGGATGGGAAATGAACCTTAGAGGAGAATGAAGATTTTAGAAAATTACTGAAACCTTCCTTTGAAGACAAGTGGAGGCAATACTTTTAAGAGTTCAAATTGTTTCTTAGTGAACTTGGAAGCAGCTCGGAAAAAATAATGAGCAATGGTTCTCTTTTCAAGGAAAAGGATGAAATAATTTATGTCACAAAAGAGGAACTTGATGTAATTGTGGAACATGAGGTACATGTTGATATGCAGGTTCTTGAAGATGCTACACTAAAACAAGAAGAAGGACAAGCACTTGTCATTGTTCAAAGGGATTATGAGTTGCCTCATGGAGAGAGTTGCAAATCCTTGGAAGAGGTACATGATCTCACAATAGTTGGACCAGCCAATTATGGAGAAGATGAATTAAATATTTCAATGGGTAAGAGTTGTAAAGAATTAAAGTTGGTTCATAATTCTTCACCCCACACTTCTTTTACAACCACATCACTTTGGGATGAAAATTGGTGAAAGGTTTTTTTCTAGTGGTGCCACATGAGGGGTATGAAACTCCTACCTCTCCTTTTAACGATGACATGAATAGAGAACCTCATTATTTAGAATTGCAGCAGCATATTTCTTTACCTTATGATGATACATATCCTCATGGATGTATGGTTGAGACTTCTTTGAGTCCTTTGAAGTCTCCTTGTTTTTCCTGCTCATTATTTGGTTCAGATTTTAGTGGAGATTCTTCATTCACTTCTTGGATGAAAGAATGCATGGCTGAATATTTTGATGCATATCACATTCTTTTGGAGCAGCACTATCGAACATGGGATCCTCACCTATGTCATTGGAGTAGATTTGATTGGTCACTTGAAGATTGTATGCACCTAGCAAATGGTGGTCTACTTACTTGGAGGTATAAACAATTTCATGATTCTTTGATGAAGCATCTTCTTGATGTACATTTTCATTATGTTGTTATGTACTTTGATGATATATATTTTGTACTCATGATGTTTGGAAGAATGCATACAAGAAAATGGGATCCAGGAATCCTCTTATTTGATGGTATGGGTTGGAGATCACTCTTAATTGTTGGGGTGCAATACAAGCAATGGGACCCTGGAATAATTTTTATCTCATTGGTTTCAAATTTTTTGGGGAAACAAACAGTATGGGAGATGGATTTCCCACTTAATAAAGTGTTTTTTATTAGAGTAGTGCAGCAGCAAGCATGGTGGTTCCTCTCTAAAATCTTCATGGAAACTCAAAGACTCAAGGTTGGGAAATTCAATGGCAACTTCAAAGAATTATACAGAAGGCAGGTTCTTCAACACCCATGTTTGAAATTGCTTGAGGACAAGCAATATTGGGAAGGGAGGATTTGTCATGTCCCAAATTTGGAATTGGGTCACAATGGCCTAATCACATTGGCCATATTCATTAGAGTTTGTAAAATCGATGTTAAAGGTCAAATAATTGCCAAGGAGGAAAATTACTAGTTTCCTAGGTTTGGGGTGGAAGCTTTAGGATTTGGAATAATGGGGATAATAGATGATGTTTGAAAATTAAAGTGGCATAAATATTTAATAAAGGAGATAAATAAATATTTACAAGTGAAAATCAAAGTGGCATTTGATCATGAAGACACATGGAGGAAGTGGGACCCACATATGGCTAGATTTCCCCAGTACACTTAGCATCATCCTCTCACCAATTCGAATTCAAGGTGAATGGTAACATACTTGGGGGAGTCCAAAAGGTATTATTCATGGCATGACTCATCCAAGGTCGAAATATAGAGGAAGAGTAACTCCCATGGAAGAGGAAGAGGCAATTTGGAGCTAGTGAGACACTTGGGCTAGATTCCCTAGCTCTATGACAACAATGATGAAGATGCTATGACACCTATGACACAAATAAGACCTGAAGGCTGACATATGACATATATGACATGTCACGGCTCAAAATAGACTTTAAGAGGGCGCTCAAGGGTGTTAGGGCAGCTAATATGCTTCCACATGTGATTTGGTGGAAGTGGGAGACTAGGAATTGTTGTACAAGTGGCGTTCTTTGGAATCTCTTCCCAACTTGAGTTGGCATGAGTCTCTTGGAAGGAATTAAACCCATGGAGGAAATTAGAACTTTATAAATGTCAATAAAAAAGAATAAAAGCAGCTTTTGATCATTTGTAGAATTTGCAATTGCATTTGTGAAGATGGAGAGCTAGTGGATGACTGGTTTCTTGCCTTAGCCAATTTCAAGGGTGAAAGATTCCCATCCAAGTTGGTAATTGGAAAGGACATTCAGAACTTTCATTTGGAGCTTTAATGGAGTCTTTATTTCAAGTGTAAGCTACAGGGAATCTCATGGTTTCTTCTATTGCAGCTCACTCCTTCAACCATTTCCAGTTTTGATGGCATATTCTTGATCCTTGAGGGAGGGTGTTTTTGGTGAGATATTGTACTCTTTGGGGGAGATTCTAATGCCCCATTTATTTTTTAATATGAATTAAATACTCTGTTATTCATCTCCATAAATTTTCAGGTCGAAATTCCAATTAGAAATGCATAAATATCAATTTTAGTGAAAGAACAGTGCCATTTCCCAACTACCTTGTTGTGAATCAATGTAATGCTGATGATTTCAAATGAATGGATGATCCTCTAATGCATTTGTGATTAATGGACTGCCATGGATGTATTTTACAAGTTTCATGTACTATACTTGATCATTTGAAGTATTTTTACTCAGTTTAATTGCACTGGGAGAAGAAATAGTGCCATTTCCCCAAGGGTCGAATTGGTGATTTTTGCAATTGAATGGGAGAGGGTTGGAACAGATGTAATAATAAATTAATGGTGCACATGAGACCTTAATAACATCCTTAATACATTCCCTACCTCTGTTCATAAATTTGATTGGGTTTGAAGGCAATTGGGAAGCCATTTTCAGTACTTACCCCAGGGGGATTTGAAACCCAAATTACTAGTAAAATTGCATACTTGGTCCAACATATTAAGAGAGTTTGAAGAGTTCTTTTGGTGGCCATATGTCATCCCTGAACATCATATTCAATTCCTAATATCATTCATACACCTTCCTTGAATATTTGAAGGCATTTGGAGTCAATTCGAGACCTAGAGACCAATACTAGTCAAGGGGAAATTACTAGTAAAGTTCCCTACATTGGCCAGAATTGAAAGAGGATTTGCAGAAGTATTTTAAACATCCAAAAGCATCCCTGAAATACATATTTATGTTCTAACATCATCCATATACCTTCTCAGAATATTTGGGAGCAATTGGAGCAATTTGGGGACCTAGAGCTCAAAACTAGTCAAAGGTCAAACTAGGGGAAAAAGTGAAAAATTGCCATTTTAGTAAAATTGCTAACAAGGGACATTACAGTAGGTAAGAAATTCTATGACCACATGTGTTAAGAGTACAAGTGTCTTTCAATTCATCGTCAAAGTAATATTAAAATACTAAGTACTTCCTTGCGAAATAGGTTACTGGAGGCATGGATACTTGGTTTTAAATCTAATTTGTGTGTTGACTTACAAAACTCGAGTATTAGAATTTCACGTTGTGCAAGTGTTTGTTATAATGCTGCAATTATTATCATTTGACTATTGTCATTATTATCAAAACAGTGATATTAATATCTATTGATAAATCTATTAGAAAACTTGTAGAAAATAGTGATTATACTTTGGAACTATCATTACGTCTTGATTCTACAGAACTTAGACTATTCTAAGTCCTAAATTCATTATTTGATTATCATTACACAGTTAATATATGAACGGTCTAGTGATTGGTGTTATGAACTCATCATTATAGTGTATAACGTCATCATTTAAACTATGCCTTAGGTATCATATTTATCAATTAAACTTTGCAATACATGGCTAGCATATTAAAAAGTGTATTATTAACTATACCTATAGGCTCACACTATTATTATGAATTGGAAAGTCATAACTATTGTATGAAATCTATAATGTATATAGTATCTAATTCTACTTTTTCATAGTTAGAATCCTAACTATATCTATGGTCTCCATTATCAAATGATTTAACAATATATATATACATATATATATGGCTAAGCTATATTCTATAAATATCTATACACGAGCCTTAGTAAATGAAATGTTAACATTATAAAGTGATTATACAATTACACAATACCTTGGCATATAATACAAATGTTCGCTACATAATAATAAACTATAGAGACTGATATGAAATACGATCCATGGGTTTAACAATGCAATTATTTTGATGTTGAGAGGGTATTAAACTTGGCATGCTTTCCAAGTTGGTGTTGACAGGCCTAGCATTAACGTGTTCCACGGTTAAGTGATGTGGAAGCCCAGTTTTAAGGTATTCAGGTGGTTTGTGTTTGAAATGGGCATTACAACAAGCTAAGCTGTGCCATGCACTGGCTCTTGATCTGCTTACTTGGCAAATGTTAGATGAAACAATTAATGCAATATTGATTGCAATCGTGGTTCGATAATCAACGTGCCTTAACTGGAAGATCTCCCACCATTGATCTCTGCAAGATATGGGGCTGTGAATGAAACTCTATCCACGAATTGGTAAGTAATGGAAAAATGGTTTTCGACATTCATTGTTGCGTTTTTGGTGAAAGGTCGTGGAGCCGACCGTCTGCTGCAATGTAGGGTTTTAGAGTTGGTTGAGAGGAGGACTCCTTCCTCGATTTCAGACATTGGACCCGTGAGGATAGTTTTAATGGTTGCAGGCTCACAATCTTGTGCCGTAGAACTATGATATAGCCTGGAAGTTGTGTGTGGTTTTTCTTCTGTTAGTTGTTGAGTTCATAGTTGAACTGGGTTTCGATCCTCCAGTTTGTGAAAAGATTTTTGTGTTTAATTCGTTGTTGCTGTCAAGTGCCATTAGGCTTCGTCGTTTTTACTGTGTGGTGTGCCAAAGTTCAAGGCTTCGTTTCTAAAGGTAAGTTATAACGATGATGATACTAATACTGTGTTACTTGTCTTTATTCTTGCATTTTATTGTTTTAACCTCTTCGAATTGTGAACTTTGCAGGTTCCCACTTCGTAGAACGATTCCTGTGCATAATAATTGGAAAATGGAAATCTGCTACTGCTTCCTGGTAAGCTTCGATGGTTCTCGAAACCTCGTAGGTGCCCTTTTGCATGGTTTGGATGGTGACTACTGTGTGCCGAGAGTTTGAACTATTCGACTTTGTTTTCGGTGATGGTCGAGTGTTGAGTTCTAAGTCTTATTTTGATACATATTGCACAGAGGGTAACCTTCATTTGTTTAAGTTGCTACCTGGCTATTTGATGCTTGTCTGTGTTGTTGATAAGAACTCCGCACTCATTTTTGTGCTACTAAAAGTCAAGGGTAAAACCCTGTGTAGTTTTTGAATCTTGACCACGTTTAAATGTTCTGGTTGATAATGAGTAAACCCCTGTGTAATGTTGGAACCCTAATAGGTTCGATATGTAAACTCTGTTAATTTCTTTTTGAATTGTAAAATTCAGAACTGTGGGTTCTCTTGCATTTATAAATAATGTCTCGTTTTTACTATGGAAAATTGTGTTTTCAAAGTAATGTTTTGAGAAACTGTGTAAAAATGGTTAAGGTGGTGTTGAGCAACGATGGTTGACTGTAGATAGTTGTTTCTGTACTTTGTCTTCGTTGTTGCTAAATATGTTTTAGAGATATGATGAGATAGTTCGGCTGTTAAGTGTTGTTGGAATGGTTATGCCACAATGTTTGATTTTGTTTCACGAATGAGAAACTACCTGTAGCTTTTGTTTGCGATCTAGTTTGTATTGAGCTTTTGTACCCGATACTTAACCTGTGTATTTAATAGTCTCGATACAGTGTATGTTTTCTTGCTAGGGTTTGAACAATTTATAGTTTCGGCTAAGTGAAGTTATTTACTATTTAAATATTCTATTTGTATTCTCCGTACGAGAATTAATAAGTAAAGAAAATAGAATGTTGCTTAGGGTTAGATAATAGGTATGTTATAGAAATAATTATTTGAAGTTTGCCATGAATGGCTTGATAAGAAATTTATAAACTGTGTACCCAATAATCACTTAGATTCTAAGTCTTGTGATAACTTAGGGTTTGATACTACTGTGCAGATATTTAATAAATGAAATCAAAAGTGATAGTTAGGAAGAAATAAAATGTGAATATTTGTAACAAATCCGTACAGAGATTAATTCTTGCAGCTGCTAAAATTATTAAAAGCATGAAATGTATAATATTGATATGCATTTGCTTACTATCTGAAATAAATAGAGTTAAAAGAAATACATAGAACTGTGTAGAAACATATTGTGTTTTTCTTTCATGTATTTAATTAGATGAATTCTATACTGCTATTGATGCTATACTGTAATGTTTACTGTGTTTAAACATAGGACAAAATTTTAACAAGAACACTACTGTATTCATCTTTCTAATCAATGGCATTCTGCCTATCACTTATCTTTCTTAATTTACTTCTCTATACTGGAGTACGATGCAGAGAACAACATGGGGAAAAATATAGAGATGGTTATCGATTCAATTATTTCACAAAGATTTTTCATTCAGAATCATACTTAGATCAGAAAATAAAATAATTTCTTTTATAAGACTGAGTTTAATAATTCTACTATGCAGAAACATTTAACTATAAACAAAAGTAGGAACAGTGAAACCTGGTTGACTGTAGGAGAAACAAACAACCCAAGGAATTTGTTCCACCCAACCTATTCCTGAAGACAACCAAGTTACTTGCCTTAGGACCCCCGAGCCTGTTCACTGAACCACCAGGAGGAATATTCTGTAGAAGCCTTAGTACATCAACTTGCAATAGAAAGTAGATTGTCCAGTCCTCAAGACTCAGCAGTCAAAGAGACTTGCACCAACACCTCTGGTTTGCCTTCGCAGTATAATTAGCAGACTTACAGTTGCACTCTTACATAGCCTCCCTATTCGAATCTCTCAGTGGTCACCTGATGCACTTGAGGAATATTTCTGCAGAAAAATATTGTAAGGGCTTCCTGCCCAATTCAAATTGCCTTATGTAGGCTGCCTAGGCCTTTTAGTGGTTAACTGGTCATTAATGAGCTGCCTTCTCTCTTCCACCCACCCGGGGAATAATGCCACAAATTTAGGGGTGGTTGTCCCATAACCGACCGCTAGTGGTGGAGTGCAAATGCTGCCATCTGTCCCATTCCTTCTAACAGCTTCCATTCCTCGTAGTGGATCAATGAACACTCATTTAACAATTCCCTTGGGTGTTTGTCTCCTACTTTAATTTATTAAATAATAATAATCAGTAATTACAATTATCCTTGACCAAACTTGGTCATAATTACAAAACTTTGTAATTAAATTTTAACATAAATTATTTTGCAAATAAAATAATATTCTTAGAATTTGGGTAGGTGACACTATTGGAGAGGTACTTTTGTTTGAAGTACTTCTTTAATTGCTTCCACAAAATATTCCTTCATTGATATTATTCACTTGCCTAAGGTAATCCCAGCATATAGATGCTCTTCCATTCAAATTAAGTATGGCTACCCTTTCCTTGATGTTCCTGTAGTAGTCTTGGACTTGGAAATACTTCCTCATCCCAAGAAGCCAAGCCTCACCTTCTTGACTAGCTGTTACTTCACCATCGAAAGTAGGAGGTTTGGCCTTTTGAAATTTCCCATGTGAGTTGTTCTTGGAAGTCCTATTCCTCTTATTTCTATGAGATGAAGAGATTGAACTTTCAATGGAGTCTTTAGAGGTAGATGACTCACTAGAAGAGAATTTTGGAGTATATGTCCTATCTATAGACATCCTTCTTGAGCTATGGGACCTCTTGTGAGAATGCCTATTTGAGATACTGCACTATTTTCCTCATTTCCTAAGTGTTTCTCATGGTGAATATTCCTCTAAATGTATGTTAATATTTGGAGCATAGCTCCATTCAACTGGTTTTGTTCTTCTTGAAATATGGTCAACCTCTCATTATTTGCTTTATAACTTTGCAATTCCACTCTTAGGTTTATCATGGTTTCTGCAATGTATGGGTGTATTACTTGATTTAATATCCTTCCATTAGATTTTGTCTCTACATTCCCAACATGTATATTTTCCCGCATGGCATTTGTTTCAGCTGCATAAGGATCTTGTGCATCATCCATGATGATAATTTTATTGTCCAAATCAAGACCAAGGATTTCCAAACTGTACTATATTGAATGTTGACCCTTAATTGTCCCTGATATGATATTGAACATGAAAAAGTGTTCATATAATCATATTTTATAGCTTTATTACATTCTTAGAAAATCATAAAATTATTTTTCATGTATTCTAGGAACTACAGATAATGACAATTTTTGTCAAATTATGGCTATAGACACCTTTCTGATCAAATTTTAGAAACATATGAATCACCCCTTCAAAATTTGATGTTTCACATTTGTTACCCTATGGATAATATTTCCAATGACTGTAAGTATGCCCATTTATGATTTTTGGGCAAAAAGTTACAACCTTTCAAAATTGCCAAAATTGCCCAATTCTACACTTTTCTTGCAGGTCCATTTAACTTCAAAGGCCAACTTTAGACACATGTAGAAGAAAATATAGGGAGAACCAAAAAAACTATTCTATCGACACTGAACCCTAGTGTTTCAACCAATAGCTCTGATACCTATCCATCACGTCCCCATCCATTAATTTGACTAGTAGAGGGGGATATTTACGAATTCCATGCTTGTAAATTTTCCCCCATGGGAATATCATGAATTCATAAACAATAAAATGTGTGTGCAAATGCATAAATGGAAAACACAATGAAAATAAACTCTATCCACACACACGCATCATGCTTATACAAGCATATTTATCATAGGCATAAAATAACATCATTGCACATCCAACTACAAAGAGATTATTTATCGATAAACATAGAAGATCCAAGCAATTGATTATGTAAGAGTGACTTTCCACCTGATAATAGTTACTCTATTCAGCATATAATATTTCTACTGAGAGGCCACCCCCAAGCCGGGCTATGAGGACACTAGGGAAAAGGAAACAACTGCATGCTTCTCTCTCTTAGCCCACAACCCATTCTGGTATCAATGATTAGCGAAATGCTCATCTATATCTCTCCATGAATCTCACTCAACAATCACAACCATGGCAGTCCTTCCAGATACCCGACACAACAAAAGGAATGTATTTCCTTTCACTAATCCATAGTTCCCTTAAGAAATACAACCCTTACAGTGCTTATTAGTGTGTGCAGTAAGAGTCCAACCCGCTATATTCTATTGGAGAAACTCTTGTATCATTAATTTGTGGATTCTCAAGCACATGTGAGCAACAAAACTCAATGGGTAAAGGTTCCTAGCTTTCCCAACCTCTATGCTTACCTACATCCATCTCTTTTTCCTCCAATATGCAATTCTCCTTCATAATTTCAAATTTATGGTTAATGCACAGTCTGGTAATGGTAATGGTAATGAACAACAAGAGGAGGAACGCTATGTAGTGTAAATTTGCATAATATAATGAGTGGTAGACTCCAAAGAATATGAGGGGATGGTGAAAAGAAAACTGACATAACTTATGACCATAGAAGAAAGTAAATCTGACAATTGACATAAATGTCATAGAAGTACATTCATCCCATGCTTCCACAACTACATGAGAAGACTTTTCCCACCAACCTCACACATGCATTGAATGTTTGGATTTAATAGTCAAAAGGAAGTAATTGTATCATTTAAGGTAGATGGAAACAATGGATGAGTTCTAAGGTTGACACTTGGCCATAGAGGATTTAATCTCCCCTTGCCCCCCTTTCCTCTTCCGCTCTAGTGGAGGCATAGCCCCTCTGCTGCTCTTTATACAACCATCTTGGACCATTTTATTATTTTCCATCATAATTTACATAGCTTTCGAGTTAGCATGATCATCCAGCTACATGTCCATATAGAAATATTTACATTATACAGGCCTAGCCATTCAGTAATCGGGCCTTGGCCTTAAGCTCTTCACTAGGAATCCATACTAGCATATTTACATAATTTTGATTCAATACATTCCAAGTCAAAACATGGGGTATTACAATTACCTTGCACTATTAAAAGTTTATCTATTAAACTAAATATCATCTACTATTTATAAGTTTTTGTTTTTAATTAAATATTATAATTGTGATAATGTTATAAAAAATAATTACATTAATAATACTTATAATCATTGTTTATTATTATTATTATTATGGACTGCAATAATTGTAGCTCTTTCTATGGAGCTCCAACACTTATTCCACCTGGTTTGCATCCTTAGGGAATTCTCCCATGGATCCACCCCATCATCTAGATCCTGATGTCATGGCCTTAATATCACTTGGCTTGACCTTGGGGAATACCATCACCAAGCAACCACAACCTTCTAGGTTTATTAAGGATCCTGATGGGATCCATGAGGCGTCAATCACAACTACATCTTCTTCTCATATGGTTCTTTCCCTTGCCAAAAGAGGGTTTTTCGATCATTTCACAAAGATCCGGCCTTGACATAGATAAATTTGTCTAGTGCTCATCCAAGGGAATCTATCCCATTATTTTCGTGGCCGAGGATTTTTCACTTTCTTGTTTGAAGCCAAATAGGTCCGACATATGATGTTTTGAAGTGGGCCTTAATTTTTTGGGTCAAAAGGAATGTACTTTAACAAATGCACACCATATTTTAACCCCAATATCAATCTTCTATCCACAATCCTTGTATGGGTGTGCCTTCTTCATCTACATCTTCACTACTGGGGAAAGGATGTGCACTAAATCATTGGGAACACTCTTGCCAAATACATTGAAAAATTTGATCCCAAGTACAATATGTTTGCATGTGCTTAATTAGATATGCGTGGAAGTCGATGATAATCCTGAATAATAGGTATCATAATAGCCTTTTTCCCACTGTGAAGCACAAGGAAGGGTGAAGAGATACACTTGTTTTGTGGGAGAAATGATTTACCTTGATTATTTAATGAAGTTGTTTTAAATATTATTCTTTTATGTTTGAAAGCGTGTTCAATAAACTAATTATATGAAAAATGAGTATGATTGAGCAGGTGCAGGTACACTAAGGGATAAACACGCAAATCAAGTGAAGGACTGAAAGATCATACAAAGCTCAGTGCCTTTTCCCCCGATTTATAGAGAGAACTCCTGTTCAACAGGATCTACAATTAGACATATAGTTAGGTTAAGCATTAGAGGCATATATATATGGACCTCTCGGGTAGCTAGGGGATCCTGCTGCCATTTTTGAGAACCGTCGTTTTATGTTTTTATACTGCCAAGACAATTTGTGTTACAGACCTTTATGGAACTATGAAGTTACTATTTTGAATAAAGATATTGATGTTGCTTTCAATTTGGCATCTATAAGTTTTCTTCACTCCTGAGTATGGGTTGGAGAGGGCCCCTCCAACACGTAAGTCAAGGGATTTTTATTGTTCAGGTATTTTTCATTATGTGCTTTGTATTGACTTAATCTATATTGCATGTGAAAGTATTTTTGATGACATTCAAATAGCATGATTTGATTTCTGTAATAAAGCGACCATTCTGATTCTGTAGTAGGTTATAGCGCATTCTGTAGTTCGGTAATGCTGTTTCTGTAGTCATGTAGCAGCATTTTGCCAAGACATATTTCGATACTTATTTTCCTGTGTGCTTGCATTACTTATGAAACAATGATCCAGATCTTGAAGCTCATGCAATTTTCCATTATTATAGTTTCCCATGAAGATTGATTACTTTTAGCACTTTGGTTAATTGATGATTAATTCGTAGCATTGGATAATTGCATTCTGAATTTAGTTTTTGGCATTTGAATATTTTAGATCAGATTTACACTTTATGTATTTGAATTACAGTATTTACTTCTTAAATTAGAAATCCAGCTTTCGGTATTTTAGAATAGATCTGCCAAGTTTTCAGCATTCAAATTCATAGTATAGATTTATTGTTTTCTACAACATTAATTCTTAAAGTATATTTACTATATTTAGCATTCAAACTTCTTAGCATAGGTATTCTTCATCCTTAGATTAGGCAATCCTTTCACAACTTATTCAATTTATTTTTAGGCAAACCTTTAAACATTGATACCGACACCCAATTACGACAAAGACTATCCTATAAGAGCACATATAGTGCCAGCACTTCTAAAGTTTGTACATCCCTTGGGATGATAATTAAAGTAGGCTCCTGGTCTAGCTGCCCTCATTAGGAATCCATTCTAAGAGCTCACCACTTTTTGGCGCCGTTGCCAGGGAGGTGCTAAATTTTTTAGGAGACATCTTTAAAAACAAAACAAAAAGGAAAAAAAAAACATATATAAAAACACGAAAAAAAAACATAAAGATTTTACCAATGAATGCCTTGTCGGCAAAGGGATAGGTTTGGACGCTTTCTGCCTAGGAGTCCTATGAGTAGCAACGGTAACAACAGTTCTGACCACTCTCAATTTGAATTCCTAAACTCTAAAAATGAAACTGATTCTACATACGATCCAAACAGAGACAACTTATCTGCTAGTTCCAGCTCAAACACCTCCATGGAAGACGAAGAAGAGGAACCTAGAGAGTTGTTCACCTTTCCCATTAGCATACCTATTGGAGATGCTAGGATGAAGAATATCAACCCTAACAATCTGCCAAACTTCCATGGTTTGACACATTCCTATTTGATTTTGAGGTAGTTTGTAGATCCTTTGATTAGACTACGGATGCACAAAATCTGAGGCTTTTTCCCTCCACACTGAAAGATTTATCACTTAGGCGGTTCATGAGTTTAGAAGGAATTAGTATTTTCAGCTGGGACCAAATGAAACAAGCATTCCTAGAAAAATATAGGGACTACTGCAAAGCAAAAGATACAAGGGATGAAATATTTAGGATGCAGCAGGGAGACCGTGAATCCTTAGAAGACTATGCCCAGTGTTTTCAGCTCAGCTACAAACGAGCTAACCATTGCACCCTAGAACCTGAATCGCTGAAACTTGTCCTTCTTAGAGGGATCAAAGAAGAGAACTTTGAGATCTTAAACCTCTTGGGAGATGGAGACATATTCCAGAAAACTTATGACCAGATACTACAGATCTTCAAAAACCATTCTAGGTCTAGGAAAAGAAAAAATGGGACAAGAGATACACATCTATCCATAGGATCATCATCATCTTCAGGACCAAACCTTACAAAATCTGATCTAGGGAACCTCCTTGATGACATGAAAACTGACATCCTACAATCCTTGGCCATGCAACTTGATGCACTCCAAATAAAGAAGAAGCAGGATGAAATTAACCAAGCCTTGGCAGTATTCTGTCCTCGTTGTAGAAAGAAACATGAGAAGGGGCTGTGCACATTAAACACCATAGAAATATGTGGTCTCTGCACTGACGATCACTCCGCTGATAAATGTCCTCTCTTACCCTCATGTAAGGCTGCTATTCAAGATCCCACAACTAAAGGTGCAATAGAACAACTCTGTTTTATAAATCAAAGGAGGAGTAATTTTGTTAGACCATACCAACCTAGCAATCAAGCCTACTATAATCAGGGCCAACAAAATTGGAACTCTTCACCAGCTCCATGGAAAGCACAGCCAAGTCCAAACCAATGGCAGCAAAATCAACAGACTTATCAACAAAATCAACAAACTTATCAACTAGCCTATAAACAACCTTATTACCCACCGTCTTACCCTCCATACCCCCCACCTTTTCCTCCATCAACCATGAATTATGCAAATCAATACCCCCATCCATCAAATTGGAGAGACCCATTACAACAACCACTTATTATGTTGCCCCCACAGAATCAACCACCCCCAGACCCCCACCAATTCCATCCCAACCCATCCCAAACCCTAATAATAATAGACCTGCACAACAACAACAGACCTATAACGTTGAAATCACACAATTCCCTACCTATGTAGTAGACACCATGGAAATAAACGAAATAAACCTTAGGTATGGGAAAACGTTGCAAAATACACACACACAGAATATCCAAGACCCCGAGGCTCACGAACAAATGACACAACCCCATATTCAGCATCCGTATGAACCAAACCCTCAAGAGGAAGAAACTCAACCACTCACACGAAATAGAAACCCTCCATTTCCAGAGAAACTTAGACGAAGTACAAAAGAGGAAGAATAAAATGCAATTTTAAATGAATTGAAACACTTAAACATCCAAATTCTGATTTTGCAAGCCATAAGGGATGTACCCATTTGTAACAAATTTATTAAAGAAAATTGTTTGAAGAAACCTGGTAGAAGAAAGCGTGACTCGCCAACCATAAATGTAGTGGGACAATTAGAAGATTTAATGCTGGGTATTATTATTAACCTTAAATATATTGATCCAGGCAGCCCTGTAGTAAACGTGACCATCAATAACCAACAAATAGACATAAGCCTAATCGATTTGGGAGCTGCTATCAATGTGATGACCAAGGATACTATGATACACCTAGGATTCCAATCAATGGCCAGAACAACAACTACAGTACTCCAACTAGCTGACACATCCACTGTGAAACCCAAAGGGATGCTCGAAGACATTATTATCAATATTGAATCTTGGGAATACCCAGCTGATTTCATTGTCATCGAAGTAAAAAGTAAACTTAGCGGTTATCCAATCATACTAGGAAGAACTTGGTTGGCAATTGCAAATGCTTACATAGGTTGAAGATAAGGAAACATGACTATCACCAGTGGACATGCCAGGAAGAAAATCATGATTTACCTACCAGCAAGGAAATCTTCAGACTTAGAATATCAAAATTGGGCTGATGATTATAACGGCACACCAAATCAAAACCTACGACTTGTCCTAACAATTGATGCTGCATTATCATTAAAAGCCATAGACGAAGATGGCCATATAGATAGGTTTATACAAAATGCATATTCTAACAATGATGGTCTTGAAATATTTTTTGACACAGACCAACAACAAGAAGGTGAAAGTTCAAACCAGAACTTAAAAAAAAGGGGGAAAGAAGTGCTATCTCTGGAAGAACAATCAGAAAAAGCAAAGACAGTGGAAATTATGCCTGGAAAGACAGTCAACATTAATTCCAATCTGAAGCCAGAGCAAGAAACACAGTTAATGAAGGTACTATCATAACAAAATAAAGCTTTTGCATGGACATATGTAGACATGAAGGGTATACATCCTGATATCTGCAAACATTACATTTACATCAAAGAAGGTTCTATTCCTATAGGGAAACCACAAAGGAGGCTGAACCAAACATTAAAGGACATTGTCAAGGTAGAAATACAAAAGTTATTAGATGCAAGGTTCATATATCCCATCTCTGATAGCGAATGGGTCTCACCACTGGTTATAGTCCCTAAAAAAGGAGGCAAATGGAGAATTTGTGTGGACTACAGAGAGCTGAATAAAACAACCAAGAAAGTTCACTTTCCTCTCCCATTTATAGATAAGGTGCTAGACACATTAGCTGGGAACAAGTATTTCTTTTTTTTAGATGGTTTCAGTGGGTACAACCAAATTCTAATACACCCAGCTGATCAAGACAAAACAACGTTTACATGCCCATGGGGTACTTATGCATACAGAGTACTACCCTTTGGGTTGTGTAATGCTCCAACGACAATCCAAAGGGCCATACTAAGTATACTCTTTGATTTTATAAATGATCAAATGGAAGTCTTCATGGATGACTTCATACCCTATGGCCAAAACTTTGATCAGGCATTGAACCATCTTGAATTAGTCTTGAAGAAATGTATTGAGATGAGCTTATGTCTAAGAAATGACAAATGCATAATGTTAATGGAAGAAGGCATCGTTCTTGGGCACCATATATCACAGAGAGGGATAGAGGTTGATCAAGCAAAAGTTTCAGTAATCAGAACGCTACCACCACTTGTCAAACAAAGGGATGTGAGAAGTTTCCTTAGGAAAACAAGATACTACAGGAGATTTATTGAAAATTATAGCAGGATTGCTGCACCAATGTTTTCCCTTCTCACAAAAGACACTGAGTTCATATGGACAAACCATTGCATGATAGCATTTGATAACCTTAAGGCGAAAACAATTAGAACTCTAGTACTCCAAGGACCAGACTGGGAATTATTTCCATTCCACATCCACTTAGATGCATCAGATAAGGCCATTGGATCTGTCCTTTGACAAGAAAGAGACAAAAAGCCCTATGCTATATATTATATCAGTAAAAATTTGGCAGGGGCATAATTAAATTATACTGTTACAGAGAAGGAATTTTTGGCTGTCATCCATGCCATTAACAAGTTCAGGCACTACCTAACAGGTTACCAAGTTTTTGTCCATACAGGCCATTCAACAATAAGGTATCTCACAAACAAACCTAATACAAGTGCTCAAATCATCAGGTGGCTACTCCTCCTGTAGGAGTTTGACATCACAATTATAGACAAGCTAGGCAAACACAATGTAGTGGCTGACTTTCTATCCAGGTTCACACATGGCCAAGACAGTGAAGTGGTGAATGACAGTTTTCCTGATGAGCACCTTTTTGCCATATCAACAAGAATCCCATGGTTTGCTGACATAGCAAACTATTTAGTGTCTGGGAAATTTCCAGAACATTATAGTTACAAAGAGAGAAATAAAGTAATAAGGTAGAGTGCCACATACACATGGATAGAGGGAATGCTCTTCAAACAAGGACCATATCAAATACTTAGAAGGTGCATTAGAGAAGATGAAGTGCATGACATAATGCATGCCACTCACAATGAACCTTGTGGAGGACACTATGATGCAAAGAGGACAACATACAAAATTTTGCAAATAGGGTATTATTGGCCAACACTCCACAAGGATGCTTATGAATATGTTTCACACTGTGATGACTGCCAAAGAATGGGGAAACCAACACAAAAAAAAGAAATGCCACTCCATCCACAAATCTCCTTGGAAGCATTCGAAAAATGGGGATTTGATTTCGTTGGTCCAATAAACCCACTGTCAAATCAGAAGAGATACATCCTAGTATGCGCTGACTACCTTACAAAGTGGACTGAGGTAACAACACTTGATGTAGCAAATGAAACCAACGTGGAAAAATTCTTCACTGAGCATATCTTTCACAGGTTTGGAGTACCAAGAGAACTAGTCTCTGATCAAGGCCCACAGTTTACATCAAATCTAATAGAAGACTTACTTAAAAGAAACAATGTCAAGCATAGACAGTCCTACTCCTATCACCCTCAAGCCAATGGTCAAGCTGAGGTAACAAACAGAGAATTGGAAAGGATTTTAACAAAGAATGTCCAACTCCACAAAAGAGTTTCGGCAGACAGGCTAAGTGAGGCAGTTTGGGCGTACAATACCACATGGAAGACAACAACAGGATTCACACCTTATGAGTTAGTCTATGGAAAGCAAGTCATGCTTCCAATTGAATTTAAAATAAAGACATTAAGAATTGCAGCAAAGTTAAATATGGAACTATCTGAGATCCAACAAGAACGCATGCTACAATTAAATCAACTGGATGAGAAATGCCACCAAGCACTTGCCTGTACTGAAATCATCCAGCAGCAAAGAAAGAAGTGGCATGACAAACACATAAAAGATAAAAAGTTCAAGGAGGGTGACTGGGCACTCCTCTATGACTCCAGATTCCATACTTTCAAGGGAAAACTAACAACAAGATGGATTGGACCTTACATTATTGAAACAATCTATGAAAATGGAGTTGTGAAGATTATTACAATTGATGAAGAAGAATTTCCCATGATAGTAAATGGACATAGGCTCAAACTTTACAAGAAGCCACAGTCAAAGGAGGAGTTCACACAGGTGCTCTACCATCAACAACTAATGCTGATGGAGAACATGGAAGACCATTGAAATCCAGTTCATAGAAAAAGAAAAAAAATGAAAAAAGAGAGAAAAAAAAAGATGAAAAAGAAAAAATGAAAAAAAAGATATCAAAAAAGAGAGAAAAAGAAAAATGAATGAAAAAAAAGGAGAAAAAGAGACATAACTGAAATAAAGATACAACATGATGCATTTAGGTAATCACAGGTAAAATTGCAGGGCATCATACATCCCCATGAAGAAGCAGAATGCACATTGCAACGAAATAAAATCAAGAGAGCCATTCATCAGAATACAACCGAGCCAACAATCAAATCAAGAGAGCCAGGTATTGATATTCAAGCAAGCCAAAATGTATTCAATTCAACCAGCAAAGATATCAAGCATAACAAAATTCAATCAAGCGAGCCTGCCATTATTTAAGCGAGCCTGCCATTATTCAAGCGAGCCTGCAATTTATTCACACGAGCATGACACACCATCAAATGAGCCAGCACTAAATCAGAAATGGGCACAAAATTCAAAACCAGCTAGATGGAGCATTTTCAAAAGAACGAAAACAAAAAAGTAAACACGTGTAACTATAGACATGCCGAAAATAACTATAGACACGGAAAATATATACTACAGAATCCAACGCACACGAAATCAGTCTGCAACAAGCACTCAGGTACGCTAAGCATACAAAGGTAATCTCAAAACATCTTTGTTTTATTTTTAAGGTCAAATCATTATCCCGCAAGATAATTATTTCTAAAGCTGAGGACAGCTTTTAAATTAAGTCAGTGGCAATTTTCAGACTACCTCAAGAGATCATGATTAGCCACCTTTGTCATGTCAGCAAATGATAAACCAGCATCTAGACACCATACTTCCAAATAATCGGAGCAGAAGTGCAATGTACAATCATGAAACGAAATGCAAGGCTCGATCAAGCAGCAAGTACAACAAACGTTGATGAAGATAAGTGCAGAAAGGCAGTTAAGTAAGGCTGCATAATCTTTCAAAAAGCCAGTTTTGCATATACGAAACCTCTCAGAACTCTCCAGAAGCAAGGAACTGGAAGTTAGTGTGGTCACGCAGCTAGCAATCCAGCCCTCAAACCTGTAATCAACCTCGATCATTTGAGGTAAGATAGCCACGCTTCAAGTGTTGGTTTATTGTTGTAGTAAAGGATTTCAGGATGACAAAAGGGTTCAAAAAGAACGAACCAGAGGAACACAACGCTATTTATTAGAACCCGCGAATCTTAACAATCATCCGCAATGCGGGCTGGATGCCTTTCATCTTAGGATTGAAAGGATACAATACAAGGGTAGCTCTGGAATTTGCAAAAAAATTAAAGCACATCAAGGATGAACGGTATGTCACCCGAGTGAAGGGATTACATATAAGGTTGGATGATGAAGCAATTGCCATATTCACTAGTCTAGCAATGGGTCTGCATTAGAGCAGAGACGACCGGGAGGCAAACCATGAAGCAAAGGTAGCATTTTTCAAACGAGGAGAGGTCTATGACGAAGATAAAAATGGATTCAAAAGACTCTCCATGCCGGGACCATGGGATGAAATGGCTGCAATTGTCTAGAAATGCATTACATGCATTGGTAGGCTAAGTTATGTCCCTATTTTTCATTTTCGAATTCTGGAGCTGCCGAGGCATAGGGGCCATCTTCCACCGAACAACAACATAAGTATTCCATACTATCTTCTCCTGTCTCTGGGAGAAATGATCAGGAAAGTGATTCAAGGAAAAGAGGATGCGTTAGCCCACCATGGGCTGATCAAATTGATCATTTGCAAGGAATTAAAAATGCAGATCCCATAACTTTCTTGGGAAGAATTCGTGTTGGTAACGACTGAGGATGTTCAAAGAATGAAGGGTACACCCACAGTCGGCATACCCCTACCTCCTGGATTAAAGAACAAGACCACCTCTACATCAGGGACTAAGAGGAAAATCGACCTGGACAGCGTGGCTGATACCCTGATGAAAATAAAGCATTCACGAGATGACTCCCCCAAAATGGGACTAGGGATTTCCACCAGCGATAAAGGATCAAAGAGACGAAGTAAAATATTTACACAGGCATCCAGAATCCAAATCACCAAGGAGGTGAAAAGGGAACCCAACCCCCTAGTTCAAAATGTGTCTGATGATGATGATGATCTTGGGGTGGATCAGGAGGATCCCACTACACCAAAAGAGGATGAATAGGAAGGGCAAGATGCAGAAGAGGAGCAGGATGAACAAGAAGAACAAGATGTAGAAGAAGAATAGAATGCACAAGAAGAGCAAGATGAATTCCAGGGGAACCTTCTTGAGTACAATGAAAACCCTGGGGTCGCTGACCAACTCGCTGAGGCATGGGAAGAACTAGAAAAGATTAGAGAGGAGATGGAAACATTGAAAATGGAATCCACAATGCAGAAAAGCCAGCCAACATCTCCACTGTTTTCACCTGAAAAGACACAAATTTTGAAAATGCATCATGCAGGGGAACTAAAACTAGCTGAGCAGAAAAATTCAACACTTAAAGAGAAATTGGCTGAGGCATAAGAGGAGTTAACCAAAAAGGACCAGGAGATTGTTCAATTGAGGGATGTTTTGGCTACTACCACTCAAATATATAATAAACTACTGGATCTCAGGCCGCCATCAGCCATTTATGCAGTTTATCTACAAGAAAAGTGGGGCAAATTCCAACTCCAAAGGTTAAAACAGGGACTCCCGATAGAGATAAAATCCCTCAAGGAATTTGTGGATACATCTCTAGACTCCACAGAGTTGGAGAAGGACCAGCTAAGTGAATTTTTCTTGCACAATTTTGTAGTTCCTAGCTCGTCCAACTGGCCGCCAAACCCTTACATGGGCAATTTCCAGTTGAGGGCACTGTGTTCATGGATGAATCACGAAATTGAACGAGCTCAAGACTACCACATTTACGTTGCAGCAAAATGGAAAAATCCATTATGGGTCAGGGCAGAGGTGATTCACTCGGAAAGAATAATTTACAACCATAGGAACATCACCCATGATGAGGAGTTGATCCACATTCTCCTTGAGAAGCAGTAGGAGGCTGTGGCACAATTTGATGTTACTCTCTAGAGCACACACAAAGAGGTTCATGAGTCTATTAATGACAGATGGCGCAGAGTAACAAGTGATCTAAAAAGAAAAGAGCTTCACTCCCCTCTTCGACTTGAAGATGCTCTCTTCAAAAATAAACTGTATAGGGAATCCTTGATAAAGAATCAACTCAGATGGATTGGAATGAGGCTAAATCCCCCATTTTTCCTTCCCCTAGTTATTAAAGAGCAGATTAATGGAGAAGAAGAGAAAAGAGCTTGGGTTAAGGATGACCAGTGCATGGGTTACTACAGCCAGACAGGAACCCCCAGGGTAGTCGCATGGGATATCAGAGACGCTGTTGAAGAACTGAATATGTCACCCAAGGATGGGTGAATCCTTCAAGAATGGGGGAGATAATAAGCTTGAATAATAGGTATCCTAATACCCTTTTTCCCACTGTGAAGCACAAGGAAGGGTGAAGAAATGCACTTGTTTTGTGGGAGAAATTATTTACATTGATTATTTAATAAAGTTGTTTTAAAGATTATTCTTTTATGTTTGAAAGTGTGTTCAATAAACTAATTATATGAAAAATGAGTATGATTGAGCAGGTGCAGGTACACTAAGGGACAAACACGCAAATCAAGTGAAGGACTGAAAGATCATACAAAGCTCAACACCTTTTTCCTTGATTTATAGAGAGAACTCATGTTCAACATGATCGACAATTAGACATATAGTTAGGTTAAGCATTAGAGGCATATATATATGGACTTCTTGGGTAGCGAGGGGATCCTGCTGCCATTTTTGAGAACCATCGTTTTATGTTTTTATACTGCTGAGACAATTTGTGTTACAGACCTTTATGGAACTATGAAGTTACTATTTTGAATAAAGATATTGATGTTGCTTTCAATTCAGCATCTATAAGTTTTCTTCACTCCTAAGTATGGGTTGGAGAGGGCCCCTCCAACACATAAGTCAGGGGATTTTTACTGTTCAGGTATTTTTCATTATGTGCTTTGTATTGACTTAATCTATATCGCATGTGAAAGTATTTTTGATGACATTCAAATAGCACGATTTGATTTATGTAGTAAAGTGACCATTCTGATTCCATAGTAGGTTATAGCGCATTCTGTAGTTTGATAACGCTGTTTCTGTAGTCCTGTAACAACATTTTTCCAAGACATATTTTGACACTTATTTTCCTATGTGCTTGCATTACTTATGAAATAGTGATCCATATCTTTAAGCTCATGCACTTTTCCATTATTATAGTTGCTCATGAAGATTGATTACTTTCAGCACTTTGGTTAATTGATGATTAATTCGTAGCATTGGATAATTGCATTCTGAATTTAGTTTTTGGCATTTGAATATTTTAGATCAGATTTCCAGTTTATGTATTTGAATTACAGTATTTACTTCTTAAATTAGAAATCCATCTTTCGGTATTTTAGAATAGATCTGCCAAGTTTTCAGCATTCAAATTCATAGTATAGATTTAATGTTTTCTGCAAGATTAATTCTTAAAGTATATTTACTGTCTTTAGCATTCAAACTTCTTAGCATAGGTATTCCTCATCCATAGATTAGGAAATCCTTTCACAGCTTATTCAATTTATTTTTAGGCAAACCTTTAAACATTGATACCGACACCCAACCACGACAAATACTATCCTATAAGAGCATATATAGTGCCAGCACCTCTGAAGTTTGTACGTCCCCCGGGTTGATAATTAAAGTAGTCTCCTGGTCTAGATGCCCTCATTAGGCATCCATTCTAAGAGCTCACCAGTCGACCTAGACAAAGGTCTACTAGAAGCAATTGTTATCTCTTTGGATAACTAGAAACACCTTCAGAAACTAGACTATGATAACTACCATTCAAGTGTAAAGCATGCCATGAATATGGTCACTAAGCCAAATATTACAAAAAACAACAACCAATTACTCATGCATCCATCGGGAAAGAATATCAATGGTACATTGTTCAGAAAACCAACCTCAAAGCAACCTATCCCTACCATCGTTTCCACATTGACTCGCTCTACTTCCTCTCTTCTAGGCTCCCTTCAATTAACCCATGGATCTCGTGCATAAATCTAGATGGCCTTTTTTATAACAAACCTTACCCTCTTCACTCAATCAATCCGATATACTATCTCAATCCGATCCTCGATCCTTTGCAGAGGTTTTTAGTCCTTATGTAAGAGAACCAACCCAATCAACCATTAATAAATCATTTGGAATCAACTCCAAATCCAAGATCCAAGGGATACAATGTTAAAATTGCAAACCCTAGGTGACTAATGTCCTTATGTTCTGAACTAAACATTAACTTGTTATTTAGTTGTGGGAATTAAATTCTTCACATAGCATTAGTCACACATATAGATGTAATGTAAACAATGGAAGTAAAACATAATAAGTAGAGAATTTACTCCTTCAAATCAGTCTTTCATTAATAATTCAAAGCCTAAAAATAAACCTTGATAGACTATCAAACTAATAGTTGTATAGTACACTCAAATGAAACAAATATGTACACTTATTGAGGAAATTTACCCATAAAAACCAAGAAAATAGTATAGTCGATTGATCGATTCCTATTGTATAGGTCATCCGTATGGTTGTGTCCATACGATTACTTATATTTGCTTGTATGAATTTGTACAATGGTACGGATATGTCTTGTACGGACCTACACATTTCCCTCTTCCTAGTTGTTGACCTGGATCCTCTTCAGTGCTCTAAATTTGCTTGAGAAATCGTTCTTTGATTGGATAATGAATGTGTCTTAACCATCTACACTAACTTGCCTTTATACTTGAGCTGAAACCTTAATCTACCAAACCCCTAATCTCTCAGTGAAATGTACGGTTGAGATTAGTCTAAAACACTAATGTATTAAAAATACACTTTATTAGACTCAACAACTAAATATTAGACTTTTACTTTATTACTAAAGTGAATTTCAAAATAGAATTGACTTGAATGACTTCCGACATGTTTAAAACCAATCCTATGCATTAGTTCTTGTTTGAGCTACGATTTTACACACTCCCCCTTAGCAAGGAATGAATTCTACACCAATCTAAGTTTGTCTTTGAATCCTTCAAACTTCCCTTTTGTTGACGGATTGGTCAAAATATCAACAACTTGTTGAGTCGTGGGTACATACTAGAGATTTACTGTTCCCTTCTGAATCCTATCTAGGATGAAGTGATACATGATCTCAATGTGCTTGGACCTGTCATGAAAAATTGGATTCTTAGAGAGTTTGATACAACTTTGATTATTACAATAAATAATTTTCCAATCCAACTCCATATCAAATAGATCTACAAGTAACCTGTGAATCCAAATGGCCTCACAACTCTCCATACTAGCTTCCATATACTTTTCCTTTGCTGAGTTGTGTGTCACAGAAGTTTGCTTCCATCTGAACTAGGTATCATCACTGATCCCAAGCTAAAGTAACACCCTGAGGTGCTCTTCTAGTCTAATTCACTACCTACCTAATCAAAGTCTGTATACCTATACAAATTCACTTCACCATCTCCTAGATATCTCAACCCATACTCCACTGTGGCCCTCAAATATTTGAGCACATGTTTTGTTGGTATGTTTTGCTCTTGGATCAACTCCAACATGAACTGAATCAAGGTGTTCAATGCAGAACATATATTTGGCTTAGAGTTGACGAGATACATCAAGGAACTTATCAGCTGCATATACAGTGAGGGATCCAACAAATCTAAATATGAATTTTTTACCTTCTTCAGATTAGTTATCATAAGTGTGGACATAGGTTTGCTATCCTCCATCTGAAATCTCTTCAAGATATCGACTGCATACTTACCCTACCCAAGCGAAATATTCCCTAGTATTTGATAAAACTCAAATCCCAAGAAGTAATTCATCATGGTAATGTTTTTTTTTTATCTTGAATTCAAATTCCATATTTTCCTTGCACCCTATGATGAGCTTCTATGATCCTGCAAGAAATATGCCATCTATAGATAAAACTAAAATAAGTAGATCTGCCTCAACAAATATGAAATATAAGTTGGGATGTGCTTCACTTTTAGTGAAGCCCATACTTTGCAAGTGTCCATCGATCCTAGATACCATGCTTGCAGTGCCTCCTTGAGTCCATACAAGGATTTTTTCAGCTTGCACACATGAGACTCCTTCCCATTGATCTCAAAGCCCCGAGGTTGTTCTATGTACACTTCTTCCTTAATGATCGTATTGAATAAAGTTGTCTTCACATCCATCTGATGTATCCTCCATACCGAAATGGAGAATAAATACATCACTATTGTAATGGAAGTGTACTTGGAGATTGGAGAAAAAGTCTCATTATAGTTGACTCCCTCTTTCTGGGAGAGCCCTCTAACCACAAACCTCACTTTGTACTTTCCTATGATGCCATTCGTTGCGTGCTTGATCTAGTAGAGCCATCCATAAGTCATTACTAACTTCCCATCCAGTATAGGCACAATTTCCCATACATAATTATTCATGATGGAGGTGTACGCCTCCACAATTACATTGCTCCGAACTTGTTGGTCTGCTACCTCCTGAAAATTGTAGGGCTCGTAATCTATGATGCTCCTCATCAACGCCATGTAGTTTGGAAAATTCTTCGGAGGTTTGCTCTCCCTGAATGAAATCCTCAGATCCTTGTGTTAATCCATAAATTGGGCCCATACTCCCCCTAAATTGGGCACTTTATATTAGTATTGTTATATTATTGATGCCGACTTGAGTCCATTAGTAGTAATTGTACCTCTTTGTCTCTTATATATCAAGGAGACCTTTTCATTTGAATAATCTTGTCTTGTCTTGTCTTGTTTACTTAGTACATTGTATAAGGATGTTTACTTATCGAAGAGGCTTTCTATTCATTTATTTTCTTCATTATTAATGCGTGGATTACTCTTTCTTGTCTATTTATGCTCTTTTGGGGAATTGTTTGCATAATATTTGGTATTAGAGCTTGGATGCTTCCAAAAATAGCCATCGTGGAATTTTCACTATAGTTTTTTTTTATACAAAGTTTTAGATAGTGAAAATTGGAGGGGACATAAAGAACAAACCGAAGTACCTATGGTAAAAATTTCAGCTCTTGGTTTCATATACATTTTAAGATATACTCTGTGGAAGTTAGGGTTTTTGACTAGTCCACAAACTAGTCTCAAATAGGTGATTTGGGAAAAACTGTTATATCTAAAGCATTGAAGATCCAAATTGAGTAAGAGCCATTGCATTAGAAAGAAGATAGACTACAATATATGTGGTATCAATTTCAGAATCATATTCAAAAAATTGGACATGTGGTAATTGGTACACTTTTGATCTTTTGAAAGGGCCAAAATTTATTGGTGTTGCAAAAATTGCAATAAATTTTTATTGGCACATCAGAATTAGGTCATACATACAACACTGCAGATAAGACATATCAGAATACTGTAGAATTTTTTTTCAGACTTAGAGGGGGGAAAATTTCAGAGTTACATTAGTTGGAAGGTTGGCCAACAAATCAGTCTCCGAATTAGGTTTTGAAAAGGGTATGCCATTTTAAATTAGAATAACTTTTAGTAGAAGGATCTATTTTGAGTGATCTTAAAGGTGTGATAAATATTGTAGATATATATTTTCATTGTTCCATGTTACACCAAAAGGTGGTGGAAAAATTCACACTCCAATCAAACCACTAGAGTATTCATCTTTGACCTACGATGAAAGTGAAGACCTATCTTTTTGGGTGCCCAATTTGGAAGATCCGATTAAAGGGATTGTGAGAGCGGTTGACTTAGTTAATTTAGAGAATAAGATGGAGGAAAGGATGGGAAATATGGAGATTAAGATGATGACACATATGGATAATAATATCGAAAGGATTGCTAAGCTCGTACAAAATCCAAAGGAAAATATCCCTAAAGGTGATGATGTGTGCTAGGGTACTCAAGAAGATAAAGATAGTGTCATTGTTGAGCAACCTTCCATTAATAAGCATAATACAAGATGATTTGAATCTAATAATGGAATTAATTAGGGATGGTCCCCAAGGGGAATCCGAGTCCCTAATATTCGCATGAGGAAGTTTCATAGCAAGGACCCCATAACATGGAGATTCCAAATGGAGCAATTCTTTGATATACACCAGGTGCCAAATATACAGAAGGTAACTATTGCATCTTTATATTTAGAACCTGATCAGTTTTTGTGGTACCAATAGCTTTGTGAATGCAAAAATAACTCCACATCTCTTGGTCCATTTTTATAGAAGAATTGATATCATATCATGATGATGTTAAGAACAATTCCCTCTTTACCCAATTGATAAATCTAAGGAAAAAGGGTCTAGTAATTGAGCACATTCAACAATTTCAAAATTTGAGTCTTAGAGCGGAGGGCACATCAGATGATAATTTGTTAGATCTCTTTATTGGAACCTTGAAGGATAACATTCAATGTGAGGAGCGCCTCTTCGAACCAACATCCTTAGAGAAGGATTTCATGCCGGCAATGGCTACTAAAAGGACCACCTCCAACACTTATAGGGAGAATAATGTTCCTTCTTCTAACCCACCTCAATCTACAAGGGTGAGGCCTCAACAAATGGATGAACGAAGAACAAAATTTCTATGCTTTAATTGTGATAGCAAGTATAGTAAGGGACATAAGTCTAATGAGAGGAAATTATTCTACATAGATTGTGAAGAAGAAGAATCAAAAGAACATAAACCATATCAAGCTAAAAGAAATAGAAGAGATTACTCCCACCATATCTTGTCATGCATTGGCTAGAATTAACACTCCTCAAACTCCCAAGATCAAAGGATATAGTAAAAAGAAAAAGTTAACAATGTTGATTGATTATGGTAATACTCATAATTTCATTCACTATAAATTAGCCAAAGTTCTCAATTGCTTTGTATATCCATCACTAGAATTTTAAGTAATGAGTGTAGATGGAGGAACTATCAATTGCTCAAGGAAATTACATAATATAAATATTACGAAGGGGGAATATGTATTGAATAGTCCAATGATTGCTATCCCAATTGGTGGTGCTGATGTTGTCCTAGGGGTTCAATGGTTACAATCATTGGGAACAATGGTTTTTAATTTTCAAGAACTTTTGATGAAATTTTACTGGGAAGGAAAAGACTTTGAATTAAGGGGTGTCATAGGGAAACCAATCAAGGTGATAAGCTCTAATGGAATAAAAAAAATGTTGAAAAAGGGACATCAAGGTGTAATTGCACAATTATGCTCATTGGAGGTTCAAACATATAAGCCTCTTATTCCCCTAGATCTCGAAAGGTTCATTGATAAGCATTCCAAGGTATTTGAAGATATTCCAAAAGGTCTTCTACCAACTCCAGATCATGATCATGCTATTCACTTGATTCTAGGAAATGTTCCTCATAACATCAGACCTTACAGATACCCCTATGGCCAGAAGAGAAAAATTGAGCGTATGGTTGAAGAAATGTTAGAGGATGGAATAATTAGGCCTAGATAAAGTTCTTAATTTGCACCAGTGGTAATCGTACATGAGGAGGGCTCATGGCATATGTGTCTAGATTATAGAGAGATTAACAAGCTCACCATAAAAGATAAGTTTGCATTCCTGTCATTGATGAATTGTTAGATGAACTAAATGGAGCACTTTACTTTACAATGTTGGATCTCCATTTAGAGTATCATCATATTAGAATGAAGGAAGAAGAAATCCCAAAACGAATATTCAGAACTCATGAAGGTCATTTATGAATTTTTGGTCATGCATTTTGGCCTTACAAATGCAACTTCCACATTTCAAGGTTTGATGAATTCCATTTTCAATCCCTTCCTTAGAAAATTTGTGTTTGTATTGTTTTATGATATACTAATCTATAGAAAGTCTCAGGAAGAACATGTTCAACATGTTGACATGATGATACAACTACTCAAGGAGCAATAACTATATGAAAAACCTTCCAAATGTTTCTTTGGGGTAAAGGAGGTAGATTATTTGGGTCATATTATATCTCATGAAGGTGTCAAGGTAGACCCTAACAAAATTAAATCCATGATGGACTGGCTGATTTCCAAAACCTTGAATAATCTTAGAGGATTCTTAGGTTTGAAAGGGTACTACCGCAAGTTTGTTTAGAACGATCGAATAATAACACCTTTGACAACATTATTGAAGAAGGATTCATTCTCTTGGACTCCAGAGGAAACTCAAGCTGTTGAATAACTTAAAGAGGAAATGTGCAAATCCCATGTCTTAACCACACCAGACTTCACAAAAACCTTTATTTTTGAATGTGATGCCTCAATAAATCGCATTGGTAATGTTCTACAAGAAGGAAGGCCCATGGATTTTGAAAGTAGGCCAATCAGGGAAAGAACTTACACAAACCCATTTATGAGAAGGAAATGTTAGCAATAATGCATGCACTTAAGCAATGGAATCCTTACCTAATAGGTAGGCATTTCAAGGTAAAAACAGATCATGATAGTCTTAAATACTTCTTGGAACAGAGACAATCTCTAGAAGAGCAACAAAAATGGGTAACCAAGATGTTGGTATATGACTTTGAAATAATCTATAAAAAAAGGGATACATAATATGGTGGTAGATGCACTCTCAAGACAAGATGAGGGCGTTGAGGCATTACTTTGTGCTATTTCTATTATACAACCCGATTGGATAGTAGAAGCAAGGGAAGATGGAAGAATGACCTATCAGTGTGTATTCTTAGTCAAAATATACAAAAGGATCCCAGTGTATCATATATTTTTGTGTGGAGAAATGATTCACTATAGTATAAGGATCACTTATATAAATGTAAGAACTCCCAACTCACACAAAAGGTCCTTTTGGAACTCAAGATTCCTAAAAAACCTACCACAGGGTCAAGAAGGAATATTTTTGGGAAGATATTAAATATGATGTTCAAAGGTTCGTGGAAAAATGTTTGGTTTTCTAACAAAATAATGTTGAAAAGTTAAGATCCCAAGTCTTTTACAACCACTATACATACATTGTCAGTGCCGAAAGGAAGTCTCAATGGATTTTATCATAGGTATACCCAAGTCAGAAGGGAAGAATGTTATTATAGTGGTTGTTGATTAACTCACCAAGTATGCACACTTTTGTGCACTCTCTCACCTTTTAATGTAAGTACATTAGCTACAACACTCATGGAAATAGTTCAAAAGCTACATTGAAACCTGAAGATTATTATAAGTGATAGAGATCCAATTTTCAATGGAAAATTTTGGATTGAATTATTTTCTTGTTTGGGAACCTAGTTGGCTCACAATTCATCTTATCATCCTCAATACGATGGGAAAACCGAGATAGAGGACAAATGCTTGGACGACTATCTTTGCTTCTTTATATATAATAAACAAACACAATGGTTGAAATGGTTATATTTAGTATAATGGTGGTACATTACTTCCTTCTATACATCATAAAAAATGTCCCCATTTATGGCACTTTATGGGTACCAACCTCCATCTATCACATCTCCCTTGAAAGGAAAATCTAAAGTTCAAGCTGTGAAATATCACATCGAGCACCAACAAGAAGTTTTCCAGATATTGAAGAACAACCTGGTTATATAAAAAAGTAGGATGAAACAATAAGTATATCAACATCGTTGTGAAAGAAGTTTTGAAGAAGGGAATTAGGTATTTTTGAGGCTACAACCTTACAAACAGATGTCCCTCAAGAAACTAATTAAAGACAATAAATTAGCACCCAAGTACTATGGTCCTTTTAAAGTTTTGCAGAAGATTGGTAGCATGGATTACAAATTGGATCTCCCTTAATCTACAAGGGTAAACCCAGTTTTCCATGTTTCTTGAGTAAAGAAGGTAATAGGGACAATATCCCAATTCAAACTATCTTGTTGGAGCTTGATGAAGAAGGAAAATCCATATTGGAACCTGAACAAATCATTAAAACAAGGACCAAACAACTTTGAAATCAGGCTAATACTGAGCACCTCATCAAGTGGAATAATTTACCAACAAAAGCTTCGACATGGGAAGATGAGTCCTTCATATAAAAGAATCCACAACTAACCAAGCGTTGAGGAAAACACTTGTCTTAAGGGGAGGGGCATTTTAAGCCCTAAATTGGGCCCTTTCTTCCATATATTGGGCACTTTTTATTAGTATTGTTATATTATTGAAGATGACTTGAGTCCATTAGTGGTAATTGTACCTCTTTGTCTCATATATATATCAAGGAGACCTTTTCATTTGTATAATCGTGTCTTGTCTTGTCTTGTGTAGTTAGTACAATGTATAAAGAGGTTTCCCCCTCGAAGAGGCTTTCTATTCATCTCTTTTCTTCATTATTAATGCGTGGATTACTCTTTCTCATCTATTTATGCTCTTTTGGGTAATTTGTTGCATAACACCTTAACAAGCTCCTAAGCATCACTCATTTTCTGCGTAAACCATTGAGGTGTCATGACAGAATTGGTGGGAGATGGTGCTAACACCCAAAATTTTCCCACTGGCCATGTCACCAATCTAGTTTCCCGTATACACCATCAAGCCACATTATTTCCACTCATATCCACTCTTTGGACCTTGACAGACCTTGATAAAAGCCAAAAATCTAAGAAAACATAAAAAAGAGACAATTTAAATGTAGGTCACACTAAAATATTCAAAAAGAGCAACCCAACTTGCACAACAGATTTAAAAATAACCAACCTTACTCTTGGCATGAAAATTGGTTGTTTCCTTCTTTTCTTAGGCAATAAGGGGGAACTAACACTCAGACTTCAACCCAACACAAATCATGGAGAAGATTCCGGATGGAAAAATCCATCAAGATCCGTATCCATAAATCATTGCACCAAGCCTATAAATCAACCCTCAAGGTCCATCATCCATTACATAACATTATGAAAACATATACTCTTTTCCCACTCATTTGCTCAAGTTGTCACTCTAGGGAATTTACGCTTGAATACCAAGTTGGACTTCTTCTTGCTCCCATTTCACCTACTGGAGATCACGTTCATGACATGGGGATTGAGTATCTCACACTTTACAAAGACCATACAGATCCTCCCTTGGATGGCTACAGGGGCCCATCCTATTGCGCATCACGATGTGACCTTTTATCCTACACTATTTTATTTGATAATAGAAAAAAACACATTCTTTATTATTTCCCTGATGTTGTCTATGTCTGCACGGATTATGAAGAATGTGAAAAATGTTATTTTAGTTTTATTTTAGTATTGTTTTGCTTACATGTTAATTAGATTTCTGTTTTTAGTTTTATGTTTTAGTTTTCCACTCTAAAATTCTATTAAGGTTTTCACAACCCTTAGTAGGTTCCTTTTCGCACGCGCTAGTGTGAAAACACTAACAAGAGTTTTTGGCGACCATACCAGGGATTGATCTATATCGTTCTCCAGTTGTTCCTGTCTGCTTTTAGCCCTCGCTTGAGTTGTCTATTTTTCCCTGTTTACTTTTCTTTTTGTTTGTTTTATGCATGCCTGTGACTACTGATGAGTTTTCTAGTTTGAAACTCCCACAATTTTCTTGAGCCACACCTTTTTTTGTTAATTTTTTCAATTTTTTGAGTTCAGTGGTGTGGGTTGCACCTATTTTAGCATTTTGAGAGATTTGAGGCATTCCAAAGGAGGCATGGACATGTAAAAAGGGAAAATAATATTTTATGAGAAATTTTTGTTGTGAAGCATTTGACCATATTGATAAAGAAAATAGAACAAAGCTTGAGGTTAAATCCAAGAAATATACCTTTATTGGAAACGTGGTTGATTATTTTGGTTATCGCTTATGGGATTATGAAAATAAAAAAATCATTAGGAGTAAAGATGTGGTATTCAATGAAAAGTTCATGTACAAATACCAGTTGCAGGGAAAGAAATAGGAAAATGAAAACACATAGTACATAGTGCTTGATGAAATCAAAGAAAATGAAGTTCCAAAGTTGCCAAAAAATCAAGAACATTAGCAGGTACCTCAAACTCCTACAAGTGTTAGAAGATCTACCAGGTTAATTAGACCCCCTAAACGATTCTCTCCTTCACTATATTATTTATTGATGACTGATTCTGGTGAACTAGAATGTTATGAAGAAGCAATGCAGGTGGAAACTAGAAAGAAATGGGAGCAAGGTGTGAATGAGGAGATGGACTCATTGGTAAGAAACCATACTTGGGATTTGGTTTAGTTTCCTATTGGTAAAAGAGCATTGCAGAATAAATGAGTTTACAGGTTAAAGGAGGAAGATGGAGGAAAGAAGCGGTACAAGGATAGACTTGTTGTAAAGGGGTTTGCACAGAAGAAAGCTATATATTTTGATGAAATATTTTCTCCTCTTGTTAAAATGACTTCAATTAGAAATATTTTAAGTCTAGTGTCAGTAGAATATTTGCATCTTGAACAGTTATATGCAACAACCACAAGAGTATGAGGTCAAAGGGAAGGATAATTTGGTATGCAGGTTGAAGAAGAGATTGTATGGCCTGAAGCAAGATCCAAGGCAGTGGTATCTAAAATTTGACAGGTTTATGAAAGAACAAGGTTATAGTAGATGTCATTCTGATCACTGTGTTTATTTCAAGAGACTAGATAATTGAAGATATATTATCTTGTTATTGTATGTGGATGACATGCTTGTTGCAGGGTCTAACATGAAGGATATAAATGTGCTCAAAATGAAGTTAGCTAATTCATTTTCGATGAAGGATTTGGGTGCTACAAAGCAAATCCTTGGTATTAGAATAAAAAGAGAGAAGAAAAATCGCAAATTGAAATTGTCTCAGGGTGAGTACATACAAAAGGTGTTGGCGAGGTTTATAATGTAGAATGAAAAACTAGTTAGTACACCTTTGCCCCGCCATTTCAAACTAAGTAAGGAGATGTGTTCCAAGACATATGAAGAGTTAGACTACATGTCCAGGGTTCCGTATTCATCAACAGTTGGAAGCTTGATGTATGCCATGGTGTGCACAAGAACAAATATTGCACAAGCAGTGGGAGTTGTGAGCACGTATATGAACAATCCAGGTAAAGAACATTGGAAGGAAGTACATTGGATTCTCATGTATTTGAGAGGTACTACCACTCATGCATAATGTTTTGTAGGTTCATACATTGTTATATAGGGATATGTTGATGTAGATATGGCAGGTGATAAAGATAACAAGAGGAGCACCACATGGTATGTCTTTACTTTAGGTGGAACAACAGTAAGTTGGATTTAGAAACTACAAAAGGTTGTTGCACTTTCAACAACGGAGACAGAGTATGTTACTGCTACAGAGGCTAGTAAAGAGATGATTTGGTTACAGAGGTTCATGAAGGAATTAGGTAAGAAGCATGAGAATAATAGGTTGTACTGTGACAACCATAGTGCCATTCATATTTCAAAGAACTCAACCTTCCATTCTAATACTAAACATATACAGCTCAAGTAACATTTCATACGGTATGTTCTGGAAGATGAATTGTTGAAGCTGGAATAGATACACACTAGCCAGAATCCTGCACACATGTTGACAAAGGTAGTAACCAGAGAGAAACTGAGTGCCCGCTCGGTTTCAGTTGTCCTTCAAGCATGTAAGATCCCAACCTGGGTCCTTTGTTTGTTTTACAACTCTTAATAAAATCTATCTTCTACTGTTTATGTTTTGTTTTAAATTTATGTTTTCTAATCTCTGCTGTTCCTATTGGTTGTAAAAAAAACCAGTATTTACAGTTTCAAAATATATATATACATTTTCTAGTTATTGTTCTAACATCAATTACAGGTTTTCATTCTCAGCAACAAACATATAAGCACGTAATTTACCAGTTCTGTTTGTGCGGGGGTAGCAGATATAATAACAACATATAATCATTTTTAATTAACTTAAAAACCGAATTTGACAAGGTAGAAATGATCAACATACCTGCTGGAAAATACCTATGGATAGCTAGTAGATCCACCCTTGTTGCTGTCCCTGTTTGTTGTTTCTCCTTTCTTTTCCCTGCAGCCAAAAGCCTTCCCCAAAGTTCTGAAACTCAACCAGCCCAAAAACGTCTTGCCACCCTGCCAATTGGCGAGGTCTCGCCGACCACCCAGCTCCAAAGGTACCCCTTTGGACCCCCGAGCCCAAACCGAGTACAAGCCCAAGCTGTTGTATCCCTTCCGAAAAAACAATCTCCCACAAGAATCCCTTCTTTGCAGCTCTGCTCTCCAAAACTTCTCCAAAATCATAAGGTAAAAAGATCCCCCTCTTCTTCCTCCTTTCTCCATCTTATCCCCATGTTTGCCGACTCTTCCTCCCCATTACTACCCCTATCTTCATCATAAATTCCTCCACCCCCCTTCCATCTACCATGTCAGTCCTCGAGCCCTCAACTTGGACTCTTATTAATAATTTAAATTAATATTAAAATGTGTTGGTTGGGGTCACTTCTCAACCATAACTTCCAATTCGATTAAATTTACTCCTTTTATTTCATATAATAATTTTAAACATTTCCTTATATTTCAATATTTAACCATTTAATTAATATTTTAATTAATTAATCCAAACACATTTTTATAACTTGTTAAATAATGGTATATGGCATTGTTCGTAATTTACATCATGGTTATAAACAACTACGACATAATTATAATAAATTAGTAATATATATAATTTAAACCTTATCTCTATATTTCAATTAATTAATTATCATCGTTTGATACTTAATTGGTATTACCCTTCCAAGTTTACTATTATCCTTACTAACATTACAAACCCTTTTAACATTTAACCCTTGGTATTTTTTTTTATAACTAATCAACTCATTAACATTCAATTAAACATTACTAACCGATTTCATTATTTACTTACTTAAGCTAACTGTAACTTGTTTATTAATCAACATTAATCAATCATTAATGGACAATAATTAATCATCAGTCAACATTATTAACCCTAATCATCATTGTTAATGTTAACCGACATTATTTAATCGTTAATTTATATTATTTACATGAATCATCACTATTAACTTTAATTGACATCATTAACACTGGTCAACAATAATTAACTGTTAATCGACAATAACTAAAACTATTATTCAACAATATTTCACACAATTTGTAAATATGTAGGCGAGTTATGTAAGCGTAGCTACTGCTTACATACCTCTCGTAAGTACACTAATAGTAATAATTCACATACATCAATCATAGTCAAGGAACTTATTATTTACTGACACATGTTTTAACATAGTTTGCAAGGTACAATCCATTAGCGTGTTGAAATCCAAGTTACGGCAATTCATACATCACTGATTTACGACACATACTAATAAAGGGTTTTACACACCTACAGATAGATCTTGTTTTCCCCCCTACTTCACGCTACACCTATCTACCTACATCATCACTAACTTCTACATCCTATATTGTCCTCTGCTAGACTACCCTGAAATGTTAAGTCATGACCGGTTCCAACTAGAACCCGTAAGCGGAAGTGTCGACTACCTCGACCAAGCTTCCCTAGCAGGAAACCACCAGTCATCATCACACACCTTGGGGAGCGCGCTGTAGCACAGCCCTCCCATGACTCTGGGTTTCGAGGATAAACGGTGGGTAAAGCCTCCACCCCCCCCTAATGGAACAAGGGACTATGTCTACTCGACATAACAACATCGTTGCACTTGTACTCGGTCTGTCATCGTATAACCAATCTGGGTGGTTGAGTTTCCTGAAACCCTACCCCACCCATGTCATAATATACATCATAATAACCACACAAAAGTAAATAATGCATCACTCGCATACCATTTTATCTTTTGAAGTCCATGTCCCCGAGGCCCTCCCACCTCGTAGGATCCAGCTATCACTTAGCCGTTCCAACCTGTAAGTCAATCCTCAACATACAATATAGAATATCGTGCATAAATTCTCGATATGCACACATATATTTCATCATAACATAACAACAATAAACTCATTCATTCACCATGCACCTGGCATAACATTCATTATTTCAACATATAACTATAACGGTATCCACGTACCCATCATTCAGTAATTTCCATATATTTGACATAATTAACACATGATACATATCTAAACATGACTACCGATCATAATACTATCATCACACACACACATATATATATCGGCAAAATAATAGAACCATATGTCCACAGTGTCGTCAAACCGACGAGGTCTCATAGTCAAACAAATACAACATATAATAGTAGTTCAGGTAGTAATGTCAAAACGGGGTGTTACAAAGCATGAAGATGAAGATGAGAAATTTTATAGATCTAAGGTTCAGATCATAGTCCAACAAGTGCAGCAGCGGTGGAATTGTTGTGATTATTCTCCAAGTGGGGGATTGTTGGTTGTGGAGCCTGATCTTCCTTATTCAGAGGTCATGTTTTAGCCGTGTCTGGATCCCAGCCCATGAAGGTGGGTTTGGTTGGGCTTCCCCCCCCAAAATAGTCACCATGGCCCTGGAGGGGGTTCAGGGGCAATGCCCCCGTAACGAAAATTTCGTAAAAAATGCCTTGTAAAATGTTGTAATTTCATAGTCATGACTTGCTCAATAATGGGTGATTTACAATGCTATGGTATTGGGTGTCCCATAGTATTTTCCCATGGTAATCCCTTTTTAAAAGGAAGACATTGTAATATGGATGTGGATTGTAGCATTGTAAAGATCTCTATGATTGTGTGAGAGAGACTGTGAGAGAGTGAAGAGGAAGTTACAACAGATGTGATGCAGGTTGTATCCCTTCATTTGTTTTATGGTATAATAATAAGAACTGGCAATTTCTGGTTGGACGTATCCCATCTTAGGTGAACCACGTTATATTGGTGTTTCTCTTGTAATTTGTTTTATGTAATTTGTATTTTCATCTTGTTTATTGTTATTGATCTGAGATCCTGTTTTTCTAACATAAGATTGCGCACATACCATAAGGAAATGATAAAGCAAAAAGGTACACCACCAAGGCGTAAAGTCCCACTAAGTTTTGGACCTTGAGGGCACAAGACACATATCATATGACACATCAATAGTGCAAAAGATGATGCGTGGAATATGCATAATCCATGAAGTATGGAAGAATGGATTCCATGACCAACTTTTGAAGATACAATCTGTGTAGGACATGGATAAATAGAGATGCAAGTTGGAGATTGGATAAAAGCTTGATGGAGAGAGCATAAGTGCTTCGAGTGCAAGTTTCAGTTTGATTTTCGGGGCATCAAGGGACTCATGGACATAATAGAATGATCTAGTGAAGATCTGAATGCACACATGCAGTAGAATGAAGTTTTGATAGTGCACAGAATGATGCAATAGATCTGTGACAGATGCGAGAGTATTGAAAGGAAGAAATATTGAAGTATGTGCAAGTGCCTGATGTTTCGAAGGAAAATATTACAATCAACACACCGATAGTCACATATGTTGTAGATACAAAAGCGGAGAGATAGAACCAAAGTGTATAAGATATTGTGCAGATGTCTAGCTGATGCATATGAGCATAAGTGAAAGTGTGCGATGTTGAGAACTCCATCTGTTTGCACAACGATAGAACAACAATAGGATTCGATAGGCGCATTATGATGTAGATGATATGATACAAGTGCGTTAAATAGAACGGACGAATCAATTGATGCACATGACGTCGTAGATTATCTGAGATACTGCAACACTTAAATAGAACATACACATCAAAAAGTGCACAATTCCATCTATTACTAGTGCTTCATTTCAAAACAACAAGCTATCAATTGAAAGAAGAGTATCAGTTGATCATTGTAGTCACACAAAGCAGAACGTTGACACAATAGAGACACAGACTGCAGTATCAACATAGCACACAATACATGAAGTAAGTCATGAGCAGAAGTATGATTTGAGAAGAATGAGAAGTCAAGTGATGTATGCAACGAAGTGACAAAGTATAGTCCGCATACGAAGGTAGCGCACAACAGAATTGTCATCGGAAGATCTGAATAAGCGCGCAGTGTTGAAGTTCAGTAAGACAACAACTTACATAAGACATCGGGGTAGTCAGACCAGGAAAAGAGATAGGGAGTCGGAGCTTCCTTCAGTTTGGTGCCTGTAAAACAAAGAAGACAGTGGGTTGGTTCCTTCTTCCAGTCGGTGTTGGAGAAACACAGGGAGTGGAAGCTTCCTTCATGTCGGTGCCTATAAAACCAGGGGCTTGGTGCCTCCTTCCAGTTGTACTGGTAAACACATGAAGTTGGTGCTTCCTTGAATGTATTATTTCTCACTATAAATAAGCATTCTATGGTTTTCTCCCGTTTGGGTGTCCACGTAAAAATCAGGTGTGTTATGTGTTGTTTATGTGGTGGATATATGTATGGATGGTTATTTACTGATGCATAACATAACATAAATATTTGGTAAATGATAATCTGTTAAAGAAGGTAAAAACTGCTAATAACTGCGCTAATACTAATTCACCCTCCCTCTCAGTATTAAATCGATTCCAACATTGTTGACTGGGGAACAAAAGGATCGAGAATAAAAAAGGAAGAAATTGCAAGAGGAGAAAAGATACCATGAAGAGAAAGTTAAAAGGGAAAGAGAAGACAAGGCTAAAGCATCTATGTAGAAGAAAACAAGAGAGCAAAAAGAAACTAGAGAGAAAGAAGAGGTTGAAAGAAAGAAAATTGAAGATGGAGCAGTAGACATAGAAGCTCAAAAATATTCTACTAGAATCAATATTGAAGAGGAAACGAAAAAAAGACAGGAAGAGGAAGAAAAGAAATAAAGACAATTGAATGCACAAAACATGGAAAAAGAAATGACAACTATGAAGGTAGAACAAGAAAAAATCGCACTAGAGGAAAGGAAACAAGATGAAGAAAATGACATTGAAAATCCAGGTAATATAATTTGTTCATAAATCATTGGTATTGATTCTCTAGGTGAACCTAATCCAGAGCTTAATCCATAAGGAGGGAGAAATTTTTTAAATACTGAAGTGATCACTTTTGGCGATATTGCTTTGAATGCACTATTTGAAGAGGCTGTAGACTTCGAACTCATGACATGCGACAATGTCGAGACGAAAGTGATTAGAAGAACTGGGAGGAAAGGGAAATTTGGAGAGGATGACACTCCCATTGACTACATTGAGTTTGATGTTATGGATACCAAGTAAACAAGGTTGGTGGAGATTGCTTTTGCTATGTTTCCTTTGGTAATGCATCATTAGATAAGGAAATGTATGTGGAAGTAAGGTTCAAAGATTATCAGGACAAGATCATCCTATTAGAAATTCAAGTGCTTATTTATATGAAACAACAAGATTGAATAATCTAGACCATCAATTATTCACTAGAGTGGCATAAGAATATTGAGAAGGTCTACATGGATTTTTATCAGCTAGCCCAACAATTCCAAGGGTTAAACTCGCATTTCACTGAGATAGTAGAAGAAGTCAGAGCCTAGGGTGAAGCTCAGAAGAGGCCTAAGAATTAGTTAGATTCAATTGTTAAAATATGGAAGGAACATATATTCAGAGGCTAATTGACCAAGAAATAATGAGCCCCAGGATGAAATTTGGTTACTGGAAGGAAATATTAGAGAATGTTTATGCAAATGCTGAAGAGGAATGGAATCAAGGGTTACGTGTATGGAAATATATTGAAAGTTTAGTAGTAGATTGTGGATTTCCATCTTTTGAGATGATAGAAATATATTTTGACCTTGAAGAAGTATTGCAGTCACTTGAGGAATGGTTACATAAAAGAAAGGAGAAAATCAAATATATTACTCAAGTAAATAAGGATGTAATGAATTTTATTTTTATTTTTGAACCCACGAGGAAAAAAGTGTCTCATTGAAGATATTAGTTGGAGAGTACACTCTTACATGGAGGCACTTAGATATAGTTTTGAACAATGTTGGGTTCTGCATGAACAACATTTTTTCCAACCAAAAACTATTTGTCTAAATATTTTCACATCAAGGGCGGAGTTTGAAAAAGAACATGGAGAGTCATCAAGCTCTCTTGAAAGTAGTTAGTTAGTTATTATAGCTACCTTTTCTTAAACTTATAAAAGGGGAATGGTTTTGATGTAAAATGGGGGATTTTTGGAGACAAAAGGAAATGCTCTAGACTTTTCTGAGCGTCATGTTTTAATAGAAAGAAGTCAATTAAACCAAAATATTTTGCAGGAGATACATTTGGATTCACTTTGCTGATGTGTGTGGATTCTTCCTTTGGATTTAAACCTAAAATTGGGTGCGTTGTAAGGATATTAACACAATATTTTGATTTTCATCCAGCTTTATGTCTTAAATATTCTTCTTGTTATTTCTCTAGTAATTATATTGGTTAAAGAAATCCTTTTATGTTAAATCAAAATTTCTTGTTTTGGTTTCAATTGCCAATGTATTATTTACTGGTCTTGGAAAAAGATATTAAATTTAACATTTAATCATTCTCGTTGCTCCTAGATGGGATAGTTAATTAGATTACATCATAGAGTAAATTGCATTTTGGAGTAATTTCAACATTGCATCCCTCCATGACACATCCCAATTTTGTGTGCTTGGATTCTATTTTTCACACTTTCTTCTAGTTACCCATCTGCTATGATGAGGGAATAGAAATTATGTTGTCATTCTATCATACTATGGCTACCCATGTCATAGAACATATCGATGACTAGTGAAGATGAAGTGGCCTTTGCAAGATAAAACTAGAATTCTAGATGACTACATATTTCTCGATTGGTTCTTGAAATCTCTTTTGCACTCAATAATTAAGGATGTCGCTTCCAAGCAAATGTAGATGGAAGAGGAATCCATCTTAAAATCTCAACAATATGATTTGATCTATGCTCAATTTGACTATTTGAACTTTATCATCCTAGATGCACCCTGTAGTGACTCGTCATAACGAGATCAGCTAGGGGCATCTCATTCTATGGATGGTGAGATTGGTACAATGACATCTACTTCTAACCCATACAACCAAATTGTCTCTTCCATGGGATATTATATGTATGATAATACCACTAGTGGTTA